>CM071842.1:30851601-32101601 GCA_036507285.1 Trichosanthes cucumerina | reverse complement strand
TAAAGAACGAATTGCCAAAAATAAGGACAAAACATGCTTTAATACATAGCGAGAAAGTCATAACAAGTCAATCAAATACTAACTACAATTTCTAGCTACTCTAAATCACATGAAAATCAAACTAAACAAGTAGAAAACGTCTTAGAACGCTATTACAAATTGATAGAAAAGGAATTTAAACTTATGTGTCGATGTCGGTCCTTCGTCTTCGAGCTCCTATCCTCGATCTCGAACCTCCACGAGTGCTTTGGCTCCCCAAAAACGCTTTTTTCTCTCTTCTTACAAAGTGTATTTCGAAATTAGGGTGGATTGTCTATTAATTTCTGCTCCTCTTACAAGAATGCATAATGATATATTTATAGGTTCAATCAGTGCAGCGTTGCAACGCTAGGGACAACGTTGCAACGTTGTACCCTAGGCGGCTCGTAAATAAGGAAACTCTCGATGGCGTTGCAACGCCGCTACCCTAACGCGCGCACCTTCCTATCGATACGACGTTGCGACGCTGCAAGGCAGCGATGCAACGCCTGTTGTGCGGTCCTTCATGTGCGCTTCCTTATCGAGATAGCATTGCGACGCTGCTAGGCAACGTTGCAACGCTATCACCTGGAGTCTTCAAAGTCTCTAACAACAATCACGGCGTTGCAACGCTCTGCTTGGCGTTGCAACGCCATCACCTTGGGTCTACTAGCTTGGATTGATTTTTCTACTTCCAATTGATGTTATTTTTATCTCCAAATAGCCTCGTTTCGATCCCGAGTGATCCAAATTGTCTCCAATAGCTCTGTTTAAGCTCTTAACCTGAAATTGAGTGATCTAAACATGTAAAAGCCCTGAAATCATTATAAAACCAACACTTATTAAGCCTAAGGATAGCACATTTTGTGTGCTATCAAACACCCCCAAACTTAAACTTTTCCTAGTCCCGAGCAAAAACAAAATCAAACATTAGATTGTTCTTATGCATACTTTTGATTCAGGCCTCAAATATTTAAGTGGAAATCTAGTAATCCTCGGAAACATTCAAACATAACACTTCAACAAGCAATTTAAAACTTTTCCTAAGTGTCCCCACGTGTGTGTGTGATTAGCCTATGCTCCCTTCATTTTTACTAAGCCCGGATCAACTTTATTAGGCTCTCCATTCAACTTCCCCCTACACTGGTCTTAGTTACTAATCTTTGAGTCTCCCCACATTCAAGAATTAAATATCCCTACTTAGCACGTAGTCACTTTTTTTTTTATATATAAATTTTTCTATTTTCTTCATTTTTTGTGTAAGGACACTAGCTTTAACACATCCACTGCAGGGACCCTTACCCAGAGCACTTGCTCAATGAGTGGCCTAACTGATCACAGTGAAGATAGCTCTTTTTGCCCTCACGATTTTTTTTCTTTAGCAAACAAACAACAAAAACAAACTATTTCACATATTATACAGATCATGCACTTCATAATGTCATTCACCCTATCTTGCAGCTTAACCCTCAAATCATTTCTCAGACCTATCAAGGTGACATCAAACTTCTAAACCTAATAACTTTGTTCTAAGCATTTCAAAACTACAAGAACACAAGCTATGTGCAAAATAATGCAGGAGAAACTTAAGAAATTTTTTAAATTAACTCAAATTCATGTCATGCTCTCAGGTTTCAGCAGAATCACAAGGATTTCCAATTATATCTTATCCTAGGCTATCATACTCATACTTATGTAATGCTGGGATTTATGCCCCAAACTTGTGTAATTTTGATCAATTAAATAAAGTGTTATTTGTTTTGATAAGATTACAGTCTTGCTTTTATAAATCCAATTAACTAAGCTCCAAGGTTATAATGTTTATATTGAAATCAGTGTAGTGGACACTATTTGGGTTGAATTCAAGATTATAACCTAAATAGTCTATGGTATAAGAATAAGGTTGGAAACCTCATTCTGGTAACACCATGGATGCGACCCACTTCGTAATTAGTACAAATGAGGTAATCCAACTCATTCATGTAGTTGACATGCAAGTGGGGGCATCGTGCATGAAGAGTTCATACAAGACTGGATCGCAAATTATTAGTCTAACCAGTATAACACCGTTAATAGGATAAGACTAGTAATTTATAGATGGTCATTAGTGACTTGACCTGAATCCTAAGCAAGTTAAGAACTCCTGCTTATAGGGGTTTGTCCTTAGACTAGTATGGGTGAGAGTGGCCTGTAGCCGACTCAATAAGCCTACCTTCTGCGGGGCAGAACCTCATAGGTAGCTGGGAACTTATCTGTGCAAGATGGAATTCACTCATTTTTCTATTAAGGAATTAGATAGGTTGTTCCCTTAAGAACTTACTCCAGGTTTTGAACAACGGGGCCCCGACCTCTATGAGGTTATGAGTCTAAGTTAGGACCTTAGACTTGTTGTTCATTAAAGGATCAGTGGTGCTTAAGGAGCAAAGAGGTAATCACAGGGCTAAAACGGTAATTTGACCCAGCTGTGATTAGAACAACCTGTGAAGGGTCGACTCATGGGTAATGACTATAACAGTGGACACAATAATATCTACAGTGAGGAGAGTGCAACTACAAGTCTACAGTGGAGTGACTTGTAGTTAATGAATATTGAGTAACTGGATCAAAGAGTTTGATCCGTTAATGTCACATCATTGGCGCTCATGATCTGTTGGTCCATTAGATCCCTCCGTTGGCTCAACATGGTAATATTGAGGGTATAAAGTTAGGAGTGAAATTGAAGTGTTCAATTTCATACATGAGGAGTTATATCAATTATATATGATATAATTGATATATTATATAGTTTTAATGTGAATTAGATTCATATATAAACTATATACTAAAGAGAGATTAAAGGAGGGGTAGGATGGTCATTTCCATCCCATTCTCCTATATATATGGTTGCATGAGATGCAACTAGGTTAAAAAGTTTTTTTGACAAGCACACTTGTTGTTGTTGTTGGAAGAGTTCCAAGACAACACAAACATCTCTCTCTCAAAATACCTCACATCTCCTAAAGGGAACCCACCTTCCTCCCTCACCTAGAGAACAACGGAGAAGATTCGGTGGTCGTGTCTTCGCACGTTGGAGTTCTTGTTTCTGAGATCGTGACCGTGGAGAGAGGAGCACTTGAAGAAAGGTTCTTCAAAGGTAAACACTTGCTGTCCATTTCACTTTTATGCTTAATCTATTGTTTTAGGTTTTTGAATTTTCCGTTGTAACTAAATCAAGAGCGCGCGATTCGCAATCGCTTTCGCTTCGGGGACTTCGATTCCATTCAATTGGTATCAGAGCCCAATTGCGTTCTTGATTTATGTTTTGGATTTTTCAAGAACAAGGTGAGATTTACTATTTTGGCATGAGATGTATGAATGGTTTTTTGCGAAATTAGATGTTTTAAATTTTTGGCACTTAGATTTAGAATTTCCATTGAAATGTTCAATGTAAGGGCCCGGTGTTTTGTGCAAATTTAATTGTAAATCGAGTCTATAAGTTCGTGTCGATCGAGGCAAGGCAGTTGCTGAGAAGAACGGAGCAAAAACGAGCAAAGGAATGGTGATTCTCAATGTTGTCTATGTGTAGCGTTGCAACGCTGTTCATCAGCGTTGCAACGCCGCACTTGTGTGAGAAGGCGCGCGCAGGAGGCAACATTGCAACGCAGCCTCTAGCATTGCAACGCTCGGCAGAAAATGATAAAAGCAGCGTTGCAATGCTGCTATCAGCGTTGCAACACCAGATACGTTTCACGCGAGGAGAACGGGCAGAAATGTTTTTTTTTATTTATATTAATTATAAAAACGTTTTATTTTATTATATTTAATAATTTTAATTTTAATTAATATAATTAGATTATATTAATTAAAATTATTTATAGGGTGCCAAAATTTGTCTAATTTTTGCTATTTTAATTATGCAATTGTTGTGTAATTATTGCCATGCATAGTCTATGCTTGTATTTTAGAAATCTCACCTTAGGTTAAGCATTTTCATGCATCATTTATAATATAAGGAGTTATATTATATAGTTTGCATGATTAATTAATATAAGGTTGTTATATTAATTTTTGGACAGCATTGACATGCATTATTTTTCATGAGATGAATATACTATGAATTTCTTATTATTCATGTGATGAATGATGAAGCACTATAACATAGTATGCATGTCACCTAAGGTTAATTATTAGTTTTAAAATGTTTAGAACTTAGAAATAATAGACCTTAGGTTATCTAGTTCGAATTAGATTAGAATTAGGAACCAAGTAATTTATAAGCTATGATTAAAAGAGGAACTCTGTCTAAGGAAAGTTCTGTCTAGGTCAGTATTTAAGTCGATTTAAAACGGAACACCCCTACACCGGGAATCGCACAGGTGTGAAATTTAATCAGAGAGCCTTATAAATTACAGTAGCGACAGTGGGTTTATTAAGGGGTTAATAAACTAGAAATCTTACGTTTAATATATGGAGTTATATTAACAAACTTAGGATAAAATCAATATAAAAGTTATATTGATCATCAATATAAGAGTTATGTTGATAGAGTTAGGTAAAACCATTAGCCGGGTTTTAGCCTAAGAAAGTTTCCTATAGACTTAAAGTATTCAGTGGGAGGAAAAAGTGTATGAGATACATATTTTTCCAACTACGCTATCTCCGAGAAGTTCACACCGTGAGACTCATATTTGGCCTCGTGGTGCAAACGGAGCATCCCCCTTCGAATGGTGTTTGTATGAATCAATATCAAGGTGAATGGAGAGGATACTAATAGTGAGTGGGAGCAGGTTTAGTGAAAACAAAACCTACGGTCTCTTTTGTCGGTTTACACCGTTAGACCACTATGGTGGATCCGCTAGTTTGGCTTTGGACTGACAATCCCTTCGGAGGGCTTGATTATAGGGGATCTAACACAGTAGACACCCGAAAGGGATAAAGATTTCCTTAGACTATTTTCCAATCTAGTCCTCCCTTCGGCGGATTTTATTGGATCGAGACTCTGGGATATAAAGACAAAGGGTTACACTCACGGGGTACATAAGTAGTGTATGTATCCAGACCGAAAAATGGTAACTAAAACCTATAGGAATAAGAGTTATTCTGGTGTTAGGTTTTTGTCAAGAGTGTCTTGATCCAGAGGAGGAGTGTTTTTTATTACCCTTCGGTGTCATACATTCGAAACCTTTGGAGTATCATTGCAAATTATAAATGGCCTATGAATCATTTGATAATTAGCTAAAACATGATTGGATTAGAGTTATAGCAAGAAACTCATACAAGTTTGTTTGTAATCTTTCAACAAAACTGTCTAGCTCTATAATTTCCTTATTGGGTGCGGAAAAGTTAACCGGATAGAATATGATGACATGGAAAAACAAACTCAACACTATTTTGGTAGTGGATGATCTGAAGTTTGTGCTAACTGAGGAGTGTCCTCAGGTGCCAGGCTCGAATGCGTCACGAAATGTTCGTGATGCATATGATCGATGGATCAAGGCCAATGATAAGGCCAAGGTCTACATGTTGGCAAATATGTCTGACATATTAGCGAAGAAGCATGAGGGCATGATTACCGCCAAGGAAATCATGGATTCTGTGCAGGGTATGTTTGGACAACAGTCCACACAAGCCTGACATAATGCCCTAAAGTACATATTCAACTCGAGGATGCAAGAGGGTACATCTGTTCGAGATAATGTCCTGGATATGATGGTACACTTTAACATCGCGGAATCGAATGGTGCTTCCATCGATGATTCGAGTAAGGCCAGCTTCATTCTGGAAACCCTTCCAGACAGTTTCCTGCATTTTACAAGTAATGATGTTATGAACAAGCTTACTTTTAATCTTACATCCCTTCAGAATGAACTCCAGACCTTTCAATCTTTGATGAAAATTCAGGGATCGAAAGGTGAGGCAAATGTTGCCTGTAAGCCCTAAATCCTATTCTCTTTTATCATTGAGCACTCGTTCATGATGTTTTGAAATATGCAAAATCGTATAGGTTGCACTAAACGATGTCGTGATCGAATTTGGGAATCTATTGAATTTTGAGCTACAATGTGTCTAAACTTCATAAAGGGATAGGTAAACATTGAAATAAGCATATTAAAAGTTTCATTGAAGTAAGTTCAAATCATTAGCAATTTGGAGAAGTTTTAGGTGCATCATGTATTGAATGGAAGATCATATGTCTCACAGACTTGGGATAAGTTGGCTAAATGCTTAGGGTTTCTTTACACACTTATTTTGGTGTTTTAAAAAAAAAGAAAAGAAATGAAGTGAAGGATAAAAGGAAAACAAGGAAGGAAAAGCTCAAACCATTTTGGTTTCGTTTGCTTTAAAAATAATGAAGAAAATGAAATGAAATGAATGGATATAATATTGTGTTTTGTTTTGTTTAGGAAATAAAAGGAAAGAAAAGAAAAGAAAGAAAGGGATAAAGGAAAGGAAAAGAAAAGGAAAAAGAAAAGAAAAAGCAAAAGGGAAAAAGACAAACTTTGCCTCCTTGGTTTATAAAATGACTTTATCTTCTCCATTTTCTTCTTCATTTATCAAAACCAAGCTGAAATTTCGTGGGAGAAGGAGAAAGGAAGAAGAAGGAAGCCATTTTTCATAAACTTGGAGCTGTAGTTTCAGAAGAAACGAGAAGAACTCAAGGGGATTCTTTATTGCAGCAAGGAGATCAACTCAGACCAGTTCTGATGTTTTGGTCTTTTCGAGCTCAAAAAGAAGAGGTAAGAGTTGAGTTTTTGATACATGAAAGTTAACTCAATTTGGAATAACGTTTGTTAAGGAAGCTCGAACTAATACTGAAGTTAACTTACTGTTTTGTGAAGAGGAAGACAGAAGACAGAATTTGCTGTCAAATCTGGGAAGTCTCTGATGTTTTGGTTGTTCTGATCTGTATACTTGGAGTTAGAAGCTCTAATTGGTATGGTTAGAAAGCTTATTCAATTTCCTACACGTTTTGTGAAGGAATCGTGAGAAGAAAATGATTGGAAGATGTTGTAAGCTTCAGGTTAAGTTTCGGGTTGCAGCAGGAAGTGAAATCTGGAACAGCAGCAGATTCATTTTAGGGGTTAAGCTACTGAGGTAATTGCTAACCAATACGTTAGGAATCTCATTTTCATGTCTTCATAAGAGATTTAGAGGATTCAAAAAGGAAGAGTTTGGTATAAAGTACATTCTTTTTGGATACGTAATGAAGAAGTTATGGCTGTCTGAAAACAGGGCAGAAAATCTGAAAATGCTGGAATTTTGAAAGTGTGTTTTCTTGCAAGTTTTAAGGTCAAAAATCATGAGCTCATGGTTCTAATGATTGATTTGGCTTGTTTGACAGGCCAAGAGCAAATAGGTCAAGTTTACAAGCTAAGGTTCCAATTCTAATACTGTGAGTGACTCTATCTTAGAACTATGTTTGACCTATGTTTTTTCTTCATGAACATAAGTGTTGATAATT
Organism: Trichosanthes cucumerina; assembly: GCA_036507285.1. Lineage (NCBI taxonomy): Eukaryota > Viridiplantae > Streptophyta > Magnoliopsida > Cucurbitales > Cucurbitaceae > Trichosanthes > Trichosanthes cucumerina. The sequence continues at coordinate 32,094,142 of CM071842.1, read as the reverse complement.
ACATCTTGTTTGAACTAGTTGTGAATGGCTTCATGGAGTTTTCTAACATAAAGTTCATGATGGAACCTAAGCATGCTTTGAATTAGTTGTAACTATAAATCCAAGTATGGAAACTAAATTATGAAAGTATGCTTTCCTTTAGAGAATGTTTTGTGTAAATCCACTTGGGAACATGTTTAGATGATAATATGAAATTGTCAAGAAATTGTTGTATGTGTTATAAAGACATGATTTCCATGGTAGTCAAGTTATGCCCTTCATCTTGATTAACCCCTAATACTGAAGGACATTCGAGAAGGTACTTAGGGGGGGAATGAATCATGATATCCCGATACTGAAGGACAATGAGAAGGTATCCGGGAAGTAAATGGTTTTACCTAAATACTGAAGGACAATGAGAAGGTATTCGGGTAGTAAATTGTTTTACCTTAATACTGAAGGACATAGAGAAGGTATTAGGGAAAACCAAACGACCAAAGGTATTCCACGTGCACGTGAGAGAGAGAGAGAGTGGTATGAACCTTATTGGAATAAATGTAACTCTACCACCTATATGGTTTGATGTGGTATCATGTCATGTGTTTTATTATTATGAGCTTCCATATTATTGGTCTATCTACCCTCGATAATTTAGTACATTTCGAGTTTTGTGCTATGCACAAGTGGTGACTTAAAACCTGTAAATTGGAAGCATGGTTTGTTTGTGTTTACAAACAAATGTTAAGCTATGTTCTACTTATAATCTGCCATTATTATGATTCACCGTGAGCTTATAATGTTTTAAAGGTAGACACTCAACTGAGCTTTTTAGCTCATTCTTTCAATGTTTTCAACCATTTTCAGGTAGAGATCGAGCTCCTTGTACCTGACATCCTGCCATAGTCTGTTGGAAGTTCATAAATTGTTAGTTTGTACGTGGCTGGTGTTGTATAGAAAGTCGTTATGTAGCTATAGAACTCTTGTACATTAACGGTTGTATAAACAATGAGTTGTCTTGTGTTGTTTTGATGCACTTGACTTTTAGTTTCCAAGAGAGACTTATGAAGGGTTTCTCCTTGTGTATGTTTAATAGTTGTCCGGTTTATTGCATGTTATGTTAAAATGTTCCATATGCGAACATAGTATGTTTATCAGGAATACAGGGTCAGCTGGTATTGTTAAGAGGTAAACAATGTCTGTTGGTTTCACGCCGCCTTTCGGGCTAAGTAGCAGGTAGTTCGGGAGGGGGTGTGACATTGCCAGTAGAAGTTATCACAGAGGTTCGACCTCTGGGACAAAAACAGTGGTTTCATCTTCTTCTAACCTGAGAGGTAAGAAGAAGAACATGAAGAAGGTTGGTAAACGGAAACAAGCTGACAAAGTTGCCGCCCAGAAGGGCAACAAAGTCAAAGACGTTGCTGACATAGGAAAGTGTTTCCACTGCAACAAAGACAGGCATTGGAAACGGAACTGCCCGAAGTACATTGTAGAAAAGAAGAAGGAAGGTAAATATGATTTACTTTTCCTAGAAGCTTGTTTAGTGGATAATGATAAAACAACTTGGATACTTGATTCAAGCGCTACTAATCATGTTTGTTCTTCTTTTCAGGGAATTGATTCCTGGCAGCAGTTACAACAAGGAGAGATAACGCTCCGGGTTGGAAATGGAGAAGTCGTCTCATCTGTAGCAGTAGGCACAATGAAACTTTATTTTAGCAAGAAATATGTATTGTTGTACAATATATTAGTGATACCAGGGTTTACTAGAAACCTCATTTCCATTTCTTGCCTTATTGAACAATGTATTTTTGTTTCCTTTTCTACGAATAAAGTGTTTATTTTAAAGAAAGGTTTAGAAATATGTTAAGCTTCATTAGAAAATGGATTGTATGTTTTAAGGCCTAATTCATGCAAAATGATTTTGAACACTGAATTATTTAAAACTGCACACGCACAAACTAAGAAACATAAAATTTTTCCTAAAGAAAATGCTCATCTTTGGCATCTAAGATTGAGTCACATTAATCTCAATAGGATTGAGAGATTGGTAAAGAACGGACTTCTAAACGAGTTAGAAGAAAATTCCTTGGCTATATGTGAATCCTGCCTAGAAGGCAAGATGACTAAAAGACCTTTTAGTGGAAAAGGATATAGAGCCAAAGATACTCTAGAGCTTATACATTCAGACCTTTGTGGTTCGATGAATGTTAAAGCCAGGGGAGGATATGAATATTTCATCTCTTTTATAGATGATTATTCCAGATATGAGCATATTTACCTAATGCATCACAAGTCTGAAGCACTTGAAAAGTTCAAGGAATTCAAGACTGAGGTTGAAAATCAATTAGGAAAAAGAGTTAAAACACTTCAATCGGATCGAGGTGGAGAGTACATGGATTTAAAATTCTAGAACTATATGATAGAACATGGAATTACATCCCAACTCTCAGCTCCCGGCACACCACAACAAAACGGTGTATCGAAAAGAAGAAATAGAACCTTGTTGGACATGGTTCGATCAATGATGAGTTATGCTCATCTCCCTAGTTCCTTTTGGGGTTATGTAGTAGAGACTGTAGTATATATTTTTAATAGTGTGCCTTCCAAAAGTGTTTCTGAAACACCTTTTGAACTCTGGAAAGGACGTAAAGGTAGTTTATGTCACTTCAGAATATGGGGCTGTCCAGCACATGTGCTTGTGAGAAATCCAAAGAAGTTGGATTCACGTTCAAAGGTGTGCCTATTTGTAGGATACCCAAAAGAAACAAGAGGTGGTTTATTCTATGATCCTAAGGAAGATAAGGTCTTTGTGTCGACAAATGCCACTTTCTTGGAGGAGGACCACATAAGGGACCACAAACCAACAAGTAAGGTAGTGTTGGGTGAGTTAGACGGAACAATAGCAAAGGTTGCTAATAAGAACACTAGTACGTCAACAAGAGTTGTTGATACTAGTTTGTCTAGTCAAGAGGGTCCATCTGAAGAGTTGAGTATGCCTCGACGTAGTGGGAGGGTTGTGATACAGCCTGACCGTTAAATGGGTTTAGCTGAAACTCAAGTTGTTATACCAGATAAAAACTGTGAGGATCCATTGACTTATAATCAAGCAATGATTGACATTGACAAAGACAAATGGGTCATAGCCATGGACCAAGAAATGGAGTCTATGCACTTCAATTCTGTTTGGGATCTTGTAGATAAGCCTGATGGGGTAAAACCTATAGGTTGTAAGTGGATCTACAAGAGAAAACGTGGTGTAGATGGGAAGGTGCAAACCTTTAAAGCTAGCTAGTAGCAAAGGGTTATACCCAGGTTGAAGGGGTTGACTATGAGGAGACCTTTTCACCTGTTTTTATGGTAAAGTCTATCCGTATCCTTCTTGCCATTGCCGCATATTATGACTATGAGGTATGGCAAATGGATGTCAAGACAGACTTTTTCAATGACAATCTTGAAGAAACCATCTACATGGACAAACCTAAAGGATTCATTAAACCAGGACAAGAGCAAAAGGTTTGCAGGCTTAAAAGGTCGATTTATGGACTGAAACAAGCCTCTAGGTCCTGGAATATAAGATTTGATGAGGCTATCAGATCTTATGGTTTTGACCAGAATGATGATGAACCTTGTGTCTACAGGAAAATTATCAATAGTTCTGTCGCTTTCCTAATTCTCTATGTGGATGATATCCTACTCATTGGGAATGATGTAGGTTATCTTACTGACATCAAGGAATGGCTAGCTACGCAGTTCGAAATGAATGATTTGGGTGATGCGCAGTTTGTTCTTGCGATCCAAATTGTCATGAACCGCAAGAATAAAACACTAGCCTTGTCTCAATCATCATACATAGACAAAGTGTTGTCAAGGTTTAAGATGCAAGATTCCAAAAAGGGCTTGTTGCCTTTTAGACATGAAATCCATTTGTCTAAGGAACAGTGTCCTAAGACGCCTCAAGGAGTTGAGGATATGAGACGGATTCCTTATGCATCAGCTGTTGGGAGCCTGATGTACGCCATGTTGTGTACAAGGCCTGACATCAGTTTTGCAGTTGGGATGGTAAGTAGGTATCAATCCAATCCAGGACTTGAACACTGGACAGCGGTTAAAACGATCCTTAAGTATCTTCGGAGAAAAAGGAACTACATGCTTGTGTATGGGGCTAAGGATTTGATCCTTACAGATACACTGATTTCGACATTGATCGATAAAGATTCTCGGAAATCTACATCAGGGTCAGTTTTCACTCTTAACGGAGGAGCTGTAGTATGGAGAAGCGTCAAGCAAGGATGCATGGCTGATTCCACCATGGAGGCCGAATATGAAGCAGCTTGTGAAGCAGCTAAAGAGGCCGTTTGGTTAACGAAATTTATGCTAAATTTTGAATGTGTTCCAAATATGACTTTGTGTAAACCCGAGACTCTTTGGTTCCTAAAAAAAAAAAACAAATAAAGAAAATGAAGGAAATGCTTAGTGTTGGTTTTGTTTTAAAAATAAAAGAAAAAGGCAAGAAAAGAAAAAGGGGAAAAGATAAAGAAGAATAAAAAAATAAAGAAGAAAGTGGTGGTGGGAACTCCACCACCGTTTGGAGTTTTTAAAAGCAATTTTAACCCATTTCCACCCCATTTTGCTTTCATTTTCATCAAAGAGAAGAGGGGCTTCGAGGGAGAAGGAGAAAGGAAGAAGAAGAGGAGGAGCATTCAGGTTTTGAGGTTGAAGAAGAAGAGAGAAGGGTTACACTAGTTCCATGGCAGCAAGTGATTAACTCAGCCTTATTCTGATATTCTGACCATTTCGAGCTCAACTTAAAGAGGTAAGAGTTGAGGTTTTGTTTCTTGAAAGTTAATTCCTTTTTGAACAAAGTTCATGAAGGAAACTCGAGCCAATTCTGATCTTAAGCTACTGTTTTGTGAAGAGGAAGGCAGAAGATAGAAATTTGCTGTCAAATCCGAGAAGGCTCTGGTGTTTTGGTTGTCCTGATCAGTAGAGTTGGAATCAGACGCTCTATTAGGTATGGTTGGAAAGCTTAATGAATTTCCTACAACTTTCGTGAATAGAAAATGATTGGAAGATGTTGTTAAAGTTTCGGGTTGCAGCAGGAAATCAAATCTAGAACAACAGGAAGTTTCTTTTAGGGAAAACGATTTCGAGGTATTTTCGAACCAATCTGTTTGCAATCTCAACTTAATGTCCGCATATTATTTTTAGAGGGTTCAAAAAGGAAGAATTTGGTATAAAGTACATCCTTTTTGGCTAAGTAATGAAGAAGTTATGACTGTTTGAAGACAGGGTATAAAATCTGTAAAATGCTGGAAAATTGGTTCGAGTGTTTTCTTGTAGTTTTAAAGTTCAAAACCATGAGCTCGAGGTTCTAATACATGGATTTGGTTTGTTTGACAGGCCAAGAGGAGATAGGTTGAGTGTACGGGCCAAGGTTCTAGTTTAACACTGTGAGTGACAAAACGAACTTCGAAAATGAACTATATGCTTGAGATATGTTTTAAGAAAAAAAGTTTTGCTAGAATGAAATGGATTCAATGCTTTATGTATTCTTTTTGAGCACATGTTTATGAGTATTCATGTTTCCCTAGAAATGTTTCCAAGTATTCATTGTGAGCCTAAATGTCTTGATGAATTTATACATTAGCATATGTTTATTGATTTTCGAATATTATGGACATGTTATGATTTCTAGCAAGTATGTACTAGCAAGTATGATTTTAAGATTTCCAGTTTTATGAACAAGCAGTAAGCTTCAGTTTTATGAAAAAAAAGATAAGCAGGCATGTTCAAATATTTTCATGTGATTTTTTGAGATATTGAGCCCGAGGCTTTATGGCAGCGTGTGCACACAGGTCATTTCTGTTGTCGACGTTGAGTGTACTCCGTGACAATAAGCGCTGCTGTCGTGGATCGGGCCGGGCGGGCCCCACTACGACAAAGACGATGGGAGTGCTGGGCGGGCCCCACTACATCGTAGAATAAACGTTGGTTGTACTGGGCATGCCCTACACAACGTGGATTGTGACATGTTTTAAAAGAGTTTATATCATTTACATGCCTTACGAGATTTTAAAGACATACTTGCTGGTTTTTCTGAAAAGTTATTATGATTACACAATTACTTTAACATTTGATTACAAATGCATATGCTCATTAGTTTTCAGGTGACATGTTTTACAAGTTAAAGATTTTAAACTCCGTCACTCACTGATCTTCATAGCTCATTCTTTCGGTGTTTTCAAACTTTTCAGGTAGTGATCGAGCTCCTGGTACCTGACATCCTGCCATAGTCTGCTGAAGCTTCATAAGTTTGATATTTTGTACGTGGTTGGTGTTGTATAGCAAGTCCATATGTTTTATAGATTATTTTGAGAGAACTATGTAGTTATAGTTGTTTGTACATAAGAGGTTGTATAGACAATGGTTTGTCTTGTTTGGTGTATGATGCTTTTGCCCGTTTAAGTTTTCAAGAGAGACTTAAGAAGTTACTCCTCATGTATGTTTTATAGTTGTCTAGTTTCCGCTGTGTTAAGTTTAAAGTGTTCCATATGTGAACATAGTATGTTTATCAGGTAAAGCAGAGTCAGCAGGTATCGTTTAGAGGTAACAACGTCTATTGGCTTCACGTCGCCTTTCGGGCTAAGTTAGCAGGTAGTTCGATAGGGGGTGTGACAACTTGGTATCAGAGCAGTTAGCTCCATGGGAATGAGACAGGGCAAGTTAGCTCTGAGAATAAATTAAAAGTCATAGCAAGTTATTGAGTTAGTTCAGATCGAACTAGTAGAGTATGGTTCAAGTAAGGATAAGAGCAAGTCCAGTTAGGGCTAAAATGCGAATAGAAGTTTAGTACCGTGTACTTATGTTAAGTAACCATAGTATGTCCAATATGTTGATATTTTGAGTCATGTCACCACGTACTAGCAGACGACGGAGGCAGGATCAGGGCGAGACGCAGGATCCTACCCATGGCCGTTCTGAGAGAGGATCTGGTGCCTCAAGAGTCCAAACTGAGGCCAGAGATGAGCAGCATGCCATTTCCTCACAGGAGGTAGGCAGACCAGAGAGAGCAGGGCCAAATGATCCAGAGAAGGCATATGGAATAGAACGACTGAAGAAATTGGGAGCCACAGTGTTTGACAGTTCCACAGATCCAGCTGATGCCGAGGTTTGGCTGAATAAGCTTGAGAAATATTTTGACGTGATGTGTTGCCCTGAAGAGCGAAAAGTTAAGTTAGCCACATTCCTGCTAGAGAAGGAAGCAGAAGGTTGGTGGAAGTCAATACTAGCCAGGCGCAGTGATGCACGCACGCTAAATTGGCAAACTTTCAGAAGCATATTCCAAGATAAATATTATCCTTGCACCTACCGTGAGGCGAAAATGGATGAATTTTTAGAACTGAAGCAAGGGTCACTTTCAGTGGCTGAATACGAGAGAAAGTATATTGAGTTGTCGCGGTATGCTGATGTAATTGTGGCATCTGAGAGTGACAGGTGTCGAAGAATTGAAAGAGGGTTATGACCTGAAATACGTACCCCAGTCACAGCCATTGCTAAGTGGACTGATTTTTCTCAGATGGTAGAGACTGCTCTACGTGTTGAGCAGAGTATAGCAAAGGCGCAACAAGTAGTGGAGCCTACTCGAGGGCCTTCAACAACGAGTAGTTTTCGGGTTTGCGAACAGCGAAGATTCACACCTGGAGTAAATGTTTCAAGTCGTCAGGACTTTAAGAATCGAGCTGGCGGCCAGGCATCGAGGCAGATAAATGTTAGTGGTGTCTATCAGAGGCAGAGTCAAAGAGCACATAGTCAGTCTGCCAGATCCACAGCAAGAGCACAAACAATGCAGGAGTCTGTTGCCAGTGCAGCAAGAACTCCATGTGCAAATTGTGACAAGAATCATCGGGGCCAATCTCTTGTTAGTGTCGGTGTGTGTTACAAGTTTGGACAGCCAGGGAATTTCAAGAGGGATTGTCCACAGCTTAGAGCAGCTGCACAGAGGGACCAGGGAGTTGGGTCCCAAACAGTTGAGCAGCCGAGGGTTCTAGTAGCTGCAGGAGAGGGCACCAGTGGTGCAAAACAGAAGGGAGTTGTAGGGAGACCTAGGCAACAGGGAAATGTCTACGCTATGACTCAACAAGAAGCGGAGGATGCACCAGATGTGATTATTGGTACGATTTCTATTTGTAATGTACCTTCACGTGTTTTGATAGATCCAGGTGCTACGCATTCCTTGTTTCTAGTATGTTCCTATCTAAGCTGAATAGGAAGTTAGAGCCTTTATTTGAGAAGTTAGTTATATACCCACCAGTTGGTGATGCTTTACTAGTCGATGCAGTGCTGAAGAATTGTGACGTCTTAGTAGAAGGTCTCAATTTGTTAGTGGATCTTCTTCCAGTAGAGTTGCAGATGTTAGATGCAATCTTAGGGATGGATTTCTTATTCACTCATTCTGCTTCAGTGGATTGCCATAGAAAGGAAGTTGTTTTCAGGAAACCAGGGTTGGCTGAAGCAGTTTTCAGGAGTGAAAGAAAGATTATTCCTACGAGTTTGATTTCAACATTAAAAGCTGAGAAGTTATTGAGGAAAGGTTGCACGACGTTTCTTGCACATGTAGTAGAGGTGCAGGAGGAAAAGCTAAAACCAGAAAATGTTCTTGTTGTGAACGAGTTTCTTGATGTTTTTCTAGCAGATCTCTCAGGGTTGCCACCTGATAGGGACGTAGAGCTATTGAATTGCTACCAGGAACAACACCTATTTCGCAAGTGTCGTATAGAATAGCTCCAAGTGAGCTCAGAGAGCTGAAGATGAAGTTACAAGAACATAAGGGATACATCAGACCCAGTGTATCGCCTTGGGGAGCTCCATTGTTATTTGTAAAGAAGAAAGATGGTACCCTTAGATTATGCATTGATTATAGACAGATAAACAAAATTACGATACGTAACAAGTATCATCTACCCCGAATAGATGACTTGTTTGACCAGTTACAAGGAGCATCAATGTTTTCCAAGATTGATTTGAGATCAGGATATCATCCCTTAAAGGTCAGAGAATCAGATTCCTAAGACAGCATTCAGAATAAGGTACGAACATTATGAGTTTTTAGTAATGTCATTCGTTTTAACTAATGCACCAGCAGTTTTCATGGACCTCATGAACAGGATTTTCCATCAGTATTTGGATCAGTTTGTGATAGTATTCATTGATGATATACTAGTTTATTCGGTTGACAAGAAAGCCCATGAGGAACATCTGAGGATTATGCTACAAACACTACGAGATAAACAGTTGTATGCTAAATTTAGCAAATGTGAGTTTTGGTTGAATCAGGTAGTGTTTCTAGGGCATGTTGTCTCAGCAAATGGAGTTAGTGTGGATCTGAATAAAGTGAAAGCAGTAGTTAACTAGGAGAGACCAACTAGTGCGACAAAGGTACGTAGTTTCCTAGGCTTGGCAGGATACTACAAGCGGTTTGTTGAAGATTTCTCACGATTAGCATTACCCTTAACAGCTTTGACAAGGAATAATTCTAAGTTTGAATGGTCAGATAAGTGTGAACAGAGTTTTCAGGAGCTGAAAAAGAGATTAGTTACAGCACCTATTCTGACACTTCCTGTAACGGAAAAAGAGTATGTGATTTACTGTGATGCCTCGAGGCAAGGTTTAGGGTGTGTGCTCATGCAAGAGTGAAAAGTAATAGCTTATGCATCAAGGCAATTGAAAAAGCACGAGTGTAATTACCCTACCCATGTTCTTAAATTAGCAGCAGTTGTTCTAGCATTAAAGATCTGGAGACATTACTTGTTTGGTGAGAGGTGTCATATTTTTACAGATCATATGAGTCTGAACTATATATTTGATCAAAGGGAGTTGAATATGAGACAGAGAAGATGGTTAGAACTGATTAAAGATTATGATTGTACCATAGAATACCATCCTGGTAAGGCGAATGTGGTAGCAGATGCATTGAGCAGGAAGTGAAGACTTCCTAGGGATGCCTTGTGTGGTATTCGAGCAACATTTTTAAGTACTCTAAGTGATTCTAAGGCAGCTGTGACTGCAGAGAGTTCAGGGGGTCTCTTAGCTTAATTCCAAGTCAGGTCTTCACTTATAGCAGGGATTGTGAGAAGACAGACAGAGGATAGTAACCTGCAGAAAATGTTTGGAAAGTCCAAACAGGGCCTAGAAGCAGAGTTTAAGATGAGATCAGACGGGGCCATAGAGAGGCAAGGAAGACTATGCGTTCCGAGTGTTAGTGAGCTTAAAGATGCTATTCTAGAGGAAGCTCACAGTTCACTTACGCTATGCATCCAGAAGCACCAAGATGTACAAAACTTTGAAGGGGACGTATTCTTCGGGCACAGGATGAAGCGGGAGATAGCCGATTATGTTGATAGATGTTTGATCTCGCCAAAGAGTTAAACCAGTTAGACAGAGACTAGGAGGACTCCTTAATCCATTGCCAGTGCCGGAATGGAAATTGGAGCATAGCACTATGGATTTTCTGTTTTGATTACCACGTACTTCAAGTGGACATGATGGTATTTGAATAATAGTGGATAGCATCACTAAGACAGCACGGTTTATACCGATTAAAGCGACATCTACACTTGATCAACTTGCTAAGCTATACGTCGACAAAATTGTGAGTCAATACGGAGTGCCAGTGTCCATAGTTTCAGATAGGGACCCGAGATTTACTTCTAAGTTTTGGCCTATTTTATAGAAGGCTATGGGAACAAAGCTGAAATTTAGTACAACATTCCATCCTCAGACAGATGGGCAATCAGAGAGGACCATCCAGACCTTAGAGGACATGTTGAGAGCATGTGTCCTTCCATTTAAAGGGAGTTGGGATACACACCTATCACTTATGGAATTCGCTTACAATAAAAGCTACCAATCAAGTATTGGTATGGCACCATTTGAGGCTCTATTTGGATGACCATGTAGAACGCCCATATGATGGAACGAAGTAGGAGAGCGGAAGCTTATCGGTCCTAAGTTGGTGCAAGTTACGAGAGATAACATTAAGGTAATCAGGGAGAATTTAAAGGTAGCACAAGACCTTCAGAAGAGTTACGCAGATAAACGACGAAAGGACTTAGAATTCCAGGTCCGAGATCAAGTTTTCTTGAAGTTATCTCCGTGGAGAGGTGTCCTTCGTTTCGGCAAGAAAGGTAAGCTGAGTCCTAGATATATCGGTCCTTATAAACTAACGGGACCAGTTCGGCCAGCAGCCTACAGACTGGAGTTGCCAATAGAAGTATGTCGAGTACATGATGTTTTTTCATGTGTCCATGTTGAGGAAGTATATTCTAGATTCGACACATGTGAAGCAAGCACAACCAGTTGAGCTGAAAGAAGACATGAGTTACGTAGAGGATGCAGTTCAAATCCTCGACAGGAAAGAACAAGTTTTGAGAAACAAGACAATCTCACTCGTGAAGGTTTGTTGGAGACATCACGGAGTGCAGGAGGCAACTTGGGAGTTAGAGGACCAAATAAGGAGGAAGTACCCGACGATTTTCACTTGAGGACTACTAAATTTCGAAGACAAAATTTCTTAAGGGGGAGGTAAGTTGTAAACCCGAGACTCTTTGGAATTTCTTATAAAAAACAAAACAAAACAAAACAAAACAAATAAAGAAAATGAAGGAAATGCAATTTTAACCCATTTCAACCCCATATTGCTTTCATTTTCATCAAAGAGAAGAGGAGCTTCGAGGAAGAAGGAGAAAGGAAGAAGAAGAGGAGGAGCATTCAGGTTTTGAGGTTGAAGAAGAAGAGAGAAGGGTTACACAAGTTGCATGGCAACAAGTGATCAACTCAGCCTTATTCTGATATTCTGATAATTTCGAGCTCAACTTAAAGAGGTAAGAGTTGAGGTTTTGTTTCTTGAAAGTTAATTCATTTTTTAACAAAGGTCATGAAGGAAACTCGAGCCAATTCTGATCTTAAGCTACTGTTTTGTGAAAAGAAAGGAAAAAGACAGAAATTTGCTGTCAAATCCGAGAAGACTCTGGTGTTTTGGTTGTCCTGATCTGTAGTGTTGGAATCAGACGCTCTATTAGGTATGGTTGGAAAGCTATTTGAATTTCGTAAAACTTTCGTGAGGAAATCGTGAATAGAAAATGATTGGAAGATGTTGTAAATATCAGGTAAAGTTTCGGGTTGCAGCAGGCAATCAAATCTGGAACAACAGGAAGTTGTTTTTAGGGAAAAAGCTTTCGAGGTATTTTCGAACCAATCTGTTAGGAATCTCAACTTAATGTCTTCATATGATTTTTAGAAGGTTCAAAAAGGAAGAATTTGGTATAAATTACATCCTTTTTGGCTAAGTAATGAAGAAGTTATCACTGTTTGAAGACAGAGCATAATATTTGTGAAATGCTGGAAAATTTGTTGGAGTGTTTTCTTGTAGTTTTAAATTTAAAAACCATGAGCTCGAGGTTCTAATACATGGATTTGGTTTGTTTGACAGGCCAAGAAAAGATAGGTCGAGTGTACGGGCCAAGGTTCTAGTTTAACACTGTGAGTGACAAAACGAACTTCGAAAATGAACTATATGCTTGAGATATGTTTTAAGAAAACAAGTTTTGCTAGAATGAAATGGTTTCAATGCTTTATGTATTCTTCTTGAACACATGTTTATGAGTATTCATGTTTCCCTAGAAATGTTTCCAAGTATTCATTGTGAGCCTAAATGTCTTGATGAATTTATACATGAGCATATGTTTATTGATTTCTGAATTTTATGGAAATGTTATGATTTCTAGCAAGTATGTACTAGCAAGTATGATTTTAAGATTTCCAGTTTTATGAACAAGTTGAGCAAGTTTCAGTTTTATGAAAAAAAAAGATAAGCAGGCATGTTCAAATATTTTCATGTGATTTTCTGAGATATTGAGCCTGAGGCTTTATGGTGTCGTGTGCACACAGGTCATTTCTGTTGTCGACGTTGAGTGTAGTGCGTGACAACAGCGCTGTCGTGAGTGCTGGGCGGGCCCCACTACGACAAAGACGATGGGAGTGTTGGGCGGTCCCCACTACATCGTAGAATAAACGTTGTTTGTACTGGGTGTGCCCTACACAACGTGGATTGTGACATGTTTTAAAAGGGTTTATCATTTACATGCCTTACGAGATTTTAAAGACATACTTGCTGGTTTTTCTGAAAAGTTATTATGATTACACAATTACTTTAACATTTGATTACAAATGCATATGCTCATTAGTTTTCAGGTGACATGTTATACAAGTTAAAGATTTTAAACTCAGTCACTCATTGAGCTTCATAGCTCATTCTTTTAGTATTTTCAAACTTTTCAGGTAGAGATCGAGCTCCTGGTACCTGACATCCTGCCATAGCTGTTGAAGCTTCATCAGTTTGATATTTTGTACGTGGCTGGTGTTTTATAGCAAGTCCATATGTTTTGTAAATTATTTTGAGAGAACTATGTAGTTGTAGTTGTTTGTACATAAGAGGTTGTATAGAAAATACAATGGTTTGTCTTGTTTGGTTTATGATGCTTTTTCCCGTTTAAGTTTTCAAGAGAGACTTAAGAAGAGTTTCTCCTCATGTATGTTTTATAGTTGTCTAGTTTCCGTTGTGTTAAGTTTAAAGTGCTCCATATGTGAACATAGTATGTTTATCAGGTAAAGCAAAGTCAGCAGGTATTGTTAAGAGGTAACAACGTCTGTTGGCTTCACGCCGCTTTTCGGGCTAAGATAGCAGGTAGTTCGATAGGGGGTGTGACACTTTGCGCATCACACTGTATTGAGATAACAGTGGTGCAGTGGCGAATTCGAGGGAATCCCGAAGTCACAAGAGGGGAAAGCACATAGAGCGGAAGTATCATCTCATTCGGGAGATCGTGCATAGAGGAGACGTGATTGTCACGAAGATAGACTCAGAGCACAACATTGTTGATCCTTTTACAAAGGCTCTCACGGCTAAAGTATTTGAGAGTCACCTAGAAGGTCTAGGTTTACAAGTCTTCCCCAACTAGGGCAAGTGGGAGTATTTTGTACAAAGGGGTTTAAATGCCCTAGTTTATTTTATTTATATTATTGTAATGTTTAGTATTACACAAGCTTTAGGTCAATTGGGAGATTGTTCGATTTATGCCCCAAACTTGTGTAATTTTGATCAATTAAATAAAGTGTTATTTGTTTTGTTAAGATTACAGTCTTGCTTTTATAAATCTAATAAACTAAGTTCCAAGGTTATAATGTTTATCTTGAAATCAGTGTAGTGGACACTATTTGGGTTGAATTCAAGATTATAACCTAAATAGTCTATGGTATAAGAATAAGGTTGGAAACCTCATTCAGTAACACTACCACGGATGCGACCCACTTTGTAATTAGTACAAATGAGGTAATCCAACTCATTCATGTAGTTGACATGCGAGTGGGGGCATCTTGTATGAAGAGTTCATACAAGACTGGATCGCAAATTATTAGTATAACCAGTATAACACCGTTAACAGGATAAGACTAGTAATTTATAGATGGTCATTAGTGACTTGACCTGAATCCTAAGCAAGTTAAGAACTCCCGCTTATAGGGTTTATCCTTAGACTAGTATGGGTGAGAGTGGCTTGTAGCCGACTCAATAAGCCTACCTTCTCGTGTGACGAGAACCTCATAGGTAGTGGAACATAAACATGCAAGATGGAATTCACTCATTCCTCATCGAGGAATTAGATAGGTTGTTCCCTTAAGAACCGACTCTGTGTCTTGAACAACGGGCCCCGCCTGTATGAGGGTATGAGTCTAAAGGTAGGACCTTAGACTTGTTGTTCATTAGAGGATCAGTGGTGCTTAAGGAGCAAAGAGGTAATCACAGAGGTAAAACGGTAATTTGACCCAGCTGTGATTACGAACAACCTGTGAAGGGTCGACTCATGGGTAATAATTATATCAGTGGACACAATAATATCTACAGTGAGGAGAGTGCAACTACGAGTCTATAGTGGAGTAACTTGTAGTTAATGAATATTGATTAACTGGATCAAAGAGTTTGATCAGTTAATGTCACATCATTGGCGCTCATGATCTGTTGGTCCATTAGATCCCTCCGTTGGCTCAACATGGTAATATTGAGGGTATAAAGTTAGGAGTGAAATTGAAGTGATCAATTTCATACATGAGGAGTTATATCAATTATATATGATATAATTGATATAATGTATAGTTTTAATGTGAATTAGATTCATATATAAACTATATACTATAGAGAGATTAAAGGAGGGGTATGATGGTCATTTCCATCCCATTCCCCTATATATATGGTTGCATGAGATGCAAC
The DNA here is from genome assembly GCA_036507285.1 of Trichosanthes cucumerina. NCBI lineage: Eukaryota > Viridiplantae > Streptophyta > Magnoliopsida > Cucurbitales > Cucurbitaceae > Trichosanthes > Trichosanthes cucumerina. The sequence continues at coordinate 32,078,844 of CM071842.1, read as the reverse complement.
TAAGTTAAAAAGTTTTTTTGACAAGCACACTTGTTGTTGTTGTTGGAAGAGTTCCAAGACAACACAAACATCTCTTTTTGAAAATACCTCACATCTCCTGAAGGGAACCCACCTTCCTCCCTCACCTAGAGAACAACGGAGAAGATCCGGTGGTCGTGTCTTCGCACGTTGGAGTTCTTGTCGCTGAGATCCTGACCGTGGAGAGAGGAGCACTTGAATAAAGGTTCTTCAAAGGTAAACACTTGCTGCCCATTTCACTTTTATGCTTAATCTATTGTTTTACGTTCTTGAATTTTCTGGTGTAACTAAATCAAGAGCGTGCGATTCGCAATCCCTTCCGCTGCGGGGACTTCGATTCCCTTGATGTAAAAGATCAATCAACAATTGTAGCACATACTCAGGACAGTCACAACAATTAAACAACATCCCACCCCCAAACTTAAACTAAACATTGTCCCCAATGTTTGCATAAATAAGCACAAATTAAGTATAAGGGTAAGAGTGAACAATATTGTTCTGAGTTATGGAGATCTTTCTGAGTTCCTTGGATAGCCAAAGCATGTGTGTTGGAGTTTCTCAGAACGGGAGCATGGATTTCAACGAAGGATGACATCGTCACAACCTACAAAGCAAAACAAACAAACTAGTAAATACTAAGAACTGGAAAAAAAAAACAACTAAAGCAAGAAAACAACTAAATTAGTGAAGCTTGGGTTACCTCCCAAGAAGCGCTTTGTTTAACTTCTTTTAGCTAGACAATACTCACTCAAGGTGTTTCTTTCCTTGCTTGCAGTGCCCGGAGTGATGTGTTCATTTGGCCAATCTGGGTCTCTATGTTCTTTATTGCAGCTCCATGACTTGTCACTATACCAGATAGACTGGTGACTGCATTTTCCAGCTGGTTGGACCAACTTCTGGATTCAGCTATGAAGGAGTGCAATGTCTCTTGAAGGGATGTTTTCCTTTCTGATGTAGAAGCATGCCCTATAGGAGGATTCAACACATTTTTGTTGTTAGCATAAGAAAAATTCTCATGATACCTCAAACCCGGATTGTAATGTGTTGGTAAGTTATTCTGAGTCTGATTTCCCCCATAGGTGTTACTTCTGTTGTTCAGGTAGTGTAAATAGTGGATTCTCCATTAGGCTGGGAGCATTGAGAAGACATCCCTGTCTGTGGTGATCCTGCAAAATTATTCAGCGCATGAGTGAGAGATGTCAAATGAGATATAAGAAAGGTTACCTCATCAAGTTCATACAGTCTAGCAACTGGCTTAGATCTGTCATTGTCTGTAGGCCACTGGTAGCTGGCAGTTGACACTTCCTCCAGGAGGGCACGTGCTTCTAGCACAGTCTTCGCAATGAAAGCCCCTCCAACATGTGGCATCCAGAATGGTCCTAGTCTTACCTTCCAGTCCATTATAAAATAGTTGTACCAGGAGCCAATCTGGGTAGCAATGCTGTGGGCACCTCCTGAGCATGTCCTTGTACCTTTCCCATGCCTCAAATAGTTGCTCTCCCTCCTGCTACCTGAATGCTCCTATCTCAGTCCTTAACTTTGCAGCTTTCAGAGGTGGAAAGAATTTGGTCACGAAGGCTTGGGCCACCTCCTCCCAAGAAGTGATACTACCTGAGGGAAGGGACCCTAGCCATTCTTTGGCTCTACCCGTCAAAGAGAAAGGAAAGAGACGTAAACGAATATTATTAGCAGAGATACCATTCATTTTAACTGTACCACAAATTTCTAAGAAATTTTGCAAATGTGAGTTAGGATCTTCTGTGGCTAAGTCTCAAAAAGCACCTTCCCTAACCATTTGTATCAGGCCTGTCTTAAGTTCAAAATTAATAGCATTTTTAAGGGCATGAACTATTCCAACCTGCTCATAATTAAACACAGGATGGAAATACTCCCTGATAGGTTTAGGGTTATTGATGAGCTCCTGATCAGCCATAGTATGCATTTCTGCCTTTCTTTCCCTTAGGAGTCTCCTACAGGTCCTCCCGATCTTAGGATCAAAAGGGTGCAAGTCTGCAACTCTCTCCTTGGGCATACACCTGGAGGAACAAAAAGAAAGAAATTAGATAAAAAAACATAAACAACTAGAAAATTAAACAAAAAGAAAAACAAAAAATACAGAAAATAAAGACATGAAACATAAAACTTGGGTTGCCTCCCAAGAAGCGCATTGTTTAACGTCTTTAGCTAGACGGTGACTTATAAGGACACATAAAATTGCTCATATTTTTTCGGGTCCTTCTTGCTCGAATCGACATAGCGTTCTAAGTCTAAAAGGCTATCATGCTTTTCATGGGCACCAGAGATAGAATTATTTTTGGTATTTTCGTTAAGTGAAATGAAAGAACTGAAATCAAAGCAAGACTCGTGAGTATAAGACAAATGGTTATCGAAAATAAACGAAATTTCTGGGGATAAAAGGAAAGAAGACTTCTCAACCTCTAACTTTATCACTTGGATCTTCCATATGAAACTAATTGTATCACCAATGTCTTCCTGACTAACCTGATCATGGTGTGCCTCAGTCTCCCCCAAACTATCCTCATTATCATCTGAACAAATCCTCCTAGGTGGCACCTCCTTAGTGGTAAGGATAAGGAATTGTTCTTGTAAGGCCTTAAGGGAAACTACTAGCTGGTTAAGGTACTGAGCTATATCTCGTACTATTTCCCAAAGTCCTACCACCTCATTGTCTAACCTATCCAACCTCTCTAAGTCACTATGAACCAAATTTTTAAATTTCAATTCTAAGGTATATTCCGCCAATTGATCCATAAGAGACGATTTTTCTAGGAGTTGGTTAAGGTACAAAAAACTATGGTTCCAACTGCCTAGATGACTACCATTACAAGAATGTTTATCAATTTCAGGTACAGACTGGTAAAAATTAGACAAATGAAATTTAGAGAAATCATGATGCACATACCTAGGGTTCTGAGAGGGACAGTAGAATGGTGGAGAGTCAAAATCATGCAAAGTCGTAATTAAAAAATTTAATAATTCAGATCAAGACTTCTACACAATAACAACACAACCAAAATAGGGGACAAAGACTCAAAAACATACAAAACTAAAATAAAACAAATAAGGAAACAAACAAACATACAAAAACAAATAAGGACAAACACACAAACAAGCTTTAGTCTAAAATTTTAAATTTTCTCCTAATATTAATTAATCTAAATAATCGTCATTCCCCGACAACGACGCCAAAAACTTGTTGCGTATAATTATGAATATGCAATACCGCAGTGTACAGGTAAAGTTTTAGTATAGTATGAGTCCAAGTATCGTCCTCGGGAATGGGTTTCTAGATTACTTAATTACTAATATACTAATTCTAAATTTTAGCTAAAGAAACATAAAATGGATAGTTGGTTGAAAGTAAAGGCAAGCAAACAAACAAACATGTGGAGACACGAATTGATAGATTTGAGGGAAGTGATTACACAAGTTAATGACTCATTTAACACATGCAATGAACCAATGAGATGAATTTATTAACAAGAAGAAAAATACTCAAGAAAATCTCTAGATTCTTGGTGAGCCTCACACATGCAATAAATTCCATAGTCTCCATATGAACCTACGAGATGCATGGCATTAAGCAACTTCTTTATGTGTTTCCCTAAGATTTCTAAGTCATGCTCATGCCAGATTTCTAAGGGTTTTGACTATTTTGCTCTAATTCAAGCTTTATCTCTCGAGTCCACTTAAACTAACAAATTAAGAAGTAAAGAACGAATTGCAAAAAATAAGAACAAAACATGCTTCAATACATAGCAAGAAAACCATAACAAGTAAATCAAATCCTAACTACAATGTCTAGCTACTCTAAATCACAACAAAAACAAACTAAACAAGTAGAAAACGTCTTAGAACGCTACTACAAATTGAAAGAAAGGAAATTAAACTTATGTGTCGATGCCGGTCCTTCGTCTTCGAGCTCCCGTCTTCGATCTCAAACCTCCACGAGTGCTTTGGCTCCTCAAAAACGCTCTTTTCTCACTTCTTACAAAGTGTATTTTGAATCCTTAATATGTTTATCAGGTATAACAGGGCCAACAAGTATCGTTAAAGAGGTAAAGGGTGTTTGTTGGCATTCCGCCGTCTTCCGGGCTAAGTTAAGGGGTAGTTCGGGAGGGGGTGTGATAGAACCTTCCTTAGACAGAGTTCCTCTTTAATCATAGTCTATATATCATTCAGTCCCTAATTCTAATCTAATTAGAACTAGATAACTTAAGGTCTATTAACACTAAGTCCTAAACATGCTAAAACAAATTAATTAACCTTAGGTGACATGCATACTATGTTATAATTGCTTGATCATCTATATCACATGAATAATAAACATACATAACATATTCATCTCATGAATCATAATGCATGTCAATGCTGTCCAAAAATTAATATAACTTTTTATATTAATTATCATGTAAACTATATAATATAACACATTATATTATAATATGATGCAGGAACATGTTGAACCTAAGGTGTGATTTTTTTTAAATAGCATACATTATAAATGGACATAATTACACTGTTGGGATTTGTGCCCTAAACTTGTGTAATTTTGATCAAATAAATAAAGAGTTATTTGTTTTGATAAAGATATATTCTTGCTTTATAAATTCAATAAACTAATCTCCAAGGTTATAATGTATCTTGAACATATGTGTAGTAGACACTATTTGGATTGTGTTCAAGAATATAACCTAAATGGTCTATGGTATAAGAATAAGGTTGGAACCTTATTCTTGTAACACCATCGATGCGACCCACTTTGTAACTAGTACAAATGAGATAATCAAACTCATTCATGTGGTTGACATGTGAGTGGGGGCATCCTGTATGAAGAGTTCAAACAAAGACTGGAGCGCAAATTATTAGTCTGACCAGTATAACACCGTTAACAGGATAAGACTGATAATTGATAGATGGTCATTAGTGACTCGACCTGAAACCTGAGTCAGTTAAGAACTCTTGCTTATAGGGGTTTGTCCTTAGACTAGTATGGGTGAGAGTGGCCTGTAGCCGACTCAATAAGCCTACCTTCTCAGGGACAGAACCTCGTAGGTAGCTGGGGACTTAACTATACAAGATGGAATTCACTCATTCCTACAATAAGGAATTCGATAGGTTGTTCCCTTAAGAACTGACTCCAGGTCTTGAACAATGGGGTCCCGCCCTCTAACTGACTTAAGAGGGTATGAGTCTATGGTAGGACCTTAGACTTGTTGTTCATTAGAGGATCAGTGGTGCTTAAGGAACGAAGAGGTAATCACAAGGGTAAAACGGTAATTTGACCCAGTTGTTATTACGAACAACCTGTGAAGGGTCGACTCATGGGTAATGATTATATCAATGGACACAATATAATCTACAGTGAGGAGAGTGCAACTACAAGTCTATAGTGGAATGACTGGTAGTTAATGAATATTGATTAACTGGATCAAAGAGTTTGGTCACTTAATCTCACATCATTGAAGCTCATGAACTGTAGGTACATTAGGTTCCTCCGTTGGCTCAACATGGTTATATTGAGGGTATAAAGTTAGGAATGAAATTGAAGTGTTAAATTTCATACATGAGGTGTTAAATCAATTATATATGATATAATTGATATAATATATGGTTTTAATGTGAATTAGATTCACATATAAAACATATAATAATGGGAGAATAAAGGAGGGATAAGATGGTAATTTCCATCCTATTTCCCTATATATATATACTTGCATGAGATGCAACTTGAGGAGATAATTCTCTTGGAGAAACCCTAGTGCATTCTCTCATAGTGTTGGCAAGAGTTCCAACTAGATCTTGATAAGATCATCTCACCTTACCTAAAAGGAACCTACCTTCCTCTCTCACCTAGACAACAACGGAGAAGATCCGGTGGTAGTGTCCGTGATCGCTCGGGTTCGTGTTGCTGAGATCGTGATTGTGGGAGAAGGAGCACTTGAAGAAAGAGTTCTTCAAAGTTATAATTCTTGTTATCCAATATGTTATTATATGCTTAAGCTTAGTTAGATTTGTTCTTGATTGATATCCATGTAACAAAATTAAGAACATGGGGTTAACAATCGTTCCGCTGTGGGAATCGTATCCCATCAATTGGTATCAGAGCCCAATTGTGTTCTTAATTTTTCGTTCTAGATTTATCAAGAACGAGGTGGATTTACTGTTTTTTCATGAGATGAGTAAACGGTTGGAAAATTATATGGTTTCAAATTTGGCACTTAGATTTACATAATTTCGTTCAATTGTTCGATGTAAGAGCCTATTGTTTTGGGCATTTTATTATGTAAATCAGGTTTGTAAGTCTGTGTTGATCGAGGCAAAGTGGTTGCTGAGAATATCGGAGCGAAAACGAGCAAGAATCTTGTTGATCCATTGTTGTTCTGTGAATGGTGTTGCAACGCCACTGCGGTAGGCGCGCGACTCAGAAGACGACAACGTTGTGCAAAGAAGGAGCTGAGGCGCACTTCAACGGGTAGAAACAGACAGGGTGCAGAATGCAACGCTGCCATCAGCGTTGCAACGCAAAAGGCGTTTCAACATTTTCCAAACGGGCGAAAAACGTTTATTTTATTATATAGATTAAATGTAAAAACATTTTATATTTAATTATATTTATTTTATTTAATTTTAATTAATATAATTAGATTTATTAATTAAAATTAATTTAAGGTGCAAAAATTGGTTTAATTTTGCTATTTAAATCATGCTATTGTTGTGTAATTGTTGCCATGCATAATATATGCTATTAATTTAGTTATCTCACCTTAGGTTAAGCATTTTCATGCATCATTTATAATAATTAATATAAGGAGTTATATTAATTTATGGACAACATTGACATGCATCATAATTCATGAGATGTTTATGCTATGTATGTTTTATTGTTCATGAGATGAATGATCAAACACTATGACATAGTATGCATGTAACCTAAGGTTAATTATTAGTTTTAAAATGTTTAGAACTTGAAAATAGTAGACCTTAGGTTATCTAGTTCTAATTAGATTAGAATTAGGAACCAAGTAATTTATAAACAATGATTAAAAGAGAAACTTTGTCTAAGGAAGGTTCTGTCTAGGATGGGGTATTTAAGCTTACGAAAATGAAACACCCCTACCTAGGAACTGACCTGGGAGTGAAATTTAATCAGAGAGTTTATAAATTATAGTAGCGTCAGTGGGTTTATTAAGGGGTTAATAAAGTAGAAATCCTAGGCTTAATATAAAGAGTTATATTAGCAAGCTTAGGATAAAATAAATATAAGTGTTATATTGATTTTCAATATAAGAAGTTATATTGATAACTTTAGGTAAAAGCATTAACCGGGTTTAGCCTAAGTAATTTCCTATAAATTTAAAGTATTCAGTGGGAGGAAAAGTGTATATGATACATATTTTTCCACCTACGTAGCTCCGAGAAGTTCACACCGTGAGACTCATACTTGGCCTCGTGGCGCAAACGGGAGTATCCCCCTTCGGATGGTGTTTGTATGAGTCAATATCAAGGTGAGTGGAAAGGGTACTTATAGTGAGTGGGAGAAGGTTTAGTGAAAACAAAACCTATAGTCTCTTCTGTCGGTTTACACCGTAAGATCACTATGGTCAGCCTGCGAGTTTGGCCTGGACCAGACAATCCCTTCGGAGGGCTTGATCATAGGGAATCGAACACAGTAGACACCCGGAAAGGATAAAGATTTCCTTAGTCTGCTTTTCAATCTAAGGAAGAGTATGTATCTAGACAAAAAAATGGTAACTAAAGTCTATTGGAATAAGAGTTATTTTGGCATTAGGTTTTTGTCAAGAGTGTCTTGATCTAGAGGAGGAGTATTTTTTGATTACCCTTCGGTGTCATACATTCTAAACCTTTGGAGTATCATTGCAAATTATAAATGACCTAGGAATCATTTGATAATTAGCTAAAACATAATTAGATTAGACAATTATAGGAAAAACTGATACAAGTTTTGTTTGTAAATTTTCAGCAAAATGTCTTGCTCTATAATTTCCTTATTGGGTGCAGGAAAGTTAAGCGTTAAGAATATGATGACGTGGAAAAACAAACTCAACACTATATTAGTAGTGGACGATCTGAAGTTTGTGCTAACTGAGGAGTGTCCTCAGGTGTCAGGCTCGGATGCTTCACGAAATGTTCGTGATGCATATGATCGATGGATCAAGGCCAATGATAAGGCAAGGGTCTACATGTTGGCAAGTATGTCTGACATATTAGCCAAGAAGCATGAGGGCATGATAACCGCTAAGGAAATCATGGATTCGGTGCAGGGTATGTTTGGACAACAATTCTCACAGGCCCGACACAATGCCCTCAAGTATATATTCAACTCGAGGATACCAGAGGGTTCATCTATTCGGGATCATGTCCTGGATATGATTGTACACTTTAACATCGTGGAGTCAAATGATGCTTCCATCGATGAATCGAGTCAGGTCAGCTTCATTCTTTAAACCCTTCCAGATAGTTTCCAACAATTTAGAAGAATGTTGTTATGAATAAGCTTACTTATAATCTCACCTCCCTTCTGAATGAACACCAGACCTTTCAATCATTGATGAAAATTCAGGGATCGAAAGGTGAGGCAAATGTTACCAGTAGGAGTTATCAGAGAGGTTCGACCTCTGGAACAAAAACAGTGGCTTCATATTCTTCTAACCTTAAAAGGAACAAGAAGAACATGAAGAATGTTGGTAAAGGGAAACGAGCTGACAAAGCTGCTGCCCAGAAGGGCAAGAAAGTCAAAGAAGTTGCAGACAAAGGAAAGTGTTTTCACTTCAACGAAGACGGGCATTGGAAACGGAACTGTCCGAAGTACATTGCGGAAAAGAAGAAGGAAGGTAAATGTGATTTACTTTGCATAGAAACTTGTTTAGTGGATAATGATAAAACTGCTTGGATACTTGATTCAGGCGCAACTAATCATGTTTGCTCTTCTTTTCAGGGAATTGATTCCTGCCAGCAGTTACACAAAGGAGAGATAACTCTCCGAGTTGGAAATGGAGAATTCGTCTCAGCTGTAGCAATAGGCACGATGAACCTTTATTTTGGAAAGAAATATATGTTGTTAGACAACATATTAGTGATACCAGGGTTTACTAGAAACCTTATTTCAATTTCTTGCCTTATAGAACAATGTATTTCTGTTTCTTTCCCTATGAATAAAGTGTTTATTTTGAAGAAAGGTGTTGAAATATGCTCATCTTCATTAGAAAATGAGTTGTATGTTTCAAGGCCTAATTCAGTCAAAATGGTTTTGAACACTAAATTATTTAAAACTGCAAACACACAAACTAAGAAACGTAAAATTTCTCCTAAAGAAAATGCTCATCTTTGGCATCTTAGATTGAGTCACATTAATCTCAATAGGATAGAGAGATTGTTAAAGAATGGACTTCTTAATGAGTTCGAAGAAAATACTTTACCTGTATGTGAATCCTGCCTAGAAGGCAAAATGACTAAAAGACCTTTTAGTGGAAAAGGTTATAGAGCCAAAGAACCTCTTGAGCTTATACATTCAGACCTTTGTGGTCCGATGAATGTTAAAGCCAGAGGAGGTTATGAATATTTCATCTCTTTTATAGATGATTATTCTATATTTGGGCATATTTATCTAATGCATCACAAGTCTAAAGCACTAGAAAAGTTCAAGGAATTAAAAACTGAAGTTGAAAATCAATTAGGTAAAACGATTAAAACACTTCGATCAAATCGAGGTGGAGAGTACATGGATTTAAAATTCCATAACTATATGATAGAACATGGAATTACATCCCAACTCTCGGCTCCCTATACACCACAACAAAACGGTGTATGAGAAAGGAGAAATAGAACCCTGTTGGACATGGTTCGATCAATGATGAGTTATGCTCATCTCCCTAGGTCCTTTTGGGGTTACGCAGTAGAGACTGCGGTATACATTTTGAACAATGTGCCATCAAAGAGTGTTTCTGAAACACCTTTTCAACTCTGAAAAGGACGTAAAGGTAGTTCATGTCATTTTAAAATTTGGGGTTGTCCAACACATGTGCTTGTGACAAATCCAAAGAAGTTTGATCCACGTTCAAAATTGTGCCTATCCGTAGGCTACCCAAAAGAAATAAGAGGTGGTTTATCCTATGATCCTAAGGAAAATAAGATTTTTGTGTCGACAAATGCCATTTTCTTAGAGTAGGACCACATAAGGGACCACAAACCAAGAACTAAAATTGTGTTAATTGAGTTAGATAGAACAATAGCAAAAGTTGCTAATACAACTAGTACGTCAACAAAAGTTGTTGATACTAGCTTGTCTAGTCAAGAGAGTCCATCTCAAGAATTGAGTATGCCTCGATGTAGTGGGAGGATTATAACACAACCTGATCGTTACATGGATTTATCTGAAACCAAAGTGTGTATCCGAGATGACAATTGTGAGGATCCATCGACTTATAACCAAGCGATGGTAGACAAAGACAAAGACAAATGGATCATAGCCATGGACGAAGAAATTGAGTCTATGTACTTAAACTTTGTTTGGGATCTTGTAGATAAACCTGATTGGGTAAAACCTATAGGTTGTAAATGTCTCTACGAGAGAAAGCGTGGTGTAGATGGAAAGGTGCAAACCTTTAAAGCTAGACTAGTAGCAAAGGGTTATACCCAGGTTGAAGGGGTTGGCTATGAGGATACCTTTTCACCTGTCGCTATGGTAAAGTCTATCCGTATTCTACTAGTCATTGCCACATATTATGACTATGAGGTATGGAAAATGGATGTCAAGGCAGCCTTTTTGAATGACAACCTTGACGAGAACATCTACATGGACCAACCCAAAGAGTTTATTAAACCAGGACATGAGCAAAAGGTTTGCAGACTTAAAAGATCAATTTATGGACTGAAACAAGCCTATAGGTCCTGGAATATAAGATTTGATGAGACAAGCAAATCCTATGGCTTCGATCAGAATGATGATGAACCTTGTGTCTAAAATAAAATCATCAATAGTTCTGTCGGATTCCTAGTTCTATGTGTGGATGATATCTTACTCATTGGGAATGGCGTAGGACATCTTACTGACATTAGGAATTGGCTAGCTATGCAATTCCAAATGAAAGATTTGGTGAAACACAGTTTGTTCTTGGGATCCAGATTGTTCGGAACAACAAGAATAAAACACTAGCCTTGTCTCAAACATCTTACATAGATAAAGTGTTGTCGAGGTTTAAGATGCAAGACATCAAAAAGGGTTTATTGCCTTTTAGACATGGAGTCCATTTCTCTAAGGAACATTGTCCTAAGACACCTCAAAGAGTTGAGGATATGAGACGGATTCCTTACGCATCAGCTGTTGGGAGCCTGATGTATGCCATGTTATGTACTAGGCCAGACATCTGTTTTGCAGTTGGAATGGTCAGTAGGTATCAATCCAATCCAGGACTTGAACACTGGATAACGGTTAAAACAATTCTTAAGTATATATGGAGAATAAGAAACTACATGCTTGTGTATGGGGCTAAGGATTTGATCCTTACAGGATACACGGATTCTGACTTTCAAACTGATAAAGATTCTAAAAAATCTACATTCGGGTCAGTATTCACTCTTAACAGAGGAGTTGTAGTATGGCGAAGCGTCAAGCAGGGATGCATCGTTGATTCCACCATGGAGGTCGAATATGTAGCAGCTTGTGAAGCAGTTAAAGATGTCGTTTGGTTAAGGAAATTCATGCTAAATTTAGAAGTTGTTCAAAATATGAGTATGCTCATCACACTGTATTGTGATAACAGTGGTGTCGTGGCAAATTCAATGGAACTCCAAAGTCACAAGAGGGGAAAACATATTGAGCGGAAATATCATCTCATCCAGGAGATCGTGCATTGAGGAGTCGTGATCGTCATGAAGATAGCCTCGGAAAACAACGTTGCTGATCCTTTAACAAAGGCTCTCACGGCTAAAGCGTTTGAGAGTCACCTAGAAGGTATAGGTTTACAAGTCTTCCCCAACTAGGGCAAGTGGGAGTATTCTATACAAAGGGTTTAAATGCCCTAGTTTATTGCATTTACATTACTGTAATGTTTTAGTACTCCACAAGCTTTAGGACAAGTAGGAGATTGTTGGGATTTGTGCCTTAAACTTGTGTAATTTTGATCAAATAAATAAAGAGTTATTTGTTTTGATAAAATTATATTCTTGCTTTATAAATCCAATAAACTAAGTTTCAAGGTTATAATGTATCTTGAACATCAGTGTAGTAGACACTATTTGGATTGTGTTCAAGAATATAACCTAAATTATCTATGGTATAAGAATAAGGTTGGAAACCTTATTCTGGTAACACCATGGATGCGACCCACTTTGTAATTAGTACAAATGAGATAATCCAACTCATTCATGTGGTTGACATGCGAGTGGGGGCATCTTGTATGAAGAGTTCATACAAAGACCGGACTGCAAATTATTAGTCAAACAAGTATAACACCGTTAACAGGATAAAACTGATAATTTATAGATAGTCATTAGTGATTCGACCTGAATCCTGAGTAAGTTAAGAACTCCTGCGTATAAGGGTTTGTTCTTAGACTAGTATGGGTGAGAGTGGCTTGTAGCCGACTCAATAAGCCTACCTTCTAAGGGACAGAACCTCGTTGGTAGATGAGGACTTAACTATTCAAGATGGAATTCACTCATTGCTACACTAATGAATTAGATAGGTTGTTCCCTTAAGAACTAACTCCAGGTCTTGAACAACGGGCCCCCACCTTCTAACTGAGTTAAGAGGGTATGAGTCTATGGTAGGACCTTAGACTTGTTGTTCATTAGAGGATGAGTGATGCTTAAGGAACAAAGAGGTAATCACAGGGGTAAAACGGTAATTTGACCCAGCTGTGATTACAAACAACCTGTGAAGGGTCGACTCATGGGTAATGATTATATCAATGGACACAATATAATCTACAGTGAGAAGAGTGCAGCTACAAGTCTATAGTGGAGTGATTGGTAGTTAATGAATATTTATTAACTGGATCAAAGACTTTAGTCAGTTAATCTCACATCATTGGAGCTCATGAACTGTAGGTCCATTAGGTCCCACCGTTGGCTAAACATTGTTATATTGAGGGTATAAAGTTAGGAATGAAATTGAAGTGTTCAATTTCATACATGAGGTGTTAAATCAATTATATATGATATAATTGATATAATATATGGTTTTAATGTGAATTAGATTCACATATAAACCATATAATAGTGAGAGAATAAATGAGGGATAGGATGGTAATTTCCATCCTATTTCCCTGTATATATATAGTTGCATGAGATGCAACTTGAGGAGATAATTCTCTTGGAGAAACCCTAGTGCATTCTCTCATAGTGTTGGAAACAGGTCCAACTACATCTTGATAAGATCATCTCACCTCACCTAAAAGGAACCCACCTTCCTCCCTCACCTAGAGAACAACGGAGAAGATCTGGTGGTAGTGTCCTTGATCGCTCGGGTTCATGTTGTTGAGATCGTTATTGTGGGAGAAGGAGCACTTGAAGAAAGAGTTTTTGAAAGGTATAATTCTTGTTGTCCAGTATATTATTATATGCTTAAGCTTAGCTAGATTTGTTCTTGACTGATATCAATGTAACAAAATTAAGAACACGCGATTAACAATCGCTTCCGCTGCGGGAATTGTATCCCATCATACACAACAATTGCATAAAAATAAATAGCAAAATTATACCATTTTTGGCACCCTAAAATTTATTTCAATTAATACAATCTAATTATATTAATTAAAATTAATAATAATAAATTAAAAAAGTAAATATAAAACGTTTTAATAAATAAATTAATAAAAACATTTTATATATTAAATATAATAAATAAAAAATGCAAAAAGTCGTTTTCTGAACGTTGCTGCACCCGTAACTGTTGCGGCGTCAGCGTTGCAATGCTGGTCCACCTTGTGCCAGCGTCAACGCTTCGGCGTTGCAATGCTGCTGTCTCCAAAGCCAATGAATAGCGTTGCAACGTCATTCACAAAACAACAATCCTTTCATGCATTTTAGCTCATTTTTGCTCCGTTCTTCTTAGCAACCACTTTGCCTCGATCGACACGGCCTTACAGACTCGATTTACAATTAAAATTACCCAAAACACCAGACCCTTACATTGAACATTTCAATGAAAAAATTGTAAATCTAAGTGTCAAAAATAAAAACATGTAATTTGCAACCAGAACATTCATCTCATGAATCTCATGCAATCCCACCTATGATATTGACAAATTTAGAACAAAAACAAGAACACAATAGGCTCTGATACCAATTGGATCGAATTCCGGAGTGGAACCGATTTGAATCGCGTATTCTTGTAATATGTTACATAAATCAAATCAGAAACATATATAAAAGCAATTAAGCATATAAATCAGAATTAGACAACAAGTATATTAACTTTTTAGACCTCTTTGTGCTCCTCTTTTGTGATATCAACGAACTCACGTTCTTAACGAATCACGAACAAATCTGATCTCACGTTTCCAACGATCCCGACGCAATCACTAAGCATTCTCCGTTGTATCTCTAGGGGAGGGAAGGTGGTGAGAAACCTCTTTTGGAGTTATGAGGGATTTTGAGAGAGATAAATGTTTTGGAACTTTTCCAACAACACTTACAAAAAAGGAGCACTTAGGGTTTCTTACATATGCCTTGGAATGCATACATAATGTGCAACTCATGCACATATTTATAGGGAATATGATGGAAATAACCATCCTACCCCTATAGTGCTCTTATAATATATTTCTCATTTAGTATATAGATTAAACTATATACTATATCAATTATATCAAATATAATTGATGTATCTCCTTATATATGAAATTGAACACTTCAATTTCACTCCAAACTATACACCCTCAATATTTTCATGTTGAGCGAATGGAGGGACCTAATGGACCTACAGGTCATGAGATCCAATGATACGAGATTAATCGATCAAACTCTTTAATCTAATTAACCAACATTCATTAACTACGAGTCACTCCTCTATAGACTCGTAGTTGCACTCTCCTCACTATAGAATGTGTCGTGTCCATTGATATAATCAACATCCGTGAGTTGACCCTTCACAGGTTGTTCGTAATCACAACTTGATGAAATTACCGTTTTACCCCTATGACTAACTATTGCTCCTTAAACACCACTGATCCTCTAATGAATAACCAATCGATGGTCCTACCATAAACTGAATCATTCTTAGGCCAGTAACAAGGCAAGGTCCCGTTATTCTAGGCCTGGATTCAGTTCTTAAGAGAACAACCTATCTGATTCCCTAATTTAGGAATGAGTGAATTCCTTCTGGCAAAGTTAAGTTACCAACTACCTACAAGATTTTGTCCCTCATAAGGTAGGCTTATTGAGTCGGCTACAAGTCACTCTCACCCATACTAGTCTAAGGACAAACCCCAATAAACAGGAGTTCGTAACTTGCTCAGGATTCAGGTCAAGTCACTAATGATCATCTATAAATTATTATACCTATCTTGTTAACAGTGTTACACTAGTAGCTTAATAATTTGCGACTCGGTCTTGTATAATCTCATTATACAGGATGCCCCCACTCATATGTCTACCAGATGAGGAGTTGGATTACCTCGTTTGTACTCAATACAAAGTGGGTCGCATCCATGGTGTTACCAGTATAATGTTCCCAACCTTATGCATTTACCATTGACCGTTCAGGTTGTTGGGATATGTGCCCTAAACTTGTGTAATTTTAGTGAAATGAATAAAGAGTTATTTGATATGATAAAATTATCTTCTCGCCTTATAAATCCAATAAACTAAGCTCCAAGGTTATAATGAATCTTGAACATCAGTGTAGTAGATATTATTTGGATTGTGTTCAAGAGAATAACCTAAATGGTCTATGGTATAAGAATGTGGTTGGAAACCTTATTTTGGTAACACCATGGATGCGACCCACTTTGTAATTAGTACAAATGAGGTAATCCAACTCATTCATGTGGATGACATGCGAGTGGGGGCATTCTGTATGAAGAGTTCATACACGACCGGACTGTAAATTATTAGTCTAACCAGTATAACATCGTTAATAGGATATGACTGTTAATTTATAGATGGTCATTAGTGACTCGACCTGAATCTTGAGCAAGTTAAGACCTCCTGCTTATAGGCGTTTGTCCTTAGACTACCTTTTAAGGGACATGTAGCCGACTCAATAAGCCTACGTTTTCAGGGACAGAACCTCGTAGGTAGCTCGGGACTTAAATCAACAAGATAAAATTCACATATTCCTATACTAAGGAATTAGATAGGGTTTTCCGTTAAGAAATGAGTCAAGGTCTTGAACAACGGGGCCCACCTCTGAACTAGCTTAAGAGGGTTTGAGTTTATGGCAGGACCATAGACTTGTTGTTCATTAGAGGATCAGTGGTGCTTAAGGAACAAAGAGGTAATCATAGAGGTAAAACGGTAATTTGACCCAACTGTGATTACGAACAACCTGTGAAGGGTCGACTCATGGGTAATGATTGTATCAATGGACACAATATAATCTACAGTGCGAAGAGTGCAACTACAAGTCTATAGTGGAGTTACTTGTAGTTAATGAATATTGATTAACTAGATCAAAGATTTTGATAAGTTAATTTCACATCATTAGAGCTCAAGAACTTTAGTTCCATTAGGTCCCTCCGTTGGCTCAACATAGTAATAGGGTATAAAGTTAGGAATGAAATTGAAGGGTTCAATTTCATATATGAGGTGTTATATCAATTATATGTGATATAATTGATATAATATATAGTTTTAATGTGAATTAGATTCACAAATTAACTATATACTAATGACAGAATGAATGAGGGATAGGATGGTAATTTTTATCCTATTTCCCTATAAATAGTTGCATAGGATGCAACGTTGAGATTTGATTTTTCACATACAACCCTAGAGTTCTATTTTGTGTTGGAAACAGTTACAAACAAAACTTCTCTCAAACCTCCACATCTCATCCTAAAGGAACCAACCTTCCTCCCTCACCTAGAAAACAACGGAGAAGATCTAGTGGTGAATCTTTACATGTGTCGGGTTCACATTTCTTAGATCGTGATCGTTGGAGAAGGAGCTCGTTAAGAAAGTGTTCTTCAAAGGTAAAATTCTTGTTGTCCTAAGTTTTAATGCATGCTTAATCTTTAGTATTTAGTTATTGTTATAGATATATTTAATGAAATAATGAACACACGATTCTCAATCGCTTGCAGGATTCGATCCCTTCAATTAGTATCAGACCGCCAATTGTGTTCTTGATTTTGTTCTTTATTTATCAAGAACAAAGGTGGGATTTACTGATTTACTGAGATGTATGATCGGTTTGCAAATTAGATATTTTCGTTTTTTGCACCATAGATTTACATATTTTTTATTGAATTGTTCAATGTAAAGGGCCTATTGATTTGGACATATATTTATGTAAATCGCGTCTGTAAGTCCCTGTCGATCGAAGCAAAGAAGTTGTTGAGAAAAACCGAGCAAAAACGAGCAAAATTCAAAAGAAGGGAGCGTGTTCTGTGAATGGCATTGCAACGCTGTTCATAGGCGTTGCAAAACAATTGCAGTAGGCGTGAGGCTGTAGAGACGACAATGTTGCAACGCCACCCTCGGCGTTGCAACGCCAACGTCGTAAGCTGAGGCGCGCCCAACAGTCAGAGACAAACGAAGGACAGTGTTGCAACACTGGTATCAACGTTACAACGCCGAAGATGTTTCAAGGAGACTTCCTAACGGACGGAAATTTGGTTTTCTATATATATTAAATATAAAAAAGTTTTATATTTAATTTTATTTAATATAATTGGATTATATTAATTTTAATTAATATAATTGGATTATATTATTTGAAATTAATTTCAGGAATGCCAAAAAATGGTCTAATTTTGCTATTTAATTTATGCAATTATTGTATAGTTATTGTCATGCATAAAATATGCTTTTATTTAGATATCCAACCTTAGGTTAAGAATTTCCATGCATCATTTATAATATAAAGTGTTATAATATATAGTTTCCATGTATAATTAATATAAGGTGTTATATTAATTTTTGGGCAGCATTGACATGCATACTTTTCATGAGATGAATGTGTTATGTATGTTTTATTATTTATGCGATGAATGATCAAGCACAATAACATAGAATTGCATGTCACCTAAGGTTAAATTCATTAGATTTAAAATGTTTAGAACATGAAATTTATAGACCTTAGGTTATCTAGTTCTAATTATATTAGAATTAGGAACCATGTAATTTATAAACAATGGTTAAAAGAGGAACTCTGTCTAATGAAGGTTCTGTCTAGGCTTGGGTATTTAAACTAACGGAAACAGAACACCCCTACCTGGGAACTGACCTGGGAGTGAATTTTAATTAGAGGGTTTATAAATTATAGTAGCGTCAACGGGTTTATGAAGGGGTTAATAAACTAGAAATCCTAGATTTAATATAAAAGTTATATTAGCAACTTAGGATAAAATCAATATAAGCGTTATATTGATTATCAGTATAAGAGTTACATTTATAAGTTTAGGTAAAACAATTAGTCGGGTCTAACCTAGGTCAATTTCCTATAGAGTTAAAGTATCTAGTGGGAGGAAAAGTGTATATGATACATATAATTCCACCTACATCTCTACGGGGAAGTTCACACCGTGAGGCTCATACTTGGCCTCCTGCGGAAAAATTAATCGGAGAGAACATAATGATTTGGAAAAACAAACTTAACACTATCTTGGTAGTGGACGATCTTAACTTTGTGTTGACTAAGGACTGTCCTCAGGTGCAAGGCTCAAATGCAACACGAAATGTTCGTGATGCATATGATCGATGGTTCATGGCCAATGATAAGGCCAAAGTCTATATGCTGGCAAGTATGTCAGATATAATAGCTAAGAAGCACGAGGGCATGATGACCGCTAAGGAAATCATGGATTCGTTGCAGGGCATGTTTGGACAACAGTCTACAAAGGCCCGACACAATGCCCTCAAGTATATATTCAACTCGAGGATGCAAGAGGGTTCATTTGTTTGGGATCATGTGCTGGAAATGATAGTACACTTCAACATCGCGGAGTCGAATGGTGCTTCCATCGATGAATCGAGCCAAGTCAGCTTCATTATGGAAACTCTTCCAGATAGTTTCTTACAGTTTAGAAGTAATGTTTTCATAAACAAGCTTACTTTTAATCTTAACTCCCTTCAGAATGAACTCTAGACCTTTCAGTCTTTGATTAAAATTTAGGGACCGAAAGGTGAGGCAAATATTGCCTGTAGGAGTTATAATAGAGGTTCAACCTCTGGAACAAATTCAGTGGCTTCATCTTCTTCTAACCTGAAAGGGAAGAAGAAGAACATGGAGAACGTTGGTGAAGGGAAACGGACTGATAAAGCTGCCACCCCAAAAGGCAAGAAGGTAAAGGAAGTTGCTGGCAAAGGAAAATGTTTTCACTGAAACGAGGATGGACACTTGAAACGGAATTGTCCAAAGTACCTTACCGAGAAGAAGAAAGAAGGTAATTATGATATGCTTTGCATGGAAGCATGTTTAGTGGATAATGATAAAATTGCTTGGATACTTGATTCAGGCGCCACTAATCATGTTTGCTCTTCTTTTCAAGGAATTGATTCCTGACAGCAGCTACAACAAGGAGAAATAACGCTCCGCGTTGGAAATAGAGATATCGTCTCAGCTGTAGCAATTGGCACAATGAAGCTTTTGTGCAACAAGAAATATATATTGTTAGACCATGTATTACTGATACCAGGGTTCACTAGAAACCTTATTTCAATTTCTTGCCTCATAGAAACAATGTATTTATGTTTCGTTTTCTTTAAATAAAGTGTTTATTTCAAAGAAAGGTGTGGAATTATGTTCAACTTCATTAGAAAATGGTTTGTATGTTTTGAGACCAAATTCAGTCAAAATTGCTTTGAACACTGAATTATTTAAAACAGCAAACACACAAACTAAGAAACGTAAAATTTCTCCTAAAGAGAATGCTCATCTTTGGCATCTTAGATTGGGTCACATTAACCTCAATATGATTGAAAGATCGGTAAAGACTGAACATCTAAATGAGTTAGAAGAAAATACTTTACATGTATGTGAATCCTGCCTAGAAGGCAAAATGACTAAAAGGCCTTTTAGTGGAAAAGGTTATAGAGCCAAAGAACCTCTTGAGCTTATACATTCAGACTTTTGTGGTCCGATGATTGTTTAAGCCAGAGGAGGTTATGAATATTTCATCCCTTTAATAGATGATTATTCAAGATTTGGGCATATTACCTAATGCATCATCAGTCTGAAGCACTTAAAAAGTTCAAGGAATTCAAGGCTGAAGTTGAGAATCAATTAGGTGAAACAATTAAAACACTTCAATCAAATCAAGGTGGAGAGTACATAGATTTAAAATTCCATAGCTATATGATAGAACATGGAATTACATCCCAACTCTCAGCACCCGATATGCCTCAGCATAATGGTGTATCGAAAAGGAGAAATAGAACCTTGTTGGACATGGTTCGATCAATTATGAGTTATGCTCATCTCCTTGATTCTTTTTGTGGTTATGCAGTAGACACTGCAAAATACATTTTGAATAATGTGTGATAACTCTCTATCAAAGAGTTATTTTCACCAAAATTGAGCTCAAAACCCTTATTAATTAATTGATCTTGGCATGTAATTAAGTTATTCTTGCACTTTATTAATCTAATTATGTATTAAATTGCCAAATCTGAGAAAGGTTAACTTTAATTTCTCATATTGTGAAAATTAGAGAAATTGATTAATTTTTCCTTGGTGTTAATTGAATTTAGGTGCATGAATTAACTTTGTTATGGAAGTGGATTAATTCAACAATTCAACTCAATTAATTGGAAGGCTTTTTACACATGTTGCAAACCAAAGAGGCTTATGGAAGAAGTCAAAGAGAGGCTTTTGTTGGAAGATAAAGAATGGCTTGTGGGAGAAGCTAAAAAGGGAGCTTGATGGAGAAGCTAAGCAAACTTGCTCTCCAAGTTCAACCATTTGACCATCCTTAACAATCCATTGCCGAAAATGAGAGAGAAGAAGAGGAGAAGTTTTACCAAAATTTCTATATTCTTTGTAGAGAGAAATCAAGAGTTCTCAAGGCTTGGAGGGACATTGGAGACCCATTGGAGCTTGTCAACAAAGGGGGATTCTTTTCCTTTCACCTTGTTTACTTGATTTCCCTTATCTTTCCTTGTAAATTAGTAGTAATTATGCATTCTAGATTAGTTTGTAGATTTTCTTTTGTTGTAAGCATGAACTAATTTTAGAAGGCAAGGATTTGAGTATACTTTATGTAATAAAGTTTCACATATTGAAGAGTATGCTTATTTGTGATTGATTATGGTTGAATTTATGGTTTATTGGATTTATGCTTGGCCAACCTAGTCCATATTGCTTTCTTTTATATGAGAAGTAGGAAGATAGAGGAGTGTCGTAATCACCTTAGGTTATCTAAAGGGTGGATACTCGATGCGCAAGTGAAAAGATTAGAATTAATCAATTCACCTAGGGTACTAAAACAAGGAACTTTACAAGGTAATTGATGAGAGTTAATTACTAGAAAATGTTGGGTGTTATGAGAATAAACCCGAGTTAGCATGTGTAACACAAATAAAGTATTATGTATGACTTGATATGTGAAAACTGAAGGACATAAAGGAACCCTCAAATCCGAGCCTATCTCATTTATCATAGCATTTTCGGCATATCCTATTTACCATTGTAGTTTTCGGCATTTGCATATTACATCCGACATAGTAGATTAATTCATCACATTATTAAATAGTTAGTATAATTTACATGTTCATTGCATCCTTTATGGTTTTAGCATTAATTAGGTTAAACCCTACCATTAATTTTTCTTTACTTGTGTTTTGCATAAAGATTACTATAAGTAGCTTAGACTAGGTAGATCTTGCCTCTAATCCATGTGGAGACGATACTCGGTACTCGAATACTGTTTACTTTATTACTTGCTGCAATCGATTGTGTATACTTGCACATCCGGTGCGTAGTTTGCATGTTAATTTACTGCACGTTGTGCGCTCATCAAGTTTTTGGCGCCGTTGCCGGGGATTAGTTTGAATCTTATCTTGTTTAAGTTGCTTGTAGTAAGTTTTCTTTTATTTTTATTTTCGATTCAGTATAAATTAGTTAAGCTTGCTAAGGTTGATTTTCTGCTTTTAGATGTTTGTGTTGTGTATGAATAAAAAGCCAGGGTTAGAATTTATCTTTGACCTAGAGATCGAAAGGACTATTGGGAGAAGGTTAAGAGACCAACGAGAAATCATGGCTGGACAACTTCTTCCTAGGAATCCTTTAGACCCTGAGATGCCTGAACATAGACAACCATAATTTCCTGAAGTTAGACCACCCTTAGTAGTTAATCAGGTTGTACCACCTGTTAATGTCATAGAGTTAGCAGACGATAGGGAAAGAGCAATACGAACCTATGCAAACCCTCTAGTAGATGAACTAAATCCAGGGATAATGAAACCTAAAATTCAAGCCCATACCTTTGAGCTTAAACCTATAATGTTCCAAATGTTACAGACCATAGGTCAATTTCATGGATTATCCGCTGAAGACCCTCATCTTCATTTAAAATCGTTCTTAGGGGTCAGTGATTCGTTCATTATGCCGGGTGTGTCTAAGGATGGCCTAAGGTTGAGTTTGTTTCCTTACTCCCTTAGAGATGCAGCCAAGACTTGGTTAAATTCGCTTCCTCCTGGAGAAATTGATTCATGGAACACTCTTGCTGAAAAATTTCTCATCAAATATTTTCCACCCACCAGAAATGCAAAATTCAGAAATGAAATAGTTGCTTTCCAGCAATATGATGATGATACCCTAAGTGAGGCTTCGGAACGATTTAAGGAGTTGCTTAGAAAGTGGCCTCACCATGGATTACCTCATTGTATTCAAATGGAAACTTTTTATCACGGATTGAACACAACCACGAAGCAAGTAATTGATGCTTCTGCTAATGGAGCTTTGTTATCAAAGACCTATGATGAAGCTCATGAAATTCTTGAAAGAATATCATCAAACAATTGCCAGTGGGCTTATGTGAGAAGCAATCCTGGTAAGAAAAACAAAGGTGTGATGGAATTAGATGCTTTAAGTGCCATTAATGCCCAAATCTCATCCATGGCCACCATGTTGAAAAATTTAACAATGAGAAATTTAAGTCAAACTTCTTCAAGTACACCGAGTGTAGGAATAGCTGGTTCATGTAGCTATTGTGGTGAAGGACATTCTTTTGAATACTGTCCTTGCAACCCTGCTTCGATTTGTTACTTTGGAAACCAAAGAAACAATCCTCATTCTCAAACCTATAATCCAGGTTGGAGAAATCACCCTAATTTTGCTTGGGGATGGCAAGGAAGTAATTCCAATGCTTCTCAGTAGCAAAAGGTGAATAAACCACCAGGATTTGGTAATCAAGGTTATCAGCAAAAAGGTATATGCAATGAGATCATACAGTTTATCGAGGATGACCTAAAAGAATTCATAGCCACCACTAAGGCTTCCATGAGAAACTTAGAGGTGCGGTGTAGGCCAATTAGCTACTGAGCTAAGGTCAAGACCCATAGGAACACTCCCTGCTGATACTGAAAACCCAAGGAGAGAAGGAAAAGAACAAGTCAAGGCCATAGAATTGAGAAGTGGCAGGACTTGATATAAAGTTGAGAATAAGGAAAAACAAGAAGCCAAAGTCAATGTTTAGCTAGAGGAAGAGAAGAAGAAAGACAATGAGGGAGAACCAAAGATTAGGGAGAATGACAGTGAGAAGCTTGAAAAAACCTCTGGAAAATCAAACCCTAATGTTTGTGAGTTCAAACCACCTCCACCACCCTTCCCTCAAATATTGAAAAAACCAAAACCTAGGGAAGCTCATTATGGAAAATTTTTGGACATGTTGAAAGAAATCCACATCAATATTCCGCTCATTGATGCCTTGAAACAAATGCCCAATTACATGAATTTTCTGAAGGACATATGTTTTGAGAAAGAGAGATTTCAAGAATTCAAGGTAGTATCCTTAAGTGAAGAGTGTAGTGTTGTGTTTAGGAATAGGATTCCTCACAAAAAGAAAGATCCTGGATCCTTTACTATTCCTGTTTCTATAGGAGGAAAACAACTAGGAAGAGCTCTTTGAGATTTAGGAGCTAGTGTTAATCTTATGCCCTTATCCATTTACAAAGGCTTAGGCATTGGAGAAGCTAGACAAACTACAGTAACTCTTCAGCTGGCTGATAAGTCCATAGCTCATCCTGAAGGTAAAATTGAAGATATTTTAGTTCAGGTTGGGAAATTTATTTTTCTTGCTGACTTCATAATCCTAGATGATGAAGCTGACAAGGATGTACCCATTATCCTAGGTAGACCTTTCCTCAAAACAGGAAGAACTATAGTAGATGTGCATGAAGGAACTATCAAGTTAAGGATGAATGATCAAGAAGTTGAATTCAACATCAGTGATTCAATGAAATATCTAGGGCATGATCTTGAGAACTTCTCTGCCATTCATGCATTTGAGGAAACTATTGATGAGTTGGTTGAATTGTAGTTGGAATCTATGCATGATCTGAAATATGAAAATCTCGTGGAGGAAGAAGAAATGGAATTCAGTGATTTAAGGCCCAAGATGGAAGAAGTGAATGAAGTATCTCATTTCAGAAGAAGCTTTGAAGCTTTGGATTTGAGTGAAAGGTGTATTCCACCAATGCTACCTTCAATACAATAACCCCCCACACTAGAATTGAAACCCCTTCCTGATCATCTTAAATATGTGTTTTTAGGAGACAAAGAGACCCTTCCTATTATTATATCATCAAGTTTGTTGCCTAAGGATGAAGAGATGTTGCTTGACATGTTAAAGCAACACAAAAGGCCATATAAATTTGGACATTAGCTGATATAAAGGGAATCAGTCCTTCCTATTGTATGCATAAGATAAATCTGGAAGAGGGGAATTTCAAATCAATAGAACAACAAAGAAGGTTAAATCCAACTATGAAAGAAGTAGTGAAAAAGGAAATCATCAAATGGTTGGATGCTGGTATCATTTACCCCATCTCAGATAGCACTTGGGTACATCCTATCCAATGTGTTCCCAAAAAGGGAGGGATGACGGTAATAACCAACAAAGCCAATGAGTTGATTCCTACAAGGATAGTGAATGGTTGGAGAGTTTGTATAGACTACAGGAGACTTAATAAAGCCACCAAAAAGGACCATTTCCCTCTCCCATTCATTGACCAAATGTTGGATAAGCTAGCTGGTCAAGCTTTCTATTGTTTTCTAGATGGATATAGTGGTTATAATCAAATAACAATTGCTCCCCATGATCAAGAGAAAACCACTTTTACTTGTGCCTATGGTACATTTGTTTTTAGAAGGATGCCATTTGGATTATGTAATGCCCCTGCTACCTTTCAAAGGTGCATGTTGGCTATTTTCTCTGACTTAGTGGTGGATATCATGGAAGTTTTCATGGATGATTTCTCAGTTTTTGGGAATTCTTTTGAAACCACCTTGATAAACTTGGGGAAAGTATTGAAAAGGTGTGAAGAGACCAATCTGGTCATGAATTGGGAAAAGTGCCATTTCATGGTCAAAGAAGGAATTGTGTTAGGCCATAAAATTTCAGAGAAAGGAATTGAAGTTGATAAGGCGAAGATTGAGATAATTGAGAAGTTGGAGCCTCCTGCTAATGTAAAAGCAGTGGGGAGTTTCCTAGGACATGTTGGTTTTTACAGAAGGTTCATTAGGGAATTCTCCAAAATCTCAAAGCCTCTTTGTTATTTGCTGGAAGTTAATAGACCCTTTGAATTCACTGTTAGTTGTATGGAAGCTTTTAATAGGCTGAAAACAGCTTTAGTAACTGCTCCCATTATGTAGGCTCCAAATTGGCATGAGCCATTTGAGTTGATAAGTGATGCCAGTGACTATGCTTTTGGAGCTTTATAAGGCCAGAGGAAAGAGAAAATTATACACCCAATCTACTATGCTACCAAAACTTTGAATGAAGCTCAGCTTAACTACGCCACAACAGAGAAAGAGTTGTTGGCAGTAGTGTTTGCTTTTGAAAAGTTTAGACCTTATCTAGTGGGAACTAAGGTAGTTGTCTATACAGACCATGCTGCTATTAAGTACCTCCTAGCTAAAAAGGATGCTAAGCCTAGATTTATTAGGTGGGTGTTACTTTTGCAAGAATTCGAAGTGGAAATAATGGACAAAAAGGGTTCTGAGAATCTAGTTGCAGATCACCTGTCAAGAATTAAAAATCCTGAACCCATAGTTCAAAAGTTTGACATTAGAGATGACTTCCCAGATGAACAAATCTTTTCTATTGATGTGATTCAGGAACCTAGTGCCCCTTGGTTCGCTAATTTTGTAAATTATTTTGCTAGTAACATCTTTCCTCCTAACTTATCCGCTCAATAGAAAATGAGGTTTTTTCATGAGGCTAAGTTCTATCTTTGGGATGATCCTTATCTTTATAAACACTTTGTTGATGGAATCGTG
Organism: Trichosanthes cucumerina; assembly: GCA_036507285.1. Classification (NCBI taxonomy): domain Eukaryota; kingdom Viridiplantae; phylum Streptophyta; class Magnoliopsida; order Cucurbitales; family Cucurbitaceae; genus Trichosanthes; species Trichosanthes cucumerina. The sequence goes on along the minus strand of CM071842.1, from coordinate 32,052,176 downwards.
AGAAGATGTGTGGCTGAAGAAGACATACTTTCAATTCTGGAACAGTATCACTCATCTGCTTATGGAGGCCATTTTGGAGGACAAAGAACAGCAGCTAAAGTTTTCCAATCAGGTTATTTTTGTCCTACAATCTTTACGGATTCTTATCTCTTCAGCAGCGCATGTGATGCGTGTCAAAGAAGGGGAAATATTGGTAAAAATGATGAAATGCCATTAACCTACATCCTAGAAATAAACTCTTTGATGTTTGGGGAATAGACTTCATGGGTCATTTTCCTCCTTCCAAAGAGAATCTCTACATTCTAGTGGTTGTAGATTATGTCTCAAAATGGGTTGAAGCAATTGTCTGTCAGTCAAGTGATGCCAAAACTGTCATGAAGTGTTTGCAACATAGTTGTTCATTGGAGGAGCAATGAGATTTACGGAGCAAGAGGTAGACACAGGGGTAAAATGGTAATTTGACTCAACTATGACTACGAACAACCTATGAAGGGACGACTCACGGGCATTGGTTATATTGATGAACACAACTTGTCCTACAATGATGTGAGTGCAGCAACGGACTTTAGTGGAGAGTTATCGTAGCTAATGAATTTGAATAACCGGGTCAAAGAGTTTGACATGTTAATCTCGATCATTGGAGCTCGTCATCTGTAGGTCCATTAGGTCCCTCGGTTTGCTCAAATTGGACAAATTGAGGATTTACAGTTTGGTGCGAATTTGAAGTGTTCAAATTTATTAATTTGGTATTTATGTCATTTATATGTGATATAGTTGACATAATATATAGTTTGATGTGAATGAGATTCATAATAAACTATAGTATAGCCTAATTGATTAATTAGTGCTAATTGGAGAAATTGAATTGAGAGAAATTAAATTGAATGTGATTCATTTGAAATTCAACAATTATGCAAATTAGATTTGTATAATAAGGTATGAGATACCTTATATTATGTGATATACAAATATGATTTGCATATCATATAGTTGTGGTAAAATGGTGAATTGTTGGAGATTTTAACTCCACCACACAGTATTATATAAAGGCTTTGTGAGCAGCCTTTAGTAAGTCATTCTTGCATTTCTTGGTTTTCACTTCCAAGAACAAACAGAATTCTCTCTCAAAATCTCTCAATTCACTCTTCATTCTCTTCATCCAAAAACCAAAGAGAGTTGTCCCTGTTGCTCGGTTAGAGGATCATAACTGTTAAGATCGTTGGTTCGAGAGGGTTCGTGACCGGAGGAGAAAAGCATCGAAGAAGAGTTCTTCAACAAGTAAGTAACTATTAACTTTCTATTTTTCTTCTCTTTATTGCATGTTTAGCCTAGTTTCTATGAGGTTCATTCAATTTTAAGAAATGAGTTGCACAATCCATGAACAACGTTTCATGACGTCTTCCGCTGCAGGATTTCCATTCTCTTCATCAGTCTACTCGAGAGAGTGTTCGGGTAAAACATTAAATTGTCGATCATTGAAAGAATTATAAGCAACGATTAACTCAACTAGAGTCGTTAATGTATTAATGAAATCTAAGATTACCACCAAGATCTACAACGCAAGTGTATGCAAAACACTAGCAAGTAATACAATGGAATGTATTCCAAGGTTGAATTTCCATATTGAAGAGGAGTGAAGTTTAATTTCTGTTAGGATAAAGTTAAGAATGCAAGCAACTACTTCGTGAGCAAGATACCAATCAAAGATGAGATAATTGTTAGAAAATTTGCTAAAAAGACAAATGTTGAAAATCAAATGCTCTAGAAACTGAGTTAACTTCTACTGTAAAGTGATTCAAGACTTAGGTTTGGTGTCTCATGTTTTTGTACTATCGTATGCTAATAATTATGCGACAGGTTACTTTAGACAACATAGACACAAGAACTAAGAATGTTTCCCTCCCGTTATAGTATTCTGGTGTTGTAAAGGTCAGATCCCTCCCTGCCTCTTGATATGAATTTTTAATTGGTTAATTTATTTTTAGTATTTTAATTAATAATTTTGATATTATTTTATTAATTTTGTATTTTATCCTTATATGTCATATTAAGTAGGGGTATTTTTGTCATTTACTATGATGTGGCATTTAAGGTTTGGAAAGCTATATAAAGCTTGACCATTAGGTTGTATAGAGGGATAGTTTTTCGTATGAATAAAGTTTTTTGTGTTTGTTGCCTGAGCCACATCATCACTTCTTTGCAATTCTAGAAGCTTGAGTTTCAATCTAAGAACATTTAGGTAGGTTGGATCAACTTACTTATGGAGTGTTCAACCCTTGAGTGAGTAATGTGTTCCTTACCTCTTTGTCTTCGATTAACAAGATAATTCTTATCTAAACCATCCCTTTGGATTGAGATTGAACTGATTTGGGAGTTTTAGCTTTTGAGAATTAGGGGTTCGCATGACCAAAGGTTTCCTAATTCTAATTCACTATGGTTTTCTTATCATTTAGTATCAGAGCTTTGGTTCTAGATTGGATATATCCTTTTTTTTTCCACCATCTATATTATGAATTTATTTATTTCCTACATTCTTGTCTCGTTTATATTAAATAAAAATACTTGTAATTTAATCCATGTGATTCATCTTTATAAAACAAATAGTAGTTTTATGATTTTATTCCTACAACACCTTTTAAAACAATTATATTTTATTTAATCTTATTTGGAGAAAATTTTAACCATGATGCCTTTTATTCAAAATTAAGATAGTAGATTTCCAAAGCACATCTCTTTTCTTAGAAATTTGTTTTTTGAAAATTTTTTACTGCACATCTACAAAATTTTTCTAAATCTACCTATTTTTAGATTAGTGTTCAGGAGAATAAATCAATTGATTCCATTGCCTAAATTGAATCAAATCAACTTAAGTTTGAAGAAAATCATTGATTCTCGAAAACGTCAAAGGTTAATATAAGAAAATTTTTGTTGTGTTCATACTGTTGAAATTTAGAAAATTTAGAAAATCTTAGCTATCTCATTTCAATAATTTTTATAGAGATCAAATGATCGTACTTTGCACCCACATTTCACACACTCGTTCTTTTGTTAGACATAAAGAAACTAAAAAATGTTCGCTCAAAGAACCAACCTAAATTGAACCAGTCAAACCAACTCGGCTCTACAGAAGCCCAATTTTTTTCTACATCTTTTCTTTCATAGCTTTATCTTATTTAAAATTCTTCCTTTCAAACCTAATTTTTGTTCACATGATTTCGATACACTCAACTTTGAGTGTATTAATTTCACTTAATTTTAAGGGTCCTAACTATTTTTACCAAATTTACTAACTACCCTTGTCAAAAAGTATAGGGAAAACTATAGTCCCTATAGTTTTTGACATTGTGATCAAAAAAGGTATTTGTATTAATTATTGTTATTTTGTGAATTTGTGCATAAACTCTTGATTTTTTGTAGCACTTATCTTATTTCTAAACACTTACAAGTAGTTTCAAGACTTCAAAAAAAAAAATTATCTAGTTGTTTTCTTTTCCTTCCTCATCTCACATTATTTCTTGAATCTTCAATCTTAAATTATTGATTCTAGCTATATTGTTTTTGTTATTTCCCTTCCTAGTTTGTTGGATCTTGAACATTATGTTCTTTATTTATAGTTTTCTAAATTTAAATTCTACTATTCGTTTCTTGAGTTTGACACTTTACAATCATTCTTGCTTGGTTTATTTTTATCTTGCTTCTATAATCGTGGTTGCAAAGTCTGGGCTCTTGGCTAATCACCCATCATTGAGAGAGATTGCATCTTGTAAGGGAGAACTTACATAAAAGAGAGTAAACATGAATGAACTCCATATGTTGAGTTAAACACGTGAGGGAGTGAATTGTGATGCCCAATTTTCTTTATGCTAACATCATATATGCACAAAGGAGATCTCTAAGGAATGCCCAAAATGTTTATTGACATAAGCCTCCAATGTTCTTTGGGAGTATTTGTTGGGGTGTATGCCCTAATCTCACGTAGTTTGTAATATTTATTATTGTAAATAAATAAGAGTTATTTATTCAAACTTTGTATCTCGCATATTTTATAAACTTGATCCAATAAACTAAGCTCCACTGTCATTGTATTATGAGAGAACTAGAACTTTAACGGTGTGTAGTCGACACACGGGGAGGATCACGTTCGGGTAAATGGCCCGAATGGTCTATAGTATACGGATAGGGTTGGAAACCTAATCATGGTTAAAATGTGGATGCGACCCGCTTTGTATTAGATACAAACGAGGTGATCCAACTTGTTCATGTGGTTGACATGCGAGTGGGGGCATCCTGTGCAATGAGATTGTACAAGACTGGATCATGAATTATTAGACTTAGTGATGTAACGTCGTTAACAGTATAGGACAAATAACTTCGTAGATGACCATTAGTGACTTGTCCTTCATTCTGAGCGTGTTACGGACCCCTATTGAACTCTTCAATTAGAGTTATTAAGTGGACCATCTCTGAGTAATTAAGTTTTATTTGATATGACCATGTGCCTGTTTTGACTACAAGTTAAGCTTTAAGTGTTTGAATTATGCTGAATAATGATGAAATCCATTTTGGCAGCATTGCAAGTAAAAGTGGTGCTTGATTAATGCCACTTTGATTTTGGCCAAGGAAAATGCTGGAGCATTCCAGTTAGAGTTGCAGCATACCAAATGTTGCAGCATAATGAGCCAGATGCTGAAAGCTTGTGAGTTAAGTGTTGGAGCATCCACATAGGATGACATAAGGCAACAAATGCTAGAGCATTTAAGAATGATGTTGCATCATATCAACTGCTGCAGCAAAATCTTGCAACATGCTAAAGTTGTAGCTATGCCTGAAGCATTATGAGGAAAAGTGCAAGCATTTGGACACGTGGCAACTACCTCAATTAATGAATCTGACGGTAATTCATGAGTGGACCAATGATCAGCAGAGAGGTGGAGCACCCTTGCCATCAAAGCCCTTTTTTCCCAATTGAGGCTAGATATTTAAGCAACCTATTCCTTCCTTTTAAAGAAAAAGAGGAATGAAAAGAAGAAAAAGAGAAAAGAGGAGCTGATTTCGATAAGGACCTTCCTTACCTAATTTGCCAAGGGCAGAAGCTACGAAGGGAGTGGGAGAAGAAGCTGCCTTGGGCAGAAAGCCAACCTCACACTTGGGAGCTGCTATCCACCATTGTTCTTCTTCTTTCTTTGTTTAAATTCCTTTTTAATATCATGCACGTAGTAGAATAAATTATGTTTTCTTTTAGAAACTTTATTTGTTGTTAGACCTTGCCATGTTTACTAAGTTTAATGGAATTTTACTTTCTTGTTTCTCTTATTTCAACATCAGCTAATTCTGTTAAGGGGAAGAATTAGGGGAGGTTTGTGAATTTAAGCTATCTGTGAATGCTTGAGTAGCACTCATCCACTCTTCTAATTTGTGTGTGATTAATACTAGCTTAGATCTGTTTGGCTAGCCGATTTAAGTTGCGTTTATTTAAAATTTTGGAAGAGGAGGAATAATTTGAATCCACTGATTAGGATTAGTTCTGGTTAGGGGTTAGCCCCGGGGTAATTGAGGGCACTATGGATAGTGACTCACCTAATGAATGCAAGGATTAATTTAATAATCAGGCAAGTAATGGGAATTAGTTGTTGTAGTTCAAGATCTCTGGGATGAGTCTTGGAGTACTTGCATTAAGAGTTGGAGCAATCTTTTTGTTGTAGCATATAGTTTGCTGAAGCATAACCATCCCCCTAATTCAACCCCTGTCTTAGTCAACTGAAGTGCATTGTTGTCTAGTTTTCTATTTAGTTAATTGAAGCTTACATATTAATTTTCCCTGAGTTGTTGTTAAGTTTGAGTTCTGTCTTGACCTTATGCGACTTATTCACTAGTTACCCTAAGTCTATTAAAAAGAACTCTTTGCTTTAACACTTCTAATATGCAATACCCTGTGGGATCGATACTTTTCTTATCACTTGCAGCAACAAGATTGTGTATACTTTCACATTAAGGTGTTTTTGACTAAACTCATGGACACTCCTTACAAAGCATTAAGTTTTTGGCGTCGTTGCCGAGGAATTGTTGCAAGAAGTTATTGAATTTGAGTTATTTTTAATAGACTAGTGGTTGCAAGTGAATTGTCTGAGTTGTTTCTTAATTACAAGTGAATTTGATTGAGTTGTGCATGAACAATCAACCAGGTTTGGAATTCATTCTTGATCAAGTAATTGAAAGAACCTTCAGAAGGAGATTGAGAAATCAGAGATACATTATGGCAAATCCTCAATATTCAAGAGATCCGTTAGCTCAACAACCCAACAACCAAAATTGAGACAAGCTGAGGCAATCAATCATGATGTGATCCCTGCTAAGGTTATACTTTTAGCAGATGACAGGGAAAGAGCCATCAGAACTTATGCCAATCCCTTGGTTGATGAGTTAAATCCAGGGATAGTAAGACCTGAAATAAAAGCTCCTTCTTTTGAATTGAAAACTGTAATGTTCCAGATGTTGCAGTCAATAGGGAGTGATACTTCCCTCCAACAAAAAATGCAATGCTAAGGATTGATATAGTGTCATTTCAGCAGAATGAGCATGAGACAGTAAGTGAGGCTTGGGAGAGATTCAAAGATTTGTTTAGGAGATGGCCTCATCATGGACTTCCTCATTGCATCCAAATGGAAACATTTTACCATGGATTGAACACTACAACTACGAAGGTTATAGATGCTTCAGCCAATTGAGCCCTTCTGTTCAAGACTTACAATGAAGCATTTGAGATTTTGGAAAGGATATCATCCAATAATTGTCAGTGGGTAGATATTAGAAACAACCCAAGCAACAAGGCTAAGGGAATGTTGGAATTAGATGCGTTATCTGCCTTCAATGCTCAAATGGCATCTATGGCAAACATGCTGAAGAATTTATCCTTGGGAAATACCACCAAGACTATGTCATCTGTGCAAGCCCCAACCATTATGAATTAAGTTGGCAGTCAAGAAGTTTGTGTATATTGTGGGGAAGGCCATGTCTACAAATTTTGTCCTCATAATCTAGCATCAGTATGCTATGTAGGCAATCAACAAGCCCATCATAGGAACAACCGTTACTCTAACACTTTCAACCCTGGGTGGAGAAATCATCCCAATTTTTCTTGGGGAGGCCAAAGTAGTGTTGCTCAAGCACCACAACCACAGAGACCTATGAATCAACCTCCTTGTTTTGGAACCCAAAATTAGCAAGGATTTGTGAATCAAAGGCCAGTGCAACCCCCACAAGCACTTAATGCACCACCAGAAAATACATGGAAAGAGTATATGGCAAAAACAGATGCAGTAGTCCAAAGTCATTCAGCTTCACTAAGGAGTATTGAGATTCAGCTTGGCCAGATAGCTACTGAGTTGAACATCATACCTCAAGGAAGATTACTAGCTAACACTGAACCACCAAAGAGAGAGGGTAAGGAACAAGTACAATCAATAGAGCTCAGAAGTGGTAAATTTATGGGGAGAAATGAAGAAGCAAGATTGAACTAGCAAGGTAATCAGAAAAGTGAGCAGAGGGGTGTTGGGTTTTGTGTCCTAAAACTCGTAGTTTGTAATTATGTTCTAATTAATGTAATAAAGTGTTATTATTTCAATACAGAGTTATTGTTCGTAATCTACGAGTTTTCCTTTATATAAACCCTAAATCAAATAAACTAAACATCCAAGGCTGTTATATGGATCTTTAACTGAATGTAGTTTACATATAAAGGATCTCGGTTAGAGATACAACCTAAAGGGTCTATAGTTAGGGGACAAGGTTTGGGTACCGTACCCTGGTAAAAATATGGATGTGGCCCACATTGTATTTGATACAAACACTGTGATCCTAACGTGTTCGTGTAGATGACATGTGAGTGGTGATATCCTATGTAATGAGATTACATAAGACCGGACCACGAAATAGTTACCTCTAGCTGTAACTCCGTTGACTAGTTAGGTTTTTATTTCACTAGGATGGCATAGGCAACTTGATCTCAATCCTGAGCAAGTTACGAACTTCTGTTCGCGAGGGATTGTCCTTTGACTAGTATGGGTGAGAGTGGCCAGATTCGCCGACTCAATATGCCTACCTTCTTAGGGACAAGACCGAGTGAGCGGCTGAGAACTTAACTTAGCAAGATGGAATTCACTCATTCCCGCTTACTAGGGTAAGTAGAGGAATGTTCCTTTAAGTTGTGTCTTCGGGACATGAACAAAGGGCCCGACCCTCTCATTGGCCCGAGAGGGACTTTGTTTGTTGGTAGGACCACAAACAAATTGTTCATTAGAGGAGTACTGGTACTTAAGGCAAAAGATGTAACCTAGGGGTAAAACGGTAATTTGACCTAGCTGGTGTTACGAACATTCCTGAAGGATTGACTTGCTGTTATTGGTCAATATCCGTGGACACATAAATAAATCTGCAGTGAGAAGAGTGCAGTTGTGGGACTTTAGTGGAGTGTTCCCGCAGTTAACGAATGTTGATTGGGAGGTTAATGAGATTAACCGAGCGATCTCATATCGTTGGAGCTTCTTATCTGTAGGTCCATTAGGTCCACCTTCTAGCTTGTAAAGGGTTCTTAGATCATTTGAATTTGAAATGTTCAAATTCATAAGGGAATAAACATAATGTATATAGATACCATATAATATATAGTTTTGGAACTATATATTATAAATTTAATGTTGATATGATTCATATTAAAATTACATGAGAGAATTAAATATTTTAAAGAGTTCAAATATTAAATTCAAATGTGAATGTGATTCATATTTGAAAACTATAGGTTAAAACCTAATATGCATGAGATGTACATTAAACTATAGTATAAAGGGTAAAATGATTAAATGTGATTTAATCATTCAATTAATACTATATTTGAATTAAATATGATTTAATTTAATGGAATTAATTAATTAGTTAATTAATTTTATATTATGAATTGGGAACGTGTTAGAAGGACACGTTCCCACTATTCCCCAACTCCCCCTCGATAGGGAGTGGGGAGTTACGCTCTAAAGTTCTTCTCCTGGTGAGAAGGACAAATTGAGAATCAATCGATCAAATTGAAATTGGAAGAAAAGAGAATCCCCTCTCTCTCTAACACACTCTCCTTCCCAATTCTCCAATTGTTGGTTCCTTCCCACAAAAGGAAAAGGTCTAAGCAGAACTCAGAGGTTAGAGGGTTATCCAAGTGGTAGTGTTCCTGCTTGAAAATACAGAGGAGTTCCTGGGTTGCTGATTTACTGGAATTTGCTTGGAGCAAGGAGTTGCTGCAAATCTACAAAGGTATTCCTTATTTCCTCTTTTGTTTAATTGTTAAGACTAAAACATGTTTGTATGCAATTAATCCATGACTAATTAGATTAGATTTCCATGTTTATTTTGTTTTATCAATGTATGGGTTTTTGCATTTCAAGCAAAACAAACTTGCATATTACGATTCAAAATTCGTTTCCACTACGCAAGAAGATCCAATCTCCATCAATTGGTATTAGAGCAATGCTTGTATTGTTTTGTTTGAAGAAAAATTGCATTGATTTGGTGGGAATTTGCATTTGGTTTGCTGTAAAACTTTTTTAGGAATATTTTGGCCTTAGTTTACTTTGTTTTGATCAATTTGTATGTAAAAGTCCCTGTATTTTTTGGCATAAAGTGCATTATCGAGTCTGTATTCGAGTTAAGAGTCGTTCGGGACAAGTTTCATGCAATTCAGTTGAGAATCGGAGGAGGAAATGTTGATTGTTGCGGCTTTGTTCGGAGAGATAGGCCATTATCGGCAGAGCGCGTAACGCAGCTTTTATCAAGATTGCAACGGCGAGCAACAAAGATTGCAACGCCTTTCATCCCTATCGACGCGGGGCTCCGGGGTGGGTGGCGTTGCAATGTCGCCTTCAGCCGCGTAACGCCACCCCGATAAAGAGCGCGCACGCGACGACAAGCGGGCGTTGGTAACGCTCGATATCAGCGGTAACGCCGTGAAGCATTCCGCAAAATGCAAACCGGTTCAGCAGTTTTGGTTCAATTTCGATCCAGTTCGAGCGGTTTAAGCCCGGTTCAAGGTGTTTTAGACCGGTTTTATGCAATAAAATAAATGTAATTTTATTATTTTGCACTTTAGGGGCCAATTTATTCCGGTTTTACAGTTTTATGTCTTTATGAATGTCATTTAGATTATTCCCACCATAGGATAAGCATGTTCATGCATTCTTTTGTTTGTATAATTGTTATATGAATATGGTTAGATGCATGATTAATTTATTTTTCATGAGTAATTAATTATAATTGTTATGATTACATTATATGGAAAATAAATTGCATGGAGCATGAAATTACATAGTTTAAAATAAATGTTATTTTGTTTAGGGCAAAATACACTTTTGATCCCTGAGGTTTGAAGTTGATGTCTATTTGGTCCCTAAAGTTTCAAGATGAACACTTTAGTCCCTGAGATTTGGAAAATAGTTCTAAATGGTCCCTGGAGTTAGTTGACCGTTAGTTGACTAACGGAAAAATGATGTGTCAAAATTTATATTTAAGATTATGTAGTTTTATTTATTTATATTTAAGATTTATTTCTTTTATTTTCTTTTGGGATTTCTCATGTGCATTTTTTTCGGTATTCCATTTCTTACCTATGCATTTTGTTCTTTCTTTTTATCAAACCACAACTCTACATAATAAAAAAAAATAGAACCACAAAAAAAATAAAAATCTTATCGCAAAAATCGAATCAATTAAAGAAAATTAAGACATGGGTACTTCAAAGTTATGGACAGAGACGGTTTTTTAGGATTAAGAAGGTGGACTGAGTAAGGCGCTACATCAACGCGATGAAAAAGTCTTTCTTGTCATCGTCGTTTTCGATATTTGGCGTTAGAGCCAAGGAAATAAAAACAGAATAAAAAATAGACAAGCAAAAAGAAATAGAGATAAATGAAGAAGAGAAGAAAATAAGACAGAAGATGAAGAAAAAGTAAAAATAATTTATTTAAAAATAACCACATAATGTCGAAATAATATAAATTTTAACACCTCATTTAAAAATTATCAATTCAATAACATGCCACATCATTTTTTCATTAGTCAACTAACGGTCAACTTAATTCCATGGACTATTTAGAACTATTTTCCAAACCTCAAGAACTAAAGTGTTCATTTTTCATCGCGTAGATGTAGCGCCTTACTCAGTCCACCTTCTTAATCCTAAAAAACGTCTCTGTCCACAACTTTAAAGTACCCACGACTTAATTTTTCTTTAATTTATTCGATTTGTGCGATGAAATTCTTATTTTTTTTGTTGTTCTATTTTTTTTATTATGTAGAGTTGTGGTTTGATAAAATGAAAAAACAAAATGCATAGGTAAGAAATGGAATACCGAAAAAAATGCACATGAGAAATCACAAAAGAAAAGAAAATAAATAATCTTAAATATAAATAAAAAAAACTACATAATCTTAAATATAAATTTTGACACATCATTTTTTCGTTAGTCAACTAACGGTCAACTAACTCCAGGGACCATTTAGAACTATTTTCCAAACCTCAGGGGCTAAAGTGTTCATTTTGAAACTTTAGGGACCAAATAGACATCAACTTCAAACCTCAGGGACCAAAAGTGTAGTTTGCCCTTTTGTTTAAGTAATTTTATTATTCAATTAGTTGAATATATTATGATTCCAATTTGAAAAATAATTGTTGGATTTTTTAATATAGTTTCTTTATCATAGGTTAATTATTATATTTATAAACGTGATAAATTAAAGGGGTTTTAGAAACCATAACCTATAATAAAGAAATGCATGCAAATATATGAACTTGGGTTAAAATTTAAATTATTTTTAAATTGTTTAAAATTAATTTAGACCTAAGTTTTAATTTCTAATAGGATTAGAAATTAGTCTTACATAGTATTTTAAATAGTTTAAAATATAGTAGGACATTAGGACTTTGGTTATAAGGGAACTCTACTGGTGAAGTTCTGTCTAAGGTTGCGGGTACTTAAGCTGACAGTTAACGAAACACCTCCTACCTGGGAACTGATCCAAAACATGAGTTGAATTAACCTTAGTTCTATTTTATCTCTAGGTAATTAAAATGTTTATTCACCTACACATAAGGTTAAAAGACCTAGTTATAAGAGTTATAATAGGCATAGACTTAGATAGATTCTTTTAGCCAGAATCCGACTAAGTTAAACCTATACCCAAATCTTAGGAGTTTCAGTGGGAGAAAACGAGATGTTTGCATCGAGTTTACTCTCACGTCCTCTAGAGTTAACACTGTGAGTTCCATGCTCGGCTACGTGGCGTCAATAGGGCGTCCCCCTACGGTATGTGTTTTCATGGTTCAATACCAAGGTGAATAAGGGAAGTATCCATAGTAAATGGGAGCAGGACGCGTGTCAACGTATCGTACGGTCCGCGAACTCCAAAAATGGATAGGGTCTCTTAGGTAATTTGTCAACAGTTGTCTTTCTTAATAGTAGCCTGTTGATGAAGAGAATGAGAATCCCCGCGTAGCGGAAGACGATCGAATCGTCGAGGTATCGTTACGCTACTCGAATTTCATTAAAATCAATTATCAAATAATCTAGGCTAAACATGCTCAAAGGAAAGAAATTACAGCAAGTTAATCTACTTACTTGTTGAAGACAATCTTCAAGAACTCCTTTCCAGCGGATCATGAACTCTTCGTGCAAACTCGATCTCTACGAAATCTTCTCTCGAACAAAACCCGAACACAACCAATGGCTTCTTGGTTGTTCATCCTTTCGAAGAAGGAAAGTAGTGGGACTTTTAGTTTTGGAGAAGGGAGGAGAGTTGAGAGAGTAGAGAGAAAAAGTTCTCTTCTTTTTTGTTAGAATCCAAAAAATGAGAGATTGACTTGAGAAACCCTTCTTGTAAAGGATTTAAATAGTGAAAATAACATGGAGTTAATATCTCCACATTATTACCACTTTACCACAACTATAAGTTATGCAAATCATATTTGCATAACCATATATTATAAGATATCTCATATCTCATATTACAAATAACATTTGCAATAATGTGGATTTATTAAATTGAATTACATTCAATTTAACTTCTCTCAATTAATTTCTCCAATTAAACCTAATTCAACAATTAAGCTAACCTATAATTTATTATGAATCTCATTCACATTAAACTATATATTATATCATTCATATCTCATATAAATTACATAAATGCCCTTTAAGTGAAATTGAACACTTCAATTCACACCAAATCATTAACCCTAATTTTAACCTAGATTGAGCCAACCGAGGGACCTAATTGACATATAGTGACGAGCTCCAATGATCCGAGATTAACCTATCAAACTCTTTGACCCAGTTAATCAACATTCATTGCCTACGGTAACACTCCACTATAGCCCGTAGTTGCACTCCCGTCAGTGCAAAGTATTACGTGTCCACTGATATTACCAATGCCCATGAGTCGACCCTTCACAGGTTCTTCGTAGACACGGCTGGGTCAAACTATCGTTTTACCCCTGTGTTTACTTCTTGTTCCTTATGTCCTCACTGCTCCTCTAATGAACAACATATTGTGATGGTCCAACCATACACAACACCCTTCTCGGGCCAGTGAGAAGGAGGGTGCCCGTTGTCCAAGCCCTGGAGACAACACTTAAGGGAACAACCCCTCTAGTTTCCCTAAAGGTTGGAACGAGTGAATTCCATATCGCGTAGTTAAGTTCCCAGCTCCCTACTTGGTCCTGCCCTTGAGAAGATAGGCATATTGGGCGAGTAACTATGACCACCCTCACCCGTACTAGTCAAAGGACAGACCCTGCAGACAGGAATCCGTAACACGGTCAGGATTCAGGTCGAGTCACTAATGGTCATCTACGAAGTTATTAGTCCTTACTGTCAACGGTGTTACATCAGTAGGTCTAATAATTCACGGTCCGGTTTTATACAATCTCATTGCACAGGATGCCCGCACTCGCATGTCAATCACATGAACGAGTCAAATCACCTCGTTTGAATCTTAATACAAAGCGGGTCGCATCCAAAGTATATCCAGGATTAGGTCTCTAACCCTATCCATGTACTTTAGACCATTCGGGTCATTAACTCGAACGTGATCCTCCCTGTGTGTCCACTACACACCGTTCAAGTTCTAGTTCTCTCATAAATTCAATGACCCTGGAGCTTAGTTTATTGGAAAAGTTTGTAAAATTTGCGAGACACAAAGTAATGAAATGAATAACACTTTATCAATTTCAAACAGTAATTTACAAACACGAGATTAGGACAAAAATCCCAACAAACTCCCACTTGGACTAAGCTAGTGGAGAAAATACATTTATGAAATGTACATAAATTACAATGAAGTAATACAATAAACTAGGGCATTGAATACCCATTTACATATCTCTCACTTGCCCTAGTCAGGGAGTACTCGAAGACCTAGACTCTCTAGGTGACCCTCAAACACCTTATGCTCCGACGCTATCTGCGTGACTGTCACGTCTCCAAAATGCACAATCTCCCGTATCAAGTGATACTTCCGCTCAATGTGTTTGCCTCTCTTATGGCTCCGAGGCTCTCTGGAGTTTGCTACTGCACCACTGTTGTCACAAAATAGTGTGATCGACAAAGTCATATTTGGAACAACTTCCAAATCTGTCATGAACTTCATAAGCCAAATAGCTTCCTTTGAAGCTTCACAAGCTGCAACGTACTCCGCTTCCATAGTGGAATCGGCGATGCATCCCTACTTGATGCTTCGCCATACTACAGCTGCTCCATCTGAATGAAGGCTGACCCCGAAGTGGAATTCCTAGAATCCTTATCGGTCTGAAAGTCAGAACCGTGTATCCCGTAAGGATCAAATCCCCACCGCCATACACAAAGTTGTAGTTCCTCGTTCTCCTAAGATACTTGAGGATTCCCTTTACAGTTGTCCAGTGATCTGATCCTAGATTGGATTGATACCGACTGACAATCCCTACTGCATAACAGATGTGGGCCTAGTACATAATATGGCATACACCAGGCTCCCAACAGCTGAAGCATATGGGATTCGTCTCATATCTTAAACCTCTTTAGGAGTCTTAGGACACTGATCCTTAGACAAGTGAACCCCATGCCTAAAAGGCAGCAAGCCCTTCTTGGAGTTCTACATCTTATATCTAGACAACATCTTGTCAATATAAGACGCTTGAGACAAGGCTAGCGTTCTGTTCTTCCAGTTCCGGACTATCTGGATACCTAGAACATACTGAGCTTCTCCCAAATCTTTCATTTGGAATTCTGAAGCTAGCCATTTCTTCACGTCAGTAAGAAATTCTACCTCATTCCTAATGAGAAGAATATCATCCACATACAACACTAAAAATGTGACAGTTTTGTCAACGATTTTCATGTAGACACAAGGCTCGTCGACATTTTGATCAAAGCCATAAGATTTGATCGCCTCATCAAACCTTATATTCCAAGACCTCGAAGCTTGTTTCAGTCCATAAATAGACCTATGAAGCTGAAAAACCTTTTGCTCTTGGCCTTCGGCAATGAACCCTTTGGGCTGGTCAATTTAGATGGTTTCATTGAGTTTGCCATTCAGAAAGGTTGTCTTGACGTCCATCTGCCATATTTCGTAGTCATGATACGCAACAATGGCCATAATGATCCTGATCGACTTTACCATGGCAATAGGTGAAAAGGTTTCCTCATAGTCAACCCCTTCAACCTTGGTAAAACCCTTTGCCACTAGTCGGACTTTGAAGGTCTGAACCTTCCCATCTACACCACGTTTACGCTTGTAGATCCATTTGCAACTAATAGGTTTAACCCCATCCGTTTGATTCACAAGCTCCCAGACGGAATTGAATTACATCGACTCCATTTCCTGATCCATAGCTTTGATCCATTCGTCCTTGTGAACATCAATCATTGCCTGATCATAGGTCAATGGATCCTCGAAGTCATTATCAGGAGTGACAACTGAGGTTTCATCTAAACCCATGTAACGATTGGGTTGTCTCACAGCCCTCCCACTAAGTCGAGGCATTCCCAACTCTTGAGAACGAATTTGACTTGACGTGGTAGGATCAACAACACTTGTTGACGTACTCGCCCTATCAGCAACTCTTCTTGATGTACTGCCCATTTCATTTAACACAATTTTACTCCTTGGTAAATGATCCCTCACGTGGTCCTCCTCAAGGAAAGGGGCGTTTGTCGACACAAGCACCCTATTTTCATTAGGATCGAAAAATAGACCACCCCTAGTCTCTTTAGGGTAACCTACGAATAGACACAATTTCGAACGGGGTTCGAACATTTTTGGGTTTGACACCAACACGTGGGTCGGGCATCCCCGAATTCTAAAGTGATGTAAACTACCTTTATGTCCACTCCAGAGTTTGAAAGGTGTTTCACAAACACTCTTCGACGGAACATTGTTCAAAATATAGACCGCAGTTTCCACTGCGTAACCCCAAAAAGAATTAGGGAGACGAGCATAGCTCATCATCGACCGAACCATGTCCAACAAGATTCTGCTTCTCCTCTCTGATATACCATTCTGCTGTAGCATACTTGGTGATGAGAGTTGGAACGTAATTTCGTGTTCTATCATATAGTCCTGGAATTCAGTGTCCATATACTCTCCACCTCGGTCCGATCGAAGTGTTTTAAGCGATTTACCTAACAGGTTCTCAACCTTAGTCTTGTACTCCTTGAACTTTTCAAGAGTTTTAGACTTCTTATGCATTAGGTAAATATACCCATACCTCAAGTAATCATCTATGAAAGACACGAAGTATTCATAACCACCTCGTGCTTTTCTTGGGTTTTATGTCCTAAAACTCGTGAGTTTGTAAATTGAATGTATATTCTATTTTGCAATAAAGTTATTATTGAGATTTATTCAGTTATAGACTTTATAACTCCGTTTACTGTTTTAACTGACTATATTCATACGATGACCTAGGTAACTCGATCTTAATCCTGAGCGTGCCATGAACTCCTGTTTATTCGGATTACCCTTAGATTTGCATGGGTGAGAGTGGCCTGTTGCCGACTCAATAAGCCTCCCACTTCAGGGATAAGACTGGGTAGATAGCTGGGAACATAGTTCTGCAAGATGGAATTCACTCCTACCCGCTTTAGGGATTAGTAGAGAGATTGTTCCCTTAAGTGCTGATTCCGGGTCTTGAACAAAGGGCCCACCCCTCTCATTGGCCCGAGGGGGATTCGGTTTGTTGGTTGGACCACAAACCAATTGTTCATTAGAGGATCAGTGGGACTTAAGGAACAAGAAGTAATTACAGGGATAAAACGGTAATTTTGACCCGCATGAATTACTTAACGACTGTGAAGGATCGACTTACTAATCATGGTTATATCGAGTGGACAGAAATATATCTACAGTGAGGAGAGTGCAACCACTAGGCTTTAGTGGAGTGTCTCGGTGGTTAACGAATGTTGATTAGCTAGGCTAAAGAGTTTGGCCGGTTAATCTTCTATCGTTGGAGCTCATGATCTGTAGGTCCATTAGGTCCCCTTACTAGCTCGGATTAAGCCTTGTAACATTTTGAGAGAAAAGAATTTAAATTGTTCAAATTCGGTTTTGGGAGAAAACGTTAATTATATGTGATATACTTAACGTGTCACAGTTTAATTATGAATTAAACTATAATAAAGAAGAGGTAAAAATATTTAAATGTGATTTAAATATTTTCTCGGTTTATAACATGAATAGGGATTCATGTTTAAACGATCAATTTAAGAAATCGGGATTGGTCCAATTGTTTAACTTAATATTTGATATTAAATTAAATAAATTATTTGATATTAAATTAAATAAATTATTTAAAATTAATTAATTAAATTATTTAATTAAATAAATTAATAAATTTATTTTTAATGTAAAATTAATTTTATATTATTTTTGAATTAAAATTAAATGAAAATTCAAAATTTGATTTTGAATTTCAATTGGACCAACAGAAAAAGCATGAGCAACCATGCTACTTTTTCAAATTCACTCAAATTGAGCACCTCCTTCTTGCTAAATCCTTCTCATCTTCTTGTTGTCATCTTTTCCTAGCTTGAAGAAGTTTTTGGTTTGTTTAATTGAAGAAGAAACCATTAGATTAAAAGGAATTAATCAGCTTTTTGATAATTCACGTTTTTTAGACCTTTCTCCCATCTCTCTTCAAATTCTCTCTACCAAAGATCCCACAATCTATTCGAAGGCCTGAGGATAGTAGGGAAGACACTAGAGGTTGTCAACAAAGTGTTTGTTACAAGAAATTGCCCACGGATTTGGAGAATTTTGAACAATAAAGGTATGTGTTCATACTCTCTGTTTTTCCAGTTTTTAGCATGCTTTTTGTTTTGTAAAATTGATCAACTTAGAGTGTTCAAGATCCAAAATTACTTCCGCTTTCTTAATCTACACTCTTTCTATTGGTATTCAGAGCAATTTTGAGCACTCAATTTGATCAATTGTGTTCTGTGGTGGGTGTTTTTTTAAATACAATTTTTCTAGGCATCTAAAGTGTTCTTCTGACTTTGGCATTTAAATTGAGCATCTATTTGTACTTTATTTTCAAATTGCTCAAGTATGTTTGAGCATTAATGTGTGTAGAATAAGTTGTAAAAATTTCAAGTTCATTGGTGTTCGGGAAGGCTTTCAATTTGAAGAAAGAAGCTCGAAAGGTCACAAAAACTGAAAACAGAGCAAGCTACTATTTTTTTCTTCTTTCTTCACATCTGATAGAAATTGAGTCTTCACCGCGTGATTTTCTTTTCAAATGAAGAAGACGTTGACTTTGACCGTGGGTTTTGACTTTTGGTAGTTCAATTGATTTTGGACCGGTTCGGCTCGATTTTGGTCCGGTTCATGTGGTTTTAGACCGGTTCTGACTAATTCGAGGCTGGTTTTTCCATTTTGGAGGTCCGTTTTACCATTTGGAGGCCCGGTTCAACCTTTTGAAGGTCCGGTTCACACATATGCAAGCTGGTTCGAAGTGGTTCGATTTTAATTCTAGATTATTATTGTAATAATTTAGTTGTTTGCTTGCATTAGATGCCAAAACCAGTCCACTTTAGTGTGTTTAATTAATTATGCATTGTGAATGTATGTTTTAATTAAATTCCCTGATTAAATGTGCATAAAGTATGCCATATAGATTTTAAAATCCCACCATAGGAAGCATGCTCCATGCATTGAAAGTATGTTATAAGTGTTATAATATATAGTATGCATGAATTAGGGTTTCATTGGAATTAATATAAGTGTTATATTAATTTATGAAACAAATATATCATATGTTTTAAATATAATTAATATAAGGGTTATATTAATTAAAAAATTAAACATATAATTTTTTAATGCATCTATTCTTGTGATGGATTTGTTATAAATGTATGTATATTCATATGATGAATGATCAAGCAATTTATAACATAGAAATGCATGTAACTTAAGATTAATTAATTAGTCTTAAAATGGTTTTAGAACTGGAAATTAATTAGATCTTAGGTTATCTAGTTCTAATAAGATTAGAATTAGACAACCAATAATTTATAAACTGTGATTAAAGAGGGACTCTGTCTAAGGAAGGTTCAGCTGCTAGGTGGGGTACTTAAGTCGATTTGAAACGGAACACCCTACACGGGAACCAACACGGGAGTGAATTTAATCAGTAGATTTATAAATTATTTTTTCTGAGTGGCGTTTATTAAAGAGTTAATAAATTAAACTCATAGACCTAGGTTTATTAAATGGTTAATAGACTTAGGTAATTCCAATATAATAGTTATATTGGTAGACTTAGGTTATATTATTTAGCCGAAATATGCCTAAGTAAAAGATATACCCAAACTATTTAAAATACTTAGTGTGAGTGAAAAGGTATATATGATATATCAATTTCCTCTTACGCTCTTCGCGAAGTTCACACCGTGAGATTTATGCTCGGCCTCGTGATGTCAATAGGGCATCCCTATTCGGATGGTGTTTGCATAAATCAAGAGCAAGGTGAATGGAGAAAGTATTCATAGTAAGTGGGAGAAGGAAGTGTGTCAACACATCCTATGGTCTCCTCCATTAGGTTGGACCGTGAGATTCCCATGTTGCACCTGCAGGTTGCCCGTAGTAGCACCATCCATTCGGAGGGATGTAACATGGAATTCGGAACAACTCAAACTCCAGAAATGGATAGGGTCTCCTAGGTCCATTCCCAACCATGATTTTCCAAATCGGTAGCATTGTTGGGGCCGACCTTTAAGGTCTAAATATGGTAGGGTCACACTTACGAGAATTACTAAGTGTTAGTGAATTCTTGACCAAAGTAGCGATAACTAGAATGCTATAGGAATAAGAGTTATCTGTTATTAGCATATTGTCAAGAATGTCTTGGTTCAGTGAAGGAGTGATTGACTGCCCTTCGGTAGCAATTGCTCTGACTCACTGAAGTATCGTTGCAAAAACAAATAATGAGTTTATGGGTACATTATTACTTTTGCTAAATTCTTGTTTGGATGCATGTTTTGGGTTAAAAGCAATTCACTAATAGAATATGTTCTATTTCAAAGCATGTCGAGCTCTTTTATACAATTACTCGCCTCCAGACAAACTTATGGCGATAACTTTGGAACATGGAAATCAAACTTGAATACGATTCTTGTAATTGATGATCTAAGGTTCGTCTTGACGGAGGAATGTCCTCCCCTCCCAACTAAATCCGCAACTCGAATGGTTCGGGATGCATTTGACAAATGGACTAGGCTAATGATAAAGCCCGAGTCTACATCTTAGCCAAAGATATATCGATGTGTTGTCTAAGAAACATGAGGGTATGATCACCGCAAAGGAGATCATGGGATCATTACAGGCCATGTTTGGACAACCGTCCTGATCGGTCCGTTATGATGCTCTCAAGTACGTTTAAAACTCCCGAATGAAGGAGGGAACATCTGTTAGGGAGCATGTCCTTAATATGATGGTCCACTTCAACGTGGTGGAGGTAAACGGGGCTGTCATTGATGAGAACAGTCAGGTTAGCTTCATAATGGAATCTCTTCCGAAGAGTTTCCTACAGTTCCGCACCAACTCGGTGATGAACAAGATAGAGTATAACCTGACTACTCTACTTAACGAGCTCCAGACATTCGAGTCCCTGATGAAATCAAAGGGAAAAGAGAAGGAGGCAAACGTTGTCACTTCAAGGAAGTTCCTGAGAGGATCATCCTCAGGGACTAAGTCTGGTCCTTCTTTTTCTAAGAATAAAGGTATTCAGAAGAAGAAGAAGGATAAAGGGAAGGAAAAAGCTCCCATTCGCAAGGGTAAAGCCACAGGAAAATGTTTCTATTGTGGCGAAGATGGGCACTGGAAGAGGAACTGCCCAAAGTACCTTGCAGAAAAGAAAGCTGAGAAAGAAAAACAAGGAAAATATGATTTACTCATTGTTGAAGCATTTTTAGTGGAACATGATGATTCTGCCTGGATACTAGATTCAGGAGCCACTAACCATGTGTGTTCTTCTTTACACGAAACTAGTTCCTTGAGGCAGCTTGCTGATAGTGAGATAACTCTCAGGGTTGGAACAGGAGAGGTTGTCTCAGCTAGAGTAGTGGGGCGATGAAGTTGTTATTTAGAGATAGATTCGTTTTATTAGAAAATGTACTTTTGGTTCCTGGAATCAAAAGAAATCTAGTATCTATCTCTTGTTTACTTGAACATATGTATAAAGTGTCTTTTGATTATAATGAAGCGTTCATTTGCAAAAAAGGTGTACGAATATGTTCTGCTAAAGATGAAAACAACTTATATGTGTTAAGACCAATAGAGATAAAAGCTATTTTGAACACTGAGATGTTTAAAACAGCTGATACTCAAAATAAAAGGCAGAAGCTTTCTCCAAGTACCTATCTTTGGCACTTGAGACTAGGTCACATTAATCTCAATAGGATTGAGAGATTGGTTAAGAGTGGTCTCCTAAGTCAGTTAGAGGACAACTCCTTACCACCATGTGAGTCTTGTCTTGAGGGAAAAATGACTAAACGACCTTTTTCTGAAAAAGGTTATAGAGCCAAAGAACCCTTGAAACTCGTACATTCGGATCTCTGTGGTCCAATGAATGTTAAAGCACGAGGAGGGTATGAATATTTCATCAGTTTTATTGATGATTATTCAAGGTATGGCTATCTTTACCTAATGCATCATAAGTCCGAAACCCTTGAAAAGTTCAAGGAATATAAGGCAAAGGTTGAGAATTCGTTAGGTAAAATGATTAAAACACTTCGATCAGATCGAGGTGGGGAGTATATGGATTTAAGATTCCAAGACTATATGATAGAACATGGAATCATATCCCAACTCTCTGCACCTGGTACACCTCAACAGAATGGTGTATCTGAAAGGAGAAATAGAACCCTGTTAGACATGGTTCGATCTATGATGAGCTACGCTCAACTGCCTAGTTCGTTTTGGGGATATGCAGTAGAAGATGTTGCATATATTTTGAACATGGTTCCCTCTAAGAGTGTTTCAGAAACACCCTATGAGTTATGGATAGGGCGTAAAGGTAGTTTACGTCACTTCAGAATTTGGGGATGTCCGACACATGTACTCGTGTCCAATCCAAAGAAACTGGAACATCGTTCAAAATTATGCCTATTCGTAGGATACTCCAAGGAAACGAAAGGTGGTTTGTTTTATGATCCTCAAGAGGACAAGGTGCTTGTGTCGACAAATGCCACGTTCTTAGAGGAAGACCACATGAGAGATCATCGACCTCGTAGCAGAATTGTCTTGAGCGAAATTTCCGAGGAAGCTACAGATAAATCAACAAAAGTTGTTGATCAAACTGGTCCTTCTCAAGAGTTGAGAATGCCTCAACGTAGTGGGAGGGATGTTAGACAACCCGACCGTTACATGGGTTTAACTGAAACCCAGGTCGTCATACCTGATGATGGCATAGAGGATCCATTGACCTATAAACAGACAAGGAATGATATAGATAGAGACCAGTGGATTAAAGCCATGGACCTCGAAATGGAGTCAATGTACTTCAATTCAGTCTGGGAACTTGTAGATCAACCAGATGGTGAAAGACCTATCGGTTGCAAGTGGATCTACAAGTGGAAACGAGATCAAGCCGGTAAGGTGCAAACCTTTAAGGCCCGACTTGTGGCAAAGGGTTATACTCAGCGGCAAGGGGTGGACTATGAAGAAACCTTCTCCCCTGTTGCCATGCGTAAGTCGATTAGAATACTCTTGTCCATTGCCACGTTTTATGATTATGAAATTTGTCAAATGGATGTCAAGACAACCTTTCTAAATGGCAATCTTGAAGAGAGTATCTTTATGGATCAACCAGAGGGGTTCAAAGTTCAGGGTCAAGAGCAAAAGTTTTGCAAGCTTAAGCGGTCCATTTATGGATTGAAACAAGCATCTAGATCCTGGAATATAAGATTTGATACTGCGATCAAATCTTATGGCTTTGAACAGAATATTGACGAGCCTTGTGTCTACAAGAAGATAGTCAATACTACAGTAGCTTTCTTAGTTCTATACGTAGACGATATCCTGCTCATTGGGAATGATGCAGGATTCCTGACTGACGTTAAGCAATGGCTAGTGACCCAATTCCAAATGAAAGATTTGGGAGAAGCTCAGTTTGTCCTTGGAATCCAAATTGTTCGGAATCGCAAGAACAAAACGCTAGCGCTGTCTCAGGCATCTTATATTGACAAAATGTTGATTAGATATAAGATGCAGAATTCCAAGAATGGTTTATTACCTTTCAGGCATGGAATTCATCTATTTAAGGAACCATGTCCTAAGACACCTCAAAAAGTTGAGGATATGAGACGCATTCCCTATGCATCAGCTGTCGGTAGTCTGATGTATGTCATGCTATGTACTCGACCCGACATATGCTATGCAGTGGGAATTGTCAGCAGGTATCAGTCCAATCCTGGATATAATCATTGGACTGTCGTTAAGAATATCCTCAAGTACCTTAGGAGAACGAGGGACTATATGCTTGTGTATGGCGCAAAGGATTTGATCCTTGCAGGATACACTAACTCTGATTTTCAGACTGATGTAGATTCGAGAAAATCCATATCAGGATCAGTCTTCACTCTTAATGGAGGAGCTATAGTATGGAGGAGTATAAAGCAAGGTTGTATTGCTGACTCCACCATGGAAGCTGAATATGTCGCAGCTTGCGAAGCTACGAAAGAGGCTGTATGGCTTAGAAAATTCTTTACTTATTTTGAAGTTGTTCCAAATATGAATTTGCCTATCACTCTTTATTGTGATAATAGTGGTGCAGTGGCAAATTCTAAATAACCTAGAAGCCATAAGCGCGGAAAACACATAGAGCGCAAATATCATCTCATCAGGGAAATGAATAACACTTTATTAATTTCATGAAGTAATTTACAAACACCATATTAGGACAAAAATCCCAACAGTTTTCTCAAACCTATTGGATCTGAAAATGGTAGGGTCACATTTACGGGATGAGTTAAGCTAGTTAACAAGTCCTTGACCAAACAAACGGTAGCTAAGGACCTTTGGGACATGAGATGTTCTGGTAGTTAGAATTGGCTGAGAAAGTCGCAATTCAGGGGAGGAATGACTGACCGCCCGACATAGGCTTTTGTTCTAAACCCTTGAAGTATCGTTGCAAAATTAAACGTTTAATTTAAACATTGGGTTTAGTTTAAACACTAGGGTTCTTTAATAATAGTTCTAAATATGATTGGTTTTATGATGGGTTAAAAGGCATAACTAATTTGAACTATTTTGGATTTTCAGCATGTCGTCCTCAATAATAGCCTTACTTAAAAGCGATCGTTTAACGGGTGAGAATTTTACTACGTGGAACTCCAACTTGAATACGATTCTCGTTGTTGCTACCTACGATTTGTCTCGATCGAGGAATGTCCTCAGTCCCCGCGTAACACTCCTCAATCATTAAGGAGGCGACGATCACCGGATCAAGGCCAATGATAAGGCCAAGGTCTACATTTTGGCTAGTGTTTCTGAAGTTCGGGCCAAAAAGCACGAGGGCATGGTCTCAGCTCGTGAGATCATGGGTTCGTTGCAGGATATGTTTGGACAACCGTCTGGACAGATTCAACACGAATCCCTCAAATACATTTATAACTCCCGTATGAAGGGGGGTCATCGGTGAGAGAACACGTTCTCGATCTAATGGTCCACTTCAACGTGGCTAAGATGAATGGAACGGTCATTGACGAGCAAAGTCAGGTCTCGTTCATCCTGGAATCTCTTCCGAAGAGTTTCCTGCAATTCCGTAGCAATGAGGTGATGAACAAGATAGAGTATAACCTGACTACTCTACTTAATTAACTACAAACTTTCCAGTCTCTTATGAAGAATAAGGGACAGGCTGATGGAGAGGCAAATCTGTTTGCCCATTCCAGAAGGTTCCAGCAGGGTTCATCCTCTGGGACTAAGTCCTGTGGTTCATCTACTGGGCTTAAGATGACCCAAAAGAAGAAGATAGGAGGGAAAGGGAAGGCACCTGCTGCTGACAAAGGCAAGGGAAAAATCAAGGTTGCAGATAAAGGAAAATGTTTCCTCTGCAACGTGGATGGGCACTTGAAGCGAAACTGCCCAAAATACCTTGTTGATCTCAAAGAGAAGAAAGGTAAATTAGATTTGCTCATTCTTGAAACTTGTTTAGTGGAAAATAATGATTTTACCTAAATACTTGATTCAGGAGCCACTAATCATGTTTGCTCTTCATTTCAGGAAACTAGTTCCTTCAAACAGCTCAAAGAGGGTGAGATGACGCTCAAGGTCGGAGAACGGAGACGCTGCCTCTCGGCTTCGTGCGATGGGAGATGCCTGTCGCTTTTTTTAGAGATAAATTTTTATTTTTAGAAAATCAATATATAGTTCCTAAAATTAAGAGGAACTTAATTTCTGTCTCTTTTTTAATTGAACTTGACAACTGTATTACCTTTTAATTTAATGAAGTGTTCATTTCAAAGAAAGGTGTCAATATTTGTTATGCTAAGTTAGAAAACGGCTTGTATGTACTTAAACCGAATAAAACCAAAGCAATTTAAATCATGAGATGTTTTAAAAATGCTAATATTCAAAATAAAAGGCAAAGAATTTCTCCAAATAATAATACCTATCTATGGCATCTTAGACTTGGTCATATTAATCTTAACCGGATTGAGAGACACTCTAAGAATGGACTTCTAAACAAGTTAGAAGATGATTCTTTACCGCCTTGCGAGTCTTACTTGGAAGGTAAAATGACCAAGCAACCTTTTTCTGGAAATGGTTACAGAGCCATAGAGCCCTTAGAACTTGTACATTCGGATCTTTGTTGTCCGGTGAATGTTAAAGCTCGAGGAGGGTACGAATATTTCATCTCTTTCATAGATGATTATTCGAGGTACGGTTATCTATATCTAATGCATCACAAGTCTGAGGCTCTTGAAAAGTTCAAAGAGTATAAGGCTGAACTAGAGAATGCATTAGGGAAAACAATTAAAACGCTTCGATCCGATTGAGGTGGAGAGTATATGGATTTGAGATTCCAAGACTATTTGATAGAACATGGAATTAAATCGCAACTCTCAAAGACTGATACACCACAAAGAAAATGGTGTGTCGTCGAAGGAGAAATAGAACCTTGTTGGACATGGTTCGTTCTATGATGAGCTATGCTCAATTGCCTTCCTCGTTTTGGGGATACGCATTAGACATTGCAGTCTAAATCTTGATCACTATTCCATCAAAGAGTGTTTCAGAAACACCTTTTGAGTTGTGGAAGGGGTGTAAACCTAGTTGACAACACTTCAGGATTTGGGGTTGCCCGGTGTCACGGTCATACCTCTCGGACCGTGCGGCGCCATGATTCATCCCTCGAACATGGCCACCAAGATTTTTGCGGGAAGTCCTCGCCCCATCGTTAAGATCGCAACGCTTTGTGGCTTCGCATCGGGTCTTCACGCGAGGTTCTTCATCCTCAACCAAGCATCAAGTAAATAAGCAATGAATGTATCTTGGTCGATTCACACGCCGCCTCCGCGCCCGTCCGTGTACTTGCACTCGGTCTTCCCATGAGTTGGCTTTGACGGGACATTCTCGGATCGCCATGGCCGCTTAACGGGCCCTATATCGCCGAACCTCCGGCCCATGGGAAGGGGCGCAATGTCCGCACACACCGCGTGTGCGTCCGACACCATCCCTTGAAAACCCGTTACAAAGGAAACGCCAAGAAACTTCTTCTTGTGACGCTCGCCCACCATGACACGCGAACGTGCTACGGGGTGACTCACTTAGGCCCACAAGCCCGGGGTGGTGGAGAGTCGACACCATGGTACCCCTATAGTATATTATGTGAAATATTGGGTCTTCCTCTCCCTTGCACGTCATTTTGGCGAGGAGTCATACGCCCATACATCGACCCTCCGACGCGACACGGTTGGCCCCAGCCTCACATGCCTTTGAGCCCACCTATCTTGGTGTGTTAGATGATGCACCGTCCTCCTCGATCGCATCATGGCACGACTTGTCATCGTGAGGTTCACAAACATACGCTCTTCTAGTATGATTGTGACATTCTCCCCACTTAATCTCGCGTCATCGTCCTCGATGACATACTCGGGTTCAATCCAAATCATGGATTATAACACCCCCCGCTCGAAACTTCTCAGATCGCCTCGATGCCTTAACAATGCTAACGGACTTGCTTGAAAATTTGCGGTTCAGACGGATATGGCAATTCAGAAAACTGGTCACCACTGGTTGGTGGGCTATCCCTTCATGGGGCACTCTCTTCGCCCGACTCTTGGGGCTTCGGCCCGGGACTCACCAGACGAACCATGGTACAAAACCTAGGCATTCACTCGCCTGGTCACGGGAACCTGTCCCAACTCGGCCACCTTGGCCTCGGCCATCTTGGCTAGAACGCACGTATGTTCTGAACGAGTGCTTCAGCAAGGTCAGAAAGCTTCTCCTGCCGTTGGCACTCTATCGGCCAACTAACTGCAACAAGCCACACTGTGTGGCAACACAATACAGCGCCTCGGCGCTTCACAATGTGCTCAC
The DNA here is from genome assembly GCA_036507285.1 of Trichosanthes cucumerina. Lineage (NCBI taxonomy): Eukaryota > Viridiplantae > Streptophyta > Magnoliopsida > Cucurbitales > Cucurbitaceae > Trichosanthes > Trichosanthes cucumerina. Next base: position 32,024,066 of record CM071842.1, on the reverse strand, counting down.
CGCCGAGCACTTTCACAGTGGCACTCGCCACATCGCAACGATGCGCGCACTTGGCGCCGATCGGGCACCACCGCCCGCACAACTCGTTGTCTTTCGCCGCCAACTGCTCAACTTGCGCACATAGGCGCTTCAATCGGGCACCACCGCCCGCACAATACGTTGGCTTTCGCACGCCAACTTGTTCAACTCGCGCACTTCTTGCGCTCACTCGGGCATCATTGCCCGCACTACTCACTCGAACTGAACGAACGCCAACATTGTCCTCATACACCAAACTGTTGCCCATTCTTGCTTGACATATGATTTCTCTTGCTAACGCCAATTCAATTCTTGTCCGACTGCGCGCACAAAGGTTGTCTCTCGATACCAAATGTCACGTCGTACATTCTCGGACCGCGGCGGCGCCATGATTCATCCTCGAACATGGCGGCCTTAAGGGGAACTCCGCCCCATCGTTAAGATCGCAACGCTTTGTGGCTTCGCGTCGGGTCTTAGGCGAGGTTCTTGATCCTTAACCAAGCATCAAGTAAATAAGCAAATGAATGTAACTTGGTCGACACGCCGCTTCTTCCGTACTTGCACTCGGCCTTCCCATGAGTTGGCTTTGACGGACATTCTCGGATCATTTGCCGCCGCTAATGGGCCCTATATCGGAACCTCCAACCCATGGGAAGGGGCGCAATGTCCGCACACCTGTGCCGTCCGACACTGTCCCTTGAAAACCCGTTACAAAGGAAATGTCCAAGAAACTTCTTCTTGTGACGCTCGCCCCAGCCATGACACGCGAACGTGCCACGGGGTGACTCACTTAGGCCCACAAGCCCAGGGGTGGTGGAGAGTCGACACCATGGTACCCCCTATAGTATATTATGTGAAATATTGGGTCTTCCTCCCTTGCACGTCATTTTGGCGAGGAGTCATACGCCCATACATCGACCCCTCCGACGACACGGTTGGCCCCAGTCTCACATGCCTTCGAGCCCACCTATCTTGGTGTGTTAGATGATGCACCGTCCTCCTCGATCGCATCATGGCACGACTTGTCACTGTGAGGTTCACAAACATACGCTCTTCTAGTATGATTGTGACACCCGGCACACGTGCTCGTGACAAACCCAAAGAAACTGGAACCTCGTTCTAGATTGTGCCAATTTGTTGGCTATCCCAAAGAAACAAGAGGTGGTCTTTTCTACGACCCACAAGAAAACAAGGTGATTGTATCGACAAACGCCATGTTCTTTGAGGAAGATCACATGAGGAACCAAAAACCGCGTAGTAAATTAGTACTAAATGAAGCTACACATGAACCAACAAGAGTTGTTGATCAAGTTGGACCTTCATCAAGAGTTGATGGAAAAGCCAACACCTCAAGTCAGTCTCGTCCTTCTCAATCGTTGGGAATGCCTCGACGCAGTGGGAGGGTTGGTTCCCAACCTGACCGCTACTTGGGTTTAGCTGAAACTTAAGTTGTCATACCTGATGACGGCATAGAAGATCCATTGTCTTATAAACAGGAGATGAATGACATAGACAAGGACCAATGGATCAAAGCCATGGACCTTGAAATGAAGTCAATGGACTTCAATTCAGTATGGGAACTTGTAGACCAACCTGAAGGGGTTAGACCCATAGGGTGTAAATGGATCTATAAGAGAAAAAGAGATGCAGCCGGAAGGGTACAAACCTTTAAGGCTAGACTGGTAGCAAAGGGTTTTACCCAAAGAGAAGGAGTTGATTTTGAAGAAACTTTTTCCCCTGTTGCTATGTTGAAATCTATTAGGATACTCTTGTCCATAGCCGCATTTTATGATTATGAAATTTAGAAAACGAACGTCAAGACTGCCTTTTTGAATGGTAATCTTGACGAGAGCATCTATGTGTCTCAGCCCGAAGGGTTCATAGCCCAAGGTCAGAAGCAAAAAGTTTTCAAGCTCAATCGATCCATTTATGGGTTGAAACATGCGTCCAGATCTTGGAATATAAGATTTGATACTGCGATCATGTCTTATGGGTTTGACCAAAATGTTGATGAGCCTTATTTTTACAAGAGGATCATCAACGACAAAGTAGCTTTATTAGTACTTTATGTGGATGATATCCTACTCATTTGGAATGATGTAGGATACCTTACTAACATAAAGAATTAGTTGGTGACCCAATTCCAAATGAAAGATTTTGGAGAGGCGCAATATGATCTTAGGATTCAGATCTTCAGGAATCGTAAGAATAGAACACTAGCACTATCTCAAGCATCTTATATCGACAAAATGTTGCCCCGATATTCCATGCAGAATTCCAAGAGGGGCTTATTACCCTTCAGGCAGGGAGTTCATCTGTCTAAGGAACAGTGTCCTAAGACATCTCAAGAAGTTGAGGATATGAGACATATTCCCTATGCCTCTGCAGTAGGTAGCTTAATGTATGCTATGATGTGCACGAGGCCGAACATTTGTTATGCAGTGGGAATAGTCGGTGAGGTTACCGACCCAATCCGAGGTTAGACCACTGGACAACAGTTAAAAATATCCTCAAGTATCTTAGGAGAACGAGGGACTATATTCTAGTGTATGGGTCTAAGGATTTGATCCTTACTAGATACACTGATTCTGATTTTCAGACCGATAGAGATTCTCGAAAATTCACATCGGGATTAGTTTTCACCCTTAACGGGGGAACTATAGTATGGCGAAGCATCAAACAAGGATGTATCGCCGACTCCACGATGGACGCTGAGTATGTCGCTGGTTGTGAAGCAGCAAAAGAGGTTGTTTGGCTAAGGAAATTCCATACTGGTTTAGAAATTGTTCCAAATATGGAATTTTCCATCACCTTATACTGTGACAACAGTGGTGCGGTAGCCAATTCGAAGGAACCTCGCAGCCATAAGCGAGGTAAGCACATCGAGAGGAAGTATCACCTGATACGAGAAATAGTGCAACGAGGAGATGTGACAGTCACGAAAATCTCTTCCGAGCACAATATTATTGATCCGTTTACAAAGACTCCCATGGCTAAAGTGTTCGAGGGTCACCTGGAAAGTCTGGGTCTACGAGATATGTACATAGGCTAATCTAAGGCAAGTGGGAGATATGTAATAGGGTATATGGATGCTCTAATTTATTGTATTTCTATCTCTTGTAACCACTGTTTTAGATTATGATGTACCCCACTAGAGTTTTAGTTTAAGTGAGAATTTGTTGGGATTTGTGCCCTAAAACTCGTAGTTTGTAATTATGTTATAATTAATGTAATAAAGTGTTATTATTTCAATAAAAAGTTATTGTTCGTTATCTACGAGTTTGCCTTTATTTAAACACTAAATCCAATAAACTAAACATCCAAGGCTGTTATATGAATCTTTAACTGAATGTAGTGTACATATAAAGGATCTCGGTTCAAGATACAGCTTAAAGGATCTATAGTTAGGGGATAAGGTTTGGGTACCGTACCCTGGTATATCTATGGATGTGGTCCACTTTGTATTTGATACAAACACTGTGATCCTAACGTGTTCGTGTAGATGACATGTGAGTGGGGATATCCTATGTCATGAGATTACATAAGACCGGACCACGAAATAGTAACCTCTAGCTGTAACTCCGTTGACTAGTTATGTTTCTATTTCACTAGGATGACCTAGGCAACTTGATCTCAATCTTGAGCAGGTTCCGAACTCCTGTTCGCGAAGGATTGTCCTTTGACTAGTATGGGTGAGAGTGGCCAGATTCACCGACTCAATATGCCTACCTTCTTGGGGACAAGACCGAGTGAGCGGCTGGGAACTTAACATAGCAAGATGGACTTCACTCCTTTCCGCCTACTAGGGCAAGTAGAGGAATGTTGCCTTAAGTGGTGTCCCTGGGACATGAACAAAGGGCCTGACCCTCTCATTGGCCCGAGAGGGACTATGTTTGTTGGTAGGACCATAAACAAATTGTTCATTAGAGGAGCACTGTTACTTAAGGACAAGATTTAACCCAAACTTGACTCAGCTTGTGTTACGAACATTCGTGAAGGATTGACTTGCTGTTATTGGTCAATATCCGTGGACACAGAAATATATCTGCAGTGAGAAGTGTGCAGTTGCGGGACTTTAGTGGAGTGTTCCCGCAGTTAACGAATGTTGATTGGGAGGTTAATGAAATTAACCGAGCAATCTTGTATCGTTGGAGCTTCTGATCTGTAGGTCCATTAGGTCCACTAGCTCGTAAAGGGTTTTTAGATCATTTGAATTAGAAATGTTCAAATTCATTAGGGAATATATTTAATGTATATGGATACGATATAAGATATAGTTTTGGAACTATATATTATTTCATGTGAATATGATTCATATTAAATTATATGAGAGAATTAAGTATTTGAAATAGTTCAAATATTAAATTCAAATGCGAATGTGATTCATATTTGAAAACTGTAGGTTAAAATTTAATGTTCACTGGATGTACATTAAAACTATACGTTAGAGGGATATATTGATTAAATGTGATTTAATCCAAATTAAGTATATGATATTTAATTTGTTTTATTTAAATGTGATTTAAATTAATAATTAAATTTGATTTAATTGTTATTTTATTATTATTATTATTTTAATAATAAAATAAGGGAACGTGTCTTCCAGACACGTTCCCACTATCCCTTTCCTTCACCCTATCGATAGCTTAACAGGGAGAAGGGGGTGAATTGATCGTTAGATCGATCTATCATTTTGGCAATTAAAGATTTGCAACTTCCTGTAACTCTCTCTCACTCTCTAATTCCCAAATTCTTCCAAATTGTTGGAATCCTTCCCACAAACGATAGGTCTAAGTAGAACTCAGAGACATAGAAGGTGCTCTTTGTTGGTGGTGTTCTGTTGGTGAAAAACAGAGAACTTTTGAAGTTCCTGAGTTGCTTAACTTTGGAGCAAGGAGTTGTTGTTCTGCGAAACTACAAAGGTAATCCTTTTATCTCTTTATTAGTTTAATTGCTAAATTAATTTAGGCATGTTTGCATGTAAACCTCCATGTTTAATTAGATTTAAAAGCATGCTTGTTCTGTATGTTTTTGTCAATGTATTGGTTTTTGTTTCAATTAAAACAATCAAGCAAATTACGATCTCAAACACGTTTCCGCTGCTCATGGAGATCAGATCTCCATCACATACAACACTTAAAATGCGACATTTTTGTCAATGATTTTCTTGTAGACATAAGGCTCGCGCCTCATCAAACCTTATATTCCAAGACCTCGAAGCTTGTTTCAGTCCATAAATAGACCTGCGAAACTGGCAAACCATTTGCTCTTGGCCTTCGGCAATGAACCCTTTGGGTTGGTCCATGTAGATGGTTTCATCAAGTTTGTCATTCAGAAAAGCTGTCTTGACGTCCATCTGCCATACCTCGTAGTCATAATACGCGACAATGGCTAGAAGGATCCTGATCGACTTTACCATGGCAACAGGTGAAAAGGTTTCCTCATAGTCAACCCCTTCAACCTGGGTAAAACCCTTTGCCACTAGTCAGGCTTTGAAGGTCTCCACCTTCCCATCTACGCCACGTTTACGCTTGTAGATCCATTTGCAACCAATAGGTTTTACCCCATCCGGTTGATCCACAAGCTCGCAGATGGAATTGAAGTACATCGACTCCATTTCCTGATCCATAGCTTTGATCCATTCGTCCTTGTCAACATCAACCATTGCCTGATCATAGGTCAATGGATCCTCGCAATCATCATCCGGAGTGACAACTGAGGTTTCAGCTAAACCCATGTAACGATCAGGCTGTCTCACAGCCCTCCCACTACGTCGAGGCATTCTCAACTCTTGAGAACGGATTTGACTTGATGTGCTAGGATCAACAACACTTGTTAACGTACTAGCCCCATCAGCAACTCATGCTGATGTACAGTCCATTTCATTTAACACAATTTTACTCCTTTGTAAATGATCCCTGACGTGGTCCTCCTCAAGGAAAGTAGCGTTTGTCAACACAAGCACCCTATTTTTCTTAGGATCGAAAAATAGACCACCCCTAGTCTCTTTAGGGTAACCTACGAATAGGCACAATTTCGAACGAGGTTCCAACTTTTTCGGGTTTGACACCAACACGTGGGTCGACCATCCCCAAATTCTGAAGTGATGTAAACTATCTTTACGTCCACTCCAGAGTTCGAAAGGTGTTTCACAAACACTCTTCGACAGAACGTTGTTCAAAATATAGACTGCAGTCTCCAATGCGTAACCCCAAAAAGAATCAGGGAGACGAGCATAGCTCATCATCGACCGAACCAAGTCCAACAAGGTTCTGTTTCTCCTCTCTAATACACAATTTTACCGTGGCATACCAGGTGCTGATAGTTGGGACGTAATTTTGTGTTCTATCATATAGTCTTGGAATTCAGTGTCCATTTACTCTCCATCTCGATCCGATCGAAGTGTTTTAAGTGATTTGCCTAACAGGTTCTCAACCCCAGTCTTGTACTCCTTGAACTTTTCAAGAGTTTCAGACTTCTTATGCATTAGGTAAAGATACCCAAACCTCGAGTAATAATCTATGAAAGACACGAAGTATTCATAACCACCTCGTGCTTTTCCACTAAAAGAACGTTTGGTCATTTTGCCTTCGAGGCATGACTCACACATCGGTAAAGAGTTTTATCCCAACTCGTTTATAAGTCCACTCTTCACTAGTCTCTCAATCCAATTGAGATTAATGTGGCCTAACCGTAGATGCCAAAGATGGAAATTTTCTTTAGGAGAAAATTTCGCTCTCTTAGTTCGTGTTTCTGCCGTTTTAAATAATTCAGTATTCAAACACACTTTTCACCGAATTAGGTTTCAAAACATACAGATTATTCTCAAGTGAAGCTGAACTAATTAAGTTTCCATTTCTGGAAATAAACGCTTTATTGCCTTGAAAAGAAACGGAAATTCATTGTTCTAACAGGCAGGAAATAGAAACTAGGTTTCTAGTAAACCATGGAACTATATACATATTGTCTAATAAAATGTAATTCCTGCCAAAATATAGCTTCACCGTGTCGACCGCTACAGCAGAGATAAGCTCTCCGGATCCAACCCGTACGTCACCTCACCCTCTCATAGCTGCTGCCAGGAATCAATTCCCTGAAAAGAAGAACAAACATGGTTAGTGGCGCCCGAATCCAATATCAAGGCAGAGTCACTACTCTCCACTAAACAAGTTTCAGTCTCAAGTAAATCACATTTACCTTGATTCCTTCTCTCGGCTAGGAACTTGGGACAATTTCTCTTCCAGTGGTCGTCCCCATTGCAGTGGAAACACTTTCCTTTTTCTACAACTTCCTTGACCTTCTTGCTCTTTTGGACGGCAACTCGGTCAGTTTTACCTTTCTTCATCTTCTTCTTCTTCCCTTTCGGGTGAGAAGGAGCTACAGGCTTTATCCCAGAGGTCGAACCCCTATGATAAGACCCAAAGGCAACATTTGCCTCAGCTTCCGACGTCCTGATCCTCATCAAGGACTGGAAGGTTTGCAGCTAGTTAAGAAGAGTAGTCAGAGTGTAGTTTATCTTGTTCATAATGACGTTGCTATACTGAAATCAAGGAAACTCTTGAAAATCAAGGAAACTCTTCGGAAGAGTCTCCAAGATAAAACTGACCTGGCTCAACTCGTCGATCGAAGCCCCGTTCATCTCCGCTAGGTTAAAGTGGGTCATCATGTCTACAACATGTTCACGGACATACGACCCCTCTTTCATCCGTGCGTTGAAGTCCTATTTGAGCGAGTCATGTCAGACTTCAAAGGACTGTTGTCCAAACATTTCCTTCAAGACTCCATGATCTCCTTAGCGGTGACCATCAGCTCATGCTTCTTTTCCAAAATATCAGACATGTTGGCAATGATATAGACTTTTGCCTTTTCATTGGCCCTGATCCATCGATCGTATGCATCACGAACACTTCGAGATCCAGTCGAGCCCGGCATCTGAGGACACTCCTCTGAGAGCACGACTTTATGTCGTCAGTTACAAAAATCGCGTTTAAGTTGTTTTTCCACATTTGATAATTATCTCCCACTAATTTGTCAGACGCGAGTAAAGCTATTATTGAGCTAGACATTTTGCTGAAAAATCAAAAACTTTGTGTTAGTCTCGCAAAAAACTTTTGAAATCCAATCATGTTTTAGCAAAAAATTGTTTCATTATCCCTAGGTCATTCAAAATTTCCAATGATATCCTGAAGGTTTAGAGTGACCGCCACCGAAGGGTGAACAGAACACTCATCCTCTAGGACGACACTTTCTCGATCAGACCCTAATCCCAGAATAACTCTTATTCCATTAGGTGTCCAATTACTATTGTTCGGTCGAATTCATTAACTCTTAACGAATTATGTGAGTGTCAACCTCAATATTTAAGTTTCCAAGTATCCGTCCAAACAATAGCCACCGAAGGGTGAACCAAGAATGAAAACCAACCAGGAAACAATATCCCTTTCGGGAGTTCACGGTGTTCCGACTCCCATGACCAGGCCCTCCGAAGGGATTGTCTTGTCCAGGCCAAACTAGCAGGTGGATCATAGGCGTCTCACGATGTGAATCGAAAGAAGAGACCGTGGGTCTGTTTTCACAAGTCCCGCTCCCACTCACTATAAGTACTCTCTCCATCCACGATGATATTGACCCATACAAATGCCACCCGAATGGGGACACTCCCATTTGCGCCACGAGGCCGAGTATAGTTCTCACGGTGCAGATTTAACGGAGATTTGTGGTCGGAAATTAAATGTATCTTATACACTACATTTCCTCCCACTCAACACTTTATTTTTATTAGGGATTGACCTAGATAAACCGGCTAAAATTTACCTATGTCTACCAATATAACTCTTATATGGCATTAACCTAAGCTTATAATCACATTATTACTTAGGTCTAAGTGAGTAAATTAAAACACTTTTAATTAACGACACTAGCGATAAGTATAATCTAAGAATCTCTGGACCGAATTCACTCCCAGGTCGGTTTCCAGGTAGGGTTGTTCCGCAAGCGTCAACTTAAATACCTCAGCCTTAGACAAAACTTTCCTTAGACAGAGTTACTAATCAGGTCCACATTCATAGACTAAACATTGATTTCCTAATTCTAATCTTATTAGAACTAGAAAACCTAAGTCTAATTATTCAAATTCTAAACACTTTAAAACTAATAATTAACTTAGGTTGCATGCATTCTATGTTATAGTGCTTGATCATTCATCACATGAATAACTATATACTATAACAAAAATAATTCGTCACATGAATATAAATGCATGAGCATACTTTATTCTAAAAATATAACACTTATATTAAATAAATCAAAACATGCATATAATTATATTATAACACTTATAATATAACCTATCATGCAGACTATATATTATAACTCCTATAATATAAATGATGCATGAATATGCTTAACCTAAGGTGGGATTTTAAATCTATATGACATACATTATGCACATAGAAAATTTAACTAAATCATACATCACATGCATAAAATAATTAAATAGCAAAAATAAATCGATTTTTGGCACCTAGGGGAAATTATTTAATTAAATAACATTAATATAACATTTATATTAATATTATTTAATAAGATAATTAAATAAATAAGAAAATTCATTTTTGCAAAAAAAAAAAAATAATAAAGAAAATTTGAAATTAAACTGCCCCATTATGCTTCAACAATTAGCCACGTCTGCATAACTCCTCGCGAACTGCCCACTACGCGTGCGGCGTTGCAACGTCGTGGGCAGCGTTGCAACGTTGTCGCGTCCAGCATCAAGGTTAGCGTGCTCCACGTCGTGGCGTTGCAACGCTGCTCTGCAGTAGGGACTCCGTCCGCAAGAATAACGTTGAGACGCCTAAGAACAGCGTCTCAACGCCATGACAGAACAACATCTCCACTTGCTGTTCTTCGTCGATTTTCGCCCATTTTTGCTTTGATTTCTTCACAGCAACTCTTGCCACGAACGACTCAGACTTACAAACTCGATTTACAACAAAATGCCAAAAAACAACGGGCCTTTACATTGATCTCGTCAACATAATTGTAAATCTAAAAGTGTCAAAAACAGAAATTATCCAAAATTGCAAACCAACATTCATCTCATGAATTAAGGCAATACCCACCTAATTATAATGAAAAACAGTGCATAAAGAAGAACCAATAACTTGGCTCTGATACCAATTGGAGAAAATAAGGAAGACGATCGAATCGTCAAGGTATCGTTACGCTAATCGAATTTCATTAAAATCAATTATCAAATCATCTAGGCTAAACATGCTCAAATGAAAGAAAGTATAGCAAGTTAATCTACTTACTTGTTGAAGACAATCTTCAAGAACTCCTTTCCAGCAAATCACGAACTCTTCGTCCAAACTCGATCTCTATGAAATCTTCTCTCGAACAAAACCCGAACACAACCAATGGCTTCTCGGTTGTTCTTCCTTTGGACGAAGGAAAGTAGTGGGACTTTTAGTTTTGGAGAATGGACGGGAGTTGAGAGAGTAGAGAGAAAAAATTCTCTTCTTTTTGGTTACAATCCAAAAGATGAGTGATTGACTTGAGAAACCCTTCTTGCAAAGGGTTTAAATAATGGAAATAACATGGAGTTAATATCTCCACATTATTACCACATTACAACAACTATAGGTTATGCAAATCATATTTGCATAACCATATATTATAAGATATCTCATATCTCATATTACAAATCACATTTGCAATAATGTGGATTTACTAAATTGAATTACATTCAATTTAATTTCTCTCAATTAATTTCTCTAGTTAACCCTAATTCAATAATTAGGCCAACCTATAGTTTATTATGAATCTCATTCACATTAAACTATATATTATATCATTCATATCTCATATAAATGACATAAATGACCTTTAAGTGAAATTGAACACTTCAATTCACACCAAAACATTAACCCTTCTTTTAACCTAGATTGAGCCAACCGAGGGACCTAATGGACCTACAGTGACGAGCTCCAATGATCCGAGATTAACCTATCAAACTCTTTGACCCGGTTAATCAACATTCATTAGTTACGGTAACACTCCACTATAGCCCGTAGTTGCACTCTCGTCAGTGCAGAATATTACATGTCCACTGATATAACCAATGCCCATGAGTCGACCCTTCACAGGTTGTTCGTAGACACGGCTGGGTCAAATTACCATTTCACCCATGTGTCTACTTCTTGTTTCTTTAGTCCCCACTACTCCTCTAATGAACAACATATTGTGATGGACCAACCATACACAACACCCTTCTCGCGCCAGTGAGAAGGTGGGTGCCCGTTGTCCAAGCCCTGGAGACAACACTTAAGGGAACAACCCCTCTAGTTTCCCTAAAGGTTGGAACGAGTGAATTCCATATCGCGTAGTTAAGTTCCCAGCTCTCTACTTGGTCCTGCCCTAAGAAGATAGGCATATTGGGCGAGTAACTGTGACCACCCTCACCCGTACTAGTCAAAGGACGGACCGCATGAGGCAGGAGTCCGTAACATGCTTAGGATTGTGTCGAGTCACTAATGGTCATCTGAAGTTATTTGTCCCTTCATCACAGCGGTGTTACATCGATGAGTCTAATAATTCACGGTCCGGTCTTGTACAATCTCATTGCACAGGATGCCCCCACTCGCATGTCAATCACATGAACGAGTCAAATCACCTCGTTTGTATCTTAATACAAAGCGACCCGAATCCACAATGTATCCAGGATTAGGTCACCAACCCTATCCATGTACTGTAGATCATTCGGGTCATTAACTCGAATGTATCCTCCCTGTGTGTCCACTACATACTGTTCAAGTTCTAGTTCTCTCGTAAATTCAATGACCCTGGAGCTTAGTTTATTGGAAAAGTTTGTAAAATTTGTGAGACACAAAGTAATGAAATGAATAACACTTTATTAATTTCATGCAGTAATTTACAAACACCATATTAGGACAAAAATCCCAACAGTTTTCTCAAACCTATTGGATCTGAAAATGGTAGGGTCACATTTACGGGATGAGTTAAGCTAGTTAACAAGTCCTTGACTAAACAAACGGTAGCTAAGGACCTTTGGGACATGAGATGTTCTGGTAGTTAGAATTGGCTGAGAAAGTCGCAATCTGGGAGGAATGATCCATCGCCAACAGAGGCTTTTGTTCTAAACCCTTGAAGTATCGTTGCAAAATTAAAGGTTTAATTTAAACATTGGGTTTAGTTTAAACACTTGGGTTATTTAATAATTTTGCTTAATTTGATTTGTTTTATAATGGGTTAAAAGGCATAACTAATTAGAACTATTTTGGATTTTCAACATGTTGTCCTCGATAATAGCCTCATTAAAAAACGATCGTTTAACTGGTGAGAACTTTACTACGTGGAAGTCCAACTTGAATACGATTCTTGTTGTTGACGACCTACGGTTTGTACTGACTGAGGAATGTCCTCAGGTCCCTGCTCGAAACGCTCCTCAATCAGTTAAGAAGGCGTATGACCGCTGGATCAAGGCCAATGATAAAGCCAAGGTTCCAGATAAATGAAAATGTTTCCACTGCAACATGGATGGGCACTGGAAGCGAAACTGACCAAAATACCTTGTTGAGCTCAAAGAGAAGAAAGGTAAATTAGATTTGCTTATTTTTGAAACTTGTTTAGTGGGAAATTATGATTTTACCTGGATACTTGATTCAGAAGCCACTAATCATGTTTGCTCTTCGTTTTAAGAAACTAGTTCCTTCAAGGAGCTCGAAAAGGGTGAGATGACGCTCAGGGTCGGAACGGGAGACGTCGTCTCAGCTTGTGTAGTGGGAGATGCCAAGCTATTTTTTAGAGATAGATTTTTATTTTTAGAAAATCTGCATATAGTTCCTAAAATTAAGAGGAACTTAATTTCTATCTCTTGTTTAATTGAACTTGGCTACTGTATTACCTTTTCATTTAATGAAGCATTCATTTCAAAGAAAGGTGTCAATATTTGTTATGCTAAGTTAGAAAACGGCTTGTATGTACTTAAACCAAATAGAACTAAAGCAATTTTAAATCATGAGATGTTAAAAAATGCGAATACTCAAAGTAAAAGGGAAAGAATTTCTCCAAATAATAATAACTATCTATGGCATCTTAAACTTGGTCATATTAATCTCAACCGAATTGAGTGACTTTCTAAGAATGGAGTTCTAAATAAGTTAGAAGATGATTCTTTACCTACTTGCGAATCTTGCTTGGAAGGTAAAATGACCAAGCGACCTTTTACTGGAAAAGGTTACAGAGCCATAGAGCCCTTAGAACTTGTACATTCGGATCTTTGTGGTCTGGTGAATGTTAAAGCTCGAGAAGGGTACGAATAATTCATAACTTTCATAGATAATTATTCAAGGTGTGGTTATCTATATCTAATGCATCACAAGTCTTAGGCTCTTGAAAAGTTCAAAGAGTATAAGGGTGAAGTAGAGAATGCATTAGGAAAAACCATTAAAACACTTCGATCCGATCGAGGTGGAGAGTATATGAATTTGAGTTTTCTGGACTACATGATAGAACATGGAATTAAATCTCAACTGTCAGCACCTAATACACCACAGCAAAATGGTGTGTCAGAAAGGAGAAATAGAACCTTGTTGGACATGGTTAGTTCTATGATGAGCTATGCTCAATTGCCTACCTCGTTTAGGGGATACGCAGTAGAGATTGCAGTACAAATCTTGAATACTGTTCCATCAAAGAGTGTTTCAGAAACACCTTTTGAATTGTGGAAGGGGCGTAAACCTAGTTTACAACACTTAAGGATTTAGGGTTGTCTGACACACGTACTAGTGGCAAGCCTAAAGAAACTGGAACCGCGTTCAAGATTGTGCCAATTTGTTGGCTATCCCAAAGAAACGAGAGGTGGTCTTTTCTACGACCCACAAGAAAGAAGGTGATTGTATCGACAAACGCCACGTTCTTGGAGGAAGATCACATGAGGAACCACAAATCGCATAGTAAATTAGTACTAAATGAAGCTACAGTTGAACCAACAAGAGTTGTTGATCATGCTGGACCTTCATCAAGAGTTGATGGAGGAGCCAACACCTCAAGTCAGTCTCGTCCTTCTCAATCGTTGGGAATGCCTCGACGCAGTGGGAGGGTTGTTTTCGAACCTGACCGCTACTTGGGTTTAGCTCAAACTCAAGTCGTCATACCTGATGACGACGTAGAAGATCCATTGTCTTATAAACAGGCAATGAATGACGAAGACAAGGACCAATGGATCAAAGCCATGGACCTTGAAATGGAGTCAATGGACTTCAATTTAGTATGGGAACTTGTAGACCAACCTGAAGGGGTTAGACCCATAGGGTGTAAGTGGATCTATAAGAGAAAGAGAGATGAAGCCGGAAAGGTACAAACCTTTAAGGCTAGACTTGTAGCAAAGGGTTTTACCCAAAGGGAAGGAGTTGATTATGAAGAAACATTTTTCCGTGTTGCTATGCTGAAGTCTATAAGGATACTCTTGTCCATAGACGCGTTTTATGATTATGAAATTTGGCAAATGGACGTCAAGACTGCCTTTTTGAATCGTAATCTTGACGAGACTATCTATATGTCTCAGGCCGAGGGGTTCATAACCCAAGGTCGAGAGAAAAAAGTTTGCAAGCTCAATCGATCCATTTATGGGTTGAAACAAGCATCTAGCTCATGGAATATAAGATTTGATATTGCGATCAAGTCTTATGGCTTTGACCAAAATGTTGATGAGCCTTGTGTTTACAAGAGGATCATCAACGACAAAGTAGCTTTCTTAGTACTTTATGTGGATGATGTAAGCCCTAAACTCTATTTTCTTTTATCATTTTGCACTCGTACATGATATGTTGAAATATGCTAAATGATATAGGTTGCACTAAAGAATGTCGTGATCGGATTTGGAAATCTATTTAATTGGGAGATACAATGTGTTGAAAGCTTCATAAGGAGATAGGTAAGCCATTGAAATAAGCATATTAAGAGTTGAATTGAAGTAAGTTAAAAGCTTTAGCAAATTGGGAAGTTTAAGATGCAATATGTATTGAATGGAAGATCTTATACCTCACAAACATAGTATAAGTTGACTAAATGCTTAGGGTTATTTACTTACTTATTTTGGTGTTTTAAAAAAGGGATTGTGATGTAAATAATAAAGTTGAAGCTGGCCAAAGGAGGTGAAGCCTCGGAGTTAAACATTACAAGTAGGTGTTGTCAAATTCATAGGAAAATAGCAAGCAGTTGGAAAATGGGTCATCTTCAAACTATCATATCTCGTAATTTACTGAGCCAAATTCGATGATTTTTTAGTCAAACTCTCAGAAATTGAGTGTAGAATACGAAACTGGTCGGATTTTCCGAAAATACGAAGAGGAGGAAGGAGAAAAGTGCAGAACAGTGAGAGGTGTGCAAGGTTCTCGGGTAGCAGAACAGTGTGAGGAGATCAGTCTGTTTTATGCTCTTGAGGAGGAATTAGAAGCTTCCATTTTGAGGTAAGTAAGCTAAGATGTTTTACTTGAGGTCTATCAAAAAATATTTGGTGGTTGTTTTGATAAATTTTGAGAAACCCAAACTGAAAGTTGAACCTGAAATCTTAGGTGCAAAGAAAAAACTGCTAGCAAGAGATTGAAGGAGATGTGCTTCCATTTCTAGATACCTTACAACCAAGTGTGTATGGTTATCATGAATTAAGTTATGGGATTGAGATAGATCTGATTTTAAGGTGCATAAGGAAAGGAATTAATGTTGTTAAATTCATTTTCAGGGCAAACTGAGATAGGAATAGCTTATAATCCTTCGAACTCTTTTGGT
This sequence comes from Trichosanthes cucumerina, assembly GCA_036507285.1. Taxonomy (NCBI): domain Eukaryota; kingdom Viridiplantae; phylum Streptophyta; class Magnoliopsida; order Cucurbitales; family Cucurbitaceae; genus Trichosanthes; species Trichosanthes cucumerina. The sequence continues at coordinate 32,008,238 of CM071842.1, read as the reverse complement.
AACTGTGAGTGACTCTATTTTAGAACTATACTTGACCTTTGTTTTTCTTCAAAAACATAAATGTTGACCATTGAATCTTGCTGGAATTCATTATGTATAGTTTCATGGAGCTTTTAACATAATGTTCTTGATGAAACCTAAGCATGTTTTGAATTAGTTTGTACTATAAGTCCAAGTATGGAAACTAAATTATGGAAGTATGTTTTCCTCTAGAGAATGTCTTGTGTAAATCTATTTGGGAACATGTTTTAGAAAATAATATGCAAAGGTTGAGAAATTATTGTATGTATTATTCAAACATGATTTCCATGGTATACAAATTATGCCCATGTTTGTTGTTAACCCCTAATACTGAAGGACATTAGAGAAGGTACTTAGGGGGGAAGGAATCATGATTTCCCGATACTGAAGGACAATGAGAAGGTATACGGGTAGTAAATGGTCTTACCTTAATACTTAAGGACATAGAGAAGGTAGTAGAGGAAACCAAAGAGCCAATGGCATTCCACGTGCACGTGAGAGAGGAATGAACGTTATTAGTATAAATATAACTCTAACACCGATAAGGTTCGAAAGTGGTATCATGCCATGAGTTTTATTGTATTGATCTATCTATCCTCAATATAGTACTGCATTATGAGATTTATGCTATACATAAGTGGTGACTTAAACCTGTAAATTGGAAGCATGACTAGATTATGTTTACAAACAAATGTTAAGTTATTTTCTACTTATAGTCTGCCCATTAGTATGTTTCACCTTTGACCTTATAATTTTTTAAAAATAGACACTCACTAGGCTTCCTAGCTCACGTATTCATATGTTTACTCTTCCCAGGTAGCAGACGAGTTCTCGGTGCTTAGCCTTGACAAGACCTGTTTGCCACCACGTCGTTTTAGCTCCTTGTATATACACTTTCTTATGTATATGGTTTGTAGTGAAAGCATATTAGTCGGGTTGTAATAAACTTGATGGCTTTATGACTAGCTAAAGAACAAGGTACTGGAAGTGAATGTGTCGTGCTTATATGCGTATTCAATGTTCAATCTTGCTTGTTCAAACGTGTTGTGTTGCGTTTAATTTTAGGTTAAGTCTTTGGTTAGTCAGGGAGAGCCAGAAGAGAGTTGGTTATCTCTGTCTTTGCATCTCTTCCTAGGTTAAACAAGTAAGCTGGAAGGGGGTGTGACAGATGATATCCTACTCATTGGGAATGATGTAGGATACCTAACTAACATAAAGAAATTGTTTGCGACCCAATTCCAAATGAAAGATTTGAGTGAGGCACAATATGTTTTTGGGATTCAGATCTTTAGGAATTGCAAGAACAGAACACTAGCACTGTCTCAAGCGTCTAATATCGAAAAAATGTTGTTCCGATATTCGATGCAGAACTCCAAGAGGGGCTTCTTGCCCTTCATGCATGGAATTCATCTGTCTAAGGAGCAGTGCCCTAAGACACCTCAAGAAGTTGAGGATATGAGACGTATTCCCTATGTCTCTGCAGTCGGTAGCTTAATGTATGCTATGTTGTGCACGAGGCCAGACATTTGTCATGTAGTGGGAATAGTCAGTAGGTACCAGTCCAATCCAGGGTTCGACCACTAGAGAACAGTTAAAAATATCCTGAAGTATCTTAGGAGAACGAGGGACTATACGCTTGTGTATGGGACTAAGGTTTTGGTCCTTACAATAGGTTAAAACCTAATGTGCATAAGATGTACATTAAACTATAGTATAAAGGGTAAAATGATTAAATGTGATTTAATCATTCAATTAATACTATATTTGAATAAATATGATTTAATTTAATGAAATTAATTAATTAGTTAATTAATTTATATATTATTAATTGGGAACGTGTCAGAAGGACACGTTCCCACTACTCCCCAACTCCCCCTCGATAGAGAGTGGGGAGTTACCCTGTAAAGTTATTCTCCTAGTGAGAAGGACAAATTGAGAATCAATCGATCAATTTTAAATAGACAGAAAAGAGAATTCTCTCTCTCTCTAACACACTCTCATTCCCAATTCTCCAATTGTTGGTTCCTTCCCACAAAAGGAAAAGGTCTAAGCAGAACAAAGAGGATAGAGGGTTATCCAAGTGGTAGTGTTCCTGCTTGAAAATACAGAGGAGTTCCTAGGTTGTTTATTTACTAGAATTTGCTTGGAGCAAGGAGTTGCTGCAAATCTACAAAGGTATTCCTTCTTTCCTCCTTAGTTTAATTGTTAAGACTAAAGCATGTTTGTATGCAATTAATCCATGTCTAATTAGATTAGATTTCCATGTTTATTCTGTTTTATCAATGTATGGGTTTTTGCATTTCAAGCAAAACAAACATGCATATTACGATTCCAAATTCATTTCCGCTGCTCAAGGAGATCCGATCTCCATCAAGGCGAATGGTAGAATCAGGTCCTGAGAAAACAACAGCAATCGAGAAGGAATCTGAAAAAGGAAACGCTAAGCTCTTTGATGTGAAGCCTGACGCAGTCATTGGATTGACACCTCCACCTCCTCCATTTCGACAAATATGAACAAGAAAAAGTCCAATGAAGCACATTTTGAAAAATTCCTAGTTATTTTGAATGAGATACACATCAATATACCACTCATTGATGCATTAAGACAGATGCCTAACTATATGAAGTTTCTCAAAGATGTGTATTCAGAAAAGGAGAGGTTTCAAGAATTTAAAGTGGTGTCTTTAAATGAAGAATGCAGTGTAGTCTTCAGGAAAAGGATTCCTCATAAGAAAAAAAAACCAGGATCATTCACAATTCCAGTGTCTATTAGAGGTAAGCAGTTGGGAAGAGCCCTCTGTGATTTGGGAGCAAGTGTAAACCTTATGCCTCGATCCATTTACAAAGGACTAGGCAAAGGTGAAGCTAGGCCCACAATAGTCACTCTCTAATTAGCTGATAGATCTATAACTTATCCATAAGGAAAAATTGAGGACATCTTGGTTCAAGTGGGGCAATTCATATTTCTAGTGGACTTCATCATTCTTGATTATGAGGTTGATCAGGATGTCCCAATCATTTTGGGAAGACCCTTTTTGAAAATAGGAAGAATCTTAGTGGATGTCCATGAAGGAACAATCATATTGAGATTGAATGATCAAAAGCTAAAATTCAGTGTGTATGACTCCATGAAATACCATGATGATATAGAGCAAATCTCTGTAATACATTTGATGGAAGAACTGATAACTGAAGTTTTTGAAGAAGGGATAAATGAATACCACAACTCAATCATAGATGAAGTGCTATGGGGAACATCAGAGTTGATCTCAGGGAATCAGAATGGGGCAGAAAAATCAAAAGTGGCTGAGAGCAAGGCAGTTTTTGAATATTTAGAACTGGGTGGTAGAAGTAAATTGTCATTGCATTGATACTTTTTCAGAACAGATGTCCTTGAGAAACTTCAAGCAGTTCCACATTTGCTTCAACGAATCAATCAGTGGTATCGTCCAGTGAGGAGTGGAACGCGGTGTTCCGAAATAGGATACCCCATAAGGAGAAGGATCCTGGATCTTTTACCATACAATGTCTATTGGTGGAAGACATTTAGGGAGTGTACTATGTGATTTAGGAGCTACACATTGGGGAGGCGAGGCCCACCACAGTGACCCTGCAACTACCAGATAGATCCATAGCCTACGCTGAAGGAAAAATAGAGGACATCTTGGCTCAAGTGGATAAATTCATATTCCCAGCTGATTTTATTATCCTGGATTACGAGGCTGACAAGGATGTTCCTATTATCCTAGGGCGACCTTTCCTGAAAATAGGTAGAACTGTGATAGATGTTCATGCAGGGACCATTAAGTTGAGAATGAATGATCAAGAGGTCCAGTTTAGCATCTATGATACAGTGAGGTATCCTGATGGGATAAAGAGTTGTTCTGTCATCCTTGCCTTAGATGGAATAATTTCTAAAACCGCCAATGAGGAATTGAAGGGGGTCCATGAAATGAGATTTGAAAATCTGAGAGAAAGTGAGTTTGAGAAGTTAGGAATAGAGGAGTTGACCTAGGGTTTGGAAGAACTAGCAAAAATAGCTAAGTTCAGAAAAATCTTTGAGTCACTAGATCTGAAGGAATGAGAGAGACCTTCTATGTTACCCTCAGTTCAAGAACCCCCAACATTAGAACTGAAACCCTTACCCCAACACTTAAAGTATGCATTCTTGCGTGATTAAGAAACTCTTCCTATTATCATATCAACAAATCTACCACCTAAGGACGAATAGTTGTTGCTTAAAGTCCTTAAGCAACACAAGAAGGCCATAAGATGGACTCTAGTAATATTCAATGGATTAGTCTTTCTAATTGCATGCACAAGATCACCTTAGAGGAAGGGACTTTCAGATCCATAGAGCCCTAGAGGAGACTGAAGGGAATGAAATTCCCCTTGCAGCGGAAGACGATCGAATCGTCGTGGTGATGTTGTGCTACTAAATTTCATTAAAATTATTTAACACTTAGATTTAGGCTAAACATGCATTTTTTGAAAGAAAAATAGTAAGGTAGGTCTACTCACTTGTTGAAGACAGTCTTCAATTTTTTTCCACCGATCACGAACTCTTCGTGTTCTCCCAACGATCTCGAACTACTCCAACAATCCCAACGAACGGACACCGATTGAACACCACCAGTTGGTTTCTCGGTTGTTCTTCTTTTGGAAGTAGGAAGATGGTGGAATCATCTTCTTTTTTGTTTTGGGAGCAGAAATCTTGAGAGAAAATTGAGATACGAGAGAATCATTATTTTGGTGAAAATTCCAAAAATGAGAATTTGTTCAATGAACCCTTCTTGCAAAGGGGTTTATATAATGGTGATAGGTGGAGTTGAAATCTCCACCTATTTACCATTTTACCACAACTATAGGTTATGCAAATCATATTTGCATAACCATATATTATAAGATATCTCATATCTCATTTTACAAATCACATTTGCATAATTGTGGATTTATTAAATTGAATCACATCCAATTTAATATCTCTCAACCTAATTTTTTCAAATTAGCGCTAATTCAATAATTAGGATAACCTATAGTTTATTATGAATCTCATTCACATTAAACTATATATTATATCATTCATATCTCATATAAATGACATAAATGCCCTTTAGTGAACTTAAACACTTCAATTCACACCAAAACAGTAAACCTTCTTTTAATCAAGTTTGAGCGAACCGAGGGACCTTATGTACCTACAGTGACGAGCTCCAATGATCCAAGATTAACCTATCAAACTCTTTGACCCGGTTAATCAACATTCATTAGCTACGGTAACACTCCACTAAAGCCCGTAGCTGCACTCCCGTTAGTGCAAGATATTACGTGTCCATTGATATAACCAATGCCTATGAGTCGCCCCTTCATAGGTTTTTCGTAGACACTGCTGGGTCAAATTACCGTTTTACCCATGTGTCTACTTCTTGCTCCTTTAGTCCCTACTGCTCCTCTAATAAACAACAATGTTGTAATGGCCCAACCATACACAAAAACCCTCTCAGAATAGTGAGAGGGTGGGTGCCCATTGTCGAAGCCCTGGAGACTGCACTTAAGGGAACAACCCCTCTAGTTTCCCTAAAGGCGGGAACGAGTGAATTCCCTCTCGCGTAGTTAAGTTCCCAGCTCCTTACTTGGTCCTGTCCCTGAGAAGATAGGCATATTGGGCGAGTAACTGTGACCACCCTCACCCGTACTAGTCAAAGGACAGACCCCCGGAGACAGGAGTCCGTAACACGCTCAGGATTCAGGTCGAGTCACAAATGGTCATCTACGAAGTTATTAGTCCTTACTGTCAACGGTGTTACATCAGTAGGTCTAATAATTCACGGTCGGTCTTGTACAATCTCATTGTACAGGATGACCCTACTCGCATGTCAACAACATGAAGTGACACTTTTCCCAGTTGAGAACTAGGTGTGTCTCTTCACAACGCTGGAGTACTTTCCCCAAATTTTCTATGTAACCTCAAATGAGTTTCTAAAGACTGAGAAGTCATCCATGAAAACTTTCATGATGTCTTCTACATAGCCAGAGAAAATCACCATCATGCACCTTTGAAAGGTCGGAGGAGCATTATATAGTCTAAATGACATCCTTCGAAAAGCAAAGCTACCATATGGACATGTAAATGTCGTTTTCTCTTGGTCTTGTGGCGCAATGGTTATTTGGTTATAACCATTGTAGACATCAAGGAAACAATACAAGGCCTGACTTGCCAGTTTGTCCAACATTTGATCTATGGACGGGAGAGAAAAATGGTCTTTCCTGGTGGCTTTGTTTGGCCTCCTATAGTCCATACAGACTCTCCAACCACTTACTACCCTAGAAGGGATGATTTCATTAGCTTCATTAATAATTACTGTCATCCCTACCTTTTTGGGAACACATTGAACAAGACTGACCCTACCGCTATCAGATATGGGGTAGATAATTCCAGCATCGAACCACTTAATGACTTCTTTCTTCACCACTTCTTTCATGGTTGGTTTAAGTCTTTGTTAGGATGTTTTGTCCTAATCTCGTATAGTTTGTAAATTACTATTTGAAATTAATAAAGAGTTATTTATTTCATCTTTTCTGTCCCGCATTTATTACAAACTTTGTCCAATAAACTAAGCTCCAGGGTCATTGAATACATGAGAGAACTAGAACTTCAACAGTGTGTAGTGGACACACAGGAAGGATCACGTTCGAGTTAATGACCCGAATGGTCTACAGTATATGGATGGGGTTGGAGACCTAATCTTGGATACACTGTGGATTCGGCCCGCTTTGTATTAAGATACAATGAGGTTACATAGAAAATTTGGGGAAAGTACTCCAGCGTTGTGAAGAGACACACCTAGTTGTCAACTAGGAAAAGTGTCACTTCACTGTTAGAGAGGGGATTGTGTTAGGGCACAAGATATCATGCAAGGGTATAGAGGTAGATAGGTCAAAGATTGAGATCATTGAGAAATTAGAACCACCCAGAAATGTCAAGGGAGTGAGAAACTTCCTTGGACATGCGGGGTTCTATAGAAGGTTCATCAAAGATTTCTAAAGAATCTCAAAGCCATTGTGTTGTCTCCTTGAAGTCAACAATCCCTTTATATTTAGTGAGGAGTGTCTCGGGCCTTTAATGTCCTCACGTCAGCTGTAATCACTACACCTATTATGTCCTCACCTGATTGGCAATTGTCATTCGAGTTGATGTGTGATGCAAGTTATTATGTTGTGGGAGTCATGTTAGGACAAAGGCAAGAGAAAGTAATGCACCCTATTTATTATGCGAGTAAAACTTTGAATAAAGCTCAGATGAACTACACAACTACTGAAAAGGAGTTGTTAGCAGTAGTCTTTGCTTTTGAATAGTTTCGGCCATATCTGGTTGTTACAAAGGTGGTGGTCTACACAGATCATGCTGCCATTAGGTATCTGTTGGCAAAGAAAGACGCCAAACCCAGATTGATTAGATGTGTATTACTTTTTCAGGAGTTTGAAGTGGAAATCAGGGATAAAAAATGGTTTAGAAAATGTGATGGCAGACCATTTGTCTATGATTGAGAATTCTAAATCCTTACCCTCCCACTCCCACATAAGGAATGACTTTCCTGAAGAGCAGTTCTTGTTGGTTGGCGAGGTCCAAGACACCAACCCCCCTTGGTTCGCGGACTATGCCAATTACTTAGCTTGCAATATCCTCCCCTCTGATTTGTCAGCACAACAGAAAAATAGGTTTTTGCATGAATCCAAATCTTTTCTGTGGGACGATCAATGTTTATATAGACAGTGTGTAGATGGTATGATTATGAGATTTGTGATTGAAAGTGAGATAACATCTATTCTAGAGCATTGTCATTCGTCCCCTTATGCAGGCCGTTTTGGTGGCCAAACGACTGTAGCAAAAGTGTTTCACTCTGACTTTTATTGGCCATCTATCTTTAAGGATGCCTATGTTTTTAGCAAGACATGTGATACATGCTAGAGGAGAGGCAATATAGGAAAGAGAGAGGGAATGCCCTTGACATACATCTTAGAGGTGGAGCTCTTTGATTCTTGAGGGAATGATTTCATGGGCCCTTTTCCTCCTTCTAAAAGGAATTTGTACATTTTAGTGGTAGTAGATTATGTCTCTAAGTAGGTAGAAGCCATGGCATGTCAGAATAATGACGCCAAAACAGTGTGTTAGATTCTTGCACAAGCATATATTCACTAGATTTGGAACCCCTAGAGTCTTAATGAGTGATGAGGGCTCTCATTTTGTCAACAAGGCAATGAATACCCTCTTGGGCAAGTATAATGTAAAGAACAGAATCTCCACCCCGTACCATCCACAACCTAATGGACAAGTTGAAGTATCCAATAAGGAGATTAAAGGAATCCTTGAGAAGGTTGTAAAACCTCAAAGAAAGGATTGGTCCTGCAGGCTTGAAGAAGCCTTGTGGGCAGATAGGACCGCCTTTAAGACCCCCATTGGAATGCCCCCATATAAACTTGTGTTTGGAGAGGTTTGTCACCTACCTTTACAATTAGAGCATAAGGAATTCTAGGCCTTAAAGGAGCTAAACCTAAATCTAATTGTTGCAGGAGATCTGAGGTTGCTTCAATTGAATGAGTTGGATGAGTTTAGGAGATTTTCTTATGAAAATGCAAAGCTTTACAAAGAAAGAACTAAAGCTTGGCATGATAGGAAACTCATTCCAAAGACTTTCGAAGTAGGCCAAAGAGTTTTATTATTCAATTCCGCCTCAAACTTTTTCCTGGTAAGCTTAGGTCTAGATGGTCAGGTCCCTTCACAGTGATCGAAACTCTCTCCTACGGGGCTATGAAGCTTCGTTATGAGCAAGATGGAAGAGAGTTCTAGTTAATGGCAACGTCTGAAACACTATTGGGGTGAAGACTTCCAAAGGAACATGTCCACATGGATGTTGAGTGATGATGAAGTGTAGTGAATCCTTCTTTTATAAAAAATAAAAAAAAAAACTTCTCAGTTAGGTTGTCTTTTCCCTTTTATTCGTTGTCTATGCATGTTAAGAGATGTAGTTATTCATTAATTCTTTGATTTAGTTATTTCATGTTTTTATTTTTTGTTTTATCATATCTAGTTATTCTTTGATTAGGTGTTGTTAGGATGTAGAACTGAATCATGCAAAAGGTTTGAGGTAATAATTCTTTCTTCCCTAGCTCTAAGGCCAAGCATGTTTGTTCATCTCTTGTGGCCAGATTAAAAGTGGAATTTCTGCTTCTCCCTCTTGAAACTTTTTCAGCATACTAGTATAGGTTAATTTCTGTTTTACTTAAATAAAAATCTAAAGCATGTGAATTTTCATTGTAGCATGTAATCTAAGGTGAATAGAAGCATGTGAAAAGCTAGAATACAATTTTCTCTGTTGTTTTAGGTTAATAATATTCCTAGTTTGATGCTTCCCATCAATTTTTAATTTCATGCTTTAGAAAGGATGAATAAATATTGATTTTATGCATAATTTTTATTTTGCAGGTTGACCTCTTTTAGGTTAGATGTTGTTGACCTTCAGGTTAGGAAGTTGGATAATGGATATGAATTAGTTGGAAAAGGGAAAAAGATAAGAAAAAAGTTGCTTTGGGGATTAGTTGTCTTTTAGGGTAAAAGGGAATCCTAGACTTGGAAAGAAGCTAATATTCTAGAGTCAATCACTTCATTAGGAATAAAAAAAAAACAGCAACATGCATTAGGCAATTTGTGTGGCTTGACCATGCATGTGATGACTTAGTGGGGGACAAGAGTTGTCTTTTATTGGACAATTGTCTTGTGACCCATCTTTGCATGCATAGGCCCTTTTAAATGCACCCAATGCATGCATGTTTGTCCACCTTACAAAGAGGGAAGTATAAGTGAAAAACCCTTCTAACCTTGAGATCAAATAGAAGAAAAGGAAAAAAAGACAGCAATCATTTAATCTCTTCGTCTCCCATTTCCTTAGTATTTTTTCTTGTAGGAACTCTTTTTCTTTTTCTTTTTACTACCTCTTGCTAATTTCTTCATTTGCGAAGTTGCTTTTGAAATTCTTTTGGTTAGTTGTGGAATCATAGGGGATACGAAAAAGACTTTAGCTACGAGAAACCAATATAGATCCAAATCTAGCTTAGGGAGAGTCTTTCTTAGCTTAGGAAGCTTGTTGTCCATTCCTTAGAATATTTCCAGTACCTTTATTTCTTTTGCTTCACATTTAATCATGTGGCTACGAAGAAGAAAAAGCAAGAAAGAGGCCGAAAAGTCGAAGAGTGGAGTGGTAAAACTAAGCCCATCCAATCCTAGATCATCCACCCATTCTTCCTCTACCTCGCGGAGTAAAGGAAAACAGGTTGTTAGTGAATGGTCGTTAGAGGATGCATATCCTTTTGAGGCCCCTGAACCACCGACACCTAAATCCAAAGAGATGAAAGAAAAGAAGAAGAAAGGGTACAATAAGGGGGAAAATCCTGAAGTGATGAAGGAAGTAATGTGTGAAGAAGATATCCCTGAGAGATTTATTAGTGAAAGAGTTAGAACAAAATATGAGAAGTTAAGGAAAAGAGCTCTTTTGCTAGAGAGAGGCTTCAACCTATGCTCAAGGGAGATTCCTCCTTTCCTATCCCAAAACATTGCAAATCTAGGTTAGAAAATGTTTTGTAAAGAACCTGAGGCCGCCATCCCCACCATAGTTATGGAGTTCTATGCGAACATCTATCTAGAGGAGAGGATATCCATAGTAAGGGGTAGATATGTTCATTGGGACACGGATACCATTAACTCCATCCTCAAATTTCCTTGCCAACTTTATGGTAGGACAAACGAGTTGCTAATGGCCCCATCCGACACTCAAATGAATGTCACCCTAAGAACGGTGGGGATCAATGGGGCGAAATGGAATGTAAGCTCAACGGGAGCGAGGACTATATTAGCTTCCTATTTAGCTCTTAAAGCGCACATGTAACTCCCTTTCGTGAAGTTGAATCTCATGCCAACTTCGCGTGATTCAACGGTCTCGATGAATCGAATCATTCTTCTTTATGTCATCCTCTCAGAATTACAAATCAATGTAGGAAACCTAGTAGCTAGGGAAATAAAAGGGTGTACGAAGGAAAATAGTGAAAAATCTTCTTCCCAAATTTAGTAACTTCCAGTTGCATTATGGTCGGGGTTCCTTATTATATTTGGGAAGATAAAATCTTAGCTAGCGGGTCTTTAGACACCATCCTAGATCACCACACCCAAATTTGTTCAAATAAAGAAATGGAGTTAATGGTAGGAATGGGCCAACTCATACACCAAAACAATGTAATAATGAGCATGATGCACCATATGCAAGATCAATCACATTGTTATTGGGAGTATGCCCAAGAAAGGGACTTAGCCCACCAAACCGCTATGCAAGCCAATTCCCCAAACCCCTACCCAAATTTTCCCGAAATCCCCCACTCCCTTTTGAAGCCTTGGATGCCGTCGGGTGATGATGAAGGAGATGAGGTGAACAATGAGGAAGAGGAGGAACCCTAAGAAGAGGAAGACGAGGAGGATGACTACAAAAGCAAAAGAGGGAGGCAATGTTCCCTTTTCTCGTTAGTATTATAAGATGTTTTGCTTGTTGTATTTTGTTCTTATTTTTTTCTTTATAATTTGCTGCTATTTTTTTTTTGCAATTTGTTGATTTATTTCCCTTCTATAAGTATGTGTTGGTTTTGTTGGTTGTAATAGTTTCTGCTGAGAATTCTTTGATATTTACTTGCTTTAGGACTTCTAAATGCTCTGTTTTGACTATTGAAATCCATATTTAGTTGCTGATTTTCATGGTCTTGGTTATGCATGATGTCGGTAGTTGATTCACTATGGTTAAGCAAGTAAAAATAAGAAAGATGGTTGTTGTCCCTTTCATAAAAACTAAGTTTCTGCATGTTTTTAATGGTAAAAAGTGTGTTGTCTTTTGTAGAAACTTGGTTTGAAACTTATTAAAATTGGAAAGTTAAGAAAAAATCTTAGGGTGAATAAAAATAAGAGTTGTTGCTTGTGTATGAGGCAAGGGTATGGTATCTTGTTTGGTGTTTCTCAAGGTCAAGTTTATCATAAGGGTTCTTTAGTGAGCTTATGATTAGTATGTCAATCAAGCTAGTTAGGACTCAACTCCTAGGCCAAAAATTTCGAAAGCTAGAAGAAGCCATGATAAGTTAGGTAACCCATACATCTTTTAACAGTGCTCCAAAATTAGTAAATTGTGATTTTGTGATTATTTCATGTTTGGGGGAGTTACCCGACCTCCCTAACTCAATCAGGACATTGAGTACTCTAAGTTTGGGGGGAAATGTAAATTCTTCGTTTTTTTTTTTAAAAAAGTAAAAATAAAATAGAGAGAACGAAAGAGTGTGCAAACCTTTTTATTTCCTTAAAACTCCATTGGGTTAAAAAAATAATAAAAAATAAAAGAAATATGTTATTTATTTTTTTATTTAGAGTCAGTTCAGACAACTTGGAGCGAAGGTATCAAGCAAGTAACCTATACCCATTGTTTAGGCATGTTGCGCTAACCATGTGTGCCATTTCTAAGAACTACGGGAGAATCCCATTGCTTAGGTGCGCTGCGCTAACCACGTGTGCCATTCTAAGAACTACGGGAGAGTAAAAAAAGTAAATAAAGAAGAAAAACAAAACTAGCCCTAAGTTGTGTGTTTAAGGAAATGGAGGGGATAATGTGCATATTTGTTTTAAAAAAATATATATAAAAAATAAAATAAAAAAGAATGATCATAAATTAGTAGTCATGCGAGTTTTGGAATGTGACTTATCCTTAACTATGGGTTGCCTAATTTGAATGATTAGGATTATGTGATTGAGCTTGAATGTAGGTGTTAAATCCTAGTTTGTTTGCTATTGGGTACTGAGGCATAAGTGTCGTTAGGAAACTCCGGGTGAACCACTTAGAAAGCATTGAATGAATAGTGAGTTGTAGCTTAGAGCATAAGTATTCAATCCTTGTTTCATTAACCCAAATGATTTGAGTCTTTAAAGGTCTTTAAATTCTTTAGGGAATAGAACTCATTGAGGACAATGAGTAGTTCAAGTTTGGGGGTTTGATAACTCGCCATAGGAGAGTTATTTTACTAGAATTTTAGTGCTTAATCGACTTGAATTGCATAGAATTCATTGAGCTTCATGTTATTTTATCCCTAAATTATGAATGTTAGTTAGAAAATCTTGAATTTAAGCATTTGATTCTAAAAGAATTAATTTTTGTGTTTTTATGCTTTAATTTAAGAAATTTGGAGAAATTAGCTAACAAGTAATTAAAGACCGGAACTTGAGATTTTTCGTAACTTTTAAATATTTAGTGTGGTTTATGATTGATAATGATATATGAGGATTTTTCTCTGTGCAGGAGATGTGTAAAAGATTACAAGAGCCCCTAAGGGCATTTTAGACATTTTACCGGAAGGGCAAAATGGTCTTTCTACCCTAAAGGGTGTTTTTGTAATTATTAAACTAGGGCAAAATCTCCTTGTGAGAATAGGAAAAGAAGAAAATAAAAGGAAAAGAAAGGGGAGTTGTCATGAGGAGGACAAAGGGGCAAAAAAGAGAGATCATGATTTTGTTGAAGCAATCGTGGGAGGCAGAACCGAGAGGAGCTTTTTCTTTGGTTGCTACAGCAAAGCCGAGAGCGAAAGAATTCTTGAAGGGTGTTGCTACAGCAAGGCTGAGAGAGAGGAGTCATTCTGAGAGTTGCTACAGCAAAGCCGAGAGTAAGGATTCGTGAAGGGCAAGGGACACGTTTTTTTTAGATAGCATCCGTGAGCCAAGAGTGACGATAATTGTTGTAGCATTTGCGAGGGAAGGCATCGGGAGAGCTCACCTATCGATTTGCTGAAGCAATCGCGAAGGGAGGTTAGAGGAGTCGTTTGCTGCAGCATTGGCGTGAGGAGATGCCCGACTGTTGCTGAAACAATTGCGTGGTAAGCGTGAAGAAGCATAACCCGAGAAACCCTTTTGCTCAGGCAATTGGCAGATCGGTGTTGAGGTCAACTGAGGCAATTTGCTGAAACAAAGGTCCCTGCCTTAGACAAAAGTTGAGGTGTCTTGGTAGGTAATTGCTGAAACAAAGAAATCAAGCTACCTGCTGTGTAACTATCTCATATCTTGAAGTGATATTGCTTATTATTCTTACCAATTTAACATTGTTTTTGTTGGGTTGTAATACACTGATTAGAAGGCAAATTGCTCACTTTATAGGCAAATTGTGTAGATGTTTTGGGTTGTTATTTATATATAAATTCCTTGATCAGTGAAAGCATGCTCGAATTAAAGATGTTTAATTTGACTCCCATCATGAACTAAATTCTCTTAGGCAAGGGTTGGGTTATTTTTTAATGTATAAATTGGAATAAATTTATGGTTGTGTTTATGAAATTTTTTTATTTTTAACAATGCATGAGAATTAAAATTTGGTCACTTCAACTTCACTAAGAATTCATGAACATGGAAAAGCTAATGAATTAGGAAATTAAAATTTCATTCTAGGATCTTGAGTTGATTAGGGATAATTAACCCACCTAGAACCTAAAAATCATGAGCGTAATTTAGTTCTCAATTGAGAAATTGTTGGTTTTAAAATTTAGTGATTTTGGAAAAATTCACTTGACCACATGTGTAGGTAAATTCAAGGCATCAACCACATTCTTTTTATTCTAATTATGCATGAAACTTCAACTTAACCCAAGCCTATCTCTCATTATAAAATCTCACTTTTTCTTATTTTCCTCTTGTTGCATCGTCCTATCATCTCGTTTAACTTATGTCATTAATGTTTTCACACACTCTGAATTATTGCATTAGTCTTAATTACATTTAACTCATAAAAATAACAAAAATCCAATTCCTATTTTTGCATTCATTTATTTTCAATAAAAATTTGCATACCCATGCATTGCACCAAAAATAATAAGAAAAATGTCTAGGACACTCACTTGTTTAGATTTTGCTAGGTTTCGTGGGATCGATACTTTTTCGAAAATATCCGTGCCCTAAACTAATGCAAACTATGATGAGACTCTGACTCCTCTTCGGCATGCAAGTATACACAATCAAGTGCAAAAAGTGATAAGAAAAGTATCGATCCAACGAGTACTAGCAAAATCTAAACAAGTGAGTGTCCAAGAAATGTTTCTTATTATTTTTGGTGCAATGCATGGCCATGCAAATTTTTCTTGAAAATAAATGAATGCGAAAATAGGAATTTGATTTTTTTTTTGTTTTTATGAGTTAAATGTAATTAAAACTAATGCAATAATTTAGAGTGTGTGAAAAACATTAATGACATAAGCTAACCGAGATGATAGGAGGATGCAACAAGAGGAAAATAGGAAAAAATAAGATTTTATAATGAGAGATAGGCTTGGGTTAAGTTGAAGTTTCATGCATAATTAGAATTAAAAAAATGTGGTTGATGGCTTGAATTTACCTACACATTTTGTCAAGTGATTTTTTCCAAAATCACTAAATTTTAAAACCAACAATTTTCCAATTGAGACCTAAATTATGCTTATGATTTTTAGGTTCTAGGTGGGTTAATTATCCATAATTAACTCAAGATCGTAGAATGAAATTTTAATTTCCTAATTCATTAGCTTTTCCAAGTTCATGAATTCTAAGAGAAGTTAAAGTGGCCAAATTTTAATTCTCATGCATCGTTAAAAACAATAAAATTTCATAAACCCAACCATGGCATCAACCATAAATTTATTCCAATTTATACATTGTAAAATAACCTAACCCTTGCCTAAGAGAATTTAGCTCATGATAGGAGTCAAATTACACATATTTAATTCGAGCATGCTTTCACTGATCAAGAGATTTATATATAAATAACAACCCAAAACAGCAACACAATTTGCATAAACAGTGTATTACAACCCAACAAAAAAACAGTGTTAAATTGGTAAGAATGATAAGCAGTAGCACTTGCAGATAGGAGATAGTTACATAGTAGGTAGCATGATTTCTTTGCTTCAACAATTGCCTAGCAAGACACCTCAACTTTGGTCTAAGGCAGGGCACTTTGCTTCAGCAATTTGCCTTAGTTGACCTCAACCCCGATATGCCAATTGCTTCAGCAAAAGGGCTTTTCGGGTTATGCTTCTTCAAAACTTACCACGCAATTGCTTCAGCAACAGTCAGACAGCTCCTCACGCCAATGCTGCAGCAAACGGCTCCTCTGACCTCCCTTCGCGGTTGCTTCAGCAAATCGATAGGTCAACTCTCCCGATGCCTTCCCTCGCAAATGCTACAACAATTATCGTCACTCTTTCTCACAAATGCTATCGCAAAAAAAAACGTGTCCCTTGCCCTTCATGAATCCTCTCTCTCGGCTTTGCTGTAGCAACTCTCAAAATGAGTTCTCTCTCTCGGCCTTGCTGTAGCAACGCCTTTCAAGAATTCCTTCTCTGTCACATCCCCTCCCGAACTACCTGCTAACTTAGCCCGGCAGACGGCGTGAAGCCAACAGACATCATTCACCTCTCTAACGATACCTGTTGACCCTGTTTTACCTGATAAGCATACTAAACTTGTATAAGAAACACTTAAACATAACACAGCTGAATATTGACAATTACGTAACCTACGTAAGGGGTAACCTTACTTAAGACTCTCTGGAAAACTGAAAGAGATATGAACATCACAACCAAAAACATACCCAACAATGGCTTACACAACCACAACCTAGAATGTACACATAAACATAACTTCATAGTCCTTCTACAATACATATAGACTTCCTATACATCTCCACCCACGTACAAAGTATCAAACTCTTGGAGCTTCCAGTAGACTATGGCAGGTTTTCAGGCACCGGGAGCTCGATCTCTACCTGAAAAGTTTGAAAACACTGAAAGAATGAGCTATGAAGCTCACTGAGTGACTGAGTTAAAGATCTAATAACTTATAAATCATATCACCTGGAATCTTATAACCGTATGCATTTGTAATCAAGCGTTAAAAGTAAACGTGTAATCATAATAGCTTTTCAGAAATCCAGCAAGTACGTCATTAAAATCTCACAAGGCATATCGATACTACTAACCATTTAAAAACATATGACATTCTACGTTGTATAGGACACACTCAATACAACCAACATTTACTCTACGATGTAGTGGGACCCGCCCAGCACTCCCATCGTCTTTGTCGTAGTGGGACCCGCCCAACACTCACGACAACATTGTTGTCATGGAGTACACTCAACGTCGACAACAGAAAATAACCTGTGTGCACACGGTACCATATAGCCTCGGGCTCAGTGTCTCAGTTATTTACCCACTCAAGACTCAGAAAAACTCATAAAAACATTTAAACATGTCTGCTTATCTTTCCTTTCGTAAAACTCAAGCTTACTCAGCTTGTTCATTAAAATCGGAAATCTTTACATTTTCAGCTTATCATACTTGCTAGTACATACTTGATCATACTTGCTAGTACATACTTGATCGAAATCATAACATTTTCAGAAATTTCGACAATCAAGAACATATGCTAACATATAAATTTCATCAAGACATTTAGGCTCACAACGAGCACTTGAAATCATTCTTTAGAAAATATGAATACTCATAAACATGTGTTCAATGGAAAAAAATAAGCATTGAAAGCATTTCGTTTTAGCAAAACCTTGCATTTTCATAAGCATAATACAAGCATATAGTTCATTTTTGAACTTCGTTTTGTAACTCACAGTGTTAAACTAGAACCTTGGCCCGTACACTCGACCTATTTCCTCTTGGCCTGTCAAACAAACCAAATCCATGTATTAGAACCTCAAACTCATGATTTTCAACCTTAAAATTACAAAAATCATACCATCCAATTTTCCAGCATTTCCCAGATTTTATACCCTGTCTTCAAACAGTCATAACTTCTTCATTACTTATCCAAAAACAATGTAATTTATACAAAAATTCTACCTTTTGGAACCCTCTAAAAATCATATGAATACATGAAGTTGAGATTCCCAACAGATTAGTTCGAAAATACATCAATATCGTCTTCCCTAAAATCCACCTGCTGCTGTTTCCAGAATCAATTTCCTGCTGCACAACACATTTGTCCTGCGATTGAAGACATATTCCAATCGTTTTCTACTCACGATTTCTTCACACAAGTTGTAGGAAATTCAATAAGCTTTCCAACCATACCTAATAGAGCTTCTGATTCAAATGCTACAGATCAGGACAACAAAAACACCAGAGGCTTCTCCGATTTGACAGCAAATTCTGTCTTCTGCCTTCCTCTTCACAAAACAGTAAGTTAACTTCAGAATTTGCTCGAGCTCCCTTCACAAACTTTGTTCAAAAATGAATTAGCTTTCAAGAAAACCAAATCGCAACCCTTACCTCTTCTTGTTGAGCTCGAAATGAACAAAATAGCAGAACAGGGTTGAATTCAACATTGAATTTCAATGGAACCTTGAACAAACCTTTCTCCTTTCTTCTTCAAGCTCAAAACCAAAACTTCACCTTCTTCCTCTTCCTTTATGCTTCTCCCACAAAAGCCCCTGTTTTGCCTTGATAAATTTCGTGAATGAAGTGGAGAGAAGATGGGTTTAAAAGAAAATAAAAGAAAATGGTAGGCAGTAGGCCTTCCTTTTTGTCCTTTCTCCCTTACTTTATCTTTTCTTTTCTTTGCTTTTCTTTTCTTTTCTTTTCTTTTCTTTTCTTAAAACATAACAAACCAAAATATATTAACCTTTTCTTTTCTTGTTTCTTTTGTTTTTTTTTTCTTTCTTGTAAGGAAATTCCAAAGTGAGATCTCGGGTTTACAACTTACCTCCCCTTAAGAAATTTAGTCCTCGAAATTCAGTAGTCCTTAGGTGAAAATCATCGGATACTTCTTCCTCATTTGGTCCTCTAACTCCCAGGCTGCATTCCCTACTCCGTGATGTTTCCAATGAACCTTCACGAGTGGGATCGTCTTGTTTCTCAAAACTTGTTCTTTTCTGTCGAGGATTGAACTGCATTCTCTAAGTAACTCATGTCAACTTTCAACTGAACTGGTTGTGCTTGCAACACATGTGTCGGATCTGCAACACATGTCTCTGATTACCTTAATGTTGTCTGTCGTAACTTGCACCAACTCAGGACCAACTAGCTTTATCTCTCCTACCTCGTTCCAACATACAGGCGTTCTACACGGTCTTCCATATAGAGCCTCAAGTGGTGCTATGCAAATACTAGACTGCTAGCTGTTACTTTAAGTGAATTCCATAAGTGATAAGTGCGTATCTCAACTTCCTTTAAATTAAAGGACACATACTCTTAAGATGTCCTGTAAGGTCTTGATGGTCCTCTCTGACTGACCATCTGTCTAAGGATGGAATACTATACTAAAATTCAACTTTGTCCCTATAGCCTTCTGTAAACTAGGCCAAAACTTAGAAGTAAATCTTGGATCTCTATCTGAAACTACGGACACTGACACTCCGTATTGACTCACAATTTTATTGACGTATATCCTAGCAAGCTGATCGAGCATAGACGTCGCTTTAATGGGTATAAACCATGTTGTCTTAGTGAGTCTATCCACCATTACCAAATACCATCATGTCTCCTTGAAGTACGTGGTAATCTAAACAGAAAATCCATAGTGATATGTTGCCATTTTCATTCCGACACTGGCAATGGGTTAAGGAGTCCTTCTTGCTTCTGTGTAACTTGTTTAACTTGTTGGCAGATCAAACATCTATCAACATAATCAACTATCTCCCGCTTCATCCCAGGCCACCAATAAGCTCCCTTCACAGTTTTATACATCTTGGTGCTTCATCGATGCATAGTGTAAGCTGAATTGTGAGCTTCCTCTAGAATAACATCTTTAACCTCATTAATACTCGAGACACATAGTCTTCTCTGCTTAACTATGGTTCCGTCTGTTCTCATTCTAAATTATGCCTCTGGGCCCTGTTTGGACATTCCAAACATTTTCTGCACGTTACTATTCTCTCGTTGTCTTCTCACAATCTCTGCTACGAGTGAAGACCTGATCTGGAATTGAACTAAACGGCCCCCTGAATTCTCTGCAGTCACAACTGCCTTAGAATCCTTTAGAGTACTTAAAAAAATTGCTTGAATGCCACACAAGGCGTCCCTAGGAAGTATCGACTTCCTGCTTAATGCATCTGCTACTACATTCGCCTTATCTGGATGGTATTCTATGGTACAATCATAATCTTTAATCAGTTCTAACTATCTTCTCTGTCTCATAATAAACTTTCTCTGATCAAAGATATATTTTAGACTCTTATGATTTGTGTAAATGTGACACCTCTAACCAAACAAATAATGCCTCCAAAACTTCAATGCTAAAAAACTCATGCTAGCTCAAGAACGGGAGTAGGGCAGTTACACTCGTGCTTTTTCAATTGTCTTGACGCATAAGCTATTGCTTTTTCTTCTTGCATGAACACACACCCTATTCCTTGTCCCGAAGCATCACAGTAAATCACATACTCTTTTCCCGTTTCAGGAAGTGTTAGAATAGTTGTTGTAACAGATCTCTTCTTCAACTCCTGGAAACTCTGTTCACATTTATCTGACCATTCAAACTTAACATTCTTCCTTGTTAAAGTTGTTAAGGGTAATGTTAATCGTGAGAAATTCTCTACAAATCATCTGTCGTATCCTGCCAAGCCTAGGAAACTACGTACCTCTGTCGCAATAGCTGGTCTCTCTAAGTTGACCATAGCTTTTACTTTATGCGGATCCATACCAAGTCGATTTGTTGAAACAACTTACCCAAACACTACCTGATTCAACCCAAACTCACATTTGGTGAATTTAGCGTACAACTGTTTATCACGTAGTGTTTGTAAAATAACCCTCATGTGTTCCTCATGGGTTTTCCTCTCAACTGAGTAAACTAATATGTCATAAATAAATACTATCACAAACTGATCCAAATACTGGTGGAAAATCCTGTTAATGAGGTCCATGAAAATTGCTGGTGCATTCGTCAAACCAAATGGCATTACTAAGAACTCATAATGCCCGTACCTCGTTCTGAATGTTGTCTTAGGAATGTCTGATTCTCTGACCTTTAACTGATGAAATCCTGATCTTAAATCAATCTTAGAAAACACCGATGCTCCACTTAACTGGTCAAACAAGTCATCTATTCGGGGTAAAGGATACTTGTTACGTATCGTGACTTTGTTTAACTGTCTATAATCAATGCATAATATAAGGGTACCATCTTTCTTCTTTACAAAAACACTGGTGCTCCCCAGGGCGATACACTAGGTCTGATGTATCTCTTATCAACTAGTCCTTGTAACTGCATCTTCAGCTCCCTAATATCACTTGGAGCCATTCTATACGGCGCTTGCGAAATAGGTGTTATTCCTGGTAACAGTTCAATAGTGAACTCAACTTCCCTATCAGGTGGCAATCCTGACAGATCTGCTGGAAAAACATCAAGAAATTCGTTCACAACAAGAACATTTTCTGGTTTTAGCTTTTCCTCCTGCACCTCTACATGTGCAAGAAACGTCGTGCAACCTTTCCTCAACAACTTTTCAGCTTTTAATGCTTAAATCATACTCGTAGGAATAATCTTTCTTTCACCCCTGAAAACCACTTCAGCTAATCCTGGTTTCCTGAAAACAACTTCCTTTCAATGGAAATCCATGGAAGCATAATGAGTGAATAAGAAATCCATCCCTAAGATTGCATCTAACACCTGCAATTCTAGTGGAAGAAGATCCACTAACATATTGAGACCTTCTACTAAGACCTCACAATCTCGCAACACTCCTTCGACTAGTAAAGCATCACAAACTGGCGTGTAAATAACTAACCTCTCAAATAAAGGTCTAGCTTTCTATTCAGCTTAGTTAAGAACATACTAAAAACAAAGAAATGTGTAGCACCTGAATCTATTAAAACACGTGCAGGTACATTACAAATAGTAATCGTACCAGTAATGACATTTGGTGCATCTTCTGCTTCTTACTGAGTCATAGCGTAGACCTTTCCGTGTTGCCTAGGTCTTCCTACAACTCTCTTTAGTCTAACACCCCTGGTGCCCTCTCTTGCAGCTACTGGAACTCTCGGCTGCTCAACTGTCTGGGACCCAACTCCCTGGTCCCTCGGTGCGGCTGCTCTAAGCTGTGGACAATCCCTCTTGACATGTCCTGGTTGTCCGCACTTGTAGCACGTACCTTCACTCACAAGACAATGAACTCGATGGTTCTTGCAACAAATCATACATGGAGTTTTCCTTGCTATACTGGCAATAGACTCTTGCCCTCTCTGCAATCTTGCAGCTAATCAAACAAACTAATAGGTCCTCTTTAACTCTGCCTCTGATAGGAACTACCCACATTCATCTGCCTCGATGCTCGACTACTAGCTGGATTCTTAAAGTCTTATTTACTTGGAAACATTTACTCCAGGTGTGAACCTCCGCTGCTCACGACCTTGGAAACTCCTTGTTATCGAAGCCCCACAACTAGGCTCCACTACTAATTTTATCTCTGTTATACTCTGCTCAACACGTAGAGCAGGCTCTACTAACTGAGAAAAATCAGTCCACTTAGCAATGGTTGTGACTGGGGTACGTAACTCAGGTCGTATCCCTCTTTCAAATCTTCGACACCTATCACTCTCAGATGCCACAATTACTTCAGCATACCGCGATAACTCAGTATACTTTCTCTCGTACTCAGCCACTGAAAGTGGCCCTTGCTTCAATTCTAAAAATTCTTCCCTCTTTGCCTCATGATACGTGCTAGGGTAATACTTGTCCTCGAATATGCTTCTGAAAGTTTGCCAATCTAGAGTACGTGCATCACTGTGCCTTGCTAGTATTGACTTCCACCAACCCTTTGCTTCCTTGTCTAGCAGGAATGTGGCTAACTTGACTTTTCGCTCTTCAGGGCAACTCATCACATCAAAACATTTCTCAAGCTTATTCAACCAAACCTCGGCGTCAGCTGGATCTATGGAAACCTCAAACACTGTGGCTCTTAATTTCTTCAGATGCTCTATTTCATAGGTCTTCTTTGGATCACTTGGCTCTACTCTCTCTGGTCTGCCTACCTCCTGTGAGGAACTAGCATGCTGCTCATTTCAGGCCCTAGTCTGGACCCTCGGGGCACTAGATCCCCTCTCACATTGGCCGTGGGTAGGATCCTGCCTCCCGCCCTGATCCTGCCTGCGCCGTCTGCTAGTACATGGTGGCATGACTCCTATACATATCACACATTAGACATACTTTGGATACTTAATTCAAATACACAATCTAGTAGCTTCTATTCACATTTTAGCCCTAACTGGACTTACTCTTATCCTTACTTGAACCATACTCTACTAGTTCTTTCTGAACTAATTCAATAACTTACTATTACTCTTTAGTTCCCTCTTAGAGCTAACTTGCTCTGTCTAATCCCAATGGAGCTAACTGCTCTGATACCAAGTTGTCACACTCCCTCCCGAACTACCTGCTAACTTAGCCCGGCAGACGGCGTGAAGCCAACAGACATCGTTCACCTCTCTAACGATACCTGTTGACCCTGTTTTACCTGATAAGCATACTAAACTTGTATAAGAAACACTTAAACATAACAAAGAAAAATATATTAACCTTTTCTTTTCTTGTTTCTTTTGCTTTTTTTTCTTTATTGTAAGGAAATTCCAAAGTGAGATCTCGGGTTTACATTCTCTCTCGGCTTTGTTGTAGCAACCAAAGAAAAAGCTCCTCTCGGTTCTGCCTCCCACAATTGCTTCAGCAAAATCGTGATCTCTCCATTTTGCCCCCCTCTCCTCCTCACGACAACTCCCCTTTGATTTTCTTCTTTTCCTATTTTGACAAGGAGATGTTGCCCTAGTTTGATAATTATAAAAACACCATTTATGGTAGAAAGACCATTTTGCCCTTCCGGTAAAATGACTAAAATGCCCTTAGGGGCTCCTGTAATTTTTTACACATCTCCTACACACAGAAAAATCCTCATATATCATTATCAATAATAAATCACACTAAATATGTAAAAGTTACGAAAAATCTCAAGTTCCGGTCTTTGAGTACTTGTTAGCTAATTTCTCCAAATTTCTTAAATTAAATCATAAAAACATCAAAATTAATTCTTTTAGAATCAATGCTTAAATTCAAGATTTTCTAACTAACATTCATAATTTAGGGATGAAATAACATGAAGCTC
This sequence comes from Trichosanthes cucumerina, assembly GCA_036507285.1. Taxonomy (NCBI): domain Eukaryota; kingdom Viridiplantae; phylum Streptophyta; class Magnoliopsida; order Cucurbitales; family Cucurbitaceae; genus Trichosanthes; species Trichosanthes cucumerina. The sequence continues at coordinate 31,984,020 of CM071842.1, read as the reverse complement.
AATGAATTCTATGCAATTCAAGTCGATTAAGCACTGAAATTCTAGTAAAATAACTCTCCTATGGCGAGTTATCATCTATCCAAGTGCCCCTTATGCTAGAACTCAAGTCACTGCCTAAGCATCTCAAGTATGCCTTTTTGGGAGACAAAGAAACTCTACCCATTGTCATAGCAACCGATTTGATGCCTAGCAATGAAATAATGCTGATTAATTTGCTAAAATAGTGTAGAAAGGCAATTGGTTGGACTTTAGCAGATATTAAGGGAATCAGTCCCACTTACTGCATGAATAAGATCAACCTAGAGGAAGGGAATTTCAAATCAGTAGAGCAGCGAAGAAGATTAAATCCAACTATGAAAGAATTTGTGAAAAAGGAGATTATCAAATGGTTAGATGTTTCCATCATATACCCATTCTCTTATAGCAATTTGGTTAGCCTGATTCAGTGTGTTCCAAAGAAGGTAGGGGTCACGGTGGTAGCTAATGCGACAAATGAGCTCATTCCTACAATGACAGTTAGTGGCTGGCAGATTTGCATGGATTATCGAAGGCTGAACAAAGCTACTAGAAAAGACAACTTCCCTTTGCCATTTATTGACCAAATGTTAGACAGGTTTGCTTGACAGACTTATTATTGTTTCTTTGATGGTTATAGTGGGTACAATCAGATCACAATAGCCTCACTAGACCAAGAGAAAACTATCTTCACCTGCCCCTATGGAACCTTTGCTTTAAGAAGGATGTCATTTGGGCTATGCAATGCTCCAGCCACCTTCCAAAGATGTATGATGGTTATTTTCTCTGATTTAATGGAGAATATTATGGAAGTCTTCATGGATGATTTTTCAGTATTTGGTAAGACATTTGAAGATTGCCTGAGTAATTTGGGAAAAGATTTGAAAAGATGTGAAGACACTAATTTGGTCTTGAATTTAGAAAAATGTCAGTTCGTGGTGACAGAAGGCATTGTTCTGGGTCACAAGGTTTCTAAAGAGGGTATTGAAGTAGACAAGGCAAAAATGGTACATATTGCTCAATTAAAACCTTTTTCATTTGTGAAGGGGGTTAGGACTTTTTTTGGCCATGTTTGTTTCTACAGAAGGTTCATCAAGGACTTTTCAAAGGTAGCCAAGCCCTTGTGTACCTTGTTGGAGTTAAACAAACCATTTGAGTTCAATGAAGAGTGTTTAAAGACTTTCCACAAGTTAAAATTCGCCTTAGTCACAACACCTGACATCTAAAGTCCTAATTGGGAATTGACCTTTGAAGTTATGACTAATGCTAGTGACTATGTTGTGGGAGCTATGTTTGGAAAAGGCAGGGCAAGTTGATTCATCCAATCTATTATGCAAGCAAGACTTTAAATGAAGCCCAACTGAACTACACAACTACTAGAAAGGAGTTACTAGCTGTTGTTTTTGCCTTTGAGAAATTCAGAGCCTATTTTGGTTGGTGTAAGAGGAACAGTGTACATTGATCATGCAGCTATAAGGTACCACCTAGCCAAGAAGGATGCCAAGCCTTGATTAATTCGTTGAGTGTTGTTGTTGCAAGAAGTTGATGTGGAGATAAAAGAGAGAAAAGGGACATAAAACCAGGTAGCTGACCATTTGTCCAGAATTGAGCCAACATCCCAAATGCTCCAGCATTCTAAAATCAAGGATGCCTTTCATGATGAGTAGTTGCTTATGGTTGCTTAAGTGCAAATGATACAAAGTCTTTGGTTTGCTGACTTTTCCAATTTTGCTGCGAGTGAGATAATACTAGAGGACCTCAAGCGTCAACAACTCAAAGAATTCCTTCTTTATGCTAAATCCTATTTGTGGGATGAACGCTTTCTATTCAAACAGTGTGCTGGTGGAATTTTAAGAAGATGTGTAGAGGAGAGTGAATTCAAATCCATTTTGGAGCATTTTCATAGCTCTCCTTATGGTGGACACTTTAGTGGACAAAGAACAGCAGCTAAGATCTTTCAGAGTGGTTTATATTGGCCAACTGTGTTTAAGGATGCACATCTATTTAGCAAAATTTGTGAAAAATGCCAAAGAAGGGGCATCATGGGAAAAAGAGATGAAATGCCCCTAGCTTATATCCTAGAGGTTAAATTATTTGATGTTTGGGGGATTGATTTCATGGGGCCCTTTCCACCATCTTTTGGAAACCTTTACATCGTTTTGGTAGTTGATTATGTGTCAAAGTTGGTTGAGGCCATGGCATGTGCAGCAAATGATGCCAAGACAGTAATTTCAGAGTTGTAAATGACATAGCGTTCCTGAGAGAAAATGACGACTCCTTAAGAAAAACGTAGTTATTCAAATTCTTTTTCCCGCGCTAGCCTCTTGTTTGTATAGGCAGTTCCAAACCTGCGCACCCCTAAACAAAAAACTTTGAATCCCCAACTTTTTTATGGAATATTTGATGAAATGGCCCCCTCCTATATCGATAACTACCTTTTCTTGCCCGAGCCTCGGGATCATTCAATTTCTACCAAAAGAAACATCTTGATCTTGAAGGGAATGAAACTCTCGCAGCGGAAATGACTTTGAATCGTCGTGGTGTTCGTTGTGAAAAACGTTTTCCTAAAATCGAATTTATCACATAGATCCTAGGCTAAACATGCTCAAAAAAAAGAAAAACAGTGAGTAATAGTTACTTACTTGTTGAAGAACACTTCTTCGCAAATTCTTTCTTCGATCACGAACATTTCGTGCCTTTGATCTCTACAATCACGATCTCTTTAACCGAACAGTTTAGACAATTCCAAAGCGATCTTCTCGGTTGTTCTCGGTCGGTTGAGGGAGAGTGGTGGAACTCCCTTTGGTTTAGGGTAGAGAGAATTTGAGAGAGATTGAGAGAATGAGAGAGAGCTTTTGGATTGAAATTCCAAAAAATGAGCATTCACCTCAGCAATCCTTCTTCCAAAGGTGCTTTTATAATGGTGATAGGTGGAGTTGAAATCTCCACCTATTTACCATTTTACCACAACATTAGGTCATGCAAATCACATTTGTATAATTGTGGATTTTAAATTGAATCACAGTTGCATAATACATATAATAAGATATCTCATACTTTAATATACAAATCACATTTGTATAATTGTGGATTTTAAATTGAATCACATTCAATTTAATTTCTCTCAATTCAATTTCTATAAATTAGCACTAATTAATCAATTAGGCTAACCTATAGTTTATTATGCATCTCTTTCACATTAAACTATATATTATGTAAATCATATCTCATATAAATGACATAAATACTCTTTTAATGAATTTGAACACTTCAAATCCACACCAAACTGTAAACCCTCAATTTATCAAGTTTGAGACAACCGAGGAACCTAATGGAACTACAGGTGATGAGCTCCAATGATCCGATACTAACGTGTCAAACTCTTTGACCCGGTTATTCAACATTCATTAGCTACGGTAACACTCCACTAAATGTTGGGATTTTTGTCCTAATCTCGTGTTTGTAAATTATTGTTTGAAATTAATAAGAGTTATTTATTTCATTACTTTGTGTCTCGGGATATTTACAAACTTTTCCAATAAACTAAGCTCCAGGGTCATTGAATTTATGAGAGAACTAGAACTTGAACGGTGTGTAGTGGACACACGGGTAGATCACGTTCGAGTTAAAGACCCAACGGCTCTCTGATGATATGGATAGGGTTGGAGACCTAATCCTCGGATACACTTGTGGATGCGCACGCTTTGTATTAGATACAAACGAGGTGATCGACTCGTTCATGTGGTTGACATGCGAGTGGGGGCATCTTTTGCAATGAGATTGTACAAGATCGGACGTGAATTGTTAGACCCTCACGATGTAACACCGCTGTGATGAAGGGACTAATAACTTCGTGAGATGACCATTAGTGACTCGACACAAATCTCGAGCGTGTTACGGACTCGATTGCTGAGGGTCCCTTCTTTGACTAGTGCGGGTGAGGGTGGTCACGATTACTACTCGCCTAATATGTCTATCTTCTCGGGGACGGGACCAAGTAGGAGCCGGGAACTTAACTACGTGAGATGGAATTCACTCGTCCCGCCTTTAGGGAAACTAGAGGGTTGTTCCCTCAAGTCGTCTCCGGTGGCTTGGACAACGGCGCCCACCTTCTCACTCGCCCGAGAAGGGTGTTGTGTATGGTTGGACCATCACAATATGTTGTTCATTAGAGGAGCAGTGGGGACATAAGGAACAAGAGGTAGACACAGAGTTAAAACAGTAATTTGACCCAGCCATGGCTACGAACAACCTGTGAAGGGTCGACTCATGGGCATTGGTTATATCAGTGGACACGTAATATTCTGCACTAACGAGAGTGCAGCTACGGGCTATAGTGGAGTGTTACCGTAGCTAATGAATGTTGATTAACCGGGTCAAAGAGTTTGACAGGTTAATCTCGGATCATTAGCGTCCGTCACTGTAGGTCCATTAGGTCCCTCGGCGTCCGTCACTGTAGGTAAAAGAAGGGTTAATGTTTTGGTATGAAATTGAAGTGTTCAATTTCACTTTAAGGGCATTTATGTCATTTATATCAGATATGAATGATATAATATATAGTTTAATGTGAATGAGATTCATAATAAACTATAGGTTAGCCTAATTGTTGAATTAGGGCTAATTGGAGAAATTAATTGAGAGAAATTAAATTGGATGTGATTCAATTTAATTAATCCACAATTATTGCAAATGAGATTTGCAATATGAGATATGAGATATCTTATATTATGTGGTTATGCAAACGAGATTTGCATAATCTATGATTGTGGTGAAGTGGTAATAATGTGGAGATTTTAACTCCATCATTCCCACTATTTAAACCCTTCTTGCAAGAAGGATTGTGTGCAACACTCTCATTTTTTGGATTCTCACCCAAAAAGAAGAGTTTCTCTCAGCACTTTTCTCTCAAGTCTCCTCCCTCTCCAAATCACTAGAGTCCCACAACTCTCTTTCTTCCAAAGGAAGAACAACCGAGAAGGCTTTTGGTACTGTTCGAATTCTGTTCCAGGGAAGCGTTCGTTGAGATCGAGAAGCACGAAGTGTTCGTGATCAAGGAAGTTTTTTGAAGAATTACCTACAACAAGTAAGTACATTCTTCTCGCTGTAAATTCTTCCTCTTTTGCATGTTTAGCCTAGATCTAATAGTGAGATCATTTTGACAAAATTCAAGTAGCGTAATGATACCATGACGATTCGATCGTCTTCCGTTGCGCGGGAATTTTCATTCCCTTCACTAAAGCCCGTTGCTGCAGACCCATCACTGTAGGACAAGTTATGTCCATCGATATAACCAATGCCTGTGAGTCGATCCTTCATAGGTTGTTCGTAGACACTGCTGGGTCAAATTACCATTTTACCTATTGGGATGTTTGTCCTAATCTCGTTCAGTTTGTAAATTACTATTTGAAATTAATAAAGAGTTATTTATTTCATCATTTTATGTCTCGCATTTATTACAAACTTTGTCCAATAAACTAAGCTCCAGGGTCATTCAATACATGAGAGAACTAGAATTTGATCGGTGTGTAGTGGACACAAAGGGAGGATCCCGTTCGAGTTAATGACCCGAGCGGTCTACAGTATATGGATGGGGTTGGAGACCTAATCCTGGATACACTGTTGATGCGACCCGCTTTGTATTAAGATACAAACGAGGTCATCTGACTCGTTCATGTGGTTGACATGCGAGTGGGGGCATCCTGTACAATGAGATTGTACAAGACCAACCGTCAATTATTAGACCCTCACGATGTAACACCGCCGTTGTGAAGGACTAATAACCGTGAGATGACCATTAGTGACTCGACACGATTCCACGAGCGTGTTCACGGACTCACGTCGCCCGCAAAGGTCTATCTTTTGACTAGTACGGGTGAGGTGGTCACGATTACTCGCCCAATATGCCTATCTTCTGAGGGACAGGACCAAGTAGGGAGCTGGGAACTTAATACGCGAGATGGAATTCACTCGTTCCCGCCTTTAGGGAAATTAGAGCTGTTGTTCCCTTAAGTGTTGTCTCCAAGGCTTGGACAACGGGCGCCAGCCCTCTCACTGGCACGAGAGGGTTGTTGTATATGGTTGGACGATTACAACGTTATTTTTCATTAGAGGAGCAGTGGGGACTTAAGGAGCAAGAAGTAGACACAGGGGTAAAACGATAATTTGACCCAGCAGTGTCTACGAACAACCTGTGAAGGCTCGACTCATGGGCATTGGTTATAACAAGACACGTAATAACTTGCATTGACGGGAGTGTAGCTACGGGATTTAGTGGAGTGTTACCGTAGCTAATGAAGGTTGATTAACCGAGTCGAAGAGTTTGATAGGTTAATCTCAGATCATTGGAGCTCGTCACTGTAGGTCCCTTAGGTCCCTCGGTTGGCTCAATCTGGATTAAAAGAAGGGTTACTATTTTGGTGTGAATTGAAGTGTTCAAGTTCACTATAGGGCATTTATGTCATTTATATCTGATATGAATGATATAATATATAGTTTAATGTGAATGAGATTCATAATAAACTATAGGTTAGCCTAATTGTTGAATTAGGGTTAATTAGGAGAAATTAAATTGAGAGATATTAAATTGGATGTGATTCAATTTAATAAATCTACAATATTGCAAATGTGATTTGTAAAAGAAGATATGAGATATCTTATAATATATGGTTATGCAAATATGATTTGAATAACCTATAATTGTGGTAAAATGGTAAATAGGTGGAGATTTCAACTCCACCTATCTCCATTATTTAAACCCCTTTTGCAAGAAGGGTTGGATCTCAATTGCACATTTTTGAATTTTTCACCAAAAGAGGATCCCACCATCTTCCTTCTTCCAAAAGAAGAACAACCGAGAAACCAAGTGGTGGTGTTCGGTTTACGTTTGTGAGAAGAGTTCGAGATCGTTGAGATCGAGGAAGCACGAATAGTTCGTGATCATCGTTGGAATGAATCTTGAAGAAAGTCTTCAACAAGTAAGTATTACCTTAACTTACTGTATTTCTTCCATTCTTTGCATGTTTAACTTAGTTCTAAGAGTTAGACTATTTTAACGAATAATAGTTGCACAACTTCACCACGACGATTCGATCGTCTTCCGCTGCGTGGGAGTTTCATTCCGTTCATTACCCCTGTGTCACCTCTTGCTTCTTAAGTCCCACTGCTCCTCTAATGAATAACAACGTTGCATGGTCCAACCGTAGACAACATCCCTGTCGGACCAGTGAGAGGGTGTGTGCCCGTTGTCGAAGCCCTGGAGACAACACTTAAGGGAACAACCCCTCTAGTTTCCCTAATTCAGGAACGAGCGAATTGCAACTCTCGTAGTCAAGTTCCCAGCTCCCCACGTGGTCTTGTCCCTGAGAAGATAGGCATATTGGGTGAGTTGAAGGGAATATAACTCCCCGCACAGGGGAAGACGATCGAATCGTCGCGGTGAAGTTGTGCTACTTAATTTCGTTAAAATTATCTAACACTTAGATTTAGGCTAAACATGCATACTAGGGAAAGAAAACAGTAAGGTTATGAAACTTACTTGTTGAAGACGTTCTTCAAAGCTTCCGTTCCGTTCACGAACCCTTCGTGGTTTCCTTGATCTCAACGATCTCGTACTCTTCTCACGAACACCGACCGAACACCACCACTTGGTTTCTCAGTTGTTCTTCTTTTAGAAGAAGGAGAATGGTGGGATTCTAGATTTTTGTTTTTTGGAGGAGAAAAACTAGAGAGAAATTGTGAGAGAGAGGAAAACTTCTTTTGGTGAGAATACCAAAAATGAGCTTAAGATCATTCAACCCTTCTTGAAAAAGGGGTTTATATAATGGAGATAGGTGGAGTTGAAATCTCCACCTATTTACCATTTTACCACAACCATAGGTTATGCAAATCATATTTGCATAACAACATATTATAAGATATCTCATTTCTCTTTTTACAAATCACATTTGCAATATTGTGGATTTTTAAATTGAATCACATCCAATTTAAAATCTCCCAATCTGATTTTTCCTAATTAGTTCTAATCAACAATTAGGCTAACCTATAGTTTATTATGAATCTCATTCACATTAAACTATATTTTAGATCATTCATATCTCATATAAATGACATAAATGTCCTTTAGTGAACTTGAACACTTCAATTCACACCAAAACAGTAAACCTTCTTTTAATCCAGTTTGAGCCAACCGAGAGACCTATGGACCTACAGTGACGAGCTCCAATGATCCGAGAATAACCTATCAAACTCTTTGACCCGGTTAATCAACCTTAATTAGGTACAGTAACACTCCACTGAAGACCATAACTGCACTCCCGTAAGTGTAAGATATTACGTGTCCACTAATATAACCAATGCCCATGAGTCGACCCTTCACAGGTTGTTCGTAGACACTGCTGGGTCAAATTACCGTTTTACCCCTATGTCTATTTCTTGCTCCTTAAGTCCCCACGGCTCCTCTAATGAACAACAACGTTGCAATGGTCCAACCATACACAACATCCCTCTCGAGCCAATGAGAGGGTGGGCGACCGTTGTCCAAGCCCTGAAGACAACACTTTAGGGAACAACCTCTCTAGTTTCCCTAAAAGCGGGAACGAGTGAATTCCATCTCGCGTGGTTAAGTTTCCAGCTCCCTACTTGGTCCTATCCCTGAGAAGATAGACATATTGGTTGAGTAACTATGACCACTCTCACCCGTACTAGTCAAAGGACGCACCCCACGAGCATGTGGAGTTCGTAACACGCCGGGATTACGGTCGAGTCACTAATGGTCATCTACGAAGTTATTAGTCCATATCGTTAGTGGTGGTGTTACATCGATGGGTCTAATAGTTCACTGATGCGGTCTTGTACAATCTCATTGTACAGGATGCCCCCACTCGCATGTCAACCATATGAACGAGTTAGATCACCTCGTTTGTATCTTAATACAAAGCAGGTCGCATCCACAGCGTATCTAGGATTAGGTCTCCAACCCTATCCATATACTGTAGACCGTTCGGGTCATTTACTCGAACGTGATCCTCCCTGTATGTCCACTACACACCATTCAAGTTCTAGTTCTCTCATATGTTTAATGACCCTGGAGCTTAGTTTATTGGGCAATGTTTGTAATAAATGAGAGACGCAAAAGATGAAATAAATAACTCTTAATTAATTTCAAATAGTAATTTACAAACTGAACGAGATTAGGACAAACATCCCAACTAACTCCCACTCAACTAAGCTAGTGGAGCTAATACTCTGAAATGTACATAAATTGCAATGAAGTAATACAATAAACTAGGGCATTGAATACCCGTTTGCATATCTCCCACTTACCCTAGTCAGGAAGCACTCAACGATCTAGACTCTCTAGATGACCCTGAAACGCCTTAGCCGTGAGGGGCTTTGTAAATGGATCAGCTACGTTGTGCTCGACGCTATCTGTGTGACTGTCACGTCGTCGTGGTGCACAATCTCCCGTATCAGGTGATACTTTCGCTCAATGTGTTTGCCTCTCTTATGGCTCCGAGGCTCCCTAGAGTTGGCTACTGCACAACTGTTGTCACAAAACAGTGTGATTGGCAAGTTCATATTTGGAACAAATTCCAAATCCGTCATGAACTTCCTAAGCCAAACAGCTTCCTTTGCAGCTTCACAAGTCACAAGGTACTCTACTTCCATAGTTGAATCAGCAATATATCCCTGCTTGATGCTTCGACATACTACAACTTCTCCATTCATAATGAAGGCTGACCCCGAAGTGGATTTCCTAGAATCCTTATCAGTCTGATAGTCAGAATCTGTGTATCCCGTAAGGATTAAATCCCCACCGCCATACACTAAGTTGTAGTTCCTCGTTCTCCTAAGATACTTGAGGATTGCCTTTACGACCGTCTAGTGATCTAATCTTGGATTGGATTGATACCTACTTTCTATCCCTACTACATAACAGATGTCGGGCCTTGTACACACCATGGCATACATAGGGCTCCCTACAGCTGAAGCATAGGGGATCTGTCTCATATCGTCAACCTCTTGAGAAGTCTTAGGACACTGATCCTTATACAGGTGAACCCCGTGCTTGAAAGACAACAAGCCCTTCTTCGAGTTCTGCATCTTATATCTAGACAACATCTTGTCAATATAAGACGCTTGAGACATGGCTAACGTTCTGTTCTTCCGTTTCCGGACAATCTGGATACCTAGAACATACTGAGCTCTCCCAAATCTTTCATTTGGAATTGCTAAGCTAACCATTTCTTTAGGTCAGTAAGAAATCCTACCTCATGCCCTCCTTCATCCTAGCATTGAAGACGTGTTTGAGGGAATCGTTTCGGACCTTAAAGGACTGTTGCCCAAACATTTCCTGCAAAAACTCCATGATCTTCTTAGCGGTGATCATCACCTCATGCTTCTTTTCCAAAACTTCAGATAAGCTAGCAATGATGTAGACTTTCGCATTTTCACTTGCCCTGATCCACCGATCATACGCATCACGAAAATTTCACGATGCGGTCGAGGCCGGCACCTGAGGACACTCCTCAGTGAGTACGGACTTTAGGTCGTCAGTTACAAAAATCGTGTTAATATTATTCTTCCACATTTGAAAGTTACCTCCTAAGAGTTTGTCTGAAGCTAAGAGTGCAACTATTGAACTAGACATTTTGTTTGTTGAAAGAAGAAAAACTTTGTATTAGTCTCGCAAAAACATTGAAAATCCGATCACGTTATATCAAATTTTTATCCTATTATGCATAGGAGACTTTCTCGATTAGACCCTAATACCAGAAAAGTTTAAAATGACCCCCACCGAAGGGCGTATTGAGGTTTGTACCCTAAAACTCGTAGGTTGTAATTATGTTCTAATTAATGTAATAAAGTGTTATTATTTCAATAAAGAGTTATTGTTCGTTATCTATGACATTGCCTTTATTTAAACCCTATATCCAATAAACTAAACATCCAAGGCTGTTAAATGAATCTTTAACTGAATGTAGTGTACATATAAAGAATCTCGGTTATAGATACAAATTAAAGGGTCTACAGTTAGGGGATAAGGTTTGGGTACCTTACCCTGGTAAAACTATGCATGTGGCCCACTTTGTATTTGATACAAATACTGTGATCCTAACGTGTTCATGTAGATTACATGTGAGTGGGGATATCCTATTTAATGAGATTGCATAAGACCGGACCGCGAAATAGTGACCACTAGATGTAACTCAGTTGACTAGATAGATTTCTATTTCACTAGGATGACCTAGGCAACTTGATCTCAATCCTGAGTAGGTTACGTCCTGTTCGCAAGGGATTGTCCTTTGACTAGTATGGGTGAGGGTGGCCAGATTCGCCAACTCAATATACTTACCTTCTTGGCGGCAAGACAGAGTGAGCGGCTGGGAAATTAACTTAGCAAGATGGAATTCACTCATTCCCGCCTTCTAGGGTAAGTAGAGGAATGTTCCCTTAAGTGGTGTCTCTGGGACTTGAACAAAGGGCCCGATCCTCTCATTGGCCCGAGAGGGATTATGTTTGTTAGTAGGACCACAAACAAATTGTTCATTAGAGAAGCACTGGTACTTATGGTACAAGATGTAATCCAGGGGTAAAACGGTAATTTGACCGAGCTGGTGTTACGAACATTCGTGAAGGATTGACTTGTTGTTATAGGTCAATATCCGTGGACACAGAAATATATCTGCAGTGAGAAGACTGCAGCTGCGGGACTTTACTGGAGTGTTCCCGCACTTAACGAATGTTGATTGGGAGGGTAATAAGATTAACCGAGCAATCTCGTATCGTTGGAGCTTCTGATATGTAGGTCCATTAGGTCAACCTTCTAGCTCGTAAAGGGTTCTTAGATCATTTGAATTTGAAATATTCAAATTCATAAGGGAATAAACTTAATGTATATTGATAGGATATAATATATAGTTTTGGAACTATATATTATAAATTTAATGTGAATATGATTCATATTAAATTACATGAGAGAATTAAATATTTGAAAGAGTTCAAATATGAAATTCAAATATGAATATGATTCATATTTGTAAACTATAGGATAAATCCTAATGTGCATGAGATGTACATTAAACTATAAGTTAAAGGGTAAAATGATTAAATTTGATTTAATCAATTTAATTAATACTATAATTCAATTAAATGTGATTTGATTTAATGTAATTAATGAATACTTTGATTAATTTATATAATATTAATTGGGAACGTGTCAAGAGGACACGTTCCCACTATTCCCCAACTCCCCCTTGATAGGGAGCGGGGAGTTACCTAGTGAAGGCCTTCTCCTGGTGAGATAGGCAGTGATAGATTAATGGGATCAATCGATTGAATTCTCTATGAAGAACAATTCTCTCTCTCTCACACACTCTCATTCCAAATTCTTCCAACTGTTGGAACCCTACCCACCTAGGGAGATCTAAGTAGAACTTAGAGACATATAAGGTTTTCTCTGTTGGTGGTGTCCTACTTGAAAATACAGAGGAGTTCTTGTGTTGCTGCATTGCTGATTTCTCTAGGAGCAAGGAGTTGCTGTTTGAGGAAAAACTACAAAGGTAATTCCCTACTATTTCCTCTTTAGATTAATTGTTTAAACTAAGCATGTTTGCATGTATGTCTCCATGGCTAATTAGATTAGTTTAACTTGTATTTATCTCTATTTTGTCAATAAATGGGTTTTTGCATGTCAACCAAAACAAACTTGCATATTACGATTCCAAACTTGTTTCCGCTGCTCAAGGGGATCCGATCTCCATAAATTGGTATCAAAGCAATGCTTGTATTGTTTTGTTTGAAGCAAAATTGCATTGATTTGGTGTGAATTTACATTTGGTTTGCTGTAAAACTTTTTAGGAGTATTTGGCCATAGTTTACTCTTTTGATTTGATCAATTTAAGTGTAAAGGCCTCTGTGTTTTTAGGCATTAAGTGCATTATCGAGTCTGTATTCGAGTTAAGTGTCGTTCGGGACCAGTTTCATGCAATTCGGTTGAGAATCGAAGGAGAATTTGTTGATTGATGTTGTTGTGTTCGAACAAGAGAGTTCAGCGTTGCAACGCTGAGGAACAGCGTCGCAACGCCTTTCATCCCTATCGACGCGGGGGCTCCAGGGGTCGACGGCGTTGCAACGCTGCCCCTCAGCGTTGCAATGCCACCCCGATAACAGGCGTGCGCGCGGACGATTAAGGCGTTGCAACGCTCGCATAAGCGTTGCAACGCCGTGATGCCATTTTTCCAGCAGCTGCAGACCGTTTCGATTTCTGGTTGGTTTTTCGGTCTGGTTCGAGTGCTTCAAGCTAGGTTCAAGGCATTTTGGACCGATTTTATGTAATAAAATTAGTGTAATTTTATTATTTTGCACTTTAGGGGCCAAATAATTCTGATTTTACAGCTTTATGTGTTTATGAATGTCATTTAGATTCCTCCCACCTTAGGATAAGCATGTTCATGCATTTTATTTGTATAATTGTTATATGAATATTGTTAGATGCATGATTAATTTATTTTCCATGAGTAATTAGTTATAATTGTTATAATTAGATTATATGGAAAATAAATTACATGGAGCATGAAATTACTTAGTTTAAATTAAATGTTATTTTATTTTAAGTAAATTAATTATTCAATTAGTTGAATATTTATTTATATAATTTCATTTTTTGGTTTTATAATATAGTTTCTTTATCATAGGTTAATTATTGAATTTCTACAAGTTATAAATTAAAAGGGTTTTAGAAACAATAACCTATAATAAAGAAATGCATGCAAACATAGGAACTTGGGTTAATTTTTAAATTAGATTTGAATTGTTTAAAATTAATTTAGACCTAAGTTTTCATTTCTAATAGGATTAGAAATTAGTCTTACATAGTATTTTAAATAGTTTAAAATATAGTAGAACATTAAGACTTTGGTTATATGGGAACTCTACTGGTGAAGTTCTATCTAAGGTTGGGGGTACTTAAGCTGTCGGATAACGGAACACCTCCTACCTGGGAACTGATCCAGAACTTGAGTTGAATTAACCATAGTTCTATTTTATCTCTAGGTAATTAAAATGTTCATTCGCCTAGACATAAGGTTAAAAGACCTAGTTATAATAGTTATAATAGTCATAGACTTAGATAGATTCTTTTAGCAAGAATCCGACTAAGTTAAACCTATACCCTAATCTTAGGAGTTTCAGTGGGAGAAAACGAGATGCTCGCATCGAGTTGTCTTTCTTAATAGTAGCCTGTTGGCTCGGACCTATTGGATCTGAAAATGGTAGGGTCACATTTACGGGATGAGTTAAGCTAGTTAACAAGTCATTGACCAAACAAACGGTAGCTATGGACCATTGGGACATGAGATGTTCTGGTAGTGAGAATTGGCTGAGAAAGTCTCAATTCAGGGGACGAATGACTGACCGCCCGATGGATGCTTTTGTTCTAAACCCTTGAAATATCATTGCAAAATTAAAAGGTTTAATTTATACATTGGGTTTAGTTTAAATACTAGGGTTCTTTAATAATTTTGCTAAATTTGATTGGTTTATAATGGGTTAAAAGGCATAACTAATTAGAACTATTTTGGATTTTCAGCATGTCGTCCTCATATATAGCCTTACTATAAAAGGAACGTTTAACTGGTGAAAACTTTACTACATGGAAGTCCAACCTAGATGCGATCCTTGTTGTTGACGACCTTCGGTTCGTACTGACTGAGGAATGTTCTCAAATCCTTGCTCAAGACGCACCTCAAACAGTTAAGGATGCGTTTGACCATTGGGCCAAGGCCAATGAAAAGGCCAAGGTCTATATCCTGGCCGGGATATCTAATGTTTTAGCCAGGAAGTTAGAGGGTATGGTCTCTTGTCATAGTTAGGGCATTGGTGTAGCTCGTTCTGAACTTGGTTTAGTATTGTGTTGAACTTTTGACTGATTAGTTATTTTTGGTAATTCTTTCGTAATGCTTGCTTTTCTCTAACCATGTTTAGCATGTTTTTATTGATTTAAGTTTATTTCGAGAGAATAGACTTAGATTAGATTAAAATTGCCAAAACCCTTAGTAAATCCTTACACGAGAGTGAAGGGTTTTTTAGGAAACGTTTTTAAGAAGTTGCTTAATGCCTTGCATGCTTTTAAAATTCATAAGGAGACTTTTGGATTTATCGTATGCATGAGAATCATTAGAGCTCGAGAGAGTCTTTTGAATATCTTTACTTCTTATTTATAATCTCACAACAATAGTAAATTGCATGTACTAAAATAAGGAATTAACTAGTGAAATTAACTCCCCTAACGTTTTTATCATATTCATGTCTCCACTTGTATATTTATTTTACTTTTTTTGTTCACCTTTTCTCAAATTTTCGTTGCTTTAGAAAAAATTAAGGGTTAGTATCTTGGTAATTAATCAATCTAGAAAACCATTGCTGAGGACGATACTTGAAACTTTAAATCACTATATTAAAACTTGAGTAGTACATTTGCAGTATTGCAAATTTCACGCAACAGTCTCTTAGGTATTTGCTAATAGTCGTCTTTCCTAATGGCAACCTGTTGGCTCGGACCTATTGAAGGGAATCGTAGTCCCCGCAGCGGAAGCGATTGCGAATCGCGCGCTCTTAATTTAGTTACAATGGTAAATTCAAGAACATACATAACAAGATTAAGCATAAAATCAGAATGGACAACAAGATAATTACCTTTGAAGAACCTTTCTTCAAGTGCTCCACTCTCCCACGATCACGATCTCAGCAGCAGAAACTCTAACGTACGAAGACACGACACCGAATCTTCTTCGTTGTTCTCTAGGTGAGGGAGGAAGGTGAGTTCCCTTTAGGAGAGGTGAGATATTTTGAGAGAGATGTGTGCTTTGGAACTCTTCCAACAACACAACAAGAGAGAGCTTGTAATTCCTTAGAATGACTTAACCTAGTTGCATCTCATTCAACCATATATATAGGGGAATGGGATGGAAATGACCATCCTACCCCTTCTGTATTCTCTCTTTAGTATATAGTTTATATATGAATCTAATTCACATTAAAACTATATATTATATCAATTATATCACATATAATTGATATAACACCTCATGTATGAAATTGAACACTTCAATTTCACTCCTAACTTTATACCCTCAATATTACCATATTGAGCCAATGATGAGCTCCAATGATGTGAGATTAACTGATCAAATTCTTTGATCCAGTTAATCTATATTCATTAACTACAAGTCATTCCACTATAGACATGTAGCTGCACTCTCCTCACTGTAGATAATATTGTGTCCACTGATATAGTCATTACCCATGAGTCGACCCTTCATAGGTTGTTCGTAATCACAGCTGGGTCAAATTACCGTTTTACCCCTGTGATTACCTTTTTGCTCCTTAAGCACCACTGATCCTCTAATGAACAACAAGTCTAAGGTCCTACCTTAGACTCATACCCTCATAGAGGGCGGGGCCCCGTTGTTCAAGACCTGGAGTCAATTCTTAAGGGAACAACCTATCTAATTCCTTAGTATAGGAATGAGTGAATTCCATCTTGCACAGTTAAGTTCCCAGCTACCTACGAGGTTTTTGTCCTTGAGAAGGTAGCCTTATTAAGTCGTCTGCATGTCACTCTCACCCATACTAGTCTAAGGACAAATCCCTATCAGCAGAAGTTATTAACTTGCTCAAGATTCAGGTCGAGTCACTAATGACCATCTATAAATTATTAGTCTTATCCTGTTAACGGTGTTACACTGGTTAGACTAATAATTTGCGATCCAGTCTTGTATGAACTCTTCATACAGTATGCCCACACTCGCATGTCAACTACATGAATGAGTTGGATTACCTCATTTGTACTAGGGTAACTAGATAGGTTGTTCTGTTAAGAGCTGAATTCAGGTCTTGAACAACGGGGCCCCTCCCTCTTGCTGGCCCGAGAGGGATATTGCTTATGATCGGACCATAAACTTGTTGTTCATTAGAGGATCGGTGGTACTTAAGGTAAAAGAAGTAGTCGCACAGTAAAATTGTAAGTTGACCCGGTTGTGACTACGAACGACTCGTGAAGGGTTGAGTCACGGGCATTGGTTAAATTAATGAACACAACTTGTCCTACAGTTAGGAGAGTGCAACTACCAGTCTATAGTCGAGTGACTCGTAGTTAACGAATGTTGATTAACGGAATCAAAGAGTTTGATTACTTAATCTCGTATCGTTGGAGCTCATGATATGTAGGTCCATTAGGTCCCTCAGTTGGCTCAACATGGAATTGAATGAGGGTATAAAGTTTTGGAATGGATTTGAAGTGTTCAAATTCAATTTAGGGAGTTATGTCAATTATATAGGGTATAATTGATATAATATATAGTTCAATGAGAATATGATTCATAATGGACTTAATTATCCCTAATTATGGAATTAGGGCATAAAGTAAGGAAGTAATTTGAGAGATGTGAAATTGAAATTGATTAAATTCAATTTGTCTACATTATGTCAATATGATTTACATAATAAGGTATTTGATACCTTATATTATGCATTTATGCATAATTAGTGGAGTTAGTGGCATAATGTGTTGAGAAATTGTCTCCACCCACTTTACCTATAAAAGCATCCATTTGGATGCATTTTGCAATACTTCGTGCATTTGCTAAATTTTTTAACTCTAGCAAACAACACTACTCTCTCAAATTCTCTCTACTCTCCCTAATCCCAAAAAGGATATCCCACCTCTCTCCCTCTCCTATAGAAAAATCGAGAAGGCTTTTTGGCGGTGTCCGTGTGTTCGATTGTATAGGAAGAAGAGGTCGTTGGCGACGAGGGAATTTCGTGAAGAATTGGTATTCAAAGGTAACCATCTAATTCTCTCTTTATGCTTTCAAAGTATGCTTAGCCAGGTTTTCTATTTTTTAGATTTCTTCTATTTTTTAGATTTTTCTATGTAACACAATTGAGAGCAACGACGATCGTTTGCTTCCGCACGGGATTCGATTCCCTTCAATTGGTATTAGAGTCATTCTTGCTCTTGATTGTGTTAGAAATTTCTCAAAAACTAGGTGGGTGTAACATCCAATTTAGAGAAATTGTATGTCGTTTGCAAAATGGTTGTTTACATGATTTGACATTTTAGATTTACAATTTAATTGAAATGTTCAATGTAAGGGCTCGTTGTTTTGGGAAAAATGTATTGTAAATCGAGTTTGTAAGTCTGTGTTGTCATGGAAAAGTGTTGTTGTGAAAAAAAAAGAGCGGAATCGACTGAAAAAAAGAAGTTGTCTTTGTTGTGCAGAAGACAGCTTTCCAACGATGTTCATCAACGTTGCAACGCCAACCAAGCGGACGGAGGCCTGATGCAGGGGCAACGTTGTAACGCTAGGAGCAGCGTGGTAACGCCACTCAGCATGAAGATGCCATGAGGGTGTTGAGTAGTTAAGCGTTACAATGCTTGCCACAACGTTGCAACGTCGCTACGTTAGTGGCAGAAGGTGCATGCGAGCAATCCGCGGGAGATGGACGAGTGGGCTATTTTTTGCGGCATTATTTTTATTTTTAATTTCTTTTTATTATTTTATTAATTATTATTAATATAATTTAATTATATTAATTTTAATTAAGGTTTAGGATGCCAAATTATGGTCCATTTTTACTATTTTAATTATGCAATTGTTATGTGATTATTTATGTGCATAATGTATGTCATTTAGATTAAAATCCCATTTTAGGTTAAGCATATTCATGCATCATATTGTAATATAAGATTATATAGTATGCATGTTTAATTATTCTAAAGAGTTATATTAATTATTATGAAAGCATAGTCATGCATTTATTTCATATGATGAGTGTGTTGTATGCTTTCTTTTATTCATGTGATGAATGATCAAGCACTATAACATAGAAATGCATGTAACCTAAGTATTAATTAACTAGTTTTAAAATTGGTTTAGAACCTGTTATTAATTAGACTTAGGTTATATAGTTCTAATAAGATTAGAATTAGGCAATTAAATATGACTTATGAATGGTGACTGATAAGTAGCGCTGTCTAAGGAAGGTTCTTGCTAGGTTGGGAAATTTAAGCTGACGGAAACGGAACACCCCTACCTTGGAGTGAATTTGGTCTGGAGATTCATAAGTTATGTTTATCGGGAGCGACATTTATTAAATTGTTAATAAACTATATACCTAAGTTTTAATAAATGATTTATAAACTTAGATAACTCCAATATAAATGTTATATTGGTAGAGTTAGGTAAATTATAGTTGAATTTATCTAGGTCATCCTTTTAATTCTAAAGTACTTAGTGAGAGGAAATAAGTGTATATGATACATTAATTTCCACGTACGCATCTCCACTTAGTTCACACCGTCAGATCCATACTTGGCCTCGTGGCGCAAATGGGAGCGTCCCTCATCGGATGGTGTTTGTGTGGGTCAAAAGCAAGGTGAATGGAGAGAGTGCTTATAGTGAGTGGGAGCGGGACGTATGCAAACGGGTCCCACAGTCTCTTCTATTGGTTTGCGCTATGAGATTCTTATAATCCACCTGCTAGTTTGCCCTGGACCAGATAATCTCTTCGAAGGGTCTGATCATAGGAGTCGAAACATAGCGAAATCCCGAAAGGGATAGGGTTGCCTTAGTTTGTTTTCCAACTTAGTCCTCCATTCGGTGAATTTTGTTGGATCGGAACTCTGGGATCTAAAGTTAGAGGGTTACACTCACGGGATACATTAAAAGTTAATGGATCCATACTGAATAATGGTAGGTAGAACCTATAGGGAATAAGAGTTTTTCGGTAATAGGGTTGGTCGAGATTGTCTCGTCCCAGAGGAGGAGTGATTCGACTACCCTTTGGTGGCGGTCATTCTAAACCTATGGGATATCATTGCAAATTAATTAACCTAGGGATCATAGATTAATTTTGCGAAAGCATGATCATAAGTTTATGCGAGATAATAATACAAGAAGGTTTTTCTTCTTTTTCAGCAAAAAATGTCGAGTTCAATTATTTCACTTTTGGCTGCCAAAAAACTCATTGTAAGCAATTACTAAACCTGGAAAAAAACATTAACACGTTATTGGTTATGGACGACCTGAAGTTCGTTCTCAATAAGGAATGCTCTCAGATCCTTTCTCGAAACGCGTCTCAATCTGTTAAGGACGCGTATGACCGTTACACCAAGGTCTACATCCTGGCTAGCCTATCTGTAGTTTTGACACAGAAACTGGAGGGCATGGTCTCACCTCATGAGATCATAAGTGATAGCACACAAAATGTGTTATCCTTAGGCTTAAATTATGTTAGTTTTGTGATAATTTCAGAGGTTTCACGTGATTAATTTGTTGAATTTCAGGTTAAAGAACAATATAAGGATGGATGGAGAATTATGGGTGAAAAAGGAGTCAAAGATTGCCTAAAGGAGCTAAAACTACATTAAATGAAAGAAGGAAGGCCAAACCAAGCCATCAATCGGTGGAGATGGTGTTGCAACGCCCTGTGTGCAACCACCCAACCATAAGAATCCATGTCGATGGCGTTGGAACGCTGCTTTGCAGCGTTGCAATGCCCAACACGCAGCAAAGAAGCCATGTAGATACGCAATGATGGCGTTGCAACTATGTCTTTCAGCGTTGCAACGCCACTTCGATAAGCGTATATGCGCGAGGTAGTAGCGGCGCGGTAACGTCGTCTCAAGCGTAACGCTTACTTCGATACGCAAAGGCGCGCGAGGGTTGCAGCATTGCAACGCTGCTAGATATTTTCCTTTTTTTTATTTATTCGCTTAAGGCACGGCGTTGCAACGCCGTGCCGATGATATAAAAAGAAAATTTTGCTTCTTGTTTTGAGAAGGAATGTTTTCGAGAGAGTTTCACACCATTGTCTAAACATCATTCTCCGAGATTGTAAGAAGACTTTGGAGAGATTTCAAGGAGAAGACGTTTTGGAGCTCGGGGTTCGTAATAGGTGTCGGGATCGTTGTCGTTCACGCCACGGGAGTTCTTTCTTCGTTCTTTTCACTTTGATTGTTGAACTATGGTTTTGTATTTGAGTCTAGTAGGATTTATAGTGGACATGAGTAGCTAAACTTGTTATCTTAGAGATAGATGTAGCCTTTTAATTATGTTATTTTTTTGAATTGACTGCTTTTGGTTTATTGTAATGTTTTTATTCATGCAATTTCATCCTTAATGCTTATAGACTCTTGATCACGGTTTATTTGTTCTTATGACTGAATTTACTCTTGTGAAAGATATTTTATGTCACACCCCCTCCCGAACTACCTGCTAACTCAGCACGAAAGGCGGCGTGAAGCCAACAGACATTGTTTATCTCTTAACAATACCTGTTGACCCTGATTCACCTGATAAACATACTATGTTCAAAAATGGAACACTTAAACATGACATAGCGGAAATTGGACAACTATTAAACATATACAAGGAGAAACCATTCACAAGTCTCTCTTGGAAACTAAAAGTCTAGTGCATCGTAACCAACACAAGACAAACCAAGGTGTTTATACAACCTCTAATGTACAAACAACTATAACCCCAAAGTCCTCTCAAAATAATTTACAAACATAGAGACTTGCTAGACAAAACCAACCAAGTACAAAGTATTTAACTTATGAAGCTTCAAAGCAGACTATGGCAAGAACTCAAAGCCAGAGCTCGATCTCTACCGAAAGGTTTGAAAACATAGAAGGAATGAGCTATGAAGCTCAAGTGAGTGATCGTGTTAAATATCTCAGAATTTGTAAAACATGTGACTGAAAACTATGAGCATATGCATTTGTATTCAAGCATTGAAAGTAAACGTGGAATCATAATAGACTTTCGAGAAAACCAACAAGTATATCATCAAATCTCGTAAGGCATGTAAATGAAATAAACTCTTTAAAAACATTTCACAATCCACGTTGTGTAGGCACGCCAAAGATACAACCAACGTTTACTCTACGATGTAGTGGGGCCCGCCAAAGACTCCCATCGCCTTTGTCGAGTGGGGCCCGCCCCAAAGACTCACGACAGCAATACCGTTGTCACGGAGTACACTCAACGCCGACAACAGAATCAAGACCTCGTGTGCACACGGCACCATAAAGCCTCGGGCTCAATATCTCGTAATTTCACATGAAAACATTTGAACATGCCGCTATCTATTTTCTTTCATAAACTCAAGCTTACTCAAACTTTTGTTCATAAAATTGGAAAACTTTAAAACATACTTGCTAGTACATGCTTGCTTGAAATCATAACATTTCCATAAATTTTGGCAACCATTGAACATATGCTCATGTATAAACTTTATAAAGACTTTTAGGGTCACAATGAACACTTGAAACATTTCTAGGAAAACATGAATACTCATAAACATGTGTTCAAAAGAAAGCATAATGCATTGAAAACTTTTATTCTAGCAAAACTTGCATTTCTTGAACATAATTCAAGCATATATACACTTTTGAAGTTCGTTTTATCACTCACAGTGCTTGAACTAGAATCTTAGCCCGTACACTCGACCTATTTGCTCTTGGCCTGTCAAACAAATCAAATTCATGTATTAGAACCTCGAGCTCATGGTTTTTAACCCTAAAACTACAAGAAAACACACTTTCAAAAATTCCAGCATTTTCAGATTTTCTGCCCTGTTTTCAGACAGCCATACCTTATTCATTTCTTATCCAAAAATAATGTACTTTATACCAAACTCTTCCTTTTTGAACCCTCTAAAACTCTTATGAAGACATGAAAATGAGATTCCTAACGTATTGGTTAGAAATTACCTCAGAAGCTTAACCCCTAAATTGATTCTGCTGCTGTTCCAGATTTCACTTCCTGCTGCAACCCGAATCTTAACCTGAAGGTTACAACATCTTCCAATCATTTTCTTCTCACGATTCCTTCCCAAAACGTGTAGGAAATTGAATAAGCTTTCGAACCATACCAATTAGAGCTTGTAACTCCAAGTATAGAGATCAGAACAACCAAAACATCGAGACCTCTCGGATTTGACAGCAAATTTCTCTTTCGCTTTCCTCTTAACAAAACAGCAACTTAACATCAGAATTGGCTCGAGCTTCCTTCACGAATTTTGTTCAAATATGAGTTAACTTTCATGAAACAAAAGCTAAACTCTTACCTCTTCTTGTGGAGCACGAGATGAACAGCAAATCAGAGCTTGTCTGAGTTGATTTCCTTGCTGTAAAAATGAATTCCCTTGAGTTTTCTTCTTTCCTTCTGCAACTCCAGCCCAAAATCACCAAAAATGGCCTCCTTCTTCTTCCTTTCTCCTTCAACCACGAAATTTCAGCTTGGTTTGTGATGAAAGAGAAGAAAATGGAGAGAAACTCTTTTTAAAAAAAGTCAATCGGTGGAAGAAGCATCCATTTGTCTTTTTGCACTTTTGATATTTTCATTTCTTTTTCCTTTTCTTTTCTTTCCTTTATCTTCTTTCTTTCTTTTCTTTTCTTTACAAAACAAAATTAACTTAATATAAAACATTTGTTTCATTTCCTTTTCTTCTTTTGTGTTTAAAAGCAAACCAAACCAAAATGGTTTAAACTTTTTCTTCCTTGTTTTCCTTTTGTCTTCCACTTCATTACTTTTCTTTTTAAAACATGGGAAACCAAGTTTTAAACATTCATTTCTTCTTTCTTTTGTTGTTTGATAATAAGAAAGTTCCAAAGGAAGATCTCGGGTTTACAACTTACCTCCCCTTAAGAAATTTCGTCCTCTAAAAATTGAGTAGTCTTTAAGTGAAAATCATTGGGTACTTCCTCCTCATTAGATCCTCTAACTCCTGTGTTGCCTCCTCCCTCCGTGATGTCTCCAACGAACCTTCACGAGTGGGATTGTCTTGTTCCTCAAAACTTGTTCTTTCCTATCGAGGATTTGAACTGCATCCTCTACGTAACTCATGTCTTCTTTCAGCTCAACTGGTTGTGCTTGCAAAACATGTGTCGGATCTGGAATATACTTCCTTAACATGGACACATGAAAAACATCATGTACTCGAGATAGTTCTCACTGGCAACTCCAATCAGAGGGTCTTTGGTCCAACTCGTCCCGTTACTTGATAAGGACCAATATATCTAGGGCTTAGTTTACCCTTCTTGCCAAAACGAAGGACACCTCTCCATGGAGATAACTTCAAGAAAACTTGATCTCCAACTTGGAATTCTAAGTCCTTTTCGCCGCTTATCTCTGCAGAACTCTTCCGACGGTCTTGAGCTACCTTTAGATTCTCCCCGATTAACTTAACATTATCTCGTTGTAACTTGCACCAATTCAGACCGATAAGCTTCCGCTCTCCAACTTCATTCCAACATACGGGCGTTTCTACATGGTCTTCCATACAGAGCCTCAAATGGTGCCATACCAATACTCGATCGTAGCGTTATTGTAAGCAAATTCCATAAGCGATAGGTGTGTATCCCAACTCCCTTTAAATTGAAGGACACATGCTCTCAACATGTCCTCTAAGGTCCGGATGGTCTCTCTCGATCGCCCATCCGTCTCGAGGATGGAATGTCAGATTAAACTTCACTTTGTTCCCAAAGCTTTACGTAAACTAGGCCAAAACTTAGAAGTAAATCTTGGATCTCTATCGTAAACGATAGACACCGGTACTCTGTGATCGACTCACAATTCGCCGACGTATAGCTTAGCAAGTCGATCAAGCGTGAGACGCCGCTTTGATCGGCAGACAAACCGTGCTTTTTAGTGAGTCTATCCACTATTACCCATATACCATCATGCCCACTTGAAGTACGTGGTAATCCAAACAGAAAATCCATAGTGATATGCTCCCATTTCCACTCGCACTCGGGCAAGGTTAAGGAGTCCTCCCGGCCTCTGTCTAATCGGGTTTAACTCTGTTGGCGAGATCAAACATCTATCAACATAATCGCCTATCTCTCGTTTCATCCTGTGCCACCAATACGCCCTTCAAAGTTTTGTACATCTTGGTGCTTCCGGATGCATAGCGTAAGTCGAATCGTGAGCTTCCTTTAGAATAGCATCTTTAAGCTCACTAAATTTTGAAACACATAGTCTTCCTTGCCTTTCTATGGCTCCGCCTCGATCTCATCTTAAACTCGCTTCGGGTCCTGTTTGGACTTCCCAAACATTTTCTCTCGCAAGTTACTATGCTCGCTTGTCTTCTCACAACCTCTCAAGCATGAGTGAAGACTGACTGAATCGAGCTAAAGACTCCTCGAACTCTCTCTGCATTCACAACCGCTTAGAATCCCTTAGAGTTCTTAAAATGTTGCTCGAATACCACACAAGGCATCCCTAGGAAGTCTTGACTTCCGCTCAATGCATCTGCTACTACATTCGCTTTACTGGGATGGTATTCTATAGTACAATCATAATCTTTAATCAGTTCTAACCATCTTCTCTCTGCTCTCATATTCAACTCCTCTCGATCAAAGATATACTTGACTCTTATGATCCTGTGTAGATGTGACACCTTTCACCAAACAAGTAATGTCTCCAGATCTTCAGCATAGAACAATCGCCGCTAACTCAAGATCGTGGGTAGGGTAATTACATTCATGCTTTTTCAATTGCCTTGATGCATAAGCTATTACTTTTCCTTCTTGCATCGTAACACACCCTAAACCTTGTCTCGAGGCATCACAAGAAATCACATACTCTTTTCCCGCATACAGAAGTGTCGAATAGGTGTTGTAACTAATCTCATTTTCACTCCCAAAACTCGTCGCACTTGTCCGACCATTCAAACTTAGCATTCTTTCTTGTCAAAGCCGTTAAGGGTAATGCTAATCGTGAGAAATCCTCAACAAACCGCTCGTAGTATCCCGCCAAGCCTAGGAAACTACGCACTGCCGCGACCTGCCGGTCTCTCCCGGTTGACTCTGACTTTAACTTTATTTGGATCCACACAAACTCCATTTGCCGAGACAACATGCCCCAAAAACACTACCGATTCAACCAAAACTCACATTTGGTGAATTTAGCGCATAACCTGTTTATCTCGTAGTGTTTGCGAGAATAATCCTTAGATGTTCCTCATGAGCTTTCACAATTGAGTAAACTAGTATATCATCAATAAATACTATCACGAATCGATCCAAATATCGGTGGAATATCCTGCTCATGAGGTCCATGAAATCTTTGGTGCATTCGCGTCAAACCGAATGGCATTACTAGAAACTCATAATGCCTGCACTGTTCTCAATGTCGTCTTAGGAATATCTCGATTCCTTACCTTTAATCGATGGTATCCCGATCTTAAATCAATCTTAGAAAATACCGATGCTCTCAGAATCGGGTCAAACAAGTCATCAATACGGGGTAAAGGATACCGTTACGATCGTGACTTTGTTTAATCGTCAGTAATCAATGCATAATCTCGTGGTACCATCTTTCTTCTTTACAAATAATACCGAGCTCCCTGCATGATACACTAGGTCCGATGTATCCCTTATCAACTAGTTCTTGTAATTGCATCTTCACTCTTTGAGCTCACTTGGAGCCATTCTATACGGCTACCGTGAAATAGGTGTTGTTCCCGGTAGCAATTCAATAGTGAACTCTAACTCCCTATCGTGTGGCAACCCCGACAGATCTCATTGAAAACATCTAGAAATTCGTTCACAACAAGAACATCTTTCGGTTTTAACTTTTCTTCCCGCACCTCCATTACGTGAGCAAGAAACGTCGTGCATCCGCTTTTTAACAACTTCTCGAGCTTTGAATGTCGAAATCAAACTCGAGGAATAATCTTCTTTTCACCCCCCGAAAACCACTTCACCAACCCCGGTTTTCTAAAAACAACTTCCTTTCTATGGCAATCCATGGAAGCATAATGAGTGAATAAGAAATCCATCCCTAAGATTGCATCTAACATCTCGCAACTCTAGTGGAAGAAGATCCACTAACATATTGAGACCTTCTACTAAGACCTCACAGCCTCGCAACACCGAATTGACTAGTAAAGCATCACCAACCTGGAGTGTATATAACTAACTCCTCAAATAAAGGCTCTAGCTTCCTACTAAGTTTAGTTAGGAATAAACTCGAAACAAAGGAATGCGTAGCACTGGATCTATCAAAACACAAGCGGTACATTACAAATAGAAATCGTATCAAAGAATCACATCCGTGCATCCTCTCGCTTCGCCGAGTCATAGCGTAGACCTTTCCTCGTTGCTCAGGTCTCCCTACAACTCCTTACATTTTTTGCACCACCGGTGCCTCTCCTTCACTCACTGGAACTCCCTTGGCCGCTTCAACCGCTATGCGGGACCCAACTCCTCGGTCCCTGCGGCGCGGCCGCTCTAAGCCGTGGACAATCCTCTTGAAATGCCCCGCCGCCACACTGGGTAACACACACCGACACCAACAAGACATTGGCCTCGATGATTCTTGCCACAATTTGCACATGGAGTTCTCCTTGTCGACCGGCAAATGAACACTCGCATTGTCTGTTTCTTGCTATGGATCCGCGATCGACTAGGTGCTCGTTGACTCGCCCGATAGGCACCACTAACATTCATCCGCCTCAACCGCCACCACTCGATTCTTAAAGTCCCGACGACTTGAAACATTCACCCTGTGTGTGAATCTTCGCTGCTCGCGACTCAAAACTACCCGTCGTTGAAGGCCCACGAGTAGGCTCCACTCATCGATCGCGCTCTCGCTATACTCGCTCAACACGTAGAGCGCTTCTCTACCACCGAGAGAAGTCACCCACTTAGCAATGGTCAGAATCGGGTACGATCTCGTGTCGAACCTCTTTCAAATCGTCGACACTGCCACTCTCGGATGCCACAATTACTTCAAAGATACCGTGATGTGCTCTCGTATACCTTCTCTCGTATTCACCCACCGATAGTGACCCTTGCTTTAATTCTAAAATTCATCTCTCTCGCTTGCAGATATCCGCCAGGTAATATTTATCTTCAAATATGCCTTCAAAGTTTGCCATCTAAAGTGCGTGCATCACTCCGTCGCTAAAATTGACTTCCACCATCCTCCGCTTCTTTCTCTAGCAGAATGTGGCTAGCTTGACTTTACGCTCAGTGTAGGCACTCATCACATCAAAACATTTCTCAAGTTTATTCAGCCACAACTCGGCGTCAGCTGGATCTGTGGAACCCTCAAAGACTGTGGCTCCCAATTTCTTCAGACGTTCTATTCCATACGCCTTTTCTGGATCACTTGGCCCTGCTCTCTCTAGCCTCGCCTACCTCCGTGTGAGGAGATGGCATCTTTGCCGATCTCTGGCCTCGTTTGGACTCTCGGGGCACTAGATCCCCTCTCGATTGGCCTTGGGTAGGATCTTGTGTCCCGTCCCGATCCCGCTCGCGCTGCCTCGCTAGTACGTGGTGGCATGACTCCTATAACATATCAAAATATTAGACATGCTATGGATACTTAACTCAAATACACACTACTAAACTTCTATTCATATTTTAGCCCTAACTGGACTTGCTCTTACCCTTACTTGAACCATACTCTACTAGTTCGACCGAACTAACTCAATAACATGCTATGACTTTTACTTTATTCTCGAGCTAGCTTGCCTGTCTCATTCCCATGGAGCTAATCGCTCGATACCAAGTTGTCACACCCTCCCGAACTACCGCTAACTCTCAAGACGAAGGCGGCGTGAAGCCAACAGACATTGTTTATCTCTTAACAATACCTGTTGACCCTGATTCACCTGATAAACATACTATGTTCAAAAATGGAACACTTAAACATGACATAGCGGAAATTGGACAACTATTAAACATATACAAGGAGAAACCATTCACAAGTCTCTCTTGGAAACTAAAAGTCTAGTGCATCGTAACCAACACAAGACAAACCGGTGTTTA
The DNA here is from genome assembly GCA_036507285.1 of Trichosanthes cucumerina. Taxonomy (NCBI): domain Eukaryota; kingdom Viridiplantae; phylum Streptophyta; class Magnoliopsida; order Cucurbitales; family Cucurbitaceae; genus Trichosanthes; species Trichosanthes cucumerina. The sequence continues at coordinate 31,955,156 of CM071842.1, read as the reverse complement.
TACAACCTCTAATGTACAAACAACTATAACCCCAAAGTCCTCTCAAAATAATTTACAAACATAGAGACTTGCTAGACAAAACCAAACCAAGTACAAAGTATTTAACTTATGAAGCTTCAAAGCAGACTATGGCAAGAACTTTCGTGGTGTGAGAGCTCGATCTCTACCGAAAGGTTTGAAAACATAGAAGGAATGAGCTATGAAGCTCAAGTGAGTGATCTGTGTTAAATATCGTAACTTGTAAAACATGTGACCAAAACTATGAGCATATGCATTTGTATTCAAGCATTGAAAGTAAACGTGGAATCATAATAGACTTTCGTAAAACCAACAAGTATATCATCAAATCTCGTAAGGCATGTAAATGAAATAAACTCTTTTAAAAACATTTCACAATCCACGTTGTGTAGGGCACGCCCAGTACAACCAACGTTTACTCTACGATGTAGTGGGGCCCGCCAAAGACTCCCATCGTCTTTGTCGTAGTGGGGCCCGCCAAAGACTCATTTACAGTCACTGTTGTCACGAGTACACTCAACGTCGACAACAGAATAAGACCTGTGTGCACACTGCACCATAAAGCCTCGGGCTCAATATCTCGTAATTTCACATGAAAACATTTGAACATGCCCGCTATCTTTCTTTTCATAAACTCAAGCTTACTCAGCTTGTTCATAAAATTGGAAAACTTTAAAACATACTTGCTAGTACATGCTTGCTTGAAATCATAACATTTCCATAAATTTTGGCAACCATTGAACATATGCTCATGTATAAACTTTATAAAGACTTTTAGGGTCACAACGAACACTTGAAACATTTCTAGGAAAACATGAATACTCATAAACATGTGTTCAAAAGAAAGCATAATGCATTGAAAACTTTTATTCTAGCAAAACTTGCATTTCTTGAACATAATTCAAGCATATATACACTTTTGAAGTTCGTTTTATCACTCACAAAGTGCTTGAACTAGAATCTTAGCCCGTACACTCGACCTATTTGCTCTTGGCCTGTCAAACAAACCAAATTCATGTATTAGAACCTCGAGCTCATGGTTTTTAACTCTAAAACTACAAGAAAACACACTTTCAAAAATTCCAAAGCATTTTCAGATTTTTACGCCTGTTTTCAGACAGCCATAACTTATTCCTTTCTTATCCAAAAAGAATGTACTGTATACCAAACTCTTCCTTTTGAACCCTCTAAAACTCTTATGAAGACATGAAAATGAGATTCCTAACGTATCGGTTAGAAATTACCTCGGAAGCTTAACCCCTAAATTGATTCTGCTGCATTGTTCCAGATTTCACTTCCTGCTGCAACCCGAATCTTAACCTGAAGATTACAACATCTTCCAATCATTTTCTTCTCACGATTCCTTCACAAAACTTGTAGGAAATTGAATACGCTTTCGAACCATACCAATTAGAGCTTGTAACTCCAAGTATAGAGATTAGAACAACCAAAACATCAGAGACCTCTAGGATTTGACAGCAAATTTCTGTCTTTCTCGCTTTCCTCTTAACAAAACAAAGCAACTTAACATCAGAATTGGCTCGAGCTTCCTTCACGAATTTTGTTCAAATATGAGTTAAATTTCATGAAACAAAAGCTAAACTCTTACCTCTTCTTGTGGAGCTCGAGATGAACAGAAAATCAGAGCTTGTCTGAGTTGATTTCCTTCTTTCAGAAAAATGAATTCCCTTGAGTTTTCCTCTTTCCTTCTCGCAACACCAGCCCAAAATCACCAAAAATGGCCTCCTTCTTCTTCCTTTCTCCTTCAACCACGAAATTTCAGCTTGGTTTGTGATGAAAGAGAAGAAAATGGAGAGAAACTCTTTTTAAAAAAAGTCAATCGGTGGAAGAAGCATCCATTTGTCTTTTTGCACTTTTGATATTTTCATTTCTTTTTCCTTTTCTTTTCTTTCCTTTATCTTCTTTCTTTCTTTTCTTTTCTTTACAAAACCAAAATAACTTAATATAAAACATTTGTTTCATTTCCTTTTCTTCTTTTGTGTTTAAAAGCAAACCAAACCAAAATGGTTTAAACTTTTTCTTCCTTGTTTTCCTTTTGTCTTTCACTTCATTACTTTTCTTTTTAAAACATGGAAAACCAAGTTTTAAACATTCATTTCTTCTTTCTTTTTGTTGTTTGATAATAAGAAAGTTCCAAAGAAAGATCTCGGGTTTACATTTTCGATCTGATCTCAATTTCATGACTGATAGTTACTTTGACATGGGAATGATTGATGTGCTATTAGAAACCCATAAGAATTGAACTTAGTGCCATGTTTGATTTTTAGGTTGAACAGAGATATTTAATTCTATGTCTTGCATGAGATTCACTTGCCTCGAGGGTGGTTATTTGTTATATTAGTTTCTTGGTTTATAAAAGCAGTGCAATAACCCATTTGCACGATCTCAATAAAATAGTTAATTAATTGGTGAAACCTAGTCCCTAAGATATTTGTCTCTCCTGATTGTTCTCAATTTTCACTCTTTGATTTTGTGTTTCACCTTACCTTAAGTTTAATTTTCTAGATAAAATTGAGTGGTGTTATTGATAGGAATTAATTGAATTAAATAACCTAATCCTTTGGACGATACTCGTGACTCAAATTCACTAAATTAAAAACTTGACCCATTACACTTGAGGTCTTGCAAAATTTACGCAACAAGTTTTTTGGCGCCGCTGTTTGGGGATTGGCGTTTATTTAATTCCGTTGATACTATTAAGAAGTCACTTGGTCTTAATCTAGAGTTTGTTTTCTTTGTGTTTGTTGTTTTTTTGTTTCTTTTAGTTTTGTGTTTTTTTTTTTTGTTAGTTTTAAATTTTCTATTTTTCTGTGTTGTGTGTTGTATGCGAAGTAACTAAGAAACTGATCTAGTTCCTTTTGATCCTGAAGTTGACAGAACTTTCAGAAGGAAGCTTAAGGAGACTAAGGACAAGGTCAGAATCATGGAAGAGCAACAGGGAGAGTATAAGCACATTAGGGAGCACTTCCAGTCCACTTTTGTTAGAAACAAATCTGGAATTATTTATGCTCATATTCAGGCTAATAATTATGAGATAAAAACTGGCCTCATCTAGATGGTTCGAGAAAATTCCTTCAGAGGACATGGCACTGAGGATCCCAATTTGCATCTGAGATCCTTTGCTGAAATCTTTGGCACGGTAAAAATTAATGGTGTATCTTCGATGTTATTCGCTTACGACTGTTTCCTTTTTCTCTGAAGGATAAGGCAAAATTCTGGTTGGAGTCCTTGTCCACAGGTAGTATTAGTACTTGGGAGGAATTAGCTCAGACATTCTTGGCTAAATACTTCCCACATGCCAAGACTACGAGGTTGCGCACTGAGATTGGCACATTCAGATAGCATGATGGAGAACAGATGTTTGAAGCTTGGGAAAGATACAAAGATTTACTTAGAAAATGCCCACAACATGGTTATCCTGATTGGTTGCAAATTCAATTGTTTTATAATGGATTATCTGGAAATAATAAATCTCTTTTGGATGCAGCTGCTGGGGGGTCAATAGTTTCCAAATCTTCAGAGGATGCTCGTACTTTACTTGAAGAGATGGTTGCCACAAGTTATAATTGGCATTCTAAAAGATCAACTGCCAAACCTGTGGCAGGGATGTACGAGATAGATGAGGTAAGTTCCATCAAGTTCCATATGGCTTCCCTAACTAGTGCTTTGAATAAACTTACAGTGCACAGTGTAAAATAATCCATTGTCAGCAGCTTGCACTGCTAACAAACTTGCGGTGTTGAAGATCCGAAACCGAGCGGTGCTCAATATGTGAACAACAGAGGTTATGTGTACCGTGGAAATTAGAATCAAAATCGATTTGCCCACTTATTATCATCCGTGTTTGCGTAATCATGAAAATTTTTCTTATGCTAATAAGAAGAATGTTTTGCAACCATCTCCGTGTTATGCATCTACATCTACAATCGAGGGTAAACCATCTCTCTCGAAGATATGATGAGTTCATTCATCACCGAATCCAGAATCGAACCAACCAATTGTAAAATGTCGTGCTAAGTCTAAGTAGTACATGTTGAACTCACATGGAGCAACCATTAAGAACATAGAGGTACAGTAAGTCAGATGGCAACCACCCTAATCACGCTGCAGAAAGGTAAGTTTCCTAGTGACACTGAGGTGAATCCTAGGGAACAATGCAAAGATGTGACCTTAAGAAGTGGTAAGGAGCTTGTTGAAACTGCAAATGTAAATTCTAAAGAGCAACTAAATTCTGATGCCAAGGAGGATACAGAGGAAGTGGTAGAGGAAGCAAGCACATCGAACCAAACAGAAAAGCTTTCTAATTTTTCTATTCCTATTATTCCTAACTCTAATCCTTATCCTCAACGCTTTCAAAAGAAAAAGACTGATTCTGACTTTGCTAAATTTCTTGATATGTTTAAGAAACTGCACATTAATATTCCTTTTGCAGATGCCTTGGAACAAATGCCGAAATATGCAAAGTTCATGAAGGAAGTGTTGTCCAGAAAGAAGAAGTTTGACAAATATGAGACAGTCAATCTCACATCAAGAATGCAAAGGTCAGACTCCAGAGGAAACTACAACAAAAATTAAAAGATCCAGGGAGTTTTACTATTCCTTGCAATATTGGTAGTATTTTTGTTGATAGAGCTTTATGTGATCTAGGGGCCAGTATTATTTTGATGCCTTTATCTTTCTACAGGGAACTAGGTCTTGGGGAGTGTCAACCTACAACCATCTCACTACAGTTGGTTGACCGTTCTATCAAATACCCTAGAGGTATTGTAGAAAATGTGTTGGTAAAGTTTGAAAGGTTCATTTTCCCTACAGATTTTGTAGTCCTGGACATGGTGGATGATTCTGAGGTCCCAATTATTTTGGGACCACCCTTCCTGGCCACTGGAAGAGCATTGATAGATGTGCAGGATCGGAAGTTAACTCTGAGGGTTGGTGAGGACAAGGTTGTACTTGACATATTTCGATCCTTGAAGTACCCTAATTAGGTAAGTACCTGTCACATGATTGACATTTTGGATGTTGCAGTTGATTCATTTAGAGAGTATGTTTTATTTGTTGATCCCTTAGAAACTTGCATGATAAATTCAATGTTAGATCAGTCAGGGACATTTGACCATGAATTACTTACTATAATAAATCACTGAACCAATTGCCTACGCTTCAATATTAACAATTCTCAAAATTGCATGTCAATAATGTAGAAGAAACAAAACCTCCTGTTCTAGAGTTGAAACAATTACCTGCACACCTTCGTTATGCTTTCTTAGGAGATTCATCTACTTATCCAGTGATTATTTCTGCTGATCTGAATGGAGAAGAGGAAGATAAGTTGTTAGGAATCCTGAGAAGTCATAAGTCTGCTTTAGGGTGGTAAATTTGTGATACTAAAGGTATCAGTCCATCTATAGTCATGCATAAAATATTAATGGAAGATACCTTTAATCCATCAATTGAACACCAAAGGCGGCTTAACCCAACAATAAAAGAGGTAGTTAAAGCTGAGGTACTCAAACTGTTGAATGATGAAATTATTTATCCTATATCTGACAGTTCTTAGGTGAGCCCGGTGCAGGTTATTCCAAAGAAATGGGGGATGACTGTCATAAAAAATGACAAGAATGAGTTCATATCCACGGGTGATACCATCGGATGGGGTGTCTCAGACGATTATGAGGAAGTTGAATATGGCTACACGAAAAGATCACTTTCGTCTTTCTTTTATTGATCAGGTGCTTGATAGACTTGCTGGTTATCCTTACTATTGTTTTCTTAATGGCTATTCACGTTATAACCAGATCGCTATTGCTCTTGAAGACCAGGAGAAGACTACTTTCACATGCCCTTATTGAACATATGCTTTAAGGAGAATGCCATTTGGATTGTGAAATGCACCTGCCACTTTCCAGCGCTTCATGATGGCAATATTCAATGACATGATTGAGGAGATAATGAAGGTTTTTATGGATGATTTTTCTGTCTTTGGTTGTTCATTTGATATATGTCTGCATAATCTTGCTCGTGTTTTGCAGAGGTGCCAGGAAACTAACCTTGTTTTGAATTGGGAAAAATGTCATTTTATGGTTAAGGAAGGTATAGTCCTAGGGCACAAAGTTTCTGAAAAGGGGCTAGAGGTGGATAGAGCTAAGATTTCAGCCATTGAGCAACTACCACCTCCAGTGAATGTTAAAGGAGTACGCAGTTTCTTAGGACATGCAGGGTTTTATAGACGTTTCATACAAGATTTCTAAAAAATTGTGAAACCCCTGTGTAACTTGCTAGAAAACGATTCTTCTTTTGTATGTAGTGACGACTGTTTAGTTGCTTTTAATCTTTTGAACAAAAAGCTAACTTCTGCTCCTATTATTATTGTGTCAGATTTGAGTCAACCCTTTGAGATCGTGTTTGATGCTAGTGACTACGTTGTAGGCGCAGTTCTAGGCCAGCGTAGGGACAAGATTTTCATGGCCATTTATTATGCAAGCAAAACTTTAGATAGTGCACAACAAAATTACACTACCACTGAAAAAGAGATGCTTGTTGTTGTGTTTTCTTTTGATAAATTTAGGCCTTATCTGTTAGGAACTAGAGTCATTGTACACACTGATCATGTTGTACTTAAATATTTATTTGATAAGAAAGATGCTAAACCTTGCCTGATTAGATGGATTCTTCTGTTGCAGGAGTTTGACTTTGATATTATGGATAGGAAAGGATGTGCAAATGTGGTAGCTAACCACCTATCGAGGATAGAAAAGGAGGACAATTTACCTTCTCTCCTTATCATAGAAGATTTCCCTGATGAAAGACTTTATCAGTGCATGTGATAGCTTACCATGGTTTGTTGACTATGTGAATTATCTTGCAGGAGCAGTTATGCCACCAGATCTGACTTCCCAGCAAAGGAAGAAATTCCAACATGATGTGAAGTCCTATCTTTAGGATGACCCATTGCTTTTCAAGGTTTGTGAAGATCAACTTATCAGGAGGTGTGTGCATCGAGAGGAAGTGGGCAAAATCATGCATGATTGTCATGCCTCCCCTTATGGAGGACATTTTGGGCCGACTCGAACAACTGCTAAAGTATTACAATCAGGTTTTTACTGGCCTAATCTTTTTAAAGATTGTTATACTTTTGTACGAACTTGTGATCGATGCCAACACACAAGTAATATTTCACGTAAGCATGAACTTCTTCTTACCCCTATTCTCGAGGTTGAATTATTTGATGTGTGAAGAATAGATTTTATGGGACCTTTTCCATCTTCACATGGTTACCTGTATATCCTTGTTTTGTAGATTATGTTTCTAAGTGGGTAGAGGCCATTGCCACTAAGAAAAATGATGCTCGTGTTGTTATTAAATATTTACACAAAAATATTTTCACGAGATTTGACACCCCTCGAGCTATTATTAGTGATGAGGGCACTCATTTTTTAAATAAACTATTTGATTCTATGTTAGCCAAGTATGGAGTTTGGCATAAGGTCTCATTAGCATATCATCCTCAAATAAATGGCCAAGTTGAGATCTCAAATAGGGAGATTAAACTCATTATGGAGAGAACAGTCAAGACCAATAGGAAAGATATGGCCCAAAAATTGGATGAGGTACTATGCGCATATCGCACGACTTTCAAAACACCGATAGGTGCATCACCGTACCGATTGGTGTTTCGCAAGGCTTGCCACTTACCTGTGGAGCTGGAACATAAAGCCTACTGGGCCATCAGAACTCCTAACTTTGACCTTCAGAAGGCGGGCGAACAAATATTGCTGCAAATCAATGAGATGGAGGAGTTCAAGAATCAAGCCTATGAGAACGCCAAGTTATATAAAGAGAGATCAACTCGTTGGCATGATCAACATATCATAAATATAACATTTTCTCCTGGTCTGCAAGTTCTCCTTTTTAACTCCCATTTACGTTTGTTTCCAAGTAAATTGAAATCAAGGTGGTCGGGTCCATTCATTGTGAAGGAAGTATTTCCTTATGGGGCAATTGAGTTGCAAGGCAAGGATGGAACACTGTTCAAAGTCAATGGGCAGCGTGTGAAGCATTATTGTGGTGACGAGGAGCGACATTTGGAGAACGTTGTCCTTACTGATGGAAATGCCACGTGACCCAACTATAGGTGGTCTAGCTGAAAGACGCTAAAGAAAGCGCTGAACGGGAGGCAACCCGTTGTATTTTAATTATTTCGTCTTTTTCATCATTTATTTTATTTTACTTGTTTCTTAGTTTTATGATATTTTTTGTTTTCTGTTTTCAGGTGAAATTAAAAAAAAAAATCAAGTCTCGAAACGGCGTCGCAACGCTTAACCCAACGTTGCAACCCTTGCGCTGGCGTTGCAACTCCAGGCGCAGCATTGCAACGCTGTGCACTCTATCAGTCAAGTGACCCGTGAGGACAGCGTTGCAACGCTGCCCTTAGCGTCGCAACGCTGTCGCGAAATCTGTAATATAAAATTTCCAGATTTCGCCGATTAGGGCAGTTTTTGCCCAAAATTTCTCTCTTCTCCTCTCTTTTCTCTCATCTTTTTTTCAATCTCTCTCAATACTTCCCCAAGATTGTTCACTTTAACCCTCCCCCACTCACTTTTCTTCCTACTTTGTGCTAGATTGGACACATTTGGGGGCAAATTTGCACTCCATTTGAAGATCCACCTTGGGTAACTCTTTCTCTACCCTTTTCTTTTCATTTTTTGGTTGTGTTTCTTTGTTTAGGCCTAGGATTTGTTGTGTGTTTGGCTATATTATTGTTTAGTGTAATGAATCTTGGCCTTAGATCAACTTTCATAGCCTATTGTTGATAATGGAGGATTTCGGTAGTTTGATTGAAGTGCCCACTTGTGTTCTTAGATGAGTTTTCATGGTGTATTGATGTTAGTTTCCATTTTTTTCTCATCTTTAGGCATCATTACTCTTGAGAGGCTTAATCTTAAGTTTGGGAGTATTGAAATCATTGATTTTGGTAACACAAATCCTTGCCCATTGGTTGTGTATTTTGATGGATACATGAAGTAGTTGTGTGTTTGTGCTTTCTTGGACTATTCTTCCTACATGAGCATGTGATTAGTTGGTTGATCTTGTCGTTGCTCTAGTATGTTACTTTGATCCTTGCTAATTGGGAACTTTATCCTATTTTTTGATGGGGCATATATAGTTATTTTGCTTGGATTGTCTTTGGGTTTGTGCCTATTTTTACTCTTGCTCCTTGTATGGTTAGGATGAATTAGTCTACTTTTGTATATGGCTTCCTTGTGTTGTATTTCCAATTCTTGTTCAGGATTGATTGGTGGCGAGATTCATTGGGTTCCTATTTTTCTCTCCCGTTTACATCATCCTTAGTAGAGAACTTAAAAGCTTATTTTCATTTCTACCTCATACACCATCCATAGGGCATCTCATTGTTTTCTCCATTTTTTATACTGATTTTATTGCTTGTCATGGTTTAGTTCTTTTGCATTAGTCACAAATGGCACCTAAGAGAACAAAGAAGACCGCCAGTTCCAGTTCGACATATGATGAGCAGAGGTTCGTGGATTTTGACGCTACAAGATGCTACCAGAGCTATGTAGTGCACCGCGCTCTGGTTCCTTAGCGGGGCATTGCCCCCGATGACTCACATCACTGTGACATTTACCATACCATTCAAGAGAGACATTGGGCGCCGCTTGTGTAGCACCTAAGGCAAAGCGTGGTCCCCATTGTACGCAAATTTTACGCCAACATGCCTATGGAGGCATACCACACCACTGCTCGAGGGAAACGATCAGATTCGATTCCGTCTCCATTAATGTATTTTCGCTACACCGATTCTCGAGATCGACGAGTATACCATATATGCCAAGACACAGTTTGACCCTGCACAGATACTTGCTACCCGAGCTGGAGCTTAGTGGGTAACTAGTAGAGGAAAGGTCTCCAAACTCAGAACAACAAATCTCACATTATCAGGCCGAGTGTGGCATAGTTTTATCTGTGCTAGACTGTAGCCAGTTGCCCACAGGAGTGACGTGACGAAGGATCGCGCCATCCTCTCATATGCCATTGTCATTCGGAAGACGATTGATGTAGGCAAAGTCATCAGTCGATACATTAGGCACCTGCGGCGGGGCACGACCACTGGTGGATTAGGGCATCATCATGGGACTTGCAGGAGTCACCTGGACCTTCGAGGAGAAGCTGATTCACCCCAAGGGGGTGATGGATAAGAACTACATCATGGGACTCCGGGATCACGACCAAGGAGTGCTTGCTGGGATGCAAGGTGACGAGCCAGAGTTCTTCCTTGACGCAGTCGAGGGTGAGATGGGTGAGGAGGGGCAGCATGAGTCTCCACATCGCCCTGCCCCACAGGATTACCAGGATGTGGTTCATGCCATGGCCAAACTAGAGCAACGTTTCGACAAGCATGAGTCTCAGAGTCGTCGTGAGGAGTGCCAGATCATGCGACACTTGCAGTACAATGAAGCATCCACCCGCCATCTATATGACTTCCTCCGACACATTCATGGCTTAGATCTAGCATTTCCAGGCCCTATGCCTCCTTACGCCTCCTCTGATGAGGAATGAGATTTTTTCGAGCTCAGGGCAGTACAGTTCTTTTCTCTCCCCCATTATTTCTCTATTTGATTTGTCTGTATTTTTTTTTATCTATATTTGCACATTGAGGACAATGTTGTTCTCAAGTTTGGGGGAGATTGTATGACTTTTACTTACTGTTTACTTCATGAGATTTATCTGACTCCGTTCCATATCGTATCACATTCTTTTCTACTGTTTGTTTTTGGTGCATTTGATCGATTTCAGGTTAATGGAATGGATTGCTCATTGTAAGTCTTTCCTACTTTGACTATGATAACCATTGATGAAATTTAATTGGAATTTGTGAATAACTTTCATCAGCTAAGAGAACTTGATTAAATTCAAATATTAGGATGTTTAAAATTGATTAGAGAATTACTTGAAGCTATTTGCACTTAGCTAATCCCAGAAAGATCCTCAATGGTTAGGGCAAGTTTATTTTCTCCAGAAGATCGTTGTGACCTCGATAGGCTTAGGAGCTAATGAAAGAGCAAGTTTGCTTAATTGAAAGTATACCTTTTTAAAGTTTTTTTTTCACTAAAAAAAATGATAAACAAGAGAGTACTCCAACATCCTAAGTATTGTGACCAATACTTGTCTTTTGAAGGATTAAACTTATGATGCGAGTAGTTTTTGACAATCTGTATGGTATCTATGCTCGTAGTCAGCTATTTTCACCACAAAGTGTTAATATGTTGGAGCGAAGGCTTAGACGACTGAAGGATTCCCTCCAAAAAAAAAAATAAATATGTGGTTTGTGAAGTAACGGTTAAGTTTGGGGGTGAAAGAAAAACAACAATAAAAGGTTAAACTTTCTGATTGTGTAAATGAGTTGAAGATTTGGAGCCTAGGGCCAGTGTAGAGGGAAAATGAACAGATGACTCAATAAGGTTATCTTGGGGTTATAAGGACTAAACTGGAAAAGGCTAGCACACATCATCTCAAGGAATAATTTGATTCAATTTTAAAATCTTGTTATGTAGTTTTTAATCAATGTTACCTTTTTGATGAGTTTATTCTTCGATTCATACAATTCCTGAGGATTGAGTTTGTAGTATGAAACTTACTCTGATATGATACTTCTTTTTCTTGCTCGAGGACTAGCAATTGTTTAAGTTTGGGGGTGTTTGATAGCACACAAAATGTGTTATCCTTAGGCTTAATTATGTTAGTTTTGTGATAATTTCAGGGCTTTCACGTAATTAATTTGTTGAATTTAATGTTAAAGAGCAATTTAAGGATGGATGGAGAATTATGGGTGAAAAAGAAGCCAAAGATTGCCTAAGGGAGCTAAAATTGACATTAAGTGGAAGAAGGAAGGCCAAACCAAGCCATCAAATCCGTGGAGATAGCGTTGCAATGCCATGAATGGAGCCACCCAACCATAAGAATCTATGTCGATGGCGTTGCAACGCCCAACACGCAGCAAAGAAGCCATGTAGATCCGCAGCGATGGCGTTGCAACTCTGCCTTTCAGCGTTGCTACGCCACTCGAGCAAAGCGTATATGCGAGGGTAGGTAGTAGCGCGTAACGCCTCAAAGATTGCAACGCTGCCCTACGTTGTTACATATTTTCCTTTTTTTTATTTATTCCCTTAGGCCACGACATTGCAACGCCGTGCCGATGATATAAAAAGAAAATTTTGCTTCTTGTTTTGGGGAGGACCTTTTTGGAGAGATTTTCACACCATTGTCTAAACATCATTGTGCGAGCTTGTAAGAAGACTTTGGAGAAATTTCAAGGAGAAGATGTTTTGGAGCTCGGGGTTCGTGATAGGTGTCGAGATCGTTGTCGTTCACGCCACGAGAGTTCTTTCTTCATTCTCTTCACTTTGATTGTTGAACTATGGTTTTGTATTTGAGTTTAGTAGGATTTATAATGGACATGAGTAGCTAAACTTGTTATCTTAGGGATACATGTAGGCTTTTAATTATGTTATTTTGTTGAATTGACTGTTTTTGGTTTATTGTAATATTTTTATTCATGCAATTGCATCCTTAATGCTTGTAGACTCTTGATCACAGTTTATTTGTTCTTAGGTCTGAATTCATTCTTGTGAAAGATATTTTAGATCTGATCTCAACTGCATGACTGATAGTTACTTTGACATGAGAATGATTGAAATGTTATTAGAAACCCATAAGAATTGAACTTAGTGTCATGTTTGATTTTTAGGTTGAACAAAGATGTTTAATTCTATCTCTTGCATGAGATTCACATGCCTCGAGAGAGGTTATTTGTTATACTAGTTTCTTGGTTTATAAAAGCAGTGCAATAACCCATTAGCATGATCTCAATAAAATAGTTAATTAATTGATGAAATCTACTCCCTAAGATATTTGTCTCTCCTGATTGTTCTCAATTTTCACTCTTTGATTTTGTGTTTCACCCCACCTTAAGTTTAATTTTCTAGATAAAATTGAGTGGTGTTATTGATAGGAATTAATTGAATTAAATAACCCAATCCTATGGAGTATACTCGTACTCAAATTCACTATATTAAAACTTGACCCCCCGAACACTTGCGGTCTTGCAAATTTTACGCAGCAATGAGTTATCTGCAAAATATGTCAAGACAACCGTCTGAACAGATTCAACACGAATCCTTAAAATACATTTATAACGCGCGCATGAAGGAGAGAACTTCAGTGAGAGAACATGTTCTCGATCAGATAGTTCACTTCAACGTGGCCGAAATGAACGGTGCGGTCATAAACGAAAAAAGTCAGATGTCGTTCATCCTGGAATCTCTTCCGAAGAGCTTCCTACAAATGAAGAGATTCCAACAAATCCGCAGTAATGTAGTGATGAACAAGATAGAGTATAACCTCACTTCCCTCCTAAACGAGCTGCAGACTTGCCAGTCTCTTATGAAAAATAAAGGATAGATCAATGGAGAGGAAAATCTGTTTGCCCATTTGAAAAGGTTTCATAAGGGTTCATCCTTTGGGATAAAATGTTGCAGTCATCCTTCTGGACTTGAGAAGACACAGAAGAAAAGGAAAGGAGAAAAGAAAAAGACAAAGGCACGGTAGAGTTGTTGTTTGGCAAGAAAATATTGTTATTAGATAACGTGTATATAGTTATAGGGTTGACTAGAAACCTTATTTCTATTTCTTGCCTTATCAGTCAATGTATTTAAATTTCGTTTCAGTTAAATAAAGCATTTATTTCCTTGAAGGGTATTGAATTATATGTTGCTCCACTTGAGAATAATGTGTATGTTTTAAGGCCTAATTCAGTTAAAATTGTTTTAAACAGTGAATTATTTAAAACAGCAAATACGCGAACTAATAAAAAGAAAATGGTTTCTCCTAAACAAAATGCCTATCTTTGGCATCGAAGGTGAGGTCATATAAATCTCAATAGGGTTGAGAGATTAGTGAAAAACGAACTTCTAAGCGAGTTAGAAGAAAGTTTGTTACCTGTATATGAATCGTGCCTTCTAGGCAAAATAATCAAACGACCTTTTGGTGGAAAAGGTTATAGAGCCAAAGAAACTTTGGAGCTTATACACTCAGATCTTTGTGGTGTGATGTTTGTTAAAGCTCGAGTGGGTATGAATATTTCATCTCTTTTATAGATGATTATTCAATGTATGAATACATTTACCTAATGCATCACAATTATGAGGCACTGGAAAAGTTCAAGGAATATAAAACTGAGGGTGAGAACCTTTTAGGTAAATTCATCAAAATGCTTCAATTTGATCGAGGTGGAGAGTATATGGACTTTGAATTCTAGGACTATATGATAGAACATGGAATAACGTCCCAACTCTCAGCCCCTGGTATGCCACAACAAAATGGTGTATCGGAAAGAGAAACAGAACCCTGTTAGACATGGTTCGGTCGATGATGAGTTATGTTCATCTCCCTAACTCGTCTTGGGGTTATGTAGTAGAGACTGCAGTGTACATTTTGAACAATGTTCCTTCGAAAAGTGTTTCTAAGACACCTTACGAACTCTTGAATGGACGTAAGAAAATTTATGTCATTTCAGAATTTTGGGATCTCCAACTCATGTGCTAGTGACAAGCTCGAAAAAATTGGAACCTCGTTCAAAATTATGCCTATTTGTGGGTTGCCTTAAAGAAACGAGAGGTGGTCTATTTTTCGATCCTAAGGAAAATAGGGTGTTTGTGTCGACCAACGCCACTTTCCTTGAGGAGGATCATATCAGGGATCACAAACCCGAAAGTAAGATTTGTTAAATGAGTTAAACAGTACGTCAGTAAAGGTTACTGATGCTGCTTGGAAGTTAACAAAAGTTGTTGACCCTAGCTCGTCTAGTCAAAGTTGTCCATCTCAACAGTTGAGAGAGCCTCGACGTAGTGGAAGAGTTGTTACCCAACCTGACCGTTACATGGGTTTGACTGAAACTGAAGTTGTCACACCTAGTGATGACTGTGAGGACCCATTGTCTTATGACCAAGCAGTGGATGACATTGACAAAGACGAATGGATTAAAGCCATGGACCAGGAAATGAAGTCTATGCACTTCAATTCCGTTTGGAATCTTGTGGATCAACCTGATGGGGTTAGACCTATAGGTTGTAAATGGATCTACAAGAGAAAACGTGGTTTAGATGGGAATTTGCAGACCATCAAAGCTAGACTCGTGGCAAAGGGTTACACCCAACGAGAAGGGGTTGACAATGAGGAAACCTTTTTTCTGTTGCCATGATCAAGTCTAGTTGAATCCTTCTTGCCCTTTTTGCATATTATGACTATGAAGTATGGCAAATAGATGTCAAAACAACCTTTCTGAACGACAATCTTGACGAAAATATCTACATGGACCAACCTAAAGGGTTCATTGAACAAGGTCATGAGCAAAAGGTTTGCAGGCTTAAATTATCCATTTATGGGTTGAAACAAGCCTCCAGGTCTTGGAATATAAGGTTTGATGAGGCTATCAAATCTTATAGTTTTTATCAAAATGTTGATGAACCTTGTGTATACAAGAAGATAATCAACAGTATTGTCACTTTTCTAGTGTTGTACGTGGATAATATCCTACTCATTGGGAATGATGTAGGATTCCTCACTGACATTAAAAACTGGTTGGCTACGCAATTCCAAATGAATGATTTGGGAGAAGCGCAATTTGTTCTCGGGATCAAGATTGTCTAAAACCGCAAGAGCAAAACACTAGCCTTGTCTCTAGCATCCCACATCGACAAAATGTTGATTCGATATAAGATGCAGAACTCCAAGAAGGGTTTATTACCTTTTAGGAACGAGGTTCATTTGTTTAAGGAACAGTGTCCTAAGACACCTCAAGAAGTTGAGGACATGAAACGAATCCTTTATGCATCAACTGTAGGTAGCCTCATGTACGCCATGTTGTGTACAAGACCCGACATCTGTTATGCAGTTTGGATTGTCAGTAGGTATCAATCCAATCCATGATTAGATCACCGGATAACAGAAAAAGCAATCCTAAAGTATCTTAGGAGAACGAGGGACTATATGGTTGTGTATGGGACTAAGGATCTGATCCTTACAAGATACACGGACTCTGACTTCAAGGATGATAAGGATTCTAGGAAATCCACATCGAGGTCAGTGTTTACTCTCAATGGAGGAGCAGTAGTCGGGCGAAGAATCAAGCAAGGAGCTCGTCACCTGTAGGTCCATTAGGTCCCTTGGTTAGCTCAAACTGGATAAATAGAGGGTTTACAGTTTGGTGTGGGTTTGAAGTGTTCAAATTCATTATAAGGGTATTTATGTCATTTATATGAGATATGATTGACATATTATATAGTTTAATGTGAATGAGATTCATAATAAACTATAGGTTAGCCTAACTGTTTAATTAGGGCTAATTTTGAGAAAATGATTCAGAGAAATTAAATTGAATGTGATTCAATTTAAAATCCACAATTTTACAAATTTGATTTGTATAATGAGATATGAGATATCTTATTATATGTGGTTATGCAAATATGATTTGTATAACCTATGGATGTGGTAAAATGGTAAATAGGTGGTAACACCTATCACCATTATTTAAACTCCTTTGCAAGAAGGATTACTCACTTGAATGTTCATTTTTTGATTTCTCACCGAAAGAACTCAAGAATTCTCTCTCAACCTTCTCTCAAATCTCTCCTCCCTTTCACCAAAAGGAGCCCCACCTACTCTCCTTCTAGCTAAAGAAAACAATCGACAAGTCCTTTCGAAAGTGTCCGAGTAGTTCGTTTGTTCGAGGAGATTGAGTTTGTTGAGATCGTAAACACGAAGAGTTCGTGACCGAAGAAGGAAAACACGAAGAACGGTTCTTCAACAAGTAAGTTTCTCTTGTTGTTTTTCCTTCTAAAAACATGTTTAACCTAGTTTCTATAGGATAGAAATGATTTTAAGAAAATGTTTTTCATAACGAAACCACGACGATTCAATCGGTTTTCCGCTGCGTGGGATTTTCATTCCCTTAACGATCTATGAAGGGTTGACTCAGGGGCATTAGTTAAATCAATGGACATAACTTGTCCTAAAGTGAGGAGAGTGCAACTACCAGTTTATAGTGGAGTGACTCGTAGTTAACGAATGTTGATTAACAGATCAAAGAGTTTTATTAATTTTGTAAACCCGAGATCTTTCTTTGGAACTTCCTTATTATCAAACAACAAAAAGAAAGAAGAAATGAATGTTTAAAACTTGGTTTCCCATGTTTTAAAAAGAAAAGTAATGAAGTGAAAGACAAAAGGAAAACAAGGAAGAAAAAGTTTAAACCATTTTGGTTTGTTTTGCTTTTAAAGACAAAAGAAGAAAAGGAAATGAAACAAATGTTTTATATTAAGTTATTTTGGTTTTGTTAAGAAAAGAAAAGAAAAGAAAAGAAAACAAAGAAAGAAGATAAAGGAAAGAAAAGAAAAGGAAAAAGAAATAGAAAATGAAAATAACAAAAGTGCAAAAAGACAAATGAATGCCTCTTCCACCGATTGACTTTTTTTAAAAAGGGTTTCTCTCCATTTTCTTCTCTTTCATCACAAACCAAGCTGAAATTTCGTGGGAGAAGGAGAAAGGAAGAAAAAGAAAGCCATTTTTCATAAACTTGGAGTTGTAGTTGCAGTAAGAAAGGAGAAGAACTCAAGAGGATTCTTTATTTAAAGCAAGGAAATCAACTCGCACAAGCTCCGATTTTCTGCTCATCTCGAGCTTGTCCGAGTTGATTTCCTTGTCGCAATAAAGAATCCTCTTGAGTTCTTTCTCCTTTCTTCTGCAACTACAACTCCAAGTTTATGAAAAAATGGCTTCCTTCTTCTTCCTTTCTCCTTCTCCCACGAAATTTCAGCTTGGTTTGTGATGAAAGAGAAGAAAATGGAGAGAAACCTTTAAAAAAAAAGTCAATCGTTGGAAGAGGCATTCATTTGTGTTTTTGCACTTTTGTTATTTTCATTTTCTATTTCTTTTCCTTTTCTTTTTTTTTCCTTTATCTTCTTTCTTTCTTTCTTTTCTTTTCTTTTCTTTTCTTAACAAAACCAAAATAACTTAATATAAAACATTTGTTTCATTTCCTTTTCTTCTTTTGTCTTTAAAAGAAAAACAAACAAAAATGGTTTAAACTTTTTCTTCCTTGTTTTCCTTTTGTCTTTCACTTCATTACTTTTCTTTTTAAAACATGGGAAACCAAGTTTTAAACAATAAATGTTCCTCATGAGCTTTCCTGTCAACTGAGTAAACTAGTATATCATCAATAAATACTATCACGAACTGATCCAAATACTGGTGGAATATCCTGTTCATGAGGTCCATGAGGCTCTATATGGAAGACCATGTAGAACGCCGATATGTTGGAATGAAGTTGGAGAGCGGAAGCTTATCGGCTCTGAGTTGGTACAAGTTACTACCGACAATATTAAGGTAATCAGAGAAAATTTGAAGGTAGCACAAAACCGTCGTAAGAGTTACGCAGATAAGCGATTTAAAGGACTTAGAATTCCGTGTTGAGATCAAGTTTTCTTGAAGTTATCTCCATGGAGAGGTGTCCTTCGTTTTGGTAAGAAGGGTAAACTAAGCCCTAGATATATTGGTCCTTATCTAGTAACGGACGAGTTGGGCGCAGACCTCGTGACCGGAGTTGCCTGTGCAGAACTATCTCGAGTACATGATGTATTTCATGTGTCCATGTTGAGGAAGTATATCCCGCATCCGACACATGTGTTGCAAGCACAACCAGTTGAGTGAAAGAAGACATGAGTTACGTTGAGGATGCAGTTCAAATCCTCGACAGAAAGAACAAGTTTTAAGGAACAAGACGATCCCACTCGTGAAGGTTCGTTGGAGACATCACGGAGTGGAGGAGGCAACCTGGGAGTTAGAGGATCTAATGAGGAGGAAGTACCCAATGATTTTCACTTAAAGACTACTCAATTTCGAGGACGAAATTTCTCGAGGGGAGGTAAGTTGTAAACCCGAGATCTTTCTTTGGAACTTCCTTATTATCAAACAACAAAAAGAAAGAAGAAATGAATGTTTAAAACTTGGTTTCCCATGTTTTAAAAAGAAAAGTAATGAAGTGAAAGACAAAAGGAAAACAAGGAAGAAAAAGTTTAAACCATTTTGGTTTGTTTTGCTTTTAAAGACAAAAGAAGAAAAGGAAATGAAACAAATGTTTTATATTAAGTTATTTTGGTTTTGTTAAGAAAAGAAAAGAAAAGAAAAGAAAAGAAAGAAAGAAGATAAAGGAAAGAAAAGAAAATGAAAAAGAAATAGAAAATGAAAATAACAAAAGTGCAAAAAGACAAATGAATGCCTCTTCCACCGATTGACTTTTTTTAAAAAGGGTTTCTCTCCATTTTCTTCTCTTTCATCACAAACCAAGCTGAAATTTCGTGGGAGAAGGAGAAAGGATGAAGAAGGAAGCCATTTTTCATAAACTTGGAGTTGTAGTTGCAGAAGAAAGGAGAAGAACTCAAGAGGATTCGTTATTGCAGCAAGGAAATCAACTCAGACAAGCTCTGATTTTCTGTTCATCTCGAGCTCCACAAGAAGAGGTAAGAGTTGCGTGTTTGTTTCATGAAAGTTAACTCATATTGGAACAAAATGCGTGAAGGAAGCTTGAGCCAATTCTGATGTTAAGTTGCTGTTTTGTTAAGAGGAAGGCAGAAGACAGAAATTTGCTGTCAAATCCGAGAGGTCTCTGATATTTTGGTTGTTCTGATCTGTATACTTGGAGTTAGAAGCTCTAATTGGTATGGTTCAAAAGCTTATTCAATTTTCTACAAGTTGTGTGAAGGAATCGTGAGAAGAAAATGATTGGAAGATGTTGTAATCTTCAGGTTAAGTTTCGGGTTGCAGCAGGAAGTGAAATCTGGAACAGCAGCAGAATCATTTTAGGGGTTAAGCTACTGAGGTATTTTCTAACCAATACGTTTGGAATCTCATTTTTATGTCTTCATAAGAGTTTTAGAGGGTTCAAAAAGGAAGAGTTTGGTATAAAGTACATTCTTTTTGGATAAGTAATGAAGAAGTTATGGCTGTCTGAAAACAGGGCAGAAAATCTGAAAATGCTTGAATTTTTGAAAGTGTGTTTTCTTGTAGTTTTAGGGTTAAAAACCATGAGCTCGAGGTTCTAATACATGAATTTGGTTTGTTTGACAGGCCAAGAGAAAATAGGTCAAGTGTACGGGCTAAGATTCTAGTTCAAGCACTGTGAGTGATAAAAGGAACTTCAAAAGTGTATATATGTTTGAATTATGTTCAAGAAATGCAAGTTTTGCTAGAATAAAGTTTTCAATGTGTTATGCTTTCTTTTGAGTACATGATTCTGACTATTCATGTTTTCCTAGAAATGTGTCAAGTGTTCATTGTGACCCTAAAAGTCTTAATAAAGTTTATACATGAGCATATGTCCAATGGTTGCAAAATTTATGGTAATGTTATGATTTCAAGCAAGCATGTACTAGCAAGTATGTTTTAAAGTTTTCCATTTTTTATGAACAAGTTTCGAGTAAGCTTGAGTTTTATGAAAGAAAAGATAAGGTGCATGTTCAAATGTTTCATGTGATTTTCTCGAGATATTGAGCCCGAGGCTTTATGGTACCGTGTGCACATTGGTCTTATTCTCGTTGTCGACGTTGAGTGTACTCCGTGACAACAGCCATTGCCGTGAGTAGTCGGGGGCCCCACTACGACAAAGACGATGGGAGGCCGGGCGGGCCCCACTACATCAGAGAGTAAACGTTGGTTGTACTGGCGTGCCCTACACAACGTAGATTGTGAAATGTTTTTAAAAGAGTTTATTTCATTTACATGCCTTACGAGATTTTGATGATATACTTGTTGGTTTTCAAAGTCTATTATGATTCTACGCTTACTTTCAATGCTTGAATACAAATGCATATGCTCATAGTTTTTGTGTCACATGTTTTACAAGTTATAGATATTAAACACAGTCACTCACCGAGCTTCATAACTCATTCTTTCTATGTTTTCAAACTTTTCTGTAGAGATCGAGCTCCTGCACTGAAAGTTATCGCCATAGTCCGCTAAAGCTTCATAAGTTAAATACTTTGTACGTGGTCGGGTTTTGTCTAGCAAGTCTCTATGTTTGTAAATTATTTTGAGAGGACTTTGGTGTTATAGTTGTTTGTACATTAGAGGTTGTATAAACATTTGGTTTGTCTTGTGTTGTTTCGATGCACTAGACTTTTAGTTTCCAAGAGAGACTTTCAATGGTTTCTCCTTGTATATGTTTAATAGTTGTCCAGATTTCCGCTACGTCATGTTTAAGTGTTCCATTTTCGAACATAGTATGTTTATCGTGAATCGTGGTCAATGTGTATTGTTAAGAAATAAACAATGTCCGTTGGCTTTCACACGCTTTCTCGGGTGAGTTAACAGTAGTTCGGAAGGGGTGTGACAAATTTGATATCGTATTGTTGGAGCTCATGATCCAGAGGTCCATTAGGTCCCTTGGTTGGTTCAACTCAAGGGAATCAAGTCCCCGCAATGAAGCGATTGTGAATCATGCACTCTTGATTTAGTTACAACGATCAATTCAAGAATAAATATAACTAGATTAAGCATATAAATATAATGGACAACAAGAAAGTTACCTTTGAATAACCTTTCTTCAAGTGCTCCTCCTCTCTCACGATCAACGCAACACGAACTCGTACGAATACCGACACTACCACTGGATCTTCTTCTTTGTTCTCTAGGTGAGGGAGGAAGGTGGGTTCCCTTTAGGAAAGGGAGGTGTTTTGTGAGAGAGATATTTGTTGTCTTGGAACCTTTCCAACAACAACAAAATGCTAGGAATCACTTGGAATGACTTCACCTAGTTGCATCTCGTGCAACCATATATATATAGGGGAATGGGATGGAAATGACCATCCTACCCCTGCTTTATTCTCTCTTTAGTATATAGTTTATATATGAATCTAATTCACATTAAAACTATATATTATATAAATTATATCATATATAATGGATATAACACCTCATGTATGAAATTGAACACTTCAATTTCATTCCTAACTTTATACCCTCAATATTACCATATTAAGCCAACGGAGGTATCTAATGGACCTACTGTTCATGAGCTCCAATGATGTGAGATTAACTGATCAAACTCTTTGATCCAGTTAATCAATATTCATTAACTATAAGTCACTCCACTATAGACTTGTAGCTGCACTCTCCTCAGTGTAGATAATATTGTGTCCACTGATATAGTCATTACCCATGAGTCGACCCTTCACAGGTTGTTCGTAATCACAGCTGGGTCAAATTACCGTTTTACCGCTGTGATTACTTCTTTGCTCCTTAAGCACCACTGATCTTCTAATGAACAACAAATCTAAGGTTCTACCTTAGACTCATACCCTCATAGAGGACGGGGACCCGTTGTTCAAGACCTGGACTCAGTTCTTAAGGGAACAACCTATCTAATTCCTTAGTGTAGGAATGAGTGAATTCCATCTTGCACAGTTAAGTGCCCAGCTACCTACGAGGTTCTGTCCCTGAGAAGGTAGGCTTATTGAGTCGGCTACAGGCCACTCTCACCCATACTAGTCTAAGAACAAACTCCCTATAAGCAGGAGTTCTTAACTTGCTCAGGATTCAGGTCGAGTCACTAATGACCATCTATAAATTACTAGTCTTATCCTCGTTAACGGTGTTTAATGGTTAGACTAATAATTTGCGATCCAGTCTTGTATGAACTCTTCATACAGGATGCCCCCACTCGCATGTCAACTACATGAATGAGTTGGATTACCTCATTTGTACTAATTACAAAGTGAGCCGCATTCATGGTGTTACCAGAATTAGGTTTCCAACCTTATTCTTATACCATAGACTATTTAGG
Organism: Trichosanthes cucumerina; assembly: GCA_036507285.1. Classification (NCBI taxonomy): domain Eukaryota; kingdom Viridiplantae; phylum Streptophyta; class Magnoliopsida; order Cucurbitales; family Cucurbitaceae; genus Trichosanthes; species Trichosanthes cucumerina. The sequence goes on along the minus strand of CM071842.1, from coordinate 31,932,208 downwards.
TTATATTCTTGAACTCAACCCAAATAAAGCAAACGACAGAACATGAATTTATAAAGCAAGACTGTAATTCTATCAAAACAAATAACACTTTATTTAATTGATCAAAATTACACAAGTTTAGGTCAAAAATCCCAGCATCATCATGGAATTGAATGAGGGTAAAATTTTATGGAATGAATTTGAAGTGTTCAAATTCAATTTAGGGAGTTATGTCAATTATATATGATATAATTGATATAATATATAGTTCAATATGAATATGATTCATAATGAACTTAATTATGCCTAGTTATGGTATTAAGGCATAAATTAAGGAAGTAATTTGAGAGATGTGAAATTGAATTTGATTAAATTCGATTTGTCGACATTATGTAAATATGATTTACATAATAAGGTATTTGCTACCTTATATTATGCATTTATGCATAATTAGTGGAGTTAGTGGCATAATGGGTGGAGAATTTGTCTTCACCCATTTTGCCTATAAAAGCATCCTTTGGATGCATTTTGCAACACTTGGTGCATTTGCTAAATTTTAGAACTCTAGCAAACAACACTTCTCTCTCAAATTCTCTCTACTCTCCCTAATCCCAAAATGGAGATTCTATCTCTCTCCCTCTCCTAGAGAAAAATCGAGAAGGCTTTTTTGGTGGTGTTCATGTACTCGATCGTAGAGGAGAAGAGGTCGTTGACGACGAGGGAATTTCGTGAAGAATTGGTATTCAAAGGTAACCATCTAATTCTCTTTTTATCCTTTCAAAGTATGCTTAGCTAGATTTTATGTTTTTGAGATTTTTCTATTTAACACAATTGAGAGTAACGACGATCGTTCGCTTCCGCACGGGATTCGATTCCCTTCATAAGTTGAGGGAAAATTTGTAATTAGAGTGGTTAGGATTTTGTAAACTTCTTTCTTCTCCACCAGTGGTTTTATTTTTTTGTTCCTCAGGTCATGCAACACCACAAAAAAAAACGTGCCATCTTCAATTTTTTCTTCCCTTCTCCGATCAGGCCATGTTCAACTTCTCCTTCTCCTTTGCGAAGTGGAAACCCTCGACGTCATGCGATAGAACGTCGCCGACCACCTCAGACTGCCGACAACCCAACTCTATCACTCGCGAGCCCTAGTTCTGCCTTCGTCCTCCTCGAATTCGTCACATGTGCTACAACCTGCAACCAATCGGTCACCTCCAGCCGACCTGCAGTCATTCTGCCGCCATGTCGTCTGAAGCCTTGCTGGAGCATAACGAGTTGAGCTGCCACATATGCTTGACGAGCCACTTGGATTCGCCGTTGTTAGCCCCTGTTCGTGCACACGCCAGCCGGGTTGAAGCCAAACGACTCGTTGTAGTCCCAGATTTGAGATGAACGTGCAAATCGGCGTTGGATGTATCGTCGCACGCGTCACCATCAATCGTTAATTTTTATCTAGCTTTTCGTTTTTTAGTTTATTTCTTCTATGGTGAGTACATCGGACTATTCTAACGTGTTTTTAGTCATTGAAGAGTGAGTTTTTGAATTGATTCATTAAGGTGCCAAAATGGTTTATGCTTGATAATCGGATTCTAAATCGACCATGGTTCGCCTTAGGAAATCCCTTGTGTTCAATACCTCGACAACAAGAATTTTATCATGTTCGACATCATTTGGGCTCATAAGTTAAATTCGAAGTACATTGGGTGAGTTTTTGAGGCCATATATTTCCATGTTTAAGATTGAAGTGTTGATTGGACTTTAATTTTGGGATTTACTTGTAAAGCAGGTTCGAAAGGGGACTCCCTATCGACGTTGAATATGGAAATATAGAATAAGAAGCTAGTTGTTAATCCTCTTCCATTTTTCAGAAGGTTGGTTGTGTACAATTTTTTCTTTTCTGGGATATACTTGTTGGCCCCAATTTTACTTGACTTTCCGTTTATCTTGTTAGAAGCTTTTGAAGGGTTCTTCATTTTGAATTTTAGTATTTTTGTTGACAATGATGTTCTAATCAACGTTTACTATATTGAGTTTCCTCTTATAAAGTTATTGCAAACTGGAGGTTATGGTATTCATTACCAATCTTTATGAGTTATAACATGTTATTAATACGTTGAGTTATCAAGTAGGATTAAAGACACATCCTTCCAATGGGAACTAAGATCGTTCCTCGTACCAAAGTTTGGATCATGATGTTTGCAATTGAGGCACCGAAAAATCCAATTGATATGCACTACCTCCTCAATCATTCCTCAACAAAATTCCAAAGTTTCTCAGTATGCTATGATAAAGGAGACCGAATTCGCTTAACTTAATTTCTTGTTAAAATGTACATTCGGTGAATTGTTTGTAGTGTTATATCATTCTATTGAATACTATCGACAACTCAATGATAGTATTTAAAACTATATGTTGTGTTTTTAATTCGTTTTGTTTGTTTAAATGACCCTGAAACTTAGTTTATTGGATTAAGTTTGAAATGAGAGATACAAAGTTTGATGGAAAATAACTTTTATTTAAATATATCAAATGTTACAAACGACACGAGTTTAGAACATACACCCCAACAATAACTACACCATTATTGTCACAGTATAAGGTTATAGGCAAATCCATGTTTGGAACAATTTCCAAATCACTCAAGAACATCTTGTTGAGCCAAATAGATTCTTTTGTTGCTTCAGAAGAAACCAAACACTCAGATCTTATTGGAGTCTACAATGCATTCTTGTTTGATAACGCCGTCAATTTATTCAGGAGTCTTAGGACACTATTCCTTAGATAGGTGAACTTCATGTCTGATAGGTAATAAACCCCCTCTTAGAGTTCTCGTGATCGAATATCGTATCAACATTTTGTCTATATAAGATGTTTGAGACAATGCTAGCATTCTGTTTTTCTGATTCCTAATGATTTGGATTTTCTATGAACATATTGCGCCTCTCTCAAATCATTCATTTGGAATTGGGTTGCAAGTCATTTCTATATATTAGACAGGAATCCTACATCATTCTCAATGTGCAGGAGATCGTGCACGTAAAGTACTTAGACTGTTAATTCCCTAGCTCCATTCTTATAAAAGTTTCGATAGCTCTTTTGTTGATTTATGTTTTGATCATTATACTTGAATCTAATTTTCCTAGATAAAATTGGAAAATTATATTTTTAGTTGTCATATAATCTAGAAACTCAACTCGAGGACGATACTTGGAACTCAAATCACTATATAAAACCTGATATTGTACACTTGCAGTTTGCATGGTTACAAATCGTGCAACAAGGAGGACATGCTAACAAACATAAATCGATTATATTAGTTTAAAATTTTAGTGTGGGTTTTGTTCTTACGAGTCATTTATTTTATTTAGTATTTCCTCGTTAATTTTTCTTTAGCTATTTGTCTAATTCATGTTAGTTATATTAGATTTGTACGTTTAATTTTGCTTATTGTTCAGTTTTATTTAGTGATGTTTTGCTTCATTCAACAAATTAGCATAAATTAGTCGTCATGTGAGATCTTGACCTTGTTTATCATTTACTGTCTATAATTGTGTATGCGTGTGTAGTGAGTTTTTGCACGTAGATTTATATTGCCACGCAAGTACTTTAGGGCCATAGAGAGATGGGTTTATTAAACTATAAAACTTAAATCTTATTGCTTTATTACTTGAGTACAACAAGAGTTCTATTGTTATAACATAAAATGCTTCTTCTTCTGGTGTCAACCAATGGTTGGGACATCAATGACATTTCCATGTTCATCAACGATTACATAAACACGATTGCAACAGAAATTGTCAAGTCTAACCATGTCTGGACCTAAAAAAACAACTGTCACTGAAGGAGTTTCTCTTTCAATTACTGCTTTAGCTACTTCTCCTTTCTTTCCTATTAGTTTAGGCCATGTAAACTTGTGTCCTGCAATATACCAAATTTAACATTAATTAGCTAATCCAAATATAGTTCAACCACAAATTTTTTATTTTTTTTTTATTTGGAATTCGGCTAAGAATTCAAATCATTTCTTAAGAAAGACGAAACTTTTTGTAGAGAAATGATTAGAACAATAACAAAATTTTCAAAAGTAAAAACATAAAACTATGACGCCTTTTGATGACCATTTAGTTCTTGGTTCTTAAAAACATGCTTGTTTTTCTACAATGTCTTTTCATCTTTCCTATAATAATTTAGTATCATTTAAGTTTTTAGCAAAATTTCAAAAACAAGTTTTGAAAATGACCGCTTTTAGTTTTAAGAACTTAGATTGGTTTTTGAAAACATGTGTATAAAATAAAATAGGTAAGCAAACATATAATCTCAAGAGTTGAAGTAGTATTTTTAGGCATAAATTCCAAAAACTAAAAACTAAAAGGTGATCAAACGTGACCTAAATGGTTATCAAAAACTAATTTGAGAAGAGAGAGAAAACGCCCTACCTGGATCCAAACCGCAACAAGAAGGGCTTGTGCAACCATCACTCATACAAGGTGGATAGTGAGGCCACGAAGTACCTGCCATTCTTTCAATTTTGCTCTTCTTATGCTAAGATTAAGCTGCAACATCTCATTTATATACATATATGTTCCCTCACAACTTTAAAGATCGTCCTTTATTATTTCTCTTGTTGGGAGCATTGATATGCTTCCTATTTTGATTTATTTTATCATCATTTTTCATGATATATCTATTTTTCTCTCATCTCTCAAATTTCTTTGAAGTTTCTTTAAAATTATTTATTTTTTAATTTTCTTTTTCCTAGCGACTTATATTGACACATGATAATATAAATCTAATAGGAAGTCTAATAGACCACATTCAACGTTCATTATTTTTAGGCAATAAAAAAGAATATTTTCCATATTGGATAGTAATTCACCAAATTCAAACTTATCATAAAATCTATGCATATAGAGCAATTTCAGAAAATATATAGTTGATCCATGTATAAATATTATATTATAATTTCAAAAGATTGCAATATGAAATAAAATAGAGTAGTATAAAGTAGTTCATTATTTCTTTAAGGAATTCTAATTATTTCAGTTATGAATGACTTAAGTATCATTCTAATGGAAAAAGTATAAATAAAATTAAAATGGAAAAATAACTAATATTTGGAGATTCATTTTTTTTGGCAAAATAATTATATACTTTGTGCTTTTTGAAATCAAAGATTTGGAAACATAATAATATTATATTTTTCAAATTTCGTTTGGTGTAAAGTTATTTGTATTATTCCAAATCTAACTTTGTTTTTTCATATTAAAATAACGGTTAATTGTAAGTATTAAATAAGTTTCCCATTAGCTGGGTATTTTTTTTTTTATTAAATTCCTTAAATCATAAATAATAAATTTGTTATTAAATTTTTTAAATGTTGGATTTTATTTTGGAAAGAAATATTTGGAGATGTTTTTCATCATGATTCATTTGCACTTCTTTAACTTATGAAAAATTTCGTCGATGGAAAGAAAAAAAAAATTGAGAGAAAAAAAATTGAGAGAATTTTTATTTATTCAGAGTCCTTTTAGCATTTTGGCATTAGGCTTTTAAACAAGGGAGATCCTTTCGCTACTACAATTTTGGCTTTCTATGACACCATATATAAACAAAAAATGTGGGAGTGGATAAAAAAAGTGTCATAAAATGACTGGAGGCGCGTTTTTTGTGGGAAACAACGGAGATTTTCGGATTTTCGAAATTTATGAAATTTTTTTAATATCATAAATTTATGAAATTTTTTTTAATATCATAAATTTATGACATTTTTTCAATGTCATATTTTAATGACTTAGATATGTCATAGATGACTGGATGTTCAGTTTTTGGTGGGAAAAGACATGTTTTGTGCGAGAAAAGAGGTATATTTGTGTAGGAAAAGTCAAGAAATTGTGCAAGATTTACAATTTTTATTGTCATAAATTTATGACAACGTTAAAATATCATTGTTTTTTGGTTTTATAAGTACTTTTCATTTATAAATGAAAGACAAAAAAAAAAAAATTAAAGAACAACAATGAGTCCTATTTCTTTTTTCAAATATTTTGTCAATGTTCCTATCTTCCTATGTATACATGAAACACTCTGTGCTAATTTTCCTAATTGCTCGTTCACATTTACTTCTTACAATTTATAACTCGAGGCTGAAAATTTTGCAACGAGTGCAATCTATTCACAAGCATCGACATTAGTAGTCAAGACTATACAGGTTTATAAACAATAGTAAAGTCAAACTCACCACTTTTTATAATAGTATTTTAATGTCACATGTTCTAAAATTATCTTATTTTAGGATAATTACATTCATTTGTCTATTTGTTATCTTTCGATTCGAATAACAAGTAGTACGAAGGTCTTGTTGATGTGCTGCTAAGCCACTTGCACTCTGGCACTTAAGTTAGTATGAACTCAAGAAAGTCTAGAGAACAGTTGTTGTGTGTTTTAGTACTTACCATTTCTGGACGATTTCATCTAATATATAACAATTAATTTCGTAACCGACGATAACTCACATAAATTCATTTAATTCACGATGAATTAAAAAAATAATAAATTTGAATAAGATAGAAGAATTGAATAAGATGGAATTGAAATATGAAGTATGTCAAACAAGAATTTTTTTTTTCTTTTTATTTAACATATTTTAAGGTATGTCCAATTTGGACAAATTAGTATTTTAAACAGTTAGTTCTTGTTTTATTCTCCTCTATAGGCATTCTTTTAACAAAACTCAAATGAACAATTGAGAATTAGGTCTTTTTTTAACAAAACCCCAATGAACAATTGAGAATTACAATGTGACGTCCCACATATTCATTTTAATTCTGGTGAATTACATGGTCGAGTTTTAGTGTATTCTGAGATATATATGTTTTGGTGTCTTATTGTGAGTATTACTGAAAAATCTTTAATTCCAAGATTTTAGCTTATGCATTTTATTCCCTAAGCTTAAAATGAGAACATAATTTTCTTTTAGTTAGATTTTGTCCAAAAACTTATTTGGAGTTTGATTTTAAAATTTAGGAGAGTTAATGTAACGCCCGAGATTTTCAACTACTGTAAATTTTTTAGGTCCTAACTCGAAATTACTAGAAAAGTTTAAGTTGGAAGCTTAAAATCATAAGTTGGGCATATTTTTTTTTTAAATTTGGGAATAATGATACATTTGTGGTTAATGTTTAAGTTGTTGGGATTTATGCCCTAAACTCGTGTATTTGTAAATATTTAAGGAAATGAATAAAAGTGTTAATTTTCCATCAATCTTGTATTCTTGCAGATTAGATTACAAACTTGAATCCAAGAAACTAAACTCAAGGGTCACATTTAGAAGATCTTGAACAGTGTGTGGTTGAAACACATCTAGGATCAAGTTCAAGTAATTGACCCGAATAGTCTATAGTACATAGATTGGGTTAGGAACCCTATCCTTGAAACACAGTGAATGCGACCGACTTTGTAATTGATACAAACGAAGTAATACAACTCGTTTATGTAGTTGACATGCGAGTGGGGGCATCCTTTGCGATGAGATTGGAAAAGACCAGACTGAGAATTGTTAAACCATTCTAGCAACGTCCTTGATAGATTAGGGCTAATAATTCACAAATGACCATTAGTGACTCAACCTGATCCTGAGCAGATTGTGAACTCTTGCCTGCGGGGGTTTATCCTTAGACTAGTGCGGGTGAGAGTGGTCGCAGTTGCCGACTCAATAAGCCTACCTTCTCAGGGATGAAACCTCATAAGGAGCTGGGGACTCAACTTCGCAAGAAGGAATTCACTCGTTCTCGAACTAGGGTAACTAGATAGGTTGTTCTGTTAAGAGCTGAATTCAGGTCTTGAACAACGGGGCCCCTCCCTCTTGCTGGCCCGAGAGGGATATTGCTTATGATCGGACCATAAACTTGTTGTTCATTAGAGGATCAGTGGTACTTAAGGTAAAAGAAGTAGTCGCACAGGTAAAATTGTAAGTTGACCCAGTTGTGACTACGAACGACCTGTGAAGGGTTGAGTCACGGGCATTGGTTAAATCAATGAACACAACTTGTCCTACAGTTAGGGAGTGCAACTACCAGTCTATAGTCGAGTGACTCGTAGTTAACGAATGTTGATTAACGGAATCAAAGAGTTTGATTACTTAATCTCGTATCGTTGGAGCTCATGATATGTAGGTCCATTAGGTCCCTCAGTTGGCTCAACATGGAATTGAATGAGGGTATAAAGTTTTGGAATGGATTTGAAGTGTTCAAATTCAATTTAGGGAGTTATGTCAATTATATAGGGTATAATTGATATAATATATAGTTCAATGAGAATATGATTCATAATGGACTTAATTATCCCTAATTATGGAATTAGGGCATAAAGTAAGGAAGTAATTTGAGAGATGTGAAATTGAAATTGATTAAATTCAATTTGTCTACATTATGTCAATATGATTTACATAATAAGGTATTTGATACCTTATATTATGCATTTATGCATAATTAGTGGAGTTAGTGGCATAATGTGTTGAGAAATTGTCTCCACCCACTTTACCTATAAAAGCATCCATTTGGATGCATTTTGCAATACTTCGTGCATTTGCTAAATTTTTTAACTCTAGCAAACAACACTACTCTCTCAAATTCTCTCTACTCTCCCTAATCCCAAAAAGGATATGCCACCTCTCTCCCTCTCCTATAGAAAAATCGAGAAGGCTTTTTGGCGGTGTCCGTGTGTTCGATTGTATAGGAAGAAGAGGTCGTTGGCGACGAGGGAATTTCGTGAAGAATTGGTATTCAAAGGTAACCATCTAATTCTCTCTTTATGCTTTCAAAGTATGCTTAGCCAGGTTTTCTATTTTTTAGATTTTTTCTATTTTTTAGATTTTTCTATGTAACACAATTGAGAGCAACGACGATCGTTCGCTTCCGCACGGGATTCGATTCCCTTCAATTGGTATTAGAGTCATTCTTGCTCTTGATTGTGTTAGAAATTTCTCAAAAACTAGGTGGGTGTAACATCCAATTTAGAGAAATTGTATGTCGTTTGCAAAATGGTTGTTTACATGATTTGACATTTTAGATTTACAATTCAATTGAAATGTTCAATGTAAGGGCTCGTTGTTTTGGGAAAAATGTATTGTAAATCGAGTTTGTAAGTCTGTGTTGTCATGGAAAAGTGTTGTTGTGAAAAAAAAAGAGCGGAATCGACTGAAAAAAAGAAGTTGTCTTTGTTGTGCAGAAGACAGCTTTCCAACGATGTTCATCAACGTTGCAACGCCAACCAAGCGGACGGAGGTTCGATGCGGGGCAACGTTGTAACGCTTAGGAGCAAAGCGTGGTAACGCCACTACTCGGCATGAAGATGCCATGAGGGTGTTGAGTAGTTAAGCGTTATAACGCTTGCCACAACGTGCAACGCCGCCACGTTAGTGGCGTAAGGTGCATGCGAGCAATCCATGGAGATGGACGAGTGGGCTATTTTTTTATGCATTATTTTTATTTTTAATTTCTTTTTATTATTTTATTAATTATTATTAATATAATTTAATTATATTAATTTTAATTAAGGTTTAGGATGCCAAATTATGGTCCATTTTTACTATTTTAATTATGCAATTGTTATGTGATTATTTATGTGCATAATGTATGTCATTTAGATTAAAATCCCATTTTAGGTTAAGCATATTCATGCATCATATTATAATATAAGATTATATAGTATGCATGTTTAATTATTCTAAAGAGTTATATTAATTATTATGAAAGCATAGTCATGCATTTATTTCATATGATGAGTGTGTTGTATGCTTTCTTTTATTCATGTGATGAATGATCAAGCACTATAACATAGAAATGCATGTAACCTAAGTATTAATTAACTAGTTTTAAAATTGGTTTAGAACCTGTTATTAATCAGACTTAGGTTATATAGTTCTAATAAGATTAGAATTAGGCAATTAAATATGACTTATGAATGGTGTGTGATAAGTAGCTACTGTCTAAGGAAGGTTTCAAGCTAGGTTGGGGAATTTAAGTCGACGGAACGGAACACCCCTACCTTGGAGTGAATTTGGTCCGAGATTCATAAGTTATGTTTTATGGGAGCGACATTTATTAAATTGTTAATAAACTATATACCTAAGTTTTAATAAATGATTTATAAACTTAGATAACTCCAATATAAATGTTATATTCGTAGAGTTAGGTAAATTATAGTTGAATTTATCTAGGTCATCCTTTTAATTCTAAAGTACTTAGTGAGAGGAAATAAGTGTATATGATACATTAATTTCCACGTACGCATCTCCATTTAGTTCACACCGTCAGATCCATACTTGGCCTCGTGGCGCAAATGGGAGCGTCCCTCATCGGATGGTGTTTGTGTGGGTCAAAAGCAAGGTGAATGGAGAGAGTGCTTATAGTGAGTGGGAGAGGGGACGTATGCAAACGGGTCCCACAGTCTCTTCTATTGGTTTGCGCTATGAGATTCTTATAATCCACCTGCTAGTTTGCCCTGGACCAGATAATCTCTTCGAAGGGTCTGATCATAGGAGTCGAAACATAGCGAACTCCCGAAAGGGATAGGGTTGCCTTAGTTTGTTTTCCAACTTAGTCCTCCATTCGGTGAATTTTGTTGGATCGGAACTCTGAGATCTAAAGTTAGAGGGTTACACTCACGGGATACATTAAAAGTTAATGGATCCAGACTGAAGAATGGTAGGTAGAACCTATAGGGAATAAGAGTTTTTCGGTAATAGGGTTGGTCGAGATTGTCTCGTCTCAGAGGAGCAGTGATTCGACTACCCTTTGGTGGCGGTCATTCTAAACCTATGGGATATCATTGCAAATTAATTAACCTAGGGATCATAGATTAATTTTGCGAAAGCATGATCATAAGTTTATGCGAGATAATAATACAAGAAGGTTTTTCTTCTTTTTCAGCAAAAATGTCGAGTTCAATTATTTCACTTTTGGTCGCTAAAAACTCATTGTAAACAATTACTAAACTCGAAAAAAACATTAACACGTTATTGGTTATGGGACGACCAAGTTCGTTCTCACTAAGGAATGTTCTCAGATCCTTTCTCGAAACGCGTCTCAATCTGTTAAGGACGCGTATGACCGTTACACCAAGGTCTACATCCTGGCTAGCCTATCTGTAGTTTTGACACAGAAACTGGAGGACATGGTCTCACCTCATGAGATCATAAGTGATAGCACACAAAATGTGTTATCCTTAGGCTTAAATTATGTTAGTTTTGTGATAATTTCAGAGGTTTCACGTGATTAATTTGTTGAATTTCAGGTTAAAGAACAATATAAGGATGGATGGAGAATTATGGGTGAAAAAGGAGTCAAAGATTGCCTAAAGGAGCTAAAACTGACATTAAATGAAAGAAGGAAGGCCAAACCAAGCCATCAATCGGTGGAGATGGTGTTGCAACGCCCTGTGTGCAACCACCCAACCATAAGAATCCATGTCGATGGCGTTGGAACGCTGCTTTGCAGCGTTGCAATGCCCAACACGCAGCAAAGAAGCCATGTAGATACGCAATGATGGCGTTGCAACGGTGTCTTTCAGCGTTGCAACGCCACTCGAGCAAAGTATAAGCGCGAGGTAGCAGCGTTGTAACGCTGCCCTCGGCAAGCAGTAACGCTACTTCGATACGCAAAGGCGCGCGAGGGTTGCAAAAGCATTGCAACGCCGCTAGATATTTTTCTTTTTTTATTTATTCAGCATAAGGCGCGGCGTTGCAACGCGCGCGTCGATGATATAAAAAGAAAATTTTGCTTCTTGTTTTGAGAAGGAATGTTTTCGAGAGAGTTTCACACCATTGTCTAAACATCATTGTCTGAGATTGTAAGAAGACTTTGGAGAGATTTCAAGGAGAAGACGTTTTAGAGCTCGGGGTTCGTAATAGGTGTCGGGATCGTTGCCGTTTACGCCACGAGAGTTCATTCTTCGTTCTTTTCACTTTGATTGTTGAACTATGGTTTTGTATTTGAGTCTAGTAGGATTTATAGTGGACATGAGTAGCTAAACTTGTTATCTTAGAGATAGATGTAGCCTTTTAATTATGTTATTTTTTTGAATTGACTGCTTTTGGTTTATTGTAATGTTTTTATTCATGCAATTTCATCCTTAATGCTTATAGACTCTTGATCACGGTTTATTTGTTCTTATGACTGAATTTACTCTTGTGAAAGATATTTTAGATCTGAACTCAATTTCATGACTGATAGTTACTTTGACATGGGAATGATTGATGTGCTATTAGAAACCCATAGGAATTGAACTTAGTGCCATGTTTGATTTTTAGGTTGAACAGAGATATTTAATTCTATGTCTTGCATGAGATTCACTTGCCTCGAGAGTGGTTATTTGTTATATTAGTTTCTTGGTTTATAAAAGCAGTGCAATAACCCATTTGCACGATCTCAATAAAATAGTTAATTAATTGGTGAAACCTAGTCCCTAAGATATTTGTCTCTCCTGATTGTTCTCAATTTTCACTCTTTGATTTTGTGTTTCACCTTACCTTAAGTTTAATTTTCTAGATAAAATTGAGTGGTGTTATTGATAGGAATTAATTGAATTAAATAACCTAATCCTTTGGACGATACTCGTACTCAAATTCACTAAATTAAAACTTGACCCGTACACTTGAGGTCTTGCAAAATTTACGCAACAAGTTTTTGGCGTCGTTGCCGGGGATTGGCGTTTATTTAATTCCGTTGATACTATTAAGAAGTCACTTGGTCTTAATCTAGAGTTTGTTTTCTTTGTGTTTGTTGTTTTTTTGTTTCTTTTAGTTTTGTGTTTTTTTTTTTGTTAGTTTTAAATTTTCTATTTTTCTGTGTTGTGTGTTGTATGCGAAGTAACTAAGAAACTGATCTAGTTCCTTTTGATCCTGAAGTTGACAGAACTTTCAGAAGGAAGCTTAAGGAGACTAAGGATAAGGTCAGAATCATGGAAGAGCAACAGGGAGAGTATAAGCCCATTAGGGAGCACTTCCAGTCCACTTTTGTTAGAAACAAATCTGGAATTATTTATGCTCATATTCAGGCTAATAATTATGAGATAAAAACTGGCCTCATCTAGATGGTTCGAGAAAATTCCTTCAGAGGACATGGCACTGAGGATCCCAATTTGCATCCGAGATCCTTTCTTTGTCAAATCTTTGCACAGTAAAAATTAATGGTGTATCTTCGATGTTATTCGCTTACGACTGTTTCCTTTTTCTCTGAAGGATAAGGCAAAATTCTGGTTGGAGTCCTTGTCCACAGGTAGTATTAGTACTTGGGAGGAATTAGCTCAGACATTCTTGGCTAAATACTTCCCACATGCCAAGACTACGAGGTTGCGCACTGAGATTGGCACATTCAGAAAGCATGATGGAGAACAGATGTTTGAAGCTTGGGAAAGATACAAAGATTTACTTAGAAAATGCCCACAACATGGTTATCCTGATTGGTTGCAAATTCAATTGTTTTATAATGGATTATCTGGAAATAATAAATCTCTTTTGGATGCAGCTGCTGGGGGGTCAATAGTTTCCAAATCTGCAGAGGATGCTCGTACTTTACTTGAAGAGATGGTTGCCACAAGTTATAATTGGCATTCTAAAAGATCAACTGCCAAACCTGTGGCAGGGATGTACGAGATAGATGAGGTAAGTTCCATCAAGTTCCATATGGCTTCCCTAACTAGTGCTTTGAATAAACTTACAGGTACAGGTAACAACGAATCCATTGCTGCAGTTGCAGCTGCTAAAAACTTGCAAGTGTTGAAGATCTGGAACCTGAGCAGGCTCAATATGTGAACAACAGAGGTTATGTGTACCGTGGAAATTAGAATCAAAATCAGTTGCCCACTTATTATCATCCAGGTTTGCGTAATCATGAAAAATTTTCTTATGCTAATAAGAAGAATGTTTTGCAACCATCTCCAGGTTATGCATCTACATCTACAACTGAGGGTAAACCATCTCTGGAAGATATGATGAGTTCATTCATCACTGAATCCAGGAATCGAACCAACCAATTGTAAAATGTCGTGCTAAGTCTGAGTAGCACAGTGAACTCACATGGAGCAACCATTAAGAACATAGAGGTACAGTCAGTCAGATGGCAACCACCCTAATCACGCTGCAGAAAGGTAAGTTTCCTAGTGACACTGAGGTGAATCCTAGGGAACAATGCAAAGATGTGACCTTAAGAAGTGGTAAGGAGCTTGTTGAAACTGCAAATGTAAATTCTGAAGAGCAACTAAATTCTGATGCCAAGAAGGATACAGAGGAAGTGGTAGAGGAAGCAAGCACATCGAACCAAACAGAGAAGCTTTCTAATTTTTCTATTCCTATTATTCCTAACTCTAATCCTTATCCTCAACGCTTTCAAAAGAAAAAGACTGATTCTGACTTTGCTAAATTTCTTGATATGTTTAAGAAACTGCACATTAATATTCCTTTTGCAGATGCCTTGGAACAAATGCCGAAATATGCAAAGTTCATGAAGGAAATGTTGTCCAGAAAGAAGAAGTTTGACAAATATGAGACAGTCAATCTCACTGAAGAATGCAGTGCTGTACTCCACAGGAAACTACAACAAAAATTAAAAGATCTAGGGAGTTTTACTATTCCTTGCAATATTGGTAGTATTTTTGTTGATAGAGCTTTATGTGATCTAGGGGCCAGTATTATTTTGATGCCTTTATCTGTCTACAGGGAACTAGGTCTTGGGGAGTGTCAACCTACAACCATCTCACTACAGTTGGTTGACCGTTCTATCAAATACCCTAGAGGTATTGTAGAAAATGTGTTGGTAAAGGTTGAAAAGTTCATTTTCCCTACAGATTTTGTAGTCCTGGACATGGTGGATGATTCTGAGGTCCCAAATATTTTGGGACCACCCTTCCTGGCCACTGGAAGAGCATTGATAGATGTGCAGGATGGGAAGTTAACTCTGAGGGTTGGTGAGGACAAGGTTGTATTTGACATATTTCGATCCTTGAAGTACCCTAATTAGGTAAGTACCTGTCACATGATTGATATTTTGGATGTTGCAGTTGATTCATTTAGAGAGTATGTTTTATTTGTTGATCCCTTAGAAACTTGCATGATAAATTCAATGTTAGATCTGTCAGGGACATTTGACCATGAAATTACTTACTATAATAAATCACTGAACCAATTGCCTACGCTGCAATATTAACAATTCTCAAAATTGCATGTCAATAATGTAGAAGAAACAAAACCTCCTGTTCTAGAGTTGAAACAATTACCTGCACACCTTCGTTATGCTTTCTTAGGAGATTCATCTACTTATCCAGTGATTATTTCTGCTGATCTGAATGGAGAAGAGGAAGATAAGTTGTTGCGAATCCTGAGAAGTCATAAGTCTGCTTTAGGTTGGTAAATTTGTGATACTAAAGGTATCAGTCCATCTATAGTCATGCATAAAATATTAATGGAAGATACCTTTAATCCATCAATTGAACACCAAAGGCGGCTTAACCCAACAATAAAAGAGGTAGTTAAAGCTGAGGTACTCAAACTGTTGAATGATGAAATTATTTATCCTATATCTGACAGTTCTTAGGTGAGCCCGGTGTAGGTTGTTCCAAAGAAATGGGGGATGACTGTCATAAAAAATGACAAGAATGAGTTCATATCCACGGGGTGATCCTTTGGATGGGGTGTCTGCAGATCGATTCTGAGGAAGTTGAATATGGCTACACGAAAAGATCACTTTCGTCTTCCTTTTATTGATCAGGTGCTTGATAGACTTGCTGGTTATCCTTACTATTGTTTTCTTAATGGCTATTCACGTTATAACCAGATCGCTATTGCTCTTGAGGACCAGGAGAAGACTACTTTCACATGCCCTTATGGAACATATGCTTTAAGGAGAATGCCATTTGGATTGTGAAATGCACCTGCCACTTTCCAGCGCTTCATGATGGCAATATTCAATGACATGATTGAGGAGATAATGAAGGTTTTATGGATGATTTTTTCTGTCTTTGGTTGTTCATTTGATATATGTCTGCATAATCTTGCTCGTGTTTTGCAGAGGTGCCAGGAAACTAACCTTGTTTTGAATTGGGAAAAATGTCATTTTATGGTTAAGGAAGGTATAGTCCTAGGGCACAAAGTTTCTGAAAAGGGGCTAGAGGTGGATAGAGCTAAGATTTCAGCCATTGAGCAACTACCACCTCCAGTGAATGTTAAAGGAGTACGCAGTTTCTTAGGACATGCAGGGTTTTATAGACGTTTCATACAAGATTTCTAAAAAATTGTGAAACCCCTGTGTAACTTGCTAGAAAACGATTCTTCTTTTGTATGTAGTGACGACTGTTTAGTTGCTTTTAATCTTTTGAACAAAAAGCTAACTTCTGCTCCTATTATTATTGTGTCAGATTTGAGTCAACCCTTTGAGATCATGTTTGATGCTAGTGACTACGCTGTAGGCGCAGTTCTAGGCCAGCGTCGGGACAAGATTTTCATGGCCATTTATTATGCAAGCAAAACTTTAGATAGTGCACAACAAAATTACACTACCACTGAAAAAGAGATGCTTGTTGTTGTGTTTTCTTTTGATAAATTTAGGCCTTATCTGTTAGGAACTAGAGTCATTGTACACACTGATCATGTTGTACTTAAATATTTATTTGATAAGAAAGATGCTAAACCTCGCCTGATTAGATGGATTCTTCTGTTGCAGGAGTTTGACTTTGATATTATGGATAGGAAAGGATGTGCAAATGTGGTAGCTAACCACCTATCGAAGATAGGAAAGGAGGACAATTTACCTTCTCTCCTTATCATAGAAGATTTCCCTGATGAAAGACTTTATCAGGTACAGGATAGCTTACCATTGTTTGTTGACTATGTGAATTATCTTGCAGGAGCAGTTATGCCACCAGATCTGACTTCCCAGCAAAGGAAAAAATTCCAACATGATGTGAAGTCCTATCTTTAGGATGACCCATTGCTTTTCAAGGTTTGTGAAGATCAACTTATCAGGAGGTGTGTGCATCGAGAGGAAGTGGGCAAAGTCATGCATGATTGTCATGCCTCCCCTTATGGAGGACATTTTGGGCCGACTCGAACAACTGCTAAAGTATTACAATCAGGTTTTTATTGGCCTAATCTTTTTAAAGATTGTTATACTTTTGTACGAACTTGTGATCGATGCCAATACACAAGTAATATTTCACGTAAGCATGAACTTCCTCTTACCCCTATTCTCGAGGTTGAATTATTTGATGTGTGAAGAATAGATTTTATGGGACCTTTTCCATCTTCACATGGTTACCTGTATATCCTTGTTTTGTAGATTATGTTTCTAAGTGGGTAGAGGCCATTGCCACTAAGAAAAATGATGCTCGTGTTGTTATTAAATATTTACACAAAAATATTTTCACGAGATTTGACACCCCTCGAGCTATTATTAGTGATGAGGGCACTCATTTTTGCAATAAACTATTTGATTCTATGTTAGCCAAGTATGGAGTTTGGCATAAGGTCTCATTAGCATATCATCCTCAGATAAATGGTCAAGTTCAGATCTCAAATAGGGAGATTAAACTCATTATGGAGAAAACAGTCAAGACCAATAGGAAAGATTGGGCCCAAAAATTGGATGAGGTACTATGCGCATATCGCACGACTTTCAAAACACCGATAGGTGCATCACCGTACCGATTGGTGTTTCGCAAGGCTTGCCACTTACCTGTGGAGCTGGAACATAAAGCCTACTGGGCCATCAGAACTCCTAACTTTGACCTTCAGAAGGCGGGCGAACAAATATTGCTGCAAATCAATGAGATGGAGGAGTTCAAGAATCAAGCCTATGAGAACGCCAAGTTATATAAAGAGAGATCAACTCGTTGGCATGATCAATATATCATAAATATAACATTTTCTCCTGGTCAGCAAGTTCTCCTTTTTAACTCCCATTTACGTTTGTTTCCAAGTAAATTGAAATCAAGGTGGTCGGGTCAATTCACTGTGAAGGAAGTATTTCCTTATGGGGCAATTGAGTTGCAAGGCAAGGATGGAACACTGTTCAAAGTCAATGGGCAGCGTGTGAAGCATTATTGTGGTGACGAGCAGCGACATTTGGAGAACGTTGTCCTTACTGATGGAAATGCCACGTGACCCAACTATAGGTGGTCTAGCTGAAAGACGCTAAAGAAAGCGCTGAACGGGAGGCAACCCGTTGTATTTTAATTATTTTGTCTTTTTCATCATTTATTTTATTTTACTTGTTTCTTAGTTTTATGATATTTTTTGTTTTCTGTTTTCAGGTGAAATTAAAAAAAAAAATCAAGTCTCGAAACAGCGTCGCAACGCTTAACCCACGTTAAGGCCCCCTTATGCTGGCGTTGCAACTCCAGGCGCAGCATTGAAACGCTGTGCACTCTATCAGTCAAGCGACCCGTGAGGACAGCGTTGCAACGCTGCCCTTAGCGTCGCAACGCTGTCGCGAAATCTGTAATTTAAAATTTCCAGATTTTGCCGATTAGGGCAGTTTTTGCCCAAAATTTCTCTCTTCTCCTCTCTTTTCTCTCATCTTTTTTTCAATCTCTCTCAATACTTCCCCAAGATTGTTCACTTTAACCCTCCCCCACTCACTTTTCTTCCTACTTTGTGCTAGATTGGACATTTTGGGGCAAATTTCAGACCCATTTGAAGATCCACCTTGGGTAACTCTTTCTCTACCCTTTTCTTTTCATTTTTTGGTTGTGTTTCTTTGTTTAGGCCTAGGATTTGTTGTGTGTTTGGTTATATTATTGTTTAGTGTAATGAATCTTGGCCTTAGATCAACTTTCATAGCCTATTGTTGATAATGGAGGATTTGGGTAGTTTGATTGAAGTGCCCACTTGTGTTCTTAGATGAGTTTTCATGGTGTATTAATGTTAGTTTCCATTTTTTTCTCATCTTTAGGCATCATTACTCTTGAGAGGCTTAATCTTAAGTTTGGGGGTATTGAAATCATTGATTTTGGTAACACAAATCCTTGCCCATTGGTTGTGTATTTTGATGGATACATGAAGTAGTTGTGTGTTTGTGCTTTCTTGGACTATTCTTCCTACATGAGCATGTGATTAGTTGGTTGATCTTGTCGTTGCTCTAGTATGTTACTTTGATCCTTGCTAATTGGGAACTTTATCCTATTGTTTGATGGGGCATATATAGTTATTTTGCTTGGATTGTCTTTGGGTTTGTGCCTATTTTTACTCTTGCTCCTTGTATGGTTAGGATGAATTAGTCTACTTTTGTATATGGCTTCCTTGTGTTGTATTTCCACTTCTTGTTCATGATTGATTGGTGGCGAGATTCATTGGGTTCCTATTTTTCTCTCCCGTTTACATCATCCTTGGTAGAGAACTTAAAAGCTTATTTTCATTTCTACCTCATACACCATCCATAGGGCATCTCATTGTTTTCTCCATTTTTTTGCGCTGATTTTATTGCTTGTCATGGTTTAGTTCTTTTTGCATTAGTCACAAATGGCACCTAAGAGAACAAAGAAGACCGCCAGTTCCAGTTCGACATATGATGAGCAGAGGTTCGTGGATTTTGACGCTACAAGATGCTACCAGAGCTATGTAGTGCACCGCGCTCTGGTTCCTTAGCGGGGCATTGCCCCTATGACTCACATCACCAGGACATTTACCATACCATTCAGTAGAGACATTGGGCGCTGTTTGTGTAGCACCTAAGGCAGGCGTGGTCCCCATTGTACGCAAATTTTACGCCAACATGCCTATGGAGGCATACCACACCAGCGTTCGAGGGAAACGTATCCAGTTCGATTCCGTCTCCATTAACAGGTATTTTCGTCTACCTGATTCTGAGACTGACGAGTATACCATATATGCCAAGACACAGTTTGACCCTGCACAGATACTTGCTACCCTAGCACGAGCTGGAGCTTAATGGGTAACTAGTAGAGGAAAGGTCTCCAAACTCAAAACAACAAATCTCACATTATCAGGCCGAGTGTGGCATAGTTTTATCTCGTGCTGATCAGAGCGATTGCCCTGTAGTGACGTGACGAAGGATCGCGCCATCCTCTCATATGCCATTGTCATTGGGAAGACGATTGATGTAGGCAAAGTCATTAGTCGATACATTAGGCACCTGCGGCGGGGCACGACCACTGGTGGATTAGGGCATCATCATGGGACTTGCAGGAGTCACCTGGACCTTCGAGGAGAAGCTGATTCACCCCAAGGGGGTGATGGATAAGAACTACATCATGGGACTCCGGGATCACGACCAAGGAGTGCTTGCTGGGATGCAAGGTGACGAGCCAGAGTTCTTCCTTGACGCAGTCGAGGGTGAGATGGGTGAGGAGAGGCGCATGAGTCTCCACATCGCCACCTTGCAGGATTACGAGGATCCGGTTCATGCCATGGCCAAACTAGAGCAACGTTTCGACAAGCATGAGTCTCAGAGTCGTCGTGAGGAGTGCCAGATCATGCGACACTTGCAGTACAATGAAGCATCCACCCGCCATCTATATGACTTCCTCCGACACATTCATGGCTTAGATCTAGCATTTCCAGGCCCTATGCCTCCTTACGCCTCCTCTGATGAGGAATGAGATTTTTTCGAGCTCAGGGCAGTACAGTTCTTTTCTCTCCCCCATTATTTCCCTATTTGATTTGTCTGTATTTTTTTTTATCTATATTTGCACATTGAGGACAATGTTGTTCTCAAGTTTGGGGGAGATTGTATGACTTTTACTTACTGTTTACTTCATGAGATTTATCTGACTCCGTTCCATATTGTATCACATTCTTTTCTACTATTTGTTTTTGGTGCATTTGATCGATTTCAGGTTAATGGAATGGATTGCTCATTGTAAGTCTTTCCTACTTTGACTATGATAACCATTGATGAAATTTAATTGGAATTTGTGAATAACGTTCATCAGCTAAGAGAACTTGATTAAATTCAAATATTAGGATGTTTAAAATTGATTAGAGAATTACTTGAAGCTATTTGCACTTAGCTAATCCCGGAAAGATCCTCAATGGTTAGGGCAAGTTTATTTTGTCCAGAAGATCGTTGTGACCTCGATAGGCTTAGGAGCTGATGAAAGAGCAAGTTTGCTTAATTGAAAGTATATACCTTTTTAAAGTTTTTTTTCACTAAAAAAAATGATAAACAAGAGAGTACTCCAACATCCTAAGTATTGTGACCAATACTTGTCTTTTGAAGGATTAAACTTATGATGCGAGTAGTTTTTGACAATCTGTATGGTATCTATGCTCGTAGTCAGCTATTTTCACCACAAAGTGTTAATATGTTGGAGCGAAGGCTTAGACGACTGAAGGATTCCCTCCAAAAAAAAAAATAAATATGTCGTTTGTGAAGTAACGGTTAAGTTTGGGGGTGAAAGAAAAACAACAATAAAAGGTTAAACTTTCTGATTGTGTAAATGAGCTGAAGATTTGGAGCCTAGGGCCAGTGTAGAGGGAAAATGAACAGATGACTCAATAAGGTTATCTTAGGGTTATAAGGACTAAACTGGAAAAGGCTAGCACACACCATCTCAAGGAATAATTTGATTCAATTTTAAAATCTTATCATGTAGTTTTTAATCAATGTTACCTTTTTGATGAGTTTATTCTTCGATTCATACAATTCCTGAGGATTGAGTTTGTAGTATGAAACCTACTCTGATATGATACTTCTTTTTCTTGCTCGAGGACTAGCAATTGTTTAAGTTTGGGGGTGTTTGATAGCACACAAAATGTGTTATCCTTAGGCTTAATTATGTTAGTTTGGTGATAATTTCAGGGCTTTCACGTAATTAATTTGTTGAATTTCATGTTAAAGAGCAATTTAAGGATGGATGGAGAATTATGGGTGAAAAAGAAGCCAAAGATTGCCTAAGGGAGCTAAAATTGACATTAAATGGAAGAAGGAAGGCCAAACCAAGCCATCAAATCCGTGGAGATAGCGTTGCAATGCCATGAGTGGAGCCACCCAACAATAAGAATCTATGTCGATGGCGTTGCAACGCCCAACACGCAACAAAGAAGCCATGAGATCCGCAGCGATGGCGTTGCAACTCTGCCTTTCAGCGTTGCTACGCCACTTCGATAAGCGTAAGCGCGAGGGTAGCGGCGTTACATGGTAACGTTGCACTCAGCGTTGCAACGTTGTTACATATTTTCCTTTTTTTTATTTATTCCCTTAGGCCACGACATTGCAACGCCGTGCCGATGATATAAAAAGAAATTTTGCTTCTTGTTTTGGGGAGGACCTTTTTGGAGAGATTTTCACACCATTGTCTAAACATCATTGTGCGAGCTTGTAAGAAGACTTTGGAGAAATTTCAAGGAGAAGATGTTTTGGAGCTCGGGGTTCGTGATAGGTGTTGGGATCGTTGTCGTTCACGCCACGAGAGTTCTTTCTTCATTCTCTTCACTTTGATTGTTGAACTATGGTTTTGTATTTGAGTTTAGTAGGATTTATAATGGACATGAGTAGCTAAACTTGTTATCTTAGGGATACATGTAGGCTTTTAATTATGTTATTTTGTTGAATTGACTGTTTTTGGTTTATTGTAATGTTTTTATTCATGCAATTGCATCCTTAATGCTTGTAGACTCATGATCACAGTTTATTTGTTCTTAGGTCTGAATTCATTCTTGTGAAAGATATTTTAGATCTGATCTCAACTGCATGACTGATAGTTACTTTGACATGAGAATGATTGAAGTGCTATTAGAAACCCATAAGAATTGAACTTAGTGTCATGTTTGATTTTTAGGTTGAACAAAGATGTTTAATTCTATCTCTTGCATGAGATTCACTTGCCTCGAGAGAGGTTATTTGTTATATTAGTTTCTTGGTTTATAAAAGCAGTGCAATAACCCATTAGCATGATCTCAATAAAATAGTTAATTAATTGATGAAATCTACTCCCTAAGATATTTGTCTCTCCTGATTGTTCTCAATTTTCACTCTTTGATTTTGTGTTTCACCTCACCTTAAGTTTAATTTTCTAGATAAAATGGAGTGGTGTTATTGATAGGAATTAATTGAATTAAATAACCCAATCCTATGGAGTATACTCGTACTCAAATCCACTATATTAAAACTTGACCCCCCGAACACTTGCGGTCTTGCAAATTTTACGCAACAATGAGTTATCTGCAAAATATGTCAAGACAAATAAATCAACAGATTCAACACGAATCCTTAAAATACATTTATAACGCGCATGAAGGAGAGAACGGTGAGAGAACATGTTCTCGATCGGATAGTTCACTTCAGCGTGGCGAAATGAACGGTGCGGTCATAAACCGAGAAACGTCAGATGTCGTTCATCCTGGAATCTCTTCCGAAGAGCTTCCTACAAATGAAGAGATTCCAACAAATCCGCAGTAATGTAGTGATGAACAAGATAGAGTATAACCTCACTTCCCTCCTAAGCGAAGCTGCAGACTTGCAGTCTCTTATGAAAAATAAAGGATAGATCAATGGAGAGGAAAATCTGTTTGCCCATTTGAAAAGGTTTCATAAGGGTTCATCCTTTGGGATTAAATGTTGCAGTCATCCTTCTGGACTTGAGAAGACACAGAAGAAAAGGAAAGGAGAAAAGAAAAAGACAAAGGCACGGTAGAGTTGTTGTTTGGCAAGAAAATATTGTTATTAGATAACGTGTATATAGTTCTGAGGTTGACTAGAAACCTTATTTCTATTTCTTGCCTTATCAGTCAATGTATTTAAATTTCGTTTCAGTTAAATAAAGCATTTATTTCCTTGAAGGGTATTGAATTATATGTTGCTCCACTTGAGAATAATGTGTATGTTTTAAGGCCTAATTCGATTAAAATTGTTTTAAGCAGATGAATTATTTAAAGCAAACAAATCTGTGAACTAATAAAAAGAAAATGGTTTCTCCTAAACAAAATGCCTATCTTTGGCATCGAAGGTGAGGTCATATAAATCTCAATAGGGTTGAGAGATTAGTGAAAAACGAACTTCTAAGCGAGTTAGAAGAAAGTTTGTTACCTGTATATGAATCGTGCCTTCTAGGCAAAATAATCAAACGACCTTTTGGTGGAAAAGGTTATAGAGCCAAAGAAACTTTGGAGCTTATATACTCAGATCTTTGTGGTGTGATGTTTGTTAAAGCTCGAGTGGGTATGAATATTTCATCTCTTTTATAGATGATTATTCAATGTATGAATACATTTACCTAATGCATCACAATTATGAGGCACTGGAAAAGTTCAAGGAATATAAAACTGAGGTTGAGAACCTTTTAGGTAAATCCATCAAAATACTTCGATTTGATCGAGGTGGAGAGTATATGGACTTTGAATTCTAGGACTATATGATAGAACATGGAATAACGTCCCAACTCTCAGCCCCTGGTATGCCACAACAAAATGGTGTATCGGAAAGAGAAACAGAACCCTGTTAGACATGGTTCGGTCGATGATGAGTTATGTTCATCTCCCTAACTCGTCTTGGGGTTATGTAGTAGAGACTGCAGTGTACATTTTGAACAATGTTCCTTGAAAAGTGTTTCTAAGACACCTTACGAACTCTTGAATGGACGTAAGAAAATTTATGTCATTTTGTAATTTTGGGATCTCAACTCATGTGCTAGTGACAAGCTCGAAAAAATTGGAACCTCGTTCAAAATTATGCCTATTTGTGGGTTGCCCTAAAGAAACGAGAGGTGGTCTATTTTTCGATCCTAAGGAAAATAGGGTGTTTGTGTCGACCAACGCCACTTTCCTTGAGGAGGATCATATCAGGGATCACAAACCCGAAAGTAAGATTTGTTAAATGAGTTAAGCGATGCGTCGATAAAGGTTCACGATCTTTGCTTGGAAGTTAACAAAGTTGTTGACCCTAGCTCGTCTAGTCAAAGTTGTCCATCTCAACAGTTGAGAGAGCCTCGACGTAGTGGAAGAGTTGTTACCCAACCTGACCGTTACATGGGTTTGACTGAAACTGAAGTTGTCACACCTAGTGATGACTGTGAGGACCCATTGTCTTATGACCAAGCAGTGGATGACATTGACAAAGACGAATGGATTAAAGCCATGGACCAGGAAATGAAGTCTATGCACTTCAATTCCGTTTGGGATCTTGTGGATCAACTTTGATGGGGTTAGACCTATAGGTTGTAAATGGATCTACAAGAGAAAACGTGGTTTAGATGGGAATGTGCAGACCATCAAAGCTAGACTCGTGGCAAAGGGTTACACCCAACGAGAAGGGGTTGACAATGAGGAAACCTTTTTTCTGTTGCCATGATCAAGTCTAGTTGAATCCTTCTTGCCATTTTTGCATATTATGACTATGAAGTATGGCAAATAGATGTCAAAACAACCTTTCTGAACGACAATCTTGACGAAAATATCTACATGGACCAACCTAAAGGGTTCATTGAACAAGGTCATGAGCAAAAGGTTTGCAGGCTTAAATTATCCATTTATGGGTTGAAACAAGCCTCCAGGTCTTGGAATATAAGGTTTGATGAGGCTATCAAATCTTATAGTTTTTATCAAAATGTTGATGAACCTTGTGTATACAAGAAGATAATCAACAGTATTGTCACTTTTCTAGTGTTGTACGTGGATAATATCCTACTAATTGGGAATGATGTAGGATTCCTCACTGACATTAAAAACTGGTTGGCTACGCAATTCCAAATGAATGATTTGGAAGAAGCGCAATTTGTTCTCGGGATCAAGATTGTCTGAAACCGCAAGAGCAAAACACTAGCCTTGTCTCAAGCATCCCACATCGACAAAATGTTGATTCGATATAAGATGCATAACTCCAAGAAGGGTTTATTACCTTTCAGGAACGAGGTTCATTTGTTTAAGGAACAGTGTCCTAAGACACCTCAAGAAGTTGAGGACATGAAACGAATCCCTTATGCATCAACTGTAGGTAGCCTCATGTACGCCATGTTGTGTACAAGACCCGACATCTGTTATGCAGTTTGGATTGTCAGTAGGTATCAATCCAATCCATGATTAGATCACCGGATAACGGAAAAAGCAATCCTAAAGTATCTTAGGAGAACGAGGGACTATATGGTTGTGTATGGGACTAAGGATCTGATCCTTACAAGATACACGGACTCTGACTTCAAGGATGATAAGGATTCTAGGAAATCCACATCGAGGTCAGTGTTTACTCTCAATGGAGGAGCAGTAGTCGGGTGAAGAATCAAGCAAGGAGCTCGTCACCTGTAGGTCCATTAGGTCCCTTGGTTAGCTCAAACTGGATAAATAGAGGGTTTACAGTTTGGTGTGGGTTTGAAGTGTTCAAATTCATTATAAGGGTATTTATGTCATTTATATGAGATATGATTGACATATTATATAGTTTAATGTGAATGAAATTCATAATAAACTATAGGTTAGCCTAACTGTTTAATTAGGGCTAATTTTGAGAAAATGATTGAGAGAAATTAAATTGAATGTGATTCAATTTAAAATCCACAATTTTACAAATTTGATTTGTATAATGAGATATGAGATATCTTATTATATGTGGTTATGCAAATATGATTTGTATAACCTATGGATGTGGTAAAATGGTAAATAGGTGGTAACACCTATCACCATTATTTAAACTCCTTTGCAAAAAGGATTACTCACTTGAATGTTCATTTTTTGATTTCTCACCGAAAGAACTCAAGAATTCTCTCTCAACCTTCTCTCAAATCTCTCCTCCCTTTCACCAAAAGGAGCCCCACCTACTCTCCTTCTAGCTAAAGAAAACAATCGAGAAGTCCTTTCGAAAGTGTCCGAGTAGTTCGTTTGTTCGAGGAGATTGAGTTTGTTGAGATCGTAAACACGAAGAGTTCGTGACCGAAGAAGGAAAACACGAAGAACGGTTCTTCAACAAGTAAGTTTCTCTTGTTGTTTTTCCTTCTAAAAACATGTTTAACCTAGTTTCTATAGGATAGAAATGATTTTAAGAAAATGTTTTTCATAACGAAACCACGACGATTCAATCGGTTTTCCGCTGCGTGGGATTTTCATTCCCTTAACGATCTATGAAGGGTTGACTCAGGGGCATTAGTTAAATCAATGGACATAACTTGTCCTAAAGTGAGGAGAGTGCAACTACCAGTTTATAGTGGAGTGACTCGTAGTTAACGAATGTTGATTAACAGATCAAAGAGTTTTATTAATTTTGTAAACCCGAGATCTTTCTTTGGAACTTCCTTATTATCAAACAACAAAAAGAAAGAAGAAATGAATGTTTAAAACTTGGTTTCCCATGTTTTAAAAGAAAAGTAATGAAGTGAAAGACAAAAGGAAAACAAGGAAGAAAAAGTTTAAACCATTTTGGTTTGTTTTGCTTTTAAAGACAAAAGAAGAAAAGGAAATGAAACAAATGTTTTATATTAAGTTATTTTGGTTTTGTTAAGAA
This sequence comes from Trichosanthes cucumerina, assembly GCA_036507285.1. Classification (NCBI taxonomy): domain Eukaryota; kingdom Viridiplantae; phylum Streptophyta; class Magnoliopsida; order Cucurbitales; family Cucurbitaceae; genus Trichosanthes; species Trichosanthes cucumerina. Next base: position 31,904,798 of record CM071842.1, on the reverse strand, counting down.
AAAAAAAAGAAAAGAAAAGAAAAGAAAGAAGATAAAGGAAAGAAAAGAAAAGGAAAAGAAATAGAAAATGAAAATAACAAAAGTGCAAAAAGACAAATGAATGCCTCTTCCACCAATTGACTTTTTTTTTAAAAGGGTTTCTCTCCATTTTCTTCTCTTTCATCACAAACCAAAATTTGAAATTTTCGTGGGAGAAGGAGAAAGGAAGAAGAAGGAAGCCATTTTTCATAAACTTGGAGTTGTAGTTGCAGAAGAAAGGAGAAGAACTCAAGAGGATTTTTTTTTGCAGCAAGGAAATCAACTCGGACAAGCTCACGATTTTTCTGTTCATCTCGAGCTTGCGAGTTGATTTCCTTCTTTGCAATAAAGAATCCTCTTGAGTTCTTCTCTCTTTCTTCTTACTGCAACTACAACTCAAGTTTATGAAAAATGGCTTTCTTCTTCTTCCTTTCTCCTTCTCCCACGAAATTTCAACTTTTTTTTGTGATGAAAGAGAAGAAAATGTAGAGAAACCCTTTTAAAAAAAAAGTCAATCGATGGAAGAGGCATTCATTTGTCTTTTGCACTTTTGTTATTTTCATTTTCTATTTCTTTTCCTTTTCTTTCTTTCCTTTATCTTCTTTCTTTCTTTTCTTTTCTTTTCTTTTCATTTCTTAACAAAACCAAAATAACTTAATATAAAACATTTGTTTCATTTCCTTTTCTTCTTTTGTCTTTAAAAGCAAAACAAACCAAAATGGTTTAAACTTTTTCTTCCTTGTTTTCCTTTTGTCTTTCACTTCATTACTTTTCTTTTTAAAACATGGGAAACCAAGTTTTAAACATTAAATGTTCCTCATGAGCTTTCCTGTCAACTGAGTAAACTAGTATATCATCAATAAATACTATCACGAACTGATCCAAATACTGGTGGAATATCCTGTTCATGAGGTCCATGAGGCTCTGTATGGAAGACCATGTAGAACGTCGATATGTTGGAATGAAGTTGGAGAGCGGAAGCTTATCGGCCCTGAGTTGGTACAAGTTACTACCGACAATATTAAGGTAATCGAGAGAAAATTTGAAGGTAGCACAAGACCGTCGGAAGAGTTACGTGAGATAAGCGGCGAAAGGACTTAGAATTCGGGTTGGAGATCAAGTTTTCTTGAAGTTATCTCCATGGAGAGGTGTCCTTCGTTTTGGTAAGAAGGGTAAACTAAGCCCTAGATATATTGGTCCTTATCTAGTAACGGGACGAGTTGGGCCAGCAGCCTACAAGCTGGAGTTGCAGTGAGAACTATCTCGAGTACATGATGTATTTCATGTGTCCATGTTGAGAAGTATATCCCGAGATCCGACACATGTGTTGCAAGCACAACAGTTGAGTTGGTTGAAAGAAGACATGAGTTACGTTGAGGATGCAGTTCAAATCCTCGGCTGAGGAAAGAACAAGTTTTAAGGAACAAGGCGATCCCACTCGTGAAGGTTCGTTGGAGACATCACGGAGTGGATGAGGCAACACGGGAGTTAGAGGATCTAATGAGGAGGAAGTACCCAATGATTTTCACTTAAAGACTACTCAATTTCGAGGACGAAATTTCTCAAAGGAGGTAAGTTGTAAACCCGAGATCTTTCTTTGGAACTTCCTTATTATCAAACAACAAAAAAAGAAAGAAGAAATGAATGTTTAAAACTTGGTTTCCCATGTTTTAAAAAAAGAAAAGTAATGAAGTGAAAGACAAAAGGAAAACAAGGAAGAAAAAGTTTAAACCATTTTGGTTTGTTTTGCTTTTAAAGACAAAAGAAGAAAAGAAAGTGAAACAAATGTTTTATATTAAGTTATTTTGGTTTTGTTAAGAAAAGAAAAGAAAAGAAAAGAAAAGAAAGAAAGAAGATAAAGGAAAGAAAAGAAAATGAAAAAGAAATAGAAAATGAAAATAACAAAAGTGCAAAAAGACAAATGAATGCCTCTTCCACCGATTGACTTTTTTTAAAAAGGGTTTCTCTCCATTTTCTTCTCTTTCATCACAAACCAAGCTGAAATTTCGTGGGAGAAGGAGAAAGGAAGAAGAAGGAAGCCATTTTTCATAAACTTGGAGTTGTAGTTGCAGAAGAAAGGAGAAGAACTCAAGAGGATTCTTTATTGCAGCAAGGAAATCAACTCAGACAAGCTCTGATTTTCTGTTCATCTCGAGCTCCACAAGAAGAGGTAAGAGTTGCGCGTTTGTTTCATGAAATTTAACTCATATTGGAACAAAATTCGTGGAGGAAGCTCGAGCCAATTCTGATGTTAAGTTGTTGTTTTGTTAAGAGGAAGGCAGAAGACAGAAATTTGCTGTCAAATCTGAGAGGTCTCTGATGTTTTGGTTGTTCTGATCTGTATACTTGGAGTTAGAAGCTCTAATTGGTATGGTTCGAAAGCTTATTCAATTTTCTACAAGTTTTTTGAAGGACTCGTGAGAAGAAAATGATTGGAAGATGTTGTAATCTTCAGGTTAAGTTTCGGGTTGCAGCAGGAAGTGAAATCTGGAACAGCAGCAGAATCATTTTAGGGGTTAAGCTACTGAGGTATTTTCTAACCAATACGTTAGGAATCTCATTTTTATGTCTTCATAAGCGTTTTAGAGGGTTCAAAAAGGAAGAGTTTGGTATAAAGTACATTCTTTTTGGATAAGTAATGAAGAAGTTATGGCTGTCTGAAAATAGGGCAGAAAATCTGAAAATGCTGGAATTTTTGAAAGTGTGTTTTCTTGTAGTTTTAGGGTTAAAAACCATGAGCTCGAGGTTCTAATACATGAATTTGGTTTGTTTGATAGGCCAAGAGCAAATAGGTCAAGTGTACGGGCTAAGATTCTAGTTCAAGCACTGTGAGTGATAAAAGGAACTTCAAAAGTGTATATATGTTTGAATTATGTTCAAGAAATGCAAGTTTTGCTAGAATAAAGTTTTCAATGCATTATGCTTTCTTTTGAGTACATGATTATGACTATTCATGTTTTCCTAGAAATGTGTCAAGTGTTCATTGTGACCATAAAAGTCTTAATAAAGTTTATACATGAGCATATGTCCAATGGTTGCAAAATTTATGGTAATGTTATGATTTCAAGCAAGCATGTACTAGCAAGTATGTTTTAAAGTTTTCGATTTTATGAACAAATTTGAGTAAGCTTGAGTTTTATGAAAGAAAAGATAAGCGGGCATGTTCAAATGTTTCATGTGATTTTACGAGATATTGAGAGCCGAGGCTTTATGGTACCGTGTGCACACGGGTCTTATTCTGTTGTCGGCGTTGAGTGTACTCGTGACAACCAGTATTTGTCGTGAGTCTTTGGGCGGGCCCCACTACGACAAAGACGATGGGAGTCTTTGGGTGGGCCCCACTACATCGTGAGAGTAAGCGTTGGTTGTCTTTGGCGCCCTACACAGCGTAGATTGTGAAATGTTTTTAAAAGAGTTTATTTCATTTACATGCCTTACGAGATTTTGATGATATACTTGTTGGTTTTTACGAAAGTCTATTATGATTCTCGTTTACTTTCAATGCTTGAATACAAATGCATATGCTCATAGTTTTGAGTCACATGTTTTACAAGTTATAGATATTAAACACGAGTCACTCACCTTGAGCTTCATAGCTCATTCTTTCTATGTTTTCAAGCTTTTGGTAGAGATCGAGCTCCCGGCACTTTGAGTTCTTGCCATAGTCTGCTAAAGCTTCATAAGTTAAATACTTTTATGTATTTGGTTTTGTCTAGCAAGTCTCTATGTTTGTAAATTATTTTGAGAGGACTTTGGTGTTATAGTTGTTTGTACATTAGAGGTTGTATAAACATTTGGTTTGTCTTGTGTTGTTTCTGATGCACTAGACTTTTAGTTTCCAAGAGAGACTTGTGAATGGTTTCTCCTTGTATATGTTTAATAGTTGTCCAGTTTCCGCTATGTCATGTTTAAGTGTTCCATTTTCGAACATAGTATGTTTATCAGGTGAATCAGGGTCAACAGGTATTGTTAAGAAATAAACAATGTCTGTTGGCTTCACGCTGCCTTTCGGGCTGAGTTAACAGGTAGTTCGGAAGGGGGTGTGACAAATTTGATACCGTATTGTTGGAGCTCATGATCTGTAGGTCCATTAGGTCCCTTGGTTGGTTCAACTGAAGGGAATCGAAGTCCCGCAGGCGAAGCGATTGTGAATCACGCACTCTTGATTTAGTTACAACGATCAATTCAAGAATAAATATAACTAGATTAAGCATATAAATATAATGGACAGCAAGAAAGTTACCTTTGAATAACCTTTCTTCAAGTGCTCCTCCTTTCTCACGATCAACGCAACACGAACTCGTACGAATACCGACACTACCACTGGATCTTCTCCTTTGTTCTCTAGGTGAGGGAGGAAGGTGGGTTCCCTTTAGGAAAGGGAGGTGTTTTGTGAGAGAGATATTTGTTGTCTTGGAACCTTTCCAACAACAACAAAATGCTAGGAATCACTTAGAATGACTTCACCTAGTTGCATCTCATGCAACCATATATATATAGGGGAATGGGATGGAAATGACCATCCTACCCCTGCTTTATTCTCTCTTTAGTATATAGTTTATATATGAATCTAATTCACATTAAAACTATATATTATATAAATTATATCATATATAATGGATATAACACCTCATGTATGAAATTGAACACTTCAATTTCATTCCTAACTTTATACCCTCAATATTACCATATTAAGCCAACAGAGGTATCTAATGGACCTACTGTTCATGAGCTCCAATGATGTGAGATTAACTGATCAAACTCTTTGATCCAGTTAATCAATATTCATTAACTATAAGTCACTCCACTATAGACTGGTAGCTGCACTCTCCTCAGTGTAGATAATATTGTGTCCACTGATATAGTCATTACCCATGAGTCGACCCTTCACGGGTTGTTTTCGTAATCACGGTGGGTCAAATTACCGTTTTACATTGTGATTACCTCTTTGTTCTTAAGCACCACCTGATCTTCTAATGAACAACAAATCTAAGGTTCTACCTTAGACTCATACCCTCATAGAGGCGGGGACCCCCGTTGTTCAAGACTGGACTCGGTTCTTAAAGGAACAACCTATCTAATTCCTTAGTGTAGGAATGAGTGAATTCCATCTTGCAGATTAAGTGCCCGGCTACCTACGAGGTTCTGTCATTCCCGAGAAGGTAGGCTTATTGAGTCGACTCTACAGGCCACTCTCTCCCATACTAGTCTAAGGACAAACTCCTATAAGCGGGAGTTCTTAACTTGCTCGAGATTAGGTCGAGTCACTAATGACCATCTATAAATTACTAGTCTTATCACATTAGCGGTGATTACTTCTTTGGTTAGACTAATAATTTTGCGATCGATCTTGTATGAACTCTTCATACAGGATGCCCCCACTCGCATGTCAACTACATGAATGAGTTGGATTACCTCATTTGTACTAATTACAAAGTGAGCCGCATTCATGGTGTTACCAGAATTAGGTTTCCAACCTTATTCTTATACCATAGACTATTTAGGTTATATTCTTGAACTCAACCCAAATAAAGCAAGCACATGAGAACATGAATTTATAAAGCAAGGCGTAATTCTATCAAAACAAATAACACTTTATTTAATTGATCAAAATTACACAAGTTTAGGGCAAAAATCCCAGCATCAACATGGAATTGAATGAGGGTAAAATTTTTTGGAATGAATTTGAAGTGTTCAAATTCAATTTAGGGAGTTATGTCAATTATATACGATATAATTGATATAATATATAGTTCAATATGAATATGATTCATAATGAACTTAATTATGCCTAGTTATGGTATTAAGGCATAAATTAAGGAAGTAATTTGAGAGATGTGAAATTGAATTTGATTAAATTCGATTTGTCGACATTATGTAAATATGATTTACATAATAAGGTATTTGCTACCTTATATTATGCATTTATGCATAATTAGTGGAGTTAGTGGCATAATGGGTGGAGAATTTGTCTTCACCCATTTTGCCTATAAAAGCATCCTTTGGATGCATTTTGCAACACTTGGTGCATTTGCTAAATTTTAGAACTCTAGCAAACAACACTTCTCTCTCAAATTCTCTCTACTCTCCCTAATCCCAAAATGGAGATTCTATCTCTCTCCCTCTCCTAGAGAAAAATCGAGAAGGCTTTTTTGGTGGTGTTCATGTACTCGATCGTAGAGGAGAAGAGGTCGTTGACGACGAGGGAATTTCGTGAAGAATTGGTATTCAAAGGTAACCATCTAATTCTCTTTTTATCCTTTCAAAGTATGCTTAGCTAGATTTTATGTTTTTGAGATTTTTCTATTTAACACAATTGAGAGTAACGACGATCGTTCGCTTCCGCACGGGATTCGATTCCCTTCATAAGTTGAGGGAAAATTTGTAATTAAAGTGGTTAGGATTTTGTAAACTTCTTTCTTCTCCACCAGTGGTTTTGTTTTTTTGTTCCTCAGGTCATGCAACACCACAAAAAAAAACGTGCCATCTTCAATTTTTTCTTCCCTTCTCCGATCAAGCCATGTTCAACTTCTCCTTCTCCTTTGCGAAGTGGAAACCCTCGACGTCATGCGATAGAACGTCGCCGACCACCTCAGACTGCCGACAACCCAACTCTATCACTCGCGAGCCCTAGTTACGCGCCGCCCTCCTCCTCGACGTCACACATGTGCTCTGACTGCAACCAATCGGTCACCTCCAGCCGACCTGCAGTCATTCTGCCGCCATGTCGTCTGATGCCTTGCTGGAGCATAACGAGTTGAGCTGCCACATATGCTTGACGAGCCACTTGGATTCGACGTTGTTAGCCCCTGTTCGTGCACACGCCAGCCGGGTTGAAGCCAAACGACTCGTTGTAGTCCCAGATTTGAGATGAACGTGCAAATCGGCGTTGGATGTATCGTCGCACGCGTCACCATCAATCGTTAATTTTTATCTAGCTTTTCGTTTTTTAGTTTATTTCTTCTATGGTGAGTACATCGGACTGTTCTAACGTGTTTTTAGTCATTGGAGAGTGAGTTTTTGAATTGATTCATTAAGGTGCCAAAATGGTTTATGCTTGATAATCGGATTCTAAATCGACCATGGTTGGCCTTAGGAAATCCCTTGTGTTCAATACCTCGACAACAAGAATTTTATCATGTTCGACATCATTTGGGCTCATAAGTTAAATTCGAAGTACATTGGGTGAGTTTTTGAGGCCATATATTTCCATGTTTAAGATTGAAGTATCGATTGGACTTTAATTTTGGGATTTACTTGTTAAGCAGGTTCGAAAGGGGACTCCCTATCGACGTTGAATATGGAAATATAGAATAAGAAGCTAGTTGTTAATCCTCTTCCATTTTTCAGAAGGTTGGTTGTGTGCAATTTTTTCTTTTCTGGGATATACTTGTTGGCCCCAATTTTACTTGACTTTCCGTTTATCTTGTTAGAAGCTTTTGAAGGGTTCTTCATTTTGAATTTTAGTATTTTTGTTGACAATGATGTTCTAATCAACGTTTACTATATTGAGTTTCCTCTTATAAACTTATTGCAAACTGGAGGTTATGGTATTAATTACCAATCTTTATGAGTTATAACATGTGATTAATACGTTGAGTTATCAAGTAGGCTTAAAGACACATCCTTCCAATGGGAACTAAGATCGTTCCTCGTACCAAAGTTTGGATCATGATGTTTGCAATTGAGGCACCGAAAAATCCAGCTGATATGCACTACCTCCTCAATCATTCCTCAACAAAATTCCAAAGTTTCTCAGGGCGTTGCGATAAAGGAGACCGAATTCGCTTAACTTAATTTCTTGTTAAAAATTACATTCGGTGAATTGTTTGTAGTGTTATATCATTCTATTGAATACTATCGACAACTCAATGATAGTATTTAAAACTTTATGTTGTGTTTTTAATTCGTTTTGTTTGTTTAAATGACCCTGAAACTTAGTTTATTGGATTAAGTTTGAAATGAGAGATACAAGGTTTGATGGAAAATAACTTTTATTTAAATATATCAAATGTTACAAACGACACGAGTTTAGAACATACACCCCAACAATCACTACACCATTATTGTCACAGTATAAGGTTATAGGCAAATCCATGTTTGGAACAATTTCCAAATCACTCAAGAACATCTTGTTGAGCCAAATAGATTCTTTTGTTGCTTCAGAAGAAACCAAACACTCAGATCTTATTGGAGTCTACAATGCATTCTTGTTTGATAACGCCGTCAATTTATTCAGGAGTCTTAGGACACTATTCCTTAGATAGGTGAACTTCATGTCTGATAGGTAATAAACCCCTCTTAGAGTTCTGCATCGAATATCGTATCAACATTTTGTCTATATAAGATGTTTGAGACAATGCTAGCATTCTACATTTTTACGATTCCTAATGATTTGGATTTTCTATGAACATATTGCGCCTCTCTCAAATCATTCATTTGGAATTGGGTTGCAAGTCATTTCTATATATTAGACAGAATCCTACATCATTCTCAATGTGCGAGGAGATCGTGCACGTAAAGTACTTAGGACTGTTAATTCCCTAGCTCCATTCTTATAAAAGTTTTGATAGCTCTTTTGTTGATTTATGTTTTGATCATTATACTTGAATCTAATTTTCCTAGATAAAATTGGAAAATTATATTTTTAGTTGTCATATAATCTAGAAACTCAATCACGAGGGCGATACTTGGAACTCAAATCACTATATAAAAACGATATTGTACACTTGCAGTTTGCATGGTTACAAATCGTGCAACAAGGAGGACATGCTAACAAACATAAATCGATTATATTAGTTTAAAATTTTAGTGTGGGTTTTGTTCTTACGAGTCATTTATTTTATTTAGTATTTCCTCGTTAATTCTTTCTTTAGCTATTTGTCTAATTCATGTTAGTTATATTAGATTTGTGCGTTTAATTTTGCTTATTGTTCAGTTTTATTTAGTGATGTTTTGCTTCATTCAACAAATTAGCATAAATTAGTCGTCATGTGAGATCTTGACCTTGTTTATCATTTCTTGTCTATAATTGTGTATGCGTGTGTAGTGAGTTTTTGCATGTAGATTTATATTGCCACGCAAGTACTTTAGGGCCATAGAGAGATGGGTTTATTAAACTATAAAACTTAAATCTTATTGCTTTATTACTTGAGTACAACAAGAGTTCTATTGTTATAACATAAAATGCTTCTTCTTCTGGTGTCAACCAATGGTTGGGACATCAATGACATTTCCATGTTCATCAACGATTACATAAACACGATTGCAACAGAAATTGTCAAGTCTAACCATGTCTGGACCTAAAAAAACAACTGTCACTGAAGGAGTTTCTCTTTCAATTACTGCTTTAGCTACTTCTCCTTTCTTTCCTATTAGTTTAGGCCATGTAAACTTGTGTCCTGCAATATACCAAATTTAACATTAATTAGCTAATCCAAATATAGTTCAACCACAAATTTTTTATTTTTTTTTTATTTGGAATTCGGCTAAGAATTCAAATCATTTCTTAAGAAAGACGAAACTTTTTGTAGAGAAATGATTAGAACAATAACAAAATTTTCAAAAGTAAAAAACATAAAACTATGACGTCTTTTGATGACCATTTAGTTCTTGGTTCTTAAAAAACATGCTTGTTTTTCTACAATGTCTTTTCATCTTTCCTATAATAATTTAGTATCATTTAAGTTTTTAGCAAAATTTCAAAAACAAGTTTTGAAAATGACCGTTTTTAGTTTTAAGAACTTAGATTGGTTTTTGAAAACATGTGTATAAAATAAAATAGGTAAGCAAACATATAATCTCAAGAGTTGAAGTAGTATTTTTAGGCATAAATTCCAAAAACTAAAAACTAAAAGGTGATCAAACGTGACCTAAATGGTTATCAAAAACTAATTTGAGAAGAGAGAGAAAAACGTCCTACCTGGATCCAAACCGCAACAAGAAGGGCTTGTGCAACCATCACTCATACAAGGTGGATAGTGAGGCCACGAAGTACCTGCCATTCTTTCAATTTTGCTCTTCTTATGCTAAGATTAAGCTGCAACATCTCATTTATATACATATATGTTCCCTCACAACTTTAAAGATCGTCCTTTATTATTTCTCTTGTTGGGAGCATTGATATGCTTCCTATTTTGATTTATTTTATCATCATTTTTCATGATATATCTATTTTTCTCTCATCTCTCAAATTTCTTTGAAGTTTCTTTAAAATTATTTATTTTTTAATTTTCTTTTTCCTAGCGACTTATATTGACACATGATAATATAAATCTAATAGGAAGTCTAATAGACCACATTCAACGTTCATTATTTTTAGGCAATAAAAAAGAATATTTTCCATATTGGATAGTAATTCACCAAATTCAAACTTATCATAAAATCTATGCATATAGAGCAATTTCAGAAAATATATAGTTGATCCATGTATAAATATTATATTATAATTTCAAAAGATTGCAATATGAAATAAAATAGAGTAGTATAAAGTAGTTCATTATTTCTTTAAGGAATTCTAATTATTTCAGTTATGAATGACTTAAGTATCATTCTAATGGAAAAAGTATAAATAAAATTAAAATGGAAAAATAACTAATATTTGGAGATTCATTTTTTTGGCAAAATAATTATATACTTTGTGCTTTTTGAAATCAAAGATTTGGAAACATAATAATATTATATTTTTCAAATTTCGTTTGGTGTAAAGTTATTTGTATTATTCCAAATCTAACTTTGTTTTTCATATTAAAATAACGGTTAATTGTAAGTATTAAATAAGTTTCCCATTAGCTGGGTATTTTTTTTTATTAAATTCCTTAAATCATAAATAATAAATTTGTTATTAAATTTTTTTAAATGTTGGATTTTATTTTGGAAAGAAATATTTGGAGATGTTTTTCATCATGATTCATTTGCACTTCTTTAACTTATGAAAAATTTCGTCGATAGAAAAAAAAAAAATTGAGAGAATTTTTATTTATTCCGAGTCCCTTTAGTATTTTGGCATTAGGCTTTTAAACGAGGGAGATCCTTTCACTACTACAATTTTGGCTTTCTATGACACCATATATAAACAAAAAATGTGGGAGTGGATAAAAAAAGTGTCATAAAATGATTTGGAGGCGCGTTTTTGTGGGAAACAACGGAGATTTTGGATTTTGAAATTTATGAAATTTTTAATATCATAAATTTATGAAATTTTTTTAATATCATAAATTTATGACATTTTTTCAATGTCATATTTTAATGACTTAGATATGTCATAGATGACTGGATGTTCAGTTTTTGGTGGGAAAAGACATGTTTTGTGCGAGAAAAGAGGTATATTTTGGTAGGAAAAGTCAAGAAATTGTGGAAGATTTACAATTTTTATTGTCATAAATTTATGACAACGTTAAAATATCATTGTTTTTTGGTTTTATAAGTACTTTTCATTTATAAATGAAAGACAAAAAAAAAAAAATTAAAGAACAACAATGAGTCCTATTTCTTTTTTCAAATATTTTGTCAATGTTCCTATCTTCCTATGTATACATGAAACACTCTGTGCTAATTTTCCTAATTGCTCGTTCACATTTACTTCTTACAATTTATAACTCGAGGCTGAAAATTTTGCAACGAGTGTAATCTATTCACAAGCATCGACATTAGTAGTCAAGACTATACAGGTTTATAAACAATAGTAAAGTCAAACTCACCACTTTTTATAATAGTATTTTAATGTCACATGTTCTAAAATTAACTTATTTTAGGATAATTACATTCATTTGTCTATTTGTTATCTTTCGATTCGAATAACAAGTAGTACGAAGGTCTTGTTGATGTGCTGCTAAGCCACTTGCACTCTGACACTTAAGTTAGTATGAACTCAAGAAAGTCTAGAGAAACGATTTGTTGTGTGTTTTAGTACTTACCATTTTACGGACGATTTCATCTAATATATAACAATTAATTTCGTAACCGACGATAACTCACATAAATTCATTTAATTCACGATGAATTAAAAAAATAATAAATTTGAATAAGATAGAAGAATTGAATAAGATTAGTATTTTAAACAGTTAGTTCTTGTTTTATTCTCCTCTATAGGCCTTCTTTTAACAAAACTCAAATGAACAATTGAGAATTAGGTCTTTTTTTAACAAAACTCCAATGAACAATTGAGAATTACAATGTGACGTCCCACATATTCATTTTAATTCTGGTGAATTACATGGTCGAGTTTTAGTGTATTCTGAGATATATATGTTTTGGTGTCTTATTGTGAGTATTACTGAAAAATCTTTAATTCCAAGATTTTAGCTTATGCATTTTATTCCCTAAGCTTAAAAGGAGAACATAATTTTCTTTTAGTTAGATTTTGTCCAAAAACTTATTTGGAGTTTGATTTTAAAATTTAGGAGAGTTAATGTAACGCCCGAGATTTTCAACTACTGTAAATTTTTTAGGTCCTAACTCGAAATTACTAGAAAAGTTTAAGTTGGAAGCTTAAAATCTTAAGTTGGGCATATTTTTTTTTTAAATTTGGGAATAATGATACATTTGTGGTTAATGTTTAAGTTGTTGGGATTTATGCCTTAAACTCGTGTATTTGTAAATATTTAAGGAAATGAATAAAAGTGTTAATTTTCCATCAATCTTGTATTCTTGCAAATTAGATTACAAACTTGAATCCAAGAAACTTAAGCTCAAGGGTCACATTTAGAAGATCTTGAACAGTGTGTGGTTGAAACACATCTAGGATCAAGTTCAAGTAATTGACCCGAATAGTCTATAGTACATAGATTGGGTTAGGAACCCCATCCTTGAAACACAGTGAATGCGACCAACTTTGTAATTGATACAAACGAGGTAATACACTCGTTTATGTAGTTGACATGCGAGTGGGGGGGCATCTTTGCGATGAGATTGGAAAAGACCGGTGAGAATTGTTAAACCATTCTAGCAACGTCCTTGATAGATTAGGGCTAATAATTCACAAATGACCATCGATGACTCAAGCGATGATCTGAGCGGATTGTGAACTCTTGCTGCGGGGTTTATCCTTAGACTAGTGCGGGTGAGAGTGGTCGCGATTGCCGACTCAATAAGCCTACCTTCGAGGATGAAACCTCATAAGGAGTGGGGACTCAACCGCAAGAAGAAGGAATTCACTCGTTCTCGAACTAGGGTAACTAGATAGGTTGTTCTGTTAAGAGCTGAATTCAAGTCTTGAACAACGGGGCCCCTCCCTCTTGCTGGCCCGAAAGGGATATTGCTTATGATCGAACCATAAACTTGTTGTTCATTAGAGGATAAGTGGTACTTAAGGTAAAAGAAGTAGTCGCATACGAGTAAAATTGTAAGTTGACCGGATTGTGACTACGAGCGACTGTGAAGGGTTGAGTCACGGGCATTGGTTAAATCAATGAACACAACTTGTCCTACAGTTAGGAGAGTGCAACTACCAGTCTATAGTCGAGTGACTCGTAGTTAACGAATGTTGATTAATGGAATCAAAGAGTTTGATTACTTAATCTCGTATCGTTGAAGCTCATGATATGTAGGTCCATTAGGTCCCTCAGTTGGCTCAACATGGAATTGAATGAGGGTATAAAGTTTTGGAATGGATTTGAAGTGTTCAAATTCAATTTAGGGAGTTATGTCAATTATATAGGGTATAATTGATATAATATATAGTTCAATGAGAATATGATTCATAATGGACTTAATTATCCCTAATTATGGAATTAGGGCATAAAGTAAGGAAGTAATTTGAGAGATGTGAAATTGAAATTGATTAAATTCAATTTGTCTACATTATGTCAATATGATTTACATAATAAGGTATTTGATACCTTATATTATGCATTTATGCATAATTAGTGGAGTTAGTGGCATAATGTGTGGAGAAATTGTCTCCACCCACTTTACCTATAAAAGCATCCATTTGGATGCATTTTGCAATACTTCGTGCATTTGCTAAATTTTTTAACTCTAGCAAACAACACTACTCTCTCAAATTCTCTCTACTCTCCCTAATCCCAAAAAGGATGTCCCACCTCTCTCCCTCTCCTATAGAAAAATCGAGAAGGCTTTTTGGCGGTGTCCGTGTGTTCGATTGTATAGGAAGAAGAGGTCGTTGAGACCGAGGGAATTTCGTGAAGAATTGGTATTCAAAGGTAACCATCTAATTCTCTCTTTATGCTTTCAAAGTATGCTTAGCCAGGTTTTCTATTTTTTAGATTTTTTCTATTTTTTAGATTTTTCTATGTAACACAATTGAGAGCAACGACGATCGTTCGCTTCCGCACGGGATTCGATTCCCTTCAATTGGTATTAGAGTCATTCTTGCTCTTGATTGTGTTAGAAATTTCTCAAAAACTAGGTGGGTGTAACATCCAATTTAGAGAAATTGTATGTCGTTTGCAAAATGGTTGTTTACATGATTTGACATTTTAGATTTACAATTCAATTGAAATGTTCAATGTAAGGGCTCGTTGTTTTGGGAAAAATGTATTGTAAATCGAGTTTGTAAGTCTGTGTTGTTCATGGAAAAGTGTTGTTGTGAAAAAAAAGAGCGGAATCGACTGAAAAAAAGAAGTTGTCTTTGTTGTGCAGAAGACAGCTTTCCAACGATGTTCATCAACGTTGCAACGCCAACCAAGCGGACGGAGGGCGATGCGAGGGCAGCGTTGTGCGCTAGAGAGGCGTGGTAACGCCACTCAGCATGAAGATGCCATGAGGGTGTTGAGTAGTTAAGCGTTACAACGCTTGCCACAACGTTGCAACGTCGCTGCGTTAGTGGCAGAAGGTGCATGCGAGCAATCCGCGGGAGATGGACAAGTGGGCTATTTTTTGCGGCATTATTTTTATTTTTAATTTCTTTTTATTATTTTATTAATTATTATTAATATAATTTAATTATATTAATTTTAATTAAGGTTTAGGATGCCAAATTATGGTCCATTTTTACTATTTTAATTATGCAATTGTTATGTGATTATTTATGTGCATAATGTATGTCATTTAGATTAAAATCTCATTTTAGGTTAAGCATATTCATGCATCATATTATAATATAAGATTATATAGTATGTATGTTTAATTATTCTAAAGAGTTATATTAATTATAATGAAAGCATAGTCATGCATTTATTTCATATGATGAGTGTGTTGTATGCTTTCTTTTATTCATGTGATGAATGATCAAGCACTATAACATAGAAATGCATGTAACCTAAGTATTAATTAACTAGTTTTAAAATTGGTTTAGAACCTGTTATTAATTAGACTTAGGTTATATAGTTCTAATAAGATTAGAATTAGGCAATTAAATATGACTTATGAATGGTGACCGATAAGTGTATTTGTCTAAGGAAGGTTCTGGCTAGGTTGGGGAATTTAAGCTGACGGAAACGGAACACCCCTACCTTGGAGTGAATTTGGTCTGGAGATTCATAAGTTATGTTTATCGGGAGCGACATTTATTAAATTGTTAATAAACTATATACCTAAGTTTTAATAAATGATTTATAAACTTAGATAACTCCAATATAAATGTTATATTGGTAGAGTTAGGTAAATTATAGTTGAATTTATCTAGGTCATCCTTTTAATTCTAAAGTACTTAGTGAGAGGAAATAAGTGTATATGATACATTAATTTCCACGTACGCATCTCCATTTAGTTCACACCGTCATATCCATACTTGGCCTCGTGGCGCAAATGGGAGCGTCCCTCATCGGATGATGTTTGTGTGGGTCAAAAGCAAGGTGAATGGAGAGAGTGCTTATAGTGAGTGGGAGCGGGACGTATGCAAACGGGTCCCACAGTCTCTTCTATTGGTTTGCGCTATGAGATTCTTATAATCCACCGCTAGTTTGCCTGGACGAGATAATCTCTTGAAGGGTCCGATCATAGGAGTGAAACATAGCGAACTCCCGAAAGGGATAGGGTTGCCTTAGCTTGTTTTCCAACTTAGTCCTCCATTCGGTGAATTTTGTTGGATCGGAACTCTGGGATCTAAAGTTAGAGGGTTACACTCACGGGATACATTAAAAGTTAATGGATCTAGACTGAAGAATGGTAGGTAGAACCTATAGGGAATAAGAGTTTTTCGGTAATAGGGTTGGTCGAGATTGTCTCGTCCCAGAGGAGGAGTGATTCGACTACCCTTTGGTGGCGGTCATTCTAAACCTATGGGATATCATTGCAAATTAATTAACCTAGGGATCATAGATTAATTTTGCGAAAGCATGATCATAAGTTTATGCGAGATAATAATACAAGAAGGTTTTTCTTCTTTTTCAGCAAAAATGTCGAGTTCAATTATTTCACTTTTGGCTGCCAAAAAACTCATTGTAAACAATTACTAAACCTGGAAAAAAACATTAACACGTTATTGGTTATGGACGACCTGAAGTTCGTTCTCACTAAGGAATGTTCTCAGATCCTTTCTCGAAACGCGTCTCAATCTGTTAAGGACGCGTATGACCGTTACACCAAGGTCTACATCCTGGCTAGCCTATCTGTAGTTTTGACACAGAAACTGGAGGGAATGGTCGCACCTCATGAGATCATAAGTGATAGCACACAAAATGTGTTATCCTTAGGCTTAAATTATGTTAGTTTTGTGATAATTTCAGAGGTTTCACGTGATTAATTTGTTGAATTTCAGGTTAAAGAACAATATAAGGATGGATGGAGAATTATGGGTGAAAAAGGAGTCAAAGATTGCCTAAAGGAGCTAAAACTGACATTAAATGAAAGAAGGAAGGCCAAACCAAGCCATCAATCCGTGGAGATGGTGTTGCAACGCCCTGTGTGCAACCACCCAACCATAAGAATCCATGTCGATGGCGTTGGAACGCTGCTTTGCAGCGTTGCAATGCCCAACACGCAACAAAGAAAGCCATGTAGATACGCAATGATGGCGTTGCAGCGGTGTCTTTCGGCGTTGCAACGCCACTCGATAAGCGTATAGGCGCGCGAGGGTAGCGGCGTTGCAGCCGTTGTCCTCGGCGTTAACGCTACGCCGATACGCAAAGCGCGCGTGAGGGTTGCAGCATTGCAACGCCGCTAGATATTTTCCTTTTTTTATTTATTCACTTAGGGCGCGGCGTTAACGCGCGCGCGCCGATGATATAAAAAAAAAATTTTGCTTCTTGTTTTGAGAAGGAATGTTTTGAGAGAGTTTCACACCATTGTCTAAACATCATTATCCGAGATTGTAAGAAGACTTTGGAGAGATTTCAAGGAGAAGACGTTTTGGAGCTCGGGGTTCGTAATAGGTGTCGGGATCGTTGCCGTTCACGCCACGAGAGTTCTTTCTTCGGTCTTTTCACTTTGATTGTTGAACTATGGTTTTGTATTTGAGTCTAGTAGGATTTATAGTGGACATGAGTAGCTAAACTTGTTATCTTAGAGATAGATGTAGCCTTTTAATTATGTTATTTTGTTGAATTGACTGCTTTTGGTTTATTGTAATGTTTTTATTCATGCAATTTCATCCTTAATGCTTATAGACTCTTGATCACGGTTTATTTGTTCTTATGACTGAATTTACTCTTGTGAAAGATATTTTAGATCTGATCTCAATTTCATGACTGATAGTTACTTTGACATGGGAATGATTGATGTGCTATTAGAAACCCATAAGAATTGAACTTAGTGCCATGTTTGATTTTTAGGTTGAACAGAGATATTTAATTCTATGTCTTGTATGAGATTCACTTGCCTCGAGAGTGGTTATTTGATATATTAGTTTCTTGGTTTATAAAAGCAGTGCAATAACTCATTTGCACGATCTCAATAAAATAGTTAATTAATTGGTGAAACCTAGTCCCTAAGATATTTGTCTCTCCTGATTGTTCTCAATTTTCACTCTTTGATTTTGTGTTTCACCTTACCTTAAGTTTAATTTTCTAGATAAAATTGAGTGGTGTTATTGATAGGAATTAATTGAATTAAATAACCCAATCCTTTGGACGATACTCGTACTCAAATTCACTAAATTAAAACTTGACCCGTACACTTGAGGTCTTGCAAAATTTACGCAACAATATTTTGGCGTCGTTGCCGGGGATTGGCGTTTATTTAATTCCGTTGATACTATTAAGAAGTCACTTGGTCTTAATCTAGAGTTTGTTTTCTTTGTGTTTGTTGTTTTTTTGTTTCTTTTTGTTTTGTGTTTTTTTTTGTTAGTTTTAAATTTTCTATTTTTCTGTGTTGTGTGTTGCATGCGAAGTAACTAAGAAACTGATCTAGTTCCTTTTGATCCTGAAGTTGACAGAACTTTCAGAAGGAAGCTTAAGGAGATTAAGGACAAGGTCAGAATCATGGAAGAGCAACAGGGAGAGTATAAGCCCATTAGGGAGCACTTCCAGTCCACTTTTGTTGGAAACAAATCTGGAATTATTTATGCTCATATTCAGGCTAATAATTATGAGATAAAAGCTGGCCTCATCTAGATGGTTCGAGAAAATTCCTTCAGAGGACATGCCACTGAGGATCCCAATTTGCATCTGAGATCCTTTGCTGAAATCTTTGGCACGGTAAAAATTAATGGTGTATCTTCTGATGTTATTCACTTACAACTGTTTCCTTTTTCTCTGAAGGATAAGGCAAAATTCTGGTTGGAGTCCTTTCGCACAGGTAGTATTAGTACTTGGGAGGAATTAGCTCAGACATTCTTGGCTAAATACTTCCCACATGCCAAGACTACGAGGTTGCGCACTGAGATTGGCACATTCAGATAGCAGGATGGAGAACAGATGTTTGAAGCTTGGGAAAGATACAAAGATTTACTTAGAAAATTCCCAGAACATGGTTATCCTGATTGGTTGGAAATTCAATTGTTTTATAATGGATTATCTGGAAATAATAAATCTCTTTTGGATGCAGCTGCTGGGGGGTCAATAGTTTCCAAATCTGCAGAGGATGCTCGTACTTTGCTTGAAGAGATGGTTGCCACAAGTTATAATTGGCATTCTAAAGATCAAGCTGCAAACTTTGTGGCGGGGATGTACGAGATAGATGAGGTAAGTTCCATCAAGTTCCATATGGCTTCCCTAACTAGTGCTTTGAATAAACTTACAGTGCAGTGTAATAATGAATCCATAGGCTGCGATTGCATTTGCTAACAAACTTGCGCAGTGTTGAAGATGCGGAAACTGGCGGGCTCAATATGTGAACAACAGAGGTTATGTGTACCGTAAAATTAGAATCAAAATCAGTTGCCCACTCATTATCATCCAGCTTTGCGTAATCATGAAAATTTTTCTTATGCTAATAAGAAGAATGTTTTGCAACCATCTCGAGTTATGCATCTACATCTACAAGCGAGGGTAAACCATCTCTGGAAGATATGATGAGTTCATTCATCATTTGAATCCAGAATCGAACCAACCAATTGTAAAATGTAGTGCTAAGTCCGAGTAAGCACAGTGAACTCACATGGAGCAACCATTAAGAACATAGAGGTACAGATCAGTCAGATGGCAACCACCCTAAACACGCTGCAGAAAGGTAAGTTTCCTAGTGACACTGAGGTGAATCCTAGGGAACAGTGCAAAGATGTGACCTTAAGAAGTGGTAAGGAGCTTGTTGAAACTGAAAATGTAAATTCTATAGAGCAACTAAATTCTGATGCCAAAGAGGATACAGAGGAAGTGGTAGAGGAAGCAAGCACGTCGAACCAAACAGAGAAGCTTTCTAATTTTTCTATTCCTATTGTTCCTAACTCTAATCCTTATCCTCAACGCTTTCAAAAGAAAAAGACTGATTCTGACTTTGCTAAATTTCTTGATATGTTTAAGAAACTGCACATTAATATTCCTTTTGCATATGCCTTGGAACAAATGCCGAAATATGCAAAGTTCATGAAGGAAGTGTTGTCCAGAAAGAAGAAGTTTGACAAATATGAGACAGTCAATCTCACTGAAGAATGCAGTGTTGTACTCCAGAGGAAACTACAACAAAAATTAAAAGATCTAGGGAGTTTTACTATTCCTTGCAATATTGGTAGTATTTTTGTTGATAGAGCTTTATGTGATCTAGGGGCCAGTATTATTTTGATGCCTTTATCTGTCTACAGGAAACTAGGTCTTGGGGAGTGTCAACCTATAACCATCTCACTACAGTTGGCTGACCGTTCTATCAAATACCCTAGAGGTATTGTAGAAAATGTGTTGGTAAAGGTTGAAAAGTTCATTTTTCCTACAGATTTTGTAGTCCTAGACATGGAGGATGATTCTGAGGTCCCAATTATTTTGGGACCACCCTTCCTGGCCACTGGAAGAGCATTGATAGATGTGCAGGATGAGAAGTTAACTCTGAGGGTTGGTGAGGACAAGGTTGTATTTAACATATTTCGATCCTTGAAGTACCCTAATTAGGTATGTACCTGTCACATGATTGATATTTTGGATGTTGCAGTTGATTCATTTAGAGAGTATGTTTTATTTGTTGATCCCTTAGAAACTTGCATGATAAATTCAATGTTAGATCAGTCAGGGACATTTGACCATGAAATTACTTACTGTAATAAATCACTGAACTAATTGCCTACACTGCAATATTAACAATTCTCAAAATTGCATGTCAATAATGTAGAAGAAACAAAACCTCCTGTTCTAGAGTTGAAACAATTACCTGCACACCTTCGTTATGCTTTCTTAGGAGATTCATCTACTTATCCAGTGATTATTTCTGCTGATCTGAATGGAGAAGAGGAAGATAAGTTGTTGCGAATCCTGAGAAGTCATAAGTCTGCTTTAGGGTGGTAAATTAGTGATACTAAAGGTATCAGTCCATCTATAGTCATGCATAAAATATTAATGGAAGATACCTTTAATCCATCAATTGAACACCAAAGGCGGCTTAACCCAACAATAAAAGAGGTAGTTAAAGCTGAGGTACTCAAACTGTTGAATGATGGAATTATTTATCCTATATCTGACAGTTCTTAGGTGAGCCCTGTGCAGGTTGTTCCCAAGAAAGGGGGGATGACTGTCATAAAAAATGACAAGAATGAGTTCATATCCACCGGGATGATCCTTCGGATGGCGTGTCTCAGTCGATTCTGAGGAAGTTGAATATGGCTACACGAAAAGATCACTTTCGTCTTCCTTTTATTGATCAGGTGCTTGATAGACTTGCTGGTTATCCTTACTATTGTTTTCTTAATGGCTATTCACGTTATAACCAGATCGCTATTGCTCCTGAGGACCAGGAGAAGACTACTTTCACATGCCATTATGGAACATATGCTTTAAGGAGAATGCCATTTGGATTGTGCAATGCACCTGCCACTTTCCAGCGCTTCATGATGGCAATATTCCATGACATGATTGAGGAGATAATGAAGGTTTTTATGGATGATTTTTCTGTCTTTTGTTGTTCATTTGATATATGTCTGCATAATCTTGCTCGTGTTTTGCAGAGGTGCCAGGAAACTAACCTTGTTTTGAATTGGGAAAAATGTCATTTTATGGTTAAGGAAGGTATAGTCCTAGGGCACAAAGTTTCTGAAAAGGGCTAGAGGTGGATAGAGCTAAGATTTCAGCCATTGAGCAACTACCACCTCAAGTGAATGTTAAGGGAGTACGCAGTTTCTTAGGACATGCAGGGTTTTATAGACGTTTCATACAAGATTTCTAAAAAATTGTGAAACCCTTGTGTAACTTGCTAGAAAACGATTCTTCTTTTGTATGTAGTGACGACTGTTTAGTTGCTTTTAATCTTTTGAACAAAAAGCTAACTTCTGCTCCTATTATTGTTGTGTCAGATTTGAGTCAACCCTTTGAGATCATGTTTGATGCTAGTGACTACGCCGTAGGCGCAGTTCTAGGCCAACGTCGGGACAAGATTTTCAGGGCCATTTATTATGCAAGCAAAACTTTAGATAGTGCACAACAAAATTACACTACCACTGAAAAAGAGATGCTTGCTGTTGTATTTTCTTTTGATAAATTTAGGTCTTATCTGTTAGGAACTAGAGTCATTGTACACACTGATCATGTTGTACTTAAATATTTATTTGATAAGAAAGATGCTAAACCTCGCCTGATTAGATGGATTCTTCTGTTGCAGGAGTTTGACTTTGATATCAGGGATAGGAAAGGATGTGAAAATGTGGTAGCTGACCACCTATCGAGGATAGAAAAGGAGGACAATTCACCTTCTCTCCTTATCATAGAAGATTTCCCTGATGAAAGACTTTATCAGGTACAGGATAGCTTACCATGGTTTGTTGACTATGTGAATTATCTTGCAGGAGCAGTTATGCCACCAGATCTGACTTCCCAGCAAAGGAAGAAATTCCAACATGATGTGAAGTCCTATCTTTAGGATGACCCATTTCTTTTCAAGGTTTGTGAAGATCAACTTATCAGGAGGTGCGTGCATCGAGAGGAAGTGGGCAAAATCATGCATGATTGTCATGCCTCCCCTTATGGAGGACATTTTGGGTCGACTCGAACAACTGCTAAAGTATTACAATCAGGTTTTTATTGGCCTACTCTTTTTAAAGATTGTTATACTTTTGTACGAACTTGGGATCGATGCCAACACACAGATAATATTTCACGTAAGCATGAACTTCCTCTTACCCCTATTCTCGAGGTTGAATTATTTGATGTTTGAAGAATAGATTTTATGGGACCTTTTCCATCTTCACATGGTTACCTGTATATCCTTGTTTTGTAGATTATGTTTCTAAGTGGGTAGAGGCCATTGCCACTAAGAAAAATGATGCTCGTGTTGTTATTAAATATTTACACAAAAATATTTTCACAAGATTTGACACCCCTCGAGCTATTATTAGTGATGAGGGCACTCATTTTTGCAATAAACTATTTGATTCTATGTTAACCAAGTATGGAGTTTGGCATAAGGTCTCATTAGAATATCATCCTCAGATAAATGGCCAAGCTGAGATCTCAAATAGGGAGATTAAACTCATTATGGAGAAAACAGTCAAGACCAATAGGAAAGATTGGGCCCAAAAATTGGATGAGGTACTATGCGCATATCGCACGACTTTCAAAACACCGATAGGTGCATCACCGTACCGATTGGTGTTTGGCAAGGCTTGCCACTTACCTGTGGAGCTGGAACATAAAGCCTACTGGCCATCAGAACTCCTAACTTTGACCTTCAGAAGGCGGGCGAACAAATATTGTTGCAAATCAATGAGATGGAGGAGTTCAAGAATCAAGCCTATGAGAACGCCAAGTTATATAAAGAGAGATCAACTCGTTGGCATGATCAACAGATCATAAATATAACATTTTCTCCTGGTCAGCAAGTTCTCCTTTTTAACTCCCATTTACGTTTGTTTCCAGGTAAATTGAAATCAAGGTGGTCGGGTCCATTCACTGTGAAGGAAGTATTTTCTTATGGGGCAATTGAGTTGCAAGGCAAGGATGGAGCACTGTTCAAAGTCAATGGGCAGCGTGTGAAGCATTATTGTGGTGACGAGGAGCGGCATTTGGAGAACGTTGTCCTTACTGATGGAAATGCCACGTGACCCAACTATAGGTGGTCTAGCTGAAAGACGCTAAAGAAAGCGCTGAACGGGAGGCAACCCGTTGTATTTTAATTATTTCGTCTTTTTCATCATTTATTTTATTTTACTTGTTTCTTAGTTTTTTGATATTTTTTCTTTTCTGTTTTCAGGTGAAATTAAAAAAAAAATCAAGTCTCGAAACGGCGTCGCAACGTTTAACCCAGCGTTGCAACCCTTGCGCTGGCGTTGCAACTCCAGGCGCAACATTGCAACGCTGCGCACTCTATCAGTCAAGCAACCCGTGAGGACAGCGTTGCAACGCTGCCCTTAGCGTCGCAACGCTGTCGCGAAATCTGTAATTTAAAATTTTCAGATTTAGCCGATTAGGGCAGTTTTTGCCCAAAATTTCTCTCTTCTCCTCTCTTTTCTCTCATCTTTTTTTCAATCTCTCTCAATACTTCCCAAAGATTGTTCACTTTAACCCTCCCCCACTCACTTTTCTTCCTACTTTGTGCTAGATTGGACATTTTGGGGCAAATTTCAGACCCATTTGAAGATCCACCTTGGGTAACTCTTTCTCTACCCTTTTCTTTTCATTTTTTGGTTGTGTTTCTTTGTTTAGGCCTAGGATTTGTTGTGTGTTTGGCTATATTATTGTTTAGTGTAATGAATCTTGGCCTTAGATCAACTTTCATAGCCTATTGTTGATAATGGAGGATTTGGGTAGTTTGATTGAAGTGCCCACTTGTGTTCTTAGATGAGTTTTCATGGTGTATTGATGTTAGTTTCCATTTTTTTCTCATCTTTAGGCATCATTACTCTTGAGAGGCTTAATCTTAAGTTTGGGAGTATTGAAATCATTGATTTTGGTAACACAAATTCTTGCCCATTGGTTGTGCATTTTGATGGATACATGAAGTAGTTGTGTGTTTATGCTTTCTTGGACTATTCATCCTACATGAGCATGTGATTAGTTGGTTGATCTTGTCGTTGCTCTAGTATGTTACTTTGATCCTTGCTAATTGAGAACTTTATCCTATTGTTTGATGCCATATATAGTTATTTTGCTTGGATTGTCTTTGGGTTTGTGCCTATTTTTGCTCTTGCTCCTTGTATGGTTAGGATGAATTAGTCTACTTTTGTATATGGCTTCCTTGTGTTGTATTTCCACTTCTTGTTCATGATTGATTGGTGGCGAGATTCATTGGGTTCCTATTTTTCTCTCCCGTTTACATCATCCTTGGGTAGAGAACTTAAAAGCTTATTTTCATTTCTAACTCATACACCATCCATAGGGCATCTCATTGTTTTCTCCATTTTTTTGCGCTGATTTTATTGCTTGTCATGGTTTAGTCCTTTTTGCATTAGTCACAAATGGCACCTAAGAGAACAAAGAAGACCGCCAGTTCCAGTTTGACATATGATGAGCAGAGGTTCGTGGATTTTGACGCTGCAGGATGCTACCAGAGCTATGTAGTGCACCGCGCTCTGGTTCCTGAGCGGGGCATTGCCCCTGATGACTCACATCACCAGGACATTTACCATACCATTAAGCAGAGACATTGGGCGTTGTTTGTGTAGCACCTAAGGCAGGCGTGGTCCCCATTGTACGCAAATTTTACGCCAACATGCCTATGGAGGCATACCACACAAGCGTTCGAGGGAAACGTATCCAGTTCGATTCCGTCTCCATTAACAAGTATTTTCGTCTACCTGATTATGAGACTGACGAGTATACCATATATGCCAAGACACAGTTTGACCCTGCACAGATGCTTGCTACCCTGGCACGAGCTGGAGCTTAGTGGGTAACTAGAAGAGGAAAGGTCTCCAAACTTAGAACAACAAATCTCACATTATCAGGCCGAGTGTGGCATAGTTTTATCTGTGCTAGACTGTAGCCAGTTGCCCACAGGAGTGACGTGACGAAGGATCGCGCCATCCTCTCATATGCCATTGTCATTGGGAAGACGATTGATGTAGGCAAAGTCATCAGTCGATACATTAGGCACCTGCGGCGGGGCACGACCACTGGTGGATTAGGGCATCCCTCTCTCATCACCGCCCTATGTCGCCTTGCAGGAGTCACCTGGACCTTCGAGGAGGAGCTGATTCACCCCAAGGGGGTGATGGATAAGAACTACATCATGGGACTCCGGGATCACGACCAAGGAGTGCTTGCTGGGATGCAAGGCGACGAGCGAGTTCTTCCTTGACGCGCGATCGAGGTGAGATGGGTGAGGAGGAGGCGCATGAGTCTCCACATCGCCCTGCCCCACAGGATTACCAGGATTTGGTTCATGCCATGGCCAAACTAGAGCAACGTTTAGACAAGCATGAGTCTCAGAGTCGTCGTGAGGAGTGTCGGATCATGCGGCACTTGCAGTACAATGAAGCATCCACCCGCCATCTATATGACTTCCTCCGACACATTCATGGTTTAGATCTAGCATTTCCAGGCCCTATGCCTCCTTACGCCTCCTCTGATGAGGAATGAGAATTTTTCGAGCTCAGGGCAGTACAGTTCTTTTCTTTCCCCCATTGTTTCTCTATTTGATTTGTCTGTATTTTTTTTTATCTATATTTGCACATTGAGGACAATGTTGTTCTCAAGTTTGGGGGAGATTGTATGACTTTTACTTACTGTTTACTTCATGAGATTTATCTGACTCCGTTCCATATTCTATCACATTCTTTTCTACTGTTTGTTTTTGGTGCATTTGATCGATTTCAGGTTAATGGAATGGATTGCTCATTGTAAGTCTTTCCTACTTTGACTATGATAACCATTGATGAAATTTAATTGGGATTTGTGAATAACGTTCATCAGCTAAGAGAACTTGATTAAATTCAAATATTAGGATGTTTAAAATTGATTAGAGAATTACTTGAAGCTATTTGCACTTAGCTAATCCCGGAAAGATCCTTAATGGTTAGGGCAAGTTTATTTTGTCCAGAAGATTGTTGTGACCTCGATAGGCTTAGGAGATGATGAAAGAGCAAGTTTGCTTAATTGAAAAATATACCTTTTTAAAGTTTTTTTTTCACTAAAAAAAAATGATAAACAAGAGGGTACTCCAACATCCTAAGTATTGTGACCAATACTTGTCTTTTGAAGGATTAAACTTAGGATGCGAGTAGTTTTTGACAATCTGTATGGTATCTATGCTCGTAGTCAGCTATTTTCACCACAAAGTGTTAATATGTTGGAGCGAAGGCTTAGACGACTGAAGGATTCCCTCCAAAAAAAAATAAATATGTCGTTTGTGAAGTAACGGTTAAGTTTGGGGGTGAAAGAAAAACAACAATAAAAGGTTAAACTTTCTGATTGTGTAAATGAGCTGAAGATTTGAAGCCTAGGGCCAGTGTAGAGGGAAAATGAACAGAGGACTCAATAAGGTTATCTTGGGGTTATAAGGACTAAACTGGAAAAGGCTAGCACACACCATCTCAAGGAATAATTTGATTCAATTTTAAAATCTTATTATGTAGTTTTTAATCAATGTTACCTTTTTGATGAGTTTATTCTTCGATTCATACAATTCCTGAGGATTGAGTTTGTAGTATGAAACCTACTCTGATATGATACTTCTTTTTCTTGCTCGAGGACTAGCAATTGTTTAAGTTTGGGGGTGTTTGATAGCACACAAAATGTGTTATCCTTAGGCTTAATTATGTTAGTTTTGTGATAATTTCAGGGCTTTCACGTAATTAATTTGTTGAATTTCATGTTAAAGAGCAATTTAAGGATGGATGGAGAATTATGGGTGAAAAAGAAGCCAAAGATTGCCTAATGGAGCTAAAATTGACATTAAATGGAAGAAGGAAGGCCAAACCAAGCCATCAAATCCGTGGAGATAGCGTTGCAATGCCATGAGTGGAGCCACCCAACCATAAGAATCTATGTCGATGGCGTTGCAACGGTGCTTTGCAGCGTTGCAACGCCCAACACGCAGCAAAGAAGCCATGTAGATCCGCAGCGATGGCGTTGCAACTCTGCCTTTCAGCGTTGCTACGCCACTTCGATAGGCAGAAGGCGCGCGAGGGTAGGAGCGTTGCAACGCTGCCCTCAGCGTTGCAACGTTGTTACATATTTTCATTTTTTTTATTTATTCCCTTAGGCCACAACATTGCAACGCCGTGCCGATGATATGAAAAGAAAATTTTGCTTCTTGTTTTGAGGAGGACCTTTTTGGAGAGATTTTCACACCATTGTCTAAACATCATTGTGCGAGCTTGTAAGAAGACTTTGGAGAAATTTCAAGGAGAAGACGTTTTGGAGCTCGGGGTTCGTGATAGGTGTCGGGATCGTTGTCGTTCACGCCACGAGAGTTCTTTCTTCGTTCTCTTCACTTTGATTGTTGAACTATGGTTTTGTATTTGAGTTTAGTAGGATTTATAGTGGACATGAGTAGCTAAACTTGTTATCTTAGGGATACATGTAGGCTTTTAATTATGTTATTTTGTTGAATTGACTGTTTTTTGTTTATTGTAATGTTTTTATTCATGCAATTGCATCCTTAATGCTTGTAGACTCTTGATCACAGTTTATTTGTTCTTAGGTCTGAATTCATTCTTGTGAAAGATACTTTAGATCTGATCTCAACTGCATGACTGATAGTTACTTTGACATGAGAATGATTGAAGTGCTATTAGAAACCCATAAGAATTGAACTTAGTGTCATGTTTGATTTTTAGGTTGAACAGAGATGTTTAATTCTATCTCTTGCATGAGATTCACTTGCCTCGAGAGAGGTTATTTGTTATATTAGTTTCTTGGTTTATAAAAGCAGTGCAATAACCCATTAGCATGATCTCAATAAAATAGTTAATTAATTGATAAAATCTACTCCCGAAGATATTTGTCTCTCCTGATTGTTCTCAATTTTCACTCTTTGATTTTGTGTTTCACCTCACCTTAAGTTTAATTTTCTAGATAAAATTGAGTGGTGTTATTGATAGGAATTAATTGAATTAAATAACCCAATCCTGTGGAGTATACTCGTACTCAAATTCACTATATTAAAACTTGACCCCCCGAACACTTGCGGTCTTGCAAATTTTACGCAGCAATGAGTTATCTGCAAAATATGTCAAGACAACCGTCTGAATAGATTCAACACGAATCCTTAAAATACATTTATAACGCGCGCATGAAGGAGAGAACTTCAGTGAGAGAACATGTTCTCGATCAGATAGTTCACTTCAACGTGGCCGAAATGAACGGTGTGGTCACAAACGAGAAAAGTCAGATGTCGTTCATCCTGGAATCTCTTCCGAAGAGCTTCCTACAAATGAAGAGATTCCAACAAATCCGCAGTAATGTAGTGATGAACAAGATAGAGTATACCCTCACTTCCCTCCTAAACGAGCTGCAGACTTGTCAGTCTCTTATGAAAAATAAAGGATAGATCAATGGAGAGGAAAATCTGTTTGCCCATTTGAAAAGGTTTCATAAGGGTTCATCCTTTGGGATTAAATGTTGCAGTCATCCTTCTGGACTTGAGAAGACACAGAAGAAAAGGAAAGGAGAAAAGAAAAAGACAAAGGCACGGTAGAGTTGTTGTTTGGCAAGAAAATATTGTTATTAGATAACGTGTATATAGTTACAGGGTTGACTAGAAACCTTATTTCTATTTCTTGCCTTATCAGTCAATGTATTTAAATTTCGTTTCAATTAAATAAAGCGTTTATTTCCTTGAAGGGTATTGAATTATATGTTGCTCCACTTGAGAATAATGTGTATGTTTTAAGGCCTAATTCAGTTAAAATGGTTTTAAACACTGAATTATTTAAAACAGCAAATACGCGAACTAATAAAAAGAAAATGGTTTCTCCTAAACAAAATGCCTATCTTTGGCATCGAAGGTGAGGTCATATAAATCTCAATAGGGTTGAGAGATTAGTGAAAAACGAACTTCTAAGCGAGTTAGAAGAAAGTTTGTTACCTGTATATGAATCGTGCCTTCTAGGCAAAATAATCAAACGACCTTTTGGTGGAAAAGGTTATAGAGCCAAAGAAACTTTGGAGCTTATACACTCAGATCTTTGTGGTGTGATGTGTGTTAAAGCTCGAGTGGGTATGAATACTTCATCTCTTTTATAGATGATTATTCAATGTATGAATACATTTACCAAATGCATCACAATTATGAGGCACTGGAAAAGTTCAAGGAATATAAAACTGAGGTTGAGAACCTTTTAGGTAAATCCATCAAAATGCTTCGATTTGATCGAGGTGGAGAGTATATAGACTTTGAATTCTAGGACTATATGATAGAACATGGAATAACGTCTCAACTCTCATCACACAGTATGCCACAAACAAAATGGTGTATCGGAAAGAGAAACAGAACCCTGTTAGACATGGTTCGGTCGATGATGAGTTATGTTCATCTCCCTAACTCGTCTTGGGGTTATGTAGTAGAGACTGCAGTGTACATTTTGAACAATGTTCCTTCGAAAAGTGTTTCTAAGACACCTTACGAACTCTTGAATGGACGTAAGAAAATTTATGTCATTTCAGAATTTGGGGATCTCCAACTCATGTGCTAGTGACAAACTCGAAAAAATTGGAACCTCGTTCAAAATTATGCCTATTTGTGGGTTGCCCTAAAGAAACGAGAGGTGGTCTATTTTTCGATCCTAAGGAAAATAGGGTGTTTGTGTCGACCAACGCCACTTTCCTTGAGGAGGATCATATCAGGGATCACAAACCCGAAAGTAAGTTTGTTAAATGAATTAAACAGTACGTCAGTAAAGGTTACTGATGCTGCTTGGAAGTTAACAAAAGTTGTTGACCCTAGCTCGTCTAGTCAAAGTTGTCCATCTCAACAGTTGAGAGAGCCTCGACGTAGTGGAAGAGTTGTTACCCAACCTGACCGTTACATGGGTTTGACTGGCCAAGTTGTCACACCTAGTGATGACTGTGAGGACCCATTGTCTTATGACCAAGCAGTGGATGACATTGACAAAGACGAATGGATTAAAGCCATGGACCAGGAAATGAAGTCTATGCATTTCAATTCCGTTTGGGATCTTGTGGATCAACCTGATGGGGTTAGACCTATAGGTTGTAAATGGATCTACAAGAGAAAACGTGGTTTAGATGGGAATGTGCAGACCATCAAAGCTAGACTCGTGGCAAAGGGTTACACCCAACGAGAAGGGGTTGACAATGAGGAAACCTTTTTTCTGTTGCCATGATCAAGTCTATTTGAATCCTTTTTGCCATTGTTGAATATTATGACTATGAAGTATGGCAAATAGATGTCAAAACAACCTTTCTGAACGACAATCTTGACGAAAATATCTACATGGACCAACCTAAAGGGTTCATTGAACAAGGTCATGAGCAAAAGGTTTGCAGGCTTAAATTATCCATTTATGGGTTGAAACAAGCCTCCAGGTCTTGGAATATAAGGTTTGATGAGGCTATCAAATCTTATAGTTTTTATCAAAATGTTGATGAACCTTGTGTATACAAGAAGATAATCAACAGTATTGTCATTTTTCTAGTGTTGTACGTGGATAATATCCTACTCATTGGGAATGATGTAGGATTCCTCACTGACATTAAAAACTGGTTGGCTACGCAATTCCAAATGAATGATTTGGGAGAAGCGCAATTTGTTCTCGGGATCAAGATTGTCTGAAACCGCAAGAGCAAAACACTAGCCTTGTCTCAAGCATCCCACATCGACAAAATGTTGATTCGATATAAGATGCAGAACTCCAAGAAGGGTTTATTACCTTTCAGGAACGAGGTTCATTTGTTTAAGGAACAGTGTCCTAAGACACCTCAAGAAGTTGAGGACATGAAATGCATCAACTGTAGGTAGCCTCATGTACGCCATGTTGTGTAGGCTTAAAGACACATCCTTCCAATGGGAACTAAGATCGTTCCTCGTACCAAAGTTTGGATCATGATGTTTGCAATTGAGGCACCGAAAAATCCAGCTGATATGCACTACCTCCTCAATCATTCCTCAACAAAATTCCAAAGTTTCTCAGGGCGTTGCGATATAGGAGACCGAATTCGCTTAACTTAATTTCTTGTTAAAAATTACATTCGGTGAATTGTTTGTAGTGTTATATCATTCTATTGAATACTATCGACAACTCAATGATAGTATTTAAAACTTTATGTCGTGTTTTTAATTCGTTTTGTTTGTTTAAATGACCCTGAAACTTAGTTTATTGGATTAAGTTTGAAATGAGAGATACAAGGTTTGATGGAAAATAACTTTTATTTAAATATATCAAATGTTACAAACGACACGAGTTTAGAACATACACCCCAACAATAACTACACCATTATTGTCACAGTATAAGGTTATAGGCAAATCCATGTTTGGAACAATTTCCAAATCACTCAAGAACATCTTGTTGAGCCAAATAGATTCTTTTGTTGCTTCAGAAGAAACCAAACACTCAGATCTTATTGGAGTCTACAATGCATTCTTGTTTGATAACGCCGTCAATTTATTCAGGAGTCTTAGGACACTATTCCTTAGATAGGTGAACTTCATGTCTGATAGGTAATAAACCCCTCTTAGAGTTCTGCATCGAATATCGTATCAACATTTTGTCTATATAAGATGTTTGAGACAATGCTAGCATTCTGTTTTTCTGATTCCTAATGATTTGGATTTTCTATGAACATATTGCGCCTCTCTCAAATCATTCATTTGGAATTGGGTTGCAAGTCATTTCTATATATTAGACAGGAATCCTACATCCTTCTCAATGTGCAGGAGATCGTGCACGTAAAGTACTTAGACTGTTAATTCCCTAGCTCCATTCTTATAAAAGTTTCGATAGCTCTTTTGTTGATTTATGTTTTGATCATTATACTTGAATCTAATTTTCCTAGATAAAATTGGAAAATTATATTTTTAGTTGTCATATAATCTAGAAACTCAATCCTGAGGACGATACTTGGAACTCAAATCACTATATAAAACCTGATATTGTACACTTGCAGTTTGCATGGTTACAAATCGTGCAACAAGGAGGACATGCTAACAAACATAAATCGATTATATTAGTTTAAAATTTTAGTGTGGGTTTTGTTCTTACGAGTCATTTATTTTATTTAGTATTTCCCTCGTTAATTCTTTCTTTAGCTATTTGTCTAATTCATGTTAGTTATATTAGATTTGTACGTTTAATTTTGCTTATTGTTCAGTTTTATTTAGTGATGTTTTGCTTCATTCAACAAATTAGCATAAATTAGTCGTCATGTGAGATCTTGACCTTGTTTATCATTTACTGTCTATAATTGTGTATGCGTGTGTAGTGAGTTTTTGCACGTAGATTTATATTGCCACGCAAGTACTTTAGGGCCATAGAGAGATGGGTTTATTAAACTATAAAACTTAAATCTTATTTCTTTATTACTTGAGTACAACAAGAGTTCTATTGTTATAACATAAAATGCTTCTTCTTCTGGTGTCAACCAATGGTTGGGACATCAATGACATTTCCATGTTCATCAACGATTACATAAACACGATTGCAACAGAAATTGTCAAGTCTAACCATGTCTGGACCTAAAAACAACTGTCACTGAAGGAGTTTCTCTTCAATTTACTGCTTTAGCTACTTCTCCTTTCTTTCCTATTAGTTTAGGCCATGTAAACTTGTGTCCTGCAATATACCAAATTTAACATTAATTAGCTAATCCAAATATAGTTCAACCACAAATTCTTTTTTTTTTTTTTTATTTGGAATTCGGCTAAGAATTCAAATCATTTCTTAAGAAAGACGAAACTTTTTGTAGAGAAATGATTAGAACAATAACAAAATTTTCAAAAGTAAAAAACATAAAACTATGACGTCTTTTGATGACCATTTAGTTCTTGGTTCTTAAAAAACATGCTTGTTTTTCTACAATGTCTTTTCATCTTTCCTATAATAATTTAGTATCATTTAAGTTTTTAGCAAAATTTCAAAAACAAGTTTTGAAAATGACCGTTTTTAGTTTTAAGAACTTAGATTGGTTTTTGAAAACATGTGTATAAAATAAAATAGGTAAGCAAACATATAATCTCAAGAGTTGAAGTAGTATTTTTAGGCATAAATTCCAAAAACTAAAAACTAAAAGGTGATCAAACGTGACCTAAATGGTTATCAAAAACTAATTTGAGAAGAGAGAGAAAAACGTCCTACCTGGATCCAAACCGCAACAAGAAGGGCTTGTGCAACCATCACTCATACAAGGTGGATAGTGAGGCCACGAAGTACCTGCCATTCTTTCAATTTTGCTCTTCTTATGCTAAGATTAAGCTGCAACATCTCATTTATATACATATATGTTCCCTCACAACTTTAAAGATCGTCCTTTATTATTTCTCTTGTTGGGAGCATTGATATGCTTCCTATTTTGATTTATTTTATCATCATTTTTCATGATATATCTATTTTTCTCTCATCTCTCAAATTTCTTTGAAGTTTCTTTAAAATTATTTATTTTTAATTTTCTTTTCCTAGCGACTTATATTGACACATGATAATATAAATCTAATAGGAAGTCTAATAGACCACATTCAACGTTCATTATTTTTAGGCAATAAAAAAGAATATTTTCCATATTGGATAGTAATTCACCAAATTCAAACTTATCATAAAATCTATGCATATAGAGCAATTTCAGAAAATATATAGTTGATCCATGTATAAATATTATATTATAATTTCAAAAGATTGCAATATGAAATAAAATAGAGTAGTATAAAGTAGTTCATTATTTCTTTAAGGAATTCTAATTATTTCAGTTATGAATGACTTAAGTATCATTCTAATGGAAAAAGTATAAATAAAATTAAAATGGAAAAATAACTAATATTTGGAGATTCATTTTTTTTGGCAAAATAATTATATACTTTGTGCTTTTTGAAATCAAAGATTTGGAAACATAATAATATTATATTTTTCAAATTTCGTTTGGTGTAAAGTTATTTGTATTATTCCAAATCTAACTTTGTTTTTTCATATTAAAATAACGGTTAATTGTAAGTATTAAATAAGTTTCCCATTAGCTGGGTATTTTTTTTTTTATTAAATTCCTTAAATCATAAATAATAAATTTGTTATTAAATTTTTTAAATGTTGGATTTTATTTTGGAAAGAAATATTTGGAGATGTTTTTCATCATGATTCATTTGCACTTCTTTAACTTATGAAAAATTTCGTCGATAGAAAGAAAAAAAAAATTGAGAGAATTTTTATTTATTCCGAGTCCCTTTAGTATTTTGGCATTAGGCTTTTAAACGAGGGAGATCCTTTCACTACTACAATTTTGGCGAGAGGCGCATTTTTGGCGCGAACTACCGAGATTTTCGAATTTCTAAAATTGATGACATTTTTTTAAATCATAAATTTATGACATTTTTTTAATGTCATATTTTAATGACTTAGATATGTCATAGATGACTGGAGGTTCAGTTTATGGCGGGAAAAGACGTGTTTTGTACGAGAAAAGATGTATTTTTTGGTGGATAAAGTCAAGAAATTTTTCAAGGTTTACAATTTTTAGTGTCATAAATTTATGACAACGTTTAAATGTCATTGTTCTTTGGTTCTATAAGTACTTTTCATATTTTCTTGTTCTTTGGTTCTATAAGTACTTTTCATTTATAAATGAAAGACAAAAAAATTAAAGAACAACCATGAGTCCTATCTTTTTTTTCAAATGTTTCGTCAACGTTCCTATCTTCCTATGCATACATGAAACACTCTATACTAATTCCCCTAATTGCTCGTTCACATTTACTTCTTATAATTTATAACTCGAGGCTAAAAATTTTGCAACCAGTGCAATCTATTCACAAGCATTGACATTAGTAGTCAAGACTATACAGGTTTATAAACAATAATAAACTCAAGCCCACCGCTTTTTATAATAGTATTTTAATGCCACATGTTCTAAAATTAACTCATTTTAGGATGATTACATTCACTTGTCTGTGTAAAAAATGTCTTGAATTTTTTATCTGTCGGTTCAAATAACAAGTAGTACGGAGGTCTCGTTGATGTGGTGCTAAGCCACCTGCACTCTGACATTCAAGTTAGTATGAACTCAAGAAAGTCTAGAGAACAGTTGTTGTGTGTTTTAAAACTTACCATTTCTAGATAATTTCATTGAATATATAACAATCAATTTCGTAACCGACGATAACTCACATAAATTCACGATGAATTAAAAACAAAAAAAATAAAATTGAATAAGATAGAAGATGGAATTGAATAAGATGGAATTGAAATCTGAATTAGGACAAACTGGAATTTTCTTTCTTCTTTTTATTTAACATATTTTAAGATTTGTCCAATTTGGACAAATTAGTATTTTGAACCGTTAGTTCTTATTTTGTTCTCCGATATAGGCCTTCTTTTAACAATGCCCAACTGAAGCATTGAGAATTAGGCCTTCTTTTAACAAAACTCCAATAAACAATTGAGAATTACAATGTGGCGTCCCACATATTCATATTCAATTCTGGTGAATTAATATGGTCGAGTTTGAGTGTATTCTGAGATATAAATATTTTGTGTCTTATTGTGAGCATTATTGAAAAATCTTTAATTCCAAGATTTTAGCTTATGCATTTTATTCCCTAAGCTTAAAAGAAGAACATAATTTTCTTTTACTTAGATTTTGTCCAAAAACTTATTTAGAGTTTGATTTTAAGATTTAGGAGTGTTAATGTAACGCCCGAGATTTTCAACTACTGTAAATTTTTGAAGTCCTAACTCAAAAGTACTAGAAAATATTAAGTTGGAAGCTTAAAATCTTAAGTTTTGTTTATTTTTTTTTTTAAATTTGGGAATAATGGCACATTTATGGTTAATGTTTAAGTCGAGGGAAAATTTGTAATTAGAGTAGTTAGGGTATTGTAAACTTCTTCCTTCTCCACCAGTGGCTTGGTTTTTTTGCTCCTCAGGTCGTGCGACACCAAAAAAAAAAAGGTGCCATCTTCAATTTCTTCTTCCCTTCTCCGATCAAGCCATGTTCAACTTCTCCTTCTCCTTCGCGAAGTGGAAGCCCCTCGACGTCACGCGATGGAACGTTGCCGACCACCTCAGACTGTAGACAACCCAACTTTATCGCTCGCGAGCCCTAATTCTACCTTCGTCCTTGCCGGATTCGTCACACGTGCTACAACATGTAACCAATCGGTCACCTCCAATCGACATTTTGTCGTTCTACCGCCACATCGTCTGAAGCCCTGTTGGAGTATCGCGAGTCGAGCTGTCGCAGATCCTTGGCAAACAACTTGGATTTGGCGTTGTTAGCCTCCTATTCGTGCGCACGCCAGTCGGGTTGAAGCCAAACGACTCGTTGCAGTCCCAAATCTGAGCTGAACGTGCAAATCGACACCGAATGTGTCGTCGCGTGCATCACCGTCAATCGTCGATTTTGATCTAACTTTTCGTTTTTGAGTTTATTTCTTCACAATGGTAAGTACATCGGACTGTTCTAACGTGTTTTTAGTCATTGGAGAGTGAATTTTGGATTGATTCATTAAGGTGCCAAAATGGTTTATGCTTGATAATCGGATTCTAAATCGACCATGGTTCATCTTAGGAGGTCCCTTGTGTTCAATACCTCGACAACAGAAATTTTATCATGTTCGACATCATTTGGGCTCACAAGTTAAATTCAAAGTACATTGGGTGAGTTTATGAGGCCATATATTTCAGTGTTTAAGATTGAAGTGTCGTGGACTTTAATTTGCGGATTTACTTGTTAAGCAGGTTCAAAAGGGGACTCTCTATCAGCGTTGACTATGGAAGATAAGCAACTAGTTGTTAATCCTCTTCCATTTTTAAGAAGGTTGGTTGTGTGCAATTTTTTCTTTTCTGGGATATACTTGTTGGCCCCAATTTTACTTGACTTTCCGTTTATCTTCGTAGAAGCTTTTCAAGGGTTCTTCATTTTGAATTTTAGTATTTTTTTTGGCAATGATGTTCTAATCAAAGTTTACTATATTGAGTTTCCTCTTATAAATTTATTGCAAACGGGAGGTTGTGGTATTAATTACCAATCTTTATGAGTTATAACATGTGATTAAAAAAGTTAAGCTATCAAGTAGGCTTAAAGACACATCCTTCCAATGGCAGCTAAGATCGTTCATCGCACCAAAGTTTGGATCATGGTGTTGGCAATTGACGCACTGAAAAATCCAGCTGATTGGCACGACCTCCTTTGAATCATTCCTCAACAAAATTCAAGAGTTTCTCAGGACGTTGCGATAAAGGAGATCGAATTCGCTTAACTTAATTTCTTGTTAAAAATTACATTCGGTGAATTGTTTGTACTGTTATATCATTCTATTAAATACTATCAGCAACTCTATGATAGTATTTAAAACTTTATGTTGCGTTTCTTATTCGTTTGGTTTGTTTGATTACAATGGAGGTGTTGAACTTATTTAAGAAGTTCAATTTGGAGGAAATCAAAGGTACGAAAAGTATCTTTAGCTTTTTTTAACTTTCCCATGTTTCAATCCCTGCACTTTTCTTAGTTTTTTAGTATTGTAATTTAGAATTATAAAATTTAATCGGTGTCCTGATGTTTATTATATGTTAACTTTGCTTAAATTCTAACTTTATGTGTTCCTTTCTAGTAGTTGATACTCTGTTTACGGTAAAATATTATGAGATCATATCAGGTATGTCTTATTAGACTATTTTTATATTTTGAACACTTTTTTCATCGAAGTTTTCTTTATATGATTGATTAGGTGGTGGAACCTATAATGTTATTCTATTCATGTTAAGTTTTGTTTGTATGTTCATAAGTCTTGATAAGTTAGTTTTAATAAGTTAATTAAGATTAGGTTGTTTAGTTTTGTTTACATTGATAAATTTATTTCATTTACTATTTAGTTGCATTATATTTTAAGACTTTGGTATTAAGTTTGGATGTTATGTTGATTATCTTTGAAAAGGTAGTTCAATTTAGATATTATATTCATAAGTCTGGAAAAGATTTAAGTAAATGTAGATGTTATGTGTTATAAGTAACCATTTTTGAGTTTATGCTATTAAGTTTGATAATTTTACAAACATTGAGTTCATTTGATTTGTTTTGTATGTATAGTTCATGATCATTGAGTTTTAGATGTCACGTTTTTAAGGTTTAGAGAGTTTTAGGTAGCTTTAGTTGTTATGTGTTGTAATAAGCTATCAACTTTGATTTTCAGTTCTTATATTTTAATAAGTTCATAAGTTTTGAGTTTATTCAATTTGTTTGGTATTATAGCTCATTGATAGTTGAGTTTTAGTTGTTTTGTCTTCCCTTGTGTTTAACATAGAGCAGGTAAACATGTTACTAGTGGACATTAAAAAGCTTGTTTTGTGGTCTTTTATATTAATAATCGTGGTAAATGTCATTTTTCTACTTTTTCAGGTTGATGGTTTTCTCTTATTTACTTCGCCTTTAACTACAAAATGCCTTAAAGTTTAATTGTTATGTTCATAAGTTTTAAAGGTTGTTAGGAACAATGTATCCCTAGTATATGAATTAGAGTAGAATCAACATAAGAATTAGAGTAAAATCTATGAAAAGTTCTTTCAAACATATCATTTTTAAGTTTGTGATTAAGATTGTATTGGTACCAATCTTAGGTGAGTTGTAGTTAAAAGTATTAATAAACTTTTTCTTTAGGGGAGTGATCTGCATTATAAGCATTATAACTATATTTAACTAACTCATATTGTCTAATTTATATATTGGTTTCAATTTTTGTTGATGGAAGGTTCTAAACCTTTAATGATTATTGAGATGGAGTTATGTTTGGTTATCTGGTTATTGGGTTGTTAGAAGTGTGTTTTTACTTAAAGAGTTACTTGTAAAAAAATTTGGAAATTGTTGTAATTATATCGCTATGCTGTTGAAATTTTGGTATACCAAATTAGATATCATTCTCTCCTCTCAATAGAGTACAATATTCTTTGAAGGGTTAAGTTCTACATTTAAATGAATATTGTTTTGTCTATTGCATGATCAAGAAGAGCGTAGAGGAGCGGAGCAATCACATAGTGGAAGAAGCATATGATATGTAAACATTAATGTAATATATACATTTTTATCATAATTCGAATGTAAACAAAATTATTATTTAATTAATGGGTGATAACTTTTTCTTGTTATTATAAACACTTCAATGACATTTATTGACAATTACGAAGAAAGTAAACAAATCGATGACACGTGAAATATGTAATAACACATGGTTTGTTGACTAATAAAAACCATCAAAGAAAATAAATCTTTGACAGGCGGAATCTTTCATAACATTTTTCTTGACAAATGGAAGTTGTCATTAAATGATTTTTCTGGACACCTAAAACTATCAAAGTAACTCAATACCTGACAATTTAAACCTGTCATCGAAAGCATTTATGACAACCAGTCCCACCTACTGCATGCATAAGATCAACCTAGAGGAAGGAAATTTCAAATCAGTAGAGCAGAAAAGAAGATTAAATCCAGCTATGAAAAAAGTGTTGAAAAAGGAGATTATCAAATGGTTAGATGCTAGCATCATATACCTGTTGGGATGTTTGTCCTAATCTCGTTTAGTTTGTAAATATACATTTGAAATGAATAAAGGTTATTTATTTTATCATTTTGTGTCTCGCATCTATTAAAAACTTTGTCCAATAAACTAAGCTTCATGGTCATTAAATACATGAGAGAACTGAAACTTGAACGGTGTGTAGTGGACACACATGGAGGATCACGTTCGAGTTAATGACTCGAACGGTCTACATTATATGGATGGGGATGGAGACCTAATCTTGGATACACTGTGGATGCGACCAACTTTATATTAAGATACAAATGAGGTGATCTGACTCGTTCATGTGGTTGACATGCGAGTGGTGGCATCCTGTACAATGAGATTGTACAAGACCGGACCGTGAATTATTAGACCTACTGATGTAACACCGTTGACAGTAAGAA
This sequence comes from Trichosanthes cucumerina, assembly GCA_036507285.1. NCBI lineage: Eukaryota > Viridiplantae > Streptophyta > Magnoliopsida > Cucurbitales > Cucurbitaceae > Trichosanthes > Trichosanthes cucumerina. Next base: position 31,864,313 of record CM071842.1, on the reverse strand, counting down.
CTAATAACTTCGTAGATGACCATTAGTGACTCGACCGAATCTCGAGCGTGTTACTGGACTCTGCATCTGCGAGTGCATCCTTTGACTAGTACTGGTGAGGGTGGTCACAGTTACTCGCCCAATATGCCTATCTTCTCAGGGACAAGACCAAGTAGGGAGCTGGGAACTTAACTACGCGAGATGGAATTCACTCATTCCCACCTTTACGGAAACTAGAGGGGTTGTTCCCTTAAGTGCTTTCTCTAGGGCTTGGACAACAGGTACCCACCCTCTCACTGGCCCGAGAGTGTTGTTGTGAATGGTTGGACCATTACAACGTTGTTGTTCATTAGAGAAGTAGTGGGGACTTAAGGAGCAAGAAGTAGACAGAGGGGTAAAACGGTAATTTGACCCATCAGTGTCTACGAACAACCTGTGAAGGGTCGACTCATGGGCATTTGTTATATCAATGGACACGCAATGTCTTGCACTGACGGGAGTGCAGCTACGGGCTTTAGTGGAGTGTTACCGTATCTAATGAATGTTGATTAACTGGGTCAAAGAGTTTGATAGGTTAATCTCGGATCATTGGAGCTCGTCACTGTAGGTCCATAAGGTCCCTCAGTTGGCTCAAACTGGATTAAAAGAAGGTTTACTATTGGTGTGAATTGAAGTGTTCAAGTTCACTAAAGGGCTTTTATGTCATTTATATGAGATATGAATGATATAATGTATAATTTAATGTGAATGAGATTCATAATAAACTATAAGTTAGCCTAATTGTTGAATTAGGGCTAATTAGGAGAAATTAGGTTGAGAGATATTAAATTGGATGTGATTCAATTTAAAAATCCACAATATTTCAAATGTGATTTGTAAAATGAGATATGAGATATCTTATAATATGTGGTTATGCAAATATGATTTGCATAACCTATGGTTGTGGTAAAATGGTAAATAGGTGGAGATTTCAACTCCACCTATCTCCATTATATAAACCTCTTTGCAAGAAGAGTTCATTAATCATTCTCTCATTTTTGGAAATTTCACCAAAAGAAAAGATCTTTCTCTCACAAACTCTCTCTAGACTTCTTCTCCCAAATACCAAAACTCAAGATCCCACCATCTTCCTTCTTCCAAAAGAAGAACAACCGAGAAATCAAGTGGTTGTGTTCGATTGTGTCCGTGAGAAGAGTTTGAGTTCGTTGAGATCGAGGAGAACACGAAGAGTTCGTGATCGTGATCGGTGGAAGAAAATTGATGATCGTCTTCAACAAGTAAGTAGACCTATCTTACTGTTTTTCTTTCATAAAATGTATGCTTAGCCTAAATCTAAGAGTTAGATAATTTTAACGAAATTTAGTAGCACAACCTCACCGCTACGATTCGATCGTCTTCCCCTGCGCGTGGAGTTTCATTCCCTTCAACCGGTATCAGAGCCAGGTTGGTTCTTATTGTGTACTGTTTTTCGTTAAAATTAGGTGGGTATTGCCTTTAATTTATGAGATGAATGTTGGTTTGCAAAATTGAATGTTTTCGATTTTGGCATTTATTTAGATTTACATTTTATGTTGATTAGATCAATGTAAGGGCCCAGTTTTTTGGGCATTTTAATGTAAATCGAGTCTGTAAGTCCGAGTCGTTCGTGGCAAGAGTTGCTTGAAAAAATCGGAGCAGAAACAGGCGAGAATCATCGAAGAACAGCAAGAGGAGCTTGTTGTTCTGTCGTCATCGTTGAGACATTGTTCATCAGCGTCTCAACGCTGTGCATGCGGTCGGAGGCCTAATTGCAGAGCAGCGTTGCAACGTCGAGGCGTGGAGCACACGGGGCCTGACGCTGGATGTTGCAGCGTTGCAACGCTGCCCACGACGTTGCAACGCTACAACGTAGTGAGCAGTTGGGCGAGGCGCGCGCGCGAGAAGTGGGGAGTTACTCTTCGTGGGGCAGTTTTACAACGTGATTTTTATTATTTTATTTTATAAAAATGAAATATTTAATTTATTTTATTAAATAATATTTATATAATTGTTATATTAATGTTATTTAATTAAATAAATGCCCCTAAGTGCCAAAACCGATCCATTTTTGCTATTTAATTATTTTTAAGCATGAGATATATGATTTAATTAAATTTCTATGTGCATAATGTATGTCATAGTGTCAAGGTGTTGTCACCACAACTTTAGTTGCACTCCTTTGAACCAACAGATTTCATGTTCTATCAAATAGTCCTGGAATCTCAAGGCCATATACTCTCCACCTCGATCCGATCGTGTCTTAATGGTTTTCCTAATGCATTTTCCACTTGGTCTTAAACTCTTTGAACTTTTCAAGAGCCTCGGACTAATGATGCATTAAGTATAGAAAACCATACCTCGAATAATCATCTATGAAGGAGATGAAACATTCAGTACTCTTCTCGAGCTTTAACATTCAACTGGACCACAAAGATCCTAATGTATAAGCTCTAAAGGCTCTTTGGCTCTATAACCTTTTCCAATAAAAGGTCGTTTAGTAATTTTTCGTTCTAGATAGAACTCACAAGGTTGTAAAAATCATCTTCTAACTTGTTTAGAAGTCCATTCTAAATTAATCTCTCAATCCAGGTTGAGATTTATGGTACAAAGTCTTAGATAGCCAAAGATAGATATTATTATTTGGAGAAATCTTTTGCCTTTTACTTTGAGTATTTGTAGTTTTAAACATCTCATGATTTAAAATTGCTTTAGTTTGGTTCGATTTTAATACATACAAGTCGTTTTCTAATTTCGCAGAACAAATATTGAGACCTTTTTTCGAAATTTCATTAAAGAAAAAGAAATACAATATCCCTGTCTAATTAAACAAGAGATAGATACTAAGTTCCTCTTAATTCTAGGAACTATATACAACTTTTCTAAAAATAAAAATCTATCTCTAAAAACAGTTTGACATCTCTGATCGCACGAGTTGAGACAACGTCTCCTATTCCGAACCCCAAGCGTCATCTCACCCACATCGAGCTCCCAAGGAACTAGTTTCCTATAAATAAGAGCAAACATGGTTAGTGGCTCTTGAATCAAGTATCTAGGTAAAGTCATCACTTTCCACTAAGTAAGTTTCTAGAAAAAGTAAATCGCATTTACCTTTCTTCTCTTTGAGCTCAGCAAGGTACTTTGGGCAGTTTCACTTCCAGTGCCCGTCAATGTTGCAGTGGAAACACTTTCCTTTAACTGCAACCTTTGTCTTTCCCTTGCCTTTATCAACAACGACAGGTGCTTTCCCCTTCCTTCCTTACTTCTTCTTCTGGATCTTCCAAAGTCCATAAGAGGAGTCGCAGGACTTTGTCCTGCAGGATGAACCTTTCGGAATTTTTCTAGAATGGGCAAAGCAGATTTGCCTCTCTATCTACCGTCTCTTATTCTTTATAAGAGTGAAAAAAGTCTCGAGCTCTGCTCGGAGAGTAGTCAGGTTGTACTCGATCTTATTCATCACCGCATTGTTGTGGAGCTGTAGGAAGCTCTTCAGAAGAGATTCCAGGATGAACGACACCTGACTTTGCTCGTCGATGACCGCGTCGTTCATTTCTGCCACATTAAAGTGGGCCATCATATCGAGAACGTGTTCTCTCACCGAAAACCATTCTTCATACGGGAGTTATAAATGTATTTCAGGGATTCGTGTCAAAGTTATCCAGACGATTGTCCGAACGTATTCTTCAACGAACTCATGATCTCACGAGCTGAGACCATGTCCTCGTGCTTTTTGGCCAGAACTTCAAAAACACTAGCCAAAATGTAGACCTTAGCCTTGTCGTTGGCCTTGATCAAGTTGTCATACGCATCCTTAAAAGATTGAGGCGTGTTTTGAGCAGAGACCTGAGGACATTCCTCAATCAGTACGAACCAAAGGTCGTCTGCAACCAGAATCATATTCAGGTTGGACTTCCATGTAGTTTAATTTTCCCGAGTTCAGGTTCGTCTTCTAGCTCCCGTCTCGATCTCAAACCTCCACGAATGCTTTGGCTTCCAATGAATGCTCTCTTTTCTCTTCTCACAAAGTGTATTTCAAAATTAGGGTGAATTCTCTATCAAATTCGGCTCCCATTGTAAGAAGGCATAAGGTTCTATTTATAATAACTTTCGGTATAGCGTTGCAACGGTAGGGACAGCGTTGAAACGCTGTACCCTAAACGCGTGACAAATAAGGAAATAGTCGACAACGTTGCAACGCTGAGGGCAGCGTTGCAACGCCGCTACCCTAACGCGCGCATTGCTATCGATCTGGCGTTGCGACACTGCAAGGCAGCGTTGCAACGCCCTCTACACGACCTTCCTGCTTGTATTCATATCGAGATAGCGTGTGACGCTGCAAGGCAGCATTACAACGCTATCGACAGTGATCTAGGCAGCATTGCAACACTATCGACTGTGATCTAGGCAGCGTTGCAACGCTATCGACAGTGATCTTCCACGACTCTAAGCAGCACGCTCGGTGTTGCAACGCTTTGCATGGCATTGCAACGCCATCACCTCGGGTCTTCAAGCTTGGATTAATCCTTCTACTTCCAATTGATGTCATTTTTAGCTCCAAATAGTCTCGTTTCGATCTCGAGTGATCCAAAATGTCTCTAATTGTCCTGTTTAAGCTCTTAACCTAAAATTGAGTGATTTAAACACGTAAAATCCCTGAAATCATCATAAAACTAGCAATAATTAAGCCTAAGGATATCACATTTTGTGTTCTATCATGGGCCACACCCATAGTGTTACTAGGATGAGGTTTCTAACCCAATTAATGTACTACAGACCATTGTGGTCATTGACTTGAATATAATCCTATCGTGTGTCCACTACACACTATTCAATGTCTTATAAGTATGACCCTGGAGCTTAGTTTATTGGATTAAGTTTTAATTGTGAGTGAAAGGATTGAATCCAACAGCTGAAGTGATGCTAATCGCCTGATCTGTTGTGTTACAAGAATTAAACTCAAAGATCACATATATCTCATACATATTCTAGGTTAAGCATAAAAGGGGAAGGAAATCAGAAAAATACCTTTGAAGAACTAACTTTCTTCTCATAATCCTTCCTGCAATCTTCCTCGTTCTCAACGATCTCTCGATCGCGAATAAAGTCACGAACCGGACACTTCCACTAAAGCTTCTCAGTTGTTCTCTTTGAATGGAGGAAGGTGGGTTCCTTTTGGGTAAAGGGAGTCTAGAGAGAATTTGTGAGAGATGAGAGTGTTTTGGAAACTCAAATCTAAAAAATGAGAATGTTCTTCACAAAGTGCTTCTCCAAGTATTTAATTTTTTCCACCCATTTTCCACTTGATCCACGTATCATATAAAATGCAAATCATATTTGCATAATTATATAATATAAGGTATCACATACCCTATTATGCAAATCATATTTGCATTATGTTGAAATAAATTTAATCAAATTCAATTTTCCACACCTCTCATACTAATTTCTCCAACTATGCCATAATACCATAATTAGGCAATAGTATAGTTTAATATGAATTTCATTCACATCAAACTATATATTATATAAATTATATCACATAAAATTGACATAAAGACCCTTTATATGAATTTGAACACTTCAAATTCGATCAAAACTTTATACCCTCATAATTCCATATTTGAGCCAATCGAGGATCTCATGGACCTCTGGATCGTGAGCTCCAATAATTCAAGGTTAACTAATCAAACTCTTCATCCCGTTAATCAACATTCATTTGAAGGGAATAAAATTCTCGCAGCGGAAACGACATGAAACGTTGTGGTGTTCGTTATGCAATTCCTTTCTTAAAATTGAATTAAACTACTTTAAACCTAGGCTAAACATGTGGAATTAGAAGAAAACATAAAGTAAATTATTAGAACTTACTCGTTAAAGAACACTTATTCAAGGTTTTCTTCTCCGGTCACGAACCTCTTCGCAACTACGATCTCTCGAACCGAACACAGTGACACCTTCGAAAGGTCTTCTCGGTTGTTCTCATTCGGTTGAGGGAGAGTTGTGGGACTCTTCTTTTCGGTGAAAGGGAGGAGAAATTGAGAGAATGATTGAGAGAGAATGCAAGAGCTTTTTGGTGAGATTTCCAAAAAATGAGCCTTGTGTTAGGAAATCCTTCTTACAAAGGAGTTTAAATAATGTTGATAGGTGGAGTAGAAATCTCCACCTATTTACCATTTAACCACATCCATAGGTTATGCAAATCATATTTGCATAACCATATATAATAAGATATCTCATATCTCATATCTCATTATACAAATCACATTTATATAATTGTGGATTTTAAATTGAATCACATTCAATTTAATTTCTCTCAATTCAATTTCTCCAAATTAGCCCTAATTAAACAATTAGGCTAACCTATAGTTTATTATGAATCTCATTCACATTAAACTATATATTATGTCAATCATATCTCAGTTAAATGACATAATTACCCTTTTAATGAATTTGAATACTTCAAATCCACACCAAACTGTAAACCCTCTATTTATCTAGTTTGACCAACCGAGGGACCTAATGGACCTACACATGGCGAGCTCCAATGATCCATGATTAACCTGTCAAACTCTTTGACTCGGTTAATCAACATTCATTAGCTACGGTAACACTCCACTATAGCCCGTAGCTGCACTCCCGTCAATGTAAGACAAGTTGTGTCTAATTGATACAACCAATGCCCATGAGTCGACCCTTCACAGGTTGTTCATAGACACTGCTGGATCAAATTACTGTTTTACCCCTGTGTCTACTTCTTGCTCCTTAAGTCCCCACTGCTACTCTAATGAACAACAATGTTGTAAAGGTCCAACCATACACAACACCCCTCTCGGGCCAGTGAGAGGGGGGTGCCCGTTGTCCAAGCCCTGGAGACAGCACTTAAGGGAACAACACCTCTAGTTTCCCTAAAGTCGGGAACGAGTGAATTCCATCTCGCGTAGTTAAGTGACCAGCTCCCCACGTGGTCCTGTCCCTGAGAAGATAGGCATATTGGGCGAGTAACTATGACCACCCTCACCCGTACTAGTCAAAGGACAAACCCCCGCAGACCAGAGTCCGTAACACGCTCAGGATTCAGGTCGAGTCTCAAATGGTCATCTACGAAGTTATTAGTCCCATACTGTTAACGGTGTTACATTAGTAGGTCTAATAATTCACGGTTTGGTCTGGTACAATCTCATTGCAAATGATGTCCACACTTGCATGTCAACAACATGAACGAGTCAGATCACCTCGTTTGTATCAAATACAAAGCGGGTCGCATCCACAGCGTATCCAGGATTAGGTCTCCAACCCTATCCATATACTATAGACCGTTCGGGTCATTAACTCGAACGCGAACCTCCCTGTGTGTCCACTACACACCGTTCAAATTCTAGTTCTCTCATGTATTCAATGACCCTGGAGCTTAGTTTATTGGACAAAGTTTGTAAAATTGCGAGACACAAAGCGACGAAAGAAATAACTCTTATTAATTTCAAATGGTAATTTACAAACAGAACGAGATTAGGACATACATCCCAACAGTTCGGTTGAGAGGGAGTTGTGGGACTCCTTTTGGTTTAGGTTGGAGAGAATTTGAGAGAGAATTGATAGAAGAGAGAAAACTCTTTGGATGGTGTTGCGTAAAATTATATTGCAATACCGCAGTGTACGGGTCAAGTTTTAGTATAGTGATTTATGAGTCCAAGTATCGTCCTCGGGAATGGGTTTCTAGATTAATTAATTACTAAGATACTACTTCTCTATTTTAGCTAAAGAAACATAACATGGATAGGTGATGAAACAGGAATTAAAGACAAACAAACAAACAAACATGTGGAGACACGGATTGATAGAATTAAAGGAAGTGATTTTACAAATTAATAACCTAACTACACATGCATTGACCTCATGAGATGAATTTATAAACAAGAAGTAAATTACTCAAGAAAACCTCTCGGTTCTTAGTGAGCCTCACACATGCAATAGAATTCATAGTCTCCATACGAACCTACAACATGCATGGCATTAAGTAACTTCTTTAAGTGTTTCCCTAAGAATTCTAGGTCACTCTCGTGCCAGACTACTAAGGGTTTTGACAATTTTGCTCTAATTCAAGCTTTATCTCTCGAGTCCACTTGAATCAAGGAATTAAGGAGTGCAGAGCGAATGGCAAAAAATAAGAACAAAACATGCTTCAATATATTGTAATAAAATCCTAACAAATAAATCAAATCCTACTACAATGTTTAGCTACTCTAAATCACATGAAAAACAAACTAAACAAGTAGAAAACGTCTTAGAACGCTATTACAAATTGAAAGAAAGAGAAATAAACTTAGGTGTCGATGTCGGTCCTTCGTCTCCGAGCTCCCGTTTTCGATCTCGAACCTCCACGAATGCTTTGGCTCCCAAAACCACTATTTTCTCCCTTCTTACAAGGTGTATTTCGAATTTAGGGCAAAACTCTACCAAATTGTGCTCCCCTTTTGCAAGAATCATAAGGTTGTATTTATAGGCATCAATGGGGCAGCGTTGCAACGTTGTACCCTAGGCGTGTATCAAATATGGAAACTATCGACAGCCGCGGTAACGTCGCCGCTTTAACGCGCGCGCTCCCTTATCGAAGTAGCGTTGCGGCCTTTGCCAAAGCGTTGTAACGCTACCTGCACGGTCTTCATAAGCGTCTTCTTATCGAGATGGCGTTGCAACGCTAAAAGGCAGCGTTGCAACGCCATCGCCTGTAGCCTACAAAGCTTCTTGGCTGCACCTTCGCCGTTGCAAGGCTCTATATGGCGTTGCAACGCCATCACCTCGGGTTTTAAAGCTTGGTTTGATCCTTTCACTTCCATTTGATGTCATATTTAGCTCCAAATAGCCTTGTTTTGATCCCGAGTGATCCATATTGTCTCCAATAGCTCCGTTTAAGCTCTCAACCTGAAATTGAATAAATTAACCACGTAAAAGCCCTGAAATCATCATAAAACTAGCAATAATTAAGCCTAAGGATAGCACATTTTGTGTGCTATCAAACACCCCCAAACTTAGACTTTTGCTAGTCCCGAGCAAAAACAGAGTTAAACATTAGATTGTTCTTAAACATACATTTGATTCAAGCCTCGAAAATTTAAGAGAAAATCTGGTAATCACGGGAAACACTCAAACATGACACTTCAGCAAGCAATTTAAAACATTCCCTAAGTGTTCCTACTTGTGTGTGTGATTAGTCTATGTTCCCTTCATTTTTACTAAGCCCGGATCAACTTTATTACGCTCTCAATTCAACTTCCCCCTACACTGTTCTTAATTACTAATCCTTTAGTGTCCCCACATTCAAGAACTAAATAACTCTACTCAGCACTTAATCAGTCTTTTGATGCTACTTTTTTCTATTTTCTTTTTTTTTTTTTTTTGTGCAATGACACTAGCTTTCACACATCCACTGCAGGACCCGCACTCGAGCACTCGCTCAATGAGTGGCCTAAGCGATGACAAATGAAGGTAGCTCTTTTTGTCCTCACAATTTTTTTCTATAACAACAAAAAGCAGACGACAACCCTTTCACATAATGCACATATTATACTGATTATGCACTTCATATTGTCGTTCACCCTATCCTGCAGCTTTAACTCTCAAATCGGTTCTCGAGACCTATCGAGGTGACATCAAACTTCTAAACCTAATAACTTTGTTCTAAGCATTTAAAAACTACAGGAACAAAGGCTATGTGCATATAATGCAGGAAAAACTCAAGAAAATTTTTAAATTAACGCAAATTCATGTCATGCTTTCAGGTTTCAGCAGAATCACAAAGATTTTCAAATAAATCTCATCCTAGGCTATCATGATCATACTCATGTAAAGGAACAATCACCAATTCAGCACATACTCAGGATGGTTATAATAAATAAACAACATCCTACCCCCAAACTTAAACTAAACATTGTCCCCAATGTTTGTAGAAATAAGCATGAGGTAAGTATAAGGGTAGAAGTGAACGATACTGTCCTGGGTGATGGAGATCTTTCTGAGTTCCTTGGATAGCCAAAGCATGTGTGTTGGAGTTCCTCTGAATGGGAACATGGATTTTAACGAAGAAGGGCATCTCCAGAACCTACGAAGTAAAACAACAACTAACTAAGAATTGAAAAACAACAAAAACAACTAAAGCAAGCTAAAGACAGGAAAATAAAAGTAAGTAAAGCTTGGGTTGCCTCCCAAGAAGCGCTTTGTTTAACGTCTTTAGCTAGACTATACTCCCTCAAGGTGTTTCTTTCCTTGCTTGCAGTGCCTGGAGTGATGTGTTCATTTGGCCAATCTGGGTCTCTGTATTCTTTATTGCAGCTCCATGACTTGTCACAATACCAGATAGACTGGTGACTGCATTCTCCAGCTGGTTGGACCGACTTCTGGATTCAGCTATGAAGGAGTGCAATGTGTCTTCCAGAGATGGTTTCTCTCTGGCGATGTAGAAGCATGCCTCAGTAGGAGGATTCAACACATTTTTGTTGTTAGCATAAGAAAAATTTTCATGATACCTCAAACCTGGATTGTAATGTGTTGGGAGGTTATTCTGAGTCTGATTGCCTCCATAGTGGTTGCTTCTGTTGTTCATGTAGTGCAATTGCTCCATAGTGGATTCTCCATTGGGCTGGGAGCATTGAGAGGACATCCCTGTTTGTGGTGATCCTGCAAAATTATTCAAGGCATGAGTGAGAGATGTCATATGAGATCTAAGAGAAGTTACCTCATCCGGTTGATACAATCCAACTCATCGGCTTAGATCTGTCATTGTCTCAGAGGCTTTGGTCGTAGTGGCGATTGACACTTCCTCAAGGAGGGCACGTGCTTCTAGCATAGTCTTTGCCATGAAAGCCCCTCCAACAGTGGCATCCAGAATGGTCCTGGTCTTACCTTCCAGTCCATTATAAAACAGCTGTACCTGGAGCCAGTCTGGGTAGCCATGCTGTGGGCAACTCCTGAGCCTGTCCTTGTACCTTTCCCAAGCCTCAAATAACTGCTCTCCCTCTTGCTGCCTGAATGTTCCTATCTCGGTCCTTAACCTTGCAGCTTTGACAGGTGGAAAGAATTTGGTCATGAAGGCTTGGGCCAACTCCTCCGGTGAAGTGATCTTGCTGAGGAAGGGATCCTAGCCATTCTTTGGCTCTACCCTGCAAAGAAAAAGGAAAGAGACGTAAGCGAATACTATCAGCAGAGATACCATTCATTTTAAATGTACCACAGATTTTCAAAAAATTTTGAAGATGAGAGTTAGGATCTTCTGTGGCTAGGCCTCTGAAAGCACCTTCCCTAACCATTTGTATCAACCTTTTAAATGGAGTCAATGTACTTAAATTCAGTTTGGGAACTTGTAGACAAGCCTGAAGGGGTAAGACCCATAGGGTGCAAATGGATCTATAAGAGATAGAGAGATGCAGTCGGAAAGATGTAGACCTTTAAGGCCAGACTTGTAGCAAAGGATTTTACCCAAAGGGAAGTAGTTGACTATGAGGAAACTTGTTTCTCTGTTGCTATGTTGAAGTCTATTAGGATACTCTTGTTCATAGCCGCGTTTTATGAATATGAAATTTGGCAAATGGATGTCAAGACTGCCTTTTTGAATTGTAATCTTGACGAGAGCATCTATATGTCTCAGCCCGAACGGTTCACAACGCAAGGTTAGGAGCAAAAATTTTGCAAGCTCAATCGGTCCTTTTATGGGTTGAAACAAGCATCTAGATCTTGGAACATAAGATTTGATACTGTGATCAAGTCTTATGGCTTTGACCAAAACGTTGATGAGCCTTGTGTTTACAAGATGATGTAGGATACCAAACTGACATAAAGAATTGGCTGACGACCCAATTCCAAATGAACGATTTGGGAGAGGCGCAGTATGTTCTGGGGATTTTGATTTTCAGGAATCGCAAGAACGGTGATGGGATTGAGTCCCGTAGCGGAAGCGATTTGAATCGCATGTTCTTGTAATGTATTACATAAATTAAATCAAAACATACATAAAATGATTAAGCATGCATATTAGATCATATGGACAACAAGTATATTACCTTTGTAGACGAAACAACACGTGCTCCTTTTGATCCTCACGTTCTCACGATCTCAACGATCTCGCGTACTCCACAAACTACGAAGTAGTTTTCAATCCGTCTGCTAGATCTTCTCCATTGTATCTCGAGGAGAGGGAAGATGGTGGAACCTCTTTTGGAGTTGGGAGGGATTGTTATGAAGACAAGTGCTTTGGAACTTTTCCAACAAAACCACTTGTCAAAAGAGCACTAGGGTTGCCTTTTGAATTAGGTTAACAGATGTGCATCTCATGCACATATTTATAGAAAAATGGGATGGAAATGACCATCCTACCCTTGTAGTGCTCTTATGATATATTTCTCATGGATTGAACCATATGTTATATCAATTATATCATATATAATTGACATATCCCTTTAAACATGAAATTGAACAATTCAATCTCACTCCAAACTATAAACCCTTTCTTATTTCCATGTTGAGCCAACGGAGGGACCTAATGGATCTACAGATCATGAGCTCCAATAATACAAGATTAATCGATCAAACTCTTTGATTCAATTAATCAACATTCATTAACTATAAGTCATTCCACTATAGACTCATAGTTGCACTCTCCTCACTGTATACTATGTTGTATCCACTGATATAATCAATACTTGTGAGTCTACCCTTCACAGGTTGTTCGTAATCACAGTTGGGTCAAATTACCGTTTTACTCTTGTGAATACATCTTGTTCCTTAAGCTCTATTGATCCTCTAATGAACAATCAGTCTATGGTCCTACTATAAAACTTGATCCTTCTTGAGATAGTAAGAAGGCGGGACCACATTGTTCAAGACCTGGATTCAGTTCTTAAAAGAACAACCTATTTGATTCCCTAATTCAGGAATGAGTGAATTCCTTCTTGCATAGTTAAGTTCCCACCTACTTACAAAGTTATGTTCCTGAGAAGGTAGGTTTATTGAGTCGGCTACAGGCCACTCTCACCCATACTAGTCTAAGGACAAACCTCATAAGCAAGAGTCCGTAGCTTGCTCAGGATTCAGGTCAAGTCACTAATGATCATCTATGAATTATTATACCTATCTTGATAATGGTGTTACTTTAGTAGGTTAATAACTCGCGGTCCGATCTTGTATAAACTCATTATACATGATGCCCCCACTCGCATGTCTACCACATGAATGAGTTGGATTACCTCATTTGTACCAAATACAAAGCGGTTGGCATCCATGTTGTTACCAGTATAAGGTTCCCAACCTTATGCATATACCATAGACCTTTTAGGTTATACTTGAACAACTTAATCCAACTTATGTCTGCTACATAAATGTTCAAGATCTATCATTATAACCTTGGAACTTAGTTTATTGGATTTGGATTTATATGCGAGAATATAATAAATAACAACTTTATTTATTGTGTAATGATAATTACAAAACTACACATGTTTAGGGCATAAATCCCAACAAACAGAACACTAGCTCTTTCTCAAGCGTCTTATATCAACAAAATGTTGGCCCGATATTCGATGCAGAATTCCAAGAGGGGCTTATTACCCTTCAAGCATGGAGTTCATCTGTCTAAGGAACAATGTCCTAAGACACCTCAAGAAGTTTAGGATATGAGACATATTCCCTATGCCTTTGCAGTAGGTAGCTTAATGTATGTTATGTTGTGCACGAGGTCAGACATTTGTTATGCAGTGGGAATAGTAAGTAGGTACCAATCCAATCTAGGATTAGACCACTAGACTGGAATTAAAAATATCCTCAAGTATCCTAGGAGAACGAGGGATTAAACGCTTGTGTATGGGACTAAGGATTTGATCCTTACTAGATACACTGATTCTGATTTTCAGACCGATAAGGATTATAGGAAATCCACATCGGGATTAATTTTCACCCTTAACGGGGGAGCTATAGTATGGCGAATCATCAAGCAAGGATGCATCGCTGACTCCACGATGGAGGCTGAGTATGTCATTGCAGGAAGAAGCGCCTAACGAGGTTGTTTGCCTAAAGAAATTCCTTACTGATTTGGAAGTTGTTCCAAATATGGAATTTCCTATCACCTTGTACTGTGACAACAGTGGTGCGGTAGCCAAGTCGAAGGAACCTTGCAGCAATAAACGAGGCAAGCACATCGAGAGGAAGTATCATCTGATACGAGAAATAGTGCAACGAGGAGATGTGACAGTCACGAAGATCTCTTCGGAGCACAACATTGCTTATCCATTTACAAAGACTCTTACGGCTAAAGTGTTCGAGGGTCATCTAGAAAGTCTAGGTCTACGTGATTGTTGGGATTTATGCCCCAAACTTGGGTAATTTTGATCAATTAAATAAAGTGTTATTTGTTTTGATAAGATTACAGTCTTGCTTTTATAAATCCAATAAACTAAGCTCCAAGGTTATAACGTTTATCTTGAAATCAGTGTAGTTGACACTATTTGGGTTGAGTTCAAGATTATAACCTAAATAGTCTATGGTATAATAATAAGGTTGGAAACCACATTCTTGTAACACCCTGGATGTGGTAATCCAACTCATTCATGTGGTTGACATTCGAGTGGGGGCATCCTGTATGAATAGTTCATACAAGACTGGATCGCAAATTATTAGTCTAAGAAGTATAACACCGTTAACAAGATAAGACTGGTAATTTATAGATGGTCATTAGTGACTCGACCTGAATCCTGAGCAAGTTAAGAACTCCTGCTTATAGGGGTTTTTCCTTAGACTAGTATGGGTGAGAGTGGCCTGTAGTCGACTCAATAAGCCTACCTTCTTAGGACATGTAACTCTAGAGGTAGTGGGAACTTAAGCTGCAAGATGGAATTCACTCATTCCTCTACCGAGGAATTAGATAGGTTGTTCCTCAAGAACCGACTCAAGGTCTTGAACAATGGGGCCCCGCCGCCTCTATGAGGGTATGAGCCCAAGGTAGGACCTTAGACTTGTTGTTCATTAGAGGATCAGTGGTGCTTAAGAAGCAAAAAGGTAATCACAGGGGTAAAACGATAATTTGACCCAGTTGTGATTACGAACAACCTGTGAAGGGTCGGCTCATGGGTAATGACTATATCAGTGGACACAATAATATCTATATTGAGGAGAGTACAGCTACAAGTCTATAATGGAGTGACTTGTAGTTAATGAATATTGATTAACTGGATCAAAGAGTTTGATCAGTTAATCTCACATCATTGGAACTCATGATCTGTAGGGCCATTAGATCCCTTCGTTGGCTCAATATGGTAATATTGAGGGTATAAAGTTAGGAGTGTAAATTGAAGTGTTCAATTTCATACATGAGGTGTTATATCTATTATATATGATATAATTGATATAATATATAGTTTTAATGTGAATTAGATTCATATATAAACTATATACTAAAGAGAGAATAAAGGAGGGGTAGGATAGTCATTTTCATCCCATTTCCCTATATATATAGTTGCATGAGATGCAACTAGGTTAAGCCATTCTAAGTGATTCCTAGCCTCTTTTTGTTGCTGGAAAGGTTCCAAGACAACAAACATCTCTCTCACAAAAATACCTCACCTTTCCTAAAGGGAACCCACTTTCCTCCCTCACCTAGAGAACAACGAAGAAGATCCGGTGGCAGTGTCGGTGTTCGTACGAGTTCGTGTTGCCATGATCTTGATCATGAGAGAGGAGGAGCACTTGAAGAAAGGTTCTTCAAAGGTAATTTCTTGCTGTTCATTCTAATTTTATGCTCAATCTAGTTTTTCATGTTCTTTAATTTACCGTTGTAACTAAATCAAGAGTGTGCGATTCACAATCGCTTCCGCTGCGGGGACTTCGAGTCCCTTCATTTGGTATCAGAGCCCAAATGCGTTCTTGATTTATGTTCTGGTTTTTTCAAGAACAAAGGTGGGATTTACTGTTTTTGCATGAGATGTATGAACGGTTTTGCAAAATTAGATGTTTTTAATTTTGGCACTTAGATTTACAATTTCCATTGAAATGTTCAATGTAAGGGCCCGGTGTTTTCGGTAAATTTAATTGTAAATCGAGTCTGTAAGTCCGTGTCGATCGAGGCAAGGCGGTTGGTGAGAAGATCGGAGTGAAAACGAGCTAGATTTAGAGAAATCAAAGTGTTGTCTGTGTGCAGCGTTGCAACGCTGCGCTTGTGGGAGAAGGCGCGCGCAGGAGGCGGCGTTGCAACGCAACCTCTAGCGTTGCAACGCTCGGCAAAAGACGACAAAAGCAGCGTTGCAACGTTGCTATCAACGTTGCAACGCCAGAGGCGTTTCACGAATTTCAGCAACGCGCAGAAAAAGTTTTTTTATTATATATTAATTATAAAAATATTTTATATTTAATATATTTAATATTTTTAATTTTAATTAATATAACTAGATTATATTGATTAAAATTATTTCTAGGGTGCCAAAATTGGTCTAATTTTGCTATTTTAATTATGCAATTGTTGTGTAATTATTGTCATGCATAGTGTATGCTTTTATTTTAGAAATCCCACCTTAGGTTAAACATTTTCATGCATCATTTATAATATAAGGAGTTATATTATATAGTTTGCATGATTAATTAATATAAGGTTGTTATATTAATTTTTGGGCAACATTGACATGCATTATTTTTTGATGAGAAATATGCTATGAATGTCTTATCATTCATGTGATGAATGATCAAGCACTATAACATAGTATGCATGTCATCTAAGGTTAATTATTAGTTTTAAAATGTTTAGAACTTTGAAATAATAGACCTTAGGTTATCTAGTTCTAATTAGATTAGAATTAGGAACCAAGTAATTTATAAACTATGATTAAAAGAGGAACTCTGTCTAAGGAAAGTTCTGTCTAGCTGGGGTATTTAAGTCGATTTTGAAACGGAACACCCTACACAGGAACCGACACGGGAGTGAAATTTAATCAGAGAGTTTTATAAATTACATTAGCGTCAGCGGGATTATTAAGGGGTTAATAAACTAGAAATCCTAGGTTTAATATATGGAGTTATATTAACAAACTTAGGATAAAATCAATATAAGAGTTATATTGATTATCAATATAAGAGTTATGTTGATAGAGTTAGGTAAAACCATTAGCCGGGATTTAGCCTAAGAAAGATTCCTATAAACTTAAAGTATTCAGTGAGAGGAAAAAGTGTATGAGATACATATTTTTCCACCTACGCTATCTCCGAGAAATTCACACCATGAGACTCATACTTGGCCTCATGGCGCAAACGGGAGCGTCCCCCTTATGATGGTGTTTGTATGAGTCAATATCAAGGTGAATGGAAAGGGTACTTATAGTGAGTGGGAGCAGGTTTAGTGAAAACAAAACCTACGGTCTCTTTTGTCGGTTTACACCGTTAGACCACTATGGTCAACCTGCTAGTTTGGCCTGGACCAGACAGTCCCTTCGGAGGGCTTAATCATAGAGGATCTAACACAGTAGTACCCAAAAGGGATAAAGATTTCCTTAGACTATTTTACAATCTAGTCCTCCCTTCGGCGGATTTTATTGGATCGAGACTCTGGAATCTAAAGACAAAGGGTTACACTCACGGGGTACATAAGTTGTGTATGTATCCAGGCCAAAAAATGGTAACTAAAACCTATAGGAATAAGAGTTATTCTGGTATTAGGTTTTGGTCAAGAGTGTCTTGATCTAGAGGAGGAGTGTTTTTTATTACCCTTCGGTGTCATACATTCTAAACCTTTGGGGTATCATTGCAAATTATAAATGGCCTAGGAATCATTTGATAATTAGCTAAAACATGATTGGATTAGAGTTATAGCAAGAAACTCATACAAGTTTGTTTGTAAATTTTCAACAAAAATGTCTAGCTCTATAATTTCCTTATTGGGTGTGGAAAAGTTAGCAGGAGAGAATATGATGACATGGAAAAACAAACTCAACACTATTTTGGTAGTGGATGATCCAAGTTTGTGCTAAGCGAGGAGTGTTCTCTCAGTGTGCGGGCTCGAATGCGTCACGAAATGTTCGTGATGCATATGATCGATGGATCAAGGCCAATGATAAGGCCAAGGTCTACATCTTTGCCGCAAATATGTCCGACATATTAGCCAAGAAGAACATGAGGGCATGATTACCGCTAAGGAAATCATGGATTACGTGTGCGGTATGTTTGGACAACGATCCACACAAGCCCGACATAATGTCCTAAAGTACATATGCAACTCGAGGATGCGGAGGGTACATCATTGGGATCATGTCTCGGATATGATGGTGCACTTTAACATCGCGAGTCGAATGGTGCTTCCATCGATGAGTCGAGCAAGTCGACTTCATTCTAGAAACCCTTCCGGATAGTTTCTGTAGTTTAGAAGTAATGTTCTTATGAACAAGCTTACTTTTAATCTTACCTCCCTTCGAATGAACTCCGGACCTTTTAGTCTTTGATGAAAATTCGTGGATTGAAAGGTGAGGCAAATGTTGCGGTAGGAGTTATCACAGAGGTTCGACCTCAGGACAAAAGCAGTTGGCTTCATCTTCTTCTAACCGAGAGAGGTAAGAAGAAGAACATGAAGAAGGTTGGTAAGGGAAACAGTGACAAAGCTGCGCCAAGAAGGGCAAGAAAGTCAAAGGCGTTCTTTGATTAAAGGAAAATATTTCCACCGCAACGAAGACGGGCATTGGAAACGGGCTGTCCAAGTACATTGCGAGAAAAAGAAGAAGGAAGGTAAATATGATTTACTTTGCCTAGAATCGTGTTTAGTGGATAATGATAAAACAGCTTGGATACTTGATTCAGGCGCAACTAAGAGTGTTTGTTCTTCTTTTCAGGGAATTGATTCCTGGCAGCAGCTACAGCAAGGAGAGATAACGCTCTGGGTTGGAAATGGAGAGGTGGTCTCGGTTTGTAGTGATGAGGCAAAATGAAGCTTTATTTTGGCAAGAAATATGTATTGTTGGACAATATATTAGTGATACCAGGGTTTACTAGAAACCTTATTTCCATTTCATGCCTTATTGAACAATGTATTTCTGTTTCCTTTTCTATGAATAGAGTGTTTATTTTGAAGAAAGGTTTAGAAATATGTTTAGCTTCATTAGAAAATGGATTGTATGTTTTAAGGCCTAATACAGTCAAAATGGTTTTGAACACTGAATTATTTAAAACTGCAAACACACAAACTAAGAAACGTAAAATTTCTCCTAAAGAAAATGCTCATCTTTGGCATCTAAGATTGGGTCACATTAATCTTAATAGGATTGAGATATTGGTAAAGAACGGACTTCTAAACGAGTTAAAAGAAAATTCTTTGCCAGTATGTGAATCCTGCCTAGAAGGCAAAATGACTAAAAGACCTTTTAGTGAAAAAGGTTATAGAGACAAAGATCCTCTAGAGCTTATACATTCATACCTTTGTGATCCGATGAATGTTAAAGCCAGGGGAGGATATGAATATTTCATCTCTTTTATAGATGATTATTCCATATATGGGCATATTTACCTAATGCACCACAAGTCTGAAGCACTTGAAAAGTTCAAGGAATTCAAGACTGAGGTTGAAAATCAATTAGGTAAAAGAGTTAAAACACTTCGATCGGATCGAGGTGGAGAGTTTATGGATTTAAAATTTGAGAACTATATGATAGAACATGGAATTACATCCCAACTCTCAGCTCCCGGCACACCACAACAAAACGGTGTATCGGAAAGGAGAAATAGAACCTTGTTGGACATGGTTCGATCAATGATGAGTTATGCTCATCTCCTTAGTTCCTTTTGGGGTTATGCAGTAGAGACTGCAGTATACATTTTGAATAGTGTGCCCTCCAAAAGTGTTTCTGAAACACCTTTTGAACTCTGGAAAGGACGTAAAGGTAGTTTATGTCACTTCAGAATATGGGGTTGTCCAGCACATGTGCTTGTGACAAATCCAAAGAAGTTGGATTCACGTTCAAAGTTATGCCTATTTGTAGGATACCCAAAAGAAACAAGAGTTGGTTTGGTCTATGATCCTAAGGAAGATAAGGTCTTTGTGTCGACAAATGCCACTTTCTTGGAGGAGGACCACATAAGGGACCACAAACCAAAAAGTAAGGTAGTGTTGAGTGAGTTAGACGGAACAATAGCAAAGGTTGCTAATAAGAACACTAGTACGTCAACAAGAGTTGTTGATACTAGTTTGTCTAGTCAAGAGAGTCCATCTCAAGAGTTGAGTATGCCTCGACGTAGTGGGAGGGTTGTGATACAACCTGACCGTTACATGGGTTTAGCTGAAACCCAAGTTGTTATACCAGATGACAACTACGAGGATCCATTGACTTATAATCAAGCAATGGTTGACAAAGACAAAGACAAATGGGTCATAGCCATGGACCAAGAAATGGAGTCGATGTACTTCAATTCTGTTTGGGATCTTGTAGATAAGCCTGATAGGGTAAAACCTATAGGTTGTAAGTGGATCTACAAGAGAAAACGTGGTGTAGATGGGAAGGTGCAAACCTTTAAACCTAGACATTAGCAAAGGGTTATACCCAGGTTTAAGGGGTTGACTATGAGGAGACCTTTTCACTTGTTGTTATGGTAAAGTCTATCCGTATCCTTCTTGTCATTGCCGCATATTATGACTATGAGGTATGGCAAATGGATGTCAAGACAACCTTTTTGAATGACAATCTTGAGGAAACCATCTACATGGATCAACCCAAAGGGTTCATTAAACCAGGACAAGAGCAAAAGGTTTGCAGGCTTAAAAGGTCGATTTATGGACTGAAACAAGCCTCTAGGTCCTGGAATATAAGATTTGATGAGGCTATCAGATCTTATGGTTTTGACCAGAATAATGATGAACCTTGTGTCTACAAGAAAATCATCAATAGTTCTGTCGCATTCCTAATTCTCTATGTGGATGATATCCTACTCATTGGGAATGATGTAGGTTATCTTCTCGACATCAAGGAATGGCTAGCTACGTGATTCCAAATGAAAGATTTGGGTGATGCGATTTGTTCTTGGGATCCAGTTGTCCGAAATCGCAAGAATAAAACACTAGCCTTGTCTCAAGCATCATACATAGACAAAGTGTTGTCAAGGTTTAAGATGCAAGATTCCAAAATGGGCTTGTTGCCTTTTAGACATGGAATCCATTTTTCTAAGGAACAGTGTCCTAAGACACCTCAAGGAGTTGAGGATATGAGACGAAATCCTTATGCATCGGCTACTGGGAGCCTGATGTACGCCATGTTGTGTACTAGGTCCGACATTTGTTTTGCAGTTCGGATGGTTAGTAGGTATCAATGCAATCCAAGACTTTAACACTGGACAGCGGTTAAAACAATCCTTAAGTATCTTCGGAGACAAGGAACTACATGCTTGTGTATGGGGCTAAGGATTTGATCCTTACAGGATACACGGATTTTGACTTTCAGTCTGATAAAGATTCTCGGAAATCTACATCGTGGTGCCGGCCACTCTTAACGGAGGAGTCTGTAGTATGGCGAAGCGTCAAGCAAGGATGCATCGCTGATTCCACCATGGAGGCTGAATATGTAGCAGCTTGTGAAGCAGCTAAGGAGGCCGTTTGGTTAAGGAAATTTATGCTAAATTTGGAAGTTGTTCCAAATATGACTTTGCCCATCATGTTGTATTGCGATAACAGTGGTGCAGTGGCAAATTCGAGGGAACCCAAGTCACAAGAGGGGAAAGCACATAGAGCGGAAGTATCATCTCATTCGAGAGATCGTGCATAGAGAAGATGTGATTGTCACGAAGATAGCCTTAGAGCACAACATTGTTGATCCTTTTACAAAGGCTCTCACGACTAAAGTATTTGAGAGTCACCTAGAAGGTCTAGGTTTACAAGTCTTCCCCAACTAGGGCAAATGGGAGTATTTTGTACAAAAGAGTTTAAATGCCCTAGTTTATTGTATTTACATTACTGTAATGTTTAGTACTCCACAAGCTTTAGGTCAAGTGGGAGATTGTTGGGATTTATGCCCCAAACTTGTGTAATTTTGATCAATTAAATAAAGTGTTATTTGTTTTGATAAGATTACAGTATTGCTTTTATAAATCCAATAAACTAAGCTCCAAGGTTATAACGTTTATCTGGAAATCAGTGTAGTTGACACTATATGGGTTGAGTTCAAGATTATAACCTAAATAGTCTATGGTATAAGAATAAGGTTGGAATCCTCATTTTGGTAACACCATGGATGCGACCCACTTTGAAATTAGTACAAATGAGGTAATCCAACTCATTCATCTAGTTGACATGCGAGTGGGGGCATCCTGTATGAAGAGTTCATACAAGACTAGATCGCAAATTATTAGTCTAACCAGTATAACACCGTTAACAGGATAAGACTAGCAATTTATAAATGGTCATTAGTGACTCGACCTGAATCCTGAGCAAGTTAAGAGCTCCTGCTTATAGGGGTTTGTCCTTAGACTAGTATGCGTGAGAGTGGCCTGTAGCCGACTCAATAAGCCTACCTTCTCAGGGACAGAACCTCGTAGGTAGCTGGGAACTTAACTGTGCAAGATGAAATTCACTCATTCCTCTACTGAGGAATTAGATAGGTTGTTCCCTTAAGGCGACTCGGATCTTGAACAACGGGGCCCTGCCCTCTATGAGGGTATGAGTCTAAGGTAGAACCTTAGACTTGTTGTTCATTAGAGGATCAGTGGTGCTTAAGGAGCAAAGAGGTAATCACAGGGGTAAAACGGTAATTTGACCCAGCTGTGATTACGAACAACCTTTGAAGGGTCGACTCATGGGTAATGACTATATCAGTGGACACAATAATATCTACAGTGAGGAGAGTGCAACTACAAGTCTATAGTGGAGTGACTTGTAGTTAATGAATATTGATTAACTGGATCAAAGAGTTTGATCAGTTAATCTCGCATCATTGGAGCTCATGATCTGTAGGTCCATTAGATCCCTCCGTTGGCTCAATATGGTAATATTGAGGGCATAAAGTTAGGAGTGAAATTGAAGTGTTCAATTTCATACATGAGGTGTTATATCTATTATATATTATATAATTGATATAATATATAGTTTTAATGTGAATTAGATTCATATATAAACTATATACTAAAGAGAGAATAAAGGAGGGGTAGGATGGTCATTTCCATCCCATTTCCCTATATATATAGTTGCATGAGATGCAACTAGGTTAAGTCATTCTAAGTGATTCCTAGCCTCTTGTTGTTGTTGGAAAGGTTCAAAGACAACAAACATCTCTCTCACAAAAACACCTCACCTTTGCTAAAGGGAACCCACTTTCCTCCCTCACCTAGAGAACAACGGAGAAGATCCAGTGGCAGTGTCGGTGTTTGTACGAGTTCGAGTTGCTGTGATCTTGATCGTGAGAGAGGAGGAGCACTTGAAGAAAGGTTCTTCAAAGGTAATTTCTTGCTGTCCATTCTAATTTTATGCTTAATCTAGTTTTTCATGTTCTGTAATTTACCGTTGTAACTAAATCAAGAGCGCGCGATTCGCAATCACTTCCGCTGCGGGGACTTCGATTCCCTTCAGAGATATGTACATACGCTAATCTAGGGCAAGTGAGAGATATGTAATGGGTATATGGATGTCCTAATTTATTGTATTTGTATCTCTGTAACCACTATTTTAGATTGTAATGTACCCCACTAGAGTTTTAGTTCAAGTGGGAGTTTGTTGGGTTTGTGCCCTAAAACTCGTAGTTTGTAATTTTGTTATAACTATTGTAATAAAGAGTTATTATTTCAATAAAGAGTTATTGTACGTTATTTATGATATTGCCTTTGTTTTAACCCTAAATTCAATAAACTAAACATCCAAGGCTGTAAAATGTCTCTTAGACTAGTGTACATATAAAGAATCTCGGTTCGAGATACAACCTAAAGGATCTATGGTAAGGGGATAAGGTTTGGTTACCTTACTCTGGTAACACTATGGATGTGACCCACTTTGTATATGATACAAACACTGTGATCCTAACGTGCTCGTCTAGATGACATGTGAGTGGGGATATCCTATGTAATGAGATTACATAAGATCGGACCACGAAATAGTAACCACTAGATGTAACTCCGTTGACTAGTTAGGTTTCTATTTCACTAGGATGACCTAGGCAACTTGATCTCAATCCTGAGCAGGTTACGAACTCCTGTTCGCGAGGGATTGTCCTTTGACTAGTATGGGTGAGAGTGGCCAGATTCGCCGACTCAATATGCCTACCTTCTTGGGGACAAGACTGAGTGAGAAGTTGGGGACTTAGTTTAGCAAGATGAAATTCACTCATTCCCGCCTACTAGGGTAAGTAGATGAATGTTCCCTTAAGTGGTGTCTCCAGGACTTGAACAAAGGGTCTGACCCTCTCATTGGCCCGAGAGGGACTTCTGTTTGTTGGTAGGACCACAAACAAATTGTTCATTAGAGGAGCACTGGTACTTAAGGTACAAGATGCGACCCAAGGGTAAAACGGTAATTTGACCCAGCTGGTGTTACGAACATTCGTGAAGGATTGACTTGCCGTTATTGGTCAATGTCTGTGGACACAGAAATATATCTGCAGTGAGAAGAGTGCAGCTGCGGGACTTTAGTGGAGTGTTCCCGAAGTTAACGAATGTTGATTAGGAGGTTAATGAGATTAACCGAACAATTTCGTATCGTTGGAGCTTCTGATCTGTAGGTCCATTAGGTCCACCTTCTAGCTCGAAAAGGTTCTTAGATCGTTTGAATTCGAAATGTTCAAATTCATTAGGGAATAAATTTAATGTATATAGATATGTTAGAATATAAAGTTTTGGAACTTTATATTATAAATTTAATGTGAATATGATTCATATTAAATTATATGAGATAATTAAATATTTGAAAGAGTTCAAATATTAATTTAAATGTGAATGTGATTCATATTTAAAAACTATAGGTTAAAATTTGATGTGCATGAGATGTGCATTAAAACTATAGGTTAGATGAGAAATAGATTAAATATGATTTGATCTTAATATATGATGTTTCAAGATTAATTAAATATATGATATTTAATTACATAATTAAATTTGATTTAATTATTTTAATAATTAATTAATAATTAATTAATTAATTATTGGGAACGTGTCAAGAGGAGACATTCCCCTCTTCCCACCTCACTCCCTATCGATAGGGAGTGGGGAAGCTCTCCTCTCCTATTCAACTTCTCGTTGGACAGACGCTTGGTGGATTGATCAATTTCGCTGTAAGAAAATTCTCTCTCTCAAATTCTCTTCTCTTCCAACTGTTGGTCCCTTACCATCAAGGAAGATCTAAATGGAATCCAGAGATATAGAAGGTTCTCACTAGTGGTAGTGTTTTGTAAAAACAGAGAAGCACCTTGTTACTGTGTTGTTGTGCAAAAAGGAGCAAGGAGTTGTTGCATATTGAGAAAACTACAAAGGTAAATAACATCCAATTTCGTTGTTAGTTTAGATTAATGACAACATGTTTGCATGTTTTAGTTCCATGCCTAATTAGATTTAGATTGCTTATTCTCTGTTTTTGCCCAATGGTATTTGAAGTAAACCAAAATAAACAAGCAATTAATCCTTAAAAATACGTTTCCACTGCTCAAGGGGATTAGATCTCCATCACATTATATATAGGCTTTGCAAAAAGCCTTTGGCAAGGCAATTGCTCATTTTTGGAATTTCCATCTGATAGCACACAAAATGTGTTATCCTTAGACTTAATTATTGCTAGTTTTATGATGATTTCAGGGCTTTTACGTGGTTAATTTATTCAATTTCAGGTTGAGAGCTTAAACGGAGCTATTGGAGACAATCTGGATCACTCGGGATCAAAACAAGGCTATTTGGAGCTAAATATGACATCAAATGGAAGTGAAAGGATCAAACCAAACTTTAAGACCCGAGATGATGGCGTTGCAACGCCATATAGAGCGTTGCAACGTCGAAGGTGCAGCCAAGAGGCTTTGTAGGCTACAGGCGATGGCGTTGCAATGCTGCCTTTTGGCGTTGTAACGCCATCTCGATAAGAAGACGCTTATGAAGACCGTGCAGGTAGCGTTGCAGCGGCGCCTTGCGCGCCGCAACGCTTACTTCGATAAGGAGCGCAGCGTTAAAGCGGCGAGCGTTGCAACGCTGTCCCTGGCGTTGCAACGCTGCCCCATTGATGCCTATAAATACAACCTTATGATTCTTGCAAAAGGGGAGCACAATTTGGTAGAGTTTTGCCCTAAATTCGAAATACACCTTGTAAGAAGGGAGAAAAGAGTGATTTTTGGAGCCAAAGCATTCGTGGAGGTTCGAGATCGAAGACGGGAGCTCGAAGATGAAGGACCGGCATCGACACCTAAGTTTATTTCTCTTTCTTTCAATTTGTAATAGCGTTCTAAGACGTTTCTACTTGTTTACTTTGTTTTTCATGTGATTTAGAGTAGCTAAACATTGTAGTAGGATTTGATTTATTTGTTAGGACTTTATTACAATATATTGAAGCATGTTTTGTTGTTATTTTTGGCCATTCGCTCTGCACTCCTTATTTCCTTGATTCAAGTGGACTCGAGAGATAAAGCTTGAATTAGAGCAAAATTGTCAAAACCCTTAGTAGTCTGGCACGAGAGTGACCTAGAATTCTTAGGGAAACACTTAAAGAAGTTACTTAATGCCATGCATGTTGTAGGTTCGTATGGAGACTATGAATTCTATTGCATGTGTGAGGCTCACTAAGAACCGAGAGGTTTTCTTGAGTAATTTACTTCTTGTTTATAAATTCATCTCATGAGGTCAATGCATGTGTAGTTAGGTTATTAATTTGTAAAATCACTTCCTTTAATTCTATCAATCCGTGTCTCCACATGTTTGTTTGTTTGTTTGTCTTTAATTCCTGTTTCATCACCTATCCATGTTATGTTTCTTTAGCTAAAATAGAGAAGTAGTATCTTAGTAATTAATTAATCTAGAAACCCATTCCCGAGGACGATACTTGGACTCATAAATCACTATACTAAAACTTGACCAGCATAATGCTGCGGTATTGCAATATAATTTTACGCAACACCATCCAAAGAGTTTTCTCTCTTCTATCAATTCTCTCTCAAATTCTCTCCAACCTAAACCAAAAGGAGTCCCACAACTCCCTCTCAACCGAACTGTTGGGATGTATGTCCTAATCTCGTTCTGTTTGTAAATTACCATTTGAAATTAATAAGAGTTATTTCTTTCGTCGCTTTGTGTCTCGCAATTTTACAAACTTTGTCCAATAAACTAAGCTCCAGGGTCATTGAATACATGAGAGAACTAGAATTTGAACGGTGTGTAGTGGACACACAGGGAGGTTCGCGTTCGAGTTAATGACCCGAACGGTCTATAGTATATGGATAGGGTTGGAGACCTAATCTCGATACGTTGTGGATGCGACCCGCTTTGTATTTGATACAAACGAGGTGATCTGACTCGTTCATGTTGTTGACATGCAAGTGTGGACATCATTTGCAATGAGATTGTACCAGACCAAACCGTGAATTATTAGACCTACTAATGTAACACCGTTAACAGTATGGGACTAATAACTTCGTAGATGACCATTTGAGACTCGACCTGAATCCTATGAGCGTGTTACGGACTCTGGTCTGCGGGGGTTTGTCCTTTGACTAGTACGGGTGAGGGTGGTCATAGTTACTCGCCCAATATGCCTATCTTCTCAGGGACAGGACCACGTGGGGAGCTGGTCACTTAACTACGCGAGATGGAATTCACTCGTTCCCGACTTTAGGGAAACTAGAGGTGTTGTTCCCTTAAGTGCTGTCTCCAGGGCTTGGACAACGGGCACCCCCCTCTCACTGGCCCGAGAGGGGTGTTGTGTATGGTTGGACCTTTACAACATTGTTGTTCATTAGAGTAGCAGTGGGGACTTAAGGAGCAAGAAGTAGACACAGGGGTAAAACAGTAATTTGATCCAGCAGTGTCTATGAACAACCTGTGAAGGGTCGACTCATGGGCATTGGTTGTATCAATTAGACACAACTTGTCTTACATTGACGGGAGTGCAGCTACGGGCTATAGTGGAGTGTTACCGTAGCTAATGAATGTTGATTAACCGAGTCAAAGAGTTTGACAGTTAATCATGGATCATGGAGCTCGCCATGTGTAGGTCCATTAGGTCCCTCGGTTGGTCAAACTAGATAAATAGAGGGTTTCTGAGTTTGGTGTGGATTTGAAGTATTCAAATTCATTAAAAGGGTAATTATGTCATTTAACTGAGATATGATTGACATAATATATAGTTTAATGTGAATGAGATTCATAATAAACTATAGGTTAGCCTAATTGTTTAATTAGGGCTAATTTGGAGAAATTGAATTGAGAGAAATTAAATTGAATGTGATTCAATTTAAAATCCACAATTATATAAATGTGATTTGTATAATGAGATATGAGATATGAGATATCTTATTATATATGGTTATGCAAATATGATTTGCATAACCTATGGATGTGGTTAAATGGTAAATAGGTGGAGATTTCTACTCCACCTATCAACATTATTTAAACTCCTTTGTAAGAAGGATTTCCTAACACAAGGCTCATTTTTTGGAAATCTCACCAAAAAGCTCTTGCATTCTCTCTCAATCATTCTCTCAATTTCTCCTCCCTTTCACCGAAAAGAAGAGAGTCCCACAACTCTCCCTCAACCGAATGAGAACAACCGAGAAGACCTTTCGAAGGTGTCACTGTGTTCGGTTCGAGAGATCGTAGTTGCGAAGAGGTTCGTGACCGGAGAAGAAAACCTTGAATAAGTGTTCTTTAACGAGTAAGTTCTAATAATTTACTTTATGTTTTCTTCTAATTCCACATGTTTAGCCTAGGTTTAAAGTAGTTTAATTCAATTTTAAGAAAGGAATTGCATAACGAACACCACAACGTTTCATGTCGTTTCCGCTGCGAGAATTTTATTCCCTTCAAATGAATGTTGATTAACGGGATGAAGAGTTTGATTAGTTAACCTTGAATTATTGGAGCTCACGATCTGTAGGTCCATGAGATCCCTCAGTTGGCTCAAATATGGAATTATGAGGGTATAAAGTTTTGATCGAATTTGAAGTGTTCAAATTCATATAAAGGGTCTTTATGTCAATTTTATGTGATATAATTTATATAATATATAGTTTGATGTGAATGAAATTCATATTAAACTATACTATTGCCTAATTATGGTATTATGGCATAGTTGGAGAAATTAGTATGAGAGGTGTGGAAAATTGAATTTGATTAAATTTATTTCAACATAATGCAAATATGATTTGCATAATAGGGTATGTGATACCTTATATTATATAATTATGCAAATATGATTTGCATTTTATATGATACGTGGATCAAGTGGAAAATGGGTGGAAAAAATTAAATACTTGGAGAAGCACTTTGTGAAGAACATTCTCATTTTTTAGATTTGAGTTTCCAAAACACTCTCATCTCTCACAAATTCTCTCTAGACTCCCTTTACCCAAAAGGAACCCACCTTCCTCCATTCAAAGAGAACAACTGAGAAGCTTTAGTGGAAGTGTCCGGTTCGTGACTTTATTCGCGATCGAGAGATCGTTGAGAACGAGGAAGATTGCAGGAAGGATTATGAGAAGAAAGTTAGTTCTTCAAAGGTATTTTTCTGATTTCCTTCCCCTTTTATGCTTAACCTAGAATATGTATGAGATATATGTGATCTTTGAGTTTAATTCTTGTAACACAACAGATCAGGCGATTAGCATCACTTCAGCTGTTGGATTCAATCCTTTCACTCACAATTAAAACTTAATCCAATAAACTAAGCTCCAGGGTCATACTTATAAGACATTGAATAGTGTGTAGTGGACACACAGATAGGATTATATTCAAGTCAATGACCACAATGGTCTGTAGTACATTAATTGGGTTAGAAACCTCATCCTAGTAACACTATGGGTGTGGCCCATGATAGAACACAAAATGTGATATCCTTAGGCTTAATTATTGCTAGTTTTATGATGATTTCAGGGATTTTACGTGTTTAAATCACTCAATTTTAGGTTAAGAGCTTAAACAGGACAATTAGAGACATTTTGGATCACTCGAGATCGAAACGAGACTATTTGGAGCTAAAAATGACATCAATTGGAAGTAGAAGGATTAATCCAAGCTTGAAGACCCGAGGTGATGGCGTTGCAATGCCATGCAAAGCGTTGCAACACCGAGCGTGCTGCTTAGAGTCGTGGAAGATCATCGCATGCGATAGCGCGTAACGCCGCCTGAATCACGATCGATAGTGTTGCAATGCTGCCTAGATCACTGTCGATAGCGTTGTAATGCTGCCTTGCAGCGTCACACGCTATCTCGATATGAATACAAGCAGGAAGGTCGTGTAGAGGGCGTTGCAACGCTGCCTTGCAGTGTCGCAACGCCAGATCGATAGCAATGCGCGCGTTAGGGTAGCGGCGTTGCAACGCTGCCCTCAGCGTTGCAACGTTGTCGACTATTTCCTTATTTGTCACGCGTTTAGGGTACAGCGTTTCAACGCTGTCCCTACCGTTGCAACGCTATACCGAAAGTTATTATAAATAGAACCTTATGCCTTCTTACAATGGGAGCCGAATTTGATAGAGAATTCACCCTAATTTTGAAATACACTTTGTGAGAAGAGAAAAGAGAGCATTCATTGGAAGCCAAAGCATTCGTGGAGGTTTGAGATCGAGACGGGAGCTAGAAGACGAACCTGAACTCGGGAAAATTAAACTACATGGAAGTCCAACCTGAATATGATTACAGTTTGCGCATTTACTTTGGTTCGTACTGATTGAGGAATGTCCTCAGGTCTCTGCTCAAAACACGCCTCAATCTTTTAAGGATGCGTATGACAACTTGATCAAGGCCAACGACAAGGCTAAGGTCTACATTTTGGCTAGTGTTTTTGAAGTTCTGGCCAAAAAGCACGAGGACATGGTCTCAGCTCGTGAGATCATGAGTTCGTTGAAGAATACGTTCGGACAATCGTCTGGATAACTTTGACACGAATCCCTGAAATACATTTATAACTCCCGTATGAAGAATGGTTTTCGGTGAGAGAACACGTTCTCGATATGATGGCCCACTTTAATGTGGCAGAAATGAACGACGCGGTCATCGACGAGCAAAGTCAGGTGTCGTTCATCCTGGAATCTCTTCTGAAGAGCTTCCTACAGTTCCACAACAATGCGGTGATGAATAAGATCGAGTACAACCTGACTACTCTCCTGAACGAGCTGCAGACTTTTCAGTCTCTTATAAAGAATAAGAGACAGGTAGATAGAGAGGCAAATCTGTTTGCCCATTCTAGAAAATTCCAGAAAGGTTCATCCTCTGGGACAAAGTCCTGCGACTCCTCTTATGGACTTTGGAAGATCCAGAAGAAGAAGTAAGGAAGGAAGGGGAAAGCACCTGTCGTTGTTGATAAAGGCAAGGGAAAGACAAAGGTTGCAGTTAAAGGAAAGTGTTTCCACTGCAACATTGACGGGCACTGGAAGTGAAACTGCCCAAAGTACCTTGCTGAGCTCAAAGAGAAGAAAGGTAAATGCGATTTACTTTTTCTAGAAACTTACTTAGTGGAAAGTGATGACTTTACCTAGATACTTGATTCAAGAGCCACTAACCATGTTTGCTCTTATTTATAGGAAACTAGTTCCTTCAGGGAGCTCGATGTGGGTGAGATGACGCTTGGGGTCGGAATAGGAGACGTTGTCTCAACTCGTGCAGTGCGAGATGTCAAACTGTTTTTAGAGATAGATTTTTATTTTTAGAAAAGTTGTATATAGTTCCTAGAATTAAGAGGAACTTAGTATCTATCTCTTGTTTAATTAGACAGGGATATTGTATTTCTTTTTCTTTAATGAAATTTCGAAAAAAGGTCTCAATATTTGTTCTGCGAAATTAGAAAACGACTTGTATGTATTAAAATCGAACCAAACTAAAGCAATTTTAAATCATGAGATGTTTAAAACTACAAATACTCAAAGTAAAAGGCAAAAGATTTCTCCAAATAATAATATCTATCTTTGGCATCTAAGACTTTGTACCATAAATCTCAACCGGATTGAGAGATTAATTTAGAATGGACTTCTAAACAAGTTAGAAGATGATTTTTTACAACCTTGTGAGTTCTATCTAGAACGAAAAATTACTAAACGACCTTTTATTGGAAAAGGTTATAGAGCCAAAGAGCCTTTAGAGCTTATACATTAGGATCTTTGTGGTCCAGTGAATGTTAAAGCTCGAGAAGAGTACGAATGTTTCATCTCCTTCATAGATGATTATTCGAGGTATGGTTTTCTATACTTAATGCATCATTAGTCCGAGGCTCTTGAAAAGTTCAAAGAGTTTAAGACTGAAGTGGAAAATGCATTAGGGAAAACCATTAAGACACGATCAGATCGAGGTGGAGAGTATATGGCCTTGAGATTCCAGGACTATTTGATAGAACATGAAATCTGTTGGTTCAAAGGAGTGCAACTAAAGTTGTGGTGACAACACCTTGACACTATGACATACATTATGCACATAGAAATTTAATTAAATCATATATCTCATGCTTAAAAATAATTAAATAGCAAAAATGGATCGGTTTTGGCACTTAGGGGCATTTATTTAATTAAATAACATTAATATAACAATTATATAAATATTATTTAATAAAATAAATTAAATATTTCATTTTTATAAAATAAAATAATAAAAATCACGTTGTAAAACTGCCCCACGAAGAGTAACTCCCCACTTCCTGTTTGTTTGTTTGTTTGTCTTTAATTCCTGTTTCATCACCTATCCATGTTATGTTTCTTTAGCTAAAATAGAGAAGTAGTATCTTAGTAATTAATTAATCTAGAAACCCATTCCCGAGGACGATACTTGGACTCATAAATCACTATACTAAAACTTGACCCGTACACTGCGGTATTGCAATATAATTTTACGCAACAAGTTTTTGGCGCCGTTGCCGGGAAATGGCGATTATTTAGATTAATTAATATTAGGAGAAAATTTAAAATTTTAGACTAAAGCTTGTTTGTTTGTCTTTCCTTAATTGTTTTGTGTGATTGTTTATTTCCTTATTTGTGTTATTTTAGTTTTGTGGATTTTTGAGTCTTTGTTTCCTGTTTTGGTTGTGTTGATATTGTGTGAAGTCTTGTTGTGAAATTGCGATTTTCAAGTATGACTTTGCATAATTTTGAGTTTCCACCATTCTCTTGTCCCTCTCGGGATCCTAGTTTTGTGCATCATGATTTTTTCGATTACTATGTGTCTAATTTTTACCATTACATGCACTGACATATATGAAAATTCACATGAGGGTAGTTATTTAGGCACTTGGAACCATAGTTTTTCGTACCTTAACCGACCACGGAAAAATCTTCTCTTATGGACCAATTGGCATAATATACCTTAGAGTTGAAATTGAAAAATTTGGTTCATAGTGAATTAGAAATGTTGGATAGGTTAGAAAGCGAGGTGGTAGGACTTTGGGAAATAGTGCAGGATAGAGCTCAATATCTTAACTTGACTAGTAGTTTCCCTTAATGCCTTACAGAACAATTTCGATCCTTACCACTCGGGAGATGCCACCTAGGAGGATTTGTTTAGATGTTAGTGAGGATAGTTTGGGGGGAGACCGAGGCACACCATGATCGAAGTTAGTGAGGAGGACACTTTGGTGATACACTTAGTGCCACGGGGAGAGATCCGGTGATAGAGTTAGAGGTGATAAGTCTTCTTTTATTTTATCCCCAGAAATTTCCTTTATTTTTTATAACCATTTGTCTTACACTCACGAGTCTTGCTTGGATTTCAGTTCTTTTCTTTTGATAAATAAAAATCTCAAAAATAATTTTTCGATCGGAAGTGAAGAAAAGGGGATAGCCTTTTAGACTTAGAAGGCTACATCGATTCGAGCAAGAAGGCCCCGAAGAAATATGAGCAATTTTATGTGCCCTGATAAGTCACCGTCTAGCTAAAAATGTTAAAGAAAGCGATTCTTGGGAGGCAACCCAAGTTTTATGTTTTATGTCATTATTTTATGTTTTATTTTCTAGTTGTTGGTGTTTTTCTTTTTTTAATCTAACTTCTTTCTTTTTTTGTTTCTCAGTGTATGCCCAAAGGGAGAGTCACAGACTTGCACCCTTTTGATCCCGAGATCGAGAGGACTGTAGGAGACTCCTAAGGGAAGGAAGAGCAGAACCTCAAGAAATGGCTGATCAGGAGCTCATCAATAACCCTAAACCTATAAGGGAGTATTTCCAACCTATGTTTAATTCTAAGCAGGCTGGAATAGTCCATGCCCCTATCAATGCTAATAACTTTGAACTGAAAGTGATACTGCCTGAGGGAAGGGATCCTCATGAAGGCTTGGGAACTTGTAGACTCTTTGATGGAACATTGTTTCTGAAACACTCTTTGATGGAACATTGTTTCTGATTTGAACCGCGTTCTCTACTGCGTAACCCCAAAACGAGGGAGGCAATTGAGCATAGCTCATCATAGATCGAAACATGTCTAACAAGGTTCTATTTCTCCTTTCTGATACATCATTCTGTTGTAGTGTATTAGGTGCTGAGAGATGAGATTTAAATCAATGTTCTATCAAATACTCATTGAATCTCAAATCCATATACTATCCACCTCGATCGGATCGAAATGAAGGGAATGAAAATCCCAGCGCAGCGGAAGACGATCGAATCGTCGTGGTATCGTTATGCTACTCAATTTCATTAAAATCAATTATCTAATAATTTAGGCTAAACATGCTTAAACGGAAAGGAAAAAGAATAAATACTAGATACTTACTTGTTGAAGACCTTCTTCAAGAACTCCTTTCCAGATTCACGAACTCTTCGTGTACTCCTCGATCTCCACGAACTCGAAATCTCCTCACGAACAAGAAAACCACCGATCGCAGTCTCGGTTGTTCTTCTTTTAGAAGAAGGAAGTTGGTGGGAACTTTTGCTTTGGTGAAGGGAGAAGAGGAATTGAGAGAATTTGAGAGAGAGAGCTTTCTCTCCTTTTTGGTAAAATCCAAAAAATGAGAGAATCAGATCATTTTCTTTTTGCAAGAAGGGTTTAAATAGTGGAAAATGATGGAGTTAAAATCTCCACATTATTACCACTTTACCACAACTATAGGTTATGCAAATCATATTTGCATAACCATATAATATAAGATATCCCATATCTCATCTTACAAATCATATTTGTATAATTGTGGATTTATTAAATTGAATCACATTCAATTTAATTTCTCTCAATTAATTTCTCCAATTAACCCTAATTCAACAATTAGGCTAACCTATAGCTTAATATGAATGTCATTCACATTGAACTATATATTATATCATTTATATCTCATATAAATGACACAAATGCCCTTTAAGTGAAATTGAACACTTCAATTCACACCAAAACATTAACCCTTCAATTAACCCAGTTTGAGCCAACCGAGGGACCTAATGGACCTAGAGTGACGAGCTCCAATGATCCGAGATTAACCTATCAAACTCTTTGACTCGGTTAATCAACCTTCATTAGCTACGGTAACACTCCACTAAAGCCTGTAGTTGCACTCTCGTCTGTGCAGAATATTACGTGTCCACTAATATAACCAATGCCCATGAGTCGACCCTTCACAGGTTGTTTGTAGACACAGCTGGGTAAAATTACCATTTTACCATTGTGTTTACTTCTTGCTCCTTAAGTCCACACTGCTCCTCTAATGAACAACAACGTTGTAATGGTCCGACCATACACAACAACTCTCTCGTGCCAATGAGAGAGTGGGCGCCCGTTGTCCAAGTCCTTGAGACAACACTTAAGGGAACAACTCATCTAGTTTTCCTAAAGACAGGAACGAGTGAATTCCATCTCGCGTAGTTAAGTTCCCAGCTCCCTACTTAGTTTTGTCCCTGAGAAAATAGGCATGTTGGGCGAGTAACTGTGACCACCCTCACTCGTACTAGTCAAAGGACAGACCTCCGCAGACTGGAGTCCGTAATACGCTCAGGATTCAGGTCGAGTCACTAATGGTCATCTACAAAATTATTAGTCCTTACTGAAAACGGTGTTACATCAGTAGGTCTAAAAATTCACGGTCCAGTCTTGTACAATCTCATTGTACAGGATGCCCCCACTCGCATGTCAACAACATGAACGAGTCAGATCACCTCGTTTGTATCTTAATACAAAGCGGGCCACATCCACAGCGTATCCAGGATTAGGTCTCCAACCCTATCCATATACTGTAGACCGTTCGGGTCATTTACTCGAACATGATCCTCCTTGTGTGTCCACTACACACCGTTCAAGCCGTGAAGGGCTTTGTAAATGGATCAGCTACGTTGTGCGCCGACGTTATCTGCGTGACTGTCACGTCTCCGCGGTGCACAATCTCCCGTATCAAGTGATACTTCCGCTCAATGTGTTTGCCTCTCTTATGGCTTCGAGGCTCCATAGAGTTGGCTTATGCACCACTGTTTTCACAGAACAGTGTGATTGACAAGTTCATATTTGGAACAACTTCCAAATCTGTCATGAACTTCCTAAGCCAAACAAGTTCCTTTGCAACTTCACAAGCCGCAACGTACTTTGCTTCCATAGTGGAATCGGCGATGCATCCCTGCTTGACGCTTCGCCATACTACAGCTCCTCCATTTAGAATGAAGGTTGACCCCAAAGTGGATTTCCTAGAATCTTTATCGGTCTGAAAGTCAGAATCTGTGTATCCCGTAAGGATCAAATCCCCACCGCCATACACTAAGCTGTAGTTTCTCGTTCTCCTAAGATACTTGAGGATTGCCTTTACGGTTGTCCGGTGATCCAATCTGGATTGGATTGATACTCACCGACAATCCCCTCTTGCATAATGGATGTCGGGCTTAGTACGGCATGGCATACATCGGACTCTACAATTTGAAACATAGGGGATGCGTCTCATATCCTCAACCTCTTGAGGAGTCTTAGGACACTGATCCTTAGACAGGTGAACCCCATGCCGGAAAGGCAACAAGCCCTTCTTTGAGTTCTGCATCTTATATCTAGACAACATCTTGTCAATATAAGACGCTTGAGACATGGCCAGCGTTATGTTTTTCCAGTTCCGGACTATCTGGATACCTAGAACATACTGAGCTTCTTCCAAATCTTTCATATGGAATTGCGAAGCTAGCCATTTCTTTACGTTAGTAAGAAATTCTATCTCATTCCCAATGAGAAGAATATCATCCACATATAATATCAGAAATGCGACAGTTTTGTTGACGATTTTCTTGTAGACACAAGGCTCGTCAACATTCTGATCAAAGCCATAAGATTTGATTGCTTCATCAAACCTCATATTCCAAGACCTCGAGGCTTGTTTCAGTCCATAAATAGACCTATGAGGCCGGCAAACCTTTTGCTCTTGGCCTTGGGGAATGAACCCTTTGGGCTGGTCCATGTAGATGGTTTCGTCAAGGTTGCAATTCAGAAAGGTGGTCTTGACATCCATGTGCCATACCTCGTAGTCATAATACGCGGTAATGGCTAGAAGGATCCTGATCGACTTTACCATGGCAACAGGTGAAAAGGTTTCCTCATAGTCAACCCCTTCTACCTGGGTAAAACCCTTTGCCACTAGTCGTGCTTTGAAGGTCTGCACCTTCCCATCTACGCCACGTTTACGCTTGTAAATCCATTTTTACCCCGTCCGGTTGATCCACAAACTCCCAGACAGAATTGAAGTACATCGACTCCATTTTCTTGTCCATACCTTTAATCCATTCGTCCTTGTCAACATCAGCCATTGCCTGATCATATGTCAATGGATCCTCACTGTCATCATCAAGATTGACGACTTGGGTTTCAGCTAAATCCATGTAACGTTCAGGCTGTCTCACAACCCTCCCACTACGTCGAGGCATTCCCAACTCTTGGGAATGGACTTGACTTGACGTGCTAGGATCAACAACACTTGTTGACGTACTAGCCCCATCAAAGACTCTCTGGCGATGTCATCATCCATTTCGTTCAACACGATTTTGCTCCTAGGCACATGATCCCTGATATGGTCTTACTCAAGAAAAGTGGTGTTTGTTGACACAAGCACCCTATTATCCTTAGGATCGAAAAACAGACCACCTCTGGTCTCTTTTAGGTAACCTACGAATAGGCACAATTTTGAACGAGGTTCCAGTTTCTTCGGATTTTACGCCAACATGTGGGTCGGGCATCTCCAAATTCTGAAATGGTGTAAACTACCTTTTCGACCATTCCAGAGTTCGAAAGGTGTTTCACAAACACTTTTCGACGGAACGTTGTTCAAAATATAAACTGCAGTCTCCACTGCGTAACCCCAAAAAGAATTAGGGAGACGAGCATAGCTCATCATCAACTAAACCATGTCCAACAGGGTTCTGTTTCTCCTCTCTGATACACCATTCTACTGTGGCATACTAGGTCCTGAGAGTAGGGATGTAATTCCGTGTTTTATCATATAGTCTTAGAATTTAGTGTCAATATACTCTCCACCTCGATCTGATCGAAGTGTTTTTATCATTTTTCCTAACAGGTTCTCAACCTCAATCTTGTACTCCTTGAACTTTTCAAGAGTTTCAGACTTTCTATGCATTAGGTAAATATACTCATACCTCGAATAATCATCAATGAAAGAAACGAAGTATTCATAACCACCTCGTGCTTTAACACTCAGTGGACCATAGAGGTCAGAATGTATAAGCTCAAAGGGCTCTTTGGCTCTATATTCTTTTCTACTAAAAGGACGTTTGGTCATTTTGCCTTCAAGGGAGGACTCACACACCGGTAAAGAGTTTTATTCTAAATTCGATTGAGATTAATGTGGCCTAACCAAAGATCCTAAAGATGGGCATTTTCTTTCAAAGAAACCTTAACTCTCTTAGTTCACGTTTCTGCAGTTTTAAACAATTCAGTATTCAAAACGTTTTTGACCGAATTTGGCTTTAAACCATACAAGATAGACTTAAGTGAAGCAGATCACAAGAAATTTCCATTTCTAGAAATAAACGCTTTATTACTAGAAATATTACAGAAATTTAATGTTCTAATAAGCAGGAAATAGAAACAAGGTTTCTAGTAAACCCTGGAACTATGTACAAATTGTCTAACAATAAAAAATTTCTGCCAAAATAGAGCTTCACTTTGTTGATCATTGTTGCGTATAATTTATGAATATGCAATACCGCAGTGTACGGGTCAAGTTTTAGTATAGTGATTTATGAGTCCAAGTATCGTCCTCGGGAATGGGTTTCTAGATTAATTAATTACTAAGATACTAATTCTCAATTTTAGCTAAAGAAACATAACATGGATAGTTGATTGAAAGTAAAGACAAGTAAACAAACAAACATGTGGACACACGAATTGATTGATTTGAGGGAAGAGATTATACAAGTTAATGACTCCATTAACACAGGCAATGAACCAATGAGATGAATTTATAAACAAGAAGTAAAATACTCAAGAAAATCTCTTGATTCTGAGTGAGCCTCACACATGCAATAAACTCCATAGTCTCGATATGAACCTACAACATGCATGGCATTAAGGAACTTCTTTATGTGTTTCCCTAAGATTTCCAAGTCATTCTCAAGCCAGATTTCTAAGGGTTTTGACAATTTTGCTCTAATTCAAGCTTTATCTCTCGAGTCCACTTAAACCAACAACTTAAGAAGTAAAGAACGAATTGCCAAAAATAAGGATAAAACATGCTTCAATACATAGCGAAAAAGTCATAACAAGTAAATCAAATCCTAACTACAATGTCTAGCTACTCTAAATCACATGAAAATCAAACTAAACAAGTAGAAAAAGTCTTAGAACGCTATTACAAATTGAAAGAAAAGAAAATTAAACTTATGTGTCGATGTCGGTCCTTCGTCTCCGAGCTCCCGTCTTCGATCTCGAACCTCCACGAGTGCTTTGGCTCCCCAAAAATGCTCTTTTCTCTCTTCTTACAAAGTGTATTTCGAAATTAGGGTGGATTGTCTATCAATTTCGGCTCCCTCTTACAAGAATGCATAATGATATATTTATAGGTTGAATCGGTGCAGCGTTGCAACGATGTACCCTAGGCGGCTTTAAATAAGGAAATTCTCGATGGCGTTGCAACGCTGTTGGCAGCATTGCAACGCCGCTACCCTAACGTGTGCGCCCCTTATCGATCTGGCGTTGCGACGCTGCAAGGCAGCGTTGCAACGCCTGTTGTGCGGTCCTTCATGTGCGCTTCCTTATCGAGATAGCGTTGCGACGCTGCTAGGCAGCGTTGCAACGCTATCGCCTAGAGTCTTTAAAGCCTCTAAACAACAATAACGGCATTGCAACGCTCTGCTTGGCGTTGCAACGCCATCACCTCAGGTATACTAGCTTGGATTGATCTTTCTACTTCCAATAGATGTTATTTTTAGCTCTAAATAGCCTCGTTTCGATCCCGAGTGATCCAAATTGTCTCCAATAGCTCTGTTTAAGCTCTTAACCTGAAATTGAGTGATCTAAACATGTAATAGCCCTGAAATCATTATAAACCTAGCAATTATTAAGCCTAAGGATAGCACATTTTGTGTGCTATCAATTGCTGCAGCAGAGACTATCTCCCCGAATCAAACCCGTAGAGTCACCTTACCCTCTCGCAGCGGCGGCCAGGAATCAATTCCCTGAAATGAAGAACAAACGTGGTTATTGGCGCCCGAATCTAAAATCCAGGAAGAGTCACCACTCTCCACTAAGCAAGTTTTAGTTACCAGTAAATCGCATTTACCTTGATTCTTGCTCTCGGCAAGGAACTTGGGACAGTTTCTCTTCCAGTGGCCATCCCCATTGCTGTGGAAACACTTTGCTTTCTTTGCAACTTTCTTGACCTTCTGGCCCTTTTGGGCGGCAGCTCGGTCAGCTTTACCCCTCTTCATCTTCATCTTCTTCCCTTTTTGGTGAGAAGGAGCAACATGTTTAGTCCCAGAGGTTGAACCCTTGTGATAAGACCTGTAGGCAACATTTGCCTCGGATTCTGGTGCCCTGATCCTCATCAAGGACTGGAAGTTCTGTAGCTCATTGAGGAGGGTAGTCAGTGTGTAGCTAATCTTGTTCATAAATGGTGTTGCTCTGGCTCAGTAGGAAACTCTTTGGAAGAGTCTCCATAATAAAACTAACCTGGCTCGAATCGTCCATCGAAGCCCCGTTCATCTCCACCAAATTAAAGTGGATCATCCACCAAATTAAAGTGGATCATCATGTCTAGAACATGTTCTCGGACAGACGACCCTACTTTCATTCGGGCATTGAAGACGTGTTTGAGTGAATCGTGCCTGACCTGAAAGGACTGTTGTCCAAACATGTCTTGCAACGAATCCATGATCTCCTTTGGGGTGACCATCAACTCATGCTTCTTTGCCAAAATTTCAGATAAGCTGGCAATGATGTAGACCTTGGCCTTTTCATTGGCCCTGATCCATCGATCGTAAGCATCACGAAGACTTCGTGATGCAGTCGAGCTTGGCAACTGAGGACATTCCTCTGTAAGCACGAACTTCAGGTCGTCAGTTAGTAAGATCGTGATGATATTATTCTTCCAAGTTTGGAAGTTATCTCCCACTAATTTGTCAGAAGCAAGTAAAGCTATTATTGAGCTAGACATGTTTTTAGCTGAAAAATAAAATAAAAATTTTGTGTTAGTCTCGCATAAACTTTTGAAAACCAATCAAGTTTTAGAAAAATTGAATCCTATGATCCCTAGGTCATTTAAAAATTGCAATGATATCCTAAAGGTTTAGAATGACCGCCACTGAAGGGTGAACAGAAACACTCCTCCTCTAGGACGAGACTTTCTCGACCAGACCCTAATCCCAGAATAACTCTTATTCCATTAGGTGTCCAGTTACCATTATTTGGTCGAATTCATTAACACTTAACGAATTCTGTGAGTGTCACCCTCAATCTTTAAGTTTCCAAGTATTCGTCCAAACAATAGCACCAAAGGGTGAACCACGAAGGAAAACCAACAAGGAAACTGTATCCCTTTCGAGAATTCACGGTGTTCCGACTCCCATGATCAAGGCCCTCCGAAGGGATTGTCTGGTCCAGGCCAAACTAGCAAGCGGATCATAGGGGTCTCACGGTTTGAATCGAAAGAAGAGACCGTGGGTCCCGTTTTCACAGGTCTCGCTCCCACTCACTATAAGTTCTCTCCATCCACATTGATATTGATCTATACAAATACCATCCGAAGGGGGACACTCCCATTTGCGCCACGAGGCCGAGTATGGATCTCACGGTGCGGACTTAACGTAGATTTGTGGTTGAAAATTAAATGTATCTCATACACTATATTTCCTCCCACTCAACACCTTATAAATTTCGGGATTGACCTAGATAAACCAGCTAAAATTTACCTAAGTCTATCAATATAACTCTTATATGGTACTTAGCCTAAGTTTATAATCACATTATTACTTAAGTCTATGTGAGTAAATTAAAACACTTTTAATTAACAACACTCACGATAAGTATAATCTAAGAATCTCCGGACCGAATTCACTTCCAGGTCGGTTTCCAAGTAGTGGTGTTCCGCAAGCATCAACTTAAATACCCCAGCCTTAGACAAAACCTTCTTTAGACAGAGTTACTAATCAGTCACCATTCATAGACTATACTTTGATTTCCTAATTCTAATCTTATTAGAACTAGAAAACCTAAGTCTAATTATTCAATTTCTAAACACTTTAAAACTAATTATTAACTTAGGTTGCATGCATTTCTATGTTATAGTGCTTGATCATTCATCACATGAATAACTATATACTATAACAAAATAATTCATCACATGAATATAAATGCATGAGCATACTTTAATCTAAAAAATATAACACTTATATTAATTAAATTAAAACATGCATTTAATTACATTATAACTCTTATAATATAACCTATCATGCAAACTATATATTATAACTCTTATAATATAAATGATGCATGAAATCTTTAACTTAAGGTGGGATTTTAAATCTATATGACATACATTATGCACATAGAAATTAATTAAATCATACATCACATGCATAAAATAATTAAACAGCAAAAATGGACCATTTTTGGCACCTAGGGGCAATTTATTTAATTAAATAACATTAATATAACATTTATATTAATATTATTTAATAAAATAAAGAACATTTTAGAAATGAATTTTAAATAAAACTAAAAATAAAAAATGCCCACGAAGTCCAACTTCTCCATGCTCCCACGTCCTCGTAAACTTGGCGTTGGAACCGCCTTCAACGCACGTAGCGTTGCGCCCCGCGCGCTCCACGCCTCGGCGTTGCAACGCTGCTCTGCAGCCAAGCTTCTACCTGCAATTACAACGTTGAGACACCGAAAAACAACGTCTCAACGCTGTCGACAGAACAACAAGCTCCTCTTGCTGTTCTTCGTCGTTTTCCACCTGTTTCCGCTCCGATTTCTTCACAACAACTCTTGCCACAAACGACTCGGACTTACAGACTCGATTTACAACAAAATGCCAAAAACAAGGGGCCCTTTCATTGATCAAATCAACATAAATTGTAAATCTAAACTAGTGTCAAAACCGAAAAAATCCATTATGCAAATCCAACAATTTATCACATAAATCAAGGCTTTACCCACCTAAATTTTAACAAAATTAAGTGCAACAATAAAGAACCAACGAGTGGCTCTGATACCAATTGAGGGGAATAAAAATCCCAGCGTAGCGGAAGACGATCGAATCGTCGTGGTATCGTTATGCTACTCAATTTCATTAAAATCAATTATCTAATAATTTAGGCTAAACATGCTTAAACGGGAAGGAAAAATAGTAAATACTAGATACTTACTTGTTGAGAACTTCTTCAAGAACTCCTTTCCAGATTCACGAACTCTTCGTGTACTCCTCGATCTCCACGAACTCGAAATCTCCTCACGAACAAGAACACTACCAATCGGAGTCTCAGTTGTTCTTCTTTTGGAAGAAGGAATTTTGTGGGAACTTTTGCTTTGGTGAAGGGAGGAGAGGAATTGAGAGAATTTGAGAGAGAGAACTTTCTCTTCTTTTTGGTGAAATCCAAAAAATGAGAGAATCAGATTATTTCCTTC
The DNA here is from genome assembly GCA_036507285.1 of Trichosanthes cucumerina. NCBI lineage: Eukaryota > Viridiplantae > Streptophyta > Magnoliopsida > Cucurbitales > Cucurbitaceae > Trichosanthes > Trichosanthes cucumerina. The sequence goes on along the minus strand of CM071842.1, from coordinate 31,820,153 downwards.
TTGCAAGTAGGGTTTAAATAGTGGAAAATGATGGAGTTAAAATCTCCACATTATTACCATTTTACCACAACTATAGGTTATGCAAATCATATTTGCATAACAATATAATATAAGATATCCCATATCTCATCTTACAAATCATATTTGTATAATTGTGGATTTATTAAATTGAATCATATTCAATTTAATTTCTCTCTATTAATTTCTCCAATTAGCCCTAATTCAACAATTAGGCTAACCTATAGTTTAATATGAATCTCATTCACATTAAACTATATATCATATCATTCATATCTCATATGAATGACACAAATGCCCTTTAAGTGAAATTGAACACTTCATTTCACACCAAATTATTAACCCTTCTTTTAACCCAGTTTCAGCCAAACGAGGGACCTAATGGACCTATAGGGATGAGCTCCAATGATCTGAGATTAACCTATCAAACTCTTTGACCCGGTTCATCAACCTTCATTATCTACCCTAACACTCCACTAAAGCCCGTAGCTGCACTCCCGTTACTTCAGAATATTACGTGTCCACTGATATAACCAATGCCCATGAGTCGACCCTTCACAGGTTGTTCGTAGACACTGCTGGATCAAATTACCGTTTTACCCCTTTGTCTACTTCTTGCTCCTTAAGTCCCCACTGCTCCTCTAATAAACAACAAGGTTGTAATGGTCCGACCATACACAACAACTCTCTTGTGCCAGTGAGAGAGTGGGCGCCCATTGTCCATGTCCTGGACACAGCACTAAAGGGAACAACTCCTCTAGTTTCCCTAAAGACGGGAACGAGTGAATTCCATCTCGCGTAGTTAAGTTCCAAGCTCCCTACTTAGTTTTGTCCCTGAGAAGATAAGCATGTTGGGCGAGTAAGTGTGACCACCCTCACGCGTACTAGTCAAAGGACAGACCCCCGCAGACAGGAGTCCGTAACACGCTCAGGATTAAGGTTGAGTCACTAATGGTCATCTCACGAAGTTATTAGTCCCTTCACATCAGCGGTATTACATCGTGAGGTCTATAATTCACAGTGCTGCAGTCTTGTACAATCTCATTGTACAGGATGCCCCCACTCGCATGTCAACCACATGAACGAGTCAGATCACTTAGTTTGTATCTTAATACAAAGCGGGTCGCGTCCATAGCGTATCCAGGATTAAGTATCCAACCCTATCCATATACTGTAGACCGTTCGGGTCATTTGCTCGAACGTGAGCCTCCTTGTGTGTCCACTACACACCGTTCAAGTTCTAATTCTCTCATATATTCAATGACCCTAGAGCTTAGTTTATTGGTCAAAATTTGTATAAAATGCGAGACACAAAATAATGAAATGAATAATTATTTATTAATTTCAAATAGTAATTTACAAACACGAGATTAGGACAAAACATCCCAACACGAAGTGTTTTAATGGTTTTCAATAATGCATTCTCTACTTCAGTCTTATACTCTTTGAACTTTTCAAGAGCGTCAGACTTATGATGCATTAGGTATAGATAACCATCTATGAAGGAGATGAAATATTTGTACCCTCCACGAGCTTTAACATTCACCGGACCACAAAGATCCGAATGTATAAGCTCCAAGGGTTCTTTGGCTCTCTAACCTTTTCCAGAAAAAGGTCGCTTAGTCATTTTTGAAGGGAATGATAGTCCCAACGCAGCGAAAGACAATCGAATCGTCGTGATGATATTGTGCAACTTAATTAAGTTAAAATTAACTATCACATAATTATAGGTTAAACATGCAAAGTAGGAAGGAAAAACAGCAAGTTAGGTCTACTTACTTGTTGAATACCGTCTTCAAAGTTCCTTCCTCTGATGGTCACAAACTCTTCGTGTTCTCCCAACGATCTCGAACTCTCGAATAATTCCAACGAACGGACACCCTCCACTCGATTTCTCGATTGTTCTTCTTTAGGAAGAAGAAGAATGGTGGGATTCTTGGTTTTTGGTTAGGGACGAGATTTTGAGAGAGAGATTGATTTGAGAGAGAATTCTCTAATTGTTTTGGTGAGAAAACTAAAAATGAGCAACAAGGGTACACACCCCTTCTTGCAAACGGGTTTATATAATGGTGATAGGTGGAGTTAAAATTTCCACCTATTTACCATTTTACCACAACCATAGGTTATGCAAATCATATTTGCATAACCACATATTATAAGATATCTCATATCTCATTTTACAAATTACATTTGTATTATTGTGGATTTTTAAATTTAATCACATTCAATATAATTTCTCTCAATCTAATTTCTCAAAATTAGCCCTAATTCAACAATTAGGCTAACCTATAGTTTATTGTGAATCTCATTCACATTAAACAATATATTATATAATTCATATCTCATATAAATGACATAAATACCCTATAGTGAATTTGAACAGTTCAATTCACACCAAAAATGTAAACCTTCTATTAATCCAGTTTGAGCCAACCGAGGGACCTTATGGACCTACAGTGACGATCTCCAATGATACGAGATTAACTTGTCAAACTCTTTGACCCGGTTAATAAACATTCATTAGCTACCGTAACATTCCACTAAAGCCCGTAGCTGCACTCCCGTCGGTGTAAGATAATATGTGTCCACTGATATAACCAATACCCATGGTCGACCCTTCACAGGTTGTTCGTAGACACTGCTAGATCAAATTACCGTTCTACCCCTTTGTCTACTTCTTGCTCCTTAAGTCCCCACTGCTCCTCTAATGAACAACAACGTTGTAATGGTCCAACCATACACAACAACCCTCTCATGCCAATGAGAGGGTGGGCGCCCGTTGTTCAAGCCCTGGAGACAGCACTTAAGGGAACAACCCCTCTAGTTTTCCTAAAGGCGGGAACGAGTGAATACCATCTCGCGTAGTTAAGTTCCTAGCTCCCTACTTGGTCCTGTCCCTGAGAAGATAGGCATATTGGGCGAGCAACTGTATCCACCCTCACCCGTACTAGTCAAAGGACAGACCCCCATAGACAGGAGTCTGTAACACGCTCAGGATTAAGGTCGAGTCACTAATGGTCATGTACGAAGTTATTAGTCCATACTGTTAACGGTGTTACATCAGTAGGTTTAATAATTCACGGTCCGGTCTTGTACAATCTCATTGTACAGGATGCCCCCACTCGCATGTCAACCACATGAACGACTTAGATCACCTCGTTTGAATCTTAAAACAAAGTAGGTCGCATCGAAAGCGTATCCAGGATTAGGTCTCCAACCCCATCCATATACTGTAGCCCATTCTGGTCACTAACTCGAACGTGATCCTCCCTGTCTGTCCACTACACACCGTTCAAGTTCTAGTTCTCTTATATATTCAATGACCCTGGAGCTTAGTTTATTGGACAAAGTTTGTAATAAATGCGGGACACAAAAAAATGAAATAAATAACTCTTCATTGATTTCAAATAGTAATTTACAAACTATACGAGATTAGGACAAACATCCCAACAAACTCCCACTTGGACTAGGCTATTGGAGCAAATACATTTTTGAAATGTACATAAATTACAATGAAGTAATACAATAAACTAGGGCATTAAATACCTGTTTACATATCTCCCACTACCCTAGTCAGGAACGTTGTGCTCCGACGCTATCTGTGCGGGGCTTTGTAAATGGATCAGCAACGTTGTGCTCGACGCTATCTGCGTGACTGTCACGTCACCGCGGTGCACAATCTCCCGTATCAGGTGATACTTCCGCTCAATGTGTTTTCCTCTCTTATGACTCCGAGGCTCTCTTGAGTTAGCTACTGCACCACTGTTGTCACAAAACATTGTGATCGACAAGTTCATATTTGGAACAACTTCAAAATCAATCATGAACATCCTAGGCCAAACAGCTTCCTTTGCAGCTTCACAAGCCGCAACGTACTCCGCTTCCATAGTGAAATCAGCGATGCATCCCTTCTTGATGCTTCACCATACTACAGCTCCTCGATTCAGAATGAAGGTTGACCCCAAAGTGGATTTCCTAAAATCCTTATCGGTCTGAAAGTAAGAATCTATGTATCCCGTAAGGATCAAATCCCCACCGCTATACACTAAGTTGTAGTTCCTCGTTCTCCTAAGATACTTGAGGATTGCCTTTACGGTCATCTAGTGATCAAATCCTGGATTGGATTGATACCTACTGACAATCCCTACTGCATAACAGATGTCGGGCCTAGTACACAACATGGCATACATCAAGCTCCCTACAACTGAAGCATAGAGGATCCGTCTCATATCCTCAACCTCTTGAGGAGTCTTAGGACACTGATCCTTAGACAAGTGAACCCCATGCCTGAAAGGCAACAAGCCCTTCTTGGAGTTTTGCATCTTATATCTAGACAACATCTTGTCAATATAAGACGCTTGAGAGACATGGCGTTCTGTTCTTAGGTTACGGACAACGGATACCAGGACATACTGTGCTTCTCCCAAATCTTTCATTTGGAATTGCGAAGCTAGCCATTTCTTTACACCAGTAAGAAATCCTACCTCATTCCCAATGAGAAGTATATCATCCATGTATAATATCATAAATGCGACAGTTTTGTCAACGATTTTCTTGTAGACACAAGGCTCATCAACATTCTGATCAAAGCCATAAGATTTGATTGCCTCATCAAACCTTATATTTCAAGACCTCGAGGCTTGTTTCAGTCCATAAATGGACCTATGAAGCCGACAAACCTTTTGCTTTTGGCCTTGGGTTACGAACCCTTTGGGTTGGTCCATGTAGATGGTTTCGTCAAGGTTGTCATTCAGAAAGGCGATCTTGACATCCATCTGCCATATCTCGTAGTCATAATACGTGGCAATGGCCAGAAGGATCCTTATCGACTTTACCATGGCAACAGGTGAAAAGTTTCCTCATAGTCAACCCCTTCGACCTGGGTAAAACCCTTTGCCACTAGTCGTGTTGTGAAGGTCTACACCTTCCCATCTACGCCACGTTTACGTTTGTAGATCCATTTCCAACCAATAGATTTTACCCCATCTGGTTGATTGACTGCATTTTCTGGTCCATAACTTTAATCCATTCGTCCTTGTCAACATCTACAATTTTTTTATCATAGGTCAATGGATCCTCGCAATCATCATCAGGATTAACGACTTGAGTTTTAGCTAAACCCATGTAACGTTCAGGTTGTCTAACAGCCCTCCCACTACGTCGAGACATTCACAACTCTTGGGAACGGACTTGACTTGACGTGCTAGGATCAACAACACTTGTTGAAGTACTAGCCCCATCAGCAACTCTTGTTGATGTACTGTCCATTTCGTTCAACACGATTTTGCTCTTAGACAAATGATCCCTAATGTGGTCTTCCTTAAGGAAAGTGGCGTTTGTCGACACAAGTACCATATTTTCCTTAGAATCATAAAATAGATCACCCCGAGTCTCTTTTGGGTAACCTACGAATAGGCACAATTTTGAATGGGGTTCCAACTTCTTCGGGTTTGACACCAACACGTGGGTCGGGCATCTCCAAATTCTGAAATGGTGTAAACTACATTTACGCCCATTCCAGAGTTTGAAAGGTGTTGCACAAACACTCTTCGACGGAACATTGTTCAAAATGTAGACCGCAGTCTCCACTGCGTAACCCTAAAAAGAATCAGGGAGACGAGCATTGCTCATCATCGACCGAACAATGTCCAAAAGAGTTCTGTATCTTCTCTCTAATACGCCATTCTGCTGTGGCATACCAGGTGCTGAGAGTTAGGACGTAATTTCGTGTTCTATCATATATTCCTAGAATTCAGTGTCCATATATTCCCCACCTCGATTCGATCGAAGTGTTTTTATCCTTTTACCTAACATGTTCTCAACCTCAGTCTTGTACTCCTTGAACTTTTCAAGAGTTTCAGACTTCTTATGCATTAGGCAAATATACCCATACCTCGAATAATCATCTATGAAAGATACGAAGTATTTGTAACCACCTCGTTCTTTAACACTCATCGGACCACAGAGGTCAGAATATATAAGCTCAAGGAGCTCCTTTACTCTATATCCTTTTCCACTAAAAGGACGTTTGGTCATTTTGCCTTCGAGGCTTGACTCATATACCGGTAAAGTGTGTTCTTCCAACTGACTTAGAAGTCCACTCTTCACTAGTCTCTCAATCCTATTGATATTAATTTGAACTAGCCTTAGACGCCAAGGATGGGCATTTTCTTTTGGAGAAACTTTAACTCTTTTAGTTCGTGTTTCAGCAGTTTTAAATAACTCAGTGCTCAACACGCTTTTGACCGAATTAGGCTTTAAAACATACAAATTAGACTTAAGTGATGAAGAACAAATGAGATTATCATTTTTGGAAATAAACGCTTTATTACCATGAAAAGAAACAGATATACATTGTTCTAATAAACAGGAAATAGAAACGAGGTTTCTAGTAAACCCTGGAACTATATATACGTTGTCTAACAAAATGTAATTCCTGTAAAAGAAAAGCTTCACTTTGCCGATTACTGCAGCTGAGACTATCTCCCCGGATCAAACCCACAAAGTTACCTCACCCTCTCGCAGCTGCTGCCAGGAATCAATTCCCTAAAAAGAAGAACAAACGTGGTTAGTGGCGCCCGAATCCAATATCCAGGCACAGTCATTACTCTCCACTAAAAAAGTTTCAGTTGTCAGTAAATCACATTTACCTTGATTCCTCCTCTCGGCAAGGAACTTGGGACAGTTTCTCTTCTAGTGGTCGCCCCCATTGTAGGGAAAATACTTTCCTTTCTCTACAACATCCTTGACCTTCTTGCCCTTTTGGGCGGCAGCACGGTCAGTTTTACCCTTCTTCATCTTCTTTTTCCCTTTCGGGCGAGAAGGAACAACAGATTTGGTCCTAGAGGTCGAACCCCTGTGATATGATCTGTAGGAAACATTTGCCTCAGCTTCCGGTGTCCTGATCCTCATCAAGGACTGGAAGTTCTGTAGCTCTTTGAGGAGGGTAGTCAGAGTGTAGCTAATTTTGTTCATAACAGCATTGCTACGAAACTGAAGGAAACTCTTCGGAAGAGTCTCCAGGATAAAGCAGACTTGGCTCGACTCATCAATCGAAGCACCGTTCATCTCTGCCAAATTAAAGTGGGTCATCATGTCCAGAACATGTTCACGGACAGACGTCCCTTCTTTCATTCAGGCATTGAAGACGTGTTTGAGCGAATCGTGCCTGATCTGAAAGGACTGTTGTCCAAACATGTCCGCAACGACTCCATGATCTCCTTAGCGGTGATCATCAACTCGTGCTTCTTTGCTAAGACTTCAGATTAGCTAGGAATGATATAGACCTTATCCTTTTCATTGGCCCTGATCCATCGATCGTATGGATCACAAACACTTCGTGATGCAGTCAAGGTCGACAACTGAGGACACTTCTCAGTAAGCACGAACTTCAGGTCGTCAGTTACAAGAATCGTGTTAATATTATTCTTCCACGTTTGGAAGTTATCTCCCACTAACTTCTTGGAAGCAAGTAAAGCGATAATTGAGCTAGACATTTTTGCTGAAAAAAATTCAAATGTAATTTTGTCTCAGTCTCGCATAAACTTTTTTAAAAACCAATCAAGTTTTAGCAAAATTTAATCCTATGAACCCTAGGTCATTTAAAAATTGCAATGATATCCTAAAGGTTTAGAATGACCGCCACCGAAGGGTGAACAGAAATACTTTTCCTCTAGGACGAGATTTTCTTGACTAGACCCTAATCCCAGAATAACTCTTATTCCATTAGGCGTCCAGTTACCATTATTTGGTCGAATTCATTAACACTTAACGAATCCCGTGAGCGTCACCCTTAATCTTTAAGTTTCCAAGCATCCGTCCAAACAATAGCCACCGAAGGGTGAACCACGAAGGAAAACCAATAAGAAAACCGTATCCCTTTCGGGAATTCACGGTGTTCCGACTCCCATGATCAAGGCCCTCCAAAGGGATTGTCTGGTCCAGGCTAAACTAGCAGGCGGATCATAGGGGTCTCATGGTCTGAATTGAAAGAAGAGACCGTGAGTCTCGTTTTCATAGGTCCCGCTCCCACTCACTATAAGTACTCTCTCCATCCACTTTGATCTTGACCCATACAAATACAATCCGAAAGGGGACGTTCCCATTTGCACCACGAGGCCGAGTATGGATCTTACGGTGTGGACTTTAAGGAGATTTGTGGTCGGAAAATTAAATGTATCTCATACACTTGATATCCTCCAACTCAGCACTTTATAATTTTCGGGATTGACCTAGATAAACAGGTTAAAATTTACCTAAGTCTACCAATATAACTCTTATATGGTATTTAGCCTAAGTTTATAATCACATTATTACTTAGGTCTATGTGAGTAAATTAATCAACTTTTAATTAATGGAACTCACAAAAAATATAATCTAAGAATCTCCGGATCGAGTTCACTCCCAGGTTGGTTTCCAGGTAGGGGTGTTCCGCAAGCGTCAACTTAAATACCCTAGCCTTAGACAAAACCTTCCTTAGACAGAGTTACTAATCAGTCACCATTCAAAGATTACATTTTGATTTCCTAATTCTAATCCTATTAGAACTAGAAAACCTAAGTCTAATTATTCAAGTTCTAAATACTTTAAAACTAATAATTAACTTAGGTTACATGCATTTCTATGTTATAGTGCTTGATTATTTATCACACGAATAACTATACTATACATAATAATTCATCACATGAAATTATAAAGCATGAGCATACTTTAATCTAAAAATATAACACTTATATTTAATTAAATTAAAACATGCATTTAATTATATTATAACACTTATAATATAACCTATCATGCAAACTATATATTATAACACTTATAATATAAATGATGCATGAATATGTTTAACCTAAAGTGATATTTTAAATCTATATGACATACACTATGCACATAGAATTTAATTAAATCATACATCACATGCATAAAATAATTAAATAGCAAAGATGGGCAAGTTTTGGCTCTTAGGGGCATTTATTTAATTAAATAACATTAGTATAACATTTATATTAATATTATTTAATAAAATAAATTAAATATAATAATAAAATTACATTTTACAATTAAAATAAAATTAAAAACGAATTTTAATAATGCCCCACGATGAGAAAGTTGAGAAACCGCCCACTTCACGCGAACTGCTCGTGCACACACCAACGACGAGTGGAGCGTTGCAACATCGTGGGCAGCGTTGCAACACTACAGCGTCCAGCGTCACGTCCCTCGTGCTCCACGCCTCGGCGTTGCAATGTTGCTCTAGAGCTAAGCCTCCGCCCGCATGTGCAGCTTTGAGATGCCGATGAACAGCGTCTCAACGCTGTCGTCGTCAATTCTCGCCTGTTTTCGCTCTGATTTGTTCACAGCATCCCATGCAACGAACGACACGGACTTACAGACTCAATTTACATTAAAATTGCCCAAAAATACGGGCCCTTACATTGATCAAATCAACATAAAATGTAAATCTAAAACAGTGCAAAAATCGAAAATGCTCATTTCACAAACCTACATTTATCTCATGAATTAGAGGAAATACCCACCTAATTTTAACAAAATTAAGTGCAACAATAAGAACCAATGGTTGTCTCTGATACCAATTGAAGGGAATGATAGTCCCAGCACAGAGGAAGACGATCGAATCGTCGAAGTGATGTTGTGCAACTTAATTAAGTTAAAATTAACTATCACATAATTAAAGGTTAAACATGCAAAGTAGAAAGGAAAAAAAGCAAGTTAGGTCTACTTACTTGTTGAACACTGTCTTCAAAGTTCCTTCCTCCGATGATCACGAACTCTTCGTGTTCTCCCAACGATCTCGAACTCCTCGAACAATTCCAACGAACGGACACCCTCCACTCGATTTCTCGGTTGTTCTTCTTTAGGAAGAAGGAGAATGATGGGATTCTTTGTTTTTGGTTAGGGAGGAGATTTTGAGAGAGAGATTGATTTGTGAGAGAATTCTCTAATTGCTTTGGTGAGAAACCAAAAATGAGCAATAAGAGTACACACCCCATCTTGCAAAGGGGTTTATATAATGGTGATAGGTGGAGTTGAAATCTCCACCTATTTACCATTTTACCAAAACCATAGGTTATTCAAATCATATTTGCATAACCACATATTATAAGATATCTCATATCTTATTTTACAAATCACATATGCATTATTGTAGATTTTTAAATTTAATCACATTCAATTTAATACCCCTCAATCTAATTTCTCCAAATTAGCCCTAGTTCAACAATTAGGCTAACCTATAGTTTATTGTGAATCTCATTCACATTAAACTATATATTATATCATTCATATCTCATATAAATGACATAAATACCCTATAGTGAATTTGAACACTTCAATTAAAACCAAAAATGTAAACCTTCGATTAATCCAGTTTGAGCCAACCGAGGGACCTTATGGACCTACAGTGATGAGCTCCAATGATTCGAGATTAACCTGTTAAACTTTTTGACCCGGTTAATCAACATTCATTAGCTACGATAACACTCCACTAAAGCCCGTAGCTGCACTCCCATCAGTGTAAGATAATATGTGTCCACTGATATAACCAATACTCATGAGTCGGCTGATGCGAAAATATCGAGTGCCCTAAACTAACGCAAATTAGAATGAGACTCTGACACTTCTACGACGTGCAAGTATACACGGTAGAGAGCAGCAAGTGATAATTTAAAGTATCGATCCCACGAGGACTAGCTAAACCTAAATGAATGAGTGTCCTAGCAAATTTTCCTTATTTTAGTGCAATGAATGAGTGTGCAAATTACTGTTATAAATAAATTAATTAATAAGAAAGATAAGATACGACACAAGAAAATAACTAAATTTAAATGCGGCGAGAGGATAATGCAAACAAGAGGGTAGATGCAAGAGATGAGATTTGTAATGAAAAATAAGCTCAGGTTAAGTTAGAGTTCTAATGTTCAATTGGAATAAATTTTGAGTGATGCCTTGAATTTACCTACACATGCATTTAAATGATTCTTTCCAAAATCACTAAGTTTTAAAACCTACAATTTCCCAATTGTGATCTAAATTATGCCCATGATTTTAGGTTTTAGGTGGGTTAATTATCCCTAATCAACTCAATAATCCTAGAATGAAATTTTAGTTTTCTAATTTATTAGCTTTTCCAAGTTTATGAATTATAGAGAAGTTAAAAAGGCCAATTTTAATTCTCATGCAACGTTAAATTCAATAAAATTTTATAAATTCAATCAATTGCATTAACCATAAATTTAATCCAAAATTACATTAAAACAACCTAACCCTTGCCTATGACAAATTAGCTCATGATGGAAATTGAGTCACATATCTCTAGTTTAAACATGCTTTTATTAATCAAGGAGTTCATGCAAAACAACCAACAATGTTCACTAAATTAGCCTAAATCAATCACGATTCTAACCTAAAATAGTCACGAGTTATGCCTAAAACTGTGAGCAAAAGTAGTCTAAATCAGTACGTAAACAGCCTAAAAATTCAGTATTAAATTGGTGGTTGACAGCAAGCAATAACACTTAGAGATAGGGAAAACGTTACACATCAGGTGGCCTTGTTTTTCTAGTTCAGTTCGATAGCAATATCTGATGACCCAAAGCTTCAAACAACGATCCAATCGTAAAAAACGAAGCCAGGTGAGCCCCGAACAAGCTTACAAAATTTCAGCTAAATCAAACGGTGGAGACTCCAGATAACGACAACTTTGTGAGCGTAGTCTGTGAAAAATCGAACTGCACTGATGCTTTCGGGTTTTGGTAAAGCAATGGCACCTTGATGTCTCGATTTTGCTACAACAATGGTACATCGATGCTCCTGGTTTTGCTACAGAAATGGTATCTCTCGATAGCAGCAAGGACAACCCCCCAGTTTTGCTTCAGCAAACCTCTCGGCAAATCCTTTTTTCTTCCAACGATTGCTTCAGCAACTCTTGGCAATCAGCAACCTCATGCCTATTGCTGTAGCAAATCGCTCCTTTGACCTTCCTTCGCAATTGTTTTAGCAAATTGATGGGACATCTCTCCCGATGCCGCCCCTCGAAATTGCTACAGTAAATCGAAGTGCCTCTGTCCCCCAAATGCTTCAGCGCCTCTGTCCTCCAAATGCTTCAGCAAATCAATGCCCTTCACGAATCCTCTCTTAGCTTTGTTGTAGCAATTCTCACCATGCCGACCACAATTGCTTCAGCAATGGATGGACCATACGATTGCTACAACAAATATACCTTCATGATTTGTCTCTCCAATGCACACATTTGTTGCAGCAATAGCTCGGTTCTCCTTCTCTCCTCGGTCTCTTTCTCTTGTCGCCAATTCTCTCCCCCCTCACACTTGTAAACCCTAGCCTCCATATACAAGATGGTGTTGTCCTAACTCCACAAATTACAAAAATACCTTTAAGGGTAAAAAGACCATATTACCCTTCGGGTAAAATATCTAAAATGCCTTTAGGGACTCTTGTAATTTTTAAACATCTCCTGCACACAGAAAAATCCCAAATAAATTTATGAAGTCAATTATAAATAAAACTAAATACGCAAGGATTTTTGGAGTTAAGAAAAATCTCAAATTTCGGTCTTTAATTAACCGTTAACTTATTTTCCTAAATTTCTTAAATTAAAACACAAGAACATCAAAATTAGTTATTTTTGCACCCAATGCTTAAATTCAAGATTTTATAGCTTACACACATAATTTAGGGATAAAATAACATGAGGATCACTAAATTAAATGCAATTCAAGTGGATTAAACACTAAAATTCTAGTAAAATAACTCCCTTATGGTGAGTTATCATTGACCATTCACAGGTTGTTCGTAGACACAGCTGGGTCAAATTACCGTTTTACCCCTGTGCCTACTTCTTGCTCCTTAAGTCCCCACTCCTCCTCTAATGAACAACAACGTTGTAATGGTCCAACCATACACAACAACTCTCTCGTGCCAGTGAGAGGGTGGGCGCCCATTGTCCAAGTCCTGGAGATGTTGGGGTTTGTGCCCTAAAATTCGTAGTTTGTAATTATGTTCTAATTAATGTAATAAAGGGTTATTATTTCAATAAAGAGTTATTGTTCGTTATCTACGAGTTTGTTTTCGCTTTAAACCCTTAAATCCAATAAACTAAACATCCAAGGCTATTAAATGAATCTTTAACTAAATGTAGTGTACATATAAAGGATCTCGGCTCGAGATACAGCCTAAAGGGTGTATAGTTAGGGGATAAGGTTTTGGTACCTTACCCTAGTAAAACTATGGATGTGGCCCACTTTGTATTTAATACAAACACTGTGATCCTAACGTGTTCTTGTAGATGACATGTGAGTGGGGATATCCTATGTAATGAGATTACATAAGATCGGACCACGAAATAGTAACCTCTAGCTGTAACTCCGTTGACTAGTTAGGCTTCTACTTAGGCAACTTGATCTCAATCCTGAGCAGGTTACGAACTCCTGTTCACGAGGGATTGTCCTTTGACTATTATGGGTGAGAGTGGCAAGATTCGCCGACTCAATATGCCTACCTTCTTGGGGACAAGACCGAGTGAGCGGCTGGGAACTTAAATTAGCAAGATGGAATAATTCACTCATTCCCGCCTACAAGGGAAAGTAGAGGAATGTTCCCTTAAGTGGTGCCTCCGGGACTTGAACAAAGGGCCCGACCCTCTCATTGGCCCGAGAGGGACTCTGTTTGTTGGTAGGACCACAAAAAAATTGTTCATTAGAGGAGCACTAGTACTTAAGACACAAGATGTAACCCAGGGGTAAAATGGTAATTTGACCCAGCTGGTGTTATGAACATTCGTGAAGGATTGACTTGCTATTATTGGTCAATATCCGTGGACACAGAAATATATCTGTAGTGAGAAGAGTGCAACTGCGGGACTTTAGTGGAGTGTTCCCGCAGTTAACGAATGTTGATTGGGAGGTTAATGAGATTGACCGAGCAATCTCGTATCGTTGGAGCTTCTGATCTGTAGGTCCATTAGGTCCACCTTCTAGCTCGTAAAGGGTTCTTAGATCGTTTAGTTTTGAAATGTTCAAATTCATAAGTGAATAAATTTAATGTATATTGATACGATATAATATATAGTTTTGGAACTATATATTATAAATTTAATGTGGATTTGATTCATATTAAAATTATGTGAGAGAATTAAATATTTGAAAGAGTTCAAATGTTAAATTCAAATATGAATGTGATTCATATTTGTAAACTATAGGTTAAATTTATTGTGCATTAGATGTGCATTAAAACTATAGGTTAGAGGGACATATTGATTAAATGTGATTTAATCAAAATTAAATATATGATATTTTATTTATTTTATTTAAATATGATTTAAATTAATAATTAAATATGATTTAATTATTATTTTATTATTTTAATAATAAAATGAGGGAACATGTCATCCAGACACGTTCCCACTACCCCTCTCCTTCTCCCTATCGATAGCTTAACAGGGAGAAGGGGGTTGATGATCAACTGTTCGTTGATCTTGCAGTTGGTGAATTGCAAACACACAGAAGCAAGAATTCTCTCTCTCACACACACTCTGATTCCCTCATACTTTCTTCCAATTGTTGGAACCCTACCCACCTAGGGTGATCTAAGCACTCAGAGACAAAGGAGGTTTTCCTGTTGGTGGTGTCCTGTTATAAAAAAAGAGAAGCATATAAGTTGTTGAGTTGTTGTTTATCGTGGAGCAAGGAGTTGTTGTAACTGGGAAAAAACTACAAAGGTATTCCTTCTTTCCTCTTTAGTTTAATGGTTAAACTTTAGCATGTTTGTATGCAATTAATCCATGCCTAATTAGATTACATTTTCGTGTATGTTCTTTTTTATCAATGTATGGGTTTTTGCATTTCAAGCAAAACAAAACTTGCAAATTACGATTCCAAACACGTTTTCGCTGCTCAAGAAGATAAGATCTCCATCAATTGGTATCAGAGCAATGCTTGTATTGTTTTGTTTGAAGCAAAATTGCATTGATTTGGTGAGAATTTACATTTGGTTGCTGTAAAACTGTTTAGGAGTATTTGGCCATATACATCAGTGGACACGTAATATTCTGCACTGAAGGGAGTGCAGCTACGGGCTATAGTGGAGTGTTACCGTAGCTAATGAATGTTGGTTAACCGGGTCAAAGAGTTTTTGTGAGTTAATCTCGGATCATTGGAGCCAAATCAACATGTAGGTCCATTAGGTCCCTCGGTTGGCTCAATCCAGTTAAAAGAAGGGTTAATGTTTTGGTATGAAATTGAAGTGTTCAATTTCACTTTAAGGGCATTTATGTCATTTATATGAGATATGAATGATATAATATATAGTTTAATGTGAATATTCGAGTTAAGAGTCGTTCGGGACCAGTTTCATGCAATTCGGTTAAGAATCGGAGGAGAAATTGATGATTGTTCTTTGTTGTTTGAAGAAAAGCCACACCGAAAGCAAAGAACGTTGCAATGCAAAGAGCGGCGTTAACGCCGTTCATCAGCGTTGCAACGCTGAAGAACGACGTCGCAACGCCATCCCTTCCTATCAAAGCGGGAGCTCTAGGGGTCAGTGGCGTTAACGCTCTGCCTCAGCGTTGCAACGCCACTCCGATAGCAAAGCGCGCGAGGACGAAGCGGGCGTTGCAACGCCGTGATGCCATTTCACCAGCAGCAGATCGGTTCAGCATTTTGGGTTGGTTTTCGTTTCGGTTCGAGCAGTTCAAGCCAGGTTCAAGGAGTTTTGAACCGGTTTTATGTAATAAAATTCGTGTAATTTTATTATTTTGCACTTTAGGGTCCAAATGATTCTGATTTTACAACTATATGTCTTTATGAATGTCATTTAGATTATTCCCACCTTAGGATAAGCATGTTTATGCATTCTTTTATTTGTATAATTGTTATATGAATATAGTTAGATGCATGATTAATTTATTTTTCATGAGTAATTAGTTATAATTGTTATAATTAGATTATATGGAAAATAAATTGCATGGAGCATGAAATTACTTAGTTTAAAATATTCGAGTTAAGAGTCGTTCGGGACCAGTTTCATGCAATTCGGTTGAGAATCGGAGGAGAAATTGATGATTGTTGGTGTTGTGTTTGAAGAGAAAAGCCACAGCCGAAGCAGCAGCGTTGCAACGTCGTTCATCAGCGTTGCAACGCTGAAGAATGACGTCGCAACGCCATCCCTTCCTATCAAAGCGGGAGCTCTAGGGTCGATGGCGTTAACGCGCGCCCCTCGGCGTTACAACGCCACTCCGATAGGAGGCACGCGCGAGGACGAAGCGGGCGTTGCAACGCTCGCATCAGCATTGCAACGCCATGATGCCATTTCACCAGCAGCAGATCGGTTCAGCATTTTGGGTTGGTTTTCGGTCCGGTTCGAGCAGTTCAAGCCCAGTTCAAGGAGTTTTAAACCGGTTTTATGTAATAAAATTAGTGTAATTTTATTATTTTGTACTTTAGGGTCCAAATTATTCTGATTTTACAGCTATATGTCTTTATGAATGTCATTTAGACAAACCCAAAGAAACTGGAACCTCGTTCAAGATTGTACCAATTTGTTGGCTATCCAAAAGAAACGAGAGGTGGTCTTTTCTACAACGCACAAGAAAACAAGGTGATTGTATCGACAAACGCCACGTTCTTAGAGGAATATCACATGAGGAACCACATACCGCGTAGTAAATTAGTACTAAATGAAGCTACACATGAATCAACAAGAGGAGTTGATCAAGTTGGACCTTCATCAAGAGTTGATGGAAGAGCCAGCACCTCAAGTCAATCTCGGCCTTCTCAATCGTAGGGAATGCCTCGACGTAGTGGGAGGGTTGTTTCCAAACCTGACCGCTACTTGGGTTTAGCTGAAACTCAAGTTGTCATTGAAGGGATTTTGAATTCCCGCAGCGGAAGACATTGTGAAACGTTGTTGATCCGTTGTGTAATTCCTATCTTAAAATTGAATCTATCTCATAGATCCTAGGCTAAACATGCAAAAAAGTAGAGAAAACAGTAAGTATAATGGATACTAACCTCTTGAAGAACAGTTCTTCAACGTTTTCTCCTTCTTTGGTCACGATCTCTCTCGATCCAGCGTTCTCCTCAAACACGAACCACGATCCGAACAGGGAGACACCTCCAAAGGGTCTTCTCGGTTGTTCTCGGGAGGTTGAGGGAGAGTAGGTGGGACTCCCTTTGGTTTTGGGTGAGGAGAAGTTTTAGAGAGAATTGAGAGAGAATGAGAGAAAGTCTCTTGCTCTTTTTGGATCAAAATCCAAAAAATGGCAAAATGCATACCAAAGGCTTCTTGCAAAGCCTTTAAATACTATTGTGTGATGGAGTTAAAACCTCCACCAAATCACAATTTTACCACAACCATATAATATACAAATCACATTCGCATATTATATAATATAAGGTATCTCATACCTTATTATACAAATCTCATTTGAATAAATGTGGAATTATAAATTGAATCACATTTAATTTAATTTCTCTCAATTCAATTTCTCTAATTAGCACTAATTAATCAATTAGGCTATACTATAGTTTATTATGAATCTCATTCACATCAAACTATATATTATGCCATCTATATCTCATATAAATGACATAAATACCCAAATAATGAATTTGACCACTTCAAATTCACACCAAACTGTAAACCCTCAATTTGACCAATTTGACCCAACCGATGGACCTAATGGACCTACACGTGACGAGCTCCAATGATCCGAGACTAATCTGTCAAACTTTTTGACCCGGTTATTCAACATTCATTAGCTACGGTAACACTCCACTAAAGCCCGTAGCTGCACTCTCATCACCGTAAGACAAGTTGTGTCCATCGATATAACCAATACGCATGAGTCGACCCTTCAGAGGTTGTTCGTAGTCACAGGTGGGTCAAATTATCGTTTTACCCCTATGTCTACATCTTGTTCCTTAAGTCCCACTGCTCCTCTAATGAACAACTACGTTGCATGGTCCAACCATAAACAACAACCCTCTCAGGGCAATGAGAGAGTGGGGCCCCGTTGTTCAAGCCCCGGAGACAAAGACTTAAGGGAACAACCCCTCTAGTTTCCTAAGTCGAGAGCAGTGAATTCCTTCTTGCGTAGTCAAGTTCCCAGCTCCCCACGTGGTCCTGCCCCTGAGAAGATAGGCATATTGGGCGAGCAATAGTGGCCACCCTCACCCGTATTAGTCAAAGGACAGACCCCCACAGACAGGAGTCCGTGACACGCTCAGGATTAAGGTCGAGTCACTAATGGTCATCTACGAATTTATTAGCTCTATACATCAGAAACGGTGTTACATCGATGAAGTCTAATAATTCACGGTCCGGTCTTGTACAATCTCATTGCACAGGATGCTCCCACTCGCATGTCAACCACATGAACGAGTCAGATCACCTCGTTTGTATCTAATACAAAACGGGCCGCATCCACAGTGTATCCAGGATTAGGTCACCAACCCTATCCATATACTGTAGACCATTTGGGTCATTAACTCGAACGTGATCTTCCCTGTGTGTCCACTACACGCCGTTCAAGTTCTTAGTTCTCTCATAATGCAATGACCCTGGAGCTTAGTTTATTGGATTAAGTTTATGAAAAATGCGAGACACAAAGTTTAAATAAATAACTCTTATTTATTACACAATGTTGAAATAAATAACTCTTATTCATTTACAACTTGGAATATTACAAACTACACGAGATGAGGACATACATCCCAACAAACTCCCACTTGGACTAAGCTAGTGGAGTACATGATACATTTCTCAAAATGTACAAAGAAAGTAATACAATAAACTAGGGCATTGAATACCCCTTTACAATACTCCCACTTGCCCTAGTCGGGAAGCACTCAAGACCTAGACTCTCTAGGTGACCCTCAAACACCTTAGCCGTGAGGGCCTTTGTAAAAGGAGGAAGCAACGTTGTGCTCGAAGCTATCTGCGTGGATCATCACGTCTCGCGGTGCACAATCTCGCGTATCAAGTGATACTTACGCTCTATATGCTTGCCCTTTTAAGACTCAGAGGGTTCTCTCGAGTTGGCTATCGCACCTTTGTTGTCACAAAGCGAGTGTGATTGGCAAATTCATATTTGGAACAACTTCCAAATCCGTCATGAACTTCCCGAGGCCAAAAGCGGCTTCCTTTGCGACTTCACAAGCCACAACATACTCGGCTTCCATCGTGGAATCAGCGATGCATCCCTGCTTGATGCTTCGCCACACTACAGCTCCTCCATTCAGAATGAAGGTTGACCCCGAAGTGGACTTTCTAAGATCCTTATCGGTCTGAAAGTTAGAATATGTGTATCCCGTAAGGATCAAATCCCCACTCCCATACACAAGGCTGTAGTTCCTCGTTCTCCTAAGATACTTGAGGATTGCCTTTACGGCTATCCAGTGATCTAATCCTGGATTGGATTGATACCTACTGACAATCCCAACTGCATAACAGATGTCGGGCCTAGTACACAACATGACATACATCAGGCTCCCTACAGCTGAAGCATAGGGGATTTGTCTCATATCCTCAACCTCTTGAGGCGTCTTAGGACATTGATCCTTAGACAGGTGAACCCCATGCTTGAAAGGCAGCAAGCCTTTCTTAGAGTTTTGCATCTTATACCTAGACAACATCTTGTCAATGTAAGATGCCTGAGACATGGATAGCGTTCTGTTCTTTCGGTTTCGGACTATCTGGATACCTAGAACATACTGTGCCTCTCCCAATGAGAAGGATATCATCAACATATAATATAAGAAATGCGACAGTTTTGTCGACGATTTTCTTGTAGACACAAGGCTCGTCAACATTTTGATCAAAGCCATAAGATTTGATCGCCTCATCAAACCTTATATTCCAAGACCTCGAGGCTTGTTTCAGTCCATAAATAGACCTTTGAAGCCGGAAAACATTTTGCTCTTGGCCTTGGGCAATGAACCCCTTGGGTTGGTCCATGTAGATGGTCTCGTCAAGGTTGCCATTCAGAAAGGCGGTCTTGACATCCATCTGCCATACCTCATAGTCATAATATGCGGCAATGGCCAGAAGGATTCTAATCGACTTTACCATGGCAACAGGTGAAAAGGTTTCCTCATAGTCAACCCCTTCCACCTAGGTAAAACTCTTTGCCACTAGTCGGGCTTTGAAGGGTTGCACCTTCCCATCTACGCCACGTTTACGCTGCAACCCATAGGTTTAACCCCATCCGGTTGGTCCACAAGCTCCCAGACAGAATTGAAGTACATCGACTCCATTTCCTAGTCCATGGCTTTAATCCATTCGTCTTTGTCAACGTCTTCCATTGCCTGATCATAGGTCAATGGATCCTTGCAGTCATCATCAGGAGTGACAATTTGAGTTTCAATTTAAACCCATGTAACGCTCAGTCGTCTCAATGACCCTCCCACAACGTCGAGGTATTCCTAACTCTTGGGAATGGACTTGACTAGACGAGCTAGGATCAACAACACTTGTTGACGTACTAGCACCATCAGCAACCCTTGCTGATGAACTGTCCATTTTATTTAACACAATCTTACTCTTTGGTAAGTGATCCCTGATGTGGTCTTCCTCAAGGAAAGTGGCGTTTGTCGACACAAGCACCCTATTATCCTTAGGATCGTAAAAGTAACCACCTCTAGTCTCTTTTGGGTAACCTACAAAGAGGCACAACTTTGAACGGGGTTCCAACTTCTTCGGGTTTGACACCAACACATGGGTCGGGCATCCTCAAATTCTGAAATGACGTAAACTTGTTTTACGACCATGCCAGAGTTCGAAAGGTGTTTCACAAACACTCTTCGACGGAAGGGTGTTCAAAATGTAAACCGCAGTCTCCACTGCGTAACCCCAAAAAGAATCAGGGAGACGAGCATAGCTCATCATCGACCGAACCATGTCCAACAAGGTTCTGTTTCTCCTCTCCGATACACCATTCTGTTGTGGCATACCAGGTGCTGAGAGTTGGGACGTAATTCCATGTTCTATCATATAGTCCTGGAATTCAGTGTCCATATACTCTCCACCTCTATCCGATCGAAGTGTTTTAATCGATTTACCTAACAGGTTCTCAACCTCAGTCTTGAACTCCTTGAACTTTTCAAGTGTTTCAGACTTCCTATGCATTAGGTAAATGTACCCATACCTCGAATAGTCATCTATGAAAGATACTCCTCGTGCTTTAACATTCATCGGACCAAAGAGATCAGAATGTATAAGCTCAAGGGGCTCCTTGGCTCTATATCCTTTTCCACTAAAAGGACGTTTGGTCATTTTTCCCTCAAGGCATGACTCACACACTGGCAAAGAGTTTTCTTCCAACTCGCTTAGAAGTCCACTCTTCACTAGTCTCTCAATCCTATTGAGATTAATGTAGCCAACAAGAAGATGCCAAAGATGGGCACTTTCTTTTGGAGAAACTTTTAATCTCTTAGTTCGCGTTTCAGTTGTTTTAAACAATTCAGTGTTCACAACACTTTTGACCGAATTTCGGTTCAAAACATATAGATTGCTCTCAAGTGAAGCAGAACAAATCAAATTTCCATTTCGAGAAATAAACGCTTTATTACTCTTGAATGAAACATAAATATTTTGTTCTAATAGGCAGGAAATAGAAACTAGGTTTCTCGTAAACCCAGAACTATGTACATATTATCCAATAATAAGTACTTCCCGCTAAAGAAACGACTTCAGTGCCTATTCTTTGCAAATTTGAGACAACTTCTCTGGATCCAACCCTAAGTGTTATCTCACCCTCTTGCAGCCGCTGCCAGGAACCTAATTCTTGAAAAGAAGAGCAAACATGGTTAGTGGCGCCTGAATCCAATATCAAAGCAGAGTCATTACTCTCCACTAAACAAGTTTCTGTGACAAGTAAATCACATTTACCTGTCATCTTCTTTTCATCAAGGAACTTGGGACAACTCCTTTCGTGTGTCCATCCCGTTGTAGTAGAAACTCTTTCGGCAACATCCTTGATTTCTTTGCCTTTTTAGGCGGTAGCATGAGTCAACCTTAACTTCCTTCAACTTCTCCTTCTTCCCCTTAGGGCCTGAAGAGTCTACAAACTTTATCCCAGAAGTCGAACCCTGTGAAAAGGTCTTAAGGAAACACTTGCCTCAGCTTCCTGTCCCCTAGTTTGCACCAAGGATTGGAAGGTTTGTAGATCGTTGAATAGGACTGTTGAACCGAGCACCTGAGGACCCTCCTCAGTGCGAACTCTTGGTCGTCATTTACCAAAATCGTGTCTATATTGTTTTTCCACGAAATACTATCGCCGACTAACTTAACGGAAGCTAAAGGAGCATTAAGAGCGTTTGACATTTTGTTGTTGAAATAAAATGAAAAACTTTGTATTAGTCTCGCAAAAACTTTTGAAAATCCAATCGGGTTTTAGCAAATTTTTATCCTATGATCCCTAGGTTATTCAAAAAATTGCAATGATACCCTAAAGGTTTAGAATGGCCGCCACCGTAGGGTAGACAAACCCACTCCTCCTCTAGGACGACACTCTCTCGACCAGACCCTAATATCAGAATAACTCTTATTCCATTAGGCATCTAGTTACCATTTTTCGGTCAGAATCCATTAACTCTTAATGAATCCTGTGAGTGTCACCCTCAATCTTTAAATTTCCAAGTATCCGTCCAAACAATAGCCGCCGTAGGGAGGACTAAGAAGGAAAACCAAAAAGGAAATCGTATCCCTTTCGGGAATTCACGGTGTTCCAACTTCCATGATCAAGGCCCTCCGTAGGGATTGTCTGGTCCAGGCCAAACTAGCAGGCAGATCATAGGCGTCTCACGGTGTGAATCGAAAGAAGAGACCGTGGGTCCCGTTTTCACAGATCTCGCTCTCACTCACTATAAATACTCTCTCCATTCACGTTGATATTGACCCATACAAATGCCACCCGTAGGGGGACGCTCCCATTTGCGCCACGAGGCCGAGCATGGATCTCACGGTGCGAACTTAACGGAGATTTGTGGATGGAAAATTAAATGTATCTCATACACTTTATTTCCTCCCACTCAGCACTTTAAAATATTCGGGATTGACCTAGATAAACCGGCTAAAATTTACCTAAGTCTACCAATATAACTCTTATATTGGGTTAGCCTAAGTTTATAATCACATTATTAACTTAGGTCTATGTGAGTAAATTAATTAACTCTTAATTAACGACACTCACGAGAATATAACCTAAGAATCTCCGGACCGAATTCACTCCCAGGTCGGTTTCCAGGTAGGGGTGTTCCGCAAGCGTCAACTTAAATACCCCGGCCTTAGACAAAACCTTCCTTAGACAGAGTTACTTATCAGTCTCCATTCAAAGGTTATATTTGATTTCCTAATTCTAATCTTATTAGAACTAGAAAACCTAAGTCTAATTATTCAAGTTCTAAACCATTTAAAACTAATAATTAACATAGGTTACATGCATTTCTATGTTATAGTGCTTGATCATTCATCACATGAATAATACTATACTATAACATACATTTATCACATGAATTAAATGCATGAGCATGCTTTTAATTTAAAAATATAACACTTATATTAAATAAATTAAAACATGCAAACATTATATTATAACTCTTACAATATAATCCTATCATGCATACTATAGATTAGAACTCTTATAATATAAATATGATGCATGAAATGTTTAACCTAAGGTGAGATTTTAAATCTATATGGCATACTCTATGCACATAGAAATAATTAAATCATACATCTCATGCATAAAATAATTAAATAGCAATATTGGACCGATTTTTTGCACCCTAGGGACATAAAATTAAATTAATCAACATTAATATAACATTTATATTAATATTAATTAAAATAATTAAATAAAATACATTTATAAAACTATTTTTACAAAGAAATAAATAATTAAATAAATAAAACAGCAGTCAAGTTAACTCTTAATTAACGACACTCACGAGAATATAACCTAAGAATCTCCGGACCGAATTCACTCCCAGGTCGGTTTCAGTGTAGGGTGTTCGCAAGCGTCAACTTAAATACCCCGGCCTTAGACAAAACCTTCCTTAGACAGAGTTACTTATCAGTCTCCATTCAAAGGTTATATTTGATTTCCTAATTCTAATCTTATTAGAACTAGAAAACCTAAGTCTAATTATTCAAGTTCTAAACCATTTAAAACTAATAATTAACATAGGTTACATGCATTTCTATGTTATAGTGCTTGATCATTCATCACATGAATAATACTATACTATAACATACATTTATCACATGAATTAAATGCATGAGCATGCTTTTAATTTAAAAATATAACACTTATATTAAATAAATTAAAACATGCAAACATTATATTATAACTCTTACAATATAATTCTATCATGCATACTATATATTAGAACTCTTATAATATAAATATGATGCATGAAATGTTTAACCTAAGGTGAGATTTTAAATCTATATGGCATACTCTATGCACATAGAAATAATTAAATCATACATCTCATGCATAAAATAATTAAATAGCAATATTGGACCGATTTTTGGCACCCTAGGGACATAAAATTAAATTAATCAACATTAATATAACATTTATATTAATATTAAATAAAATACATTTATAAAAGTATTTTTACAAAGAAATAAATAATTAAATAAATAAACAACAATTGCGCCAGCCTAGGCTCGAACCAACGCCCACGTACCACATTCCAGCAAATCCCGCACACCACGCACCACTACACCATGGCGTTGCAACATTGTTATTAGGTTGCAACGCTATGATGTATAGCGTCGCGCCCAGCGTTCTCAACTCTGTGGCGTTGCGACGCCACCGCTAGCGTTGCAACGCTGCACTGCAACAGCCTCCAGCAGCAATGATGGCGTCGCAACGCTGATGAACTTCCAACAACACAAAATTTGCTGTTTTCATTAAAATTGCCCGTTTTTGCACTGTTTTCTTCACGATAACTCTTGCCACGAACGACACGGACTTACGACTCGATTTACATTAAAAAAATGCCTAAAACAACGGGCCCTTACATTGATCTCATCAACTTTAATGTAAATCTAAAAAGTGCCAAAAATCGAAAACATCCAAAATTGCAAACAATTAACATTCATCTCATGAAAATTAATGCTACCCACCTAATTTTAAGAATTCACAGAATACACAACGAAGAGCAACGATTGGCTCTTATACCAATTGAAGGGATTTTGAATTCCCGCAGCAGAAGACGTTGTGAAACGTCGTTGATCCGTTGTGTAATTCCTATCTTAAAATTGAATCTATCTCATAGATCCTAGGCTAAACATGCAAAAAAGTAGAGAAAACAGTAAGTATAATGGATACTAACCTCTTGAAGAACACTTCTTCAACGTTTTCTCCTTCTTTGGTCACGATCTCTTTCGATCCAGCGTTCTCCTCGAACACGAACCACGATCGGAACAGGGAGACACCTCCAAAGGGTCTTCTCGGTTATTCTCGTGAGGTTGAGGGAGAGTAGGTGGGACTCCCTTTGGTTTTGGGTGAGGAGAAGTTTTAGAGAGAATTGAGAGAGAATAAGAGAAAGTCTCTTGCTCTTTTTGGATCAAAATCCAAAAAATGACAAAATGCATACCAAAGCCTTCTTGCAAAGCCTTTAAATACTATTGTGTGATGGAGTTAAAACCTCCACCAAATCACAATTTTACCACAACCATATAATATACAAATCACATTTGCATACTATATAATATAAGGTATCTCATACCTAATTATACAAATCTCATTTGCATAAATGTGGAATTATAAATTGAATCACATTCAATTTAATTTCTCTCAATTCAATTTCTCCAATTAGCACTAATTAATCAATTAGGCTATACTATAGTTTATTATGAATCTCATTCACATCAAACTATATATTATGTCATCTATATCTCATATAAATGACATAAATACCCAAATAATGAATTTGAACACTTCAAATTCACACCAAATCATAAACCCTCAATTTGTCCAATTTGAGCCAACAGAGGACCTAATGGACCTACACGTGACGAGCTCCAATGATCCGAGACTAACCTGTCAAACTCTTTAACCCGGTTATTCAACATTCATTAGCTACGGTAACACTCCACTAAAGCCCGTAGCTGCACTCTCATCACCGTAGGACAAGTTGTGTCCATCAATATAACCAATACGCATGAGTCGACCCTTCACAGGTTGTTCGTAGTCACAGCTGGGTCAAATTACCGTTTTACCCCTGTGTCTACCTCTTGCTCCTTAAGTCCCACTGCTCCTCTAATGAACAACTACGTTGCATGGTCCAACCATAAACAACAACCCTCTCAGGCCAATGAGAGAGTGGGGCCCCGTTGTTCAAGCCCTGGTGACATCACTTAAGGGAACAACCCTCTAGTTTCCCTAAGTCGAGAACTAGTGAATTCCTTCTTGCGTAGTCAAGTTCCCAGCTCCCCACGTGGTCCTGCCCCTGAGAAGATAGGCATATTGGGCAAGCAACAGTGGCCACCCTCACCCGTACAAGTCAAAGGACAGACCCCCACAGACAGGAGTCCGTGACACGCTCAGGATTAAGGTCGAGTCACTAATGGTCATCTACGAATTTATTAGCTCTATACTGTTAACGGTGTTACCTCAGTAAGTCTAATAATTCACGGTCCGGTCTTGTACAATCTCATTGCACAGGATGCCCCCACTCGCATGTCAACCACATTAACGAGTCAGATCACCTCGTTTGTATCTAATACAAAGCGGGTCGCATCCACAGTGTATCCAGGATTAGGTCTCCAACCCTATCCATATACTGTAGACCATTTGGGTCATTAACTCGAACGTGATCTTCCCTGTGTGTCCACTACAGACCGTTCAAGTTCTTAGTTCTCTCATAATGCAATGACCCTGGAGCTTAGTTTATTGGATTAAGTTTATGAAAAATGCGAGACACAAAGTTTAAATAAATAACTCTTATTTATTACACGATGTTGAAATAAATAACTCTTATTTATTTACAACTTGGAATATTACAAACTACACGAGATGAGGACATACATCCCAACAAACTCCCACTTGGACTAAGTTAGTGGAGTACATGATACATTTCTCAAATGTACAGTAAAGTAATACAATAAAGTAATACAATAAACTAGGGCATTGAATACCCCTTTACAATACTCCCACTTGCCCTAGTCAGGAAGCACTCGAAGACCTAGACTCTCTAGGTGACCCTAAAACACCTTAGCCGTGAGTGTCACGTCTCCGCGGTGCACAATCTCTCGTATCAAGTGATACTTACGCTCTATATGCTTGCCCCTTTTAAGACTCCGAGGTTCTCTCGAGTTGGCTACTGCACCACTGTTGTCACAAAACAGTGTGATTGGCAAGTTCATATTTGGAACA
This sequence comes from Trichosanthes cucumerina, assembly GCA_036507285.1. NCBI lineage: Eukaryota > Viridiplantae > Streptophyta > Magnoliopsida > Cucurbitales > Cucurbitaceae > Trichosanthes > Trichosanthes cucumerina. Next base: position 31,792,711 of record CM071842.1, on the reverse strand, counting down.
ACTTCCAAATCCGTCATGAACTTCCTAAGCCAAACAGCTTCACAAGCCGCAACATACTCGGCTTGCATCGTGGAATCAGCGATGCATCCCTGCTTGATGCTTCGCCACACTACAGCTCCTCCATTCAGAATGAAGGCTGACCCCGAAGTGGATTTCCTAGAATCGTTATCGGTCTGAAAGTCAGAATCTGTGAATCCCGTAAGGATCAAATCCCCACTCCCATACACAAGATTGTAGTTCCTCGTTCTCCTAAGATACTTGAGGATTGCCTTTACGGTTATCCAGTGATCTAATCCTTGATTGGATTAATACCTACTGACAATCCCAACTGCATAACAGATGTCGGGCCTAGTACACAACATGGCATACATCAAAGCTCCTACAACCAAGAGCATGGGGATTCGTCTCATATCCTCAACCTCTTGAGGCGTCTTAGGACATTGATCCTTAGACAGGTGAACCCCATGCCTGAAAGGCAGCAAGCCCTTCTTGGAGTTTTGCATCTTATCCTTAGACAACATCTTGTCAATGTAAGATGCCCGAGACATGGCTAGCGTTCTGTTCTTCCGGTTTCGGAGTATCTGGATACCTAGAACATATCTGTGCCTCTCCCAAATCTTTCATTTGGAATTGCGAAGCCAACCATTCCTTAATGTCGTGAAGAAATCCTACCTCATTCCCAATGAGAAGGATATCATCCACATACAATATAAGAAATGCGACAGTTTTGTCGACGATTTTCTTGTAGACACAAGACTCGTCAACATTTTGATCAAACCCATAAGATTTGATCGCCTCATCAAACCATATATTCCAAGACCTCGAGGCTTGTTTCAGTCCATAAATAGACCTTTGAAGTCGGCAAACCTTTTGCTCTTGGCCTTTGGCAATGAACCCCTTGGGCTGGTCCATGTAGATGATCTCGTCAAGGTTGCCATTCAGAAAGGCGGTCTTGATATCCATCTGCCATACCTCATAGTCATAATATGCAACAATGGCCAGAAGGATTCTAATCGACTTTACCATGGCAACAGGTGAAAAGGTTTCCTCATAGTCAACCCTTTCCACCTAGGTAAAACGCTTTGCCACTAGTCGGGCTTTGAAGGGTTGCACCTTCCCATCTACGCCACGTTTACGCTGCAACCAATAGGTTTAACCCCATCCGGTTGGTCCACAAGCTCCCAGACGGAATTGAAGTACATCGACTCCATTTCCTGGTCCATGGCTTTAATCCATTCGTCTTTGTCAACGTCTGCCATTGCCTGATCATAGGTCAATGGATCCTTGCAATCATCATCAGGAGTGACAATTTGAGTTTCAGCTAAACCCATGTAACGTTCAGGCTGTCTAACAGCCCTCCCACTACGTCGAGGTATTCCTAACTCTTGGGAATGGACTTGACTAGACGAGCTAGGATCAACAACACTTGTTGACGTACTAGCACCATCAGCAACCCTTGCTGATGAACTGTCCATTTCATTTAACACAATCTTACTCCTTGGTAAGTGATCCCTGATGTGGTCTTCCTCAAGGAAAGTGGCGTTTGTCGACACAAGCACCCTATTATCCTTAGGATCGTAAAAGTAACCACCTCTAGTCTCTTTTGGGTAACCTACAAAGAGGCACAACTTTGAACGGGGTTCCAACTTCTTCAGATTTGACACCAACACATGGGTCGGGCATCCCCAAATTCTGAAATGACGTAAACTTGTTTTACGCACATGCTAGAGTTCGAAAGGTGTTTCACAAACACTCTTCGACGGAACGGTGTTCAAAATGTAAACCGCAGTCTCCACTTCGTAACCCCAAAAAGAATCAGGGAAACGAGCATAGCTCATCATCGACCGAACCATGTCCAACAAGGTTCTGTTTCTCCTCTACGATACACCATTCTGCTGTGGCATACCAGGTGCTGAGAGTTGGGACGTAATTCCATGTTCTATCATATAGTCCTAGAATTCAGTGTCCATATACTCTCCACCTCGATCCGATCGAAGTGTTTTAATCGATTTACCTAATAGGTTCTCAACCTTAGTCTTGAACTCCTTGAACTTTTCAAGTGTTTCAGACTTCCTATGCATTAGGTAAATGTACCCATACCTCGAATAGTCATCTATGAAAGATACGAAGTATTCGTAACCTCCTCATGCTTTAACATTTATCGGACCACAGAGATCAGAATGTATAAGCTCAAGGGGCTCCTTGGCTCTATATCCTTTTCCACTAAAAGGGCGTTTGGCCATTTTGCCCTCAAGGCATGACTCACACACCGGCAAAGAGTTTTCTTCCAACTCGCTTAGAAGTCCACTCTTCACTAATCTCTCAATCCTATTGAGATTAATGTGGCCTAACCGAAGATGCCAAAGATGGACACTTTCTTTTGGAGAAACTTTTAATCTCTTAGTTCGCGTTTCAGCTGTTTTAAACAATTCGGTGTTCAAAACACTTTTGACCGTATTTGGGTTCAAAACATATAGATTGCTCTCAAGCGAAGCAGAACAAATCAAATTTCCATTTCGAGAAATAAACTCTTTATTACTCTTGAATGAAACAGAAATATTTCGTTCTAATAGGCAGGAAATAGAAACTAGGTTTCTCGTAAACCAGGGAACTATGTACATATTATCCAATAATAAGTACTTCCCACAAAAAGAACTGACTTCACCGTGCCTATTCTTTGCAAATTGAGACAACTTCTCTAGGATCCAACTCTCGAGTGTTATCTCACCCTCTTGCATTTGTTGCAGAACTTAATCCTTGAAAAGAAGAGCAAACATGGTTAGTTGCGCCTGAATCCAATATCCAAACAGAGTCATTACTCTCCACTAAACAAGTTTCTGTGACAAGTAAATCACATTTACCTGTCATCTTCTTTTCATCAAGGAACTTGGGCCAACTCCTTTTCAGGTGTCCATCCTCGTTGCAGTAGAAACATTTTCTGGCAACATCCTTGATTTCTTTGCCTTTTAGGGCGGCAACATGAGTCAACCTTAACTTCCTTCAACTTCTCCTTCTTCCCCTTAGGGCTGAAGAGTCTACAAACTTTATCCTGCAGGTCGAAACCCTGTGAAAGGTCTTAAGGCAACACTTGCCTCGACTTCCCGTCCCTTAGTTTGCACCAAGGACTGGAAGGTTTGTAGATCGTTGACTAGGACTGTTGAACCGAGCACCTGAGGACCCTCCTCAGTGAGTGCGAACTCTTGGTCGTCATTTACCAAAATCGTGTCTATATTGTTTTTTCACGAAATACTATCGCCGACTAACTTAACGGAAGCTAAAGGAGCGTTAAGAGCGTTTGACATTTTGTTGCTGAAATAAAATGAAAAACTTTGTATTAGTCTCGCAAAAACTTTTGAAAATCCAATCGAGTTTTAGCAAATTTTTTTCCTATGATCCCTAGGTCATTCAAAAATTTGCAATGATACCCTAAAGGTTTAGAATGACCGCCACCGTAGGGTAGACAAACCCACTCCTCCTCTAGGACGAGACTCTCTCGACCAGACCCTAATACCAGAATAACTCTTATTCCATTAGGCATCTAGTTACAATTTTTCGGTCAGAATCCATTAACTCTTAATGAATCCTGTGAGTGTCACGCTCAATCTTTAAATTTCCAAGTATTCGTCCAAACAATAGTCGTCGTAGGGAGGACTAAGAAGGAAAACCAACAAGGAAATCGTATCCCTTTCAGGAATTCACAGTGTTCCAACTCCCATGATCAAGGCCCTCCGTAGGGATTGTCTGGTCCAGGCCAAACTAGCAGACAGATCATAGGCGTCTCACGGTGTGAATCGAAAGAAGAGACCGTGGGTCCCGTTTTCACAGATTCCGCTCCCACTCACTAGAAGTTCTCTCTCCATTCACGTTGATATTGACCCATACAAATGCCACCCGTAGGGGGACGCTCCCATTTGCGCCACGAGGCCGAGCATGGATCTCACGGTGCGAACTTAACGGAGATTTGTGGATGGAAAATTAAATGTATCTCATACACTTTATTTCCTCCCACTCAGCACTTTAAAATATTCGGGATTGACCTAGATAAACCAGCTAAAATTTACCTAAGTCTACCAATATAACTCTTATATTGGGTTAGCCTAAGTTTATAATCACATTATTAACTTAGGTCTATGTGAGTAAATTAATTAACTCTTAATTAACGGCACTCACGAGAATATAACCTAAGAATCTCCGGACCGAATTCACTCCCAGGTCGGTTTCGTGTAGGGGTGTTCGCAAGCGTCAACTTAAAAATACTGACTTTAGACAAAACCTTCCTTAGACAGAGTTACTTATCAGTCTCCATTCAAAGGTTATATTTGATTTCCTAATTCTAATCTTATTAGAACTAGAAAACCTAAGTCTAATTATTCAAGTTCTAAACCATTTAAAACTAATAATTAACTTAGGTTACATGCATTTCTATGTTATAATGCTTGATCATTCATCACATGAATAATACTATACTATAACATACATTTATCACATGAATTAAATGCATGAGCATGCTTTTAATTTAAAAATATAACACTTATATTAAATAAATTAAATCATGCAAACATTATATTATAACTCTTATAATATAATCCTATCATGCATACTATATATTATAACTCTTATAATATAAATATGATGCATGAAATGTTTAACCTAAGGTAGGATTTTAAATCTATATGGCATACTCTATGCACATAGAAATAATTAAATCATACATCTCATGCATAAAATAATTAAATAGCAATATTGGACCGATTTTTGGCACTCTAGGGACATAAAATTAAATTAATTAATATTAATATAACATTTATATTAATTTTAATTAAAATAATTAAATAAAATACATTTATAAAACTATTTTTATAAAGAAATAAATAATTAAATAAATAAAATGGCAGTTGCGCCAGCCTAGGCTCAAACCGATGCCCACGTAACAATTCCCACAAATCCCGCGCTCCACGCTCCACTACGCCATAGTATTGCAACGTTGTTATTGCGTTGCAACGCTGTAATGTATAGCGTCGCGCCCAGCGTTCTCAACGCTGTGGCGTTGCAACGCCACCGCTAGCGTCGCAACGCTGCACTGCAGCAGCCTCCAGCAGCAAGGATGGCGTCGCAACGCTGAAGAACAACGTCGCAACGCTGATGAACTTCCAGCAACACAAAATTTGTTATTTTTCACCGAAATCACCCGTTTTTGCTCCGTTTTCTTCACGAAAACTCTTGCCACAAATGACACAGACTTACAGACTCGATTTACATTAAAAAAATGCCCAAAACAACGGGCCCTTACATTGATCTCATCAACTTTAATGTAAATCTAAAAAGTGCAAAAAATCGAAAACATCCAAAATTGCAAACCATTAACATTCATCTCATGAAAATTAATGCTACCCACCTAATTTTAAGAATTCACAGAATACACAATGAAGAGCAACGATTGGCTCTTATACCAATTGAAGGGATTTTGAATTCCCGCAGCGGAAGACGTTGTGAAACGTCGTTGATCCGTTGTGTAATTCCTATCTTAAAATTGAATCTATCTCATAGATCCTAGGCTAAACATGCAAAAAAGTAGAGAAAACAGTAAGTATAATGGATACTAACCTCTTGAAGAACACTTCTTCAACGTTTTCTCCTTCTTTGGTCATGATCTCTCTCGATCCAGCGTTCTCCTCGAACACGAACCACGATCCGAACAGGGAGACACCTCCAAAGAATCTTCTCGGTTCTTCTCGAGAGGTTGAGGGAGAGTAGGTGGGACTCCTTTGGTTTTGGGTGAGGAGAAGTTTTAGAGAGAATTGAGAGAGAATGAGAGAAAGTCTCTTGCTCTTTTTGGATCAAAATCCAAAAAATGGCAAAATGCATACCAAAGGCTTCTTGCAAAGCCTTTAAATACTATTGTGTGATGGAGTTAAAACCTCCACCAAATCACAATTTTACCACAACCATATAATATACAAATCACATTTGCATACTATATAATATAAGGTATCTCATACCTTATTATACAAATCTCATTTGCATAAATGTGGAATTATAAATTGAATCAAATTCAATTTAATTTCTCTCAATTCAATTTCTCTAATTAGCACTAATTAATCAATTAGGCTATACTATAGTTTATTATGAATCTCATTCACATCAAACTATATATTATGTCATCTGTATCTCATCTAAATGACATAAATACCCAAATAATGAATTTGAACACTTCAAATTCACACCAAAGCTATAAACCCTCAATTTGTCCAATTTGAGCCAACCAGAGGACCTAATGGACCTACACGTGATTTGAGCTCTAATGATCCGAGACTAACTGTCAAACTCTTTACTTGCTTATTCAACATTTATTAGCTACGGTAACACTCTACTAAACCCCGTAACTGCACTCTCATCACCGTAGAACAAGTTGTGTCCATCGATATAACCAATACCCATGAGTCGACCCTTCACAGGTTGTTCGTAGTCACGGTGGGTCAAATTACCGTTTTACCCCTCGTGTCTACCTCTTGCTCCTTAAGTCCCACTTTGCTCCTCTAATGAACAACTACGTTGCATGGTCCAACCATAAACAACAACCCTCTCGGGCCAATGAGACGGTGGGGCCCGTTGTTCAAGCCCCCGGAGACGAGACTTAAGGGAACAACCCCTTTAGTTTCCCTAAGTCGAGAACGAGTGAATTCCTTCTTGCGTAGTCAAGTTCCCGACTCCCACGTGGTCCCGCCCGAGAAGATAGGCATATTGGGCGAGCAACGGTGGCCACCCTCACCCGTACTAGTCAAGGGACGGACCCCACAGATGAGGAGTCCGTGACACATCTCGGGATTAAGGTCGAGTCACTAATGGTCATCTACGAATTTATTAGCTCTATCATTAGCGGTGTGTTACATCGATAAGTCTAATAATTCACGGTCCCGGTCTTGTACAATCTCATTGCACAGATGCCCCCACTCGCATGTCAACCACATGAACGAGTCGGATCACCTCGTTTGTATCTAATACAAAGCGGGCCGCATCCACAGTGTATCCAGGATTAGGTCTCCAACCCTATCCATATACTGTAGACCATTTGGGTCATTAACTCGAACGTGAACTTCCCTGTGTGTCGATTACAGACCGTTCAAGTTCTTAGTTCTCTCATAATGCAATGACCCTGGAGCTTAGTTTATTGGATTAAGTTTATGAAAAATGCGAGACACAAAATTTAAATAAATAACTCTTATTTATTACACAATGTTGAAATAAATAACTCTTATTCATTTACAACTTGGAATATTACCAACTACACGAGATGAGGGCATACATCCCAACATTCATACCTGATGACGGCGTAGAAGATCCATTGTCTTATAAACAGACAATGAATGACGTAGACAAGGACCAATGGATCAAAGCCATGGACCTTGAAATGGGGTCAATGGACTTCAATTCAGTATGGGAACTTGTAGACCAACCTGAAGAGGTTAGACCCATAGGGTGTAAAAGGATCTATAAGAGAAAGAGAGATGCAGCCGGAAAGGTACAGACCTTTAAGGCTAGACTTGTAGCAAAGGGTTTTACCCAAAGGGATGGAGTTGACTATGAAGAAACTTTTTCCCCTGTTGTTATGCTGAAGTCTATAAGGATACTCTTGTCCATAGCCGCGTTTTATGATTATGAAATTTGGCAAATGGACGTCAAGACTTCCTTTTTGAATGGTAATCTTGACAAGAGCATCTATATGTCTCAGCTCGAAGGGTTCATAGCTCAAGGTCAGGAGCAAAAAGTTTGCAAGCTCAATCGATCCATTTATGGGTTGAAACAAGCCTCAAGATCTTGGAATATAAGATTTGATACTGCGATCAAGTCATACGGCTTTGACCAAAATATTGATGAGCCTTGTGTTTACAAGAGGATCATCAACGACAAAGTAGCTTTGTTAGTACTTTATGTGGATGATATCCTACTTATAGGGAATGATGTAGGATACCTTACTGACATAAAGAATTGGTTGACGACCCAATTCCAAATGAAAGATTTGGGAGAAGCGCAATATGTTCTTGGGATTCAGATCTTCAGGAATCGCAAGAACAAAACGCTAGCACTATCTCAAACGTCTTATATCGACAAAATGTTGTCCAGATATTCGATGAAGAATTTCAAGAGAGGCTTATTGCCCTTCAGGCACGGAGTTCATCTGTCTAGGGAACAGTGTCCCAAGACACCTCAAGAAGTTGAAGATATGAGACATATTCCCTATGCCTCTGCAGTAGGTAGCTTAATGTATGTTTTGTTGTGCACGAGGCGGACATTTGTTATGCAGTGGGAATAGTCAGTAGGTACCAGTCCAATCCAGGGTTAGACCACTGGACAAAAGTTAAAAATATCCTCAAGTATCTAAGGAGAACGAGGGATTATACGCTAGTGTATGGGTTTAAGGATTTGATCCTTACTGGATACACTGATTCTTATTTTCAAACCGAATCTAAGAAATCCACATCGGGATCAGTTTTCACCCTTAACGGGGGAGTTATAGTATGGCGAAACATCAAGGAAGGATGCATCGCTGACTCCACAATGGAGGTTGAGTATGTCGTTGCTTGTGAAGCAGCTAAAGCGGCTGTTTGGCTAAGGAATTTCCTTACTGATTTGGAAGTTGTTCCAAATATGGAATCTCTCATCACCTTATACTGTGACAACAGTGGTGCGGTAGCCAATTCGAAGGAACCTCACAGCCACAAGCGAGGTAAGCACATCGAGAGGAAGTATCACCTGATACGAGAAATAGTGCAACAAAGAGATGTGTGATCCACGAAGATCGCGAGAACACAATATTGTTGATCCGTTTACAAAAACTCTCACGGCTAAAGTGTTCGAGCGTCATCCGGAAAGTCTGGGTCTACGAGATATGTACATAGGCTAATCTAGGGCAAGTGGGAGATATGTAATGGGGTATATGGATGCGCTAGTTTATTGTATTTATATCTCTGTAACCACTGTTTTAGATTATGTTGTACCCCACTAGAGTTTTAGTGCAAGTGGGAGTTTGTTGGGATTTGTGCCCTAAAACTCGTAGTTTGTAATTATGTTCTAATTATTGTAATAAAGTGTTATTATTTCAATAAAGTGTTATTGTTCGTTATCTACGAGTTTGCCTTTATTTAAACCCTAAATCCAATAAACTAAACATCCAAGGTTGTTAAATGAATCTCTAACTGAATGTAATGTACATAAAAAGGATCTAGGTTCGAGATACAGCCTAAAGGGTCTATAGTTAGGGGATAAGGTTTGGGTACCTTACCCTGGTTAAACTATGGATGTGGCCCACTTTGTATTTGATACAAACACTGTGATCCTATTGTGTTCGTGTAGTTGACATGTGAGTGGGGATATCCTATGTAATGAGATTACATAAGACCAGACCACGAAATAGTAACCTCTAGTTGTAACTCCGTTGACTAGTTAGGTTTTTATTTCACTAGGATGACCTAGGCAACTTGATCTCAATCCTGAGCATGTTATGAACTCCTATTTGCGAGGGATTGTCCTTTGACTAGTATGGGTGAGAGTGGCCAGATTCGCCGACTCAATATGCCTACCTTCTTGGGGACAAGACCGAGTGAGCGGCTGGGAACGTAACTTAGCAAGATGGAATTCACTCCTTCCTACCTACTAGGGTCAGTAGAGGAATGTTCCCTTAACTGGTGTCTCCGGGACTTGAACAAAGGGCCCGACCCACTCATTGGCCCGAGAGGGACTCTGTTTGTTGGTAGGACCACAAAGAAATTGTTCATTAGAGGAGCACTGGTACTTAAGGCACAGGATGTAACCCAGGGGTAAAACGGTAATTTGACCCAGTTGGTGTTACGAACATTCGTGAAGGATTGACTTGCTGTTATTGGTCAATATCCATGGACACAGAAATATATCTGTAGTGAGAAGAGTACAGCTGTGGGACTTTAGTGGAGTGTTCCCGCAGTTAACGAATGTTGATTGGGAAGTTAATGAGATTAACAGAGCAATCTCGTATCGTTGGAGCTTCTGATCTGTAGGTCCATTAGGTCAACCTTCTAGCTCGTAAAGGGTTCTTAGATCATTTGAATTTGAAATGTTCAAATTCATTAGGGAATAAACTTAATGTATATTGATACAATATAATATATAGTTTTGGAACTATATATTATAAATTTAATGTGAATATGATTCATATTAAATTTTGTGAGAGAATTAAATATTTGAAAGAGTTCAAATATTGAACTCAAGTGTGAATGTGATTCATGTTTGAAAACTATAGGTTAAAATTTAATGTGCACTGGATGTACTTTAAAACTATAGGTTAAAGGGGTAATATGATTAAATGAGATTTAATCCAAATTAAATATATGATATTTAATTTGTATTATTTAAATATGATTTAAATTAATAATTAAATTTGATTTAATTATTATATTATTATTATTATTATTTTAATAATAAAAGGGGAACGTGTCATCCAGACACGTTCTCCACTGCCCTCTCTCCTTCTCCCTATCGACAGTTTAAAAGGAAGAAGGGGGTTGCTCAATCGATCGAGAGATTGATTATTTTCATTTGAAAGAAGGAAAAATTCTCTCTCTCTCTCACTCTCATTCCCAAAACCTTCCAATTGTTGGAATCCTTCCTACAAAGGATTTTGTTCTAAGAACTCAGAGATATAGAAGGTTTTCTCTCTTGGTGATGTCCTACTTGGAAATACAGAGGAGTGCCTGTGTTGCTGCTTTGCTGATTTCTCTAGGAGTAAGGAGTTGTTGTTCTGCGAATCTACAAAGGTATTCTTCTTCCCTTTAGTTTAATTGTTAAACTTAACATATGTTTGCATGTATGCAATTAATCCATGTCTAATAGGGTTAGAATTTCATGCTTGTTCTGTATTTTTTGTCAATGTACTGTTTTTGTTTTAAGCAAAACAATCCAGCAATTACGATCCCAAAAACGTTTCCGCTGCTCAAGGAGATCAGATCTCCATCAAAGGAACAAAGAGGTAATCACAGGGATAAAACGGTAATTTGATCCAGCTGTAATTACGAACAACCTGTGAAGGGTCGACTCATGGGTAATGACTATATCAGTGGACACAATATTATCTACAGTGAGAAGAGTACAGCTACAAGTCTATAGTGGAGTGACTTATAGTTAATGAATATTGATTAATCGGATCGAGGTGGAGAGTACATAGAAACTGAATTTCAGGCCTATATGATAGAACACGGAATTACGTCCCAACTCTCAGCGCCTGGTATGCCACAGCAGAATGGTCTATCGGAGAGGAGAAACAGAATCTTGTTGGACATGGTTCGGTCGATGATGAGCTATGCTCGTCTCCCTGATTCTTTTTGGGGATACGCAGTGGAGACTGCGGTTTATATTTTGAACAACGTTTCGTCGAAGAGTGTTTGTGAAACACCTTTCGAGCTCTGGAGTGGACGTAAAGGCAATTTACATCACTTCAAGATTTGGGGATGCCCGGCCCACGTGTTCGTGTCAAACCCAAAAAAGTTGGAACCCCGTTCGAAATTGTGCCTATTCGTAGGTTACCCTAAAGAGACTAGGGGTGGTCTGTTTTACAATCCTAAGGAAAATAGGGTGCTTGTGTCGACAAACGCCACTTTCCTAGAGGAAGACCACGTCAGGGATCATTTACCAAGAGGTAAAATTGTGTTGAATGAAATGGACAGTACATCAGCAAGAGTTGCTGATGGGGCTAGTACGTCAACAAGTGTTGTTGATCCTAGCACGTCTAGTCAAATCCGTTCCCAAGAGTTGGGAATGCCTCGACGTAGTGGAAGGACTGTGAGACAGCCCGATCGCTACATGGGTTTTATTTGAAACCTCGGTTGTCGCTCCCGATGATGACTGTGAGGATCCATTGACCTGTGATCAGACAATGGTTGATGTTGACAAAGACGAGTGGATTAAAGTTATGGATCAGGAAATGGAGTCTATGTATTTCAATTCTGTCTGGGAGCTTGTGGATCAACCGGATGGGGAAAAGCTATTGGTTGCAAATGGATCTACAAGCGTAAACGTTGTGTATCTGGGCAGGTGCAGACCTTCGAAGCCCGACTAGTGGCAATGGGTTTTACCCAGGTTGAAGGGGTTGACTATGAGGAGAGCTTTTCACCTGTTACCATGGTAAAGTCGATCAGGATCCTTCTGGCCATTGTCGTGTATTATGACTACGAGGTATGGAAGATGGACGTCAAGACACCCTTTCTGAATGGCAAACTTGATGAGACCATCTATATGGACCAACCCAAAGGGTTCATTGCCCAAGGCCAAGAGCAAAAGATTTGCCGGTTTCATAGGTCCATTTATGGGCTGAAACAAGCTTCGAGGTCTTGGAATATAAGGTTTGATGAGGTAATCAAATCTTATGGCTTTGCTCAAAATGTCGACGAGCCTTGTGTTTACAAGAAAATTGTTGACAAAACTGTCGCATTTTTGGTGTTGTATGTGGACGATATTCTTCTCATTGGGAATGAGGTAGAATTTCTTACTGATGTTAAGAAGTGGCTAGCTTTGCAATTCCAAATGAAAGATTTGGGAGAAGCTCAGTATGTTCTAGGTATCCAGATAGTCCGGAACTAGAAGAACAGAACGCTAGCCTTGTCTCAGACGTCTTATATTGACAAGATGTTGTCTAGATATAAGATGCAGAAATCCAAGAAGGGCTTGCTGCCTTTCAAGCATGGGGTTCACTTGTCTAAGGATCAATGTCCTAAGACTCCTCAAGATGTTGAGGATATGAGATGGATTCCATATGCTTCGGCTGTAGGGAGCCTGATGTATGCCATGTTGTGTACTAGGCCCGACATATGTTATGTAGTAGGAATTGTCAGTAGATATCAGTCCAATTCAGGATTAGATCACTGGACAATCGTAAAGGCAATCCTCAAGTATCTTAGGAGAACGAGGAACTACAGCTTAGTGTATGGCAGTGGGGATTTGATCCTTACGCGATACACGGATTCTGATTTTCAGACCGATAAGGATTCTAGGAAATCTACTTGGTCACCTTCATTTCGAATGAAGGAGCTGTAGTATGGCGAAGCATCAAGCAGGGATGCATCGCTGATTCCACTATGTTAGCAGAGTATGTTGCGGCTTGTGAAGCTGCAAAGGAAGCTGTTTGGCTTAGGAAGTTCATGACGGATTTGGAAGTTGTTCAAAATATGAACTTGCCGATCACACTGTTCTGTGATAATAGTGGTGCAGTAGCCAACTCACGTGAGCCTCGAAGCCATAAGAGAGGCGAACACATTGAGCGCAAGTATCATCTGATACAGGAGATTGTGCACCGCAGAGAAGTGATGGTCACGTAGATAGCGTCGCAGCACAACGTAGCTGATCCATTTACAAAGCCCCTCACAGCTAAGGTGTTTGAGGGTCACCTAGAGAGTCTAGGTCTTCGAGAGCTTCCTGACTAGGGCAAGTGGGAGATGTGTAAACGGGTATTCAATGCCCTAGTTTATTGTATTACTTCATTGTAATTTATGTACAATTCATAAATGTATTCATTTCATCACTTTGTGTCTCACAATATTTATAAACTTTTCCAATAAACTAAGCTCTAGGGTCATTGAATTTATGAGAGAACTAGAACTTGAACGGTGTGTAGTGGACACACAGGGAGGATCACGTTCGAGTTAATGACCCGAACGGTCTACAGTATATGGATAGGGTTGGAGACCTAATCCTGGATACACTGTGGATGCGGCCCGCTTTGTATTAGATACAAACGAGGTGATTTGACTCGTTCATGTGATTAACATGCGAGTGGGGGCATCCTGTGCAATGAGATTGTACAAGACCGGACCGTGAATTATTAGACCTACTTATGTAACACCGTTGATAGTAAGGACTAATAATATCGTAGATGACCATTAGTGACTCGACCTGAATCCTGAGCGTGTTACGGACTTCTATCTGCGGGGGTCTGCCCTTTGACTAGTACGGTTGAGGGTGGTCACAGTTACTCGCCCATTATGCCTATCTTCTCAGGGACAGGACCAAGTAGGGAGTTGGGAACTTAACTACGCGAGATGGAATTCACTCGTTCCGCCTTTAGGGAAACTAGAGGGTTGTTCCCTTAAGTCTTTGTCTCCGGGGCTTGGACAGCGGCGCCCACCTTCTCACCGACCGAGAAAGGTGTTGTGTATGGTTGGACCATCACAATATGTTGTTCATTAGAGGAGCAGTGGGGACTTAAGGAACAAGAGGTAGACACGGGGTAAAACGATAATTTAACCTAGTCGTGTTCTACGAACAACCTGTGAAGGGTCGACTCATGGGCATTGGTTATATCAGTGGACACGTAATATTATTCACTGACGAGAGTGCAGCTACGGGCTATAGTGGAGTGTTTCTGTAGCTAATGAATGTTGGTTAACCGGGTCAAAGAGTTTGACAGGTTAATCTCGAATCATTGGAGCCCGTCACAGTAGGTCCATTAAGTCCCTCGGTTGGCTCAATCTGGGTTAAAAGAAGGGTTAATGTTTTGGTATGAAATTGAAGTCTTCAATTTTACTTTAAGGGCATTTATGTCATTTATATGAGATATGAATGATATAATATATAGTTTAATGTGAATGAGATTCATAATAAACTATAGGTTAGCCTAATTGTTGAATTAGGGCTAATTGAAGAATTTAATTGAGAGAAATTAAATTGGATATGATTCAATTTAATTAATCCACAATTATTGCAAATGAGATTTGCAATATGAGATATGATATATCTTATATTATGTGGTTATGCAAATGAGATTTGCATAACCTATGGTTGTGGTAAAGTGGTAATAATGTGGAGATTTTAACTCCATCATTCCACTATATAATCCCTTCTTGCAAGAAGGAAGGGGATCACTCTCTCATTTTTTAGATTTTCATCAAAGAGAAGAAGAAAGTTCTCTCTACTTTCTCTCAATTCTCCTCCCTCTCTAAAACACCAAAGTTCCCACAAACTTCCCCCTTTCCAAAGGAAGAACAACCGAGACTCCAAGTGGTAGTGTTCGGGTTCTGTTTGTGGGAAGCGTTCGTTGAGATCGAGAAGCACGAAGCGTTCGTGATCTGAGGAAGAAATCTTGAAGAGTGTCTTCAACAAGTAAGTACCTTTATCTTGCTGTTTTTATTCCTTTTCCAGCATGTTTAGCCTAGATCTTTTAGTTGATCGTTTTAACAAAATCGAGTAGCGTAATGATACCATGATGATTCGATCGTCTTCCGCTGCGCGGGGAATCTCATTCCCTTCACTCGGGGACAAGACCGAGTGAGCGGCTGGGAACTTAACTTAGCAAGATTGAATTCCCTCATTCTCGCCTACTAGGGTAAGTAGAGGAATATTCCCTTAAGTGGTGTCTCCAGGACTTGAACAAATGGCCCGACCCTCTCATTTTCCCGAGACGGACTGTGTTTGTTGGTAGGACCACAAACAAATTGTTCATTAGAGGAGCACTGGTACATAACGCACAAGATGTAACCCGGGGGTAAAACGGTAATTTGACCCAGGTGGTGTTACAAACATTCGTGAAAGATTGACTTGCTGTTATTGGTCAATATTCGTGGACACAGAAATATATCTGCAGTGAGAAGAGTGCAGCTGCGGGACTTTAGTGGAATGTTCCTACAGTTAGCGAATGTTGATTGGGAGGTTAATGAGATTAACCGAGCAATCTCGTATCGTTGGAGCTTCTGATCTATAGGTTCATTAGGTCCACCTTCTAGCTCGTAAAGGGTTCTTAAATCATTTCAATTTGAAATGTTCAAATTCATAAGGGAATAAACTTAATGTGTATTGATACGATATAATATATAGTTTTCGAACTATATATTATAAATTTAATGTGAATATGATTCATATTAAATTATGTGAGAGAATTAAATATTTGAAAGAGTTCAAATATTAAATTCAAATGTGAATGTGATTCATATTTGAAAACTATAGGTTAAAACCTAATGTGCATGAGATGTACATTAAACTATATGTTAAAGGGTAAAATGATTAAATGTGATTTAATCATTTAATTAATATTGCATTTAAATTAAATTAGATTTAATTTAATGTAATTAATTGATTTATTCAATTAATTATAATATTAATTAGGAACGTGTCAGGAGGACACGTTCGCACTACACTCCAACTCTCCCTATGGGGAGTTACCCTGTGAAGTTTTTTCTCCTTGTGAGAAGAACAAGATCGATCAAGCAATTCCATCGATTTTTTTGCTCTGTGAAAGAATTCTCTCTCTCTAACACACTAACATTTCTCAATTCTTCCAATTGTTGGATCCTTCCCACCAAGGAAGATCTAAACACTCAGAGACATAGAGGGTTTTCCAAATGGTAGTGCCCTGTTGAAGAAAAACAGAGTTTTTGGTGTTGTTTTGTTACTGAGTTGTTGTATTGCTTTGAGCAAGGAGTTACTGGAAAAACTACAAAGGTATTCTTTCCTTCCTCTTTAGTTTAATTGTTAAGACTAAAGCATGTTTGTATGCAATTAATCCATGCCTAATTAAATTAGATTTCCATGTTTGTTTTGTTTCATCAATGTATGGGGTTTTGCATTTCAAGCAAAACAAACTTGCATATTACGATTCCAAATTCGTTTTCGCTACTCAAGGAAATCCGATCTCCATCAAATACATTTCTCAAATGTACAGTAATTATACAATAAACTAGGGCATTGAATACCCTTTACAATACTCCCACTTGCCCTAGTAAGGAAGCACTCGAAGACCTAGACTCTCTAGGTGACCCTAAAACACGTTAATCGTGAGGGCCTTTGTAAATAGATCAGCAACGTTGTGCTCCGATGCTATCCGCGTGACTGTCACGTCTCTGCAGTGCACAATCATTCGTATCAGGTGATACTTCTGCTCAATATGGTTATCGCTCTTATGACTCCGAGGTTCTCTGCTTGATGCTTAATTATGATATCTAGAACAGTGTGTAGTGGGCACACAGGTAGGATCACGTTCAGATGAATGACTCAAATGGTCTATACTATATGGATAAGGTTGGAAACCTCATCCTTGTGACACTTAGGATGCGACCCACTTTGTATTTGATATAACAGGGCGTTCCAACTCATTCATGTAGTTGACATGCGAGTGAGGACATCCTATGCAATGAGATTGTACAAGACCGGACCGTGAATTATTACACCAACTGATGTAACACCGTTAACAGTTTAGAACTAATAAACTCGTAGATGGCCATTAGTGACTCGATCTTAATCTTGAGCGGGTTACGAACTCCTGTCTGTGGGAGAATTTCCTTAGACTAGTACGGGTAAGAGTGGTCAGAGACGCCGACTCAATATGCCTACCTTTTCAGGGGTAGACCACGTGGGTAGCTGGGAACGTAACTACGCAAAAAGGAATTCAGTCGTTCTCTCACTGTCCCGAGAGGGACGATGATTATTGTAAGACCATAAACAAGTTGTTCATTAGAGGATTAGTGGTACTTAAGGAGCAAGAGGTAGGAACATGGGTAAAACGGTAATTTTGACCCAGCTATAACTACGAACGATATGTGAATGGTTGACTCATGGGAATTGGTTATATCAATGGATACAACTTGTCCTACAGTGAGGAGAGTGCAACTATGGGTCTATAGTGCAGTGACCTTGTAGTTAATCAATGTTGATTAACGATAGCAAAGAGTTTGATCATTTAATCTCGGATCATTGGCGCTCATGATCTGTAGGTTCATTAGGTCCTCGGTTGGCTCAATTATGGAATTAATGAGGGTATAAAGTTTGGAGTTAATTTGAAGTGTTCAAATTCACATAAAGGGTATTTATGTCAATTATATGAGATATAATTGATATAATATATAGTTTGATGTGAATGAGATTCATATTAAACTATACTGTAGCCTAATTATAGAATTAAGGCATAGTTGGAGAACTTAATTTGAGAGATGTGAAAAATTGAATGCGATTCAATTTAATCCCACGTTATGCAAATATGATTTGCACAAGGTATGTGATACCTTATAATATATAATTATGCAAATATCATTTGCATATTATATGGTATACATTTAAGTGGAAAAATGGGTGGAGATTTTCTCTCCACCCCTCCCTGAAGGGAATGAGAATCCCCGCGCAGCGGAAGACGATCGAATCGTCATGGTATCATTACGCTACTCGAATTTTGTTAAAACGATCTAACTATTAGATCTAGGCTAAACATGCAATAGAAGGAAGAAATTTACAGCGAGAAGAATGTACTTACTTGTTGTAGACAATTCTTCAAAATCTTCCTTGATCACGAACACTTCGTGCCTCTCGATCTCAACAATTGCTTCCCTCGAACGGAATCTGAACACTACCAATAGCCTTCTCGGTTGTTCTTCCTTTGGAAGAAGGAGAGTTGTGGGACTCTAGTGGTTTGGAGAGGGAGGAGACTTGAGAGAGTATGTTGAGAGAAAAAAACTCTTCTTTTTTATCAAAATCAAAAAATGAGAGAAAAGTTTCCCAAACCCTTCTTGCAAAGGGTTTAAATAGTGGAATGATGGAGTTAAAATCTCCACATTATTACCACTTTACCACAACCATAGGTTATGCAAATCTCATTTGCATAACCACATAATATAAGATATCTCATATCTCATATTGCAAATCTCATTTGCAATAAATGTGGATTAATTAAATTGAATCACATCCAATTTAATTTCTCTCAATTAATTTCTCTAATTAGCCCTAATTCAACAATTAGGCTAACCTATAGTTTATTATGAATCTCATTCACATTAAACTATATATTATATCATTCATATCTCATATAAATGACATAAATGCCCTTAAAGTGAAATTGAACACTTCAATTTCATACCAAAACATTAACCCTTCTTTTAACCCAGATTGAGCCAACCGAGGGACCTAATGGACCTACAAGTGGCGGGCTCCAATGATCCGAGATTAACTGTCAAACTCTTTGACCGGTTAATCTACATTCATTAGCTCTGATAACACTCCACTATAGCCCGTAGCTGCACTCCCGTCAGTGTAGAATATTACGTGTCCACTGATATAACCAATGCCTATGAGTCGACCCTTCACAGGTTGTTCGTAGACACTGCTGGCTCAAATTACCGTTTTACCCCTGTGTCTACCTCCTGTTCCTTAAGTACCCACTGCTCCTCTAATGAACAACATCTTGTGATGGTCCAACCATACACAACACCCTTCTCGGGCCGTGAGAGAAGGTGGGCGCCGTTGTCCAAGCCACAGAGAGCAAAGACTTAAGAGAACAACCCCTCTAGTTTCCCTAAAGGCGAGAACGAGTGAATTCCATCTCGCGTAGTTAAGTTTCCAGCTCCCTACTTGGTCTTGTCCCCGAGAAGATAGGCATATTGGGCGAGTAACTGTGACCACCCTCACCCGTACTAGTCAAAGGACAGACCCTCACAGATAGAAGACCGTAACACGCTCAGGATTCAGGTCGAGTCACTAATGGTCATCTACGAAGTTATTAGTCCTTAGTGTCAACGGTGTTACATCTGTAGGTCTAATAATTCACGGTCCAGTCTTGTACAATCTCATTGCACAGGATGCCCCCACTCGCATGTCAACCACATGAACGAATCAGATCACCTCGTTTGTATCTAATACAAAGCGGGTCGCATCCACAGTGTATCCAGGATTAGGTCTCCCACCCTATCCATATATTATAGACCGTTCGGGTCATTAACTCGAACGTGAACCTCCCTGTGTGTTCACTACACACCGTTCAAGTTCTAGTTCTCTCATAAATTCAATGACCCTGCAGCTTAGATTATTGGAAAAGTTTGTAAATATTGCGAGACACAAAGTGATGAAATAAATAACTTTTATTAATTTCAAATAGTAATTTACAAACACGAGATTAGGACAAAAATCCCAACAAACTCCCACTTGGACTAAGCTAGTGGAGAAAATATATTTCTGAAATGTACATAAATTACAATGAAGTAATACAATAAACTAGGGCATTGAATACTCGTTTACACATCTCCCACTTGCCCTAGTCAGGAAGCTCTCAAAGACCTAGACTCTCTAGGTGACCCCCAAACACCTTAGCCGTGAGGGGCTTTGTAAATGGATCAGCTACGTTGTGCTCCGACGCTATCTGCGTGGCTGTCACGTCTCCGCGGTGCACAATCTCCCGTATCATATGATACTTGCGCTCAATGTGTTTGCCTCTCTTATGGCTCCGAGACTCACGTGAGTTGGCTACTACACCACTGTTATCACAGAACAGTGTGATCGGCAAGTTAATATTTGGAACAACTTCCAAATCGGTCATGAACTTCCTAAGCCAAGCAGCTTTCCTGCGCGACCTTCACAAGTCGCAACATACCCGCTTCCATAGTGGAATCGGCGATGCATCCTCGCTTGATGCTTCGCTAAACTACAGCTCCTCCATTCAGAATGAAGGTTGACGCTGAAGTGGATTTCCTAGAATCCTTATCGGCCCGAAAGTCGAGTCTGTGTAAACCGTAAGGATCAAATCCCCACCGCCATACACTGCCGTGTAGTTCCCGTTCTCCTAAGATACTTGAGGATTGCCTTTACGGTACCGCCCCGGTGATCTAATCCTTGATTTGACTGATATCTACCGACAATTCCCTCTTTGCATAATGGATGTCGGTCCTAGTACATAACATGGCATACATCAGGCTCCCTAAAGCCGAAGCATATGGAATCCGTCTCATATCCTCAACATCTTGAGGAGTCTTAGGACACTGATCCTTAGACAACTTAACCCCATGCCTGAAAGGCAGCAAGCCCTTCTTGGAGTTCTGCATCTTATATCCAGACAACATCTTGTCAATATAAGACGCCTAAGACAAGGCTAGCGCTCGTTCTTCCATTCTGCACTATCCGGATACCTAGAACATCTTTGAGCTTCTCCCAAATCTTTCATTTGGAATTGCGAAGCTAGCCACTTCTTAACGTCAGTAAGAAATTCTACCTCATTCCCAATGAGAAGAATATCGTCCACATACAACATAAAAAATGCGACAGTTTTGTCAACGATTTTCAAAAAGAAGAGATCAAAATTCTCTCTACTCTCTCAATTCGACATTTTGATCAAAGCCATAAGATTTGATCGCCTCATCAAACCTTATATTCCAAGACCTCGAAGCTTGTTTCAGCACATAAATTGACCTATGAAGCCGGCAAACCTTTTGCTCTTGGCCATGGGCAATGAACCCTTAGGGCTGGTCCATGTAGATGGTCTCATCAAGTTTGCCATTCAGAAAGGTTGTCTTGACATCCATCTGCCATACCTCGTAGTCATAATACGCGGCAATGGCCAGAAAGATCCTCATCGACTTTACCATGGCAACAGGTGAAAAGGTCTCCTCATAGTCAACCCCTTCAACCTGGGTAAAAGCCTTTGCCACTAGTCGGGCTTTGAAGGTCTGCACTTTCCCATCTACGTCATGTTTATGCTTGTAGATCCATTTGCAACCGATAGGTTTTACCCCATTCGGTGGATCCACAAGCTCCCATACAGAATTGAAGTACATAGACTCCATTTTCTGGTCCATAGCTTTAATCCATTCGTCTTTGTCAACATCAACCATTGCCTGATCATAGGTCAATGGATCCTCACAGTCACCATCAAGAGCGACAACTGAGGTTTCAGCTAAACCCATGTAGCGATCAGGCTGTCTCACAACCCTCCCACTACGTCGAGGTATTCCCAACTCTTGGGAACGGATTTGACTAGACGTGCTAGGATCAACAACACTTGTTGACGTACTAGCTCCATCAGCAACTCTAGCTGATGTACTGTCCATTTTATTTAACACAATTTTACTCCTTGGTAAATGATCCCTGATGTGCTCTTCCTCTAGGAAAGTGGCGTTTGTCGACACAAGCACCCTATTTTCCTTAGGATCGTAAAACAGACCACCCCTAGTTTCTTTAGGGTAACCTACGAATAGGCACAATTTCGAACGGGGTTCCAACTTTTTCGGGTTTGACACCAACACGTGGGTCGGGCATCCCCAAATTCTGAAGTGATGTAAACTTCCTTTACGTCCACTCCAGAGCTCGAATGGCGTTTCACAAACACTCTTCGACGGAACGTTGTTCAAAATATAAACCGCAGTCTCCACTACGTATCCCCAAAAAGAATTAGGGAGACGAGCATAGCTCATCATCGACCGAACCATGTCCAACAAGATTCTGTTTCTCCTCTCCGATACACCATTCTGTTGTGGCATACCAGGCGCTGAGAGTTGGGACGTAATTCCGTGTTCTATCATATAGTCCTGGAATTCAGTGTCCATGTACTCTCCACCTCGATCCGATTGAAGTGTTTTAAGCGATTTACCTAAAAGGATCTCAACCTCAGTCTTGTACTCCTTGAACTTTTCAAGAGTTTCAGACTTCTTGTGTATTAGGTAAATATACCCATAGCTCGAGTAATCGTCTATGAAAGATACGAAGTACTCATAACCGCCCCCAGCTTTAACATTCATCGGACCACAAAGATCATAATGTACTAACTCAAGAGGCTCTTTGGCTCTATATCCTTTTCCACTAAAAGAACGTTTGGTCATCTTGCCCTCAAGGCATGACTCACACACCGGTAAAGTGTTTTCTTCCAACTCGTTTAGAAGTCCACTCTTCACTAGTTTCTCAATCCTATTGAGATTAATGTGGCCTAACCGTAGATGCCAAAGATGGGCATTTTCCTTAGGAGAAACTTTCGTTTTCTTAGTTCGTGTTTCTGCAGTTTTAAACAATTCAGTATTCAAAACACTTTTGACCGAATTAGGTTTCAAAACATACAGATTATGCTCAAGTGAAGCAGAACAGATAAGATTACCATTCCTGGAAATAAACGCTTTATTACCATGAAATGAAACGGAAATACACTGTTCTAAAAGTCAGGAAATAGAAACTAGGTTTCTAGTAAACCCTAGAACTATGTACAAATTGTCCAACAAAATATAGTTCCTGCCAAAATGTAGCTTCACCGTGCCGATCGTTGCAGCAGAGACAAGCTCCCCGGATCCAACCCGTAGAGTCACCTCACCCTCTCGCAGCAGCTGCCAGGAATCAATCCTTTGAAAAGAAGAACAAACATGGTTAGTGGCGCCCGAATCCAATATCCAGGCAGAGTCACTACTCTCCACTAAACAAGTTTCGGTCCCAAGTAAATCACATTTACCTTGATTTTTCCTCTCGTCCAGGAATTTGGGCAGTTCCTCATCCAGTGTCTGCCCCCATTGCAGTGGAAACACTTTCCTTTCTCTGCAACGTCCTTGACCTTCTTGCCCTTGTGGGCGGCAGCTCGGTCAGTTTTACCCCTCTTCATCCTCTTCTTCCCTTTCGGGCGTGAAGGAGCAACAGGTTTCGTCCCAAAAGTCGAACCCCTGTGATAAGACTTGTAGGCAACATTTACCTCAGATTCCTTGACCCTATTCAAGGACTGGAAATTCTGTAGCTCATTGAGGAGGGTAGTCAGAGTGTAGCTAATTTTGTTCATAAAGTATTGCTACGAAACTGAAGAAAACTCTTCCGAAGAGTCTCCAGAATAAAACTGACTTGGCTCGACTCGTCGATCGAAGCCCCATTCATCTCAGCCAGATTAAAGTGGGTCATCATGTCTAGAACATGTTCACGGACAGACGACCCCTCTTTCATCCGTGCATTGAAGACGTACTTGAGCGAGTCATGTCGGACCAGAAAGGACTGTTGTCCAAACATTTCCTGCAAGGACTCCATGATCTCCTTGGCGGTGACCATCAGCTCATGCTTCTTTGCCAAAATATCAGACATGCTGGCAATGATGTAGACCTTGGCCTTTTCATTGGCCCTGATCCATCGATCGTATGCATCACGAACACTTCGCGACGCAGTCGAGCCCGACATCTGAGGGCACTCCTCAGACAGCACGAACTTTATGTCGTCAGTTACCAAAATTGTGTTTATGTTATTTTTCCAACTTTGGTAATTATCTCCCACTAATTTATCGGACGCGGTAGAGCTATTATTGCGCTAGACATGTTTTAAGCTGAAAAATCAAGAAAACTTTGTGTCAGTCTCGCAAAAAACTTTTTGAAATCCAATCAAGTTTTAGCAAAATTGTTTCATGATCCCTAGGTCATTCAAAATTTTGCAATCATACCATAAAGGTTTAGAATGACCGCCACCGAAGGGTGAACAGAACACTCCTCCTCTAGGACGAGACTTTCTCGATCAGACCCTAATCCCCTAATAACTCTTATTCCATTAGGCGTCCAATTACCATTGTTTGGTCGAATTCATTAACACTTAACGAATTCTGTGAGTGTCACCTTCAATCTTTAAGTTTCCAAGCATCTGTCCAAACAATAGTCACCGAAGGGTGAACCAGAAGGAAAACCAACCAGGAAACTGTATCCCTTTCGGGAATTCACGGTGTTCCGACTCCCATGATCGAGCCCTCCAGGGGATTATGCAGTCCGAGCCAAACTAGCAAAGCGGATCACACGGTGTGAATCGAAAGAAGAGACCGTGGGTCTCATTTTCACAAGTCCCGCTCTCACTCACTATAAGTACTCTCTCCATCCACGATGATATTGACCTATACAAATGTCACCCGAAGGGGGACGCTCCCATTTGCGCCACGAGGCCGAGTATAGATCTCACGGTGCGGACTTAAAGGAGATTTGTGCTTGGAAAAACAAATGTATCTCATACACTTTATTTCCTCCCACTCAGCACTTTAATTTTAATAGGGATTGACCTAGATAAACCGGCTAAAATTTACCTAAGTCTATCAATATAACTCTTATATGGTATTAACCTAAGTCTATAATCACATTATAACTTAGGTCTAAGTGAGTTAATTAAAACACTTTTAATTAGCGGCACTCACGATAAGTATAATCTAAGAATCTCCGGACCAAATTCACTCTCAAGTTGGTTTCCACTAGGGGTGTTCATAGCGTCAACTTAAATACTGACCTTAGACAAAACCTTCCTTAGACAGAGTTACTAATCAGTCTCCATTCATAGACTAAACTTTGATTTCCTAATTTCTAATCTCATTAGAAAGTATAAAACCTAAGTCTAATTATTCAAGTTCTAAACTCTTTAAAACTAATAATTAACTTAGGTTGCATGCATTTCTATGTTATAGTGCTTGATCATTCATCACATGAATAACTATATACTATAACATAATATAATTCATCTCATGAATATAAATGCATGAGCATACTTTAATCTAAAAAATATAACACTTATATTAATTAAATTAAACATGCATTTAATTATATTATAACTCTTATAATATAACCTATCATGCAAACTATATATTATAACTCTTATAATATAAATGATGCATGAAAATGTTTAACCTAAGGTGGGATTTTAAATCTATATGACATACATTATGCACATAGAAATTAATTAAAATATACATCTCATGCATAAAATAATTAAATAACAAAAATGGACTGGTTTTAGGCACCTAGGGGCAATTATTTAATTAAATAACATTAATATAATACTTATATTAATATTATTTAACAAAATAATTAAATAATCGAATTAAAAATTACATTTTACAAAAAAATAATTAAAAAACAAATTAATTCAGAAAAAACTGCCCACTAGCTCCATTTGCCCACGAACTTCGCGAAACCGCCCATGAAGCGCCCACTTCTGGCGTGCGGCGTAACGCCGTAAGGGCGCGTTACTGCTATTGCCGCGTCCGGCCGTTGAGGCGGCGTGCTCCACGTCGTGGCGTTGCAACGCTACGCCTAGCGCGTTAACGCCGCTTTCTGCCAGCCTGCGCGCGCCCGCAAGGATAGCGTTGAGACGCCGATGAACAGCGTCTCAACGCCATCGATAGAACAGCAAACACCTTTGTTGTTCTTCACCCATTTTCGCCTGTTTTCCCTCCGATTTCTTCACAGCAACTCTTGCCACGAACGACCCGGACTTACAGACTCGATTTGCAACAAAATGCCCAAAAACAACGGGCCCTTACATTGATCTCATCAAAATAAATTGTAAATCTAAAAGTGCCAAAAAACTGAAACATACATTTTGCAAACCAACAATTTATCACATAAATTAAGGCAATTTACCCACCTATTTTAACAAAAACAGTGCATAACGAAGAACCATCGAAATGGCTCTGATACCAATTGAAGGGAATGATAATCCCTGCGAAGCGGAAGACGATCGAATCGTCATAGTATCATTACGCTACTCGAATTTTGTCAAAACGATCTAACTATTAGATCTAGGCTAAACATGCAATAGAAGGAAGAAATTTACAGCGAGAAGAATGTACTTACTTGTTGTAGACAATTCTTCAAAATCTTCCTTGATCACGAACACTCCGTGCCTCTCGATCTCAACGAATGCTTCCCTCGAACAGAATCCAAACACTACCAATAGCCTTCTCGGTTGTTCTTCCTTTGGAATAAGGAGAGTTGTGGGATTCTAGTGGTTTGGAGAGGGAGGAGACTTGAGAGAGTATGTTGAGAGAAAAGAACTCTTTTTTTTATCAAAATCAAAAAATGAGAGAAAAGCTTCTCAATCCCTTCTTGCAAAGGGTTTAAATAGTGGAATGATGGAGTTAAAATCTCCACATTATTACCACTTTACCACAACCATAGGTTATGCAAATCTCATTTGCATAACCACATTATATAAGATATCTCATATCTCATATTGCAAATCTCATTTGCAATAAATGTGGATTAATTAAATTGAATCACATCCAAATTAATTTATCCAATTAGTCCTAATTCAACAATTAGGATAACCTATAGTTTATTATGAATCTCATTCACATTAAACTATATATTATATCATTCATATCTCATATAAATGACATAAATGCCCTTAAAGTGAAATTGAACACTTCAATTTCATACCAAAACATTAACCCTTCTTTTAACCCAGATTGAGCCAACTGGGGACCTAATGGACCTACAATGACGGGCTCCAATGATCCGAGATTAACCTGTCAAAATCTTTGACCCGGTTAATCTACATTCATTAGCTACGATAACACTCCACTAGAGCCCGCAATGTTTGCACTCCGTCGATGTAGAATATTACGTGTCCACTGATATAACCAATGTCCATGAGTCGACCCTTCACAGGTTGTTCAGAGACACGGTGGGTCAAATCACTGTTTTACCCTGTGTTCATCTCTTGTTCCTCAAGTTCCCCTTTGCTCCACTAATGAACAACATATTGTGATGGTCCAACCATACACAACGCCCTTCTCGGGCGGTGAGAAGGTGGGCGCCGTTGTCCAAGCCACGGAGACAAAGACTTAAGGGAACAACCCCTCTAGTTTCCCTAAAGGCGGAACGCAGTGAATTCCATCTCACGTAGTTAAGTTCCCAGCTCCCTACTTGGTCCTGTCCTGAGAAGATAGGCATATTGGGCGAGTAACTGTGACCACCCTCACCCGTACTAGTCAAAGGACAAACCCCCGCAGACAGGAGTCCGTAACACGCTCAGGATTCAGGTCGAGTCGCTAATGGTCATCTACGAAGTTATTAGTCCTTACTGTCAATGGTGTTACA
Source organism: Trichosanthes cucumerina (assembly GCA_036507285.1). Lineage (NCBI taxonomy): Eukaryota > Viridiplantae > Streptophyta > Magnoliopsida > Cucurbitales > Cucurbitaceae > Trichosanthes > Trichosanthes cucumerina. Next base: position 31,765,145 of record CM071842.1, on the reverse strand, counting down.
TCAGTAGGTCTAATAATTCATGGTCCAGTCTTGTACAATCTCATTGCACGAGATGACCCCACTAGCATGTCAACCACATGAACGAGTCAGATCACCTCGTTTGTATCTAATACAAAGTGGGTCGCATCCACAGTGTATCCAGGATTAGGTCTCCAACCCTATCCATATACTGTAGACCGTTCGGGTCATTAAATCGAACGTGATCCTCCCTGTGTGTTCACTACACACCGTTCAAGTTCTAGTTCTCTTATAAATTCAATGACCCTGGAGCTTAGTTTATTGGAAAAGTTTATAAATATTGCGATACACAAAGTGATGAAATAAATAACTCTTATTAATTTCAAACAGTAATTTACAAACACGAGATTAAGACAAAAATCCCAACACTCCCACTATAAAGGAATGCTTGGAGATACATTCTCATAACGTTTTTGTCATTTTTTGAAATTCGCCTTTCCAAAAGTTCTTTCTTCTCTCAAATTCTCTCCAAACCCAAAATCCAAAAGGGATCCCACTATCCTCCCTCATCCACCGGAGAACAACCGAGAAGCCTTGTGGAGGTTTCAAATTACTGTTTGGTTCGTGGATTCGAGATCAGGATTGAGAGTTCGTAGAGATCGATGAAGATTGCAGGAGAAGGAAAACGAGAAGAATGAGTTCTTCAAGAGGTATGTTGTAGTAATTTTTCCTTTCTCCTTATGCTTAACCTATATACATAAGGTGTATGTTTAAATTTTAAGTAAAATTCTAGTAACACAATGGAGCATCGCGATTCACGTTGTTTCCGCTGCGGGATTCAATACGATCAATTGGTATCAAAGATGATCTTTGCTACCATTGTGTTCTGAATTTGCTTAAAATTTAAGTGGGTACCTTACTGTTCATGTGATGAATTTAAGATTTGCAAATTGAATGTTTTCATTTTTAGCACCTTAGATTTAAAAATTCTGTTGAAATGTTCAATCGAGTCTGTTGTTTTTGTCGTTCATGGAAAGTAGTTGTTGTGAAGAACGGAGCAAAAACGAGCCAAGAACAGAAGATGTTTTGTTCTGTACAGAGCATGGTGTTAAGACGTTGTGCATGAAGGGATTTTGAATTCCCGCAGCAGAAGACGGTGTGAAACGTCGTTGATCCGTTGTGTAAAACGTGTCTTAAAATTGAATCTATCTCATAGATCCTAGGCTAAACATGCAAATAGGAGAAGAAAACAGTAAGGAAAAATACTACATACTTGTTGAAGAACACTTCCTCAATCCTCTTCTCCTCCGGTCACGATCTCTCTCGATCCAACGTTCTCCTCGAATACGAACCACGATCCGAACAGGGAGACACCTCCAAAGGGTCTTCTCGGTTGTTCTCAGGAGGTTGAGGGAGAGTGAGTGGGACTCCCTTTGGTTTTGGGTGAGGAGAGAATTTTTGGAGAATTGAGAGAGTTCTAGAGAGAAAACACTTGCTCTCTTTGGATGAAAATCCAAAAAATGGCAAGAAATCCCACCAAAGGCTTCTTGCAAAGCCTTTAAATACTATTGTGTGATGGAGTTAAAACCTCCACCAAATCACAATTTTACAACAACCATATAATATACAAATCACATTTGCATATTATATAATATAAGGTATCTCATACCTTATTATACAAATCTCATTTGCATAAATGTGGAATTATAAATTGAATCACATTCAATTTAATTTCTCTCAATTCAATTTCTCTAATTAGCACTAATTAATCAATTAGGCTATACTATAGTTTATTATGAATCTCATTCACATCAAACTATATATTATGCCATCTATATCTCATATAAATGACATAAATACCCAAATAATGAATTTGACCACTTCAAATTCACACCAAACTGTAAACCCTCAATTTGACCAATTTGACCCAACCGAGGGACATAATGGACCTACACGTGACGAGCTCCAATGATCCGAGACTAATCTGTCAAACTTTTTGACCCGGTTATTCAACATTCATTAGCTACGGTAACACTCCACTAAAGCCCGTAGCTGCACTCTCATCACCGTAGGACAAGTTGTGTCCATCGATATAACCAATACGCATGAGTCGACCCTTCAGAGGTTGTTCGTAGTCACAGGTGGGTCAAATTATCGTTTTACCCCTATGTCTACATCTTGTTCCTTAAGTCCCACTGCTCCTCTAATGAACAACTACGTTGCATGGTCCAACCATAAACAACCACCCTCTCAGGGCAATGAGAGAGTGGGGCCCCGTTGTTCAAGCCCTGGAGACAGCACTTAAGGGAACAACCCCTCTAGTTTCCCTAAGTCGAGAACGAGTGAATTCCTTCTTGCGTAGTCAAGTTCCCAGCTCCCCACGTGGTCCTGCCTGAGAAGATAGGCATATTGGGCGAGCAATAGTGGCCACCCTCACCCGTATTAGTCAAAGGACAGACCCCCACAGACAGGAGTCCGTGACACGCTCAGGATTAAGGTCGAGTCACTAATGGTCATCTACGAAATTATTATCTCTATACTGTTAACGGTGTTACATTAGTAAGACTAATAATTCACGGTCCAGTCTTGTACAATCTCATTGCACAGGATGCCCCCACTCGCATGTCAACCACATGAACGAGTCAGATCACCTCGTTTGTATCTAATACAAAGCGGGTCGCATCCACAATGTATCCAGGATTAGGTCTCCAACCCTATCCATATATTGTAGACCGTTCAGGTCATTAACTCGAACGTGATCCTCCCTGTGTGTCCACTACACACCGTTCAAGTTCTTAGTTCTCTCATAATACAATGAACCTGGAGCTTAGTTTATTGGATTAAGTTTAGGAAAAATGCGAGACACAAAGTTTAAATAAATAACTCTTATTTATTTACAACTTGGAATATTACAAACTACACGAGATGAGGACATACATCCCAACAAACTCCCACTTGGACTAAGCTAGTGGAGTACATGATACATTTCTCAAATGTACAATAAAGTAATACAATAAAGTAATACAATAAACTAGGGCATTGAATACCCTTTACAATACTCCCACTTGCCTAGTCAGGAAGCACTCGAAGACCTAGACTCTCTAGGTGACCCTCAAACACCATAGCCGTGAGGGCCTTTGTAAATGGATCAACAACGTTGTGCTCCGAAGCTATCTGCGTAACTTTCATGTAGGGAATGAGAATCCCGTGCAGCGGAAGACGATTGAATCGTCGTGGTTACAATATGCAACATGCTTTTATTAAAATCGATCTAACACTAGATCTAGGCTAAACATGCTTCAAAGAAGAAGAAATTTACAGCAAGAAAAGATCTAACTTACTTGTTGTAGACAAAACCAGCAAATTTCTTCCTCCGGTCACGAACTCTTCGTGCAACTCGATCTCAACGAACTTTTCTACCAAAGTGATCTCGAACACCACCAAGTGATCTTCTCGGTTGTTCACTTTTGGAGAAGGGAAGATGGTGGGATCTTAGTTTTGGAGAGGGAGGAGATTAGAGAGAGTAGAGAGAATTCTCTTTTCTTCTCTTTGGTGAAAAACAAAAAATGAGAGAGTTCATTCCAATCCTTCTTGCAAGAAGGGTTTATATAGTGGAATTGGTGGAGTTAAAATGTCCATATAATTACCACTTTACCACAACCATAGGTTATGCAAATCTCATTTGCATAACCACATAATATAAGATATCTCATATCTCATATTGCAAATCTCATTTGCATTAATTGTGTATTAATTAAATTGAATCACATCCAATTTAATTTCTCTCAATCAAATTCTCTAATTAGCCCTAATTCAACAATTAGGCTAACCCATAGTTTATTATGAATCTCATTCACATTAAACTATAGATTATATCATTCATATCTCATATAAATGACATAAATGCCCTTAAAGTGAAATTGAACACTTCAATTTCATACCAAAACATTAACCCTTCTTTTAACCCAGGTGGAGCCAACCGAGGGACCTAATAGACCTACAGTGACGGGCTCCAATGATCCGAGATTAACCTGCCAAACTCTTTGACCTGGTTAACCAACATTCATTAGCTACGGTAACACTCCACTATAGCCCTTAACTGCACTCCCATCAGTGCAGAATATTACGTGTCCACTGATATAACCAATACCCATGAGTCAACCCTTCACAGGTTGTTCGTGAGACACGGTGGGTCAAATTACCGTTTTACTCTGTGTCTACCTATTGTTCCTTAAGTCCCCACTTTGCTCCTCTAATGAACAACATATTGTGATGGTCCAACCATACACAACACCCTTCTCTGCCATCGAGAAGGTGGGCGCTGTTGTCCAAGCCACAGAGAGAAAGACTTAAGGGAACAACCTCCGGTTTCCTAAAAGCGAGAACGAGTGAATTCCATCTCGCGTAGTTAAGTTTCGGCTCCCCTACTTGGTTCTCATCCACGAGAAAATAGGCATATTAGGCGAGTGATCGTGACCACCCTCACCCGTACTAGTCAAAAAGAACCACCGCAGCAGTGGGAGTCCATAACACGCTCGGGATTGGTCGAGTCACTAATGGTCATCTCACGAAGTTATTAGTCTCATCACAGCGGTGTTACATCAGTTGGTCTAATAAATCATGGTCCGGTCTTGTACAATCTCATTGCACAGGATGCCCCCACTCGCATGTCAACCACATGAACGAGTCAGATCACCTCGTTTGTATCTAATACAAAGCGGGTTGCATCCACAGTGTATCCAGGATTAGGTCTCCAACCCTATCCATATACTATAAACCGTTCGAGTCATTAACTCGAACGTGATCGTCCCTGTGTGTCCACTACACACCGTTCAAGTTTTAGTTCTCTCATAAATTCAATGACCCTGGAGCTTAGTTTATTGGAAAAGTTTATAAATATTGCGAGACACAAAGTGATGAAATGAATAACTCTTATTAATTTCAAACAATATATTACAAACACGAGATTATGACAAAAATCCCAACATGTCACGTCTCCGCGGTGCAGAATCTCCCGTATCAGGTGATACTTACGCTCTATATGCTTGCCCCTTTTATGACTCCGAGGTTCTCTCGAGTTGCCTACTGCTTCCTTTGCAGCTTCACAAGCCGCAACATACTCGGCTTCCATCGTGGAATCAGCGATGCATCCGTTCTTGATGCTTCGCCACACTACAGCTCCTCCATTCCGAATGAAGGTTGACCCCGGTGGATTTCCTAGAATCCATATCGGTCTGAAAGTCAGAATATGTGTATCCCGTAAGGATCAAATCCCCACTCCCATACACAAGGCTGTAGTTCCTCGTTCTCCTAAGATACTTAAGGATTGCCTTTACGGCTGTCGAGTGATCTAATATTGGATTGGATTGATACCTACTGACAATCCCAACTGCATAACAAATGTCGGGCCTAGTACACAGCATGGCATAAATAAGGCTCCCTACAGCTGAAGCATAGGGGATTCGTCTCATATCCTCAACCTCTTGAGCCGTCTTAGAACATTGATCCTTAGACAGGTGAACCTCATGCGTGAAAGGCAGCAAGCCCTTCTTGGAGTTCTGCATCTTATATCTAGACAACATCTTGTCAATATAAGACGCTTGAGACATGGCTAGCGTTCTATTCTTTCGGTTCCGAACAATCTGGATACCTAGAACATACTGTGTCTCTCCCAAATCTTTCATTTGGAATTGCGAATCCAGTCATTCCTTAATGTCAGTAAGGAATCCTGCCTCATTCCCAATGAGAAGGATATCATCCACATACAATATAAGAAACGCGACAGTATTGTTAATGATTTTCTTGTAAACACAGCTCGTCAACATTTTGATCAAAGCCATAAGATTTGATCGCCTCATCAAACCTTATATTTCAAGACCTCCAGGCTTGTTTCAGTCCATAAATAGACCTTTGAAGCCGGCAAACCTTTTGCTTTTGGCCTTGGGCAATTAACCCCTTGGGCTGGTCCATGTAGATGGTCTCGTCAAGGTTGTCATTCAGAAAGGCGGTCTTGACATCCATCTGCCATACCTCATATTCAAAATATGTGGCAATGGCCAGAAGGATTCTAATCGACTTTACCATGGCAACAGGTGAAAAGGTTTCTTCATAGTCAACCCCTTCCACCTGGGTAAAACCCTTTGCCACTAGTCGAGCTTTGAAGGTCTGCACCTTCCCATCTACACCACGTTTACACTTGTAGATCCACTTGCAACCAATAGGTTTAACCCCATTCGATTGGTCCACAAGCTCCCAGACGGAATTGAAGTACATCAACTCCATTTCCTGGTCCATAGCTTTAACTCATTCGTCTTTGCCAACGTCAGCCATTGCCTGATCATAGATCAATGGATCCTCACAGTCATCATTAGGGGTGACGACTTCGGTTTTAGCTAAACCCATGTAACGTTCAGGCTGTCTCACAACCCTCCCACTACGTCGAGGCATTCCCAACTCTTGGGAACGGACTTGACGAGACGAGATAGGATCAACAACACTTGTTGACGTACTAGCACCATCAGCAACTCTTGCTGATGAACTGTCCATTTCATTCAAAGCAATCTTACTTCTTTGCAAGTGATCCCTGATGTGGTCTTCCTCAAGGAAAGTGGCGTTTGTAGACACAAACACCCTATTATCCTTAAGATCGTAAAAGAAACCACCTCTAGTCTTTTTTGGGTAACCTACAAAGAGGCACAAGTTTGAATGGGGCTCCAACTTTTTCGAGTTTGACACCAACACATGGGCCGGGAATCCCCAAATTCTGAAATGACGTAAACTGATTTTACGACCATGCCAGAGTTCGAAAGGTGTTTCACAAAACACTCTTCGATGGAACGGTGTTCAAAATGTAAACCGCAGTCTCCACTACGTAACCCCAAAAAGAATCAAGGAGACGAGCATAGCTCATCATCGACCGAACCATGTCCAAAAGGGTTCTGTTTCTCCTCTCCGATACACCATTCTGATGTGGCATACCAGGTGCTGAGAGTTGGGACGTAATTCCATGTTCTATCATATAGTCCTGGAATTCAGTGTCCATATACTCTCCACCTCGATCCGATCGAAGTGTTTTAATCATTTTACCTAACAGGTTCTCAACCTCAGTCTTGAACTCCTTGAACTTTTCAAGTGTTTCAGACTTCCTATGCATTAGGTAAATGTACCCATACCTCGAATAGTCATCTATGAAAGATACGAAGTATTCGTAACCACCTCGTGCTTTAACATTCATCAGACCACAGAGGTCAGAATGTATAAGCTCAAGGGGCTCCTTGGCTCTATATCCTTTTCCACTAAAAGGACGTTTGGTCATTTTGCCTTCAAGGCATGACTCACATACCGGTAAACAGTTTTCTTCCAACTCGCTTAGAAGTCTACTCTTCACTAGCCTCTCAATCCTATTGAGATTAATGTGGCCTAACCGTAGATGCCAAAGATGGGCACTTTCTTTTGGAAAAACTTTTAATCTCTTAGTTCGCATTTCATCTGTTTTAAACAATTCGGTGTTCAAAACACTTTTGACTGAATTTGGTTTCAAAACATATAGATTGCTCTCAAGCGAAGCAGAACAAAACAAATTTCCATTTCGAGAAATAAACGCTTTATTACTCTTGAAAGAAACAGAATTTTTTTGTTCTAATAGGCAGGAAATAGAAACAAGGTTTCTCGTAAACCCAGGAACTATGTACATATTATCCAATAATAAGTACTTCCCGCCAAAGAAACGACTTTTAACGTGTGCCTATTGCGCAATGGTGAGACAACTTCTCCGGATCCAACCCTGAGGGTTATCTCACCCTCTTGCAGACGCTGCCAGGAACTTAATCCTTGAAAAGAAGAGCAAACATGGTTAGTGGCGCCTGAATCCAATATCCAAGCAAAGTCATTACTCTCCACTAAACAAGTTTCTGTGACAAGTAAATCACATTTACCTGTCTTCTTCTTTTCATCAAGGAACTTGGGACAACTCCTTTTTAGGTGTCCGTCCCCGTTGCAGTAGAAACACTTTCTGTCAACATCTTTGATTTCTTTGCATTTTACGGCGGCAGCGCGGTCAACATTAACTTCCTTCAACTTCTCCTTCTTCCCCTCAGGGCCTGAAGAGTCTAAAAACTTTATCTCAGAGGTTGAACCCCTGTGAAAAGGTCTTAAGGCAACACTTGCCTCAGCTTCCTGTCCCCTAGTTTTCACCAAGGACTGGAAGGTTTGTAGATTGTTGAATACGACCCTTGAACCGAGCACCTGAGGATCCTCCTCAGTGAGTGCGAACTCTTGGTCGTCATTTACAAAAATCGTGTCTATATTGTTTTTCCACGAAATACTATCGCCAACTAACTTAACGGAAGCTAAAGGAACGTTAAAAGCGTTTAACATTTTGTTGCTAAAATAAAATGAAAAACTTTGTATTAGTCTCGCAAAAACTTTTGAAAATCCAATCGGATTTTAGCAAATTTTTATCCTATGATCCCTAGGTCATTCAAAAATTTGCAATGATACCCTAAAGGTTTAGAATGACCGCCACCGTAGGGTAGACAAAGTCACTCCTCCTCTAGGACGAGACTCTCTCGACCAGACCCTAATATCAGAATAACTCTTATTCCATTAGGCATCCAGTTACCATTTTTTGGTCAGAATCCATTAACTCTTAATGAATCCTGTGAGTGTCGCCCTCAATCTTTAAATTTCTAAGTATCCGTCCAAACAATAGCCGCCATAGGGAGGATTAAGAAGGAAAACCAACAAGGAAATCGTATCCCTTTCGAAAATTCACGGTGTTTTGACTCCCATGATCAAGGCCCTCCGTAGGGATTGTCTGGTCCAGGCCAAACTAGCAGGCGGATCATAGGCGTTTCACGGTGTGAATCGAAAGAAGAGACCGTGGGTTTCGTTTTCACAGATCCCGCTCCCACTCACTATAAGTACTCTCTCCATTCACGTTGATATTGACCCATACAAATGCCACCCGTAGGGGGACGCTCCCATTTGCGTCACGAGGTCGAGCATGGATCTCACGGTGCGAACTTAACGGAGATTTGTGGATGGAAAATTGAATGTATCTCATACACTTTATTTCCTCCCACTCAGCACTTTAAAATAATTTGGATGGATCTAGATAAACTGATTAAAATTTACCTAAGTCTACCAATATAACTCTTATATTGGGTTAGCCTAAGTCTATAATCACATTATTAACTTAGGTCTATGTGAATAAATTAATTAACTCTTAATTAACGACACTCACGAGAATATAACTTAAGAATCTCCGGACCGAATTCACTCCCAGGTCGGTTTCCAGGTAGGGTGTTCCGCAAGCGTCAACTTAAATACTGACCTTTAGACAAAACCTTCCTTAGATGAGAGTTACTTATCGGTCTCCATTCAAAGGTCATATTTGATTTCCTAATTCTAATCTTATTAGAACTAGAAAACCCAAGTCTAATTATTTAAGTTCTCAACATTTTAAAACTAATAATTAACTTAGGTTACATGCATTTCTATGTTATAGTGCTAGATCATTCATCACATGAATAATACTAAACTATAACATACATTCATCACATGAATTATGTCACACCCCCTCCCGAACTACCTGCTAACTCAGCACGAAAGGCGGCGTGAAGCCAACAGACATTGTTTATCTCTTAACAATACACGTTGACCACGATTCACCTGATAAACATACTATGTTCAAAAATGGAACACTTAAACATGACATAGCGGAAATTGGACAACTATTAAACATACACAAGGAGAAACCATTCACAAGTCTCTCTTGAAGACTAAAAGTCTAGAGCATCAGAACCAACACAAGACAAACCAGTGTTTATACAACCTCTAATGTACATACAACTATAACCCCAAAGTCCTCTCAAAATAATTTACAAACATAGAGACTTGCTAGACAAAACAAGCCACGTACAAAGTATTTAACTTATGAAGCTTCAGCAGACTATATGGCGATAACTTTCGGGTGCGGGAGCTCGATCTCTACCGAAAGGTTTGAAAACATAGAAGGAATGAGCTATGAAGCTCGGTGAGTGGACTGTGTTAAATATCTCGTAACTTGTAAAACATGTGACACGAAAACTATGAGCATATGCATTTGTATTCAAGCATTGAAAGTAAACGTGGAATCATAATAGACTTTCAGAAAACCAACAAGTATATCATCAAATCTCGTAAGGCATGTAAATGAAATAAACTCTTTTAAAAATATTTCACAATCCACGTTGTGTAGGGCACGCCCAGTACAACCAACGTTTACTCTACGATGTAGTGGGGCCGCCCAAAGACTCCCATCGTCTTTGTCGTAGTGGGGCCCGCCCAAAGACTCACGGCAACAATGCTGTTGTCACGGAGTACACTCAGCGTCGACAACGAGAATAAGACCTGTGTGCACACGGTACCATAAAGCCGGGCTCAATATCTCAGAATTTCACATGAAAACATTTGAACATGCCTGCCTATCTTTTCTTTCATAAACTCAAGCTTACTCAGCTTGTTCATAAAATTGGAAAACTTTAAAACATACTTGCTAGTACATGCTTGCTTGAAATCATAACATTTTCATAAATTTTGGCAACCATTGAACATATGCTCATGTATAAACTTTATGAAGACTTTTAGGGTCACAATGAACACTTGACACATTTCTAGGAAAACATGAATAGTCATAAACATGTACTCAAAAGAAAGCATAATGCATTGAAAACTTTATTCTAGCAAAACTTGCATTTCTTGAACATAATTCAAACATATATACACTTTTGAAGTTCCTTTTATCACTCACGAGTGCTTGAACTAGAATCTTAGCCCGTACACTTGACCTATTTGCTCTTGGCCTGTCAAACAAACCAAATTCATGTATTAGAACCTCGAGCTCATGGTTTTTAACCCTAAAACTACAAGAAAACACACTTTCAAAAATTCCAGCATTTTCAGATTTTCATCCCTGTTTTCAGACAGCCATAACTTATTCATTTCTTATCCAAAAAGAATGTACTTTATACCAAACTCTTCCTTTTTGAACCCTCTAAAACTCTTATGAAGACATGAAAATGAGATTCCTAACGTACTGGTTAGAAATTACCTCAGAAGCTTAACCCCTAAATTGATTCTGCTGCTGTTCCAGATTTCACTTCCTGCTGCAACCCAAATTTTAACCTGAAGATTACAACATCTTCCAATCATTTTCTTATCACGATTCCTTCACAAAACCTGTAGGAAATTGAATAAGCTTTCGAACCATACCAATTAGAGCTTCTAACTCTAAGTATAGAGATCAGAACAACCAAAACATCAGAGACCTCTCGGATTTGACAGCAAATTTCTGTCTTCTGCCTTCCTCTTAACAAAACAGCAACTTAACATCAGAATTAGCTCGAGCTTCCTTCACGAATTTTGTTCCAATATGAGTTAACTTTCATGAAACAAAAGCTCAACTCTTACCTCTTCTTGTGGAGCTCGAGATGAACAGAAAATCAGAGCTTGTCTGAGTTGATTTTCCTGCTGTAAAAATGAATCTCCTTGAGTTTTCCTCTTTTCTTCTGCAACTCCAGCTCAAAATCAACAAAAATGGCCTCCTTCTTCTTCCTTTCTCCTTCAACCACGAAGCTCAGCCTTAGCTTTTGATGAAAGAGAAGAAAATGGAGAGAAACCTTTTTAATAAAAAGTCAATCGGTGGAAAAGTTTGTCTTTTTGCACTTTTGCTTTTTCATTTCTTTTCATTTTCTTTTCTTTCCTTTATCTTCTTTCTTTCTTTTCTTTTCTTTACAAAACCAAAATAACTTATTATAAAACATTTGTTTCATTTCCTTTTCTTCTTTTGTGTTTAAAAGCAAACCAAACCAAAATGGTTTAAACTTTTTCTTCCTTGTTTTCCTTTTGTCTTTCACTTCATTACTTTTCTTTTTAAAACATGAGAAACCAAGTTTTAAACATTCATTTCTTCCTTTCTTTTGTTGTTTGATAATAAGGAAGTTCCAAAGAAAGATCTCGGGTTTACAACTTACCTCCCCTTAAGAAATTTCGTCCTCGAAATTTAGTAGTCTTTAAGTGAAAATCATTGGGTACTTCCTTCTCATTAGATCCTCTAACTCCCGGGTTGCCTCCTCCACTCGTGATGTCTCCAATGAATCTTCACGAGTGGGATTGTCTTGTTCCTTAAAACTTGTTCTTTCTGTCGAGGATTTGAAGCTGCATCCTCAACGTAACTCATGTCTTCTTTGACTCAAGCTGGTTGTGCTTGCAACACATGTGTCGGATGCGGGATATACTTCCTCAACATGGACACATGAAATACATCATGTACTCGAGATAGTTCTGCTGGCAACTCCGATCTCAGAGGCTGCTGGCCCAACTCGTCCCAAGCATTTGGATAAGGACCAATATATCTAGGGCTTAGTTTACCCTTCTTGCCAAAACGAAGGACACCTCTCCATGGAGATAACTTCAAGAAAACTTGATCTCCAACTTGGAATTCTAAGTCCTTTCGCCGCTTATCTGCGTAACTCTTACGACGGTCTTGTGCTACCTTCAAATTTTCTCTCGATTACCTTAATATTGTCGGTAGTAACTTGTACCAACTTCGGGCCGATTAGCTTTCGCTCTCCAACTTCATTCCAACATACGGGCGTTCTACATGATCTTCCATACAGAGCCTCAAATGGTGCCATACCAATACTCGACTGGTAGCTGTTATTGTAAGCAAATTCCATAAGCGATAGGTGAGTATCCCAACTCCCTTTAAGCCAAGGACACATGCTCTCAACATGTCCTCTAAGGTCTGGATGGTCCTCTCTCGATTGCCCATCCGCATGCGAGGATGGAATGTCAGACTAAACTTGACTTTGTTCCCAAAGCTTTACGTAAACTAGGCCAAAACTTAGAAGTAAATCTTGGATCTCTATCTCGAAACGATAGACACCGGCACTCTGCATCGACTCACAATTGCGCCGACGCACAACTTAGCAAGTCGATCAAGCGTGAGCGTCGCTTTGATCGGTACAAACCGTCTTTGTTTTAGTGAGTCCGTCCCACTATTACCCATATACCATCATGCCCACTTGAAGTACGTGGTAATCCAAGCAGAAAATCCATAGTGATATGCTCCCATTTCCACTCCGGCACTGGCAGTGGATTAAGGAGTCCTCCGGCCTCTGTCTAAACTGGTTTAACCTGTTGGCAGATCAAACATCTATCAACATAATCAGCTATCTCTCGTTTCATCCCAGGCCACCAATACGTTCCCTTCAAAGTTTTGTACATCTTGGTGCTTCCTGGATGCATAGCGTAAGCTGAACTGTGAGCTTCCTCTAGAATAGCATCTTTAAGCTCACTAAAATTCGGAACACATAGTCTTCCTTGCCTTTCTATGGCCCCGTCTGATCTCATCTTAAACTCTGCTTCTGGGCCTTGTTTGGACTTTCCAAACATTTTCTGCAAGTTACTATCCTCTGCTTGTCTTCTCACAACCTCCGCTACGAGTGAAGACCTGACCTGGAACTGAGCTAAAAGACTCCCTGAACTCTCTGCATTCACAACTGCCTTAGAATCCCTTAGAGTTCTTAAAAATGTTGCTCGAATACCACACAAAGCATCCCTAGGAAGTCTTGACTTCCTGCTCAAAGCATCTGCTACCACATTCGCCTTACCAGGATGGTATTCTATAGTACAATCATAATCTTTAATCAGTTCTAACCATCTTCTCTGTCTCATATTCAACTCCCTTTGATCAAAGATATACTTCAGACTCTTATGATCTGTGTAGATGTGACACCTTTCACCAAACAAGTAATGTCTCTCGGATCTTGATTGCTAGAACAACCTTTGCTAACTAAAGATCGTGGGTAGGGTAATTACATTCATGCTTTTTCAATTGCCTTGATGCATAAGCTATTACTTTTCCTTCTTGCATCAGAACACACCCTAAACCTTGTCTCGAGGCATCACAGTAAATCACATACTCTTTTCCCGTTACAGGAAGTGTCAGAATAGGTGCTGTAATTAATCTCTTTTTCAGCTCCTGAAAACTCTGTTCGCACTTGTCTGACCACTCAAACTTAGCATTCTTCCTTGTCAAAGCTGTTAAGGGTAATGCTAATCGTGAGAAATCCTCAACAAACCGCTTTGTAGTATCTCGCCAAGCCTAGGAAACTACGTACTCTCTGTCACTTGGTTTGGTCTCTCCCGATTGACTACTGACTTTAACTTTATTTGGATCCACACTAACACCATTTGCTGAGACAACATGCCCCAAAAACACTACCTGATCCAACCAAAACTCACATTTGGTGAATTTAGCGTACAACTGTTTATCTCGTAGTGTTTGCAGAATAATCCTCAAATGTTCCTCATGAGCTTTCCTGTCAACTGAGTAAACTAGTATATCATCAATAAATACTATCACGAACTGATCCAAATACTGGTGGAATATCCTGTTCATGAGGTCCATGGCGCGGTGGTTCGTCAAAACCGAGCGGCATTACTAGAAACTCATAATGCCCGTACACAGTTACGAATCTTTGTCTTAGGAATATCGATTCCCTTACCTTTAATCGATGGTATCTCGATCTTAAATCAATCTTAGAAAACACCGATGCTCCTCGTGAATCTGGTCAAACAAGTCATCTATACGGGGTAAAGCGATACTTGTTACGTGATCGTGACTTTGTTTAACTGTCTGTAATCAATGCATAATCTAAGGGTACCATCTTTCTTCTTTACAAACAACACTGGAGCTCCCCAAGGCGATACACTAGGTCTGATGTATCCCTTATCAACTAGTTCTTGTTTAACTGTCTTTTTCTTCCTTGTTTTCCTTTTGTCTTTCACTTCATTACTTTTCTTTTTAAAACATGAGAAACCAAGTTTTAAACATTCATTTCTTCCTTTCTTTTGTTGTTTGATAATAAGGAAGTTCCAAAGAAAGATCTCGGGTTTACAAATTAAATGCATGAGCATACTTTTAATCTAAGAAATATAACACTTATATTAAATAAATTAAATAATACAAACAGTATATTATAACTCTTATAATATAATCCTATCATGCATACTATATATTATAACTCTTATAATATAAATATGATGCATGAAATGTTTAACCTAAAGTGGGATTTTAAATCTATATGGCATACTTTATACACATAGAAATAATTAAATCATACATCTCATGCATAAAATAATTAAATAGCAATATTGGACCGATTTTTGGAACCCTAGGGACATAAAATTAAATTAATTAACATTAATATAACATTTATAATAATATTAATTGAAATAATTAAATAAAATACATTTATAAAGTTAATTTTACAAATAAATAAATAATAAAAAATAAAAACGGCAATTGCACAACCGCCGCAGGTTCGAACCGCCGACCACGTACCACGTCTCCAGAAAATTCGCGCTCCATGCACCACTATGCCACAACGTTGCAAAGTTGTTATTGCGTTGCAAGGCTGTAATGTATAGTGTCGCGCCTAGTGTTCTCAACGTTGTGGTGTTGCAACGCCACCACTAGCGTTGCAACGCTGCACTGCAGCACTCTCCAGCAGCAAGGATTGTGTTGCACGCTGATGAACAGCGTCGCGGCGGTGATGAACTTCCAGCCAACAACTTTTGTTGTTTTTCACCGAAATCGCCCGTTTTTGCTCCATTTTCTTCACGACAACTCTTGCCACGAACGACACGGACTTACAGACTCGATTTACATTAAAAAATGCCCAAAACAACGGGCCCTTACATTGATCTCATCAACTTTAATGTAAATCTAAAAAGTGCCAAAAACTGAAAACATCCAAAATTGCAAACCATTAACATTCATTTCATGAAAATTAATGTTACCCGCCTAATTTTAAGAATTCACATAATACACAACAAAGAGTAACGATTGTCTCTGATACCAATTGAAGGGATTTTGAATTTTCGCAGCGGAAGACGTTGTGAAACGTCATTGATCCGTTGTGTAAAACGTGTCTTAAATTGAATCTATCTCATAGATCCTAGGCTAAACATGCAAATAGGAGAAGAAAACAGTAAGGAAAAATACTACTTACTTGTTGAAGAACACTTCTTCAATCCTCTTCTCCTCCGGTCACGATCTCTCTCGATCCAACGTTCTCTTCGAACACGAACCACGATCCGAACAGGGAGACACCTCTAAAGGGTCTTCTAGGTTGTTCTCGGCAGGTTGAGGGAGAGTGAGTGGGACTTCCTTTGGTTTTGGGTGAGGAGAGAATTTTTGGAGAATTGAGAGAGTTCTAGAGAGAAAACACTTGCTCTCTTTGGATGAAAATCCAAAAAATGACAAGAAAACCCACCAAAGGCTTCTTGCAAAGCCTTTAAATACTATTGTGTGATGGAGTTAAAACCTCCAACAAATCACAATTTTACCACAACCATATAATATACAAATCACATTTGCATATTATATAATATAAGGTATCTCATACCTTATTATACAAATCTCATTTGCATAAATGTGGAATTATAAATTGAATCACATTCAATTTAATTTATCTCAATTCAATTAGGCTATACTATAGTTTATTATGAATCTCATTAACATCAAACTATATATTATGTCATCTATATCTCATATAAACGACATAAATACCCAAATAACGAATTTGAACACTTCAAATTCTCACCAAACTGTAAACCCTCAATTTGTCCAATTTGAGCCAACCGAGGGACCTAATGGACCTACACGTGACGAGCTCCAATGATCCGAGACTAACCTGTCAAACTCTTTGACCCGGTTATTCAACATTCATTAGCTACGGTAACACTCCACTAAAGCCCGTAGCTGCACTCTCATCAACGTAGGACAAGTTGTGTCCATCGATATAACCAATACCCATGAGTCGACCCTTCACAGGTTGTTCATAGTCACAGTTGGGTCAAATTACTGTTTTACCCTTGTGTCTACCTCTTGATTCTTAAGTCCCACTGCTCCTCTAATGAACAACTACGTTGCATGGTCCAACCATAAACAACAACCCACTCAGTCCAATGAGAGAGTGGGGCCCCGTTGTTAAAGCCTTGGAGACAGCACTTAAGGGAACAACTCCTCTAGTTTCCCTAAAGTCAGAAACGAGTGAATTCCTTCTTGCGTAGTCAAGTTCCTGTTGGGTTTTTGGTCCTAATCTCGTGTTTGTAACATATTGTTTGAAATTAATAAGAGTTATTCATTTCATCACTTTGTGTCTCGCAATATTTATAAACGTTTCCAATAAACTAAGCTCCAGGGTCATTGAATTTATGAGAGAACTAGAACTTGAAGGGTGTGTAGTGGACACACAGGGAGGATCACGTTCGAGTTAATGACTCGAACGGTCTACAGTATATTGATAGGGTTGGAGACCCAATCCTGGATACACTGTGGATGCGACCGGCTTTGTATTAGATACAAACGAGGTGATGTGACTCGTTCATGTGGTTGACATGCGAGTGGGGGCATCCTGTGCAATGAGATTGTACAAGACCGGACCGTGAATTATTAGACCTCATCGATGTAACACCGCTGATGTGATGAGGACTAATAACTTCGTAGATGACCATTAGTTACTCGACACGAATCACGAGCGTGTTGCGGACTCACATCGCTGCTAGGAGTGCATTCTTTGACTAGTACGGGTGAGGGTGGTCACGATTACTCGCCCAATATGCCTATCTTCTCGGGGACGAGGACCAAGTAGGGAGCTGGAAACTTAACTACGCGAGATGGAATTCACTGCGTTCCGCCTTTAGGGGAAACTAGAGGGTTGTTCCTTAAGTGTTGTCTCCAAGGCTTGGACAACGGGCGCCCACCTTTTCACCGGCCGAGAAGGGTGTTGTGTATGGTTGGACCATCACAATATGTTGTTCATTAGAGGAGCGGTGGGACTTAAGGAACAAGAGGTAGACACAGGGTAAAGCGGTAATTGACCCCGATCGTGTCTACTGAGCGACTGTGAAAGGGTCGACTCATGGGCATTGGTTATATCACTGGACACGTAATATTCTCCACTGACGGGAGTGCAGCTACGGGCTATAGTGGAGTGTTACCGTAGCTAATGAATGTTGATTAATCGGGTCAAAGAGTTTGACAGGTTAATTTCGGATCATTGGAGCCCGTCACTGTAGGTCCATTAGGTCCCTCAGTTGGCTCCACCTGGGTTAAAAGAAGGGTTAATGTTTTGGTATGAAATTGAAGTGTTCAATTTCACTTTAAGGGCATTTATGTCATTTGTATGAGATATGAATGATATAATATATAGTTTAATGTGAATGAGATTCATAATAAACTATATGTTAGCCTAATTGTTGAATTAGGGCTAATTGGAGAAATTAATTGAGAGAAATTAAATTGGATGTGATTCAATTTAATTAATCCACAATTATTGCAAATGAGATTTGCAATATGAGATATGAGATATCTTATATTATGTGGTTATGCCAATGAGATTTGCATAACCTATGGTTGTGGTAAAGTGGTAATAATGAGGAGATATTAACTCCCCCATTCCACTATTTAAACCCTTTG
The DNA here is from genome assembly GCA_036507285.1 of Trichosanthes cucumerina. Lineage (NCBI taxonomy): Eukaryota > Viridiplantae > Streptophyta > Magnoliopsida > Cucurbitales > Cucurbitaceae > Trichosanthes > Trichosanthes cucumerina. Next base: position 31,746,655 of record CM071842.1, on the reverse strand, counting down.
CAATAAGGTTTTGGTAAGCTCTCTTCTCATTTTTTTGTTTTTCACCAAAGAGAAGAAAAGAGAATTCTCTCTACTCTCTCATTTCTCCTTCCTCTCCAAAACACAAACAAGTTCCCACTAACTTCCCTTCTCCAAAAGAGAACAACCGAGAAGATCACTTGGTGTTGTTAGAGATCAATTTGTAGGAAGAATCCGTTGAGATCGAGTAGCACGAAGAGTTCGTGATCCGAGGAAGAAATTGTTGTGTTTCTCTACAACAAGTAAGTAAAAACTCTACTTGCTGTAAATTTCTTCTTCTTTAAGCATGTTTAGCCTAGGTCTAAGTGTTAGATCAATTTTAATAAACACAAGTTGCATAATGATACTTCGACGATTCAATCATCTTCCGCTGCGCGGGATTCTCATTCCCTTCAGTTCCCAACTCCCCACGTGGTGCTGCCCCTGAGAAGATGGGTATATTGGGCGAGCAACAGTGGCCACCCTCACCCCTACTAGTCAAATGGCAGACCCCCGCAGACAGGAGTCCGTGACACGCTCAGGATTTAGGTCGAGTCACTAATGGTCATCTACGAAATTATTAGCTCTATACTGTTAACGGTGTTACATCAGTAAGTCTAATAATTTACGGTCCAGTCTTGTATAATCTCATTGCACAGGATGCCCCACTCGCATGTCAACCACATGAACAAGTCAGATCACCTCGTTTATATCTAATACAAAGCAGATCGCATCCACAGTGTATCCAGGATTAGATCTCCAACCCTATCCATATACTATAGACCGTTCGGGTCATTAACTCGAACGTGATCCTCCTTATGTGTCCACTACACACCGTTCAAGTTCTTAGTTCTCTCATAATACAATGACCCTGGAGCTTAGTTTATTGGATTAAGTTTATGAAAAATGTGAGACACAAAGTTTAAATAAATAACTCTTATTTATTTACAACTTGGAATATTACAAACTACATGAGATGAGGACATACATCCCAACAGTGCAATGGCGTTGAGACGTCAGTGTTGCGGAAGAAGGCCTGCTGACAACGTTGAGACGTTAGGCGTGTCTCAACGTTGCACACGTTGCGTCGCTTGCCTGGCGTGTAGTTTGCACGGTGTTGAAACGTCACCTAGAGCGTCTCTACGTCGTGCGTTATGGGTGTGGAAAACACGCGGTTCATGTATATAGGCGACGTGGGGGTTATGAAAAATCGATTTATTATGTATCTTTTGTTTTTAATTAATTAGAATTAATTTTATTTAATATAATATGATTACATTAAATATTATTAATTTAATTTAGTATCTTAGGGGTGTGATAAATTATTCAATTTTGCTATTTTACTTATGCAATTGTTGTATGATATTTATATGCATAATGTATGTCATATAGATTTAAAATCCCACCTTAGGTTAAGCATTTTCATGCATCATTTTATATTATAAGAGTTGTAATATATAATTTTGCATGATTGAATTAATATAAGAGTTATATAAATTAATAATTAAAGCATTGACATGCATTTATTCATGTGATGAATATGTTGTATGGTTTATTATTCGTGTGATGAATGGTCAAGCACTATAACATAGAAATGTATGTAACCTAAGTTGATTAATTAGTTTTAAATAGTTTAGAACTTAAATTAATTAGACTTAGGGTTCTAATTTTAATAGGATTAGAATTAGGAAACCAATATGGTTTATGAATGGTGATTAATTAGTAACTCTGTCTAAGAAAGGTTCTATCTGAGGTTTGGGTATTTAAGCTGACAGCAACGAAACACCCCTATCTGGGAACCGACCTGGGAGTGAGTTTAATGAAGAGATTCATAGACTATATTTCATGAGTGACTGTTATTAAGAGTTAATAAATAAAACTCACATAGACCTAAGTTTAATAAGTTTTTATAGACTTAGGTTAATCCAATATAAACATTATATTGGTAGACTTAGTTAAATATAGTTGCTTTATCTAGGTTAATCCCGATAACCTAAAGTACTTAGTGGGAGAAAATGAAGTGTATATGATACATTGAATTTCCACCTACGCTTCTCCTTAAGTTCACACCGTGAGATCCATACTTGACCTCATGGAAGCGTCCCTTAGTTTATCTTTTGTCGGATGAAAACTCTGGAATCTAAAGATAAAGGGTTACACTCATGGGATTCATTAAGAGTTAATGAGTCCGGACCGAAAGATGGTAACTAGATGCCTATAGGAATAAGAGTTATTTTGGAATTAGGGTCTGGCCGAGATAGTCTCGTCCTAGAGGAGAAGTGATTTTGTCTACCCTTCAGTGGCGGTCATTCTAAGCCTTTGGGGTATCATTGCAATTTTAAATGACCTAGGGATCATAGATTAGTTTTTCTAAAATCGGATTGGATTTTACAAAGTTTTGGCGAGAAACTAGTACAAGGATTTTTCTGTTTTCAGCAAAATGTCAGGTTCAGTAATTGCGCTCTTAGCCTCTGAAAAATTAACCGATGACAACTATCAAACTTGGAAAACAATATAAACACGTTATTGGTAGTTGACGACCTTAAGTTCGTGCTCACTAAGGAGCATCCTCAGGTGTCGAGCTCAACGGTGGCACATAGTGTTCGTGACGCTTAGTATAGGAGGATTAAGGCCAATGATAAGGCCAAGATCTACATCTTAACCAGCTTGTCTGAAAGTTTGGATAAGAAGCACAGGGCATGGTCACCGCCAAGGAGATCATGGATTCGTTGCAGGAAATGTTTGGACAACAGACCTTTCAGGTCCGACACGATACCCTCAAGCACATCTTCAACGCACGGATGAAAGAGGGAACGTTCTTTCGGGAACATGTTCTCAACATGATGGTCCATTTTAATCTGGCAGAGATGAACGGTGCATCTATCGATGAGTCGAGTCAGGTCAGTTTTATCTTGGAGACTCTTCCGAACAGTTTCCTTTAGTTTCGTAGCAATGTTGTTATGAACAAGATTAGCTACAACCTGACCACCCTTCTGAACAAACTACAGACCTTCCAGTCCTTCATGAGTATCAAGGGATAGGAGGGTGAGGCAAATGTTGCCTATCGATCCTTCTACAGAGCTTTGACCTCGGGGACCAAGTCTGTAGATTTGTCCTCTTCAGGCCCGAAAGAAAAGAAGAAGAAGATGAAGAAGGCTGGGAAAGGGAAACAAGCTGACCACGTTGTCGCCCAGAAATGCAAAAAGGTCAAGGAGGTTGCATATAAAGGAAAGTGTTTCTACTGCAACACGGACGGGCACTGAATATGGAATTGTCCCAAATTCCTTTTCGACAAGAAGAATGAAGGTAATTGTAATTTACTAGTAGTTGAAACTTACTTAGTAGAGAGTAATGACTCTGTCTGGATACTTGATTCAGGCGCCACTAATCATGTTTGTTCTTCTTTTCAGGAAATTAGTTCCAGGCAGCGACTACAAGAAGGGGAGATAACGTTCAGATTCAGTTCTGGAGAGGTTGTCTCAGTCGTAGCAGTAGGCACAGTGAAGCTACTTTTCGGCAGAAAGCACATTTTATTGAATAATTTGTTCATAGCTCCAGGGTTTACTAGAAACCTTGTTTCTATTTCCTGTCTTATCAAACAATGTATTTCAGTTTCTTTTGACTTAAATAAAATGTTTATTTCAATTAAAGGTGTTGAAATGTGTTCTACTTCACTTGAGAATAATCTGTATGTTTGAAAGCCCAATTCGATCAAAATGATTTTGAATATCGAATTGTTTAAAACAGCAAAAACGTGAACTAAAAGATTAAAGATTTCTCCTAAAGAAAATGCTCATCTTTGGCATTTAAGGTTAGGTCACATTAATCTCAATAGGATTGAGAGACTAGTGAAGAATGGACTTCAAAGCGAGTTGGAAGAAAATTCTTTACCAGTCTGTGAATCATGCCTTGAAGGCAAAATGACCAAAAGACCTTTTAGGGGAAAAGGTTATAGAGCCAAAGAGCCTTTGAAGCTTATACACTCTGACTTTTGTGGTCCAATGAGTGTTAAAGGTAGAGGATGTTATGAATACATCATCTCATTTATAGATGACTATTCTAGATATGGGTATGTTTACCTAATGCATCATAAGTTTGAAGCTCTTGAAAAATTCAAGGAGTATAGGACTGAGCTTGAGAACCAATTAGGTAAATCAATCAAAACACTTCGACCTGATCGAGGTGGAGAGTATATGGTCCTTGAATTCCAAGACCATATGATAGAACATGGAATTACGTCTCAACTCTTAGTACCTGGTGAAGGGAATGAGAATCCCATGCAGCGAACGACGATCGAATCGTCGTGGTATAGTTGTGAAATATGCTTTCTTAAAATTGAAACTATCATATAGAATCTAGGCTAAACATGATTTAGAAGAGAAAAACAGTAAGAACACTTACTTGTTGAAGAACCTTTCTTCACATATTCCTCCTCTGGTCACGAACCCTTCGTGTTCACGTTCTCAACGATCTCGATCTCCTCGAATGAACCAACGAACCGGACACGTTCAAAAAGGTTTCTCGATTGTTCTTCCTTTGGTTGAAGGAGAGTATGATGGAGATCTGATCTCCTTGAGCAGCGGAAACGTGGTTTGGGATCGTAATTTCTTGATTGTTTAGGTTGAAGCAAAAACCAGTACATTGACAAAATACAGAACAAGCATACATCATTTAATCTAATTAAAGAATGGAGTAGTACATGCAAACGTGATTAAAATTTAACAATTAAACTAAGAAGGGAGAGGAATAAATTACCTTTGTAGCTTTTTCGCAGCAACTCCTTGCTCCACGATAAACAGCAACAAGGCAGAACTTCTCTGTTTTTCTCTGTGTAACAACACCACCACTTGGATCACCTCCTATATCTCTAAATGCTTAGATCCTCCTTGGTGGGAAGAATTCCAACTTTTGGAAGATTAAGGGAATTTTAGAGTGAGAGAGCGTTTTTACAGCAATTCTCCAAAAATGCTTAACACATACAATCATCGATTAGCTTCTCTTCTCTCCAGGAGAAGTTAAACCCAATAGAGGACATCTCCCACTTCCTATCGAATAGGGAGTTGGGAGAGAGAGGGGGAACGTGTCCTCCTAACACGTTTCTTATTTAATTAATTAATTAAATAATCAAAATAAATTAAATATCTTATATATAATTTATATTAAAACACATTTAATGAATTATCCCTTTATCCTATAGTTTTAATGCACATCTAATGTACATTAAATTTAACCTAAAGTTTTTAAATATGAATCACATTCACATTTAAATTTAATATTTGAACTCTTTCAAATATTTAATTCTCTCACATAATTTAATATGAATCATATTCACATTAAATTTATAATATATAGTTCCAAAACTATATATTATATCGTAACCATATACATTAAATATATTCCCTAGTGAATTTGAACATTTCAAATTCAAATAATCTAAGAACCCTTTACGAGCTAGAAGGTGGACCTAATGGACCTACAGATCAGAAGCTCCAAGGTGATGGTAAATTCCATGTTTGGAACAACTTCCAAATCAGTAAGGAATTTCCTTAGCCAAACAGCCGCTTTAGCTGCTTCACAAACAGCAACATACTTAGCCTCCATTGTGGAGTCAGCGATGCATCCTTGCTTGATGCTTCGCCATACTATAGCTCCCCCGTTAATAGTGAAAACTTATCCCGATGTGGATTTCCGATAATCCTTATCGGTCTGAAAATCAGAATCAGTGTATCTAGTAAGGATCAAATCCTTAGACTCATACACAAGCATATAGTTCCTCGTTCTTCTTAGATACTTGAGGATATTTTTAACTGTTGTCCAGTGGTCTAACCCTGGATTGGACTGGTACCTACTGACTATTCCCACTGCATAACAAATGTCCGGCCTCGTGCACAACATAGCATACATTAAGCTACCTACTGCAGAGGCATAGGGAATATGTCTCATGTCCTCAAATTCTTGAGGTGTCTTGGGACTTTGTTCCTGAGCAGATGAACTCCGTGCACGAAGGGTAATAAGCCCCTCTTGGAATTATGCATCGAATATCTGGACAACATTTTATCGATATAAGACGCTTGAGACAGTGCTAGCGTTCTGTTCTTGCGATTCCTGAAGATCTGAATCCCAAGAACATATTGCGCCTCTCCCAAATATTTCATTTGAATTCTTTATGTCAGTAAGGTATCCTACATCATTCCCAATGAGTAGGATATCATCCACATAAAGTACTAACAAAGCTAATTTGTCGTTGATGATCCCCTTGTAAACACAAGGCTCATCAACGTTTTGGTCAAAGCCGTAAGACTTGATCGCAATATCAAATCTTCTATTCCAAGATCTTGAGGCTTGTTTCAACCCATAAATGGATCGATTGAGCTTGCACACTTTTTTCTCCTGACCTTGGGGTATGAACCCTTCGGGCTGAGACATATAGATGCTCTCGTCAAGATTACCCTTCAAAAAGGCAGTCTTGACGTCCATTTGCCAAATTTCATAATCATAAAATGCGGCTATGGACAAGAGTATCCTTATGTTCAGCATAGCAACAGGGGAAAAAGTTTCTTCATAGTCAACTCCTTCCCTTGGGGTAAAACCCTTTGCTACAAGCCTAGCCTTAAAAGTCTGTACCTTTCTGGCTGCATCTCTTTTTCTCTTATAGATCCATTTACACCCTATGGGTCTAACCCCTTTAGGTTTGTCTACAAGTTCCCATACTGAATTGAAGTCCATTGACTCCATTTCAAGGATCATGGCTTTGATCCATTGGTCCTTGTCTACGTCATTCATTAACTGTTTATAAGACAATGGATCTTCTACGCCGTCATCAGGTGTGACAACTTGAGTTTCAGCTAAACCCAAGTAGCGGTCAGGTTGATAAACAACCCTCCCACTGCGTCGAGGCATTCCCAACGATTGAGAAGGACGATACTGACTTAAGGTGTTGGCTCTTCTATCAACTCTTGATGAAGGTCCAGCTTGATCAACAACTCTTGTTGGTTCATGTGTAGTTTCATTTAGTACTAATTTACTACGCGGTTTGTGGTTCCTCATGTGATCATCCTCCAAGAACGTGGCGTTTGTCGATACAATCACCTTATTTTCTTGTGGATCGTAGAAAAGACCACCTCTCGTTTCTTTGGGATAGCCAACAAATTGGCACAATCTTGAACGAGGTTCCAGTTTCTTTGGGTTTGTCACGAGCACGTGTGTCGGAAAACCCCAGATCCTGAAGTGTTGTAAACTAGGTTTATGCCCCTTCCACAGTTCAAAAGGTGTTTCTGAAACACTTTTTGATGGAACACTGTTCAAGATTTGAAGCTGCGATCTCTAGTGCGTATCCCCAAAACGAGGCGAGCAGCGAGCGAGCATAGCTCATCATAGAACGAACCAGGTCTAACAAGGTTCTATTTCTCCTTTCTGACACACCATTTTGTTGTGGTGTATTAGGTGCAGTGAGTTGAGACTTGATTCCATTTTCTATCAAATAGTCCTGGAATCTCAAATCCATATACTCAGGACCTCGATCGGATCGAAGTGTTTTAATGGTTTTCTCTAATGCATTCTCTACTTCAGCCTTATACTCTTTGAACTTTTCAAGAGCTTCAGACTTGTGATGCATTAGATATAGATAACCATACCTCGAATAATCATCTATGAAAGAGATGAAATATTCGTACCCTCCTCGAGCTTTGACATTCACTGGACCACAAAGATCCGAATGCACAAGTTCTAGGGGCTCTACGACTCTATGACCTTTTTCAGTAAAAGGTCGTTTGGTCATTTTACCCTCCAAGCATGATTAGCAAGGAGGTAAAGAATCATCTTCTAACTTATTTAGAAGTCCATTCTTAGAGAGTCTCTCAATCTGGTTGAGATTAATATGACCAAGTCTAAGATGTCATAGATAGGTATTATTATTTGGAGAAATTCTTGCCTTTTATTTTGAGTACTAGCATTTTTAAACATCTCATGATTTAAAATTGCTTTGGTTTTATTCGGTTTTATTACGTACAAGCCATTTTTCAATTTAGCAGAACAAATATTGACACCTTCTTTCAAAATGAACGCTTCATTAATTGAAAAAGAAATACAATATCCAAGTTCTATTAAACAAGAGATAGAAATTAAGTTTCTTTTAAGCTTAGGAACTATATACAGATTTTTTAATAAAAGAAATCTATCTCCGAAAAATAGCTTGGCATCTCCCACTACACGAGCTGAGACGACGTCTCCCGTTCCGACTCTGAGCGTCATCTCACCCTCTTCGAGCTCCTTGAAGGAACTAGTTTCCTTAATTGAAGAGCAAACGTGATTAGTGGCTCCTGAATCAAGTATCCAGGTCAAATCATCATTTTTCACTAAACAAGTTTCAAGAATAAGTAAATCTAATTTACCTTTCTTCTCTTTGAGCTCAGCAAGGTATTTTGGGCAGTTTCGCTTTCAATGCCTATCCACATTGCAGTGGAAACATTTTCCTTTACCTGCAACCTTAGTTTTTCCCTTGCCTTTGTCAGCAGCAGGTGCCTTCCCTTTCCATCCTATTTTCTTCTTTTGGGTCTTCTTAAGCCTAGAAGATAAACCACAGGACTTAGTCCCAGAGGATGAACCCTTCTGGAACCTTCTGGAATGGGCAAACACATTTGCCTCTCCATCAGCCTGTCTCTTATTCTTCATAAGAGACTGAAAAGTCTGTAGCTCATTATGGAGAGTAATCAGGTTATACTCAATCTTGTTCATCACCGCATTGTTGCGGAATTGCAGGAAACTCTTCGGAAGAGATTCCAGGATGAACGATACCTGACTTTGCTCGTCAATGACCGCTCCGTTCATCTCAGCCACGTTGAAGTTGTCCCACCCCCTCCCGAACTACCTGCTAACTCAGCTCGAAAGGCGGCGTGAAGCCAACAGACATTGTTTATCTCTTAACAATACACATTGACCACGATACACTGATAAACATACTATGTTGAAAATGGAACACTTAAACATGACATAGCGGAAACTGGACAACTATTAAATATATACAAGGAGAAACCATTCACAAGTCTCTCTTGGAAACTAAAAGTCTAGTGCATCAGAAACAACACAAGAGAACCAGTGTTTATACAACCTCTAATGTACAAACAACTATAACACCCAAGTCCTCACAAATCATTTACAAACATAGAGACTTGCTAGACAAAACCGACCACGTACAAAGTATTTAACTTATGAAGCTTCAGTGAGACTATGGCGATAACTCGGGTGCGGGAGCTCGATCTCTACGAAAGGTTTGAAAACATAGAAGGAATGAGCTATGAAGCTCATGAGTGGATTGTGTTAAATATCTCGTAACTTGTAAAACATGTGACTGAAAACTATGAGCATATGCATTTGTATTCAAGCATTGAAAGTAAGCGTGGAATCATAATAGACTTTGAGAAAACCAACAAGTATATCATCAAATCTCGTAAGGCATGTAAATGAGATAAACTCTTTAAAAACATTTCACAATCCACGTTGTGTAGGGCACGCCAGTACAACCAACGTTTACTCTACAATGTAGTGGGGCCCGCCCAAAGACTCCCATCGTCTTTGTCGTAGTGGGGCCGCGCCAAAGACTCACGACAGTGGCTGTTGTCACGGAGTACACTCAAGCGTCGACAACGAGAATAAGACCTGTGGTGCACGGTGCCATAAAGCCTCGGGCTCAATATCTCAGAAAATCACATGAAAACATTTGAACATGCCTGCTTATCTTTTCTTTCATAAAACTCAAGCTTACTCAGCTTGTTCATAAAATTGGAAATCTTTAAAACATACTTGCTAGTACATGCTTGCTTGAAATCATAACATTTCCATAAATTTTGGCAACCATTGACATATGCTCATGTATAAACTTTATAAAGACTTTTAGGGTCACAATGAACACTTGAAACATTTCTAGGAAAACATGAATACTCATAAACATGTGTTCAAAAGAAAGCATAATGCATTGAAAACTTTTATTCTAGCAAAACTTGCATTTCTTGAACATAATTCAAGCATATATACACTTTTGAAGTTCGTTTTATCACTCACAGTGCTTGAACTAGAATCTTAGCCCGTACACTCGACCTATTTGCTCTTGGCCTGTCAAACAAACAAAATTCATGTATTAGAACCTCGAGCTCATGGTTTTTAACCCTAAAACTACAAGAAAACACACTTTCAAAAATTCCAGAATTTTCAGATTTTCTGCCCTGTTTTCAGACAGCCATAACTTCTTCATTACTTATCCAAAAAGAATGTACTTTATACCAAACTCTTCCTTTTTGAACCCTCTAAAACTCTTATGAAGACATGAAAATGAGATTCCTAACGTATTGGTTAGAAATTACCTCAGTAGCTTAACCCCTAAAATGATTCTGCTGCTGTTCCAGATTTCACTTCCTGCTGCAACCCGAAACTTAACCTGAAGATTACAACATCTTCCAATCATTTTCTTCTCACGATTCCTTCACAACACTTGTAGGAAATTGAATAAGCTTTCGAACCATACCAATTAGAGCTTGTAACTCCAAGTATAGAGATCAGAACAACCAAAACATCAAAGACCTCTCGGATTTGACAGCAAAATTCTGTCTTCTGCCTTCCTCTTAACAAAACAGCAACTTAACATCAGAATTGGCTCGAGCTTCCTTCACAAATTTTGTTCAAATATGAGTTAACTTTCATGAAACAAAAGCGCAACTCTTACCTCTTCTTGTGGAGCTCGAGATGAACAGAAAATCAGAGCTTGTCTGAGTTGATTTCCTTGCTGTAAAAATGAATTCCCTTGAGTTTTCCTCTTTCCTTCTGCAACTCCAGCCCAAAATCACCAAAAATGGCCTCCTTCTTCTTCCTTTCTCCTTCAACCACGAAGCTCAGCCTTAGTTTGTGATGAAAGAGAAGAAAATTGAGAGAAATCCCTTTTTAAAAAAAAGTCAATCGGTGGAAAAAGGTGGTGTTTTGTCTTCTTCCCTTTTTCTTTTTCCTTTTCTTGTTCTTTCCTTTATCTTCTTTCTTTCTTTTCTTTTCTTTTCTTTTCTTTTCTTTTCTTAACAAAACAAGATAACTTAATAAAAAAAAACATTTGTTTCATTTCCTTTTCTTCTTTTGTCTTTAAAAGCAAAACAAACCAAAATGGTCTAAACTTTCTTTCCTTGTTCTCCTTTTGTCTTTCACTTCATTTCTTTTCTTTTTAAAACATGGGAAACCAAGTTTTAAACATTCATTTCTTCTTTCTTTTTGTTGTTTGATAATAAGGAAGTTCCAAAGAAAGATCTCGGGTTTACAGAAGTGGACCATCAAATCGAGAACGTGTTCTCTCACGGATGATCCCTCCTTCATACGGGAGTTATAAACGTATTTGAGGGATTCGTGCCGAATCTGTCCAGACGGTTGTCCAAACATTTCCTGCAACGAACTCATGATCTCACGAGCTGAGACCATGCCCTCGTGCTTTTTGGCCAGAACTTCAGAAACACTAGCCAAAATGTAGACCTTGGCCTTATCATTGTCCTTGATCGGTGCGGTCGACGCTTCCTTAATGTGATTGAGGAGCGTTACGGCGGAGGATCCGAGGACATTCCTCGATCGATACAAACCGTAGGTCATCAACAACCAGAATCGTATTCAGGTTGGATTTCCACGTAGTAAAATTCTCACCAGTTAAACGGTCGCTTTTAAGTATAGCTATTATTGAGGACGACATGCTGAAAACCAAAATCGTTCTAATTAGTTATGACTTTTAACGCATTGTAAAAACCTATCATATTTAGCAAAATTATTAAAGAACCCTAGTGTTTAAACTAAACCCAATGTTTAAATTAAACCTTTAATTTTGCAACGATACTTCAAGAGTTTAGAACAAAAGCCTCCGTCGGGTGGTCAGTCATTCCTCCCTTGAATTGAGACTTTCTCAGCCAATTCCCACTACCAGAACATCTCATGCCCCAATGGTCCTTAGCTACCGTTTGTTTGGTCAATGACTTGTTAACTAGCTTAACTCGTCCCGTAAATGTGACCCTACCATTTTTAGATCCAATAGGCCCGAGCCAATAGGCTACTATTAAGAAAGACAACTGTTGGCAAATAACCTAAGTGACCCTATCCATTTCTGGAGTTCGCGGTGTTCCGATTCCTATAGTCGGGCCTCCGTAGGGTTTGGTTGTTCAGACAACCTAGCGGTGGAATATAGAAATCTCACGGTGCGACCTAATGGAGAGACCGTAGGATACGTTGACACGCTGGCGTCTGCTCCATTTACTATGGATACTTCCTCATTCACCTTGGTATTGAACCATGCAAACACATACCGTAGGGGACGCCCTATTGACGCCACGTAGCCGAGCATGGAACTCACGGTGTGAACTCTTGAGGACGTGAGAGTAAACTCGATGTGAACATCTCGTTTTCTCCCACTGAAGCTCCTAAGACTAGGGTATAGGTTTAACTTAGTCGGATTCTGGCTAAAAGAATCTATCTAAGTCGATGCCTATTATAACTATTATAACTAGGTCTTAAAACCTTATGTCTAGGTGAATAAACATTTTAATTACCTAGAGATAAAATAGAACTAAGGTTAATTTAACTCAGGTTCCGGTCGGTTCGGTAGGAGGTGTTAGATTAGCAGTCGACTTAAGTAACCCAAATGACCTTAGACAGAACTTCACCGGTAGAGTTCCCTTATAACCAAAGTTCCAACGTCCTACTAGATTTTAAACTATTTAAAATACTACGTAAGACAAATTTCTAATCCTATAAGAAATTAAAACTTAGGTCTAAATTAATTTTAAACGATTTAAAACTAATTAAATTTTTAACCCAAGTTCCTATGTTTGCATGCATTTCTTTATTATAGGTTATGGTTTCTAAAATCCTTTTCATTTATAACTTTTATAAATTCAATAACTAACCTGTGAAAGAAACTATATTATAAATCCAACAATCATTATTCAAATTGGAATTATAAAAGGAAATTTAACTAATTGAATTATAAAATTACTTAAACCAAATAACATTTATTTTAAACAAACTAATTTCATGCTCCATGCAATTTATTTTCCATATAATCTAATCATAAAAATTACAATTAATTACTCATGAAAAATAAATTAATCATGCATTGATCATATTCATATAACATTTATATAAATAAAATGCATGAACATGCTTATCCTAAGGTGGGAAAAATCTAAATGACATTCATAAAGATAAATAGTTGTAAAACCAGAATAATTTGGCCCCTAAAGTGAAAAAAAATAAAATTACATTAATTTTATTTCATGAAACCGATCCAAAAACACCCTGAACCGATCTTGAACCTCTCGAACCGGACCAAAACCAACGAACCAGCTGAACCGGTCTTCAACTGCTGGAAATACCTTCACGGCGTTGCAACAATGATGCTAGCGTTGCAACGCCCTCTTTGTCTTATTCGCGCCTGCTATCAGGATGGCGTTGCAGCACTGAGGGGTAGCGTTGCAACGCCGCTGACCCCTTGAACGCCAGCGTGGATAGGGGATTCTGGCGTTGCGACGTCGTTCTTCAGCGTTGCAACGCTGATGAACGGCGTTGCAACGTTGCTGCTTCGGCAGCAGCTTTCTTCCACGAACACAGCAGCTTAAATTTGCAATTTCTCCCTCGATTCTCCACCGAATTGCTTGAAATTGGTCCCGAACGACTCGTAACTCAATTTACAGACTCAATAATGCACTTTTTGCCCAAAAACGCAGGGGCCTTTACATACAAATTGATCAAAATCAAAGTAAACTAAGGCCAAAAAATTCCTAAACAAGTTTCACAGCAAACCTTATGCAATTCCCACCAAAATCAATGCAATTTTGTTTCAATTAAAACAAATCAAGCATTGCTCTGGTACCAATTGATGGAGATCTGATCTCCTTGAGCAGCGGAAACGTGGTTTGGGATCGTAATTGTTTGATTGTTTAGGTTGAAGCAAAAACCAGTATATTGACAAAATACATAACAAGCATACATCATTTAATCTAATTAAAGCATGGAGTAGTACATGCAAACGTGGTTAAAATTTAACAAGTAAACTAAGAAGGGAGAGGAATAAATTACCTTTGTAGATTTTTCGCAGCAACTCCTTGCTCCACGATAAACAGCAACAAGGCAGAACTTCTCTGTTTTTCTCTGTGTAACAACACCACCACTTGGATCACCTCCTATATCTCTAAATGCTTAGATCCTCCTTGGTGGGAAGGATTCCAACTTTTGGAAGATTAAGGGAATTTTAGAGTGAGAGAGCGTTTTTACAGCAATTCTCCAAAAATGCTTAACACATACAATCATCGATTAGCTTCTCTTCTCTCCAGGAGAAGTTAAACCCAATAGAGGACATCTCCCACTTCCTATCGAATAGGGAGTTGTGAGAGAGAGGGGGAACATGTCCTCCTGACACGTTTCTTATTTAATTAATTAATTAAATAATCAAAATAAATTAAATATCTTATATTTAATTTATATTAAAACACATTTAATGAATTATCCCTCTATCCTATAGTTTTAATGCACATCTAATGTACATTAAATTTAACCTATAGTTTTTAAATATGAATCACATTCACATTTAAATTTAATATTTGAACTCTTTCAAATATTTAATTCTCTCACATAATTTAATATGAATCATATTCACATTGAATTTATAATATATAGTTCCAAAACTATATATTATATCGTAACCATATACATTAAATATATTACCTAGTGAATTTGAACATTTCAAATTCAAATGATCTAAGAACCCTTTACGAGCTAGAAGGTGGACCTAATGGACCTACAGATCAGAAGCTCCAACGATACGAGATTGCTTGGTTAATCTCATTAACCTCCCAATCAACATTCGTTAACTGCGGGAACACTCCACTAAAGTCTCACAACTGCACTCTTCTCACTGCAGATACATTTTTGTGTCCATGGATATTGACCAATAACAACAAGTTAATCCTTCACGAATGTTCGTAACACCAGCTGGGTCAAATTATCGTTTTACCCCTCAGTTACATCTTGTACCTTAAGTACCAGTGCTCCTCTAATGAACAATTTGTTTGTGGTCCTACCAACAAACAGAGTCCCTTTCGGGCCAATGAGAGGGTCGGGCCCTTTGTTCAAGTCCCGGAGACACCACTTAAGGGAACATTCCTCTATTTACCCTAGTAGGCGGGAAGGAGTGAATTCCATCTTGCTAAGTTAAGTTTCCAGCCACTCACTCGGTCTTGTCCCCAAGAAGGTAGGCATATTGAGTCGGCGAATTTGGCCAATCTCACCCATACTAGTAAAAGGACAATCCCTCGCATGAGCGAGGAGTTCGTAACTGCTTCGAGATTGAGATCAAGTTGCCTAAGTCATCCTAGTGAAATAGAAACCTAACTAGTCAACGGAGTTACAGCTAGAGATTACTATTTCGTGGTCCGGTCTTATGTAATGTCATTATATAGGATATCCCCACTCACATGTCATCTACACCAACACATTAGGATCGCTATGTTTGCATCAAATACAAAGTGGGCCACATCCATAGTTTAACCAGGGTAAGGTACCCAAACCTTATCCCCTTACTATAGACCCTTTAGGTTGTATCTCGAACCGAGATCCTTTTTATGTACATTACATTCAGTTAGAGATTCATTTAACAGCCTTTAATGAATTTGAACACTTCAAATCCACACCAAAACTGTAAACCCTCTATTAATCCAGTTTGAGCCAACCGAGAGACCTAATGGACTTACACATGACGAGCTCCAATGATCAGAGACTAACCTGTCAAACTCTTTGACCCGGTTAATCAACATTCATTAGCTAAGGTAACACTCCACTAAAGCCCGTAGCTACACTCCCGTCACTGTAAGACAAGTTGTGTCCACTGATATAACCAATGCCTGTGAGTCGACCCTTCATAGGTTGTTCGTAGACATTACTTGGTCAAATTACCGTTTTACCCATGTGTCTACTTCTTGCTCCTTAAGTCCCCACTGCTCCTCTAATGAACAACAACATTGTAATGGTCCAACCATATATAACATCCCTCTCGGGCTAGTGAGAGTGTGGGCGCCCGTCGTCCAAGCCCTGGAGACAGCATTTAAGGGAACAACCCCTCTAGTTTCCCTAAAGTCGGGAACGAGTGAATTCCATCTCGCGTAGTTAAGTTCTCATCTCCCCACGTGGTCCTGTCCCTGAGAAGATAGGCATATTGGGCGAGTAACTATGACCACCCTCACCCGTACTAGTCAAAGGACAGACCCCGCGGACAGGAGTCCATAACACGCTCAGGATTAAGGTCAAGTCACTATTGGTCATCTACGAAGTTATTAGTCTCATACTGTTAACAGTGTTACATCAATAGGTCTAATAATTCACGGTCTGGTCTTGTACAATCTCATTGCACAGGATGCCCCCACTCGCATGTCAACCACATGAACGAGTCAGATCACCTCGTTTGTATCTAATACAAAGCGGGTCGCATCGAGGCGTATCCGAGATTAGGTCTCCAACCTATCCATATATCATGAGACCGTTCGGGTCATTAACTCGAACGTGATCCTTCCTGTGTGTCCACTACACACCGTTCAAGTTCCAGTTCTCTCATAAATTCAATGACCCTGGAGCTTAGTTTATTGATCAAAGTTTGTAAAATTGTGAGACACAAAGTGATGAAAGAAATAACTCTTATTTATTTCAAATGGTAATGTTACAAACAAAACGAGATTACGGCATACATCCCAACAGATAACAGTGGTGCAGTGACCAACACAAGGGAAGCTCGAAGTCATAAGAGGGGCAAGCATATTGAACGGAAGTATCACCTGATATAGGAGATTGTGCATCACGGAGACGTGATCGTCACAAAGATAGCTTCGGAGCACAACGTTCCTGATCCATTTACAAAGGCTCTCACAGCTAAGGTGTTTGAGGGGCACCTAGAGAGTCTAGGTCTACGAGTGATTTCCTGACTAAGACAAGTGGCAATTTTGTACAAAGGGTATTTGATGCCCTAGTTTATTGTATTTTTGCATTTATGAAATGTATATGTACTCCACTAGTGTAACACCCCAAAAAAACGCAACTATACTACAAGGGGTGATACTCCAAGTTATGTCGCTCGCGCCGAAATTTCGGCAGCATAACGGCATAACTAGGACTATTCCAAAAAATTTCCTGTCACCTGGATAAGCTAAACACTTCCAAAACACGACCTCACGGGGTACCAGCCTCCACCGAACTACAATAAACACACAGGCTGGGTTCCAGATCCCCGGAGTCCACAAACAACCACACTTACTTAAAACATGCTTTCTAGCTTAGTTGACAAAAATCAGACAGTCATTCTCAAATATACTTAAAAGTACGAACAGAACGACACATGCAAGTTTATCTTAATAATTTAAACGATCCAACAAAAGAACAACATAAAAAAAAAAAACAACGACGAACCCTTAAAACAAGAGAACAACCCTAAGTCTAACTAAGCCTAACACGTCCATCCATAGCCTTGCAAAGTCCCGCCAACACCCTGGTCATCTCAGTGTTTCGCCTTACCTGCAAATAAAACACACAAAACGAGGGGGTGAGTATAAAATACTCTGTAAGTAACCCGCTTCGTCCAACGTAAAACAGTACAAAGAAAACAAGGTCGAGTCCCTGACTCAGGTGGTACATGACTCGTTCGTCCTCACTGATTTTCGACTTCTCACGACCACGACTTACTTACTTTCTAACTCTGTCCCTACCCTTGGCTTCGGACTAAGTTGGCAACAATAGCGGTGCTACGCCCACAAACTCACGACCACGGGCTCTCCTGGGGTCTCATCTAGGTGAAGGAACATGTCCAACCCCTCTCGCAACTCGGGAATCACTCCCCGAGCACGAATCGGGGACGAAGAGCGTGTCCAACGCCCCCTACATCTCGGGAATCACTCCCTGAACCACGAACTTAGGGCAAGGAACGTATCCACTACCCCCTGCACTCTGGGAATCACTCCTCAAGCTCTTCTATTAGATGGAGGGCAAACCCCACATCCCATGTCAACTTGCCAACCTAGAGTCACGACTGCTAAGGGTTATCACGAGGACTTGATGCAGAATGAAGCGTCTGGATGTATTAACCTAACCTAGGGTACACAACGTCTCCTCGGCCATCACAGAACTAAACATATCTCTACACACGCCCATGCTTGAGGGTACACACATTCACAATCATCATGCTTATAATTTGCCACGAGGTCTACATCAAACATAAAAGGATATTTCGAGTTTCGTCATATGGGAATAAGCAAGCAAGACATGAATTTCTACAAGGCCTAGAGCCGAACTACATCTATGATCTAACATTCAATTATCAAGATCACAGTCATACACAAACCACGAAAGTCGTGGCATATACATACTGAAATCCCTAAGCCCTATACTTAAGGGTGGGATAGTCCAATGACTACTTACCTGAACTCCAACAATCGAGCGAAAAGAGGAAAACGACGTGTGCACCAAGGTACTTCCTATTCCAATTAGTCCCTAACGTAGAAACACACACAGATTAGTAACTCGAAACACAAATGATACCTTAAACGCTTTCGAGGGGCAGAAACTTACCCAACGGAGACCCGAAACGAA
The DNA here is from genome assembly GCA_036507285.1 of Trichosanthes cucumerina. Classification (NCBI taxonomy): domain Eukaryota; kingdom Viridiplantae; phylum Streptophyta; class Magnoliopsida; order Cucurbitales; family Cucurbitaceae; genus Trichosanthes; species Trichosanthes cucumerina. The sequence goes on along the minus strand of CM071842.1, from coordinate 31,728,025 downwards.
CTAAGGAATGAGCCGAGGCGATCGTGACGGAAGAATGCGATCGCGGACTGCGACGACGGGCGGCGCGTGGGGCGGGCGCGGCGGCGCGTGGGATCGCTGACGACGGCTGCGAAAAACTAGATCTGGCCTCCTCGAAGCCCGATCTACCCGAAACTCGCCGCCGGTTCGTCAAAAACCCGCCAAAACCGCTGAACCGGATGGAAGAAGCTCGCGGGTCTCGCGGATCGGTTGGCGTCGACTTGATCAGGTGGCGGCGCGGCGCGCTTCACTGCAGGAGAAGGGAGGCGTCGGCGACTCCTTGCTTGCTCGGAGTAGGCTGCGAGAGAGAGAGAGAGAGAGAGAGAACCGAACGTGAGAGAGGACAGAAAAACGGAGAGGAAGGAGAAGAAGGAAAAAAAGGAAAGAGAGAGAGGGGGAGAGAGGAAAAGAGAGAGAGAGAGAGAGGGGTGGGTGCTGCTCGCGCCTCTGCGGCTGGCCAAAGCGGCGGCGGTGGCCTTTTTTTGCGGTATGCGCGGAAGAAGACGATTTCCTTTTTTTTTTTTTTTTTTTTTTTTTTTTTTTAAAAGGCACCAATCGTTACAGTCTACTCACCTTAGGAGCTTTCGTCCTCGAAAGTTGCTAAGTTGCGAACAGGTCTGGATAACTCGTTCGCATATCGTCCTCACGTTCCCAGGTTGCTTCTTTGAGATGGTGGTTCTGCCATAGGACTTTGACCAGCTTAATCTCCCTGTTCCTCAGTACCTTACTGTCTCGAGCGAGAATTTGCACAGGCTTCTCCTCGTAACTCATGTCACTGTCTACCTGCAAGGGCTCAAAGTCGATCACATGCGAGGCATCTGGCACATACCCTCGCAACATAGATACATGAAACACATCATGAACGGAGGCAAGGGACGGTGGCAGGGCTAATCGAAAGCTCTTTGGGCGATGCGCTCCAAAATCTCGAACGGTCCAATAAACCTAGGGCTTAGTTTTCCCTTTTTACCAAATCTCAGGACACCTTTCATGGGTGCGACCTTCAGAAATGCATAGTCTCCAACAGCAAATTCCAAATCCCTTCGCCTCACGTCAGCATAACTCTTTTGCCTACTTTGAGCTGTTAACATTCTTGCCCTGATTCTCTCCACGGCCTCGTTTGTCACCTGGATCAATTCAGGCCCTAATAACTTTCGCTCACCAACCTCTCCCAATACACCTGGGTTTGCATCTTTTTTCCCATACAGAGCTTCGAAAGGGGCCAAGCCGATCGTTGCCTGATAGCTATTATTATCGCAAAAACTCCATTAGGTGGAGGTGTGAATCCCAACTCCCTGAGAAGTCTAATGCGCAAGCTCGAAGCATATCTTCTAAGATCGATTCACCTTCTTTGTCGGACCGTCGGTTTGAGGTGGAACGAAATGATCGAAATTACACTCAGTTCCCAAGGCGTTCTGGAAACTTACCCAAAAGTTCGAGGTGAACCTAGGGTCCCTATCGGATACTATCTTTACCGGAACTCCGTGTAATCTTACTATTTCTTCCATGAATAGACGTGCCCACTTCTCAACCGTATAAGTTGGCTTCCCGGGCAAGAAATGGGTTGACTTAGTGAGTCTATCCACGATCACCCAAATCACAAAGAATCCCTTGGTCGTTCGGGGCAATCCAGAGATGAAATCCATGGACACTTCTTCCCACTTCTACTGAGGTACGTCCAAGGGTTGCAATAATCCGGCGGGTTTCTGCCTCGGGGCTTTGACCTGCTGGCATACCAAACATTTACTGACAAACTCTGGCACTTCCTTCTTCATTCCACGCCACCAATAGAACTGTTTCAGATCTTGGTACATCTTGGTGCTCCCTGGATGTACTGAGAAAGGGGAGCTATGGGCATCCACCAAGATCTCCTCCCTGAGATCACTCTTGGCGGGTACGCACAACCGTCCCCTGAATAGAAGTCCACCATCCACTGCCACAGTAAACTCACCTTCCTGGTTAGTTCTTGCTTGTCTCCAAAAGTCCTCGAGGCCCGGGTCTCCCTGCTGGGCCTCCACTACTCGATGTCTTAGGGTCGGTCGTAATGACAATTGATTCAGTTGGGCTGTGACTCGATCTAGAACCACCGCTATCTCTGTGCGTTCCATCTCAGAACGCAACCTGGCTTGTCTCGTAATCAAAGCTGAGGTATGGGTCACCTTCTCGCTAAGGGCATCGGCGACCACATTCGCCTTGCCTGGGTGGTACAATATCTCAATCTCGTAGTCTTTCACCAACTCTAGCCACCTGCGTTGTCTCATGTTCAACTCCTTCTGAGTGAAAAGGTACTTGAGACTCTTATGATCTGTGAACATCTGAATTTTCTCTCCGTACAAATAATATCTCCACATTTTGGGGCAAAAACCACGCAGCCCAACTCTAAGTCATGAGTTGGATAATTGCGCTCATAGTCTTTCAACTGACGAGAAGCATAGGCGATCACCTTCCCGTTCTGCATTAACACACACCCTAGCCCTTTCTTGGAAGCATCACTGTAGACCACAAAGTTTCCTGAGCCATCCGGGACTGCAAGCACGGGAGCTGAGACCAGTCTATGCTTGAGGTCCTGAAAGCTTGCCTCGCAAGCATCACTCCACAAGAAGGTATTACCCTTTCGGGTCAACTGAGTCAAAGGTGCGGCTATTTTTGAGAAGTCCTTAACAAAAGCGTCTATAATAGCTGCGGACAAGAAACTTCGCACCTCTGTGGATCGTCTTAGGCGAGGCCAATCCGTGGATCGCCTCTATCTTGGCGGGATCCATCGCATACCACCGTCTTTGGACACCACGTGTCCTAGGAATGCTACTACTTGCCGCAACCGTAACTCACACTTAGAGAATTTTCGCATACAATGGTTGGTCCTCAAAGCTGACAACACCTTCGCCAAGTGGATCTCATGCTCTTCTGTCGTCTTAGAATACACCAAAATATCGTCGATGAAGACGATCACAAATGTGTCAAGGAACTCCTTGAACACCCTGTTCATTAAGTCCATAAAAGCGGCTGGGGCATTAGTCAATCCAAAGGACATTACCGTGAACTCGTAATGTCCATACCGACTGGCAGCGATCTTGGAATATCCTCGTCTTTGATGCATGCAATCGATGGTACCGATCGCAGTCGATCTTAGAAAACACCCGTTGCCCTGTGAATCTGGTCAAGCAGTCATCGATTACGGGAAGGGTACTTATTCTTTATTGTTACCTTATTCAACTCTCGGTAGTCGATGCACAACCGCATCGATCCATCCTTTTTCTTTACGAATAGAACTGGCGCGCCCCACGGTGAAACGCTAGGACGGATGAAACCTCTATCCAGGAGTTCCTGTAACTGGGTCTTAAGCTCCTTCAACTCTGCTGGAGCCATTCTGTAGGGAGCCTTAGATAACGGAGTCGTTCCAGGCTCGAGCTCAATGCTAAAGTCAACCTCTCGAACTGGAGGTAATCCGGGCAACTCCTCTGGGAACACATCGGTAAACTCTCTAACAACAGAGACCGAGGTCACCTCAGGTCCCTTACCTTTCGTATCTGAAACACTAGCCAAGAAGGCCCACGCTCCTTTACTTACCAACCTCCTTGCCTTCAGAGCGGAAATCATCTTCGGGATCTCTCCAGCCTCAGTTCCCCTAAACTTGAAACTAGACTCAGTCGGAGGTCGGAACACCACCTCTCGCTGATGACAGTCGATGTTGGCATGGTTCGCAGACAACCAATCCATGCCTAGGATTACATCGAAGTCGTCCATGTCTAGGACCACGAGCACCACATCTAACACATGATTCGCCACAACCACCGCCCTGGACTTAACCTTTTCGCGAACAACTAATTCCATACCACACGGAGTGGCAGCGGCGGTTCAAAATCTAGTGGTTTCTACCTCTAACCGAGCTTGACCCACAAACACAGCGAGAAATAAGCGAGTGGGTACTACCGAATCAAACAAAACAAAGGCAAGGTGGCCTAGAACGGGTAGCGTACCTGTCACCACTGAGCCAGACCCTCCTACATTCCTGTTCGCGGTTGCATAGACTCCGCTCTTCTGACGGTCCCCCTGGTTCGCTTCATCCTTTTTCACCGTGCAGGCCCAAGCGAGGTGCCCTGGTTTACCACACTTATAACGAGATCCTCTCGATCTACGATCCCCGCTGCGCACCACATTGGGCGACAAGTGGCCCACCTTTCCGCAGTTGTTGCATGTCTTATTAGTTGCGTGACAGGCTCCAGTGTGTTGTCCTCCGCAACGGTAACACGAACCTCTGCCCGGGGTCTGTTTCATCTGTTGACCCTGCACCCCGGGTCGGATGGGCCTAGCGAAAGCCTGTTCAAACCTCCTCTTCTGGCCTACCCCACGAACTCGGCGGGCTCGGGCGCTGACTATGCTGCTCCTTCGTCTTTGGAGTACAAGCGTCCAACAGGGAGGCCACTCGGATGGCTGCAGCGTAAGTCTTTGGTTCATGGGCAACCACAGCCCCCTGAATATAACTGCGCAACCCTGCTAGGAATCGATCAACCTTCTTCTTTTCTGTATCGACCAAATCGGCGGCAAAGCGGAACAACATGGTAAATTCATGCTCATACTCTTCCACTGGTTGACCGAACCCCTACTTCAACTGAATGAACTCTGTCTGTTTCTGGAGCCTAGCCACGGCCGGGTAGTATTTCTCAAAAAATACCTCCTGAAACTTCACCCAAGTCACTGGTCCGGTGCTGACATCAATGGACCGAACTGCAGCTTGCCACCACAAAAGAGCACGACCTGAACGAGCAGTAAATAGCACACTGCGCACCTCACGGTGTTTGGGGCAGCACATGCGCTCAAATACTGATTCGACCGCTGCAAACCAAGCCTCTGCAGCCATGGGATCTACACTTTGGCCATCGAACAGGGGTGCGTCGTACTTCTTAAAATCCCTGAGGTACCTTACCTCCTCAGTCGTCACCCTATGGGTCTGGGCTGACGCGACTCCCTGGTTTTGAACAGCTGCTATCACCTCATTCTGGCTTGTTATAACTCCCAGGGCTTGGGTAAGCAAGGCCGACTGACCTGCCAGAGTCGTCTGGACGAGCTCCTGGAGGTTGGCTAAGAATACATTGGTCATCGGTGGAGCTCGCTCGCCCCCTTGCTCACGTACTCCTTCATTTTGCCCCGCGGACTCCTCGACGGTCAGAGCATCCTGATTTGGCCCCTCCTGATGCTCGGAGTCCATAACACGCTCAGGATTAAGGTCAAGTCACTATTGGTCATCTACGAAGTTATTAGTCTCATACTGTTAACAGTGTTACATCAATAGGTCTAATAATTCACGGTCTGGTCTTGTACAATCTCATTGCACAGGATGCCTCCACTCGCATGTCAACCACATGAACGAGTCAGATCACCTCGTTTGTATCTAATACAAAGCGGGTCGCATCCAGAGCGTATCCAGGATTAGGTCTCCAACCCTATCCATATAGGGTAGACCGTTCGGGTCATTAACTCGAACGTGATCCTTCCTGTGTGTCCACTACACACCGTTCAAGTTCCAGTTCTCTCATAAATTCAATGACCCTAGAGCTTAGTTTATTGATCAAAGTTTGTAAAATTGTGAGACACAAAGTGATGAAAGAAATAACTCTTATTTATTTCAAATGGTAATGTTACAAACAAAACGAGATTACGGCATACATCCCAACAGATAACAGTGGTGCAGTGACCAACACAAGGGAAGCTCGAAGTCATAAGAGGGGCAAGCATATTGAACGGAAGTATCACCTGATATAGGAGATTGTGCATCACGGAGGCGTGATCGTCACAAAGATAACCGAGCACAACGTTCCTGATCCATTTACAAAGGCTCTCACGCTAAGGTGTTTGAGGGGCACCTAGAGAGTCTAGGTCTCACGAGTGATTTCTGACTAAGACAAGTGGCAATTTTGTACAAAGGGTATTTGATGCCCTAGTTTATTGTATTTTTGCATTTATGAAATGTATATGTACTCCACTAGTGTAACACCCCAAAAAAACGCAACTATACTACAAGGGGTGATACTCCAAGTTATGTCGCTCGCACATAGAAATTTCAGTGACATAACGGCATAACTAGGACTATTCCAAAAAATTTCTGTCACTGGATAAGCTAAACACTTCCAAAAACACGACCTCACGGGTACCCGGCCTCCACCGAACTACAATAAACACACAGTGGGTTCGGATCCTGAGTCCACAAACAACCACACTTACTTAAAACATGCTTTCTAGCTTAGTTGACAAAAATCGAGCAGTCATTCTCAAATATACTTAAAAGTACGATGACGAGCGACACATGCAAGTTTATCTTAATAATTTAAACGATCCAACAAAAGAACAACATAAAAAAAAAACACAACGCGAACCCTTAAAACAAGAGAACAACCCTAAGTCTAACTAAGCCTAACACGTCCATCCATAGCCTTGCAAAGTCCCGCCAACACCTGGTCATCTCGGTGTTTCGCCTTACCGCAAATAAAACACACAAAACGAGGGGTGAGTATAAAATACTACTGTAAGTAACCCGCCGTCCAACGTAAAGCGAAGACAAAGAAAACAAGGTCGAGTCCACGACTCGGGTGGTACATGACTCGTTACGTCCTACTGATTTTGACTTCTCGGCGACCACGACTTACTTACTTTCTAACTCTGTCCTACCCTTGGTTTCGGACTAAGTTGGCAACAATAAGCGGTGCTACGCCACAAACTCACGACCACGGGGCTCTCCGGGGGTCTCATCTAGGGTGAAGGAACATGTCCAACCCTCTGCAACTCGGGAATCACTCCCTGAGCCCGAATCCAGGACGAAGAGCGTGTCCAACGTCCCCTACATCTCGGGAATCACTCCCTGAACCACGAACTTAGGGCAAGGAACGTATCCACTACCCCCTGCACTCTGGGAATCACTCCTCAAGCTCTTCTATTAGATGGAGGGCAAACCCCACATCCCATGTCAACTTGCCAACCTAGAGTCACAGCCTGCTAAGGGTTATACAGTGAGGACTTGATGCATGAATAGCGTCTGGATGTATTAACCTAACCTAGGGTACACAACGTCTCCTCGGCCATCACAGAACTAAACATATCTCTACACACGCCCATGCTTGAGGGTACACACATTCACAATCATCATGCTTATAATTTGCCACGAGGTCTACATCAAACATAAAAGGATATTTCGAGTTTCGTCATATGGGAATAAGCAAGCAAGACATGAATTTCTACAAGGCCTAGAGCCGAACTACATCTATGATCTAACATTCAATTATCAAGATCACAGTCATACACAAACCACGAAAGTCGTGGCATATACATACTGAAATCCCTAAGCCCTACACTTAAGGGTGGGATAGTCCAATGACTACTTACGAACTCCAACAATCGAGCGAAAAAGAGAAAGCGGCGTGTGCACCAAGGTACTTCCTATTCCAATTAGTCCCTAACGTAGAAAACACACACTGATTAGTAACTCGAAACACAAATGATACCTTAAAGCGCTTTCGAGGCGCGAAACTTACCCGACGGAGACCAAACGAACTAAGGAATGGCGAGGCGATCGTGCACTGCGGAAGAATGCGATCGCGACTCGCAGACGACAGCGGCGGCGGCGCGTGGGATCGCCGACGGCTGCGAAAAACTAGATCTGGCCTCCTCGAAGCCCGATCTACCCGAAACCGGCTTCGGTTCGTCAAAAACCCGCCAAAAACCGCCTGAACCGGATGGAAGAAGCTCGCGGGTCTCGCGGATCTGGCCGGCGTCGACTTTGGCTGTGACGGGGCGCCGGCGGCTTCACTGCAGGAGAAGGGAGGCGTCGGCGACTCCTTGCTTGCTCGGAGTAGGCTGCGAGAGAGAGAGAGAGAGAGAGAGAGAGAGAGAGAACCGAACGTGAGAGAGGACAGAAAAACGGAGAGGAAGGAGAAGAAGGAAAAAGGAAAGCCGAGAGGGAGGGGGGAGAGAGGAAAAAGAGAGAGAGAGAGAGGGGTGGGTGCTCGCGCGCCTCTGCCGGAAAAGCAAAGCAGCGGCGTGGCTTTCCAGTGCTGGAGCAGCGAGGAAGAAGACGATTTCTCTTTTTTTTTTTTTTTTTTTTTTTTTTTAAAGGCACCAATCGTTACAGTAACCTCCTGAGAATTTTCCTAGGAGCATGTGAGTGAGGACAAAGCATTGAAAGGACCCCGTGTTGGTTTGTGGGGATAGTGTCTTCACTCTTACCTTGGTCATGGATGATATAGTAGACGCGGCCAGTCGCAGAGGATCACCGGGCAGGGGCGTTACAAATGGTATCGAGCGAAACCTCCCGAGTAAGATGTGGTTCGGGGACGAACCAAGGCGGAAGCTGGTGGGCATGTGACGCCCGAGGAAGAGGGGTACATGAATGAACCGAGTCCACATCTGAATGAGAGGGATCTTGAGGACATGAAAGTATGGTGCCCGAGGAAGAGGGGTACATGCGAGTGACCATGAGGATATGAAAGTATAGTTGAGAAAAGCTTAAAAGAATTGATAGCTACTACCTATACCAACAAGGTGCACCTTCCTTTTCGGTGGCTCAATCATAGGAACTCCACAGTTAAGCGTGCTTAGTTTGGAGCAATTCTATGTTGGGTGACCTCCTGAGAATTTTCCTAGGAGCATGTGAGTGAGGACAAAGCATGCTGAAAGGACCCCGTGTTGGTTTGTGGGGATAGTGTCTTCACTCTTACAAGCAGTCATGGATGATATAGTGACGCGTGGCCTGTGTCATGAGAGGATCACGGGCACGGGGCGTTACAACTAGCTTTAGTTCAAGTGGGAATTTGTTGGGGTGTATGCTCTAGAGTCGTGTAGTTTTTAACATTTGATGTATATAAATCAAGGTTCGAAATGTCGATGTCGATGGAAATTTCGAGGTCCAAATTTTATGAAAATGTCGATGGATTAATATTTGGAGAAAATTCGAGATTTTAAACTAATGTTTTTTCCCTTTTTTTTCTTTTTTCTTTTTTCTTTTTTGTTTTTTTCCTTTTTTGGTTTTTTTCCTTATTTGTTTTTCCCTTATTTGTTGTTTTCCTTATTTATTTTTTCCTTTGTGTTTTCTTTTCCTTTTTTGTTTCTTTCCTTTCTTGTTTTTTCCTTATTTGTTGTTTTTCCTTATTTGTTTTCTTTTCTATTGTGTTTTCTTTTCCCTTTTTGTTTATTTCCTTTTATGTTTCTTTCCTTTTTTTTTTTTTTTTTTTTTTGTTTTTGTTCTTCCTTATTTCTTTTTGTGTTTTTTTCTTTATTTGTTCTTAATTTAATTTTTTTTTTTTTTTTTTTTCGAGTCTTTGTCTCCTGTTTTTGTTGTGTTGATTTTTTGTGTAAAAGTCTAGATTTTGAATTGTTGAGATTTCAAGTATGACCTTTCATAATTTTAATTTTTCGCCAATGCACTATTCCTCTCACAACCCTAGGATTATGAATCATGATTTCTCTGGATACCAAGTGTCTAATCCTTACCATTCTGAATCTATGATTTATGAAAATTGTTTTTATGGTAATCATATAGGCACTTGGACCCAAAATTTTTCCTACTCCAACTAATCTATAGAAAACTCTTCTCTTGTGGATTTATTGAATGAGTACACTTAAGAGTTGAGGGTTAAAAATTTGTGTCATGTTGAATTAGAATGGTGGGATAGGTTGGAAACTAAAGTGGTAGAACTTGGGGCAACAATAAATGGAATGACTCGTCATCTTAATCAAATGGTTGAATCCCTTAAAATCCTACATGAGCAAATTCTTATCATTGCCACTGGGGAAGAGCATCCTAGGAGGAGTTATGCATATGATAGTGAGGATGAGTTGGAAGAGACTGAAACACACCAAAAACAGGTTTGTGAGGTAGAGAATGGAAATGCAATCACTTCCGCAGAAGAAATTCAGGTGATAGAGTTCGAGGTTGAAAAGTCTCCCCTCTCTTTATCTCCAAAAGATTCTTTTAATAAAAAATTTTCCTATACTCACGAGTCTTGTTCTGAATTTTGTTTTTTTATTTCAATAAACAAAAATAACAAAAATATTTATCTTTCAGGTGCCCAAGAAAAACAAGAGAGTCTTTTAGACTTAGAAGGTTATATCAACTCATGCAAGAATGGCCCGAAGAAATATGAGAAATTTTACGTGCCTTGATGCCAACCATGGGTCCAGTCTAGCTAAAGACATTAAAGAAACCGCTTCTTGGGAGGCAACCCATGCTTTTATTTCCATTCATTTATTTTTGTTTTATCTTCAGTTGTTTTGTTTGTTTGTTTAATTCTTAGTTTGCTTTGTTTTGTTTTGTTAGGTTCCTGTTGATGTCGTCCCTCGTGAAACCCATGCTCCTGTTCTGTAGTACTTTATCTCACGTGACTTGGTCGTCCAAGGAATTCAAAAGAAAAATGAATATCTTCAGTACTCATTACAGTATTGTTCACTCTTACCCTTCTTACTTTCTTTGAGCTTATTTTGCAAACATTGGGGACAATGTTTAGTTTAAGTTTGGGGGTGGGATGTGTTGTTTATCTATTGTGACTGTCCTGAGTATGTGTTGAATTGTTGATTGATCTTATGCATAAGTATGATTATGATGGCCTAGAATGAGATTTGAAAATTTTTGTGATTCTGTTGAAACTTGAGAGCATGATATGAATCTGAGAGAAAAAATACATTTTTTAATTGATATAAATAATACATTTTTTTAATTGATATAAATCTTCGTACTCACTTCCTCCGCATGTTATCTACAATTTCTTAAAAGTATAAATAAAAATTAGTTATAAAAGATTATAATCTTATCCTTTTTTAGCTTATTTTTTTATTAATAGCTAAAAAATATATAATTTTATGATTGGAAGATAAGAAAAACACATTTTAAACTAACTCATATTACAATTTAACATAAATGTAAAGATATTCATTTTGGGCAGAAATATATATGATATTCATTTTACTTTTTAAAAAAAGTATACTCATTTTGAAATTAATTATTTTAAAATAGCATAGATATTTGATACTTTATTTTTTTATGTAGTTATTTAAAACTTCAAAAAAATAGAGAGAAAAATACATTTTTGGTCACTCAATTTGCAAGTGAGTTTCTATTCTGTCCCTACGTTTTCAAAATCGAACAATGAACTCCCTTAATTTGGTAAAATAGTTAAATTAAATCCCTAAATGTTAAACACTATAAAATCTTAACGTGGCATTTTTAAAATTTAAAATAAAAAATTATTATTATTATAAAATAATAAATTAAAATAAAACTTATCTCTCTATTTCCTATCCCCTTCCCTCATCACTTGACTCCGCTTTCCCTTCCTCTTCCCCCCATCTCTCTTATGAGAAATTTAAGAAGAATTTAAAAATCTAATCTACCTTGTTAACAACAAACAAGCCTATTAGATCTAAAACCCCAAAAATCTCAAAACCAAAATGATATCAAAGAAGCCAAAGAATTCTAATATCAAAATGTTAAGTAACCCTTGACAATTGGATCTAACAACCTTGCTTAAATAAACAAGACCTTTAGATAACTCAATTTCAAAGACCCCAAAACCAATTTTGAAAATCAACTCAAGGAAAGTAAAATCGGATTACCTTGTCGATCAAACATCTCAAGGCAAGAGAACTTGTATGAGATCCGAATCACCATCCACACAAGCAAGATTGATCAAGTCAAGCTTGAATGATTCTAAGCATGCAACCTAATCTACATAGAATTGCAAAGACATAGCTCAAAGGCTATAAAAAAGCTCAAGGCCTCTTTTGATTACATTTTTAATCTCCCCTTTTTTTTCCTACAAGGTACATGGCTTTATATAGCCTCAAAATCAACCCTAGAGTAACCTATGGTCAATTGAAAGGTTGTAACTTACATCCCCATCAATACCATGATCTCCACTAACCAAATTGTAACCTAAATTATTGAAAACAAGACTTTAAAACTGAAATTTACATCAAAATATCCATAAATCCGAGATTGAAGTCTTGTACTAATCTTGAAAGTCTTTGTAACCTTCCATGCATAAATGAAGCTTCACTTGATTTAAATTGAAACCCTTGTTGCATAAATGAAGCTTGAGTTATCTTTAAAGATACATTTATTGCACATGAGTTCATTAAATGCATCTTGATTCGTCATAAATGACGTTGGAGAACATTTATTTCAACTCCATTTTGAAGCTTTTTCTCTCGTTTTGCATAGCATGATGATTCGTATCATTCTCCCCTTCTTCAAGAAGATTCGTCCTCGAATCTAATGATGTTGTTGTACACAAACTGAAAATTTATTTCAATGAAGTCTTGCTTTCTAGAATTTCTTCCTCGTATCATTTTCTTTGTGAAAGATTGCTGCAAAAACAAGTTAAGAAAATACAAATGACCTCACAACACTCCCTCACAAGTTTACACTCAATAATATTTAGGTCACTCATGTTTGCACTCAATTTTGAGAAAACACATTGATTCTCAATCTCACGTCTCAAAATTTGTATGGAGAAGCCAAGATAATTTGCAATTCAATGGATAATTGCACACTTTGAAAACAAACAAACTAACTTGACATTTGAAAAAATTTAAGGCCATAGTTAGATAAATGAAGAAGAAGCAATGTAACTTATGGACAATAACCGATATTGGAATTTTTAAATATAAGAGTTACTATTTGAAACTAATGGTTGGAAAGTTCAATGCGAAAAATGTAATCGCCATATTTAATATGTAACAACCAACCTTTAAAACTTTCAAAGTGTAACATCAATGAATGAATGTCAAATGGTTATATTAAACAAAAATGATCAGTTCAAATGAGAAATTTTCAGATCTAGCATGCTTTAGAAGAAAAAACAGCAAGAACAACATAAGAACACATCTTCTCGGTTTTAGCAGTTTTTCAGAACAAGTTATAAACATGCATATTTTTCAGCCTAAAGAAAGTCGAACTAGAAATTTTCATAGAAGACACATTTATAGATCAGAGCCTGATCTACAACATTGATGAAGACTTGAAATTGAAATAACAAACGGAAATATGAGTTTTTTGTACTTTTCGACAGATTACAAAAACTGGACAGATTACAAAAAATGAAACAAAACATGAAAATTTGAAAAAATTCAAGATAAACGCAAAGGAAACATATATCCGATCTTGAGCCTAACGCTCTGATACCAAATGATGAGAAATTTTAAGAAGGATTTGAAAATCTAATCTACCTTGTTAACAACAAACAAGCCTATTAGATCTAAAACCCCAAAAATCTCAAAACCAAAATGATATCAAAGAAGCCAAAGAATTCTAATATCAAAATGTTAAGTAACCCTTGACAATTGGATCTAACAACCTTGCTTAAATAAACAAGACCTTTAGATAACTCAATTTCAAAGACCCCAAAACCAATTTTGAAAATCAACTCAAGGAAAGTAAAATCGGATTACCTTGTCGATCAAACATCTCAAGGCAAGAGAACTTGTATGAGATCCGAATCAGTCCACAAGCAAGATTGATCAAGTCAAGCTTGAATGATTCTAAGCACGCAACCTAATCTACATAGAATTGCAAAGACATAGCTCAAAGGCTATAAAAAAGCTCAAGGCCTCTTTTGATTACATTTTTAATCTCCTTTTTTTTCCTACAAGGTACATGGCTTTATATAGCCTCAAAATCAACCCTAGAGTAACCTATGGTCAATTGAAAGGTTGTAACTTACATCCCCATCAATACCATGATCTCCACTAACCAAATTGTAACCTAAATTATTGAAAACAAGACTTTAAAACTGAAATTTACATCAAAATATCCATAAATCCGAGATTGAAGTCTTGTACTAATCTTGAAAGTCTTTGTAACCTTCCATGCATAAATGAAGCTTCACTTGATTTAAATTGAAACCCTTGTTGCATAAATGAAGCTTGAGTTATCTTTAAAGATACATTTATTGCACATGAGTTCATTAAATGCATCTTCAATCGTCATAAATGACGTTGGAGAACATTTATTTCAACTCCATTTTGAAGCTTTTTCTCTCGTTTTGCATAGCATGATGATTCGTATCAACGACATTGATGCCCACAGATGCACAACATTAGGTCGGAATGCATGCATTTGTTGTGTTTTGGTTGCAGATCTAGGTGGTTGATTGGCGTCTAGCGAAAAGTCGTAGCTCTGGTGGGGCTTTAGATCCAGCGGTAGGTGGTAGGTGGTTGGCGTTGGCTAGCTTTCGGAGGGCTTTGTGGTAGTTTGCGAAGCTTGCGACTAGTGTGTGCGACAAGCAGATGGGATCGACGACAAGCGAACAACCTTGTGTAGTGGTAACGTGCAACGTGACTGGAGCTTCAACATGGATCCGAGGCGACCAACATCTTTGTGAGCGGTGACAACTTAGAGTCGATGGAAGGCAACATACAACTATATGGAGCCCAACGTGTGGTGGTCGGTGACTAGTCGTGAGCTGGCCCAAAGGAAGAAGAAGAACACACAGTGGGCGATTGAAAAGGGAAGGGAAAGAGAAGAAATTTTTTAATTTTTAATTTTTATTATTTTATAATAATAATCGTTTTATTCAAAAAATTATTATTTTAATATTAAAAATTCTCACGTCAACAATCTGTTAAAGATTTAACATTGTTTCCTTCTAAGGAACTCAATTGAACTATTTTACCAAATTAAGGGACTTGTTTGTTCGATTTTAAAAGTCAGGGACTCAATAGAAACTCACATGCAAACTAAAACAAAGAATCTATTTTCCCAAAAATATATCATTATTAAACTCATCAAACTATAAATAATCCATTACAAGGATGGGTCAGGAAAATAAAATCTTAAATTATACAAGAAAATTTATTTTATTAAGTTTGAAAAACAAATCTTAAATCAAGATTTTAAAATTGACGAAAACAAGCCTTTAATAAAATTGTACAATATTCATAAAATAATATTATTTAAAATCTCAATTTTATGATTGACGAAAACAAATCTATATTATTTCTAGAATTGAAAGAATAAAATCATATAAACATTGAAGTTTATTTGAATTCCAAATTAATGAATTGAAATCTTTTTGAATCACATGTAATATTTAAAAAAAAATATTGTAAGACATTCATTTATTTAAAATGTATGAAGGCAAATGAATAATTAATGTGAGAGATATTGAAAAAACGGTGTGGGCTATTTTGTTCAAACTTCTTTTTGTTCTTTAAAGAAATTTGTAAAATATATATAAATTAGTAAAAATACAAAATCACGATCTTAGAATTTATGGAAATAAATTCTTAATAATTAAATATTGAGAAATTGTTGGAAAAAATTGTAAAAAAAAGCTAAAATCAACTCACACTTTAGAACTCCAAGTTTAACAAGTATGTCTTCCAAATGCAAACTTCAGAGCTCCTACTGTGCAACTCCTTGTCCGAAATATAGATTTCCTAACTATAGACTAAAGAACTCTACACTCCAAACATAGATTTCTAACTTCCCAGACTTACTACCCTTCAACTTCTTGTCTCAAACAATCGCTAAATAAACACAACATTTCGATTTGAAGAAAAAAATCATATAATATTTAAATAACAAATGCCTCATTTGTAGAAAAATCAGAGAAAAAAAAAAAGGAAGATTGAAGTACATGAATGGAAAATCAAGCAGTGGAGGGGCATTGCCAATTCTACTGAATTTGAAAACGAATTTAAGGTAAAAACTATGCTATGAAATGTTACAATAACAAAGAAGTTGACTCCAAGTAAAGGAAAAACAACCCAATATGCATACCTTAATCGCGAACCTACCAGTAGAACTCTCTGGCGGTAATATTTCTTCAATGATTGAAAGTGTAAATTTGCAAAATAGTGCATGAAGAGGCATTTAAAAAAAATAAATAAATAAATCAAAGCTAAAATTTGTAGAACTAAAAAACTAGAAAAAAAAATATTGGGTAAAATAAAGGCTAGCTATCGAGAAGGATATAACGTGCATCAGATTTACAAAGGAAAGAGAATAGAAAAATGTCACTTAGGACCAAATGCCAAAACCATAAGTACATCCTCTGTTACTCATAAGATTTAGAGAAATATCATGATTTTTGTTCGAATCGGTCATCAGGTACCAGCTTCGAGAACAATGTTGCAGTACTCTTCTTCAATTGCTAGAGAGAGAACTGGGAGAATAATGGAGTAGAATAGAAGTGTTATGATCAGTGTTTTAAAAAGCCCTCCGAGGCGCGCGCCTAGGCGCATCTAAGAAGGCGCGCGCGAGGTGTCACAATCATACTGGAAGAACGTATGTTTGTGAACCTCACAGTGATGAGATGTGCCATGATGCGATCGATGAGGACGGTGCATCATCTAACACACCAAGATAGGTGGGTTGAAGACATGTGAGACTGGGGCCAACCATGTCGTCGGAGGGGTCGATTTATGGGCGTATGACTCCTCGCCAAAATGACGTGCAAGGGAGGAAGACCCAATATTTCACATAATATACTTAGGGGTACCATGGTGTCGACTCTCCACCACCCCTGGACTTGTGGGACTAAGCGAGTCACCCCGTGGCACGTTCACGTGTCATGGCTGGGGCGAGCGTCACAAGAGAAGTGTCTTAGGCGTTCCCTTTGTAACGGGTTTTCAAGGGACCGTGTCGGGCGACACAGGTGTGCCGACATTGTGCCCCTTCCCATGGCTTGGAGGTTCAGATATAGGGGTCGTTAGCGGCCAGCGATCCGAGAATGTCCCGTTAAAGCCAACTCATGGGAAAGACAAGTGCAAGTACACGGGACGGCGACGTAATGCGGCCGAGTTATATTTCGGCTGCTTATTTACTCGATGCTTGGTTGAGGACTGAAGAACCTCGCCTAAGGCCCGACGAAGCCACAAATCGTTGCGATCATAGAGATGGGGCAGGAGTTCCCCTTAAAGCTGATCATGTTCGAGGGATGATTCATGGCACCGCACGGTGCGAGAGGTACGATCGTGACATTTGGTATCAGAGCCAACCTTTGTGCGCGCAGTCGGACAAGAGTTGAATGGGTCCGTTGTGACGATGAATTAACGTTAGCAAGAGAAATCATATGTTAAGCAAGAATGGGCAACAATTTGGCAGGCATATGAGGATAATGTTGGCGTTGGTTCAGTTCAAGCGAGTTGTCCAAACGAGACGCGACTTCCACATGATGCCCAAAAGGGGCAAGTTGAGCAGTTGGCGTGTGCAAGCCAACGAGTGAGTTGTGCGGGCGGTGGTGCCCGATTGAAGCGCCATAGTGCTCAAATTGAGCAGTTGGCGTGTGAAAGCCAATGAGTTGTACGAGCGGTGATGCCCGAGTGAAGCGCCAGAGTGCGCAAGCATAGTGATGTGGCCAGGAGTGCCAACACACAGTGGGTTATGTCAATGTGCTTTCAGACTTTGCTACCGTGAGAGTTGGTGTCACGATGAGTCCATTCCGTGCACCGTGATGTGCCGCTCAGAGAATATGTGATGTGGTGGCCAGAGTGGCCAAGTGTGTCGGGGTGCGCTCCCCATGGCTAGGTAAGAGAATGCCTATGCCTTTTTGCCAAGTCATGTCTGGTGATTCCCGGGTCGAGTCCTAAAGTTGGGCGAGGTAGGCCCTAGAGAGGGATAGCCCACAGGGTGGCAGTTATTCGTGCTTGTGTTTCTGGTTGTCGGGCCAAGTCCTAGAGTTGGGCGCAGTAGGTCCCTTGGGTGGTACAGTTCATGAGTAGGTGACAGTTTTCATATTCGATCTGATGCACAATTATATTCAGCAAGTCCGTCAGTTGCAAGCCCGAGAAACGGATCGTCATCGGGATGATGCCGAGTTTAAGCGGGGGAGAGTCACAATCCATTGTGCAATGAGATTGGGTTGTGCCCCTTAGTGATGTCATCGAGGACGATGACAAGTTTAAGTGGGGGAGAATGTCACAATAATACTAGAAGAACGTATGTTTGTGAACCTCACAGTGATGAGACGTGCCATGATGCGATCGAGGAGGACGGTGCATCATCTAACACACCAAGATAGGTGGGCTTGAAGACATGTGAGACTGGGGCCAACCGTGTCGTCGGAGGGGTCGATGTATGGGCGTATGACTCCTCACCAAAATGACGTGCAAGGGAGGAAGACCCAATATTTCACATAATATACTATAGGAGGTACCATGGTGTCGACTCTCCACCACCTCTGGGCTTGTGGGCCTAAGCGAGTCACCTCGTGGCACGTTCGCGTGTCATGGCTGGGGCGAGCGTCACAAGAGAAGTGTCTTGGGCATTTCCTTTGTAACGGATTTTTAAGGGACAGTGTCGGACGGCACAGGTGTGCCGACATTGCGCCCCTTCCCATGGCTTGGAGGTTCAGATATAGGGGGTGCGTTAGCGCGGCCAGCGATCCGAGAATGTCCCGTTAAAGCCAACTCATGGGAAAGACAAGTGCAAGTACACGGACGGGCGACGTGTACGACCGAGTTATATTCCGCTGCTTATTTACTTGATGCTTGGTTGAGGACTGAAGAACCTCGCCTAAGGTCCGACAAAGCCACAAACCGTTGCGATCATAGAGATGGGGCAGGAGTTCCCCTTAAGGCTGGCCATGTTCGAGGGATGATTCATGGCGTCGCACGGTGCTTGAGGACTGAAGAACCTCGCTTAAGGCCCGACGAAACCACAAAGCGTTGCGATCATAGAGATGGGGTAGGAGTTCCCCTTAAGGCTGGCCATGTTCGAGGGATGATTCATGGCGCCGCACGGTGCGAGAGGTACGACCGTGACACAAGGCGCGCGCCTTCCATGAAGCCCTCGAGGCGCGTAAGGCGCGCGCCTCGGGGGCTTCTTCAACTTTTTTTTTTTTCGTTTTAGAGCCTTGAGACGTTTAAAACATAATAGAGCCTAAATGATTTGGTGTTCATAAAATATAATAGAGCCTTGAGACGTCGATATAGCATTCGAGATGTCATTGACCCCATTTCTTTAAAAGATATTGATGATAGTAATGAGTGGTTGATTGGAAGAATGGATGATGATTCTGAAGAGGATAATGATCTTGTCTTCGATAATGATTCTTTAACATGTGGTGATGTTTCAAGAGTTGTTGGAGCAAAAGAACCTGCACCTGCCTACTATTCTAGAGCTAAATCAAGAACCAAGAATAATGCTTCATGTTCATCCTCCACGTCCACACAACCATTGCCACGAGATCCACAACCTATGCCCCCACCTGTTAACTTGGATGACTATAAGAATGAGACTAATGAAGAAGATACAGATAGCTATATGTCCAATGATGAAGAGAATGCGGTTGAAGAAGAAGATCTATTTAGTGAAGAAGATATTGATGTTTAAGGCTTTTGATCTTGTAGTTTTTATAATTTATTAGTGTTGTATTGTAATTGTTTCATGTTTTTTAATAGAGTATCTATTGTCTCTATGTTCAAATATTAATACTTGAAAGTGGAACCTTATTTATTTTACTTATTTTCCTGGGTTAAAACTTAATTTCATCCCATGAAGGGTTTTTTTTCTTATTGTGTATATATACATATATATTTTATATTTTTTTTATATATAGTGCACCTTAGATAAAAAAGCCCGCGCCTTTTGGTGCGCCTTGCACCTAGGCTCCAGAGGGCTATTGCGCCTTAGTGCGCCTTGAGCCTTTAAAAACACTGGTTATGATGATATAAATTGGAAAATGACTGTGCAATATTAATTTTGACTGAGTTTCTCATAAAAAAATGAGTACTTATTCTGCTGGCTTAAATAAATTGAACTCAAGTTTAATTTTTTAATAAACCCTAATTATTAAAAATTCCAAATACCTCCATTAAGAAAAGTCACAGAAACCAAACCCGGCTGAACCACGTTTTCACTCCAGTTCATGATGCTTTAAAAATCTTCTTGTGGAGATGATTATAACATACTTTCATGGCCTTCAATTCATATATTCCCAAACATCGTTGACAAATGACAACATGGATGCTTAATATTGGATCCGTTGAGAACTCTCTCAGGATTGGCAACTTCTTCCACGATGAACCTCAGTCAAATAAAGGCCCATGTTGACACTCATGGACCAAGTGGTCCTAAAATGACTTGGGATAATCATCTTTGAAGTTTTTGATATCCTTCCTGTTAGAGCTCTGATAATCTTCAACTTCACCCTATGATACCAAAAGTCCATGTGATATTCAAAGGCAAAATTGAGCAAAATTTCAGAGAACCCAAATAAGAATTGACAGTAGAAGGCTGAAAAGATGACAACATGATGGAGAACATAAAAGAGAGTTTAATATAAAATATGAGCATAAAAAATTAAAAGGCAGGTTTAGGATACTCCTTTTGCGAGATTGACAAAAGCAACATCATCATCACCAACATCAGTCATTTCAAGGAAGTTAAATTATATGGCATTTAGTTCCATTAATTAACCATTAAAATAAGCATTCTATGGTTCAGAAGATCTAAACCAGCTTCCTACCTACTGACATTTTAACAACCTGAGGAATAAGTTTCCCATTTCCTTTTAACTTCTGCAGAAAATCATAGGACATGATAACGCTTATCAAGATTTGCATCCTATCTCCTGAAAAGCGCATAATATAGCAAGTCTTGCATTGTAAAAATGAGTAAGGACTCGAGAATTGTTGCATTTCCAATATCCACGTTCATATATTCCAGACATTCAACTTTAAAGGAAGAGTTTTATTGAGAACATGAGCCCAGTTCTGCAACGATGAAAAGGACAAGTATTGATTTAGCATTGTCACCATAATGACTAAAACCTAGAAACCTGCAACCACTAACCAAGTTTGTACTTTCAATTATCAAAATTAAAAGAAACAACATTAAGTAGTAGATAAATTAAACCAAATAAAGGAAATAAACATCCACCATGCTAATGAATGAATACAAAATTAGTTACCAGTCAAACTCTGATCAAAGACTTCACGTGCAGCGCTCAAAAGTGCCTTCTAAACGGTTCTGCTTAGCTTTAGGAGGTTGAGCCTTCTTCAGAGTAGGTGAGCTCTCTCAGTTGATAGCATCGCCGGTCCTGTTAGAACTGTTGGCACCACCGCCATCTCAACTGGTAGTTTGGGAAGTGGTGGCTACAATTTGAGCCCTCATCCTTTTCTACTAACTCGAAGACCATAAATTACCCAAAATAAATACTTCATGTCCAACGAAAAAGAAAAAAACTCCATGAGGACTAAGAACAACTATCACCGAGCAGGAAGTGGTCAAACCAGATGCAACAGCACCACCACCACCTTCCATTGCTGACAGTTTGTATCTAATAGAAAATTTGGCCTAGAAATTAAACACGATAACGAAGAATAAGGTGGGTCGAAAATTACACCCTATTGCTCATGTTTTTATATTATTCATCAGACAAAATCATCATGATTAAACTGGGACCAATCCCGAGAAATTTTTCTCACTAGAAAACACTTTACTCTCTACACCTATTGGAAACATTTGTTGGCCAAGTCACCTCATCAAACCCTTGCATTAAACTCCCACATGATTTGCAGCACATATAACGAAAAAAACGCCAATATACAAGATACCCAAATCAGTTAGTTGTTTCACAGATGAATAAATCTGTAATTTTGAAAAAATTAAACATGCAGCCCATAATGAATTATGCCAAGTACATCTTAAAATTACAATGACAAGAAAATTTGTTACAGATAAAGCAAAGCAAAGCAATTATGTAGTCAATACAGAAACTATGACCATGTAAATGTCTTTGAAAACATGCCTCTCAATGTGCAAAAAGAGTTTCATTACGCCGAGGAGGTCTATCAGGAATACTCCCAGGCTTGAACTTAGACGCTTCATGCCTAGCCAATTCAGGAGGCACAGGACTATTGCTTTGGATAAGCATTTGCTTGAGGTCATAAAAGACTTCAGAATCCTGTAAAGTCAAAAACGTTGTAGCGACACCTGTTTTTCCTGCACGGCCAGTACGACCAATACGATGTGTATACATTTCAATGTTACTGGGCATATCATAATTTACGACATGAGCAACATCGGGAATATCTATCCCACGACCTGCAACATCTGTGGCAACGAGGACATTATATCTCTTAGTTCTAAACCCTTCAAGACTAATTTCCCTTTGCTCTTGTGACTTCCCACCATGCAAAGTTGTAACACGATACCCTGACTTGTCCAAATTTTTGGCAACAGTATCAGCATTCTTCTTGGTGTTAACAAAAACAATAGCTGTTTTGTCACCCAAGTTATCAAGCAAATTCTGCAATCTATAAAATTTCTCTGATTCTTTCATCATAATAACATGTTGAGATATTAGGTCAGTTGCCTTCCCAGCCGTTCCAATGGTAACAACAACAGGATTTCTTAAATATTTTCTTGCAAGCCTCTCCACAGCTGGTGGCATGGTAGCACTAAACATGTACGTAGTTCGATATATTTTCTTCTCATCAAGCTCCTCATCCTCATTTTCAGGTTTAAGATTGCTAGAAGGCATTGCATCTAAAACACCCATAACTTGAGGCTCGAAACCCATATCTATCATCCTATCGGCCTCGTCTAACACAACATAATTACATTGATTAAGCACCGCATAACGCCTTTCCAAACAATCCAGCAAACGACCTGGAGTGGCAATGACAACCTCACAACCTTGCCTAATCTTAAATCCTTGCTCCTCAATTGATTGACCTCCAACAATTGAAACCACTTTAATACCCAAATAATGAGAGAACTTTACAGTCTCATCCTCAATTTGCTGAGCAAGTTCACGAGTGGGAGCCATCACTACTGCATAAGGCCCTTCCGCCTCATTCTCTTCGTTGATGGGAGGCAACCTTGTAATATAAGCAAGCATGGGAAGAACAAAGGCAGCAGTCTTACCAGAACCAGTCTCGGCAATGCCAATCACATCACGTTGTTGTAAACCTAGTGGTATGGCAGCCATTTGAATGGGAGAGGGTGTCTTATAACCAGCCCTTTCTACTGCCTTAAGAAGTTCCGTCGTCAACTTACTCTCAGTCCAACTCCTCATGGGGCGAGGGATCTTGGATCCCTTGTAGGATATATTGAAATCCTCTCTGAAAATTCTCCAATCCCTCTCAGTCATCTCCTCCAACTTCTTTTCACTCCAGTGTCGATCGACCCTCATATCAAATGAGTCATACAAATCAGCAGCTTTTTCCTTGAGTTTTTGGGCTGCAGCCTCCTCTGGCTTTTCCTCCACACCATCTTTCTTTCGTATCTCCTCCCTCATCTCTTTTTCATTCTTAGCCGCGAGTTTCTTCTGCTCTCGTCTATCCATGCCAGCACGGAACCCTCGTCCAAACAAGAGTTGGGCTTCGTGAGGATTTTGGTAAAGCAAATTCATGTCCCGAGAAGTATCCTCGGTGTTTTCCCAATCAAATGAGAAGCGGAATTTCTCACTAGGTTTAATAACACGTTTCTTAGGCTTCTTGGAGCCAAGGTACTGTTCTTTAATGGCATCCAACTCTTTGTCACGCTCTCGTTCTGCGAGCTTCTCTAAGCGAGCACGCTCTCGAGCCTTAGCCTCTTCCTCGCGCTCCTTCTCACGATTCCGTCGTTCCAAATCTCGATCACGATCTCTTTCTCGATCACGAGCTCTATCCCGATCTCGATCTCTTTCTCGGTCTCGCCCTCGATCTCGGTCGCGACGATCAAAGTCAGAAGGTTTGTGGTTATCAGAAAAATCAGATGAAGGTCTCTGAGAGTTAGAGAGGAGAAGTTGTTCTTGGTGACGTCTTTGAAGAGAAATTTCTTCTTGGCGTCGTTGAAGAGCTAATTGCTCGCGTTGGGCTTTAGTTAAGAAGACTGGTTTGTTATCAGTTGCAACATGTAAGGACTTAGAAGATGAAGCAGCAGCTAAGTCGTTGACACCAGCATGCCATTTCATCGTCAAAAGGTGGCGTTTGGTCCTGGAGATATAATACAAAAAGATATAAGATGCATCAAAATACATTAAAAAAAAATATCAATATAATGAGTTTAGAGTATCAGTTCAAGTCTTGAAGAAAAATTAAAACCAACAATATATAATTTATTATTTATCCTTCAAATGCAGCCCAACTTTGATCTATAATGTCATCTCTCACTCCATCTATTCACCTTAAACGATGTCGACTCACATTTAGCTCAATTAGATTACACACGGGCACATCTAGCTCAATTAGACTATCTACATTGTGAACAATACAACACGCTATAAGACAAAGTATGAACATCTATAAAGCTATAAATGTTTGGGTCAATTGACAATTATGCTTCTAAAGACCCTTAATCAGAATTTGCACATTTAGTGCTGAAGGGAAGATTTATACATGGTTTCATTTTTGAACCTGTTGTTTCATAAATCACACACACGAGGACAGAACTCATAATTCCATACTTTGTCCACATGAATAATATAACAATTTTGAGCTTGGTGTTTCTATCGAGAACCTGAAAGGTTTTTAAACTTTTATTTGTGGTATTTATTGTGGCCTTTTATTTTTGTAACACTTGTGAGTTATGAGTTAGGTGAGTTATTAAAGTTATGAGAGTTATTGAGTTATGAGCATTGATGTCATTTATAGTTTTTTTTTCAAATCGTTATTCAATGTTTACTTTTGTAAGCCTATATAAAAGCATGTCTATTTGATTGAAAAGACATCTCCCTTCATATCTTGTCCTCCACGTTTTTTCCTAACAAAGTGGTATCAGAGCCTAGTTGCAAAAATGGAAAGAAAAATGGCTTTGGATTGACACTAGCTTTTGGGAATTTTCGAACAAAACAATGTAATTAAATTTGTGTTTCATTACCTTATGTGAAGGGATGACAACCAAAAAAAAGGATGATGGTCGATACACTCCCCATATTATCGATTGGAGTCCTATCTCTATGGAGCATGGTAATTTTTTGGAACGACCCTTCACTGAAGAAGAAATTTTTTGTCCTGTCAAAGACTTGGGCTCGAACAAATCTCCCGGACCAAATGGCTACACTTCATGATTCTTTAAAAAATCTTGGAACATCCTTAAAGAAGACATCAAAAGGGTGTTCAATGATTTTTTCAAGAATGCAATCATAAATGCTAGCGTCAACGAGACTTATATTTGCCTCATTCCAAAGAAAAAAGCTCCCATATTGGTTGGTGATTACCGGCCTATTAGTCTAACTACTTGCCTCCACAGAATCATAGCCAAAGTTCTCTTGAAAAGACTAAAGAAAGTGTTCCCCACACCATTTCGGATTATCAATCAGCTTTTGTGGCAGATCGTCAAATTATAGATGTTTCTTTGATTGCGAATGAGCTCATTGATGTGAGGAAAAGACTGAAACAACTTGGTGTTCTGATCAAATTAGATATTGAGAAGGCTTTTGATAAGGTAGATTGGGAATTCCTTGATCTCATTCTTCAAGCAAAAGGGTTTGGGATTCTCTGCAGAAGATGGATTAGGGTTGTATTTCAACCACAAATTTCTCCATCCTCATCAATGGCAAGCCCAAGGGAAAATCCTTGCTTTTGTTGTGGGAGAGGTGCTAATCGGACCTCCATAACCTACCTACAATTTGCAGACGATACCATTCTTTTCTCATCCCCACAACCCTCTCATATAAATAACTTACACAGGGTTATTTTGGATTTCGAAAGGGCATCGGGCCTAAATATCAATTGGCAAAAATCGAAATTTTTGGGGCTGGAAACAGAGTACTCGGTTGCTGCCTCCTTAGCAGCAAACTGGAATTGTTCATTGGGTTCTTGGTCGATGCAGTACCTGGGCCTTCCATTAAATGGAAAACCGAAAAACCTTTCTTTCTGGATGCCAATGGTGGAGAAGATATAAAAAAGACGGCAATCTTGGGGGCAGTGTTTTAAAAAGCCCATTCGAGCGTGCGCCTAGGGGCGCCTAGGCTCAAGGCCCACCTTTAGCGCCTCGCCTCTTATCGCGCGCGCCTTCCATGAAGCCCAAGATGCGCACCAGTCGCGCGCCTCTGGGCTTCTTCAATTTATTATTATTTTTTTCAGTTTTAAAAGTAAAACTTACCGTTTTACTTATTTTAAATATATTTAGCTAAGAAAAGATTGATATTTAAGGCTTTTGATCTTGTATAGTTTATTAGTGTTGCATTTTTTTTTTTTTTTTGAACAAGGTAACAATACTATTTCATTGATATAATGAAAGTCAGTCCCGAAGGACAACAAAAAACAGCATGGAAGTAGTAAAAATTCAGAACCAAGCCAAAAACAACAAAAGACATAAACCCAAACAGCATGAAAATGAAACATAAATCAACAACAAATCGTTAGCCTGAAGCCAAGAAAGGCTGCCACGAGAAACACAAATCTGAGACAGAATAAGCCGCCAATTCCTTTGAAAGGGAACTCCAAGAGGAAGCCTTCTGGATGATGGAGTCAAATCTTCTTTCCCAAGGAACTCACTTGCCATCAAACAACCTCTGATTTCTTTCAAACCACAAATCTGAAACCATAGCCTTTACCCCGGCAATCCACAACACCTTAGCCTTAGCACCCAAAACAGGACCCACCAACAATTGGCGGATGTTCTTCGCAACCTCATCATCAAAAGCCCAAGAGACCCCAAAAATAGCCAACCACCTCTCCCAACAGTTCCTTGCATAAGGACAAAGGAAAAAAGTGTGCATAGACGTTTCTTCAGCCTGCCAACATAGGCTACACTTGAGAGGGTCATTAACGCCAGAGACGGTTGCTTTCTCTGCAGAACCTCAGAAGTATTAACCCTCCCCCAAAGCAAAATCCACAAAAACACATTTACCCGCGGCAATCTTCTTTCTCTGAAGGCCTTAGTTCAACCAAAAGCCCCAAAAGCAATACAAACTCCATTGACTCCTCCTCCTTTAGATTCCTCCTAAAAGAAAAACTCCACGCAGATGCAACCCCATCCCAGAAGTCGGCTACACATCCCTCGGGGTTATTGGAGAGCCGAAATAGCAGAGGGAATTGGGCCTTCAACACTGCATCCCCCACCCACCAGTCATACCAAAACTGGATTCTACAACCATTCCCAACCTGAAACCGCGACACGCCACATACTTCTTTCCAAACCCCAGCTATACGCAACCAAGGGCTTCTCAAGCTCCTCCCCTTGGCTATCAACGAGGACCATCCATTCACAGCTTCCCCGTGAATACTTGCCACCACTTGTCGCCATAATGCCGAAGATTCACTACCAAACCTCCAACCCCACTTTGCTAAAAAAGCCTTATTTCTCCTTTGCGTCCCCTAATCCCAAACCCCCCCTCCCAACATCCCTTTGCACAACGTCCCACCGCGCCAGATGATTTATCTTTGATCCGGATCTCCCCTCCCAAAAGAAATTTCTAATTCTTTTTTCCATCTGCTGACATACTGCCACAGGCAACTCAAAAAGAGAAAAGTAATATAGGCGATTTTCAAGTCAAGAAGAGCACAGCGTGTTAGCCCCCCTGGAGAGGTTAAATTTTCGCCATCTATCAATCCTTCTTTCAAAATTGTCTATAATCGGCTGCCAGAAGGCCAACCTACTTGGATACCCCCCAAGGGGCAGCCCTAGATAAGAAATAGGGAAGGCCCCCACCTTGCAGCCCAAAACATCTGCCATCCTTTCCACTGTTTCCTCTTCAACATTGACTCCAGAGATTGTTGACTTCAGCCAATTTACCTTTAGGCCTGAGCAAGACTCAAACAAACCAATAGTATCAACCAAAACCTTCAACATTTCCTCATCAAATTTACAAAACAGCAGCGTGTCATCTGCGAATTGCAAGATAGAGATATGAACTCTATCTCTACCCACCACAAAACCTTCCATCAGCCGTTTCTCAACCATTTGCTTTACAAGAAAACATAGGACCTCAGCCACCAACAAGAATAGAAAGGGAGAAAGAGGGTCTCCCTGCCGCAGCCCCCTAGTAGCCTTGATTCTTCCCCTCGGTCTTCCATTAATAAAAACAGAAAAGGTAGGACTCAAGATGCACCCCAAAATCCATTGGATCCATTTGGCATGAAATCCTTTTAGCACCAAAACTTTCTCAAGAAAGTCCCAATCCACACAATCGAACGCCTTTTCCAGATCAATTTTCAGCACCCATCCTTTTTTCCCCTTCGCTCGGTACTCCTCCACCACCTCATTAGCAATTAGCACTGGATCCAGAATCTGTCTTCCATGAATGAACGCACTTTGAGCATCAGAAATGATTGAGGGCATGACCTCCTTAAGCCTCTCTGCCAGCACCTTGGCTAACAACTTGTATGAAGAAGTAACCAGGCTGATAGGCCGAAAGTCTCTTACAGATTTGGCCCCCTCTTTCTTCTGAATTAAACAATTGAAGGTTTCCTTTTGGCCCATATTTAAGTGCCCATTCTCAAAGAATTCATCAAAAAACCTCAAAATGTCGGCCTTAAGAACATCCCAAAACCTTATATAGAACTCAGTGGTGAAGCCATCAGGCCCTGGCGCTTTGCTTCGCCCCAACCCTCTCAATGCTGCAAGGATCTCCTCATGGGAAAAAGGC
This sequence comes from Trichosanthes cucumerina, assembly GCA_036507285.1. Classification (NCBI taxonomy): domain Eukaryota; kingdom Viridiplantae; phylum Streptophyta; class Magnoliopsida; order Cucurbitales; family Cucurbitaceae; genus Trichosanthes; species Trichosanthes cucumerina. The sequence continues at coordinate 31,699,502 of CM071842.1, read as the reverse complement.
TTAGTCAAAGAAATGTTCTGTGCATCAGAGACCGTTTCCCAGCTAATCAAAGGAGGCATAAACCTGCTCCCTCCAGCCCGCGAGTAAAGGGAAGTAAAGAAGTCCACAATTTCTTTTTCAATGTCCCTTGGCAATAATAGGGTCAGACCACTCAAGCTTGTGATTTCCACGATGAGCCCCCTTCTTTTCTTTGCAGCCAAGAATCTAGGAAAGAAGGAGGTATTTTCATCCCCTTCCTTTAGCCAAGAGAGCTTACTCTTTTGCATCAAATCCCGTTCCTCCCTAATGTACAACTCAGCCAATTCCCCCTTAGCTGCATTCCTAGCCGACAGCTCCAAAGCTGATAACGGGTCGGAGTCTGCTTTGCTGTCCAACCACTTAATTTCTTCTACTAAATCAGTCTCCTTCTGCCTTTTTTGCTTTTCAAACTCAGCATACCACTTCTTCAGAGCCTCTTTAACAGCTCGAAGCTTGGCGGCAATTACAAAGCCAGCCCATCCCCTAGAGGTGTCCCTGCCAAGCGTCTCTTCCACAGCCTTAACACAATCTGCCTCCCCAAGCCACGAATTATAAAACCGAAAAGGAGAGGGGCCCCACTAAAAAGTACCTGCTTCCAAAAGCACCGGAAAGTGATCAGACAACGTTCTTGCTTGCCTACTAGCTCGTGTGTTTTCGAATAGTACATCCCACTCTGCATTAATAAAGAATCTATCAAGAAGGGACCTTGAATCATCACAATTCGGCCTTGACCAAGTAAAGACACCATTTGAGAGAGGGACCTCCAGCACCCCTATCTCGTTTATTAGCCTGTTAAATCTCTTCATCCCCTTAGTAACCCTGCCCTGGGGCACTCGTTCATGGGCCCATCTAATAATATTAAAGTCCCCCCCTAAACACCATGGCCCATCACAGTAACCAGAAAGGGCACGCCATTCTTCCTACATATACTTTCTCTCATAGTCATGATTTGGTCCATAGAAATTAGATACCCAAAAGGTGCTCCCACATAGAGAGGTTGCCTTAACCGAAATTGAATAACCACCCTCTAATATTTCTGAAACCTGCAATTTCGATTCATCCCACATAATCAGCAATCCACCAGACTTCCCAAAGGCTTCCACATGAGCCCATCCAACATCCCTTGAACTCCACAGGGACTTGACCACCTTGCAGTCCACACACGCCAACTTAGTTTCCTGAATGAGAACAATTTCCAGGGCAGCCTTTTGAATAAGTCTTTTCACCTTGATCCGCTTGGATCCTGCCCCCAAACCACACGTATTCCAAGTCAACACCTTCATGTCTGACCCCCCGAGATCCGCCTAGGAGGGATCTCCTTCAGTTGCAGCCCACTGGCTCGGAGCAAAGCCTCAAATCGTGACAATTCTGCCGGGCATTCAAGTTGATCAGCGCTCACAACCTCCACAGCCTGTGCACCTCCTACCTCAGAATCAAACAATTCAACAAGATTAATACAAGGGGGGGAGACGATTAAGGGTCGTTGCCAAACCTTTCTTACCGAGGATAAATCCGGGCTGCTAATGCTTAAATCCGACTCCCCTACCGATTCTTCACCTTTCTTCAGAGAAGGATGGCAAACATCCAGTACCGGAAGGCTTGAGGAAGAAAAGGAAGCCTTCGTGAATGGTAAAGCCTTCGGCCCAATGAGACATTGCTCAATCGAAATACCCTTATTCAGAGACCTTCTGCAACCCTCTACCGGAGCCACCAGACTTTCTTTAACAATTAATTCATCAAGGCCATCGATTTCCAGGAAATCAGAGCAGGGTCCTGGTTCCCCTACACCAGGGGGCGAAGAACGCCCATTTATATCTCTTCTAACATAATATTTCCCATAGAAGGAGTCTTTAACTTCCTTCACACTCAAGGGATTCAGGGAGGAGAGGAAAGGCTCTTCAACTTCAACTACCTCAAGCGGCTCGACACTCAACGATCCCCCTTGCTCGTGCTCCTCCCCTTTGTTAGCCCCTTCGAATTCCAACACCACATTCTGCCTCTTCGAAACACCCTCAGCAGCAGCCCGTTCGAATTCCAACAACACGTTTTGCCTCTTCGAAACTCCCTCAGCAGCACATTCACAGTCCCTCGAATTCTGAAAACTGGCGATACAATGACCCGGAATAACTCCATCAACGGGGTGCATTGAATCCGAACCAGCCGAGTGGTTCATCGAATGGGGGTTATCAAAAAGTTCATTAACAAAATCAATTCTTCGAGCAGGGACCTCAACTTCTCCTGCACCCCAGTCTGCTCCAACCGATTCATGAATCCGTTCGTCCCCGCCCATAACCAACGAACCCCCTGCCGCGTTCAAGGCTAATTCATCCTCCCAAACCCGGCGGATTCTTTGTTTATCAATTGGATTGAAAATATCTTTCCACACCAAATCCTCTTTCAACCTTTCCGAAACCTTGAACTTCCCCACGAATTCATAAAGCAGCCAAAAATTCCCAATAATCGGGTCATTTACAGGAATGGATGCCGGACAAAAACCACACAAATTGGGAGCTACTTTTAGCTTCGCCATCGATAAGTCTGTGAGATTGAGGGTTTCCACAGAGACTTCCAACAATCCCCCAAAGTGTTGGCCAATAGCCTCAAACGCTCTCTCCTCCACGCATTTTAACGGTAAGTTCTTCACAGCTAACCACCCCCGTACCCAACCACCAAAGAAGGCAAGCCGTGCACTCTATCGTCCCACTTTTCCAATAGAAGATGAAGGCCCCCAAGGACTCGCCACCTTCCTGCTTGACAAACCAGGTCCTCCCTCATTCCCGAAGACAGGCCCTTCTTGAAAAGGACAATTGCCTTATCACCCCACCACTGGATTTATCTGCACGCTGCATTCAAAAGCAGAACAAAGCGCACCCTTAACCACTGCCCAATGAATGTGAGCGAACAATTTTGAGACCACCCAGACTTTCTCAAAATCCATAGCTAGAGTCTCACTTTCCTTCCTAACCCAAATCCTTTTCCGCCTCAAAGCACCCCGCTGGTAAGCCCGCTCCTCTTCAGGGAAACTGCTAGAACTTACCCCCAACGCCCGCGAGGACCAAGGATCCAGAGCCTGGGAGCGGCTAGAGCTCCCCCTTTCCCCTTCCAAAGTCGGATTCATTTGAGGACAACCAAGAGACAGCAGGAAGTCCTTAAGACAGTCCCTAAAGACCACCCAGCCTAGCTTATTCCGTCCAAGCGGCACTAGAAAACAGCGTCTGCCACCAGAGGGAGGCCAAACGACACCTTGAGCAACCCAGCCCGACTCTCTCCTGCTTGTGAACAAACCTAATGTTGCACGATCATCCCTGAACTTTCTTCTGGAATCGACCACCGAGGCCTCACTGACGATCTCAGCAAACGAGTCCCTGAACCAGACACAATGTTGCGCCTCCAGACAGAGCACAGTCGAGGAGGCTTCAGTCTTAAGAAGAACTTGCTCCTCCTTCGCCCATAAACGGAAAACTTGGTTACCTACCGAGCAGGAGAACATCCCCACGTCTCCCATATCCAACTACCACCGCCGGAATCTGACGCCGGAGTCCAGTGGACGTCAGAAAGGGAGGAGGAAGTCGAAAAGCCTAGGAAAAGAAGAGAGAGAAGAGAGAAAACGGGGGGGAGGGGTCCGTTTTCCGTTTAGTGTTGCATTGTTTCATGTTTTTTAATGGAGTATTGACTCTATGCTCAAAGATTAACACTTGAACCTTATTTCTTTTACCTATTTTTCTTGGTTAAAACTTAATTTCTTTCCATGAAGGGTTTTTTCTTATTGTGTATGTATACATATATATTTTATATTTTTTACACTGCTTAGGGGCACTCACACATATCCAAGGGGGGTCGTTTGACTCTTATACAAGCTTCTTTGTCAAATCTACCTATTTACTTTTTTCTTTTGAAAAGGTGACAACAGAATTTCATTGAAGTAATGAAAAAAGAGACAAAGTTTCAGATACAAAGCAAAACATAAGCAACAATAAAAACCCCCGTACAAGATATCAAAATCAACTCACCGCCCCCCAAAAGAGACCTACAGAGACAAAATCCCAAAAAGGCAAAATTCAAAAGAAAGCCCTGAAACAACTCGAAGCCTCAAACAATCAAAACCACAGAAAAGCATGCTTTCCCTGGAGCTTTGACGACAGTTCATCCCTCCATTCCAACAAAAATCTGTCGAACAAGGAACTTGAACTAGCAACACCCGCAATGGCAGAAATCTGAAAAAAACCACTTCAAGCTTCTAGAAAAACCCAACAACAACGGAAAAAATCCAGGAACTTGACCAGCAAAAACTTGCAAATTCTTAACGAAATCCATACATACACCACACGAAACCAACAAGAATCAAAGAAACAAGCAAAAGACTAATAAACCAACCCAACCAACTCGGCCAATCCCCAAACTGCGACATCCTAACCACAGAAAACTTCAAACACACTTCCAAGGCTCCGACTTCCAAACCTCACAAGCTCTAAAAGAAAATTTCAATGACAAGGAGACGAATGAGCGATGGGCCCAATTCCTCAAAATTGCAACCCGCTAGCCTTGATTAAATCTTTAAAAGCATCCAGTTCCTTTGGAACCCGAGGAAAGGAACCTCCCCTTCCAACACATTCAAATCCGGGAGCTCCTTACAACTTCCACCTTTGACAATCGGAGAACTAAACAAGAGCGATAGATCTGCCACAGGAAAATCTCCAGCCAATGGAGAATCAACACGCGCACTCCACTTCTGCCTATAACTTTTCGGGCTACTTAAGCTTATAACCGAACCCACCTCCTCCTCTAACACCCCGACACCCAAAGACTCCTCAAGCTGACCAAGCGAAGCCTCATTGTGTAGAGAAACTTTAACAAAACGGGACTGAGAATGACTAAGAAAAACTTCGCCAACACAGGCAGAAGCCACCTTCTCGGGAGAACGCACAAATTTCCTTGTCATCCCCTGATCTTCTGGTAACAATAGCTTAGAAGGGGTATCATCCTGAATGGCAAAAATTAAACAAGTAGAAGAACAATTTTGCCTTGACCCCGCCACCTTCCCCTTTTTGCGAGTATAAAATTTAGCATAAGGAGAACAAAAACGATCACGAAGTCCCCTCACAGTACTTGGAATTGGTGACTCTCCTTCTTTACCACAACCCTCCACCCCCTCTTTCACCCAAGTCGAATAAACAACCTCTTCCTCGTGACCTTTGAAGCCCCAACCCTCTATAATTACTCCTGAATTTTGAACCTGAGCCTCTTCATCTCCTTTCTGACTAATGACACTCATGGTTGAAGCCTCCTTGCAACCATTTTTTAGTACTGAATGTCCATTGAAAACAATTAAGTCCTCACAGTCACTCCCATGTCCCATCGGATTTAACACCAAATCACCAACCATAGGAACCGAAGAATCATCTAAAGAAACCAAACCCAGAGGCCTCTCAAACTCAAGGGAATCCGGAACATCCTCCAACACCTGTTCATCATTCAAGACCTTCGAAATTCTGTCCAAATCTACTGAATTATCAAAGTCCTTTAGGACCAATGACTCATTGACTGGCTGCAAACCATTAGTTGTTTCTAAAGCAGAGAAGTTCAAGTTAAAAGTACCAACAGAAGCACCACTAACCTTCATTTCTGCTGGGAGAAAACCACACAAGTTCTTTGAAATCTTCAACTGTGCTTCCTTTAAGTCAATGAGGTTCAAAGTATCTTGATCTATGTCTAACAAACCTCCCAATTGTCTTCCAATTGTTTCAAAGACGTTTCGATTTCATAAATGGAGGGGTAAGTTCCTAACCGCAATCCAACCTCCATAACACTACACTACTTCCGACTGCCCATGAAGGTGATTAGCCCAAAGATCCAATTTCAAATGGATCTTCTCCACCAACTGCCACTTCCCCAAAGCCCTTGAAAATTCAAGAACCCCTTCATCAACCAATGTCACTGCTTTATCAGGGAAAAGGGGGTTAATCTGAACTTTAATCTGGAAATGATTCTCAATAGCATTTTTTATCTCTGACCATGGTGTATGAGCAAAAAGCCTGGTTATTACCAATAACCTTCTGAAATTCACTTCCACCACCTCCTCATGCTTACAAACCCAATAGGTGCTACCACTGTTCGATAAACTTAGCCTGCGCAAGATTCATTTCTGATGAAGAAGAGAACATCTCGTTCTCTAACTTCCTATTCACTTCCAAAGATGGATCATCAGCAAACACCACTTCAAAGGACTTAAGAAAATCATCTAGCATTGCCTGAAAAACCAACCAGCCCTTACCCCATGGTCCCAAAGGAATCCGCAATCCTAGCCTCCCTCCAGTCGAAGGCCAGAAAACACAAGACACGAACCAACCCTGCTCCATACGAAACTTAAATACCCCACTAGTACCATCAAGATCCCTGAATTTTCTCCTTTGAAAGAAGTGAGTTCCACCCGCCACGAGCTCTGCTAAAATGTCAACAAACCAGTGAAGGTGAGCCAGAGAGCTTCGAAACCCAGAGCCTTGCGAACCCATTCCCATTTCAAAACCCCCGTTCTCCTGACGGACCCAAAAATGCTCCCCATTAATCTAGCAACTATCGCCCTTACCAATCGAGTCAACCCAACCCCCCGAATTCACCATAGTCATCCGAACAGAACACCAGACAAAGGAGAAGAAAACGGACAAAACAAAACCACACTACGAGGCCAAGGAAAGACCGAATGGTCAAAACAAAAACAACCCAACGACAAGGAACCTAAAAAACCTGACCCAAAAAACCCAAGACACCAAAGAAAGTAAAGAAGGACAGTCGGAATATGGAGAGTCGAAAGAAGACGAAAAGACGAATCGGGGACTAGATCGGAGACGAAAACCGCAGACGGAAAAACTCGAGCAGAAGCGAAGGAAGACGAAAAGACTATAGGGAGCGACTGCCGGAAAAAAAAATGACGACCGGAGACAACAACAATGCTCGGAGACGATGATCGAAGATCAGGAAAGGATCAGAAAAGGACGAAGAGGTCGGGAGATCGTTATCAAATCTACCTATTTACTATTTGTCCCTATTTGTTATTCCTTCTGCATCAGCAAAATCCAATGAGCTTCTGTTTAGGAATTTTTTGTGGAAAGGCAGAAGTCTGGTGGGGGATCTCATAATTTGAGATGGTCCAAAGTTAAGTGCCCTTTTGAAGAGGGTGGCCTGGGGATTGTTGATATAAAAATTAAGAATGCTTCCTTGTTAGCAAAGTGGATTTGGCGTTTTCACAAAGAGAAATTAGCTCTTTGGAGGAGAGTTATTGTGTCGAAATATGGGTTTCAACATTTAGACTTAAAACCGGGTGATTACCATCTACACTTGACAAAAGGTCCCTTGAAGTATATTTTAAAGCAAAAAAACTTGATTTACAACAATTCTTGCTACAAGGTTGAAAATGGTTTGAGTACTTTGTTTTGGTTCGAGCCTTGATTAGAAGATTGGCCTCTAAAGGATCGATATCCTCTTCTTTTCTCCTTATCTCTCAAGAAGGATGTAAAATTTGCTGATTTTCGGCTTCCTTCATCTGCCGCTTGGACATTTCACCCCAAAGATCCTCACCGAGCTCGAGATTGGAGAATGGGTTGTTCTTATTCAAAAGCTTGAGATTTTTGTTCTAAAATACTCTCCTGATTATCGGTGGTGGACCCTAGAAAAACATGGTGATTTCACAACAAAATCTCTTTCATCCTCTCTTTACTCTTGGGTTGATCCAAACACCAGGGGCCTCTATAGAGCGATTTGGAAAGCTCCATACTCTAAAAGGGTGAAATTTTTCTGGTGGGAGCTTAGTCATTCTTGCCTAAACGCTCTAGACAGATTGCAAAGGCGCCTTCCCCATGGTGCCCTTTGCCCATCTTGGGGTATCATGTGCAAGCAAGGAAGGGAATCTCACAGTCACCTTTTTATTCATTGCTCTCATGCAACTTGTTTTTGGAACTTTCTTCTTGAAGAGTTTGGCAAACTTCTTTCCCCAACCAGATGACTGACTTCCTCGCTTATGTGCTTAACGGGCACCTTTTTCGAAAAGAAAAGAAGACTCTTTAGAGGAACTTTGTGTGGGCTTTCCTTTGGTCTACTTGGCTAGAACAGAATTCTAAATTTTTTGCTGAACAGACACATGCCTATCACTCTCTTCTCTCATCTACCACCTTTCTTACTCTTACTTGGTATAAATTGGTTCCTCCTTTTTGTGATTATAGCTTATCTAATCTCATGACCAATTGGGAAGTTTTTTTGTAATCCATTGGATAGGACTTTGTATTTTGTTCACTTCATTTTATCAATGAATTGACTGGTTTCCTATTAAAAAAAAAATGTAAAGTGATGACAACTTATAATTTAGCTTTTTTTTTGGTGTGAAACTAATTGTTATATTTTATTTTGTTTGAAGTTATGTATATGAACCGTGTACTGAAATCTCATTTAATAATTTGGTTATTGATTTTTTATATATAATTTCATTTAGGTGTATCACAAATTTTAATTTATAATGAAATCCTAGATAATTTATAAAAGCTTCCACACACATCTTTGCCAACCATTTATAAGATTTGGTTGGCTTTTTAGGGAAAGGCCGACCAAAATTGAAAGTGTCGGCCTTTCCCGACCAAAATTGAAAGTGTCGACCTTTCTCGGAAAGGCCGACCAAAATGGCAGTGGTAGGCCTTTCCAGAAAGGCCGACCAAAATGGTGGTGGTCGGCCTTTGGACCAAAATGGCAGTGGCGGGAAAGGGTGACCAAAATGGGAGTCGTCGGCCATTCCCGGAAAGGCCGACCAAAATACAAAATGCGTCGGCAAAAGTTAGCCCGATGGGGTTATCCCGACCGAATTGTCGACGCTCCATTTTTGGTCGAGGAATAAATCGTCGAGGAACAAATCGTCGATGCTTTTCTAGGGTTTGGCCGATGCTTTTTTAGGGTTTGGCCGATGCTTTTTTAGGGTTTGGCCGCTTTTTAGGGTTTTGTCGACGCTTTTAAGGTTGGGAAAAGTCAATATTCTTGTAGAACCTTGCATTTTGATGTAGGGGACATGCTCATACGGACACTCTTAATTGCTTATCGATATGTTGTTTCCAATGTACTGGTATTTCCTATTGCCAAATGAAAAACGAGTAAACAGATCCAATTGGCTTCCGTTGTGCATAAGGTTTTTCAAAACCATCACTGACATACCTTTAGTTGGCGCACTGTTGTCCTTTCATCGTGCCACTGCTTTGTTCGCTCCATGAATATTTTTGCATTCTCGTAAGCTTGAAGCCTAAACTCTTCCATTTCAACTAGTTGGAGCTTCCTCTACTCGCCAATAGCCTTTTTCATTCCAATTCAGCTTCTTCAACTCCCACTACATTGCATACTCCAATTCCATGTGGGAGATGGCATGCTTTTTCAAAAACAAGCTGGTATAGTGAGATCCCTGTGGTTTACTTGTATCCCGTGCGGTTGGCCCACCAAGCATGGTCCAAATGTTCTGCCCAGTCTTTTTTGGTAGTCCCTACAACCATATTCCTTTGATCTCCCTCTTGGATACCTCAGCTTAGTCATTAGTGTTCTAGTGGTAAGGTGTGACGACTTTGTGCTTGATATCATACATTTCTAGCAGCTTCTTCATTAGATTGTTCATCAAATGTGTCCCTCATCACTTATCAATACTCTAGGGGTTTCGTACCATGTTAGAATATTCTTCTTCAAGAATCTGATGGTCGTCAGCACATGGTGCAGGGTACCACTTGAACCCACTTTTAGACATATTCTACAACCAACAAAATATAATTCAATCCTCTAGATGAAGGGAATGGTTGCATGAAATCTATGCCCCATACGTCAAACAATTCGGCCTCTAGAATAAAGCTTTGAGGCATTTCTTATAGCTTTGAGATGTTTCCTGCCATCCTCTGACACTTATCGCATTGTAGGGCATGGTTGTGTGCATCTTTGAGCAATGTTGGCCCCCAATAGCCGCTTTGCAGCACCTTTGTTGTTGTTCTTTTTCCCCCGAAATATCCTACATATGGCGCATCATGACATTATCTTATGATTTTTTTTGTCCATGGTTCTGCTACACATCTCTTGAAAATCGCATCTGCTCCCCTCTTATATAAAAAGGATCATCCCAATAGTAATACTTTAGATCATGACAGAACTTCTTACGTTGTTGGAATGTCTAGGTGGGGTGGTAGCTTAACACTGGCCAAGTGGTTTGCTTTATCTGCAAACCATGGCTCTATCGCCTCAACAACTATTATGTTCTTATTTGGGGAGCTCTCCTTGATTTCTTCCTGTGTTAACTATGGGTTACTTAAACGAGAGAGATGGCCAGAAACATTGAGAATTAGATCGAACTCTTGAAGCAACAGGATAAGTTGTTTTGTTGATTCCTTGTTCTTGGAATTCCTTCCAGAATGAAGCTTGATTCACCATTGCAATAGTCTTCTTGTAGCCTCTTTGATAAGAGTGTCAAAATTATTTCTTCCAAAACAAGCTTACCTACATTGATTGAACTGGCAATTTGAAATGGGCGAGAGGAAATAGAGTAAGTGAGACTATCTAATTATACAAACAGACAAGATGCAATTTCAAAAATTTATGTTGGAAAAGTAGTCACACATCCCCTGGTTTCACAAGATTCCTAATTTATCATCAATTATACAGAAACAAAATTCCTAGCAATCATTTCATTTGCTAAAATAAAAACTTAGTTGTTGAATCAACTTAACCACAAAACTTCAAAACATTTCAATCATGTTCTTCATTATAATTTGAGATTGTCTACTCTAGGCTATAGTGAAACAAAATAAAATGACACACACAATGAACAATAAATCATACAAACCATACATGCAACGACCCTAAAATTTAACATGTCTAGGGAACGATACTAAACTTACAACCATTATGTCCCAAAAATTTTGGCAACATAACGACGTAACTATAATAATGCCAAAATTTTGCAAGTACCTATTAATGAAGATAAACACACTTCTAAATAGAAACATCCAACAATTGCTCTAACACCAATTCATTAGCCCTCCATTAAAGAGTCACAACCAAACAAACATTCAACTCCAATTCAAATGATCATTAGGGAATTAGAAGCAACGAGTCATATTACATGCAAGGGACTTAATTAATTAACATAACTAGCATCAAGAAGATTCATTCCAAAAGAGACAAGACCTCCCAACAACTTATCACCAACCAAAGTTATAGAACACAATAGATTTACTTAAAAATTAACTTAGTTAACACTCCTCAAAATTTATTAACATAGCATCTATATAATCAACTACTAATAACACTCGGAGCACAAGGACATATAAATTTAGCCCTAGCGTAATTAAAACTAACTTTACTAACTCAAAAAAGTTACACGAACATTGAGAAGCGCAAGAACAAAAGGTAAGATATTTTCTTTATAAAAATTTGTTTGATATGTACCATTTTTCATTTTCCTTTTCTAATTAATATTACATTAAGAACAATTGAGGTTGAATATGTAAGGACAGATAAATTTAGCACTAGCGTAGAATGGTTTATGTCCAATTTTTTACATAAACTTTATCTTTCATCTTTGACTTGTATCCTCCATTTGGTTTTTCGCTATGATTTTTTCAATATACGTTTTATGTATTCTTAATTGATGGATAAATCTCTAATTTCTCTATTGGGAAAACTTAAGAATACAGGTATAAAGTAGGAGGACCTATATTTTAGAAATATTGAGAGGGCTTTAACAAGGTGCTATTAGTAAAACTAAGTGATATTGAGAACCTTAATAAATTGGTTTCAAAGCCTCTTAATTAATCAAAAGTGAGGAATTTTTTGTTCTTTCTTTCTAAAAGAAACTTTTATCTTTGAAAATATCTTGAAGGAACATTTGAAGTTAAAATTTGTGGGCATATTATTCAGTGTATAATTCAAACATAAAACATGGATTAACTGTTAGTGTCATTAGAGGTTTACTCTTTTTAGTTGTGAAATGTTCCACTGTTTGAGTTCTTGATTCCAGGTTATGTTGTGTGGAAGCTCCAATTTTGGTATTTAAGTTGAACATCACCTGACCACCAGACATGGGAACAGTTGAAACATGTTGAAAGTAGCGTCTGCTTTTTCACTTTATTTTTAAATTTCAAACAATAGACATCTTTCATAGAAAGAAAATAGAAAAAAAGTGGAAAAGGATATAAATTCATTGACTATTGTGATAGATTCCTCTCTTCTACTTGGTGTAATCTCACTAAAGCCTTTTGTAATTTACGAGCTAGTTCAAATTTATGCCAATTTCAGGAGCCTTTTTGTAACCCCTTTGTTGTCGTGGGAATATCTCATCTCCCATTTGTTCGCCCTTTTTAGTAATATATTTTCTTGTTTGTTTTCTTAAAAAAAAAAAATGTGAAAGAGAGACTAAAATCAAAATAGTTTAAAGAAGTTGTGTAGCTGAGATTCCCAAAGATGAGAGGAATTATCCACTAATTTGGAAACTTGGTGATTAAGAAGGGTGAGAAAAAAGGGGAGAGAGAGGGTGTCTAATACATTCAAGGGTTTTAAGAATAGACCTAAAAAGTGAAAAAGAAGAAGGGAAAAGAGGAACAAAAATCGTTACCAGACAAAAGAGATCGCTCCTCGACGACGCAACGACGGAGAACGGAGAACGTAGAACGAAGAACGAAGAACGAAAAACGCAGCTCCGGGCGACCAGACGGGCGTGTGTTCTCCGACCACGAAGACGGTGTGTTCTGCAAAGCCGTGTGTTCTGCAGAGATGGCAAGACCAGACGGGAGAGGGTTTTCACGGTAAGCTTAACAACAAAAATTATATTTTAAAACTTAAATTCCCATTTTGCCTTTAATTTCCTCGAAACTACAAAAATGCATAAGTTTATAAATAAATTTAAAAAAACAAGTAAAGTATAAATAAATTTTAGACTTTTATTTTAAATGTTATAATTTAAACTTGAAATTATTTCATTCTTTTCCTTTAGATTTATTAGCTATAATATTTTTTTTATAAAATACTAAACATAAAGATATATAAATATATTGAAGAAAGTAGATAATCTTTCAATAAAATAGAAATATATATCAATATTCAAATTAAATGTAATTACCATTAAGAAATTATTTAACAAAATATATTTATGACAATATATTTAGAATATCATAAATATCTTAATATTTCAAATTTGAATATCTTTTCAACTAATATATTATCTTCAAATAAAACAGAATATGATTTATTTTATTTATATAAAATATATAAAATGATAGGATCTCTCCATTTCTAAATTTTAAAACTTCAAATAAGGTACCAAAAGTTTTTTGGATATAATCTAAATAATAGGAATTTTGGATTCGTTTTAAAACTTGGGAATAGAACTTAAAATTTATATAAACTTAATTTACCTAACTAAGAGATCAATTTTAGGTAATTTACCTAACTTAGAGATCAATTTTATGTTTAAACTTTATCTTTATCTTAAAAATTATATACCTTAAACTAGGTACCATATGAACTTAGACTAGTGCCTTATGAAATTGATAAAATTATAGAGAAAAAACGACATTAAAGCTATTTTAAAAAAAAATTATGAATTTTAGCAAAATTATTGATTAATTTGTGGGATCAAACTTATTTTTGTACCAAACTATATTATTAATTTTTTTTGTTGGATTTTATGTCCTAAATCTTGTAGTTTGTAATTGATAAACATTTTTTTCGTGTTTCTTTTTCGATAAAATTGTTATTGAATTAGCATACCATAATCTTGAATCCAATAAACTAAGGTCCCGAGGCTATTTAATGTAGACTTTAACTTTATGTGATGACATAAAACATGGATCAAGTTCGAGTATATAGCCTAAAATGGTTTATAGTATAGGGATAAGGTTGGGCGCCTTATTCTGGGGATGTTATGGATGCGACCTACTTTGTAGTTAGTACAAACGATGTGATCCTGAATCGTTCATATAGAGATATGTAAGTGGGGGGCATCCTATGCAATGAGTTTGTATAAGGCTGGACCACGACTTAGTCGCTTTTGCTTTATAACACCGTTTACTATATAAAACTGACTAATTCAAATTTGATGAACTAGGTAACTCGATCTCAATCTTGAGCTAACTACGAACTCCTGTTTATTTTGGATTATCCTTAGATCTGCATGGGTGAGAGTAGCTCAACAGCGCTGGCTCAATAAGCCTCTCATTTCAGGGGTAAGACCGGGTAGATAGTTGGGGACATAAGGTGCAAGACGGAATTCACTTTTACCTGACTCTAGGGATAGTAGATAGGTTGTTCCCTTTAGTCTTGACTTTGAACTAGAACAGGGTCTCACCTCTCACTAGGGTCGAGAGGACTAGATTTGTTGGTTGGACCACAAATCAATTGTTCTATAGAGGTTCAGTGAGACTTAAGGAACAAAAAGTGTTATCGGGGGTAAAACGGTATTTTGACCAGTCGAGACCACGAACAACCTGTAAAAGATTGACTTACTGGTTACAGTTATATCAGGTGGACAGAAATATATCTACATTAAGGGGAGTGCAACTACGGGACTTTAGTGGAATGACCCGTTAGTTAACAAATGTTGATTAATTAGGTTAAAGAGTTTGACCTGTTAATCTCGAATTGTTGGAGCCCATGATCTGTAGGTCCATTAGGTCCCCCCTGCTAGCTCATATGGATTAAACTTAGAACAATATGTTGGTTTAATTCGAATTGTTCGAATTAGGAAACAAGTTTTAAGCCGACAAGTATATGTGATATAGTTATCGGTTTTTTATGACACAATATATTCAAATGTGATTTGAATTTCAAAAATATGAATGTGGATTCATGTTCGGGAGGTCAAAATTAGTCAAGAGGGTCAAAATCGTAAAAAGTCACATGGTTGACTTTTTGGCTCGGGAAAAGTAAAAGTTTGACTTTGACCAAATGGAAAAGACTATTTTACCCTTGACTAGAGTTAGTGGAATTATCCAACTTTTTGTTGGACAATCCCACTAACTTAAGTGGACTATGTGTAAACATTATAGAATCACACATAGCCCACTTTAGTTAGTGTTTTGTGAGGTGTTGCATTTTGGTGAGCTTTGACATGCATTTGATGCATGTAATTGCTTTATAAATAGGTTTGTTTTCAAAACAAAGGGTTCCTTTTTGCTGAAGTTTAGTTTTTTAAAAGAAGTCTCACCAAAATACTTTTTTTCCCTTTCCTCACATAAAGTTTTGAACCTCCCATTCTTCCTTTTCAATCCTTCATTCATCGGGTCCCACGACCCGGTTCTGAGTCCAGAGGATAGCGGGGAAGCTCTAGTGGTGGTCCAGTTTGTGCTTTGGCAAGGAGATCGTGAAGAAATCGAGCTACAAAGGTTGTACTTTCTTCCCTTTTTAGTTCACTGTTTTTTGGCTTATTTGCATGTTAATTTCTATTAAGTTAGATGCAATTATAGTGTCATTAGATCCTTTTTTCCGCTGCGTATGTCTCGTGTTCCATCATTTTTATTTTTGGTTATATATAAATTCTATTTATTAGCAAAACATAATACATTATTTCCCGAATTTTGTTTTCTTTTTTTCTCTAATTTTAGAGCCCTAAATTTAACTCCAAAATATAATACATTATTGATTCACACGTGAGATCACTATGATTAGCCTGCTAGTTTGGCCTGGACCAGACAATCCCTTCAGAGGGCTTTGATCATAGGGGATCGGAACACAGTGAACACCCGAAGAGGATAAAGATTACCTTAGTCTATTTTCCAACTTAGTCTTCCCTTCGACGGATTTTATTGGATCGGGACTCTTGAATCTAAAGCTAGAGGATCACACTCATGAGATACGTTAGGAGTAGGTGTATCCAGACCAAATTATGGTAACTAAAACTTATTGGAATAAGAGTTATTCTGGAATTAGGTTTTGGTCGAGACTGTCTCGATCCAGAGGAAGAGTGTTTTTTATTACCTTTCGATGTCATACATTCTAAACCTTTGGAGTATCATATCAAATTATTAATGACTTATGAATCATTAGATAATTAGCTAAAACTGATTAGATTAGTTAAAGGTTTAGGGAGAATCTAATACAAGCAATTTATTTCTTTCAGCAAAAATGACTAGCTCAATTATTTCCTTGTTGGCTACGGAAAAATTAACCGGGGAAAATATGATGACTTGGAAGAACATCCTTAACATAATCTTAGTTGCAGACGATCTTAAGTTTGTGCTCACTGAGGAGTGTCCTCAGGTGTCAGGCTCGAATGCAGCAGGAAATGTTCGTGATGCATACAATAGATGGATCAAGGCCAATGATAAGGACAAGGTCTATATGTTGGCAAGTATGTCTAAAATACTAGCCAAAAAACACGAGGGCATGACGACCGCTAAGGAAATCATGGAATCGTTGCAAGGCATGTTCGGGCAACAGTCTCTTCAAGTCAGGCACAATGCCCTCAAGTATATCTTCAATGCAAGGATGGTGGATGGATCATCTGTTCGGGATCATGTTCTCGATATGATGGTTCACTTTAACACGACATCGAATGGTGCTTCTATCGATGAGTCAAGCCAGGTCAACTTGATACTAGAGACTCTTCCAAAGAGTTTCCTACAGTTTCGAAGTAATGTTGTTATGAACAAGCTTACTTTCAACCTTTCCTCCCTTCTGAATGAACTCCAAACCTCTGATGAAAATCAAGGGACCAAAAGGTGAGGCAGATGTTGTCAATCGAAGTTTTCACGGAGGTTCTACCTCCGGGACAAAACCAATGCCTTCATCTTCTTCAAGCCTGAAAGGGAAGAAGAAGAAAATGAAGAAGGTTGGTAAGGGGAAACGAGCTGACAAAGTTGCCGCCAAGAAGGGCAAAAAGGTCAATGAAGTTGCAGACAAAGGGAAGTGTTTCCACTGCAATGAGGATGGACACTGGAAACGGAACTGTCCGAAGTACCTGGCCGAGAAGAAGAAATAAGGTAAATATGATTTACTTTGCTTAGAAACTTGTTTAGTGGATGATGATAATACAACCTGGATATTGGATTCGAGTGCCACTAATCATGTTTGTTATTTTTTTTTCAGGGAATTAGTTCTTGGCAGCAGCTGCAGGAAGGGGAGATAACGCTCTGAGTTGGAACTGGGGAAGTTGTCTCAGGTGTGGTGGTTGGCACAATGAAGCTTTTATTTGGCAAGAAATATATGTTGTTAGATAATGTATTAGTAATACCAGGGTTTGCTAGAAACCTAATTTCTGTTTCTTGCCTAATTAAACAGTGTATTTCAGTATCTTTCTCATTTAATAAAGTGTTTATTTCAAAGAAAGGTGTCGAAATATGTGCAGCTTCATTAGAAAATGGTTTGTATGTTTTAAGACTAAATTCAATTAAAACGGTTTTGAATACTGAATTATTTAAAGCTGCAAATACACAAACTAAGAAACGTAAAATTTCTCCTAAAGAAAATGCTCATCTTTGACATCTTAGATTAGGTCACATTAATCTCAATAGGATTGAGAGATTGGTAAAGAATGGACTTCTAAATGAGTTAGAGGAAAGTACTTTACCAGTATGTGAGTCCTGCCTTGAGGGCAAAATGACTAAAAGACCTTTTAGTGGAAAAGCTTATAGAGCCAAAGAACCTTTAGAATACATTCAGACCTTTGTGGTTCGATGAATGTTAAAGCTAGATGAGGGTATGAATATTTCATCTCTTTTATAGATGACTATTCAAGATATGGGCATATTTACCTAATACATCACAAGTCTGAAGCACTTGAAAAGTTCAAGGAATTTAAGGCTGAAGTTGAAAATCAGTTAGGTAAAACTATAAAAACACTTCGATATGATCGAGGTGGAGAGTATATGGATTTGAAATTTCAAGGCTATATGATAGAACATGGAATTACATCCCAACTTTCAGCACTCGGTATGCCTCAAGAAAATTGTGTATCGGAAAGAAGAAATAGAACCCTGTTGGACATGGTTCGATCAATGATGAGTTATGCTCATCTCTCTGACTCATTTTGGGGTTATGCAGTAGAGACTGCAGTTTATATTTTGTACAATGTTCCATCAAAGAGTGTTTCAGAAACACCATTTGAACTCTAGAAAGGACATAAAGGAAGTTTAAGTCATTTCAAAATTTGGGGATGTCCTGCACATGTGCTTGTGACAAACCCAAAGAAGATGGAATCACGTTTAAAATTATGCCTATATGTAGGCAACCCTAAAGAGACGAGAGGTGGATTATTCTATGATCCTAAGGAAGATAAGGTACTTGTGTCGAAAAATGCCACTTTCTTAGAGGAGGACCACATCAAGGACCACAAACCAAGAAGCAAGGTTGTGTTAAGTGAGTTAGACGGAACAACAACAAAAGTTGCTAATAGCACTAGTACATCAACAAAAGTTGTTGATTCTAGTTTGTCAAGTCAAGAACGTCCATCTCAAGAGTTGGGAGTGCCTCGACATAGTGGGAGGGTTATAACACAACCTGATCGTTACATGGGTTTAACTGAAACCCAAGTTGTCATACCGGATGGCGATTGTGAGGATCCATTGACTTATAATCAGACAATGGTTGACAAAGACAAAGATAAATGGGTCACAACTATGGACCAGGAAAAATAGAGTCGATGTACTTCAATTCTAATTGGGATTTTGTAGATAAACCTGATGGTGTAAAACCTATAGGTTGTAAATGGATCTACAAGAGAAAACGAGGTGTAGATGGGAAGGTGCAAACCTTCAAGGCTAGGCTAGTAGCAAAGGGTTATACCCAGGTAGAATGGGTGGACTATGAGGAAACCTTTTTTCCTGTTGCTATGGTAAAATCTATCCGAATCCTACTTGCTATTGCCCATATTATGACTATGAGGTATGACAGATGGATGTCAAGACAACATTCTTGAATGACAATCTTGACGAAAATATCTACATGGACCAACCCAAAGGGTTCATTGAACCAGGGCAAGAGCAAAAGGTTTGCAGGCTTAAAAGGTCCATATATGGACTAAAACAAGCTTCTAGATCCTGGAACATAAGGTTTGATGAAGCAGTCAAATCTTATGATTTTGACCAAAATGATGATGAACCTTGTGTCTACAAGAAGATCATCAACAGTTCTGTCACGTTCCTAGTTTTATTTGTGGATGATATCCTACTCATTGGGAATGATGTAAGTTATCTTACTGACATTAAGAAATGGCTAGCTACACAATTCCAAATGAAAGATTTGGGAGAGGCGCAGTTTGTTCTTGGGATCCAGATTGTCCGAAACCGCAAGAATAAGACTCTAGCATTGTCTCAAACATCTAACATCGATAAAGTGTTGTTACGATTTAAGATGCAAGACTTCAAGAAAGGTCTATTGCCTTTCAGGCATGGGGTTTATTTGTCTAAGGAACAATGTCCTAAGACACCTCAAGAAGTTGAGGACATGAGACGAATTCCTTATGCATCAGTTGTAGGGAGCTGGATGTGCGTTATGTTGTGTACTAGTCCGGACATCTGCTTTGCAGTAGGAATGGTCAGTAGATATCAATCCAATCCAGGACCAGAACACTGGACGACGGTTAAAACAATCCTCAAGTATCTTTGGAGAATGAGGAACTACATGCTTGTGTATGGAGCTAAGGATTTGATCCTTACAGGATACACAGATTCTGACTTTCAAACCGACAAAGATTCTAGGAAATCTACATCGAGGTCAGTTTTTACTCTTAACGAAGGAGTTGTAGTTTGGTGAAGCATCAAGCAAGGGTGCATCACGAATTCCACTATGGAAACCGAATATATAGCAGCTTGTGAAGCAGCTAAAGAGGTCGTTTAGCTGAGGAAATTCATGATGGATTTGTAGTTGTTCCAAATATGAGTTTGCCAATCACACTTTATTATGATAATAGTGGTGTTGTGGCAAATATGAGGGAACCCCAAAGTCATAAGAGGGGTAAACACATCGAGCGGAAGTATCACTGATAGGGCGAAAATGCGCAAGCGCACGCGATCAAAGTAATATAAAACTGGAAGTATTCCAGAGTATCGAACCCAAGGGAACAATTTTAATAAGATTTATTGTGATGACACAAATTGTTGACAAATTGCAAGTGAAAGGTAACCGAGGGTTTAAAAAGATAGTTTTTGGGGTGATTTTGACTATGTTAAAAAGAAATGAAAACAATGGAAAAGAAGGGGATTCAGAATGTTAAGACCACTAATGAAAGACAAGGCAACTCGAGGCAATTGCCTCGCGTGATAGTTACACCTTGCAGCGCGGGGCGACGATGGCACGACAGTCAGACATAACTTGTCACACCCCCTCCCGAACTACCTGCTACTTAGCCCGAAAGGCGGCGTGAAACCAACAAACATTATTTAACTCTTAACAATACCTGTTGACCCTGTTTCACCTGATAAGCATACTATGTTCGCATATGGAACACTTTAACATAACATAGCGGAAACTGGACAACTATTAAACATATACAAGGAGAAACCCTTCATAAGTCTCTCTTAGAACTAAAAAGTCAAGTACAACAAATCAACACAAGACAACTCATTGCTTATACAACCACTTGTTGGGTTTTATGTCCTAAAACTCGTGGTTTTGTAAACTGAATGTATATTCTATATCACAATAAAGTTGTTATTGAAATTTATTCAGTAAAAGTGTTATTGACTATTGTGTATTGTGTAACCTTAATCCAATAAAAAACCCTTGGCTATAGGATAAATACTTGAACTTTATGTGTGACATAAAAGTGGATCAAGTTCAAGTTATAGCCAGTAATGATCTATAGTATAAGGATAGGGTTGGGGACCTTATCACGGGGACACTATGGACGCGGCCCACTTTGTAAAGAACAAACGATGTGATCCTAAATCGTTCATGTGGAGACATGTGAGTGGGGCGCCCTATGCAATGAGTTTGCATAAGATCGGACCGCGCAATAGTCACTTAGACTTTATAACTCCGTTTCATCGTCTTAATCGACTATATATTCATCACGATGACCTAGGTAACTCGATCTTAATCTCCGAGCGTTCTATGGACTCCTGTTTATTCGGATTATCCTTAGATTTGCATGGGTGAGAGTGGCTCGAGCTCGCAGACTCAATAAGCCTCCCATTTCGAGGATAAAATCGGGTAGATAGTGGGAACATAGTTCAAAGAAGATGAAATTCATTCCTACCCGCTTTAGGGATTAGTAGAAAGGTTGTTCCCTTGAAATGGCATCGACTCGGGTCTTGAACAATGGGCCCATCCTCTCATTGGCCCGAGAGGATTTGGTTTGCTAGTTGGACCACAAACCAATTGTTCATTAGAGGATCGGTGGAACTTAAGGAACAAGAGGTAATTACTGAGGGTAAAACGGTAATTTTGACCCAGTTGTAATTACGAATGACCGTGAAGGATCAACTTACTAATCATGGTTATATCGAGTGGACGTAAATATATCTACAAAGAGAGGAGAGTGCAACCACCGGGCTTTAGTGGAGTGTCCGGTGGTTAACGAATGTTGATTAGCTAAAGCTAAAGAGTTTGGTAGGTTAATCTCGTGATCGTTGGAGCTCATGATGCAGAGGTCCATTAGGTCCTCCTTACTAGCTCGGACTTAGCCTTATAACATTTTGAGAGAAAAAATTTGAATTGTTCAAATTCGAGTTTGGGAGAAAGCGTTAATTATATATATGATATATTTAACGAATCATAGCTTAATTATGAATTAAACTATGATTAATAAGAGGTGGATATATTTAAATTTGATTTAAATATTGGATCGATTATAGCATGAATAAGGATTCATGTTCGGAAAATCGATCGGGATCGGTTTATTTATTTAATTTAATATTTGATATTAAATTAAATTTAAAAATTAATTAATTATATTAATTTTAATTAAAAATCAATTTAATATTGATTTTATAATTAAAATTAAATGCAAAATGAGGGATTTTCATGATTTTCATGAAAATCAATCAAGTTGCCAATTTGCCCAATCCTCCTCATTTTCAAAATTCACCAAAATTAGCCACCTCCATCTCAAACCATCCTCATCACACTTGAGTTGTCACTCCATTGAAGCTTTTTGAAGCTTTATATAACGGTGATTTGAGGTGTTTTGAGAGAATTTTTAGAAAATTCAATATTCCCGAATTAGTGACCTTTGAGGACTTTTCTTCAAAATTCTCTCAACCTAGGATCCCACAATCCGTTCTAAGGCCTGAGGATAGTAGGGAAGACTCTAACGGTCGTCCACGAAGTGTTCGTGACGAAAACCATCAACCTGGGTGAAGAGAATTTGATCTTCAAAGTTGAGTTTTCTATCCTCCTGCTTTTCCAAACTTTGAGCATGCATTTTATTTTACAAAATTGATCAACTTAGAGTGTTCAAGATCCAAAATTGCTTCCGCTTTCTTAATCTACACTCTTTCAATTGGTATCAGAGCAATTTTGAGCACTCAATTTGATCAATTGTGTTCTGCGGTGGGTGTTTTTTGAAAAACAATTTTTCTGGGCGTCTAAAGTGTTTTTCTGGTTTTGGCATTTAAATTGAGCATCAATTTGTGCTTTATTTTCAAATTGCTCAAGTATGTTTGAGCATTAATGTGTGTAGAATAAGCTGTAAAATTTTTGAATGGTCGATTGGAGTTCGAAAGGCCTTCAATTTGACGTTTGAAGTCTGAAAAGGTCATCGAACTTGAAAACAGAGGAAGTCTGCTTGCTTTTTATTTCGCTCTGATGGTTTCATCCAGCCCGTGTTTTCCCACTTTAAGAAGATGAAGTTGACTTTAAAGTTTGACCGTTGACCAGTTCATTAACCTTTGACCGGTTCAATGGTTTTTGGACCGATTCGGCTCGTTTTTGGTCCGATTCGGGTGGTTTTAGGCCGGTTTTGACTATTTCGAGGCCGATTTTTCCATTTTGGGGGTTCGTTTCATCAATTGGAGGCCCGATTCATCCTTTTACAGCCCGGTTCAACCTTTTGAAGGTCCGGTTCACACATTTGCAAGTCGGTTCGACCCAAATTCGAAGAGTTCGAAGTGGTTCGATGTTAATTCTAGATTATTATTGTAATAATTTAGTAGTTTGCTTGCATTAGATGCCAAAACCAGTCCACTTTAGTGTGTTTAATTAATTATGCATTGTGAATGTATGTTTTAATTAAAATCCCTGATTATATGTGCATAAAGTATGCCATATAGATTTTAAAATCCCACCATAGGTAGCATGCTCCATGCATTGAAAGTATGTTATAAGTGTTATAATATATTGTATACATGTTAATTGGGTTTCATAAGAATCAATATAAGAGTTATATTAATTTATGAAACAAATATTATATGTTTTAATTATAATTAATATAAGGGTTATATTAATTAAAAATTAAACATATAATTGCTATGCATTTATTCATGTGATGAATTTGTTATAAATGTATGTTTATTCATGTGATGAATGATGAAATAATTTATAACATAGAAATGCATGTAACCTAAGGTTAATTAATTAGTTTTAAAATGGTTTTAGAACTGGAAATTAATTAGACCTAAGGTTATCTAGTTCTAATAAGATTAGAATTAGGAAACTAATAATTTATAAACTTTGATTAAAGAGGACTCGACTAAGGAAGGTTCTCAGCTAGGTCAGTACTTAAGTCGTGCGGAAACGGAACACCCCTACGAGGAGGAACCACTGGGAGTGAATTTAATCCATAGGTTTATAAATTATCTTTCGTGAGTGGCGTTTATTAAAAGTTAATAAATTAAACTCATAGACCTAGGTTTATTAAAAAGGTTAATAGACTTAGGTAATTCCAGTATAATTGTTATATTGGTAGACTTAGGTTATATTGTTTTAGCCTGAATATGCCTAAGTAAAAGTATACCCAAACTGTTTAAAATACTTAGTGGGAGTGAAAAGGTATATATGATATATCAATTTCCTCTTACGCTCTCCACGAAGTTCACACCGTGAGATTTATGCTCGGCCTCGTGATGTCAATAGGGCATCCCCATTCGGATAGTGTTTGCATAAATCAAGAGTAAGGTGAATGGAGAAAGTATTTATAGTAAGTGAGTGAAGGAAGTGTCTCAACACATCCTACGGTCTCCTCCATTAGGTTGGACCGTGAGATTCCCATGTTGCGCCTGCAGGTTGCCCGAAGTAGCACCATCCATTCGGAGGGATGTAACATGGGATTGAGAACAACTCAAACTCCGAGAAATGGATAGGTCTCTTAGGTCCATTCCCGCACTTTTCTCTCGGTTCGGTAGCATTGTTGGGGCCGACCTCGAGAGGTCCGAAAATGGCGGGTCACACTTACAAGAATTGCTAAGTGTTAGTAAATTCTTGACCAAAGTAGCGATAACTAGAATGTTATAGGAATAAGAGTTATTCCGGTATTAACATTTAGTCAAGAATGTCTTGGTTGAGTGAAGGAGTGATTGACTGCCCCTCGGTAGCAGTTGCTCTGACTCACTGAAGTATCGTTGCAAAAACAATAATGAGTTTATGGGTACATTATTACTTTTGCTAAATTTTTAAATTGGATAGGTTGCATACAATTCACTAATAGAATTCATTCTTTTTCAGCATGTCGAACTCTTTTATCCAGTTACTCGCCTTCAATAAACTTAGCGACGATAATTATGGAACCTGGAAATCAAACTTGAATACGATTCTTGTTCTTGATGATTTGAGGTTCGTCTTAACGGAGGAATGTCCTCCCCTCCCGGCTCATTCGCAAACCGAATGGTTCGAGATGCTTATGAAAGATGGATTAGGGCTAATGAGAAGGCTCGAGTCTATATCTTAGCCAAGCATATCGATGTGTTGTCTAAGAAACATGAGACCATGGTCACCATGAAAGGAGATCATGGGATCATTACAGGCGATGTTTGGACAACCGTCCTCATCGGTCCATTATGATGTTGTCAAATACGTTTACAACTCTCGTATGAAGGAGAGAGCCTCTGTTAGGGAACATGTCCTTGACATGATGACCCACTTCAACGTGGTTTGAAGTAAATGGGCGATCATAGATGAGAGAAGTCGGGTAACCTTTATTATGGAATCTCTTAGAAGAGTTTCTGCCATCCGCGCACAAATGCGGTAATGAATAAAATAGAGTATAACCCGACTACTCTCCTCAACGAGCTACATACTTTTGAATCTCGATGAAATCAAAAGGGAAAAGAGAAGGAGGCAAATGTTGTCACTTGAAGAAGTTCCTAAGAGGATCGTCCTCCTGGGACCAAGTTCAGTCCTTCCTTTTCTAAGAATAAGGGTATTGAGAAAAAAAGAAGAAGAAGGACAAAGGGAAGGGACAGCTCCATGCACACGCAAGGCCAAAGCCACGGAAAATGTTTCCCTGTGGTAGTGTGAGGCGCACCGGAAGAGGAGGCGCCCAAAATACCTTGCAGAAAAGAAAGCGAGAAAGAAAAACAAGGTAAATATGATTTACTCGTTATTGAAACATGTTTAGTGGAACATGATGATTCCGCTGGATATTAGATTCAGGAGCCACTAATCATGTTTGTTCTTCTTTTCAGAAACTAGTTTCTGGCAAAGACTTTTGATGGGGAGATATCTCTCGTGGTTGGAACGGAGAGGTTGTCTCAACCAAAGCGATGGGAGCTGTGAAGTTGTTGTTTAGAGATAGATTTATTTTATTAGAAAATGTACTTTTGGTTCCCTGGAATCAAAAGAAATCTTGTATCTATCTCTTGTTTGCTTGAACATATGTATAAAGTATCTTTTGATCATAATGAAGCGTTCATTTGCAAAAGAGGTGTACTGAATATGTTCCGCTAAACTTGAAAACAACTTATATGTGTTAAGACCAACAGTAAAAGCTATTTTTTGAACAGAGATGTTTAAAAAGTCGATACTCAAAATAAAAGCGTAAACTTTCTCCTAGTACCTATCTTTGGCACTTGAGACTAGGCCACATTAATCTCAATAGGATTGGGAGATTGGTCAAGAGTGGTCTCCTAAGTCAGTTAGAGGACAACTCTTTACCACCATGTGAGTCCTGTCTCGAAGGAAAAATGACTAAAAGACCTTTTTCTGAAAAAGGTTATAGAGCCAAAGAGCCCTTGGAACTCGTGCATTCGGACCTTTGTGGTCCTATGAATGTCAAGGCACGAGGCGGGTATGAATACTTCATCAGTTTTATTGATGATTATTCTAGGTATGGTTATCTTTACCTAATGCATCATAAGTCTAAAACCCTTGAAAAGTTCAAGGAATATAAGGCAGAAGTTGAGAATACATTAGGTAAAACGATTAAAACACTTCGATCAGATCGAGGTGGAGAGTATATGGATTTGAGATTCCAAGACTATATGATAGAACATGGAATCGTATCCCAACTCTCAGCACCCGGTACACCTCAACAAAATGGTGTATCTGAGAGGAGAAATAGAACCCTGTTAGACATGGTTCGATCCATGATGAGCTACGCTCAGCTGCCTAGTTTGTTTTGAGGATATGCAGTAGAAGCTGCTGCATATATTTTGAACATGGTCCCCTCTAAGAGTGTTTCAGAAACACCCTATGAGTTATGGAAAGGGCGTAAAGGTAGTTTACGTCACTTCAGGATTTGGGGATGTCCAGCACATGTGCTAGTGTCCAATCCAAAGAAACTGGAACATCGTTCAAAATTATGCCTATTCGTAGGGTACTCCAAAGAAACGAAAGGTGGTCTGTTTTATGATCCTCAAGAGGACAAGGTGCTTGTGTCGACAAACGCCACGTTCTTAGAGGAAGACCACATGAGAGATCATCGCCTCGTGAGCGAGGATTGTCTTAAGTGAAATTTCCGGGGAAGCTACGGATAAATCAACAAGAGTTGTTGATGAAAGTGGTCCTTCTCAAGAGTTGAGAATGCCTCGACGTAGTGGGAGGATGTTAGACAACCCGACTGTTACATGGGTTTGACCGAAACCCAAGTCGTCATACCCGATGATGGCGTTGAGGATCCATTGACCTATAAACAGCAATGAATGATATAGATAGGGACAAGTGGATTAAAGCCATGGACCTTGAAATGGAGTCAATGTACTTCAATTCGATGCTCGGAAACTTGTAGATCAACCGGATGGTGAAAGACCCATCGGTTGCAAGTGGATCTACAAGAGGAAAGCGAGATCAAGCGGTAAGGTGCAAACCTTTAAAGCTCGACTTGTGGCAAAGGGTTATACCCAAAGGGAAGGGGTGGACTATGAAGAAACCTTCTCCCCTGTTGCCATGCTTAAGTCCATTAGAATACTCTTGTCCATTGCCACGTTTTATGACTATGAAATTTGGCAAATGGATGTCAAGACAGCCTTTCTTAATGGCAATCTTGAAGAGAGTATCTATATGGATCAACCAGAAGGGTTCATAGTTCAGGGTCAAAAGCAAAAGGTTTGCAAGCTTAAACGATCCATCTATGGATTGAAACAAGCTTCTAGATCCTGGAATATAAGATTTGATACTGCGATCAAATCTTATTGCTTTGAACAGAATATTGACGAGCCTTGTGTTTACAAAAAGATAGTCAATACCACTGTAGCTTTCTTAGTTCTATACGTAGATGATATCTTGCTCATTGGAAATGATGCAAGGTTCCTGACTGGCGTTAAGCAATGGCTAGAAACCCAATTCCAAATGAAAGATTTGGGAGAGGCTCAATTTGTCCTTGGAATCCAAATTGTTCGGAATCGCAAGAACAAAACGCTAGCACTGTCTCAGGCTTCTTATATTGACAAGATGTTGATTAGATATAAGATGCAGAATTCCAAGAAGGGTTCATTACCTTTCAGGCATGGAATTCATTTGTCTAGGGAACAGTGTCCTAAGACACCTCAAGAAGTTGAGGATATGAGACGCATTCCCTATGCATCTGCTGTCGGTAGTCTAATGTATGCCATGTTATGTACTCGACCCGACATATGCTATGCAAATGGGAATAGTCGGTGAGATATCGCCTAATCCGAGGATATGATCACTGGACTGCCGTTAAGAACATCCTCAAATATCTTAGGAGAACGAGGGACTATATGCTTGTGTATGGTGCAAAGGATTTGATCCTTGCAGGATATACTGACTCTGATTTTCAGACTGATGTGGATTCGAGGAAATCCACATCAGGATCAATGTTCACTCTTAACGGAGGAGCTATAGTATGGAGGAGTATAAAGCAAGGTTGTATTGCTGACTCCACCATGGAGGTCGAGTGCACGTCGCGACTTGTGAAGCGTGAAGGAGGGTGTATGACTTAGGAAGTTCTTGGACCGATTTGGAAGTTGTTCCAAACATGAATTCGCCTATCACCCTTTATTGTGATAATAGTGGTGCAGTGGCAAATTCTAAAGAACCTAGAAGCCATAAGCGCGGAAAGCACATAGAGCGCAAATACCATCTCATCAGGGAGATTGTGCAACGAGGAGACGTGATCGTCACGCAGATTGCTTCGGAGCACAACATTGTTGATCCGTTTACTAAGCCCCTCACGGCTAAAGTGTTTGAGGGACACCTAGAGAGTCTAGGACTACGGGTTGTACAGTAGGGCAGTTTTTTACTCAGCATGTTTTACCCCACAGACGTTTTAGTCCAAGTGGGAGATTGTTGGGTTTTATGTCCTAAAACTCGTGGTTTTGTAAACTGAATGTATATTCTATATCACAATAAAGTTGTTATTGAAATTTATTCAGTAAAGGTGTTATTGACTATTGTGTATTGTGTAACCTTAATCCAATAAAAAACCCTTGGCTATAGGATAAATACTTGAACTTTATGTGTGACATAAAAGTGGATCAAGTTCAAGTTATAGCCGTAGCAGATTATAGTATAAGGATAGGGTTGGGGACCTTATCCTGGGGACACTATGGACGCGACCCACTTTGTAAAGAACAAACGATGTGATTCTAAATCGTTCATGTGGAGACATGTGAGTGGGGGCGCCCTATGCAATGAGTTTGCATAAGACTGGACCGCGCAATAGTCACTTAGACTTTATAACTCCAGCATCGTCTTAATCGACTATATTCATACGATGACCTAGGTAACTCGATCTTAATCCGAGCGCCTATGGACTCTGTTTATTCGGATTATCCTTAGATTTGCATGGGTGAGAGTGGCTCGAGACCGCCGACTCAATAAGCCTCCCATTTCAGGGATAAAATCGGGTAGATAGCTGGGAACATAGTTCAAAGAAGATGAAATTCATTCCTACCCGCTTTAGGGATTAGTAGAAAGGTTGTTCCCTTGGCATCGACTCGGGTCTTGAACATGGGCCCATCCTCTCATTGGCCCGAGAGGGATTTGGTTTCTTTGGTTGGACCACAAACCAATTGTTCATTAGAGGATCGGTGGAACTTAGGAACAAGAGGTAATTCTGAGGGTAAAACGGTAATTTTGACCCATTGTAATTACGAATGACTGTGAAGGATCGACTTACTAATCATGGTTATATCGAGTGGGACGTAAATATATCTACAGTGAGGAGAGTGCAACCACCGGGCTTTAGTGGAGTGTCCTGGTTAACGAATGTTGATTAGCTAAGCTAAAAGAGTTTGGCCTAGGTTAATCTCGTATCGTTGGAGCTCATGATCTGTGAGGTCCATTAGTCCTCCTTACTAGCTCGGACTTAGCCTTATAACATTTTGAGAGAAAAATTTGAATTGTTCAAATTCGAGTTTGGGAGAAAGCGTTAATTATATATATGATATATTTAACGAATCATAGCTTAATTATGAATTAAACTATGATTAATAAGAGGTGGATATATTTAAATTTGATTTAAATATTGGATCGGTTATAGCATGAATAAGGATTCATGTTCGGAAAATCGATCGGGATCGGTTTATTTATTTAATTTAATAATTGATATTAAATTAAATTTAAAAATTAATTAATTATATTAATTTTAATTAAAAATCAATTTAATATTGATTTTCGAATTAAAATTAAATGCAAAATGAGGGATTTTCATGATTTTCATGAAAATCAAGTTGCCAACTTGCCCAATCCTCCTCATTTTCAAAATTCACCAAAATTAGCCACCTCCATCTCAAACCATCCTCATCACACTTGAGTTGTCACTCCATTGAAGCTTTATATAATGGTGATTTGAGGTGTTTTGAGAGAATTTTTAGAAAATTCAATATTCCCGAATTAGTGACCTTTGAGGACTTTTCTTCAAAATTCTCTCAACCTAGGATCCCACAATCCGTTCTAAGGCCCGAGGATAGTAGGAAGACTCTAACTGGCTGCTCACGAAGTGTTCGTGATGAAAACCATCAACCGTGGTGAAGAGAATTTGATCTTCAAAGTTGAGTTTTCTATCCTCTGCTTTTTCCAAACTTTGAGCATGCATTTTATTTTACAAAATTGATCAACTTAGAGTGTTCAAGATCCAAAATTGCTTCCGCTTTCTTAATCTACACTCTTTCACCTCTAATGTACAAAACTTCTATAACAACATAGACCTCTCAAAATAATCTACAAAACATAGAGACTTGCTATACAAAACCAGCCACGTACAAGGTAACTTATGGAGCTTTAGCAGACTATGGCGATGCTTTCAGTACCGGGAGCTCGATCTCTACACCAAAAGTTTGAAAACATTGAAAGAATGAGCTATGAAGCAAGTGAGTGATGTGTGTTTAATATCTATAACTTGTAAAACATGTGACACGAAAATTATGAGCATATGCATTTGTATTCAAGCATTGAAAGTAAACGTAGAATCATAATAGACTTTCAGAAAACCAACAAGTATATCGTTAAAATCTCGTAAGGCATGTAAATGATATAAACTCTTTTTAAAAACATGTCACAATCTACGTTTGTTCTACGATGTAGTGGGGCCCGCCCAACACTCCCATCGTCTTTGTCGTAGTGGGGCCCGCCCAACACTCACGACAGCGCTGTTGTCACAGAGTTCACTCAACGTCGACAACAGAAATGACCTGTGTGCACATGGTACCATAAAGCCTCGGGCTCAATATCCCAGAAGATCACATGAAAACATTTGAACATGCCTGCTTATCTTTTCTTTCATAAAACTCAAGCTTTCTCAGCTTGTTCATAAAACTGGAAATCTTTAAAACATACTTGCTACTACATGCTTGCTTGAAATCATAACATTTCCATAAATTTTGGCAACCATTGGACATATGCTCATGTATAAATTTTATAAAGACTTTTAGGGTCACAATGAACACTTGAAGCATTTCTAGGAAAATAAGAATACTCATAGACATGTGTTCAAAAATAAAACACAAAGCTTTGAAACAATTCATTCTAGGAAAACTTGCATTTCATAAAGCATATAAGCATATTTCAAGCATTTGGTTCATTTTCGAAGTTCGTTTTGTCACTCACAGTGTTAGAACTAGAATCTTAGCCCGTACACTCGACCTAGCTCATGAAGGCAAAACAATGCAATTGCCTTGCGCTGCCTTACCGCATGGTTGTTTTCTCCTACTGCCGCAACGCAATTGCCTTGTACTGCATCAACGATTGATTGCCAAGCGATGTAATCCGATTAAACTCTCCAAATAAGGTAAACCAAGCCCTACTCCCATTTGACCTTCTTTGAAGTATCGTTAGGAGGCTGAGTGATTGTCTATAGTCAATCAATCTTAGGTGTTCGTGCCCATGGCTCTAAGGTTTTGGAGTCTTGCCCTATGCCTAGGGTCAACGTTCAGGTCTTATGTATAAGCTCCTTTACTCCATTACTTTTGGGAACTCCGCTCTAAGTTGACCCTTTCGGTGCCGAACTTGAGCTTGATGGGTCACCTTAGATGGCCGGCTAAGGCTTCCCACAATACAATCACCAAAAGTAAACTTACTTGGAGGTCGAACGAAACCGCTCTTACTTTGGAGTCTTGTTGTCTTCCCTTAGGGCATTCACATTCCAAATCCCTAAGGGAAGTTAGCTCCTCATGAATGAAACAATAAAGCTAAATGTAAACTGAATAAAATATGATAACATCTCCACCACCCTTCTCGATCTGCCACTCTTAAGGAGAAACCGAGAGGGTATTCTGGTTTCAGATGAAGAAAGGAAAGATTTTCAACAAAAATGAACAGAATAATTAATCCTTTACTGAAAGCAAACAACAAGTTGTGAACAAAGAATACAGAACAGATCTGAATAAAATCTAAACTGGAATAATAAAATATGAACTGGAATAATAAACTGACAAGAACAACGTGTACTTCACTACAGAAAAATAAGTTCAAAACTTAAGAATGAAATGAAATAGAAAGTCTGAACTAGAAAACTGAATTACAAAGTAAGAAAAACAACAGAACGAACGACGATAAGTTGAAAAACGCAACAACAACTAAAAAGAAGTTGAAGAAAAATCTAAAATAGAAAAGTGGGATCTCCTCCTAAGACGAGCTCCCTTTTTGACGACTCCCTCCTCCAAAATACATAGGGTTTACATGCTAGGGTTTCCATCTTGGTGGGTCAACTTGTGTTGCTAAAATTATGGAGAAAATCAAAATAAAATCTCAAAAATCACGAAATTCCCGAACTGTCAGCGTTTTTCTGCATTTCCAGATCTGCGTGCTAGGCAATTGCGTCGTTTGCCTAGCAGTTGCCTGTTGCTGCATGCTGTGCAATTGCGTCAATTTACTTTCCTGCGTTCAAAACTAAAAAATATGAGATTTTTCTTTCATTTTTGCTTATTTTCTCTCATTCTTCAAGAATATTTGTCTCTTCCTTACTTATATGCAATTGACTCCACTCTATCCATTTTTACCTAAAGAAATGAAGAAAACATATAAGTATAACTTAGTTTTAAACGCTAAATAATTCTCATAAATGAGAATTATCAATCACCTAATCCGAGAGATAGTGCATCGAGGAGACGTGATTGTCACGATGTTAGCATCGGAGCACAACGTTGCTGATCCTTTTACAAAGGCTCTCACGGCTAAAGTGTTTGAGAGTCACCTAGAAGGTCTAGGTCTACATGTCCTACCCTAACTAGGGCAAGTGGGAGTATGTTGTACAAAGGATATTCAAGTGCCCTAGTTTATTGTATTTACATTACTGTAATGTTTATTATGTACTCCACTAGCTTTAGGTCAAGTGAGAGATTGTTGGGTTTTATGCCCTAAACTTGTGTAGTTTTGTATATTATTAATCAAATAAATAAAAAGTTATTTATTTTGATAATTATTATATTCTCACACATAAAACTAAATCCAATAAACTAAGCTCCAAGGTTATAATGGTAGATCTTGAACAAATGTGTAATGGACACAAGTTAGATTATGTTCAAGTATATAACCTAAATGGTCTATGGTATACGCATAAGGTTGAGAACCTTATTCTAGTAACACCATGGATGCAACCCGCTTTGTATTCAGTACAAACGAGGTAATCCAACTTGTTCATGTGGTAGACATGCGAGTGGAGGCATCCTGTACGATGAGATCGTACAAGACCGGACTGCAAATTATTGGCCTATTAGTGTAACACCGTCAACAGGATAGGTCTAATAATTTATAGATGATCATTAGTGACTTGACCTGAATCCTGAGCAAGTTATGAACTCCTGCTTATAGGAGTTTGCCCTTAGATTAGTATGCGTGAGAATGACCTGTAGCCGACTCAATATGCCTACCTTCTCAGAGACAGAACCTTGTAGGTAGCTGGGGACTTAACTATGTAAGATGAAATTCACTCATTCCTGAATTAGGGAATTAGATAGGTTGTTTTCTTAAGAACTGTATCCGGGTCTTGAACAACGGGGCCCTACCCTCTTACTGGCCTAAGAGAGATTATGTTTGGTTGGAAGATTGAGATACTTGACATGTACAAAACCAGATATTCTTTATTCGATTGGAATTATTAGTCAATTTATGGAGGAGCCAACAACGACACATTGCAAAATGGCAAAAAGGATATTTCGCTACATCAAATGGACGATTGAGTATGGTCTTTCCTATCTCTCTTCTAGAAATTTTGATATTGTTGGTTATTGTGATAGTGATTGGAGTAGTGACTTGGATGATTGAAAGAGCACTACGGGATTTGTGTGTTTTTATCAGCGAAACGACATTCACATAAACGTCAAAAAAGCAACTCATAATCACATTATCAACATGCGAGACAGAGTACGTCGCGACAACTTCATGTGTATGTCATGAAATTTGGCTAAGAAACTTAGTGAAGTAGTTGAAGTTTCAAATAGAAGGTCCAATAGAGATTTTTGTTGACAACAAATCGGTCATTGCCTTAACCAAAAATCTGATATTTCATGGGAGGACTAAGTACATTGATACTCGTTTTCACTACATTTGGGATTGCATTACGAAGAAAGAAGTAAAACTCAAATATATCAAGTCATAGGACCAAGCAACGAACATTTTCACAAAGCTCCTCAAGTTGGAGACTTTTATCAGAATGAGGAGTTTACTTGGTGTAACAAATCAAGTTGGGGAGGGGGGGTTGAGAACATGAAAGGTTTTTAAACTTTTATTGGTGGTATTTAGTGTGGTCTTTTATTTTTGTAACACTTGTGAGTTATTTGAGTTATTAAAGTTATGAGAGTTATTGAGTTATGGGCATTTATGTCATTTATAGTTTTTTTTTTCAAATCATTATTCTATGTTTACTTTTGCAAGCTTATATAAAGGCATCTCTATTTGATTGAAAAGATATCTCCTTTCATATTTTGTCCTCCACGTTTTTTCCTGATAGTTTCATGAAGTACACTCTAGAGTCAACCCACATGAATGCCATAACTATATCCATCATACATTTTCTCCACAAAAATTTCAGCGAGTTAAACCATCAATTCCATAATTAAAATACATAGCTAGACATCAAGAATCCACAAACACACAAACAAATATATTAAGTATATCAACCAACAAGACAAGTAATAGGCAAAACAAACATGCAATATCTATGTCCTAAAAGTGAGAGATCACTTATTTGGGCCCGCTCTTTGATCCCTATTGATTTGAAATTACAAAATTACCGAAATTAAAATGAAGAATTAATTGAAGAATATTAAAAATGTGTGTTTCTCACCGTAGGATTCCCTAGTCCCTCTGTTTGTTAGTAAAGAGGTGGCATTTAATATAGAAGGAAAGCTTTAGATACATTTTCTTCAAGAGATGATCTACATACGCGTAGGTCAAGATCGTCTCTTTCTCAGTTTTTTTGGATTTTTTTTAATAAATCTGTTTTATAAAACTTTTAAGTAATTAAAAATTCAAATTTATAAGTCTTTCCTATTTTGTTAAGTAATTTACCAACATTGATAAACAAAGTTCAAATTTGTAAATCCTTTTTTTTTGAAGTAGTTGAGTAATAACTTAGTAAAATAAACTTCACAAGTATGTAATTATTAACCTAGTTAAAGTGACCAACTTCAGTTTTTTTTCTTCAAGTAATTAAGGTTTCAACGACCTATTTATCTAAAAAAGTTCAAATTTATAAGGTTTTATTACTAAATAAATAAAAGTTACAAGTTCAATAATATCAAATTGTAGTGTGTGCCACAAGGTGGACGTCGTCTATTACGAAGGTGTAACACCCCTAACTTTTAAGACTCACATCCTAGGGACATTACTAAGCATGCATGCATTTTGAGGCCATTAAAATATGATAAAAATAGATTAATTCAAATCATAGTTTAAAATTTGCTTTTAGGGATCCCAAAACAAAAAATAAAACCTTTAAATAACATAGTTAATATTGTCTGGCCTCAGTTTAAAACATAAAAGTACAACATAAGCAGAATGAAACATGTAATAAAAAATAACGAAATTTAAATAAATGCGGAAACATGACTTCTAAACTTCCCATGACTTTCGTAACTCGTCTCATCACTCGCCTTGTATGCCTTTGCCTTTACTTGAAAACATTTTAAAAAGAAAAGGTGAATATTATAAAATAATACCCAGTAAGTGACTTTGCTACCAAGGTTTGGGATATTCATACACATACAATCATGACTTTAAATCTTCGCTTAAAATTTTCATATGTGGGACCTTAAAACTTCCTCTAAACTAACATGACTATTCTCTCCGGCTTTTGGTGGTCAATTAGGTTCTCCTGAGAGCATGTTGAGTCCGAAGACTCCTATCATATGGAGTCCTCCCAAACCCCGAGAGCATTTTGAGTCCGAAGACTCCTGAATCATATTGAGTCCAAAGACTCCTGTGTAATATGGAGTCCTCTCAAAACTCTGGGAGCATGTTAGGTCCAAAGACCACTAGGTCATGTGGAGTCCTCTCAAAACCCCTAAAATCTTATGGAGCATAATTGCCATAGCCATTCATAAACTTTATCATGTACATACAAACATGCATGGGTCTCATCTATCATTCATAACTATCAGACGCACATACCATGGAAAACAATAATTCTTCATTCATGACATAACTTTCATGACTTAAATAAAACAATATTTTAGGGCATAATAATAATTTTCGGAACAAACATAGTAAAATATTTTGAAATTAAAATCCTTTATCCTATTTTAAAAGTTCAACACGAGATCCCTTACCTTAACTTCACTAAAAAATTCTGAATTCAATCCCCTAAGGCACAATACTTTCCCAAACCTGTCCAATAACCAAATTCTTAAGTTCGAAGCTATTTATTCATTGAAACAAAGAACTTCAACCCATTTAATATTTTCTAATTAAATACCTTGGGAAAATTCTTAATTTGATCGGGATCAGGAACTTTTCTAACTTGTGATCACAACGTTCTCAACCACCTAAATCCAAAAATAAAACAACTTAACAAATGGATCTAATTACTAAGTATTTGAAATATCTAACGTATGTCAAGTGAAAATATCACAACGGAGACCCAAGGCGAACCCAAAAAACGAAGCTGATCGGATCGACTAACTCCGGCGAGCGGCGACGCGTGCGGCATCGACGACGACGTGTGGAGTGTTGGGGTTTGTGCCCTAAAACTCGTAGTTTGTAATTTTGTTCTAATTATTGTAATAAAGAGTTATTGTTCGTTATTTACGATATTACCCTTTATTTTAACCCTAAATCCAGTAAACTAAACATCCAAGGCTGTAAAATGTCTCTTGAACTAAATTAATGTACATATAAAGGATCTCAGTTCGAGATACAACCTAAAGGGTCTATAGTAAGGGGATAAGATTTGGGTACCTTACCCTGGTAACATTATGGATATGACCCACTTTGTATATGATACAAACACTGTGATCCTAACGTGTTCGTGTAGATGACATGTGAGTGGGGATATCCTATGTAATGAGATTACATAAGACCGAACCGCGAGATAGTAACCACTAGATGTAACTCCGTTGACTAGCTAGGTTTCTATTTCACTAGGATGACCTAGGCAACTTGACCTCAATCCTGAATAGGTTACGAACTCCTATTTGCAAGGGATTGTCCTTTGACTAGTATGGGTGAGAGTGTCCATATTCACCGACTCAATATGCCTACCTTCTTGGGGACAAGACCGAGTGAGCGACTAGGGGACTTAACTTGGCAAGATGGATACCTAACTGACATAAAGAAATGGCTGACGACCCAATTCCAAATGAAAGATTTGGGAGAGGCGCAGTATGTTCTTGGGATTCAGATTTTAAGGAGTCGCAAGAACAGAACACTAGCTCTGTCTCAAGCGTCTTATATCGACAAAATGTTGACCCGATATTCGATGCAGAATTCCAAGAGAGGCTTATTACCCTTCAGGCATGAAGTTCATTTGTCTAAGGAACAATGTCCTAAGACACCTCAAGAAGTTGAGGATATGAGACGTATTCCGTATGCCTCTGCAATAGGTAGCTTAATGTATGCTATGCTGTGCCGAGGCCATAAATTTGTTATGCAGTGGGAATTGTCAGTAGGTACCAATCAAATCTGGAGTTAGACTCTTTGGACCACGATTAAAAATATCCTCAAGTATCTTAGGAGAACGAGGACTATACGCGCTTGTATGAGACTAAGGATTTGATCCTCATGGATACACCGATTCGATTTTTAGACCGATAAGAATTCTAGGAAATCCACATCGGGATCGTTTTCACCCTTAACGGGGAGCTATAGTATGGCGAAGCATCAGCAGAATGCATCACGACTCCACGATGGAGGTTGAGTATGTCATTGTTTGTGAAAGCAACTAAAGAATTTTGTTTGGCTAAGGAAATTCCTCACTGATTTGGAAATTGTTCCAAATATGGAATTTTCCATCACCTTATACTGTGACAACAGTGGTGCAGTAGCCATTTGAAGGAATCTCATGACCATAAGCAAGGCAAGCACATCGAGAGGAAGTATCACCTGATACGAGAAATAGTGCAACGAGGAGATGTGACAGTCACGAAGATCGCTTCGGAGCACAACATTGCTGATCTGTTTACAAAGACTCTCACGACTAAAGTGTTCGAGAGTAATCTGGAAAGTCTAGGTCTACGAGATATGTACATAGGCTAATCTAGGGCAAGTGGGAGATATGTAATGGGTATATGGATGCCCTAGTTTATTGTATTTGTATCTCTGTAACCACTGTTTTAGATTTTGATGTACCCCACTAGAGTTTTAGTTCAAGTGGGAGTTTGTTGGGGTTTGTGCCCTAAAACTCGTAGTTTGTAATTTTGTTCTAATTATTGTAATAAAGAGTTATTATTTTCAATAAAGAGTTATTGTTCGTTATTTACGATATTGCCCTTTATTTTAACCCTAAATCCAATAAACTAAACATCCACGGTTGTAAAATGTCTCTTGAACTGAATGTAGTGTACATATAAAGGATCTCGGTTCGAGATACAACCTAAAGGGTCTATAATAATGGGATAAGGTTTGGGTACCTTACCCTGGTAACACTATGGATATGACCCACTTTGTATATGATACAAACACTGTGATCCTAACGTGTTCGTGTAGATGACATGTGAGTGGGGATATCCTATGTAATGATATTACATAAGACCAGACCGCAAAATAGTAAGCACTAGATGTAACTCCATTAACTAGCTAGGTTTCTATTTGACTAGGATGACCTAGGTGTTGGGATGTATGTCCTAATCTCGTTTAGTTTGTAAATTACTATTTGAAATTAATAAAGAGTTATTTATTTCTTCATTTTGTGTCTCGCACTTCTTACAAACTTTGTCCAATAAACTAAGCTCCAGGGTCATTGAATATATGAGAGAACTAGAACTTGAACGGTGTGTAGTGGACACACAGGGAGGATCACGTTCGAGTAAATGACCCAAACAGTCTAAAGTATATGGATGAGGTTGGGACCTAATCCTGAATACGTTGTGGATGCGACCCGCTTTGTATTAAGATACAAACGAGGTGATCTGACTCGTTCATGTGGTTGACATGCGAGTGGGGGCATCCTGTATAATGAGATTGTACAAGATCGGACCATGAATTAATAGACCTACTGATGTAACATCGTTAACAATATGGACTAATAACTTCGTAGATGACCATTAGTGACTTGACCTGAATCCTGAGCGTGTTACGGACTCCTGTCTGCGGGGGTCTGTCCTTTGACTAGTGCGGGTGAGGGTGGTCACAGTTACTCGCCCAATATGCCTATCTTCTTAGGGATAGGACCAAATAGGGAGCTGGGAACTTAACTACGTGAGATGGAATTCACTCGTTCCCGCCTTTAGGGAAACTAGAGGGGTTGTTCCCTTAAGTGCTGGCTCCAAGGCTTGAACAACGGACGCCCACCCTCTCACTGGCACGAGAGGGTTGTTGTGTATGGTTGAACCATTACAACGTTGTTGTTCATTAGAGGAGCAGTGGGGACTTAAGGAGTAAGAAGTAGATACAGGGGTAAAACGGTAATTTGATCAAACAGTGTCTACGAACAACCTGTGAAGGGTCGGCTCATGGGTATTGGTTATATCAGTGGACACAACTTGTCTTACACTGACGGGAGTGCAGCTACGGGCTTTAGTGGAGTGTTACCGTAGCTAATGAATGTTGGTAACCGGGTCAAAGAGTTTGATAGGTTAATCTCGGATCATTGGAGCTCGTCACTGTAGGTCCATAAGGTCCCTCGGTTGGCTCAAACTGGATTAATAGAAGGTTTACTATTTTGGTGTGAATTGAAGTGTTCAAATTCACTATAGGGTATTTATGTCATTTATATGAGATATGAATGATATAATATATAGTTTAATGTGAATGAGATTCACAATAAACTATAAGTTAGCCTAATTGTTGAATTAGGGCTAATTTGGAGAAATTAGATTGAGAGATATTAAATTGGATGTGATTCAATTTAAAAATCCACAATAATGCAAATGTAATTTGTAAAATGAGATATGAGATATCTTATAATATGTGGTAATGCAAATATGATTTGCATAACCTATGGTTGTGGTAAAATGGTAAATAGGTGGAGATTTCAACTCCACCTATCACCATTATATAAATCCCTTTGCAAGAAGGGTTCATTAAGTATATTCTCATTTTTGGAATTCTCACCAAAAAAAGAATTCACTTCTCTCTCAAACTTTCTCATCTTCTCCTCCCAAAACCAAAAAGGAAGGATTCCACAATCCTCCTTCTTCCAAAAGTAGAACAACTGAGTAATCGAGTGGAGGTGTCCAGTTCGTTGTTTGCTCGAGGAGTTCGAGATCGTTGGAGAGAACACGAAGAGTTCGTGATCATCGGAGGAAGGAACCTTGAAGACGGTCTTCAACAAGTAAGTAAATCTAACTTGCTGGTTTTCCTTCCTAGCAAGCATGTTTAGCCTATTCTATGTGATAGTTAATTTTAACGTAATTGAGTTGCACAACAATACCATGATGATTCGATCGTCTTCCGCTGTGCTGGGACTCTAATTCCCTTCAATTGGTATCAAAGCCAAGTTTGGCCTCTTGTTGTTGCACTTAATTTTGTTAAAATTAGGTGGGTAAAAGCCTTTATTCATGAGATGAATGTTGGTTTGCGAAATGGATGTTTTCGGTTTTGGCATTGTTTTTAGATTTACATTTATGTTGATATGATCAATGTAAGGGCCCGTGTTTTTTGGGCATTTTTAATGTAAATCGAGTCAGTAAGTCCGTGTCGTTTGTGGCATGGGATACTGTGAAGAAATCGAAGCGGAAACGGGCAAGAAATGACGAAGAACAGCAAGAGGAGCTTGCTGTTCTGTCGACAGCGTTGAGACGCTGTTCATCGGCGTCTCAACGCTGCACATGCGGGCGGAGGCTTGGCTGCAGAGCAGCATTGCAACACCAAGGCGTGGAGCACGCGGGGCGTGACACTGGACGCTGCAGCATTGCAACGCTGCACGCATAGTGGGTG
Source organism: Trichosanthes cucumerina (assembly GCA_036507285.1). Lineage (NCBI taxonomy): Eukaryota > Viridiplantae > Streptophyta > Magnoliopsida > Cucurbitales > Cucurbitaceae > Trichosanthes > Trichosanthes cucumerina. Next base: position 31,658,186 of record CM071842.1, on the reverse strand, counting down.
TGTGCAGCGAGCAGTTCGCGTGAAGTGGGTGGTTGAAACTCTTTTTATTCAACGTGGGGCGTTTTTATTTTCATTTTATTTATTTTGTATTTACAAAATGTATTTTTTAATTTATTTTATTAAATAATATTAATATAAATGTTATATTAATGTTATTTAATTAAATAAATGCCCCTAAGTGCCAAAACCAGTCCATTTTTGCTATTTAATTATTTTATGTATGAGATGTATGATTTAATTAATTTCTATGTGCATAATGTATGTCATATAGATTTAAAATCCCACCTTAAGTTAAACATTTCATGCATCATTATATTATAAGTGTTATAATATATAGTTTGCATGATAGGTTATATTATAAGTGTTATAATATAATTAAATGCATTTTTAATTTAATTAAATATAAGTGTTATATTTTTTAGATTAAAGTATGCTCATGCATTTTAATTTCATGTGATGAATTATTATGTTATAGTATAGTTATTCATGTGATGAATGATCAAGCACTATAACATAGAAATGCATGCAACCTAAGTTAATTATTAGTTTTAAAGTGTTTAGAACTTGAATAATTAGACTTAGGTTTTCTAGTTCTAATAAGATTAGAATTAGGAAATCAAAATGTAATCTTTGAATGGTGACTGATTAGTAACTCTGTCTAAGGAAGGTTTTGTCTAAGGCTGGGTTATTTAAGTTGACGCTTGCGGAACACCTCTACCTGGAAACCGACATGGGAGTGAATTCGGTCCGGAGATTCTTAGGTTATATTTTTCGTGAGTGCCGTTAATTAAAAGTTGATTAATTTACTCACATAGACCTAAGTAATAATGTTATTATAAACTTAGGCTAAATACCATATAAGAGTTATATTGGTAGACTTAGGTAAATTTTAGCCGGTTTATCTAGGTCAATCCTGAAAAATTATAAAGTGCTGAGTGAGAGGAAATAAAGTGTATAAGATACATTTAATTTTTCGACCACAAATCTCCTTAAAGTCCGCACCGTGAGATCCATACTCGGCCTCGTGGCGCAAATGGGAGCGTCCCCCTTCAGATGGTATTTGTATGGATTAATACCAACGTGGGAGGAGAAAGTACTTATAGTGAGTGGGAGCGGGACCTGTGAAAATGGGAACCACAGTCTCTTCTTTCGATTCACACCGTGAGACCCCTATGATCCGCCTACTAGTTTGGCCTGGACCAGACAATCCCTTCAGAGGGCCTTGAGGGTGACACTCACGAGATTCGTTAAGTGTTAATGAATTCGACCAAATAATGGTAACTGGACGCCTAATGAAATAAGAGTTATTCTGGGATTAGGGTCTGGTCGAGAAAGTCTCGTCCTAGAGGAGGAGTGTTTCTGTTCACCCTTCGGTGGCAACCATTCTAAACCTTTAGGATATCATTGCAAATTTTAAATGACCTAGGGATCATAGGATTAAATTTTGCTAAAACTTGATTGGACTCAAAAGTTTTTTGCGAGACTGACACAAAATTTTTAATTTGATTTTTCAGCAAAAATGTCTAGCTCAATTATCGCTTTACTCGCTTCCGGTAAGTTAGTGGGAGATAACTTCCAAACGTGGAAGAATAATATAAACACGATTCTTGTAACCGACGACCTGAAGTTCGTGCTTACTGAGGAGTGTCCTCGATTGTCGCCGACCGATCGCATCACGAAGTGTTCGTGATGCATATGATCGATGGATCAGGGCCAATGAAAAGGCCAAGGTCTATATCATTGCCAACTTATCTGAAGTTTCGGCAGAGAGCATGAGTTGATGATCACCGCTAAGGAGATCATGGAGTCGTTACAGGACATGTTTGGACAACAGTCCTTTCAGGTCAGACAGGACTCACTCAAACACGTCTTCAACGCCCGAATGAAAGAAGGCACGTCTGTCTGTGAACATGTTCTGGACATGATGACCCACTTTAATTTGGCGGAGATGAACGGGGCTTCGATCGAAGAGTCGAGCCAGGTCAGCTTTATCTTGGAGACTCTTCCGAAGAGTTTCCTTCAGTTTCGTAGCAAGCTGTTATGAACAAGATAAGCTACACTCTGACCACCCTTCTGAACGAGCTACAGAACTTCCAGTCCTTGATGAGGATCAGGACACCGGAAGTTGAGGTAAATGTTGCCTACAGGACCTCACAGGGGTTCGACCTCTAGGACAAAATCTGTTGCTCCTTCTCTCCCGAAAGGGAAGAAGAAGATGAAGAAGGGTAAAGCTGACCGAGCTGCCGCCCAAAAGGGCAAAAAGGTCAAGGAAGTTGCAGAGAAAGGAAAGTGTTTCCACTGCAATGGGGACGATCACTGGAAGAGAAACTGTCCCAAGTTCCTTGCCGAGAGGAAGAATCAAGGTAAATATGATTTACTAGTGACTGAAACATGTTTAGTGGAGAGTAGTGACTCTGCCTGGATATTGGATTCGGGCGCCACTAACCACGTTTGTTCTTCTTTTCAGGGAATTATTCCTGGCAGTGCGAGTGGGTGAGTTGACTCTACGGGTTGGATCCAGGGAGATTGTCTCTGCTGCAGCGATCGACATAGTGAAGCTTTTTTTGGCAGGAAATACATTTTATTAGATAATTTGTATATAGTTCCAAGATTTACTAGAAATCTCGTTTCTATTTCATGTCTACTAGAACATTGTATTTCCGTTTCGTTTAATGGCAATAAAGCGTTTATTTCTAGAAATGGTAATTTTATTTGTTCTGCTTCACTTAAGTTAAATTTGTATGTTTTAAAGCCTAATTCGGTCAAAAGCGTTTTGAACACTAAGTTATTTAAAACTGCAGAAACACGAACTAAAAGAGTTAAAGTTTCTCCAAAAGAAAATGCCCATATTTGGCATCTAAGGTTAGGCCAAATTAATCTCAATAAGATTGAGAGACTAGTGAAGAGTGGACTTCTAAGTCAGTTGGAAGAAAATTCTTTACCGGTGTGTGAGTCATGCCTCGAAGGCAAAATGACCAAACGCCCTTTTAGTGGAAAAGGATATAGAGCCAAGGAGCCCCTTGAGCTTATACATTCTGACCTCTATGGTTCGATGAGTGTTAAACCACGGGAAGGTTATGAATACTTCGTATCTTTTATAGATGACTATTCGAGGTATGGGTATATTTACCTAATGCATAGGAAGTCTGAAACTCTTGAAAAGTTCAAGGAGTACAAGACTGAGGTTGAGAACCTGTTAGGTAAAACCATAAAAACAATTCGATCGGATCGAGGTGGAGAGTATATGGACACTTAATTCCAGGACTATATGATAGAACACGGAATTACGTCCCAACTCTCAGCACCTAGTATGCCACAGTAGAATGGCGTATCAGAGAGGAGAAACAGAACCCTGTTGGACACGGTTCGGTCCATGATGAGCTATGCTCGTCTCCCTGATTCTTTTTGGGGTTACGTAATGGAGACTGCGGTTTATATTTTGAACAATGTTCCGTCGAAAAGTGTTTGTGAAACACCTTTCGAACTCTGAAATGGACGTAAAGGCAGTTTACACCATTTCAGGATTTGGAGATGCCCGACCCACGTGTTGGTGTCAAACCCGAAGAAATTGGAACCCCGTTCAAAATTGTGTCTATTCGTAGGTTACCTAAAAGAGACTAGGGGTGGTCTATTTTTCGATCCTAAGGAAAATAGGGTGCTTGTGTCGACAAATGCCACTTTCCTTGAGGAAGACCACGTCAGGGATCATTTGCCTAGGAGCAAAATCATGTTGAACGAAATGGACAGTACATCAGCAAGAGTTGCTGATGGGGCTAGTACGTCAACAAGTGTTGTTGATCCTAGCATGTCAAGTCTGAAGGGAATCAGAGTCCCGTGCCAGGCGTTCGTGAATCGCGCTCTTGATTTAGTTACAACGATTTAATTCAAGAACATAAAGCACTAGATTAAGCATATAAACATAATGAACAACATGAAATATTACCTTTGAAGAACCTTTCTTCAAGTGCTCCTCTCTCCCACGATCACGATCTCAGCAACAGGAACACGAACGTACGAAGACACGACCACCAGATCTTCTCCGTTGTTCTCTAGGTGAGGGAGGAATGTGTGTTCCCTTTAGGAGAGGTGAGGTATTTTGTGAGAGAGATGTGTGTGTCTTGGAACCTTTCCAACAACACAACAAAGAGCTTAAAATTCCTTTTTCTAGTTGCATCTCATGAAACCATATATATAGGGAAATAGGATGGAAATGACCATCCTACCCCTCCTTTATTCTCTTTTTAGTATATAGTTTATATATGAATCTAATTCACATTAAAACTATATATTATATCAATTATATCATATATAATTCATTTAACACCTCATGTATGAAATTGAACACTTCAATTTCATTCCTAACTTTATTCCCTCAATATTACCATATTGAACCAACGGAGGGACCTAATGGACCTACAGTTCATGAGCTCCAATGATGTGAGATTAACTGATCAAACTCTTTGATCCAGTTAATCAATATTCATTAACTACAAGTCACTCCACTATAGACTTGTAGCTGCACTCTCCTCACTGTAGATAATATTGTGTCCACTGATATAGTCATTACCCATGAGTCGACCCTTCACAAAGTTGTTCGTAATCACTACTGGGTCAAATTACCGCTTTTACCCCGTGATTACCTCTTTGCTCTTAAGCACCACCGATCCTCTAATGAACAATAAGTCTAAGGTCCTACCTTAGACTCATACCCTCATAGAGGGCGGGGCCCCGTTGTTCAAGACCTGGCTGTCTCACAGTCCTCCCACTACGTCGAGGCATTCCCAACTCTTGGGAATAAATTTGACTAGACATGCTAGGATCAACAACACTTGTTGACGTACTAGCCCCATCAGCAACTCTTGGCGATGTAATCGCCCATTTCATTCAACACAATTTTACTTCTTGGTAAATGATCCTCGACGTGGTCTTCCTCAGGAAAGTGGCGTTTTTGTCCACACAAGCACCCTATTTTCCTTAGGATCGAAAGCAGACTCACCCCTAGTCTCTTTAGGGTATCCTACGAATAGGCACAATTTGAACGGGGTTCCAACTTTTCTCGGGTTTGACACCAACACGTGGGCGGGCATCCCCAAATTTCAAGTGATGTAAACCGCCTTTACGTCCACTCTAGAGCTCGAAAGGTGTTTCACAAACACTCTTCGACGGAACGTTGTTCAAAATATAAACCGCATCTCCACTGCGTGCACTTCAAAAAGAATCGGAGACGAGCATAACTCATCATCGACCGAACCATGTCCAACAAGGTTCTGTTTCTCCTCGTCGATAAACCATTCTGCTATGGCATATCAGGCGCTGAGAGTTAGGACGTAATTCCGTATTCTATCATATAGTCCTGGAATTCAGTGTCCATGTACTCTCCACCTCGATCCGATCGAAGTGTTTTAAGCGATTTACCTAAGAGGTTCTCAACCTCAGTCTTGTACTCCTTGAACTTTTCAAGAGTTTCAGACTTCTTATGCATTAGGTAAATATACCCATATCTGGAGTAATCGTCTATGAAAGACACGAAATACTCATAACCACCCCGAGCTTTAACATTCATCGGACCACAGAGGTCAGAATGCAATAACTCAAGAGGCTCTTTGGCTCTATATCCTTTTCCACTAAAAGGACGTTTGGTCATTTTTCCCTCAAGACATGACTCACACACCGACAATGAGTTTTCTTCTAACTCGTTTAGAAGTCCACTCTTCACTAGTTTCTCAATCCTATTGAGATTAATGTGGCCTAACCGTAGATGCCAAAGATGGGCATTTTGTTTTGGAGAAACTTTTGGTTTCTTAGTTCGTGTTTCTGCAGTTTTAAACAATTCAGTATTCAAAACACTTTTGACTGAATTAGGTTTCAAGACATACAGATTATGTTCGAGTGAAGCTGAACAAATAACATTGCATTTGAAAGAAATAAACACTTTATTTAATTCAAAAGAAACAGATATACAATGTTCAATCAGGAAGGAAATGGAAACAAGGTTTCTAGTAAACCCTGGAACTATGTACAAATTGTCCAACAATAAGTACTTCCCGCCAAAGTGTAGCTTCACCGTGGCGATCGCTGCAGCAGAGACAAGCTCCCCGAATCCAACCCGTAGAGTCACCTCACCTCTCGCAATGTGGCTGCCAGAATCAATCCGAAAGAAGAACAAACGTGGTTAGTGGCGCCGAATCCAATATCCAGCAGAGTCACTACTCTCCACTAAACATGTTTCGTCACAAGTAAATCACATTTACCTTGATTCTTCCTCTCGGCCAGAATTTGGGGCAGTTCCTCTCCGGTGTCCGCCCCATTGCAGGTGGAAACACTTTCCTTTCTCTGCAACGTCCTTGACCTTCTTGCCCTTCCGGTGGCGGCTCGGTCGATTTACCCCTCTTCATCCTCTTCTTCCCTTTCGGGCGTGAAGGAGCAATGAGTTTCGTCCCGCAGGTCGAACCCCCGTGATAAGACACGTGAGGCAACATTTGCCTCAAATTCCTTGACCCTGTTCAAGGATTGGAAATTTTATAGCTTATTGAGGAGGGTAGTCGAGTGTAGCTAATTTTGTTCATAACAACATTGCTAAATCAAGGAAACTCTTGGAAGAGTCTCCAAAATAAAATCGACTGGCTCGACTCGTCGATCGAAGCCCTGTTCATCTCAGTGATTAAAGTGGGTCATCATGTCTCAGAACATGTTCACGGACAGACGACCTCTCTTTCATCCGTGCATTGAAGACGTATTTGAGCGAGTCATGCCGACTGAAAGGATCGTTGTCCAAACATTTCGCAAGGACTCCATGATCTCCTTGGCGGAAACCATCAGCTCATGCTTCTTTGCCAAGACATCAGACATGCTGGCAATTATGTAGACCTTGGCCTTTTCATTGGCCCGGATCCACCGATCGTACGCATCGCGAACACTTCGCGACGCGGTCGAGCCCGTGATCTCGAGGACACTCCTCGACAAAGACGAACTTTATGTCGTCAGTTACCAAAATTGTGTTTATGTTGTTTTTCCAACTTTGGTAATTATCTCCCACTAACTTATCGGATGCGAGTAATGCTATTATTGCGCTAGACATTTTTAGCTAAAAAATAAGAAAAGCTTTATATTAGTCTTGCAAAAAACTTTTTGAAAACCAATCAAGTTTTAGCGAAAATGTTTCATGATCCTAGGTCATTCAAAATTTTGCAATGATACCCTAAAGGTTTAGAATGACCGCCACCGAAGGGTGAACAGAACACTCCTCCTCTAGGACGAGACTTTCTCGATCAGACCCTAATCCCAGAATAACTCTTATTCCATTAGGCGTCAAATTACCATTGTTCGGTCGAATTCATTAACACTTAACGAATTCTGTGAGTATTACCCTCAATCTTTAAGTTTCCAAGCATCCGTCCAAACAATAGCCACCGAAGTGTGAACCAAGAAGGAAAACCAACCAGGAAACTGTATCCCTTTCGAGAATTCACGGTGTTCTGACTCCCATGATCAAGCCCTCCGAAGGGATTGTCTGGTCCAGGCCAAACTAGTAGGCAGATCATAGGCGTCTCACGGTGTGTATCGAAAGAAGAGACCGTGGGTCTCGTTTTCACAAGTCCCGCTCCCACTCACTATAAGTACTCTCTCCATCCACGATGATATTGACCTATACAAATGCCACCCGAAGGGGGACGCTCCCATTTGCGCCACGAGGCCGAGTATAGATCTCATGGTGCGGACTTAAAGGAGATTTGTGGTTGGAAATTCAAATGTATCTCATACACTATATTTCCTCCCACTCAGCACTTTAAGTTTAATAGGGATTGACCTAGATAAACTGGCTAAAATTTACCTAAGTCTACCAATATAACTCTTATATGGTATTAGCCTAAGTTTATAATCACATTATTAACTTAGGTCTATGTGAGTAAATTAATTAACTCTTAATTAACGACACTCACGAGAATATAATCTAAGAATCTCAGGACCGAATTCACTCCTAGGTCGGTTTTGGAGTAGGGTGTTGTTCAAGCGTCAACTTAAATATCCCAGCCTTAGACAAAACCTTCCTTAGACAGAGTTACTAATCAGTCTCCTTTCAAAAGTTATATTTGATTTCCTAATTTCTAATCTCATTAGAAAAAAGAAAACCTAAGTCTAATTATTCAAGTTCTAAACTCTTTAAAATTAATAATTAACTTAGGTTGCATGCATTTCTATGATATAGTGCTTGATCATCCATCACATGAATAATACTATACTATAACATACATTCATCACATGAATTAAATGCATGAGCATGCTTTTAATTTAAAAATATAACACTTATATTTAAACAAATTAAAACATGCATACATTATATTATAACTCTTATAATATAATCCTATCATGCATACTATATATTATAACTCTTATAATATAAATGATGCATGAAATGTTTAACCTAAGGTGGGATTTTAAAATAATTAAACCGCAAAAATGGACGAGTTTTGGCACACATTTGTGGGCAATTATTTAATTAAATAACATTAATATAACACTTATATTAACATTATTTAATAAAATAATTAAATAAATAAATAAATTACATTTTATAAAACATAAATTAATTAAAAAATGAAATAACTGCCCACAATGTGAAAATGCACGTCCCACGTTCGCGAAACTGAAGCTGCAACCGCTCCTCAACGCGCGGCGTTGGTAACGCTGCCGCCTCCGGCGTCATTTGTGTTCTCAACGCCGCCATGGCGCGGTAACGCTACGCCAAGCGTTGCAACGCTGCTCTGCTGCAGGGCCTCCATCCGCAAAGACAGCGTTGAGACGCCATAGGGCAGCGTCTCAACGCCATCGACAGAACAACAAACTCTTTGCTGTTCTTCACCAATTTTTCGTCTGTTTCCGCTCCGATTTCTTCACAGCAACTCTTGCCACGAACGACCCGGACTTACAGACTCGATTTACAACAAAATGCCCAAAAACAACGGGCCCTTACATTGATCTCATCAACATAAATTGTAAATCTATTCTAGTGCCAAAAACCGAAACACCCATTATGCAAACCATCATTCATCTCATGAAATTAAGGCAATTACCCACCTAATTTTAACAAAAACAATGCATAAATGAAGAACCATCGAAATGGTTCTGATGCCAATTGAAGGAAATGAAAATCCCCGCGCAGCGAAAGACGATCAAATCGTCGTGGCATCATTACGCAACTCGAATTTGTTAAAACCGATCTACTATAGATCTAGGCTAAACATGCTGAAAATGAAGAAATTTACAGCAAGAAGGAGTTTACTTACTTGTTGTGGACAAACTTCAAGAATTTCTTCCTCGGATCACGAACTCTTCGTGCTTCTCGACGATCGCTTCTCTCGTACAAAACGAACACCACCAATGGCCTTCTCGGTTGTTCTTCCTTAGGAAGAAGGAAAGTGGTGGGACTTTTGTTTTGGAAAGGGAGGAAAAATGAGAGAGAATGGAGAGAATTCTTCTTCTCTTCTTTGATGAAAATAAAAAAATGAGAGAATGAGATACATTCCTTCTTGCAAGAAAGGTTTATATAGTGGAATTGATGGAGTTAAAATCTCCACATAATTACCACTTTACCACAACCATAGGTTATGCAAATCTCATTTGCATAACTACATAATATAAGATATCTCATATCTCATATTGCAAATCTCATTTGCAATAATTGTGGATTAATTAAATTGAATCACATCCAATTTAATTTCTCTCAATTAATTTCTCCAATTAGCCCTAATTCAACAATTAGGCTAACCTATAGTTTATTATGAATCTCATTCACATTAAACTATATATTATATCATTCATATCTCATATAAATGACATAAATGCCCTTAAAGTGAAATTGAACACTTCAATTTCATACCAAAACATTAACCGTTCTTTTAACCCAGATTGAGCCAACTGAGGGACCTAATGGACCTACAATGATGGGCTCCAATGATCCGAGATTAACCTGTCAAACTCTTTGACCCGGTTAACCAACATTCATTAGCTACGGTAACACTCCACTATAGCCCGTAGGTGCACTTCCGTCAGTGCAGAATATTACGTGTCCACTGATATAACCAATGCCCATGAATCGACCCTTCACATGTTGTTCGTAGACACGGCTGGGTCAAATTATCGTTTTACCCCTATGTCTACCATTTGTTCCTTAAGTCCCCACTGCTCCTCTAATGAACAACATATTGTGATGGTCCAACCATACACAACACCCTTCTCGGGCCAGTGAGAAGGTGGGCGCCCGTTGTCCAAGCCCCGAGACAAGACTTAAGCGAACAACCCTCTAGTTTCCCTAAAGGCGAAACGAGTGAATTCCATCTCGCGTAGTTAAGTTCCCGCCCCTACTTGGTTCTCGTCCCGAGAAGATAGACATATTGGGCGAGTAATCGTGACCACCCTCACCCGTACTAGTCAAATGACGGACCGCGCAGACGAGTCCGTAACACGCTCGGGATTCGAGTCGAGTCACTAATGGTCATTTACGAAGTTATTAATCTCATCACAGCGGTGTTACATCGTGAGGTCTAATAATTCACGGTCAGGTCTTGTACAATCTCATTGCACAGGATGCCCCCACTCGCATGTCAACCACATGAACGAGTCGGATCACCTCGTTTGTATCTAATACAAAGCGGGTCGCATCCATGAGTGTATCCGAGGATTAGGTCTCCAACCCTATCCATATATCAGAGACCGTTCGGGTCATTAACTCGAACGTGATCCTCCCCTGTGTGTCCACTACACACCGTTCAAGTTCTAGTTCTCTCATAAATTCAATGACCCTGGAGCTTAGTTTATTGGAAAAGTTTATAAATATTGCGAGACACAAAGTGATGAAATGAATAACTCTTATTAATTTCAAACAATATATTACAAACACGAGATTAGGAAAAAAATCCCAACAACAATGATGCTCCAAAAATTTAGAATATATGACACCGAAGGGTAATAAAAAACACTCCTCCTTTGGATCAAGACACTCTTGACCAAAACCTAATACCAAAATAACTCTTATTCCTATAGGTTTTAGTTACCATTTTTCGGTCTAGATACATACACAACTTATGTATCCCGTGAGTGTAACCCTCTGTCTTTAGATCCCAGTGTCTCCATCCAATAAAATCCGCCGAAGGGAGGACTAGATTGAAAAATAGTCTAAGGAAATTTTTATCCCTTTCGGGTGTCTACTGTGTTCGATCCCCTATGATCAAGTCCTCCGAAGGGATTGTCTGGTCCAGGCCAAACTAGCAGGTTGATCGTCTGATGTTTTGGCAAAGAAGCATGAGCTGATGGTCACCGTTAAGGAGATCATGGAGTCTTTGCAGGAAATATTTGGACAACAGTCCTTTCAGGTCCGCCATGACTCGCTCAAATACGTCTTCAATGCACGGATGAAAGAGGGGTCGTCTGTCCGTGAACATGTTCTAAACATGATGACCCACTTTAATCTGGCTGAGATGAATGAGGCTTCGATCGACGAGTCGAGCCAAGTCAATTTTATTCTGGAGACTCTTCCGAAGAGTTTCCTTCAATTTCGTAGCAATGCTGTAATGAACAAAATTAGCTACACTCTGACTACCCTCCTCAATGAGCTACAGAATTTCCAGTCCTTGAACAGGGTTAGGGCACCGGAATTTGAGGCAAATGTTGCCTACAGGTCTTATAAGAGGGGTTCGACCTCTGGGACGAAACCTGTTGCTCCTTCACGCCCAAAAGGGAAGAAGAGGATGAAGAGGGGTAAAACTGACCGAGCTGCCGCCCAGAAGGGCAAGAAGGTCATGAAAGTTGCAGAAAAAGGAAAGTGTTTCCACTGCAATGGAGGCGAACACTGGAAGAGAAACTGTCCCAAATTCCTAGCCAAGAGGAAGAATCAAGGTAAATGTAATTTACTTGTGACAGAAACCTGTTTAGTGGAGAGTAGTGACTCTACCTGGATATTGGATTCGGGCGCCACTAACCATGTTTGTTCTTCTTTTCAGGGGATTGATTCTTGGCAGCCGCTACGAGAGGGTGAGGTGACTCTACGGGTTGGATCCGAGGAGCTTGTCTCTGCTGCAGCGATCGGCACGGTGAAGCTACATTTTGGTGGGAAGTACTTATTATTAAATAATTTGTACATTGTACTAGGGTTTGCTAGAAACCTTGTTTCCATTTCCTGCCTTATTGAACAATGTATATGTGTTTCTTTTGAATCAAATAAAGCGTTTATTTCTTTCAAAGGCAATCTTATTTGTTCAGCTTCACTTGAGTATAAACTGTATGTTTTAAAACCTAATTCGGTCAAAAGTGTTTTGAATACTGAATTGTTTAAAACGGCAGAAACGCGAACTAAAAGAGCGAAAGTTCCTCCTAAGGTTAATGCCCATCTTTGGCATCTACGGTTAGACCACATTAATCTCAATAGGATTGACAAACTAGTGAAGAGTGTACTTCTAAACGAGTTGGAAGAGAACTCTTTACCGGTGTGTGAGTCATGCCTTGAGGGCAAGATGACCAAACGTCCTTTTAGTGGAAAAGGATATAGAGCCAAAGAGCCCCTTGAGTTAGTACATTCTTACCTTTGTGGTCCGATGAATGTTAAAGCTCGAGGTGGTTATGAATACTTCGTGTCTTTCATAGACGATTACTCGAGGTATGGGTATATTTACCTAATGCACAAGAAGTCTGAAACTCTTGAAAAGTTCAGGGAGTACAAGACTGAGGTTGAGAACCTGTTAGGTAAATCGCTTAAAACACTTCGATCGGATCGAGGTGGAGAGTATATGGACACTAAATTCTAGGACTATATGATAGAACACGGAATTACGTCCCAACTCTCAGCACCTGGTATGCCATAGCAGAATGGTGTATCGGAAAGGAGAAACAGAACGTTGTTGGACATGGTTCGGTCGATGATGAGCTATGCTCGTCTCCCTGATTCTTTTTGGGGTTACGCAGTGGAGACTGCGGTTTATATTTTGAACAATGTTCCGTCGAAGAGTGTTTGTGAAACACCTTTCGAGCTCTAGAGTGGACGTAAAAGCAGTTTACATCACTTCAGAATTTGGGGATGCCCGACCCACGTGTTGGTGTCAAACCCGAAAAAGTTAGAACTCCGTTCGAAATTGTGCCTATTTGTAGGTTACCCTAAAGAGACTAGGGGTAGTCTATTTTACGATCCTAAGGAAAATAGGGTGCTTGTGTCGACAAACACCACTTTCCTAGAGGAAGACCATGTCAGGGATCATTACCAAGGATTAAAATTGTGCTAAATGAAATGGACAGTACATTAGCAAGAGTTGCTGATGGGGCTAGTACGTCAACAAGTGTTGTTGATCCTAGCACGTCTAGTCAAATCCGTTCCCAAGAGTTGGGAATGCCTCGACGTAGTGGGAGGGCTGTGAGACAGCCTAATCGTTACATGGGTTTAGCTGAAACCTCAGTTGTCGCTCCTGATGATGATTGTGAGGATCCATTGACCTATGATCAGGCAATGGTTGATATTGACAAAGACGAGTGGATTAAAGCTATGGACCAGAGAATGGAGTCTATGTACTTCAATTCTGTCTGGGAGCTTGTGGATCAACCGGATGGGGTAAAACCTATTAGTTGCAAATGGATCTACAAGCGTAAACGTTGCCTAGATGGAAAGGTGCAGACCTTCAAAACCCGACTAGTGGCAAAGGGTTTTACCCAGGTTGAAGGGGTTGACTATGAGGAGACCTTTTCACCTGTTGCCATGGTAAAGTCGATCAGTATCCTTCTGGCTATTGCCGCGTATTATGACTACGAGGTATGGCAGATGGACGTCAAGACATCCTTTTTGAATGGCAAACTTGATGAAACCATCTACAAGGACCAACCCAAAGGGTTCATTGCCCAAGGCCAAGAGCAAAAGGTTTGCCGGCTTCATAGGTCCATTTATGGGCTGAAACAAGCTTCGAGGTCTTGGAATTTAAGGTTTGATGAGGCGATCAAATCTTATGACTTTGATCAAAATGTCGACGAGCCTTGTGTCTACAAGAAAATCGTTGACAAAACTGTCGCATTTTTAGTGTTGTATGTGGACTTCTTCTCATTGGGAATGGGGTAGAATTTCTTACTGACGTTAAGAAGTGGCTAGCTTCGCAATTCTAAATGAAAGATTTGGGAGAAGCTCAGTATGTTCTAGGTATCCAGATAGTCCGGAACAGGAAGAGCGTAACGCTAGCCTTGTCTCGGGACGTCTTATATTGACAAGATGTTGTCTAGATATAAGATGCGAGAACTCCAAGAAGGGCTTGCGCCTTTCGGGCATGAGGTTCACTTGTTCAAGGATCAAGTGTCCTAAGACTCCTCAAGAGGTTGAGGATATGAGACGGATCCCATATGCTTCAGCTGTAGAGAGCCTGATGTATGCCATGTTGTGTACTAGGCCTAACATCTGTTATGCAATAGGGATTGTCAGTAGGTATCAGTCCAATCCAGGATTAGATCACTGGACAGTCGTAAAGGCAATCCTCAAGTATCTTAGGAGGACGAGGAACTACAGCTTAGTGTATGGTAGTGGGGATTTGATCCTTACGGGATACACGGATTCTGACTTTCAGACCGATAAGGATTCTAGGAAATCCACTTCGGGGTTAGCCTTCATTCTGAATGGAGGAGCTGTAGTATGGCGAAGCATCAAGCAGGGATGCATCGCCGATTCCACTATGGAAGCGGAGTATGTTGCGGCTTGTGAAGCTGCAAAGGAAGTTGTTTGGCTTAGGAAGTTCATGACGGATTTGGAAGTTGTTCCAAATATGAACTTGTCGATCACACTGTTTTGTGATAACAGTGGTGCAGTAGCCAACTCAAGAGAGCCTCGGAGCCATAAGAGAGGCAAACACATTGAGCGCATGATATGAATCCTATCGTGCCATCAAGACCAAAAAAAAGCTTCAAAAATTGAGTTGAAAAATGTTGTCAAACTTCATTTATGCCGAACTAATGATGCATTTAATGAACTAAAGTGCAATTTATGCTTCATTAAAGGCCAGTCAAGCTTCATTTATGCAATAAGAGTTTCAAGCTACTTCAAGTGGGGCTTCATTTAAGTATGAGAAGTTACAAACTTTATGTAGGGTGATTAAAAATATCAATTCTCGGATTTATGGAATTTTGATGTAATTTTAGGTTTTAAAATCTTGTTTTCAATGATTTAGGTTACAAAATAGTTAGTGGAGATCATGGTATTGATGGGGATGTAAGTTACAACCTTTCAATAGACCATAGGTTACTTTAGGGTTGATTTTGAGGCTATATAAAGTCATGTATCTTGTAAAAAAAAAAAGGATTAAAAAAATGTAATCAAAAGAGGCATTTGTGCTTTATTATAGCCTAGTGCTATGTTTCTTTGCAATTCTATGTAGATTAGGTTGCATGCTTAGAATCATTCAAGCTTGACTTGATCAATCTTTCTTGTGGAGTGATTCGGATCTCAAGTAAGTTTTCTTGCCTTGAGATATTTGATCGATAAGGTAATCCGGTTTTACTTTTCTTGAGTTGATTTTAAAAATTGGTTTTGGGGTCTTTGAGATTGAGTTATCTAAAAATCTTGTTTCTTTAAGCAAAATTGTTAGATCCAATTCTCAAGGGTTACTTAACATTTTGACATTAGAATCTTTGGCTTCTTTGATTTCATTTTGGTTTGAAATTTTTGGATTTGTGATCTAATAGTCTTGTTTGTTGTTAACAAGGTAGATTAGATAATTCGAATTCCTTTTAAAATTTCCTATCATTTGGTATTAGAACCTTAGGCTCAAGATCGGATATATGTTTCCATTGCGTTTATATTGAATTTGTTTTAAATTTTCATGTTTTAGTTTTTTTTTTGTTTTGCAAACTTTCAATTTTCGTAGTCTCTGAAAACGCACCGAAAAGTCATATTTATGAAATTGTTTTCAACTTGATGTCTTCATCATTATTGTAGATCAGGGTCTAAGCTTAAACTTTTTCTTCTATGAGATTTTCTAATTTAGCTTTCTTGAGGGTAAAAAGTATGCATTTTTACAACTGGTTCTAAAAAAACTGCTATATCCGAGAACATGAGTTCTTATTTTGTTCTTGCTGTTTTTGCCTCTAAAGCATGCACAATCCGAAAATTTCCAATTAGATTTGATCATTATGTTTAAATTTAACCATTTGGTATTCAATCTTTGATGTTACACTTTGAAAGTTTGACAAGTTGGTGGTTACATATTAAAAATGGGCAGTTACATTTCTTCACATGAATTTTTCAGCCATTAGATTTCAATTTGTAACTCTTATGTTTAAAAATTTCAGCCATTGGTTATTATCCAAGAGTTACATTGCTTCTTCTTCATTTATCTAGCCATGGCCTTAAATTTTCCAAATGTCAAGTTAGTTTTTTTTTTTTCAAAGTGTGCACTTATCCATTGAATTGCAAATTATCTTGGCTTCTCCATACAAATTTTGAGAGGTGAGATTGAGAATCATTGTGTTTTCTCAAAATTGAGTGCAAACATGAGTGTAAACTTGTGAGGGAGTGTTGTGAGGACCTTTGTATTTTCTTAATTTATTTTTGCAGCAATCTTTCACAAAGAAAATGATGCGAAGAAAAAATTTAAGAGACCAAGACCAAAGACTGAAATAAATTTCAGTTTGCGTTACAACGACATCCTTAGATTCGAGGGCGAATCTTTTCGAAGAAGGGGAGAATGATATGAATCCTATCGTGCCATCAAGACCAAAGAAAAGCTTCAAAAATTGAGTTGAAATAAATATTGTCAAACTTCATTTATGCTGAACTAATGATGCGTTTAATGAACTAAAGTGCAATTTATGCTTCATTAAAGACAAGTCAAGCTTCATTTATGCAACAAGAGTTTCAAGCTACTTCAAGTGGGGCTCCATTTAAGTATGAGAAGTTACAAACTTTATGTAGGGTGATTAAAAATATCAATTCTTGGATTTATGGAATTTTGATGTAATTTTAGATTTTAAAATCTTGTTTTCAATGATTTAGGTAACATAATAGTTAGTGGAGATCATGGTATTGATGGGGATGTAAGTTACAACCTTTCAATAGACCATAGGTTACTTTAGGGTTGATTTTGAGGCTATATAAAGTCATGTATCTTGTAGAAAAAAAAAGGATTAAAAAAATGTAATCAAAAGAGGCATTTGT
Source organism: Trichosanthes cucumerina (assembly GCA_036507285.1). NCBI lineage: Eukaryota > Viridiplantae > Streptophyta > Magnoliopsida > Cucurbitales > Cucurbitaceae > Trichosanthes > Trichosanthes cucumerina. The sequence goes on along the minus strand of CM071842.1, from coordinate 31,641,019 downwards.
GCTTTATTATAGTCTAGTGCTATGTTTCTTTGCAATTCTATGTAGATTAGGTTGCATGCTTAGAATCATTCAAGCTTGACTTGATCAATCTTGTTTGTGGAGTGATTCGGATCTCAAGTAAGTTTTCTTGCCTTGAGATATTTGATGGATAAGGTAATCCGGTTTTACTTTCCTTGAGTTGATTTTAAAAATTGGTTTTGGGGTCTTTGAGATTGAGTTATCTAAAGGTCTTGTTTCTTTAAGCAAGATTGTTAGATCCAATTGTCAAGGGTTACTTAACATTTTGACATTAGAATCTTTGGCTTCTTTGATTTCATTTTAATTTTGAGATTTTTGGGTTTTGTGATCTAATAGTCTTGTTTATTTTAACAAGGTAGATTAGATTTTTCGAATTCCTCCTTAAATTTCTCATCAACGCAAGTATCATTTGATACGGGAGATTGTGCACCGCGGAGACGTGACAGTCACGCAGATAGCGTCGGAGCACAACGTAGCTGATCCATTTACAAAGCCCCTCACGGCTAAGGTGTTTGAGGGTCACCTAGAGAGTCTAGGTCTTCGAGACCTTCCTGACTAGGACAAGTGGGAGATGTGTAAACGGGTATTCAATGCCCTAGTTTATTGTATTACTTCATTGTAATTTATGTACATTTCCAGAAATGTATTTTCTCCACTAGCTTAGTCAAGTGGGAGTTTGTTGGGATTTTTGTCCTAATCTCGTGTTTGTAAATTACTGTTTGAAATTAATAAGAGTTATTTATTTCATTACTTTGTGTCTCGCAATATTTACAAACTTTTCCAATAAACTAAGCTCCAGGGTCATTGAATTTATGAGAGAACTAAAACTTGAATGGTGTGTAGTGGACACACAAGGAGGATCACGTTCGAGTTAATGGCGAGCGGTTTCTGACGATGATATGGATAGGGTTGAGACCTAATCCTAGATACACTGTGGATGCGACCCGCTTTGTATTAGATACAAACGAGGTGATCTGACTAGTTCATGGGGTTGACATGCGAGTGAGGGCATTCTGTGCAATGAGATTGTACAAGACCCAGGCCGTGAATTATTAGACCTCATCGATGTAACACCATTGTGAAAGAAGGACTAATAACTTCGTAGATGACCATTAGTGACTCGACACGAATCACGAGCGTGTTACGGACTCCTCTGTCATGGGCTTTGTCCTTTGACTAGTACGGGTGAGGGTGGTCACAGTTACTCACCCAATATGCCTATCTTCTCAGGGACAGGACCAAGTAGGGAGCTGGGAACTTAACTACGCGAGATGGAATTCACTCATTCCCGCCTTCAGGAAAACTAGAGGGGTTATTCCCTTAACTGCTGTCTCCAGGGCTTGGACAACGGGCGCCCACCTTCTCACTGGCCCGAGAAAGATGTTGTGTATGGTTGGACCATCACAATATGTTTTTCTTTAGAGGAGCAGTGGGGATGTTGTGTATGGTTTGACCATCACAAGTAGACACAGGGGTAAAATGGTAATTTGACCCAACCGTGTCTACGAACAACCTGTGAAGGGTCGACTCATGGGCATTGGTTATATTAGTGGACACGTAATATTCTCGTGATCGACGGGAGTGAGTGCAACTACGGGCTATAGTGGAGTGTTACCGTAGCTAATGAATTTGATTAACCGGTCCAAAGAGTTTGTGAGTTAATCTCGGATCATGGAGCCAATCCATTTGTAGGTCCATTAGGTCCTTGATTGGCTCAATCTGGGTTAAAAGAAGGGTTAATGTTTTGGTATGAAATTGAAGTGTTCAATTTCACTTAAAGGGCATTTATGTCATTTATATGAGATATGAATGATATAATATATATTTTAATGTGAATGAGATTCATAATAAACTATAGGTTAGCCTAATTGTTGAATTAGAGCTAATTGGAGAAATTAATTGAGAGAAATTAAATTGAATGTGATTCAATTTAATTAATCCACAATTATTGGAAATGTGATTTGCAATATGAGATATGAGATATCTTATATTATATAGTTATGCAAATGTGATTTGCATAACCTATTGTTGTGGTAAAGTGGTAATAATGTGGAGATTTTAACTCCATCAATTTTCACTATTTAAACCCTTTGCAAGAAGGGATTAGAAACCGATTCTCTCATTTTTTGATTTTCATCAAAGAGAAGAGATTAAAAATTCTCTCAACTATCTCAAATTCTCCTCCCTCTCCAAAACCAAAAGTCCCACCACTTTCCTTCTTCCAAAGGAAGAACAACCGATAAGGCCGTTGGTGGTGTTCGATTTTCGTTCGAGAGAAGCATTCGTTGAGATCGAGAAGCACGAAGTGTTCGTGAGCAAGGAAGGAACTTTGAAGAACAACCTACAACAAGTAAGTAGAGTTCTTCTTGCTGTAATTTCTTCTTTCTTTACTTGTTTAACTTAGATCTAAGCGTTAGATCGTTTTATCAAAAATCAAGTAGCATAACGATACCTTGACGATTCGATCGCCTTTCGCTGCGCGAGAATTTTCATTCCCTTCACTTCCAAATCAGAAAAGAATTTCCTTAGCCAAACAACCTCTTTAGCTGCTTCACAAGCAGCGACATACTCTGCCTCCATCGTGGAGTCAGCAATGCATCCTTGCTTGATGCTTCACCATACTATAGCTCCCCCGTTAAGGGTGAAAACTGATCCCGATGTGGATTTCCTAGAATCCTTATCGGTTTGAAAATCAGAATCAGTGTATCCAGTAAGGATCAAATCCTTAGTCCCATACACAAGCGTATAGTCCCTCGTTCTCCTAAGATACTTGAGGATATTTTTAACTGTTGTCCAATGGTCTAATCTTGGATTGGATTGGTACCAACTGACTATTCCCACTGCATAGCAAATGTCTGGCCTCGTGCACAACATAACATACATTAAGCTACCTACTGTAGAGGCATAGGGAATACGTCTCATATCCTCAACTTCTTGAGGTGTCTTAGGACACTGTTCCTTAGACAAATAAACTCCATGCCTAAAGGGTAATAAGCCCCTCTTGGAATTCTGCATCGAATATTGCGACAACATTTTATCGATATAAGATGCTTGAGACATAGCTAGCGTTCTGTTCTTGTGATTCCTGAAAATCTGAATCCCAAGAACATATTGCGCCTCTCCCAAATCTTTCATTTGGAATTAGGTCGCTAGCCAATTCTTTATGTCAGTAAGGTATCCTACATCATTCCCAATGAGTAGGATATCATCCACATAAAGCACTAAGAAAGCTACTTTGTCGTTGATGATCCTCTTGTAAACGCAAGGCTCATCAACGTTTTGGTCAAAGCCATAAGACTTTATCGCAGTATCAAATCTTATATTCCAAGATCTGGATGCTTCTTTCAACACATAAATGGATCGGTTGAGCTTGGAAATTTTTTGCTCCTGACCATGGGTTATGAACCCTTCGGGCTGAGATTCCAGGATGAAGAATACCTGACTTTGCTCATCCAAGACCGCTCCATTCATTTCGGCCACGTTGAAGTGAACTATAAGATCGAGAACATGTTCTCTCACTGAAGTCCCCTCCTTCATGCGCGTGTTATAAACGTACTTGAGGGATTCGTGCCGAATTTGTTCAGACGGTTGTCCAGACAAATTCTGCAGATAGCTCATGATCTCACGAGCTAAGACCATACCCTCCAACTTCCTGGCCAAAACATCAAATATGCCAGCCAAGATATAGGCCTTGGCCTTTTCATTGGCCTTGGACCAGCGGTCAAACACATCCTTAACTGATTGAGGTGCGTTTTAAGCAGGGATCTGAGGACATTCCTCAGTCAGTACAAACTGTAGCTCGTGAACAACAAGAATCACATCTAGGTTGGACATCCACGCAGTAAAGTTTTCACCAGTTAAACGTTCACTTTTGAGTAAGGTTATATATGAGGACAACATGCTGAAATTCCAAAAATAGTTCTAATTAGTTATGCCTTTAACCCATTATAAACCAATCATTTTTAGCAAAATTATTAAAGAACCCTAGTGTTTAAACTAAACCCAGTGTTTAAATTAAACCTTTAATTTTGCAACGATATTTCAAGGGTTTAAAACAAAAGTCACCATCGGGTGGTCAGTCATTCCTCCCCTGAATTGAGACCTCCTCAGCCAATTCTCATTACCAAAACATCTCATGTCCCAACGATCCTTAGCTACGTTTGTTTGATCAAGGACTTGTTAACTAGCTTAACTTATCCCGTAAATGTGACCCTACCATTTTCAGATCCAATAGGTCCGAGCCAACAGGCTACTATTAAGAAAGACAACTATTGGCAAATTACCTAAGAGACCCTATCCATTTCTGGAGTTCGCAGTGTTCTTATCCCTATAGTCAGGCCCTCCGTAGGGTTTGGCTGTTCCAGGACAACCTAGCAGGTGGACTATAGAAATCTCACGGTGCGACCTAATGAAGGAGACCGTAGGATACATTGACACGCGTCCTGCTCCCATTTACTATGGATACTTCCCTCATTCACCTTGTTATTGAACCATGCAAACACTTACCGTAGGGGACGCCTATTGACGCCACGTGGCGAGCATGGAACTCACGATGTGAACTTGAGGACGTGAGAGTAAGCGCGATGCGAACATCTCGTTTTCTCCCACTGAAGCTCCTAATGTTAGGGTATAGGTTTAACTTAGTCGAATTCTGGCTAAAAGAATCTAAGTCTATGACTATTATAACTATTATAACTAGGTCTTTTAACCTTATGTCTAGGTGAATAAACATTTTAGTTACCTAGATATAAACAGAACTATGGTTAATTCAACTCAAGCTCCGGGTCAGTTCCCAGGTAGGAGGTGTTCCGTTAACCGTCAGCTTAAGTACCCCCAACCTTAGACAGAACTTCACCAGTAGAGTTCCCTTATAACCAAAGTTCTAATGTCCTACTATATTTTAAACTATTTAAAATACTATGTAGACTAACTTCTAATCCTATTAGAAATTAAAACTTAGGCATAAATTAATTTTAAACAATTGAAAACTAATTTAATTTTAACCCAAGTTCTTATGTTTGCATGCAATTCTTTGTTATAGGTTATGGTTTCTAAAACCCCTTTAATTTATAACACTTATAAATTTTAATAATTAACCTATGACAAGGAACTATATTATAAAACCAACAATCAATTTCAAATTGAAATTATAAAATTATTCAACTAATTGAATAATTAAATTACTTAAATAAAATAACAATTATTTTAAACTAAGTAATTTCATGCTCCATGCAATTTATATTCCACATTTATCTAATTATAACAATAATAAATAAATACTTATGAAAAATAAATTAGATCACCATATTTATATAACAATTATACAAATAAAATGCATGTACATGCTTATCCTAAGGTGGGAAAAATTCTAAATGACATTCATAAAGAAAAATAGCTGTAAAACCGGAATAATTTGGCCCCTAAAGTACAAAAAAAAATAAAATTACTCTAATTCTATTACAAAACCGGTCCAATACACTTTAAACCGACCTCGAACCACTCGAACCAGATCAAAAACCAACCGAACTGCCCAGACCAGTCTGCAGCTTCAGTTTTGGAATCACGGCGTTGCAACGCTGATGGGAGTGTTGCAACATCGCTTTGTCGCGTCGCGGCGTCATTATCGGGCGGCGTTGCAACAACACCCCACGGAGATCTCGCGTCGATAGGGTGGCTTGGCGTTGCGACACCGTTCCTCAGCGTTGCAATCGATGATGAGCGGCGCGTAACTTTGCCGTAGCGTTGGTAACGTTACCCTTTTGCCGGCTACAACTTTCTCCTTCGAACACTACAGCTTCAATCATCAAATTTTCCCTCGATACTCATCCGAAATGCAAGAAATTTGTCCCGAACGACTCTTAACTCGATTACAAACTCGATTATGCACTTAAAAGCCCAAAAACACAGGGGCCTTTACAATTAATTTGATCAAATCAAAAGAAACTAAGGCCAAAATATTCCTAAACAATTCTACAACAAACCAAATGCAGTTCCCACCTAATCCAATGCAATTTTGTTTCAACCAAAACAAGACAAGTATTGCTCTAATACCAATTGATGGAGATATTATCCACTCGAGCAGCGGAAATGTGTTTGGAATAGTAATTGCAAGTTCATTTTTGTTGAAATACAAAAACCAGTACATTGGGAAAAACAGAACAAGCATACATTCTAATCTAATTAGACGTGGAATAATTTTCATGCAAACATGCTATTTATAAATTAAACTAAAAAGAACATAAATGATTACCTTTGTAGTTTCTACGATTCAACAACTCCTTGCTCCAAGTGTGGTTCTCCAATAACTCAGCAACATAGAGAGAAACCTCTGTTCTCCTCCAAGCAAGACACTACCAAAAGAGAGAACCTCCTATTCTCTGAGTGCTTAGATTACCCTAGGTGGGAAGGGATCCAACTTTTGGAAGAAGGGAATTGAGAGAGAGAGAATTTTTCTATTTAGCAATTCGTTCATTGCACTAAAAAATCATCCATCATTTTACCCCTCTCTCCATTGGAGAAGAAGCAAAATCGAAGGGGTAACTCTCCACTCCCTATCGATAAGGGAATGGGAGTGATGGGAACGTGTCATCGTGACACGTTCCCAATTATTTAATTAATTCAAAACTAATTAATTAATTTAATTAATCAAATTAATTTAATTAAATCATATTTAATTAAATAACATATTATAAATAATAATTAAATCTCATTTAATCATTTTACCCCTTAACACATAGTTTTAATGCACAATAAATGCACATTAAATTTTAACCTATAGTTTTAAATATGAATCACATTCACATTTAAAATAATATTTGAACTCTTTCAAATATTTAATTCTCTCATATAATTTAATATGAATCATATTCACATTAAATTTATAATATATAGTTCCAAAACTATATATTATATCGTATCTATATACATTAAATTTATTCCCTAATGAATTTGAACATTTCAAATTCAAACGATCTAAGAACCCTTTACGAGCGAGAAGGTGGACCTAATGGACCTAAAGATCCGAAGCTTCAACGATAGAGATTACTCGGTTAATCTCATTAACCTCCTAATCAACATTCGTTAACTGCGGGAACACTCCACTAAAGTCCCGCAGCTGTACTCTTATCACTGCAGATATATTTCTGTGTCCACGGATATTAACCAATAACACCAAGTCAATCCTTCACGAATGTTCGTAACACCAACTGGGTCAAATTACCATTTTACCCCTGGGTTACATCTTGTACCTTAAGTACCAGTGCTCCTCTAATGAACAATTTGTTTGTGGTTCTACCAACAAACAGAGTCCTTCGCAGGCCAATGAAAGGGTCGGTCCCTTTGTTCAAGTCTCGGAGACACCACTTAAGGGAACATTCCTCTCCTTACCCTAGTAGGCGGGAAGGAGTGAATTCCATCTTGGTAGGCTAAGTCTCCAGCTGCTCACTCGGTCTTGTCCCCAAGAAGGTAGGCATATTGAGTCGGCGAATTTGGCCACTCTCACCCATACTAGTCAAAGGACAATCGCTCGCAAACAAGAGTTCGTAACCTGCTCAGGATTGAGATCAAGTTGCCTAGGTCATCCTAGTGAAATAGAATCCTAACTAGTCAACAGAGTTACCTATAGAGGTTACTATTTCGTGGTCAGGTCTTATGTAATCTCATTACATAGGATATCCCCACTCACATGTCATCTAAACGAACACGTTAGGATCACTGTGTTTGTATCATATACAAAGTGGGTCACATCCATAGTTTTACCAGGGTAAGGTACCCAAACCTTATCCTCTTTCATATATACCATTTAGGTTGTATCTCGAACCGAGATCGTTTATATGTACACTACATTCAGTTAAAGATACATTTTGCAGCCTTGGATGTTTAGTTTATTGGATTTGGGGTTAAAACAATGAGAATATCGTAAATAATGAACAATAACACTTTATTGAAGTAATAACAATTTATTACATTAATTAGAATAAAAAATTACAAACTACGAGTTTTAGGGCACAAAACCCAACATCTCATTCACATAAAACTATATATTATGCCAATTATATCTCATATAAATGACATAAATACCCTTTATATGAATTTAAACACTTCAAATTCACTCCAAACTATATACCCTCATTGAATCCATAATTGAGCCAACTGAAGGACCTAATGGACCTACAGATCATGAGCTCCAATGATCCGAGATTAACTGATCAAACTCTTTGATCCCGTTAATAAACATTCATTAACTACGGGGACACTCCACTATAGCCACGTAGTTGCACTCTCCTCAGTGTAGGATAAGTTGTGTCCATCGATATAACCAATACCTGTGAGTCGACCCTTCATAGGTTGTTCGTAGTCATAGTTGGGTAAAATTATCGTTTTATCCATGTGTCTACCTCTTGCTCCTTAAGTATCATTGATCCTCTAATGAACAACTTTCTTTATGGTCCTACCATAAACAACATCCCTCTCGGGCTAGTGAGAGGGTGGGGCCCCGTTGTTCAAGCCCTAAGTCAGCACTTAAGGGAACAACCCCTCTAGTTTTCCTAGCTCGGGAACGAGTGAATTTCTTCTTGCGTAGTTAAGTTCCCAGCTACCCACGTGGTCCTGCCCCTGAGAAGATAGGCATATTGAGCAAGCAATACAGGTCAGTCACACTCGTACTAGTCAAAGGACAGACCCACGCAGACAAGAGTTCGTAACACGCTCAAGATTATGATCGAGTCACTAATGGTCATTAACGAATTTATTAGTTCTAAACTGTCAACGTTGTTACATCAATTGGTCTAATAATTCACGGTCCGACCTTGTACAATCTCATTGCACAGGATGCCCCCACTCGCATGTCAACTACATGAACGAGCTAGATCGCCTCGTTTGTATCCAATACAAAGTTGGTCGCATCCACAGTGTTGCCAGGATGAGGTTCCCAACCCATCCATATAATGTAGACCATTTGGGTCAATAACTTGAACGTGATCCTACCTGTGTGTCCACTACACACCGTTCAGGTTCTCATAAGTATGACCATGGAGCTTAGTTTATTCGATTAAGTTTATAAATGCGAGATACAAAGTTTGAATAACAAATAACTTTTATTTATTAATTCAAGAACTCTTACAAATGACACGAGCTTAGGACATACACCCCAACACAAACACGAGCATGTAGTCCCGCGTTCTCCTAAGATACTTGAGGATTGCCTTAGCTGTTGTCCAGTAATCACATCTTGGATTGGATTGGTATCTACTGACTATCCCTATTACATAACAGATGTCGGGCCTAGTACACAACATGGCGTACAGAAGGCTACCTACAGCTGATGCATAAGGAATCCGTCTCATGTCCTCAACTTCTTAAGGTATCTTAAGACACTGTTCCTTAGACAAATGAACCTCGTGCCTGAAAGACAATAAGCTCTTCTTGGAGTTCTGCATCTTATATCAAGTCAATTTTTTGTCGATATACGATGCTTGACACAGGGTTAGAGTTTTGTTCTTGCGGTTCCGGACAATCTGGATCCCTAGAACATATTGCACTTCTCCCCAATCTTTCATTTCGAATTGCATAGCTAGGCATTTCTTAATGATAGTGAGAAATCCTACATCATTCCTGGTGGGTAGGATATCATCCACATACAACACTAAAAAAGCGACAGTACTATTGACGATTTTCTTGTATACACAAGGCTCATCAACACTTTGATCAAAACCATAAGATTTGATCACCTCATCAAATCTTATGTTCCAAGACCTAGAGGCTTGTTTTAGTCCATAGATAGACCGTTTAAGCCTTCTTCGATGGACCTTTTGGGTTGGTCCATGTAGATGTTCTCGTCAAGGTTGCGATTCAAAAAGGTTGTCTTGACATCCATTTGCCATACCTCATAGTCATAATATGCAGCAATGACCAGTAGGATTCTAATAGATTTATCATGGCAACAACATAATAGGTTTCCTCGTAGTCCACCCCCTCTCGTTGGGTATAACCCTTTGCCACGAGTCTAGCTTTGTAGGTTTGTACCTTCTCATCTACACTATGTTTCCTCTTGTAGATCTATTTGCAACCTATAGGTTTTATCCCATCAGGTTGATCCACAATATCCCAAACGAAATTGAAGTACATAGACTTTATTTCCTAGTCCATATCTTTGACCCATTCGTCCTTGTCTATGTCATCCATTGCTTGATCATAAGGAAATGGATCCTCACAGTCGTCATCGAGTATGACAACTTGGGTTTCGCTTAAACTCATATAACAGTCGGGTTGTATTACAACCCTCCCACTACGTCGAGCTCTCTAAACTCTTGAGATAGACGTTTTTTACTGGACGAGCTAGTTCCAACAACTCTGAGATCAAACATTCTGTGGAGTGTTGACAACATAAATTATTCCACCATGTCGATCTAAGATCAAAATACCTCTTCATGTGTGACAATTTGTCTCACTAGTTTCAAAAACCAACCCAAGTTTCCCAACACTCCTCATCAACAACTGCAAATGCAAGTGGAAACAATTTCCCATTATAGTCTACTACTGTTGCAATTAATAACTTCCCTCTGTACTTGCCATACAAATTTATACATTTTTTGAAAGCCTCTATACAAGGACCAAAAGCCTAAAACACAGATGTAAGGATAACATCACCTGCACTTTCACCATAAAACTTGACTTTCTACTCAACCCGTGTGCCAGGATTTGTATTTTTAACCATATACATCCACTTAGTTAGAATCTTATTAGAATCATCCCAATCACGAAACACTCTAGCCAAAGCTTTTTTCTTTCCTTCCTGATATGATCATGGATCCAAATGAGCCCAAAGACAAGGAGCAAAGGCCCAAGAGAAGAAAGAATCGTTTGTAGGCCTATGGACCTCGCACGCATGCAACAAGGCCCCAACCCAAGTTGCCTGATCCGACGCATGCACGACCACTCACCCTACCATGTACCCCCGTGCGTCCACCCACACTATCGTACACCCTCATGCATGTGATCCCAACACCAAGCTTAAGTGAGACTCACTTGATTATTTGAATTTAGCTTTGACCAAGTCTTTGTTATTTTAAATTTGAGTTTCCTTTTCAAGTTAGGAGATTGTTAGTTTCTTTTTCAAATTAGGAGAATTGTTAGTTTCCTTTTCAAATTAGGAGAATTGTTAGAAGATCTTAATTTAAAGTATTTCCAAATCTAGATAGGATTAAGAAAGATTGTATTCTCCCTGAGGCTATTTAAACCCCAGGGAACCCCCCTCATTGGAGAGACGAACAACATTGAATTTGAGGATAATAAAATTGAGAGAGTTTTCTCTTTTAGAATTCCCTTTGAGAGTTCTGTTCTTTGCATGCCTTGTGCTTAGGTTTGCATGTTTGAAGCATTCAAGTTTGGTTGGTCATCAAACTTGTGGAGTGTTTCAGCTAGAGACTAGACCGGGCTATCTTATCTTGTGGTTCTCGACCATTAGGTACTCCGCTGCTTGCCCCTACCTATGACTGTGCCTGGATTGGGAAAGAAGGTGTCGTGCTCCTTAGTTCGTCCACCCCAGGGTTCATAGAGACTTCTTTTTCGCATCTTTTTGGTATCAGAGCTTCGACTCAAGATCGGATTTATCCTTTTTTTTTCTTTATTTCTCATCTCCTATTCTGACTTTATTTGCTTTCTAAATTCAATCATCTTATCATATTTAAAAAAAAAAAAAGAGTTCCTTGATATTTGATATTATTCGCTTCATGATTTAAACAAATAATTATTTGTGAACTCATTCCTGCATGATTCTCTGAAATAATTATATTTTATTTGATCACATTTGGAGAAAGCTTTAATCTAGGCCTTTTTATTCAAAATTCGAGATTAGATTCCATAAGCATACCTATTTTCTTAGAAAATTTTTCTGCTGCATATCTCCAGAATTTTGCTGACTTTGCCTATTTTTAATTCAGTGATCCTAACTCCAAATCGATTGATTCTGGAGCCTAAAGTGAAGCAAATCGACTTAGTTTTTCAGAAAAAATATTGATTGGAAGAAAAGTCGAAAAAATATCGATGAGAAGATCATTCTTGTTCGTATGATTCAAATCTTGAAAAATCTGTCAAGTCTTATCTGTCAGGTTTGAATGTTAATTCAGTGAACCTATTGTATGTTTCACAGTTTCACGAAATTTGATGGCAATCATTGAAGAATCTAATTACACGTGACTTTGATTTTATTCTGAATAAAAACATGCATGTTGATCAATGTACTAGGTAATTTCAAAAAAACCATGAGATTTTTTTTTACAGGCACGAAGTCACCATCTACACCCGTCTTCCAACTTTTTGCATCATACAACCCACTTTTTAGGTGTTGATTCCACGACCTCATATGGTGCATGACACTTAACAACAAAACATATTACCACATGTTGAAGAATTTCTTTATTGTTGCATATTAAACCCTTATACAATAGGTTCTCTTCAACAACTACTGGTTCTTGGATGAGATCATGTTCGGTAGTGTTATATACAATATTATCTAACTCGTTAAACATATTTTACACGATAACATGTTGATAACTCACCATAGGTGAGTTATTTTACTAGAATTTTAGTGTTTAATCTACTTGAATTGCATCTAATTTAGTGATCCTCATGTTATTTTATCCCTAAATTATGCGTGTTAGCTTTAAAATCTTGAATTTAAGCATTAGGTGCAAAAAGAATTAATTTTGATGTTTTTGTGCTTTAATTTAAGAAATTTTGGAAAATAAGCTAACAGTTAATTAAAGACCAAAATTTGAGATTTTTCTTAACTCCGAAAATCCTTGCGTATTTTGATTTATAATTAACTTCATATATTTATTTGGGATTTTTACGTATGCGGAAGATTATAAAATTACAAGAGTCCCTAAGGGCATTTTAGATATCTTACCAGAAGGGTAGGATGGTGTTTCTACCCCTAAGGGCATTTTTGTAATTTGTGGAATTAGGGCAACACCATCTTATATAAGGAGGCTAGGGTTCAAGTGCGAAAAGGAGGAGTGGGAGTTGCCACAAAAGGGGAAGAGAGCGAGAGAGAAGAGGCGATTGCTACAAAGGTGTGCGTTGAAAGAAGAAGAATCATGAAGGTGCCATTGTTGTAGCAATAAATGCGATTGAGGAAAAATCAAAGCTTGAAGGTGCCATTGTTGTAGCAAAAATCGTGCAACTCGGTTTTTCACAGACGACAGTCACAAAGTTATCGTTTTCTAGAGTTTGAACCGTTGGATTGTGCTGAAATTTTGACAGATTGTTCGAGACTCATAGGGCTTTAATTTGAACGGTTGGATCGTCGTTCTGAACTTCGGTGTGCCAGATATTTCTGTCGGATTAGGAGATCAGAGCAGTTCGGTTTTTCACCGGCGGCGCTCACAAAGTTGTCGATTCCCGGAGTTTCAACCGTTGGATTGTGCTGAAATTTTGACAGCTTGTTCGACACTCATAGGGCGTCGTTTTGAACGGTTGGATCGTTATTTCGAACTTCCGTTGTTGAGATATTGCTATCGAACGGAACTTGAAAAATAAGGCCACCTGCTGTGTAACGTTTTCCCTATCTCTAAGTGTTATTGCTTGTTGTCAACCACCAATTTAATTCTGAAATTTTGGGCTGTTTACGTACTAATTTAGACTACTTTTGCTCACTGTTTTAGACATAACTCGTGACTGTTTTAGGCTAGAATTGTGGTTGATTTAGACTAATTTAGTGAACATTGTTGGTTGCTTTTATTGAACTCCTCGATCAATAAAAGCATGCTTAAACTAGAGATATGTGACTCGATTTTAATCATGAACTAAATTGTCTTGGGCAATGGTTAGGTTGTTTTAATGTAATTTTGGATTAAATTTATGGTCGATGCCATTGATTGAATTTATGAAATTTTATTAAATTTAACGTTGCATGAGAATTAAAATTGGCCTTTTTAACTTCTCTATAATTCATAAACTTGGGAAAGCTAATGAATTAGAAAACTAAAATTTCATTCTAGGATCATTGAGTTGATTAGGGATAATTAACCCACCTAGAACCTAAAATCATGAGCATAATTTAGATCACAATTGGGAAATTGTAGGTTTTAAAACTTAGTGATTTTGGAAAGAATCATTTGAATGCATGTGTAGGTAAATTCAAGGCATCACTCAAAATTTATTCCAATTGAACATTAGAACTCTAACCCGAGCCTATTTTTCATTAAAAATCTCATCTCTTGTATCTCCCCTCTTGTTTGCATTCTCCTCTCCCCTCATTTAAATTTAGTTATTTTCTTGAGTCTAGTATTGTCTTTACACACTTATCACATCAATTTATTTATTTACAATAGTAATTTGCACCCTCATACATTGCATTAAAATAAGGAAAAATTGCTAGGACACTCATTCATTTAGGTTTAGCTAGTCCTCGTGGGATCGATACTTTAACTTATCACTTGCTGCTCTCGACCGTGTATACTTGCATGTCGTAGAAGTGTCGGAGTCTTATTCTAATTTACATTAGTTTAGGGCACTCGATATTTTCGCATCAAGTTTTTAGCGCGTTCTTGGGGACTAGTTTTGATTCTTATTTTGTTTGAGTTGATTTTAGCATTTTATTCTTGTTTTTCTTGTTGGGTGTGTCTTGTTATCTTTGTTTCGTATTTTTATCTTTGTTGAGTTTTGGTTATTCTTTCTGGTTGTGTTGGTGCGTATTGTGTTTGTTGAGCGTGTTATAATTGATTCATTATTTCACTATGGCTTATGATAACTTTGGGTGGTCTTCTCTGCCCAATGAGCAACCACAATATAGTTCCTTTTCTTATGATTATCCCTATGCCAATTTAGAGTCTTCTAGTGAGGGGTATGGAGCTTATGGCTACCAAATGCCTAATTACTATAATACTGAATCTATGACTCATGGGAACCACATGTATGATAATAATCATAGCAATTGGGCCTATGAACCATATCCTAGGGGTTTTGAGCCATATCCTTCCTATATTCAAGAAACCCAGGTAGAAGACAAATCTTCCCTTAAAATGTTGTTATTAGAATATATGAGAACCACAGAAGAGAGGAATAAGCAAATAGAAGAGATGAATATTCAAATAGGGGAGTCAATTCAACGCCTAACGGATACACTTGTCTCCCTTAGAGAACAAATGTATTTAGACTCATCTGAGGTTGAACACCCTAGGGAAGATAGTGAAGGAGGACCCACACCCTTAGATAGTTCGGTGAGTCACTTGATCAACGACCCACCTGATAGACCCTCGGGATCCTAGTCCTTCACATTTTTACGAGTATAGGCATTTAGAGAATTGTGCTTTAGATGTAAAAGAACTAGAACCTGTTAGCACACACCAGGATGGAGTTAGTGAGAGTGTGGAAGAAGTCAAACCTGTTGAGTTAGGCCAGGAGGTAGAGTTTGAGGCTTTTGAGTCTATGTCAGTTCTATCTTCTGATTTTTCTCTTATTGGTGAATGTTTTTCTTTCTATGCTCTCGAGTCAGTGTCTTTTTGTGAGTCTGCTTCATTTTCTGTTTTTCCTTCTTTTCTTTTACCAAATAAAAAACCAAAAATGTTTACTTTGTTGTTGTTCCTTCTTTTCTTTTAATATATGAAAAATCAAAAAATATATTTGTTTCTGCTCTCACGAGAAGCTAGTATTCTTGCTAGCTCTGATTTGTTTTGTAGATTCAAGAAAGAGAGGCTAGAAGAAGTGGGAGAATTTTTACGCACCTTGACGAGCCCCACGTATACTACGTCAAGCTAATGACGTAAAACAAGCGCTTCTTGGGAGGCAACCCAAAGTTTATTTTGTTTGTTTCGTTTTAATTTTTTTTTTTTTTTTTATTTTTGCTTTTGTTTCGTTTTTAGTTGTTTTTATTTTTAAATAAATAACCCTTACCTATTTTGCAGACTCCCTTAGGGTTTGATGATTGATATGCTTGTAGTAGTAGAGGTCTCTTCGATTCGAGCGATGATTGTTCTCCCTTCCATCTTTATTAGTTGTCCTTAAGCATGCTTAAGTGAGTAGATTATACATTAAGGGCAATGTGTGCTTTAACCATGAGGGGAGGTGTGTTGTTCGAACTGAGTTTGGGCTTAATTGAAAATTTTTTTGGTGATGAGATTGTATCTTTGCTAGAGTTTATAGGGTGTTGCAAGCCTTTGTGTTTATAAAGTTATTTACTTGCTTTAGGACTTCAAAATGATCTATTTTGACTCTGGATTCCATGTTAGTTGTTGGTTTCATGGTCTTTGATATGCATGATGTAGGTAGTTGATTCATTATGTTTAAGCAAGTAAAAATAGAAAGATGGTTGTTGTTCCTTGTTGAAAAATTAAGTTTCGCAAGTTTTTTAATGGTAAAAAGTGTGTTGTCATTGGTAGAAACTTGATATGCATCTCCTTAAAAATAAAAAGTTAAGGTCAAATCTCAAGGTTAATAAAAATAAGAGTTGTTGCTTGTGTTTGAGGCAAGAGTATGTTATCTTATTTGGTGTTTCGAGAGGTCCGACTTGTCATTAGGGTTCTCTAGTGCGCTTATGGTTAGTGTGTCAATCAAAGTAGTTAGGATTCAACTCCTAGGCCAAAAAGTTTGAAAACTAGAAGCCATGACAAGTTAGGTAACCCATATATTTTTTTAGAACGCTCCAAAATTAGTAAACTTTAAATTTATGATCATTTCAAGTTTGGGGGAGTTACCCAACCTCCCTAACTCAATGAGGACATTGAGTACTCTAAGTTTGGGGAAAGGTAAATTCTTTCGTGTTTATTTTTAAGAAAAAAAAAAAAAGAAAGAAAGAGTATGCAAACCTTTCATTTTCCTAAAACTCCATTGGGCTAGATAAAATGTGTTACTTATTTTGTTACTTAGAGTCGATTCGAGTGCAACTTGGTGCTCGATGTCGAAGTCAGGCACTAACCATGTTGGCCTCTTGGAGCGAAGGTATCAAGTAAGAAGCCTATTCCCATTGCTTAGGTGCGCTGCACTAACCATGTGTGCCATTCTAAGAACTACGGAAAGTCCCATTGCTTAGGTGTGCTGCGCTAAACACGTGTGTCATTCTAAGAACTACGGGAGAGTAAAAAAATATATAAAAATAAAAAATAAAGTAAAAAAAAAAAACCTTGCCCTTAGCAGTGAGTTTTATGGAAATTGAGGGGAATAATGCACATATCTATTTTTTTTAAAAAAAATATATATATATCAAAAAATAAAAAGGAATGATCATTAAATTGTAGTCATGCGAGTTTTGGAGTATGACTTATTTTTTAACTATGGGTTGCTTGATTTGAATGATTAGGATTCTAGTGGGTGAGATTGAGGGTAGATGTTGAATCCTAGTTGGTTTGATCTTGGTTATTGATACATAAGTGTAGCTAAGAAATCCCAGGTGAGCCACTTAGAGAGCATTGATTGAATGGTGACTTGTAGCTTAGAACATAAATATTCAATCCTTGTTTAGTTACCCAAATGATCTGAGTCTTTAAAGGTCTTTTAAGTCTTTGGGGAATAGAACTCATTGAGGACAATGAGTAGTTCAAGTTTGGGGGTTTGATAACTCACCATAGGTGAGTTATTTTACTAGAATTTTAGTGTTTAATCTACTTGAATTGCATCTAATTTAGTGATCCTCATGTTATTTTATCCCTAAATTATGCGTGTTAGCTTTAAAATCTTGAATTTAAGCATTAGGTGCAAAAAGAATTAATTTTGATGTTTTTGTGCTTTAATTTAAGAAATTTTGGAAAATAAGCTAACAGTTAATTAAAGACCAAAATTTGAGATTTTTCTTAACTCCGAAAATCCTTGCGTATTTTGATTTATAATTAACTTCATATATTTATTTGGGATTTTTCTGTGTGTGAGAAGATTATAAAAATTACAAAGAGTCCTAAGGGCATTTTAGATATCTTACCAGAAGGGTAGGATGGTGTTTCTACACTAAGGGCATTTTTGTAATTTGTGGAATTAGAAATGCAACACCATCTTATATAAGGGAGGCTAGGGTTCAAGTGCGAAAAGGAGGAGTGGGAGTTGCCACAAAAGGGGAAGAGAGCGAGAGAGAAGAGGCGATTGCTACAACAAAGGTGTGCGTTGAAGAGAAGAGTCATGAAGGTGCCATTGTTGTAGCAATCGTGCGATTGAGGAAAAAATCAAAGCTTGAAGGTGCCATTGTTGTAGCAAAAATCGTGCAACTCGGTTTTTCACAGACGACAGTCACAAAGTTATCGTTTTCTAGAGTTTGAACCGTTGGATTGTGCTGAAATTTTGACAGATTGTTCGAGACTCATAGGGCTTTAATTTGAACGGTTGGATCGTCGTTCTGAGCTTCGGTGTGCCAGATATTTCTGTCGGATTAGGAGATCAGAGCAGTTCGGTTTTTCACCGGCGGCGCTCACAAAGTTGTCGATTCCCGGAGTTTCAACCGTTGGATTGTGCTGAAATTTTGACAGCTTGTTCGACACTCATAGGGCGTCGTTTTGAACGGTTGGATCGTTATTTCGAACTTCCGTTGTTGAGATATTGCTATCGAACGGAACTTGAAAAATAAGGCCACCTGCTGTGTAACGTTTTCCCTATCTCTAAGTGTTATTGCTTGTTGTCAACCACCAATTTAATTCTGAAATTTTGGGCTGTTTACGTACTAATTTAGACTACTTTTGCTCACTGTTTTAGACATAACTCGTGACTGTTTTAGGCTAGAATTGTGGTTGATTTAGACTAATTTAGTGAACATTGTTGGTTGCTTTTATTGAACTCCTCGATCAATAAAAGCATGCTTAAACTAGAGATATGTGACTCGATTTTAATCATGAACTAAATTGTCTTGGGCAAGGGTTAGGTTGTTTTAATGTAATTTTGGATTAAATTTATGGTCGATGCCATTGATTGAATTTATGAAATTTTATTAAATTTAACGTTGCATGAGAATTAAAATTGGCCTTTTAACTTCTCTATAATTCATAAACTTGGGAAAGCTAATGAATTAGAAAACTAAAATTTCATTCTAGGATCATTGAGTTGATTAGGGATAATTAACCCACCTAGAACCTAAAATCATGAGCATAATTTAGATCACAATTGGGAAATTGTAGGTTTTAAAACTTAGTGATTTTGGAAAGAATCATTTGAATGCATGTGTAGGTAAATTCAAGGCATCACTCAAAATTTATTCCAATTGAACATTAGAACTCTAACCCGAGCCTATTTTTCATTAAAAATCTCATCTCTTGTATCTCCCCTCTTGTTTGCATTCTCCTCTCCCCTCATTTAAATTTAGTTATTTTCTTGAGTCTAGTATTGTCTTTACACACTTATCACATCAATTTATTTATTTACAATAGTAATTTGCACCCTCATACATTGCATTAAAATAAGGAAAAATTGCTAGGACACTCATTCATTTAGGTTTAGCTAGTCCTCGTGGGATCGATACTTTAACTTATCACTTGCTGCTCTCGACCGTGTATACTTGCATGTCGTAGAAGTGTCGGAGTCTTATTCTAATTTACATTAGTTTAGGGCACTCGATATTTTCGCATCACATGTATACTACCCTCAAAGTCCAACTCCTGAAATTCATCATCTTTTTCAATTCCAAAATCTTTATATGTATTATCTACCACCGTATCTTCATCATCATAGGGTGAAGCAACTGATTCAGGATCGGGGTTAATACATTGGCTAGGTTATACACATTGGTTTCGTACATTCATGTGCATCCTTCTTACATTGACAAATAAATGCACTAAATTTGGAATTGACATCGCAATTGAGAACATTAAGTTCATTGCTTGATAGTTAGAGATTGATATTGGGATAAACCTTACTGATCCTGATAATGTTAGTTCATGGTGTCTATAAACTATCTCCAACTGATTTGTCCTCACATCTACACCAAGTGATAACCCTATGATTTCAACAAACTGTTCAAACACAACGCCACTATTAACATTAATAGAAAATCCTCCACATGCTGGTTGGTCATAATCGACTCCATCTACCCCATCAATCATAAAACCATTTGTATGCAAGACAAAATCTCAAACACTTATCTCCTATTTTCTATCCAACAAAATAAACCACATATATATAAATAGAACCAAAATTAAACTTCTAGATCCTAAACCTATGCTAAATTTCAATTAAGTACAATAATAATAAAGAGAAAATAAGAAATATCCAAATAACATTTTTAAAAAATCTAACAAAAATCCAACCAAATATTTGCATAATACAATCCAACAAATCAAATCCAACTAAATATTTTTCAAATTCAATCTAACAAATTAAATCCAATATTCAATCCAACAAATCAAATCCAACAAATCTTATAAAAAAATATTTTCAACTATTTTCACAATTTAATAGAACAAATGTTTTGAAAATTCAATAAATTTTAAAAAAATAAAATTATCAAATCCGAAAAGAAATAAAAATCTAACCCTAAAATATAGAAATGAACTTTATTCATATAAAAAAAATAATAAGTTGGTTCAATATATAAACTCATGAATATCCTCAATAGATCTACAATAAAAGGATTTAAATCACCAAATCCATAATAAAAGTAACAAAAATCACAAAAATGTGGTAAAAAACTCACAAATTATATGGCAATGGATGTCCTCAGATCTATGAACTTTGTATATCCAACGACCACAAAATGAACTTGGTGCTTCAAAGCCGACAAAAACAAAGTTTGTTAATTCAAAAGGCAATAAAAAATACTTAGTGAAACTTGAAATTTGTTACCTCAAATGGCGACAAAAAGCTTCAAGTGGGGCTAAAAAAATTAGTAGAGTTACAGTGGGCACTTGAAAACAAAAGAAATAAAATGTGAAAGTGAAAGGAAAGATGAAATGTGGGGCAGCTGTGCATGCAAAAGGGAGAGTAAAATAGGGTTTATAGTCGTAGAAGATGAAAAGAAAAGAGAAAGGGTTGGTTTTGCTTCTGTGAACGTCGTCTCTTATTTAAACATTCATGCGCGTGACGCTTGCGCAAAACGAAGGTCGTCTCTTAACAACCTTCTTGACACGTGTAATAGGTCGTCTCTTGTAGAGACGACCTTAACACGTGGTAAGAACTGCTTTCTGTAAGTCGTCTCCTCAAGAGTCGATTTACGACTCTTACAAGGTTATCTCTTGAAGAAACAACCTTCATCCAGGTATTTAAAACAACATTATTTCCCTAAATAGTTTCAAAAGTGCTATATTTTCCTAATAAGTTTCAAAAATTGCAATATTAATTTCCTCATTCATTATAAATTGTGTACCTTTTTATCTTAATCTATGAAATAACATTAAGTTGAATTTTACATCACCAAAGAAAAATAATCTACATTCATAAAATACAACAATTGGTAACTTAATTAGTGATAATTTTTTAATTCAAATTCTAAATCTAATGAATTAGAATTTCTTTCTAAAAAAATATAAATTTCAAATTATTTAAATGTATTTAATGCACTATTCCAAATCCAATAAAAAATTACTTGGCTAGTTTAGAATCTAATTAGTGGACAATATGAACTTTTTTTTTTATGTTTTCAAATTTAATGACTTCAAAGAATATGCGTTTAGCACATGTGTTTCCGAAAACTATTTAATTATTCTGTGATCTAAATAACGAAAATTTTTAAAACAATCTTGTTATATTTTCATTATATCCAAATTTTAAATTTGAAATTTTAAAATGCAAAATTATATTTAAAAAATTAAAAAATGTAATAAAGGTAGTATTTCACGTTATAAACCCAATTTATTTTTGTTAGATTAAAATATGTATGACATAATATATTATATATAAATGATATGATATTGTAAAATAATAATTATACAAAATTTATAACAACAAAACATGTTCATAAATTAATTAATAATGATTCATATTTAACCTAATATTTAGTTTCACGACAACAAATAGTTTCATGATCTATAAATATATTATAAAACACATTTTGAACAATTATTTAAATTGGAACTCAATTTCTAAATTTGTTCAACATATATCTGAAAACATTAAATAAACTCTCTTCGCTGAATCCCTTAATTTCAAAATTCTGTTTCCAGATTATCTATCAAACAGGCCATATTCCGAAAGAAATATAAAAGTAGTTATGATGATTCAATTCAAACCATTGAAAGATTAGTATTTTTTTTATCCAAATTCCAAATCTAATCAATTTATTCTTTTAATGACAATGAATTGATTCTTGACCTTTCATTTTAAATTGTACATCGATTACACTAAACAAAATTGTACATCAATTGAAACATCTCATTTTAACACACAAGATTGTCACTTTGAAAACTTTATCATTTTTTTCTTTTTGAAGATGCAGAGTTTATAAATAAATAATATATCTAATAAAAACGCATAATATTATATATGTTGATTCAAAGAACTAACATGTTTGTCGAAATGAGCATAATTCAGCTCTAATTGACATGTTCCATCGACGAGATAATTTGTGCAAATTTCACAATGATTTTTTGGAGCAAAAGTGATCACACGCTTCTGCATCAAGATTTGATCCCTTTAACTGGTATCAGACCCAATGTTGCTCTTAATTTTATTGTGAAATTGTACAAAATAGAGGAGGGTATCCATTAGTTCATGTGATGAATGTTTTTGTTTGCAAAATGAATGTTTACAAATTTTGGCATTAGATTTTCAATTTTCGTTGAATCATTCTATATAAGGGCCCGGTGTTTTGGGCATTAATGGTTTATTATCAAGTCTGTAAGTCCGGATCGTTCGAGGCAAAGAGTTGTAGCGAAGAACGGTGAAAAATCAATGCAGAAAACAGAGCATTCTGCTCTGTTCGAGGGGTTAACATTGAGACACTGGGAGGGCGTCTCAACGCTGCGAGCAAATCATGTCTGGCGCGAAGAAGGCACAACGTCTCAACGTTGCAAGTGATGGAGATCGGACCCCCTTGAGCAGCGGAAACGTGGATTGAAATCGATTTTTCTTGTTTATTTTGGTTGAAAACAAATACCAGTACATTGGGGAAAAACACAGAATAAGCATACAATTCTAATCTAATTAGGCATGGATTCTAGACATGCAAACATGTTGTGAATAAATGATTAAACTAAAAGAAAATAGACAAATATCTTTGTAGTTTTCACACCAGCAACTCCTTGCTCAAAATTGACAGCAATACAACAACCAAGGTTCCTCTGTTCAAACAGAACACTACCACTAGTGAGAACCTTCTATTCTCTAGATTCTACTTAGATCTAACCTCGGTGGGAAGGTCTCCAACAGTTGGAAAGTAGAAGATGGGAATTGAAAGAGAATTTTGAGAGAGAGAGCAATTTTAAAAAATCACAGCAATGATCAATTGATTCATTCCTCTTCTCACAAGGAGAAGAGTAGTTCTCTAGGTAACTCCCGAGAGGGAATTGGGGATTGGTGGGAACATGTCATCTTGACACGTTCCCAATTAATTAATTAATTAACTATTAATTACTTAAATTAAATTAAATCATTTTAATTCAAATATCATATTAATTAATTAAATGATTAAATCACATTTAATCATTTTACTCTTTATCCTATAGTTTAATGTACATCTCATGCACATTAAATTTTAGCCTATAGTTTTCAAATATGAATCACATTCACATTTAAATTAATATTTGAACTCTTTCAAATATTTAATTCTCTCACATAATTTAATATGAATCATATTCACATTAAATTATAATATATAGTTCCAAAACTATATATTATATCATTATCTATATACATTAAATTTATTCCCTAATGAATTTGAACATTTCAAATTCAAACGATCTAAGAACCCTTTACGAGCTAGAAGGTGGACCTAATGGACCTACAGTTCAGAAGCTCCAACGATATGAGATTACTCGGTTAATCTCATTAACCTCCTAATCAACATTCGTTAACTGCGGTAACACTCCACTAAAGTCCCGCAGCTGCACTCTTCTCACTGCAGATATATTTCTGTGTCCACGGATATTGACCAATAACAGCAAGTCAATCCTTCACGAATGTTCGTAACACCAGTTGTGTCATATTACCGTTTTACCCTTGGGTTACATCTTGTACCTTAAGTACTAGTGCTCCTCTAATGAACAATTTGTTTGTGGTCCTACCAACAAACAGAAGTCCCTCTCGGGCCAATGAGAGGGTCGAGTCCTTTGTTCAAGTCTCGGATACACCACTTAAGGGAACATTCATCTACTTACCCTAGTAGGCGGGAATGAGTGAATTCCATCTTGTTAGGCTACGTCCCCAGCTGCTCATTCGATCTTGTCTCCAACAAGGTAGGCATATTGAGTCGGCGAATCTGGCCACCCTCACCCATACTAGTCAAAGGACAATCCCTCGCGAACAGGAGTTCGTAACCTGCTCAGGATTGAGATCAAGTTGCCTAGGTCATCCTAGTGAAATAGAAACCTAACTAGTCAACAGAGTTACATCTAGTGGTTACTATTTCGCGGTCCGGTCTTATGTAATCTCATTACATAGGACATTCCCACTCACATGTCATCTACACAAACACGTTAGGATCACAGTGTTTGTATCATATACAAAGTGGGCCACATCCATAGTGTTACCAGGGTAAGGTACCCAAACCTTATCCCCTTACTATAGACCCTTTAGGTTGTATCTCGAACCGAGATCTTTTATATGTACACTACATTCAGTTAAAGATACATTTTACAGCCTTGGATGTTTGTTTATTGGATTTAGGGTTAAAACAATGGCAATGTCGTAAATAACGAACAATAACTCTTTATTGAAATAATAACACTTTATTACAATAATTAGAACATAATTACAAACTACGAGTTTTAGGGCACAGTCCCAACAAACTCCCACTTGAACTAAAACTCTAGTGGGGTACATCATAATCTAAAATAGTGGTTACAAAGATACAAATACAATAAACTAGGGCATCCATATACCCCATTACATATCTCCCACTTGCCCTAGATTAGCCTATGTACACATCTCGTAGACCTAAACTTTCTAGATGACCCTCGAACACTTTAGTCGTGAGAGCCTTTGTAAACAGATCAACAATGTTATACTCCGAAGCGATCTTCGTGATTGTGATATCCCCTCGTTGCACTATTTCTCGTATCAGGTGATAGTTCCTCTCGATGTGCTTGCCTCGCTTATGGTTGCGAGGTTCCTTCGAATTGGCTACCACACCACTGTTGTCACAGTATAAGGTGATAGAAAATTCCATATTTGGAACAACTTCCAAATCAATAAGGAATTTCCTTAGCCAAACAACCTTTTTAGCTGCTTCACAAGCAGCGACATACTCAGCCTCTATCGTGGAGTCAGTGATGCATCCTTGCTTGATGCTTCACCATACTATAGCTCCCCCGTTAAGGGTGAAAACTGATCCCGATGTGGATTTCCTAGAATCCTTATCGGTCTGAAAATCAGAATCAGTGTATCCAGTAAGGATCAAATCCTTAGTCCCATACGCAAGCGTATAGTCCCTCGTTCTCCTAAGATACTTGAGGATATTTTTATCTTGAGTCCAGTGGTCTAACACTGGATTGGATTGGTACCTACTGACTATTCTCACTGCATAGCAAATGTCTGACCTCGTGCACAGTATAACATACATTAAGCTACCTACTGCAGAGGCATAGGGAATACGTCTCATATCCTTAACCTCTTAAGGTGTCTTAGGACACTGTTCCTTAGACAGATGAACTTCATGCCTGAAGGGTAACAAGCCCCTCTTGGAATTCTGCATCGAATATCAGGCCAACATTTTGTCGATATAAGATGCTTGAGACAGAGTTAGTGTTCTGTTCTTGCGATTCCTGAAAAATGGAATCCCAAGAACATACTGCACCTTTCCCAAATCTTTCATTTGGAATTGGGTCGCCAACCAATTCTTTATGTTAGTAAGGTATTCTACATCATTCCCAATGAGTATGATATCATCCACATAAAGCACTAAGAAAGCTACTTTGTTGTTGATGATCATCTTGTAAACACAAGGCTCATCAACGTTTTGGTCAAAGCCATAAGACTTGATCGCAGTATCAAATCTTATGTTCCAAGATCTGGATGCTTGTTTCAACCCATAAATGGATCGATTGAGCTTGCAAACTTTTTACTCCAGACCTTGGGTTATGAACCCTTCGGGCTGAGACATATAGATGCTCTCGTCAAGATTACCATTCAAAAAGGCAGTATTGACGTCCATTTTCCATATCTCATAATCATAAAATGCGGCTATGGACAAGAGTATCCTTATAGACTTAAGCATAGCAACAGGGGAAAGAGTTTCCTCATAGTCAACTCCTTTCTTTTGGGTAAAACACTTTGCTACAAGTCTAGCCTTAAAGGTCTGTACCTTACCGCCTGAATCTCTCTTTCTCTTATAGATCCATTTACACCCTGTGGGTCTTACCCCTTCAGGTTGGTCTACAAGTTCTCATACTGAATTGAAGTACATTGAGTCCATTTCAAGGTCCATGGCTTTGATCCATTGGTCCTTGTCTACGTCATTCATTGCCTGTCTATAAGACAATGGATCTTCTACGCCGTCATCAGGTATGACGACTTGAGTTTAAGCTAAGCCCAAGTAGCGATCAGGTTGGGAAACAACCCTCCCACTGCGTCGAGGCATTCCCAACGATTGAGAAGCACGAGACTGACTTGATGTATTGGCTTCTTCATCAACTCTTGATGAAGGTCCAACTTGATCAACAACTCTTGTTGGTTCATCTGTAGCTTCATTTAGTACTAGTTTACTACGTGGTTTATGGTTTCTCATGTGATCTTCCTCCAAGAAAGTGGCGTATGTCGATACATTCACCTTGTTTTCTTGTGAGTCGTAGAAAAGACCACCTCTCGTTTCTTTGGGATAGCCAACAAAGTTGCATAATCTTGAACGAGGTTCCAGTTTCTTTGGGTTTGTCACCAACACGTGTGTCGCACAACCCCAAACCCTGAAGTGTTGTAAACTAGGTTTATGCCCCTTCCATAATTCAAAAGGTGTTTCTGAAACACTCTTTGATTGAACAATGTTAAAGATTTGAACTGTAGTCTCTACTGCGTATCCCCAAAACGAGGCAGGCAATTGAGCATAGCTCATCATAGATCGAACCATGTCCAACAAGGTTCTATTTCCCCTTTCTGACACACCATTTTGCTGTGGTGTATTAGGTGCTGAGAGTTGAGATTTAATTCTATGTTCTATCAAATAGTCCTAGAATCTCAAATCCATATACTCTCCACCTTGATCGGATCGAAGTGTTTTAATGGTTTTCCCTAATGCATTCTCTACTTCAGCCTTATACTCTTTGAACTTTTCAAGAGCCTCATACTTATGATGCATTAGGTATAGTAACCATACCTCGAATAATCATCTATGAAAGAGATGAAATATTCATATCCTCCTCGAGCTTTAACATTCACCGGACCACAAAGATCCGAATGTATAAGTTCTAAGGGCCCTATGGCTCTATAAACTTTTCCAGTAAAAGGTCACTTAGTCATTTTACCTTCCAAGCAAGATTCACAAGGAGGTAAAGAATCATCTTCTAAGTTCTTTAGAAGTCCATTCTTAGATAGTCTCTCAATCCGGTTGAGATTTATATGACCAAGTCTAAGATGCCAAAGATACATATTATTATGAGAAATTCTTTGCCTTTTACTTTGAGTATTAGCCGTTTTAAACATCTCATGATTCAAAATTGCTTTAGTTTGATTTGGTTTAAGTACATACAAGCCGTTTTCTAACTTAGCAGAACAAATATTGACAGCTTTCTTTAAAATCAACGCTTCATTAAACGAAAAGGTAATAGAATAGCCAAGTTCAATTAAACAAGAGATAGAAATTAAGTTCCTCTTAATCTTAGGAACTATGTACAAATTTTCTAAAAAGATAAATCTATCTCTAAAAAAAAGCTTGGCATCTCCCACTGCACGAGCTGAGACGACGTCTCCCGTTCTGACCCTGAGCGTCATCTCACCCTCTTCGAGCTCCTTGAAGGAACTAGTTTCCTGAAAAGAAGAGCAAACGTGATTAGTGGCTCCTGAATCAAGTATCCAAGTAAAATCATTATTTTCCACTAAGCAAGTTTCAAGAACAAGTAAATCAGATTTACCTTTCTTCTCTTTGAGCTCAACAAGGTACTTTGGGCAGTTTCGTTTCCAGTGCCCGTCCATGTTGCAGTGGAAATACTTTCCTTTGTCTGCAACCTTGGCTTTTTCCTTGCTATTATCAGCAGCAGGTGTCTTCTCTTTCCCTCCTACCTTCTTCTTTTGGGTCTTCTTAAGCCCAGAAGATGGACCACAGGACTTATCCTAGAGGATGAACCCTTCTGGAACCCTTCTGGAATGGGCAAACAGATTTTCCTCTCCATCATCCTGTCCCTTATTTTTCATAAGAGACTGGAAAGTTTGTAGTTCATTAAGGAGAATAGTCAGGTTATACTCTATCTTGTTCATCACCGCATTGCTGCGGAATTGCAGGAAACTCTTCGAAAGAGATTCTAGGATGAACGAGACTTGACCTTTGCTCGTCTATGACCGCGTCGTTCATTTCAACGACGTTGAAGTGAACCATCAGATCGAGAACGTGTTCTCTCACCAACGACCCCTCCTTCATACGGGAGTTATAAACGTACTTGAGGGATTCGTGGCGAAACTATCCAGACGGTTGTCCAAACATATTCTACAACGAACTCATGATCTCACGAGCTGAGACCATGCCCTCTTGCTTTTTGGCTAGAACTTCAGAAACACTAGCCAAAATGTAGACCTTAACCTTATCATTGGCCTTGATCCAATGGCCGACGCATCCCAACAGATTGAGGCGTTTGGCGAGGGGACGAGGACATTCCTCGGTCGATACAACCGAAGGTCATCAACAACAAGAATCGTATTTAGGTTGGACTTCCACGTAGTATAGTTTTCACCAGTTAAACGTTCGCTTTTCAGTAAGACTATAATGGAGGACGACATGCTGAAATTTCAAAAAAAAGTTCTAATTAGACATGCCTTTAATCCATTATAAACCAATCAATTTTAGCAAAATTATTAAAGAACATTAGTGTTTAAATTAAACCTTTAATTTTGCAACGATACTTCAAGGGTTTAGAACAAAAGCCACCGTCGGGTGGTCAGTCACTCCTCCCCTGAATTGAGACTATCTCAGCCAATTCTCACTACCAGAACATCTCATGTCCCAATGATTCTTAGCTACGGTTTGTTTGGTCAAGGACTTATTAAATAGATTAACTTATCCCGTAAATGTGACCCTACCATTTTCAGATCCAATAGGTCCGAGCCAACATGCTACTATTAAGAAAGACAACTGTTGGCAAATTACCTAAGAGGCCCTATCCATTTCTGGAGTTTGCGGTGTTCTGATCCCTATAGTCAGGCCCTCCGTAGGGATTGGCTGTTCCAGGACAACCTAGTAGGCGAACTATAGAAATCTCACGGTGCGACCTAATGGAGGAGACCGTAGGATACGTTGACACGCATCCTGCTCCCATTTACTATGGATACTTCCCTCATTCACCTTGGTATTGAACCATGCAAACACTTACCGTAGGGGGACGCCCTATTGACGCCACGTAGCCGAGCATAGAACTCACGGTGTGAACTCTTGAAGACGTGAGAGTAAACTTGATGCGAACATCTCGTTTTCTCCCACTGAAGCTCCTAAGGTAAGGGTGTAGGTTTAACTTAGTCGGATTCTGGCTATAAGAATCTATCTAAGTCTATGCCTATTATAACTATTATAACTAGGTCTTTTAACCTTATGTCTAGGTGAATAAACATTTTAATTACCTAGATATAAAACAATATTATGGTTAATTCAACTCAAGCTCCGGGTTAGTTCCCAGGTAGGAGGTGTCCCGTTAACCGTCAGCTTAAGTACCCCTAACCTTAGACAGAACTTCACCGATAGAGTTCCCTTATAACCAAAGTTCTATTGTCCTACTATATTTTAAACAATTTAAAATACAATGTAAGACAAACTTCTAATCCTATTAGAAAATAAAACTTAGGTCTAAATTAATTTTAAACAATTCAAAACTAATTTAATTTTAACCCAAGTTCCTATGTTTGCATGCAATTCTTTGTTATAGGTTATGGTTTCTAAAACCCCTTTAATTTATAATTTTTATAAATTTTAATAATTAACCTATGACAAGGAACTATGTTATAAAACCAAATTGGAATTATAAAAATTATTCAACTAATGGAATACTAAAATTTCTTAAACAAAATAACATTTATTTTAAACTAAGTAATTTCATGCTCCATGCAATTTATTTTCCATATTATCTAATTATAACAATTATAAATAAATACTTATGAAAAATAAATTGGATCATGCATTTCTACCGTATTTATATAACAATTATAGAAATAAAATGTATGAACATGCTTATCCTAAGGTGGGAAAAAATCTAAATGACATTCATAAAGAAAAAATCTAAATGACATTCAAATATCATATTAATTAATTAAATGGATGGGGTAACTTCTCTTAGATCTCATATGGCATCTCTCACTCATGCTCTGAATAATTTTGCAGGATCACCACAAAAAGGGATGTCCTCTCAATGCTCCCAGCCTAATGGAGAATCCACTATGGAGCAATTGCATTACCTGAACAACAGAAGCAACACCTATGGAGGAAATCAGACTCAGAATAACCTACCAACACATTACAATCCAGGTTTGAGGTATTATGAAAATTTCTCTTATGCTAACAACAAAAATGTGTTGAACCCTCCTACAGGGCATGCTTCTACATCAGAGAGGAAACCATCTCTGGAAGACACATTGCACTCCTTCATAGCTGAATCCAGAAGTCGGTCCGACTAGCTGGAGAATGCAGTCACCAGTCTATCTGGTATTGTTACTAGTCATGGAGCTGCGATAAAGAATATAGAAACCCAGATTGGCCAAATGAACACATCACTTCAGGCACTGCAAGCAAGGAAGGAAACACCTTGAGGGAGTACAGTCTAGCTAAAGACGTTAAACAAAGTGCTTCTTGGGAGGCAACCCAAGCATTACTTACTTTTGTTTTTCTGTGTTTAGCTTGCTTTAGTTTGTTGTTTTTCAATTCTTAGTTAGTTGTTGTTTTGCTTTGTAGGTTGTGACGATGCATTTCTTCGTTGAAATCCATGCTCCCGTTCTGAGGAACTCCAACACACATGCTTTGGCTATCCAAGAAACTCAGAAAGATCTCCATTACCCAGGACAGTATTGTTCACTCTTACCCTTATACTTAATTTGAGCTTAATTCTGCAAACATTGGGGACAATGTTTAGTTTAAGTTTGGGGGTGGGATGTGTTTATTTGTTGTGACTGTCCTGAGTATGTTCTGAATTGTTGATTGATCTTTTACATAAGTATGATCATGATAGCCTAGGATGAGATTTAATTGAAATATTTGTGATTCTGCTAAAACTTGAGAGCATGACATGAATTCGAGTTAATTTAAAAATTTTCTTGACTTTTCCTGCACTATTATGCACATAGTCTGTGTTCCTGTAGTTTTGAAATGCTTAGAACAAAGTTATTAGGTTCAGAAGTTTGATGTCACCTCGATAGGTCTAAGAACTGATTTGAAAGCTAAACTGCAGGATAGGGTGAATAACAATATGAAGAGCATGACCTGTATAATATGTGAATTAGTTGGCTTTTGTTATTTGTTTGCTAAAGAAAAATTCGTGAGGGAAAAAAGAGCTACCTTCATTGTGATCAGTTAGGCCACTCATTGAGCGAGTGCTCTGGATAAGGGTCCCTGCAGTGGATGTGTGAAAGCTAGTGTCCTTGCACAAAAAAAAGAAGAAAATAAAAAAAAATTGATAAAAAAAGTGAGTAAGTACTGAGTAGAGTTATTTAATTCTTGAATGAAGGGAGGCTCAAAGATTAGTAATTAAGACCAGTGTAGAGGGAAGTTGAATGGAGAGTCTAATAAAGTTGATCCGGGCTTAGTAAAAATGAAGGGAACATAGGCTAATCACTCACACACGTAGGAACACATAGACAAAGTTTTAAATTGCTTGCTGAAGTGTTATGTTTGAATGTTTGTAGTGATTCCCAGATTTTCTCTTAAATCTTTGAGGTTTGAATCAATTGTATGTTTAAGAACAATCTGATGTTTAATTCTGTTTTTGCTCGGGACTAGAAAAAGTTTAAGTTTGGGGGTGTTTGATAGCACACAAAATGTGATATCCTCAGGCTTAATAATTGCTAGTTTTATAATGATTTCAGGGCTTTTACATGTTTAAATCACTCAATTTCAGGTTAGGGGCTTAAACAGGACACTTGAAGACAATTTGGATCACTCGGGATCGAAACGAGGCTATTTGGAGCTAAAAATAATACCAATTGGAAGAGAAAAGATCAATCCAAGCATGATGACCTAAAGTGATGGCGTTGCAACGCTGTCTATAGTGTTGCAACGCCGAACGTGCTGTTTAAAGGCGTTGAAGACCACTACCGATAGCGTTGCAACGCTGCCTTGCAGCGTCGCAACGCCAGATCGATAAGGAGAGCGCGCGTTAGGGTATCAGCATTGCAACGTTGTCCCTAGCGTTGCAACACTGCCGACTGTTTCCTTATTTACCAGTCGCCTAAGATACAGCGTTGCAACGCTGCCGACTGTTTCCTTATTTACAAGCCGCCTAGGGTACAACGTTGCAACGCTGCACCGATTCCATCTATAAATATATCCTTATGATTTCATTACAAGGGAGCCGAATTTGGTAGATTTTCCACCGTAATTTCGAAATACACTTTGTAAGAAGAGAGAAAAGAGCGTTTTTGGGAGCCAAAGCATCCGTGGAGGTTCGAGATCGAAGACGGGAGCTTGGAGACGAAGGACCGGCATCGACACATAAGTTTAATTTCCTTTTCTTTCAGATTGTAACTCTATTTGAGACGTTTTCTACATGTTTAGTTTGATTTTCATGTGATTTAGAGTAGCTAAACAATGTAGTTAGGAATTGATTTACTTGTTATGACTTTCTTACCATGAATTGAAGCATGTTTTGTTCTTATTTTTGGCAATTCGTTCTTTACTTCTTACTTTGTTGGTTTAAGTGGACTCGAGAGATAAAACTTGAATTAGAGCAAAATTGTCAAAACCCTTAGAAATCTAGCATGAGAATGACCTAGAAAGCTAAGGGAAACGCATAAAGAAGTTGCTTAATGCCATGCATGTAGTAGGTTCATATGGAGACTATGGAGTTTATTGCATGTGTGAGGCTCACTAAGAATCCAGATGTTTTCTTAAGTATTTTACTTCTTGTTTGTAATTTCATCTCTTTGGTTCATTGCATGTGTTAATTGAGTCATTAACTTGTATAATCACTTCCCTTAATTCTATCAATTTGTGTCTCCACATGTTTGTTTGTTTGCTTGTCTTTACTTTCAACCAACTATCCATGTTATGTTTCTTTAGCTATAATTGAGAATTAGTACCTTAGTAATTAATTAATCTAGAAACCCATTCCTGAGGACGATACTTGGACTCATAAATCACTATACTAAAACTTGACCCGTACACTGCGGTATTGCATATCTATAATTTTACGCAACAACTTCCCCTTTTTTCCAAAAGCAAGAAACACGATAGAAATCAAAATGGTCAATTTTAATCCCAACATAAATCAATTAACACAATTATTTTCCAACATCAAGAGTCAAACATATAGCCAACAACAAGTCAACAACTCAAGAAGGTCATTAATCACAACCATTCAACATTAGAGTGCATAATCTTCATACAATAGATGATACAATTGAGGTACGACACCATTAGAAGTTCTCGACCACAAGGAAAGCATACACGAGAGAGTTTGTTCAAGAGGAAAAGTGAAATCGAAGCTAATGGAAGTAATACAAAGATAGATCTAAGTAAAACTCCCTCTTTGATGAAGCTTTTTTAAGCTCAATCACTCCCTTCTTGAAGATCTCCTTGTGCACTTCTCCTTTGGACAATGCCCTAATCGTGAATGAGACCCACAAACAAAACCTAAGTCTAACAATGAGAATATAATGCTTATATAGCCCCAATCAAACCCTAACATAACCTTAGTCAACCCTAACCAAAGCCCAATGGTTTCTAACTTGAGTTAGTTGGGGTGGGATTACAAATCACATGCTCTTTTAGGAAAATCCCGTGCAAGATCTACAGTAACTTTCAACTATCATACACCAACATTGCCACATTGTTGAAGCCAAGCACTTCTAGGATGCTGAAGCAGAGTTTTCCAGAATCAGTTGACCAACTTCTTCAAAGCTTCTCTTTTCAGCTTTTCCCTTCCTAAACAAGCAAAATGTCTTCATTTAGACACAAATATCATATTTTCACTCATTGCTAGTGCTAAGATTAATTTATAATCAAAACACAAGCAATCATGCATAATTCACGAAGATAACAAGCTAAAAAGCACAATTCAATCACAATAATGCAAAGTTTAGTAGCAAGAATAGAGCTAAATAACTCTCGATTAGAGAGTTATCAGTGAAGGGAATGGATTTCCTGCAGCGGAAGCGACGTGAATCGTCGTTGATTCGTTGTAGTTCTCATTTTCTTAAAACTAAAAGTATCAACATACTAAATAGGCTAAGCATGCTTTTCGAGAAGGAAAAACATAAAGTAAAGGATTACTAACCTCTTGAAGACTTTACCATAGCAAGTAGGATACGCAATTCCAAATGAAAGATTTGGGTGAAACGCAGTTTGTTCTTGGGATCCAGATTGTCCGGAACTGCAAGAATAAAATACTAGCATTGTCTCAGACATCTTACATCGACAAAGTGTTGTTGAGGTTTAAGATGCAAGACTCCAAAAAGGGTTTATTGCTTTTTAGATATGGAGTTCATTTGTCTAAGGAACGGTGTCCTAAGACACCTCAAGGAGTTGAGGACATGAGACGGATTCCTTATGCATCAGCTATGGGAGCCTGATGTACGCCATGTTGTGTACTAGGCCAGACATCTATTTTGCAGTTGGGATGGTCAGTAGATATCAATCCAATCCAGGACCTGAACACTGGACAACGGTTAAAACGATCCTTAAGTATCTTCGGAGAACAAGGAACTACATGCTTGTGTATGGGGCTAAGGATTTGATCCTTACAGGATACACGAATTTTGACTTTCAAACTGATAAAGATTCTCGAAAATCTACATCAGGGTCAGTATTTACTCTTAACGGAGGAGTTGTAGTATGGCGAAACGTCAAGCAGGGATGCATCGTTGATTCCACCATGGAGGTCGAATATGTAGCAGCTTGTGAAGCAGCTAAAGAGGTCGTTTGGTTAAGGAAATGCATGTTAGATTTGGAAGTTGTTCCAATTATGAGTTTGCCTATAACGTTGTATTGTGATAACAATGGTGTCGTGGCAAATTCAAGGGAACCCCGAAGTCACAAGAGGGGTAAGCATATTGAGCGAAAATATCATCTCATCCGAGAGATCGTAGATCAAGGAGACGTGATCGTCATGAAGATAACCTCAGAGCACAACATTGCTGATCCTTTTACAAAGGCTCTCACGGCTAAAGTATTTGAGAGTCACCTAGAAGGTCTAGGTTTACAAGTCTTCCCCAACTAGGGCAAGTGGGAGTATATTGTACACTCACATGCTACATAAGAAGTGTATGTATCCAGACCAAATAATGGTAACTAAAGCCTATAGGAATAAGAGTTATTCTGGCATTAGGTTTTGGTCAAGAATGTCTTGATCTAGAGGAGAAGTGTTTTTTATTATCCTTCGGTGTCATACATTCTAAACCTTTGGAGTATCATTGCAAATTATTAATGACTTAGGAATCATTAGATAATTAGCTAAAATATGATTGGATTAGACAGTTATAGCGAGAAACTTATACAAGTTTTTTTTTGTAAATTTCAGCAAAATGTCTTGCTCTATTATTTCCTTACTGGGTGCGGAAAAATTAACCGGAGTGAACATGATGACTTGGAAAAACAAACTTAACAGTATTTTGGTAGTGGATGATCTAAAGTTTGTGCTAACTGAGGAGTGTCCTCAGGTGCTAGGCTCGAATGCTACATGAAATGTTTGTGATGCATATGATCGATGGATCAAGGCCAATGATAAGGCGATGGTCTATATGCTGGCAAGTATGTTTAACATATTAGCCAAGAAGCACGAGGGCATGATGACCGCTAAGGAAATCATGGATTCAGTGCAGGGTATGTTTGGACAACAGTCTACTCAGGCCCGACACAATGTCCTTAAGTATATATTCAACTCGAGGATGCCAGAGGGTTCATCTGTTTGGGATCATGTCCTAGATATGATGGTACACTTTAACATTGCAGAGTTGAATGGTGCTTCTATCGATGAATCGAGCAAAGTTAGCTTCATTCTGGAAACTCTTCCAGATAGTTTCTTACAGTTTAGAAGTAATGTTGTTATGAACAAGCTTACTTTTAATCTTACCTCCCTTCTGAATGAATTCCAGACCTTTCAATCTTTGATGAAAATTCAGAGATCGAAAGGTGAGGCAAATGTTTCCAGTAGGAGTTATCACAGAGGTTCGACCCCTGGATCAAAATCAGTGGCTTCATCTTCTTCTAACCTGAAAGGGAAGAAGAAGAACATGAAGAAGGTTGGTAAAGGGAAACGAGCTGACAAAGCTGCCGCTCAGAAGGGCAAGAAGGTCAAAGAAGTTGCAGACAAAGGAAAATGCTTCCATTGCAATGAAGACGGGTATTGGAAATGGAACTGTCCGAAGTACATTGTAGAAAAGAAGAAGAAAGGTAAATATGATTTACTTTGCTTAGAAGCTTGTTTAGTGGATAATGATAAAACTACTTGGATACTTCATTCAGGCGCCACAATCATGTTTGCTCTTCTTTTCAGGGAATTTATTCCTTGGAGCAAGTACAAAAAGGAGAGATAATGCTCCGAGTTGGAAATGGAGATGTCGTCTCAGCTATAGCAATTGACACAATGAAACTTAATTTTGGCAAGAAATATATGTTGTTAGACAATGTATTAGTGATATCGGGGTTTACTAGAAACCTTATTTCAATTTCTTGCCTTATAGAACAATGTATTTCTGTTTCATTTTCTTTAAATAAAGTGTTCATTTTAAAGAAAGGTGTGGAAATATGTTCAACTTCATTAGAAAATGGCTTGTATGTTTTAAGACCAAATTCAGTCAAAACTGTTTTGAACACTGAATTATTTAAAACAACAAACACACAAACTAAGAAACGTGAAATTTCTCCTAAAGAAAATGTTCATCTTTGGCATCTTAGATTGGGTTACATTAACCTTAATAGGATTGAGAGATTGGTAAAGAATGGACTTCTAAATGAGTTAGAAGAAAATACTTTACTTGTATGTGAATCCTACCTAGAAGGCAAAATGAATAAAAGATCTTTTAGTGGAAAAGGTTATAGAGCCAAAGAACTTCTTGAGCTTATACATTCAGACCTTTGTGGTCCGATGAATGTTAATGGCAGAGGAGGTTATGAATATTTCATCTCTTTCATATATGATTATTCCAGATTTGGGCATATTTACCTAATGCATCATAAGTCTGAAGCACTTGAAAAATTCAAGGAATTCAAGACTGAAGTTGAAAATCAATTAGGTAAAACAATTAAAACACTTCGATCAGATCGAGGTGGGGAGTACATGGATTTAAAATTCCAAAACTATATGATAGAACATGGAATTACATCCCAACTCTCAGCACCCGGTATGTCCCAGCAAAATGGTGTATCGAAAAGGAGAAATAGAACCTTGTTGGACATGGTTCGATCAATGATGAGTTATGCTCATCTCCCTGATTCCTTTTGGGGTTACGCAGTAGAGACTGCGGTATACATTTTAAACAATGTGCCATCAAAGAGTGTTTCTCAAACACCTTGTGAACTCTGGAAATGACGTAAAGGTAGTTTATGTCATTTCATAATTTGGGGTTGTCCAGCACATGTGCTTGTGAAAAATCCAAAGAAGTTGGATTCACGTTTAAAATTGTGCCTATTCGTAGGCAACCCAAAAGAGACAAGAAGTAAAGTTGTGTTAAGTGAGTTAGACGGAACAATAGCAAAGGTTGCTAATAAAGCTAGTACATCAACAAAAGTTGTTGATACTAGCTTGTCTAGTCATAAGAGTCCATCTCAAGAGTTGAGTATGCCTTGATGTAGTGGGAGGATTATAACACAACCTGACCGTTACATAGGTTTATCTGAAATCCAAGTTGTTATACCAGATGACGACTGTGAGGATCCATTGACTTATAATCAAGTGATGGTTGACAAAGACAAAGACAGATAGATCATAGCCATTGACCAAGAAATGGAGTCTATGCACTTCAATTCTATTTGGGATTTTGTAGATAAACCTGATGGGGTAAAACCTATAGGTTGTAAGTGGATCTACAAGAGAAAGCGTGGTGTAGATGGAAAGGTGCAAACCTTTAAAGCTAGACTAGTAGCAAAGGGCATACCCAGGTTGAAGGGGTTGACTATGAGGAAACCTTTTCGCCTGTTGCTATGCTAAAGTCTATCCGTATCCTACTTGTCATTGCCGCATATTATGACTATGAGGTATGGAAAATGGATGTCAAGACAGCATTCTTGAATGGCAATATTGACGAGA
Source organism: Trichosanthes cucumerina (assembly GCA_036507285.1). Taxonomy (NCBI): domain Eukaryota; kingdom Viridiplantae; phylum Streptophyta; class Magnoliopsida; order Cucurbitales; family Cucurbitaceae; genus Trichosanthes; species Trichosanthes cucumerina. Next base: position 31,602,362 of record CM071842.1, on the reverse strand, counting down.
ACATCTACATGGACCAACCCAAAGGGTTCATTGAACTAGGACAAGAGCAAAAGGTTTGCAGGCCTAAAAGGTCAATCTATGGACTGAAACAAGCCTCAAGGTCCTGGAATATAAGATTTGATGAGGCAATCAAATCTTTTGGCTTTGATCAGAATGATGATGAACCTTGTGTCTACAAGAAAATCATCAATAGTTCTGTCGCATTCCTAGTTCTATATGTGGATGATATCCTACTCATTGGGAATGATGTAGGTTATCTTACTGACATTAAGAATTAGCTAGCTACGCAATTCCAAATGAATGATTTGGGTGAAACGCAGTTTATTCTTGGAATCCAGATTGTCCGGAATCGCAAGAATAAAACACTAGCCTTGTCTCAGACATCTTCATCGACAAAGTGTTGTTGAGGTTTAAGATGCAAGACTCCAAAAAGGGTTTATTGCCTTTTAGATATGGAGTTCATTTGTCTAAGGAACAATGTCCTAAGACACCTCAAGGAGTTGAGGACATGAGATGGATTCCTTATGCATCAGCTATTGGGAGCCCGATATATGCCATGTTGTGTACTAGGCCAGACATTTGTTTTGCAGTTGGGATGGTCAGTAGATATAAATCCAATCCAGGACCTGAACACTGGACAACGGTTAAAACGATCCTTAAGTATCTTCAGAGAACAAGGAACTACATGCTTGTGTATGAGGCTAAGGATTTGATCCTTACAGGATACACGGATTCTGACTTTCAAACTGATAAAGATTCTCAGAAATCTACATCAGGGTCAATATTTACTCTTAACGGAGCAGTTGTAGTATGGAGAAGCGTCAAGCAGGGATGCATCGCTGATTCCACCATGGAGGTCGAATGTGTAGCAGCTTGTGAAACAGCTAAAGATGTCGTTTGGTTAAGGAAATTGATGTTAGATTTGGAAGTTGTTCCAAATATGAGTTTGCCTATAACGATGTATTGTGATAACAGATGTGTCATGGCATATTCAAGGGAACCCCGAAGTCATAAGAAGGGTAAGCATATTGAGCGGAAATATCATCTCATCTGGGAGATCGTGCATTGAGGAGACGTGATCGTGACGAAGATAGCCTCAGTGCACAACATTGTTGATCCTTTTACAAAGGCTCTCACGACTAAAGTATATTGTACACAGGGTTTAAATGCCCTAGTTTATTGTATTTTACATTATTGTAATGTTTAAATTATGTACTCCACAAGCTTTAGGTCAAGTGGGAGATTGTTGGAATATGTGCCCTAAAACTTATGTAATTTTGGTGAAATAAATAAAAAGTTATTTGTTTTGATAAAATTATATTTTCGCTTTATAAATCCAATAAACTAAGCTCCAAGGTTATAATATATCTTGAACATCAGTGTAGTAGACACTATTTGGATTGTGTTCAAAAGTATAACCTAATTGATCTATGGTATAAGAATAAGGTTGGAAACCTTATTCTGGTAACACCATGGATGCGGCCCACTTTGTAATTAGTACAAATGAGTTAATCCAACTCATTCATGTGGATGACATGCGAGTGGGGGCATCCTGTATGAAGAGTTCATCATACAAGATCGGATGCAAATTATTAGTCGACAAAGATAACGCCGTTAATGAGGATAAGACCGATAATTTATAGATGGTTATTAGTGACTCGACCCGAATCCTGAGCAAGTTAAGAACTCCTGCTTATAGGGGTTTGTCGTTAGACTAGTATGGGTGAGAGTGGCCTATAGCCGACTCAATAAGCCTACCTTCTCAGGGACAAAACCTCGTAAGTAGCTGGGGACTTAACTATGAAAGACGGAATTCACTCATTCCTACACTAAGGAATTAGATAGGTTGTTCCCTTAAGAATTGAGTCCAGGTCTTGAACAACGGAGCCCCGCCCTCTAAACTGGCTTAAGAGGGTATGAGTTTATGGTAGGACCATAGACTTGTTGTTCATTAGAGGATCAGTGGTGCTTAAGGAATAAAGAGGTAATCACAGGGTAAAGCGGTAATTTGACCCAAGCGTGATTACGAACAACAACCTGTGAAGGGTCGACTCATGGGTAATGATTATATCAATGGACATAATATAATCTATAGTGAGGAGAGTGCAGCTACAAGTCTATAGTGGAGTGACTTGTAGTTAATGAATATTGATTAACTGGATCAAAGAGTTTGATCAGTTAATCTCACATCATTGGAGCTCATGAACTGTAGGTCCATAGGTCCCTCCGTTGGCTCAACATGGTAATATAGAGGGTATAAAGTTAGGAATGAGATTGAAGTGTTCAATTTCATATATGAGGTGTTATATTAATTATATGTGATATAATTGATATAATATATAGTTTTAATGTGAATTAGATTCACACATTATCTATATGCTAATGAGAGAATGAAGGAGGGATAAGATGTAATTTCCATCCTATTTCCTTATAAATAGTTGCATAAGATGCAACTTTGAGACTAAGCTTTTGGTTGTAACCCTAGAGTTCCACATTGTTGTGTTGTTGAAAAAGTTCCAAACACAACTTCTCTGATCAAAACCTCCACACCTCATCCTAAAGGAACCCACATTCCTCCCTCACCTAGAGAACAACGGAGAAGACCTAGTGGTGAATCTTCATACGGCTCGGATTTGTTGTTGAGATCCTGATCGTTGGAGGAAGAAATCGTGAAGAAAGTGTTCTTCAAAGGTATGTTATCTTGTTGTCCTAATTAGAAATGCATGCTTAATCTTAGATCTAGTTCTTGTATTATAGATCTATGTAACAAAATCATGAACACGCGATTAACAATCGCTTCCACTACGGGATTCGATCCCTTCAATTTGATGGCCTCATCAAACCTTATATTCCAAGACCTCAAGGCTTGTTTCAGTCCATAAATAGACCTTTGAAGCCTGCAAACCTTTTTCTCTTGACCTTGAGTAATTAACCCCTTGGGTTGGTCCATGTAGATGGTCTCGTCAAGATTGCCATTCAGAAAGGTCGTCTTGACATCCATCTATCATACCTTATAGTCATAATATGCGGCGATGGCCAGAAGAATCCTAATAGATTTTACCATGGCAACAGGAGAAAAGGCTTCCTTATAGTCAACCCCTTCTTTCTAGGTAAAACCCTGTGCCACTAGTCTGGCTTTGAAGGTATGCACCTTCCCATCTACACCACGTTTACGCTTGTAGATCCACTTGCAACCAATAGGTTTAACCCCATTCGGTTGGTCCACAAGCTCCCAAACGAAATTGAAGTACGAAACTCCATTTCCTGGTCCATGGCTTTAATCCATTCGTCTTTGTCAACGTCATTCATTTCCTGATCATAGGTCAATGGATCCTCACAGTCATCATCAGGTATGACGACTTGGGTTTCAGCCAAACCTATGTAACGTTCAGGCTGTCTCACACCCCTCCCACTATATCAAGGCATTCTCAATTATCGAGAACGTACTTGACCAGACGAGCTAGGATCAACAACACTTGTTGATATACTAGCACCATCAACAACTCTTGCTGATGAACTGCCCATTTCGCTCAACACAATCTTACTACGTGGTTTATGATCCCTGATGTGGTCCTCTTCAAGGAATGTGGTGTTTGTCGACACAAGAACCCTATTTTCCTTAGGATCGTAAAATAGACCACCCCTCCTCTTTTTTGGGTAACCTACGAATAGACACAATTTCGAATGAGGTTCCAGCTTTTTCGGGTTTGACACCAACACATGGGTCGAGCATCCCCAAATTCTGAAATAACGTAGACTGTCTTTACGACCATTCCAAAGTTCGAAAGGGTTTTCACAAACAATCTTCGACGGAACATTGTTCAAAATGTATACCGCAGTCTCCACTGCGTAACCCCAAAATGAGTCAGGTAGACGAGCATAGCTCATCATCGACCGAACCATGTCCAACAGGGTTTTGTTTCTCCTCTCCGATACACCATTTTGTTGTGGCATACCAGGTGCTGAGAGTTGGGATGTAATTCCATGTTCTATCATATAGTCTTGGAATTCGGTGTCCATGTACTCTCCACCTCGATTCGATCAAAGTGTTTTAATCGTTTTACCTAACTGGTTCTCCACCACAGTCTTGTACTTCTTGAACTTTTCAAGAGCTTCAGACTTTCGATGCATTAGATAAACACACTCATATCTCGAATAGTCATCTATAAACGAGATGAAGTATTCATAACCTCCTCGTTCTTTAACACTCATCGGACCACATAGGTCAGAATGTATAAGCTCAAAGGTTCTTTGGCTCTATAACCTTTTCCACTAAAAGGTCGTTTGGTCTTTTTGCCTTCAAGGCATGACTCACAAATCGGTAAAGAGTTTTCTTCTAACTTGCTTAGAAGTCCACTCTTCACTAGTCTCTCAATCGTATTGAAATTTATGTGGCCTGACCTTAGATGCCAAAGATGGGCGTTTTCTTTCGAAGAAACTTTTAATCTTTTAGTTCGCGTTTTTGTTGTTTTAAACAATTCAGTATTCAAAACACTTTTGACCGAATTTGACTTTAAAACATATAGATCACTCTCAAGTGAAGCAGAGCACAACACCTTACTTTTATGAGAAATAAACGCTTTATTTAACACAAAGGAAATGGAAATACAGTGTTCAATAACACAGGAAATTGAAACAAGGTTTCTAGTAAACCATGGAACTATGTACAAGTTATCTAATAACAAATATTTTCTATCGAAGAAAAGCTTCACCGTGCCCACCGCTGCAGCGGAGACAACTTCTTCGGATCCAACCTTGAGTGTTATCTCACCCTCATGCACTCGCTGCCAGGAACAAATTCCCTGAAAAGAAGAACAAACATGGTTAGTGGCACCTGAATCAAGTATCCAGACAGAGTCATTACTCTCCACTAAACAGGTTTCTGTAACAAGTAAATCATATTTACCTTCCTTCTTCTTCTCGGCAAGGAACTTGGGACAATTCCACTTCCAGTGGTCGTCCCCGTTGCAGTAGAAACACTTTCCTTTATCTGCAACTTTCTTGACCTTCTTGCCCTTCTAGGCGGCAGCATGATCAGCTTTGCCCTTCTTCAACTTATTCTTCTTCCCTTTCGGGCCTGAAGAACCTGCAGACTTCGTCTCAGAGGTCGAACCCTTGTGAAAGGATCTGAAGGAAACATTTACCTCAGCTTCCTGCCCTTTGACTCGCATCAAGGACTGGAAGGTCTGTAGTTCGTTGAGGAGGGTGGCCAGTGTGTAACTAATTTTGTTCATAATAGCATTGCTACGAAACAACAAGAAACTCTTCGGAAGAGTCTCTATAACAAAGTTTACCTAGCTCGACTCGTCGATGGAAGCACCGTAAATTTCTGCCAAGTTGAAGTAGGTCATCATGTTAGAACATGTTCCCTAACAGACGTCCCTTCCTTCATCCTAGCATTGAACACATGCTTGAGAGCATCGTGCATAACCTAAAAGGACTGTTGTCCAAACATGTTCTGCAACGACTCCATGATCGCCTTGGCGGTGACCATGGTCTCGTGCTTCTTAGCCAAGACTTCAGACAAACTAGCTATTATGTGGACCTTGACCTTTTCATTAGCCTTGGTCCAACGATCGTACACATCATGAACACTTCGTGATGCGGTCGGGTCGGGCACCTGAGGACACTCTTTAGTGAGCACAAACTTTAGGTCGTCAGTTACTAAGAGTGTGTTTATATTGTGTTTCGACTCCCATGATCATAGGCGTCTCACGGTGTGAATCAATAGAAGAGACCGTGGGTCTCGTTTTCACAGGTCCCACTCCCACTCACTATAAGTACTCTCTCCATTCACCTTGAATTTTGACCCATACAAATACCATCCGAAGGGGGACGCTCCCATTTGCGCCACGAGGCCGAGTATGGATCTCATGGTGTGAACTTGACGGAGATTTGTGGATGGAATTTAAATGTATCTCATTCACTATAATTCCTCCCACTCAACACTTTAGTTTAACGGGATTGACTTAGATAAACCAACTATATTTACCTAAGTCTACCAATATAACTCTTATAATGGATTAACTTAAGTCTATAATCAAATTATTAACTTAGGTCTATGTGAGTATATTTAATTAACTTTTAATTAACGACACTCACGAAAATATAACCTATGAATCTCCGGACCAAATTCATTCCCAGGTCGGTTCCCAGGTAAGGGGTATTCCGCAAAGCGTCAGCTTAAATACCCCAGCCTTAGACAGAACCTTCCTTAGACAGAGTTACTAATTAGTCACCATTCATAAGTTACATTTGATTTCCTAATTCTAATCTTATTAGAACTAGAAAACCTAAGTCTAATTAATCAGGTTCTAAACCATTTAAAACTAATTAATTAACTTATGACATGCATTTCTATGTTATAATGCTTGATCATTCATCACATGATAACCATACTTTATAACATACATACATCACATGTATAAAAATGCATGTCAATGCTTTTAATCTAATTAATATAACACTTACATTAATTAAATTAAAACATACATTATATTATAACTCTTATAATATAACCTATCATTCATACTATATATTATAACACTTATAATATAAATATGATGCATGAAATGCTTAACCTAAGGTGAGATTTTAAACTATATGGCATACATTATGCACATAAAATTTCATACAACACTTGCATAAAATAATAAATAGCAAATTGGACCGGTTTTGGCACCGTAAGGACATTAATTTAATTAATTAACATTAATATAACACTTATATCAATATTAATTAATAAAATTAATTTTAAAACTTATTTTACAAATTAAATAGATAAAATAAATACAAAACGCGGAAAATAACATCAATTAACTGCCCCCTTGATGCCACTACGCGCCAAAAACTCACTAGAACTGCCCACTATCGATGCAGCGTTGCAACGTTGCGTTGCTCAACGCCTTTGCAGCGTGCTCAATGCGCACAGCGTTGCAACGCTGCGCCTGCAGCGTGCATCCTTCCACTTGCATGGCATTGCAACACCTATGAACAATGGCAACGTCGTGCTTTGTACAACAACACACCTTGTTGTTTTTCGCCTGTTTCCGCTCTGTTTCTTCACAACAACTCTGGCCACTAACGACCCAGACTTACAGACTCGATTTACTTTCAAAATTACCCAAAACAACGGGCCCTTACATTGATCTCATTAACGGAAAATTAAATCTAAACTAAGTGCCAAAACAGAAAACATCCAATATGCAAACCATTAACATTCATCACATGAAAATTCATGTTACCCACCTAATTTTAAGAAAATTACAAAAAACACAACGAAGGGCAACGTTGGACTATGATACCAATTGAAGGGAATGGGTTTCCTGCAGCGGAAGCAATGTGAATCGTCGTTGATTCGTTGTAGTTCTAATTTTCTTAAAACTAAAAGTATCAACATATTAAATAGGCTAAACATGCTTTTCGAGAAGGAAAAACAGAAAGTAAAGGATTATTAACCTCTTGAAGAACGCTTCTTCGATTTCCTCCTCGATCATGATCTCTCTCGATCCAACGAACTCACGAACTCTTACCAAGAATGAATCAAGTCAGACACTTCCACTTGATCTTCTCGGTTGTTCTCGGGAGGTAGAGGGAAAGTTGTGGGGCTTCTTTTGAAAATTTAGGTTGGAGAAGGTAGAGAGAATTGAGAGAGAGCTAGAGAGAATTTGTGTTTCTCTTTTGGTTCAAAATCCAAAAAATGAGAACTTCTCATGACAAGTGCTTTGATAGCACACAAAATGTGCTATCCTTAGGCTTAATTATTGCTAGTTTTATGATGATTTCAGGGCTTTTACGTGTTTAACTCATTCAATTTCAGGTTAAGAGCTTAAACGGAGCTATTCGAGACAAATTGGATCACTCGAGATCAAAACGAGGCTATTTGGAGCTAAAAAGAATACCAATTGGAAGAGAAAGGATCAATCCAAGCATGATGACCCGAAGTGATGGCGTTGCAACGCTGTCCATAGCGTTGCAACGCCGAACGTGCTGATTAAAGACGTTGAAGACCACTGCCGATAGCGTTGCAACGCTGCCTTGCAGCGTCACAACGCTATCTCGATAAGAAAGCACGCATGAGAGACCGCACAGCAGGAGTTGCAACGCTGCCTTGCAGCGTCGCAACGCCACATCGATACGAAGGCGCGCGCGTTAGGGTAGCAGCGTGCAACGCCATCGACAGATTCCATATTTGATACGCGCCTAGGGTACAACGTTGCAACGCTGTCCCTAGCGTTGCAACGCTGCACCGATTCCATCTATAAATAAATCCTTATGATTTCATTACAAGGGAGCCGAATTTGGTAGACTTTTGCCCTATTTTCGAAATACACCTTGTAAGAAGAGAGAAAAGAGTGTTTCTGGAGCCAAAGAAATCGTGGAGGTTCGAGATCGAAGGCGGGACCTCGGAGACGAAGGATCGACATCGACACATAAGTTTAATTTTCTTTTCTTTCAATTTGTAATAGCGTTCTAAGACGTTTTCTACTTGTTTAGTTTGATTTTCATGTGATTTAGAGTAGCTAAACATTGTAGTTAGGATTTGATTTACTTGTCATGACTTTCTTGCTATGTAATGAAGCATGTTTTGTCCTTATTTTTGGCAATTCGTTCCTTACTTCTTAATTTGTTGATTTAAGTGGACTCGAGAGATAAAGCTTAAATTAGATCAAAATTGTCAAAACCTTTAGAAATCTTGCATGAGAATGACCTAGAAATCTTAGGGAAACGCATAAAGAAGTTGCTTAATGCCATGCATGTTGTAGGTTCATATGGAGACTATGGATTTTATTGCATGTGTGAGGCTCACTAAGAATCAAGAGATTTTCTTGAGTATTCTACTTCTTGTTTATAAATTCATCTCATTGGTTCATTGCATGTGTTAATTGAGTCATTAACTTGTATAATCACTTCCCTCAATTCTATCAATTCGTGTCTCCACATGTTTGTTTGTTACTTGTCTTTACTTTCAACCAAATATCCATGTTATGTTTCTTTAGCTAAAATAGAGAATCAGTATCTTAGTAATTAATTAATCTAGAAACCCATTCCCGAGCACGATACTTGGACTCATAAATCACTATACTAAAACTTTACCCGTACACTGCGGTATTGCATATTCATAATTTTACGCAACATGCTTCTCCAAGCACCTATATATAATGGTGTGTGGTGGAGTTAAAATCTCCACCAATTCACTAAAATACCACAACTATATAATATGTAAATTATATTTGCATATCATATAATATAAAATATCCCATACCTTATTATAAAAATTACATTTGCATAATTGTGGAATTTTAAATTGAATTATATTCAATATAATTTCTCTCAATTCAATTTCTCCAAATTAGCCCTAATTAATTAATTAGGCTATACTATAGTTTATTATGAATCTCATTCGCATTAAACTATATATTATGCCAACTATATCACATATAAATGACATGAATACCCTTTTAATGAATTTGAACACTTCAAATCCACTCCAAACTGTAAACGAGCCAACCGAGGGACCTAATGGACTTACAGATGACGAGCTCCACTAAAGCCCGTAGTTGCACTCTCATTACTGTAGGACAGGTTATGTCCATCGATATAACCAATGCCCATGAGTCGACCCTTCACAGGTTGTTCGTAGTCATAACTGGGTCAAATTATCGTTTTACCCCTGTGTTTACCTCTTGCTCCTTAAGTCTCACTTCTTCTCTAATGAACAACTTTCTTGCATGGTCCTACAATAAACATCATCCCTCTCGTGCCAATGAAAGGGTGGTTCCCCATTGTCCAAGCCCTAGAGACAACACTTAAGGGAACAACCCCTCTAGTTTCCCTAGCTCGGGAACGAGTGAATTCCATCTTGCGTAGTTAAGTTCCCAGTTCCCCACGAGGTTCTGTCACCAAGAAGGTAGGCATATTGGGCGAGCAACTGTGGCCACCCTCACCCATATTAGTCAAAGAACAGGCCCCCACAGACAGGAGTCCGCAACACGCTCAGGATTAAGGACGAGTCACTAATGGTCATCTACGAAGTTATTAGTCCTATACTGTTAACGGTGTTACGTCAGTAGGTCTAATAATTCACGGTCCGGTCTTGTACAATCTCATTGCACAGGATGTCCCCACTCGCATGTCAACCACATGAACGAGTTGGATCACCTCATTTGTATCTAATACAAAGCGGACCGCATCCACAGTGTCACCAGGGTGAGGTTTCCAACCCTATCCATATATTGTAGACCGTTCGGGTCACTAACTCGAACGTGATCCTCTCCGTGTGTCAACTACACACCGTTCAAGTTCTAATTCTCTCAAATAATATGACTCTAGAGCTTAATTTCTTGAATTAAGTTTATAAAATGCGAGATACAACGTTTGATAAATAAAAAACTTTTATTTATTAAATCAACAAGTATTACAAACTTCACGAGATTAGGGCAAACACCTCAACAATCAGTTGCTCTTCCAGATGAACGATTAAAATTTTGGAGGTTAATACCTTATGGGCATCCTCAATTGTCAATCCTCTTTGTGTACGGTTCGGAGTACATGGGAGGGTTTTTACCGAGCCCTCCATATTGAGCTCTAATAGAGTTCATGATCATGTCCTACAGTTGTTGGACAGATAAAGAAGCAACTGAAGCTAGTTGTGGTGGTTGCTCCTCTTGGATGATATTTTTACCTTGTCGTTTGTTTCTTACTGCAGGGGTTTGATTGGATTCAACCGTGTCTTTGTTTTGGAATTTATTTTTGAGATAGTCAATTTCAAGATCTCTTACTTCTACCACCTTCATTAGGAGATTGATTTTTCTTTCCATCTCCGCCATTCTTTTATCACGGTCTACATCAGCCATCATAACTGACATTACGTCTTGATACGACGTCTCTTTTAGCTAATTGGGCGCAGGAGTAGATTTGTGAAACAATGGATTATCTTTAATGACAACTTTGCCCTTGGAAGTTTCATCTAGCAGTTTCATGATGTTGTTTGTCGTTGCATCAGGAGTTCAATCTTCACTTTTCTCGATTCTTTTGGAACGAATGCGAGTAATCGACCCCATGTATGTGTCGCTGGAAGCAACAATATGTGATGTAGCCTTATTTGGTGTCATGACTTGATTTGATTTGGAGGAGAAGGAGATGAGAGATAGAGTGGCCCACTAGGCGTGCCAATTTGTTCACACGAAATCTCAACAAAGAAATTTAGTACGTGTAAATAATTTGTATTTGTATTAATTTTAGGTACTGTGAGTACAATCTCTAATATTTGATCCTTTGATTCTCTCTCCTACTTGTATGTTTTGATCGAGGGCTAAACAACTTGTTCTTGACGTTGAAAACTTCAATGGATTCGTAGAGTGTTCTTGATGATCTCCGTGAAGCATTCTTCATTAAAATGAACCTCTAGAGACTTCATAACTTTGTTTCTGAATTCTCTCTAAGTTTCTTTCATTCTGAACCCGTGGAAATTGTTAGGGTTTTATGTTCTAAACTTGTGTAGTTTGTAAATGCTCGATGAAATTAATAACGTGTTATTTTTCATTTTTTCTTGTATATTCGCATTTAAACTTAAATCCAATAAACTAAGTTTCAGGGTTATGATTATGAGGATTTGAACAGTGTGTAGTGGACACACATGTTGGATCATGTTCAAATATATAACCCAAATGGTCTACAGTGCATGGATAAGGTTGGAACCTCATCCTGATAACACTATGGATGCGACTCACTTTGTATTTGATATAAACGAGATGATCCAATTCGTTCATGTAGTTGACATGCAAGTGGGGGCATCCTGTGTGATGAGATTGTACAAGCCTGAACTACAAATCATTAGCCTACTGATGTAACATCGTTAACAGATTAGGTCTAATAATTCTTAGATGACCATGTTGGGATTTTTGTCCTAATCTCGTGTTTGTAAATTACTGCTTGAAATTAATAAGAGTTATTTATTTCATTATTTTGTGTCTCGCAATATTTACAAACTTTTCCAATAAACTAAGCTTTAGGGTCATGGAATTTATGAGAGAACTAGAACTTGAACGATGTGTTGTGGACACACAGGGAGGATCACGTTCGAGTTAATGACCCGAACGGTCTACAGTATATGGATACGGTTGGAGACCTAATCCTCGGATACATTGTGGATGCGCCCGCTTTGTATTAGATACAAACGAGGTGATCGACTCGTTCATGTGGTTGACATGCGAGTGGGGGCATCTGTGCAATGAGATTGTACAAGACCGGACCGTGAATTATTAGACCCATCGATGTAACACCGCTGTGATGAAGGACTAATAACCGTAGATGACCATTAGTGACTCGACCTTAATCCACGAGCGTGTTACGGACTCCGTCTGCGGGGTCCGTCCTTTGACTAGTGCGGGTGAGGGTGGTCACGATTACTCGCCCAATATGTCTATCTTCTCGGGGGCGAGGACCAAGTAGGGAGCTGGGAACTTAACTACGCGAGGTGGAATTCACTCGTTCCCGCATTTAGGGAAACTAGAGGGGTTGTTCCCTTAAGTGTTGTCTCTAGGGCTTGTATAATGGGCGCCCACCTTTTCACTGGCCTGAGAAGGGTGTTGTGTATGGTTGGACTATCACAATATGTTATTCATTAGAGGAGCAGTGGAGACTTAAGGAACAAGAGGTAGACACAGGGGTAAAACGGTAATTTGACCCAGCCGTGTCTACGAACAACAAGTGAAGGGTCGACTCATGGGCATTGGTTATATCAGTGAACATGTAATATTCTGCACTGACGGGAGTGCAGCTACGGGCTTTAGTGGAGTGTTACCGTAGCTAATGAATGTTGATTAACCGGGTCAAAGAGTTTGACAGGTTAATCTCGGATCATTGGTGTTGGATTTTATGTCCTAAAACTCGTGATTTTGTAAATTGAATGTATATTCTATTTTGCAATAAAGATGTTATTGAGATTTATTCAGTAAAGATGTTTTTGAATAAAGTGAATTGTGAATTATGTAACCCTAATCCGATTAAGAACCCTTGGCTATATGATGAATACTTGAACTTTATGTGTGACATAAAAATGGATCAAGTTCAAGTTATAGCCAGAACAGTCTATAGTATAAGGATAGGGCTGGGTACCTTATCCTGGGAACACTATGGACGTAGCCCGCTTTGTAGAGTACAAACGATGTGATCCTATATCGTTCATGTGGAGACATGTGAGTGGGGGCGTCCTATGCAATGAGTTTGCTTAAGACTGGATTACGAAATAGTCACTTAGACTTTATAACTCCGTTTACTGTCTTAACTGACTATATTCATACGATGACCTAGGTAACTCGATCTTAATCCTCGGCGTTCTATGAACTCCTGTTTATTCGGATTATCCTTAGATTTGCATGGGTGATAGTGGCCCGAGACTGCCGACTCAATATGTCTCCCATTTCAGGGATAAGTCTGGGTAGATAGCTGGGAACATAGTTCTGCAAGATGGAATTCACTCCTACCCGCCTTAGGGATTAGTAGAGAGGTTGTTCCCTTAAGTGTTGACTCCAGATCTTGAACAATTGGCCCACCCCTCTCACTGGCCCGAGAGGGATTCGGTTTGTTGGTTGGACCACAAATCAATTGTTCATTAGAGGTTCAGTGGGACTTAAGGAATAAGAGGTAATTACAGGGGTAAAACGGTAATTTTGACCCAGCTGTAATTACGAACGACCGGTGAAGGATCGACTTACTAATCATGGTTATATTGAGTGGATAGAAATATATCTACAATGAGGAGAGTGCAACCACTGGGCTTTAGTGGAGTGGAGGTGGTTAACGAATGTTGATCAGCTAGGCTAAAAAGTTTGGCCGGTTAATCTCGTATCGTTGGAGCTCATGATCTGTAGGTCCATTAGGTCCTCCTTACTAGCTCGGACTAAGCCTTGTAACATTTTGAGAGAAAAGAATTTGAATTGTTCAAATTCGAGTTTGGAAGAAAGCGTTAATTATATGTGATATATTTAACGAATCATAGCTTAATTATGTATTAAACTATGATTAATAGGAGGTTAATATATTTAAATATGATTTAAATATTGAATCGGTTTATAGCATGAATAAAGATTCATGTTCGGGAAAACGATCCGGATTGGCAATTTATTTAATTTAATATTTGATATTAAATTAAATTAAAAATTAAATTAATTAAATTAATTTTTGAATTATTTAATTAATTAAATTAATTTTAATTTAAAATCAATTTAATATTGATTTTTAAATTAAAATTAAATGCAAAATAAATAGATTTTCATGATTTTCATGAAAATCAACTTGACAAGTTGCCTAATCCTCATCATCTTCAAAATTGTACAAAATTAGCCACCTCCACCTCAATCAATCCTCATCACTGTTGAGATGTCACTCTAATGAAGCTTGTTGAAGCTTTATATAATGGTGATTTTAGGTAATATGGGAGAATTTTGCAGAAAATTCTAAATTCACGAATTAGTGACCTTTGAGGTCTTTTCTTCCAAATTCTCTCCACCTAGGATCCCACAATCCGTTCTAAGGCCTGAGAATAGTAGGGAAGACTCTAACGGTCGTCCACGAAGTGTTCATGCTGAAAACCATCCACCAGGTGAAGAGAATTTGATCTTCAAAGTTGAGTTTTCTATCTCTCTGTTTTTCCAGCTTTGAGCATGCATTTTATTTTACAAAATTGATCAACTTAGAGCATTCAAGATCCAAATTTGCTTCTGTTTTCTTAATCTAGACTCTTTCAATTGGAGCCCGTCATTATAGGTCCATTAGGTCCCTCGGTTGGCTCAATCTGGGTTAAAAGAAGGGTTAATATTTTGGTATGAAATTGAAGTGTTCAATTTCACTTAAAGGACATTTATGTCATTTATATGAGATATGAATGATATAATATATAGTTTAATGTGAATGAGATTCATAATAAACTATAGGTTAGCCTAATTGTTGAATTAGGGCTAATTGGAGAAATTAATTGAGAGAAATTAAATTGGATGTGATTCAATTTAAATAATCCACAGTTATTGCAAATGTGATTTGCAATATGAGATATGAGATATCTTGTATTATATGGTTATGCAAATGTGATTTAATTGTTAAATCGTTTAATGAACTTCATCTTACTGTTTTTCCTTTCCATTTTGTATGTTTAGCCTAGATTTAATTGTTAAATCGTTTTAATGAATTTCTAGTAGCGTAACGATACCTCGACGATTCGATCATCTTCCGCTGCGCGGGGATTTTCATTCCCTTCAATTGGTATCAGAGCCATTTCGATGGTTCTTTGTTATGCACTGTTTTTCATTAAAATTAGGTGGGTAAATGCCTTAAATTCATGAGATAAATGCTGGTTTTGTTGAATGGATGTTTCGGTTTTTGGCACTAGAATAGATTTACAATTTATGTTGATGAGATCAATGTAAGGGCCCGTTGTTTTGGGCATTTTGTTGTAAATCGAGTCTGTAAGTCTGGGTCGTTCGTGGCAAAAGTTGCTGTGAAGAAATCGGAGCGAAAACAGGCGAAATTCGGTGAAGAACAACAAAGGTGTTTGTTGTTCTGTCGATGGCGTTGAGACGTTGTTCATCGGCGTCTCAACGCTATCCTTGCGGGCGCTGGCTTGGCTGCAGAGCGGCGTTGCAACGCCACGGCGTGGTGCACGCTGGTCTCAACGCGTTGGGCGCGGCGCGTACGCCGCGCCGCCGCAGCGTTACAACGCGCACGCGCGTAGTGGGCGATTCGCGGCGATTGCAAGACGCGTTGGCGGTTTGATGTGTTAATGGGGCAGTTATTTTCGGTTTTTATTATTTATTAATTGTAAAATGCACGCGTAGTGGGCAGTTCGCGAGCAGTTGCAAGACGTTGGCGGTTTGATGTGTTAATGGGGCAGTTATTTTCGGTTTTTTTATTATTTATTAATTGTAAAATGTATTTAGTTATCTTATTTAATTATTTTATTAAATAATATTAATATAAGTGTTATATTAATGTTATTTAATTAAATAATTGCCCCTAGGTGCCAAAAATCGGTCCATTTTTTCTATTTAATTATTTTATGCATGAGATGTATATTTTAATTAATTTCTATGTGCATAATGTATGTCATATAGATTTAAAATCCCACCTTAGGTTAAACATTTTCATGCATCATTTATATTATAAGAGTTATAATATATAGTTTGCATGATAGGTTATATTATAAGAGTTATAATATAATTAAAATGCATGTTTAATTTAATTAATATAAGTGTTATATTTTTTAGATTAAAGTATGCTCATGCATTTATATTCATGAGGTGAATTATATTATGTTATAGTATATAGTTATTCATGTGATGAATGATCAAGCACTATAACATTGAAATGTATCCTAAGTTAATTATTAGTTTTAAAGACTTTAGAACTTGAATAATTAGACTTAGGTTTTCTTTTTTCTAATGAGATTAGAAATTAGGAAATCAAAGTTTAGTCTATGTATGGAGACTGATTAGTAACTCTGTCTAAGGAAGGTTTTGTCTAAGGCTGGGGTATTTAAGTTGACGCTAGCGGAACACGCCTACCTGGAAATCGACCTAGGAGTAAATTCGGTCCGAAGATTCTTAGATTATACTTATCGTGAGTGCCGCTAAGTAAAAGTGTTTTAATTTACTCACATAGACCTAAGTTATAATGTGATTATAGACTTAGGTTAATACCATATAAGAGTTATATTGGTAGACTTAGGTAAATTTTAGCCGGTTTATCTAGGTCAATCCCTATTAAAATTAAAGTGTTGAGTGGGAGGAATAAAGTGTATGAGATACATTTGAATTTCCAACCACAAATCTCCGTTAAGTCCGCACCGTGAGATCTATACTCGGCCTCATAGCGCAAATGGGAGCGTTCCCCTTCGGATGGCATTTGTATAGGTCAATAACATCGTGGATGGAGAGAGTACTTATAGTGAATAGGAGCGGGACTTGTGAAAACGGGACCCACGGTCTCTTTTTTTTATTCACACCGTGAGACGCCTATGATTCGCCTGCTAGTTTGGCCTGGACCAGACAATCCCTTCGGAGGGCCTGATCATGGGAGTCGGAACACCGTGAATTCTCGAAAGGGATACAGTTTCTTGGTTGGTTTTCCTTCTTGGTTCACCCTTCGGTGGCTATTGTGTGGACGAATGCTTGGAACTTAAAGATTGAGGGTGACACTCACAGAATTCGTTAAGTGTTAATGAATTCGACCGAACAATGGTAATTGGACGCCTAATGGAATAAAAGTTATTCTGGGATTAGGGTCTGATCGAGAAAGTCTCGTCCTAGAGGAGGAGTGTTCTGTTCACCCTTCGGTGGCGGTCATTCTAAACCTTTAGGATATCATTGCAAAATATTGAATAACCTAGGGATCATGAAACAATTTTGCTAAAACTTGATTGGATTTCAAAGGTTTTTTGCGAGACTAACACAAAGTTTTCGTAATTTTTTCAGCGTAAAACATGTCAAGCGCAATTATAGCTCTACTTGCGTCCAATAAACTAGTGGCAGATAATTACCAAAGTTGGAAAAACAACATAAACACAATTTTGGTAACTGACGACATTAAGTTCGTACTTTTTGAGGAGTGTCCTCAGATGTCAGGCTCGACTGCATCGCGAAGTGTTCGCGATGCATACGATCGATGGATCAGGGCCAATGAAAAGGCCAAGGTCTATATCATTGCCAGCATGTCTGATGTATTGGCAAAGAAGCATGAGCTGATGGTCACCGCCAAGGAGATCATGGAGTCCTCGCAGGAAATGTTTGGACAACAGTCCTTTCAGGTCCGACATGACTCGCTCAAATACGTCTTCAACGCACGGATGAAAGAGGGGTCGTCTGTCCGTGAACATGTTCTAGACATGATGACCGACTTTAATCTGGCTGAGATGAACGGGGCTTCGATCGACGAGTCGAGCCAAGTCAGTTTTATTCTTGAGACTCTTCCGAAGAGTTTCCTTCAGTTTCCTAGCAATGATGTTATGAACAAAATTAGCTACACTCTGACTACCCTCCTCAATGAGCTACAGAATTTTCATTCCTTGAACAGGGTCAAGGCATCGGAATCTGAGGCAAATGTTGCCTACAGGTCTTATCACAGGGGTTCGACCTCTAGGACTAAACCTGTTGCTCCTTCACGCCCGAAAGGGAAGGAGAGAATGACGAGGGGTAAAACTGACCGAGCTGTCGCCCACAAGGGCAAGAAGGTCAAGGACGTTACAGAGAAATGAAAGTGTTTCCACTACAATGAGGGCGGACATTGGAAGAGGAACTGTCCCAAATTCCTGGCCGAAAGGAAGAATCAAGGTAAATTTGATTTACTTGTGACAGAAACTTGTTTAGTGGAGAGTAGTGACTCTGCCTGGATATTGGATTCGGCGCCACTAACCACGTTTGTTCTTCTTTTCGAGGATTGATTCTGGCGATCATTTGCGAGAGGGTGAGGTGACTCTACGAGTTGAATCCGGAGAGCTTGTCTCTGCTGTAGCGATCGACACGGTGAAGCTACACTTTGGCGGGAAGTACTTATTATTAGATAATTTGTACGTTGTACCAGGGTTTACTCGAAACCTTGTTTCTATTTCCTGCCTAATTGAACAATCTATATATGTTTCTTTTGAATTAAATAAAGCGTTTATTTCTTTCAAAGGCAATGTTATTTGTTCAGCTTCACTTGAGCATAATCTGTATGTTTTGAACCCTAATTCGGTCAAAAGTGTTTTGAATACTGAATTGTTTAAAACTGTAGAAACACGAACTAAGAGAGCGAAAGTTTCTCCTAAGGAAAATGCCCATCTTTGGCATCTACGGTTAGGCCACATTAATCTCAATAGGATTGAGAAACTAGTGAATAGTGGACTTCTAAACGAGTTGGAAGAAAACTCTTTACCGGTGTGTGAGTCATGCCTTGAGGGCACGATGACCAAACGTTCTTTTAGTGGAAAAGGATATAGAGCCAAAGAGCCTCTTGAGTTAGTACATTCGACCTCTCGTGGTGGAGATGAATGTTAAAGCTCGAGGCGGTTATGAATACTTCGTGTCTTTCATAGACGATTACTCGAGGTATGGGTATATTTACCTAATGCACAACAAGTCTGAAACTCTTGAAAAGTTCAAGGAGTACAAGACTGAGGTTGAGAACCTCTTAGGTAAATCGCTTAAAACACTTCGATCGGATCGAGGTGGAGAGTATATGGACACTGATTTCCAGGACTATATGATAGAACACGAAATTACATCCCAACTCTCAAAGATCCGGTATGCCACGCAGAGAATGGTGTATCGGAGAGGAGAAAGCAGAACCTTGTTGGATATGGTTCGGTCGATGATGAGCTATGCTCGTCTCCCTGATTCTTTTTGGGGTTACGCAGTGGAAACTGCGGTTTATATTTTGAACAATGTTCCGTCGAAGAGTGTTTGTGAAACACCTTTCGAACTCTGGAGTGGACGTAAAAGCAGTTTACATCACTTCTGAATTTGGAGGTGCCCGACCCACATGTTGGTGTCAAACCCGAAAAATTTGGAACCTCGTTCGAAATTATGCCTATTCGTAGGTTACCCTAAAGAGACTAGGAGTGGTCTGTTTTACGATCCTAAGGATAATAGGGTGTTTGTGTCGACAAACGCCACTTTCCTAGAGGAAGACCACGTCAGGGATCATTTACCAAGGAGTAAAATTGTGTTAAATGAAATGGACAGTACATCAGCAAGAGTTGCTGATGGGGCTAGTACATCAACAAGTGTTGTTGATCCTAGCACGTCTAGTCAAATCTATTCCCAAGAGTTGGGAATGCCTCGACGTAGTGGGAGGGTTGTGAGACAGCCTGATCGTAACATGGGTTTAGCTGAAACCTCAGTTTTCGCTCCTGATGATGACTGGGAGGATCCATTAACCTATGATCAGGCAATGGTTGATGTTGACAAAGACGAGTGGATTAAAGCTATGGACCAGGAAATAGAGTCTATGTACTTCAATTCTGTCTGGGAGCTTGTGGATCAACCGGATGGGATAAAACCTATTGGTTGCAAATGGATGTACAAGCGTAAACGTGGCATAGATGGGAAGGTGCAGACCTTCAAAGCCCGACTAGTGGCAAAGGGTTTTACCCAGGTTGAAGGGGTTAACTATGAGGAAACCTTTTCACCTGTTGCCATGGTAAAGTCGATCAGGATCCTTCTGGCCATTGCCGCGTATTATGACTACGAGGTATGGCAGATGGACGTCAAGACAGCCTTTCTGAATGACAAACTTGATAAGACCATCTACATGGACCAACCCAAAGGGTTCATTGCCCAAGGCCAAGAGCAAAAGGTTTGTCGGCTTCATAGGTCCATTTATGGGCTAAAACAAGCTTCGAGGTCTTGGAATATAAGGTTTGATGAGGCGATCAAATCTTATGGCTTTGATCAAAATGTCGACGAGCCTTGTGTCTACAAGAAAATCGTTGACAAAACTGTCGCATTTTTAGTTTTGTATGTGGATGGTATTCTTCTCATTGGGAATGAGGTAGAATTTCTTCACGCGTTAAGAAGTGGCGGCCGCAATTTCAAATGAAAGATTTGGGAGAAGCTCGGTATGGTCTAGGTATCCGCATTGTCGGAACGTAAGAAGAGAAACGAGCGCTAGTCTTGTCTCAAAGCGTCTTATATTGACAAGATGTTGTCTAGATATAAGATGCGAGAACTCCAAGAAGGGCTGCTTGCCTTTCGGGCATGGGGTTCACTTGTTCAAGGACCGGTGTCTTAAGACTCCTCAAGATGTTGAGGATATGAGGCTGATTCCATATACTTGGGTAGTAGTATGACGAAGCATCAAGCGAGGATGCATCATCGATTCCACTATGGAAGCGGAGTATGTTGCGGCTTGTGAAGCCGCAAAGGAAGTCGTTTGGCTTAGGAAGTTCATGTGATTTGGAAGTTGTTCCAAATATGAACTTGTCGATCACCTCGCTCGTGATAAGCGTGGTGCGAGAGCCAACTCACGTGAGCCTCGGAGCCATGAGAGAGGCAAACACATTGAGCGCAAGTATCATCTAATACGGGAGATTGTGCACCGCGGAGACGTGACAGTCACGCAGATAGCGTCGGAGTACAACGTAGCTGATCCATTTACAAAGCCCCTCACGGCTAAGGTGTTTGAGGGTCACCTAGAGAGTCTAGGTATTCGAGAGCTTCGACGACTAGGGCAAGTGGGAGATGTGTGAAGCGGGTATTGATGCCCTAGTTTATTGTATTACTTCATTGTAATTTATGTACATTTCAGAAATGTATTTTATCCACTATCTTAGTCTAAGTGGGAGTTTGTTGGGATTTTTGTCCTAATCTCGTGTTGTAAATTACTGCTTGAAATTAATAAGAGTTATTTATTTCATTACTTTGTGTCTCGCAATATTTACAAACTTTTCCAATAAACTAAGCTTGTGGTCATTGAATTTATGAGAGAACTAGAACTTGAGCGGTGTGTAGTAGACACATTGGGGAGGATCACGTTCGAGTTAATAACCCGAACAGATCTCTGAGTATATGGATAGGGTTGGAGACCTAATCTGGATACACTTTGTGGATGCGGCCGCTTTGTATTAGATACAAACGAGGTGATATGAC
The DNA here is from genome assembly GCA_036507285.1 of Trichosanthes cucumerina. Classification (NCBI taxonomy): domain Eukaryota; kingdom Viridiplantae; phylum Streptophyta; class Magnoliopsida; order Cucurbitales; family Cucurbitaceae; genus Trichosanthes; species Trichosanthes cucumerina. The sequence goes on along the minus strand of CM071842.1, from coordinate 31,580,742 downwards.
TCGTTCATGTGGTTGACATGCGAGTGGGGGCATCTGTGCAATGAGATTGTACAAGACCGGCATCGTGAATTATTAGACCCACCGATGTAACACCGCTGTGTGAAAGGACTAATAACTTCGTAGATGACCATTAGTGACTCGACCTTAATCCTGGAGGGTGTTACGGACTCCTGTCTGCGGGGTTTGTCCTTTGACTAGTACGGTGAGGGTGGTCACGGGTTACTCGCCCAATATGCCTATCTTCTCAGGGTTAGGACCAAGTGGGAGCTAGAACCTTAACTACGCGAGGTGGAATTCACTCGTTCCCGCCTTTAGGGAAACTAGAGGGGTTGTTCCCTTAAGTGCTGTCTCCAAGGCTTGGACAACGGGCACCCACCTTCTCACTGGCCCGAAAAGGGTGTTGTGTATAGTTGGACCATCACAATATGTTGTTCATTAGAGGAGTAGTGGGGACTTAAGGAACAAGAGGTAGACACAGGGGTAAAACGATAATTTGACCCAGCCGTGTCTACGAACAACCAGTGAAGGGTAGACTCATGGGCATTGGTTATATCAGTGGACACATAATATTCTGCACTGACGGGAGTGCAGCCACGGGCTTTAGTGGAGTGTTACCGTAGCTAATGAATGTTTATTAACCGGGTCAAAGAGTTTGACAGGTTAATCTCGGATCATTGGAGCCCGTCATTGTAGGTCCATTAGGTCCCTCGGTTGGCTCAATCTGGGTTAAAAGAAGGGTTAATGTTTTGGTATGAAATTGAAGTGTTCAATTTCACTTAAAGGGCATTTATGTCATTTATATGAGATATGAATAATATAATATATAGTTTAATGTGAATGAGATTCATAATAAACTATAGGTTAGCCTAATTGTTGAATTAGGACCCATTGGAGAAATTAATTGAGAGAAATTAAATTGGATATGATTCAATTTAATTAATCCACAATTATTGCAAATGTGATTTGCAATATGAGATATGATATATCTTGTATTATATGGTTATGCAAATGTGATTTGCATAACCTATGGTTATGGTAAAATGGTAATAATGTAGAGATTTTAACTCCATGGTTATTCCACTATTTAAACCCGTCTTGCAAGAAGGATTGTAAGTTGAACTCTCATTTTTTGGATTCTCACCCAAAAAGAAGAGATCTCTCTCAACCTTTCTCTCAACTCTCTTCCCTCTCCAAAACCAAGAAGTTCCCACAAACTTCCTTCTTTCCAAAGGAAGAACAACCGAGAAGCTTTTAGTGGTTGTGTTCGGTTCTTGATAGTGAAAAGAGAACGAGTTCGTTGAGATCGAGTTTTTTGCGAAGGGTTCGTGATTCTCTGGAAAGGAGTTCTTGAAGAGGGTCTTCAACAAGTAAGTAACTTCATCTTACTGTTTTTCCTTTCCATTTTGTATGTTTAGCCTAGATTTAATTGTTAAATCGTTTTAATGAATTTCTAGTAGCTTAACGAAACCTCGACGATTCGATCGTCTTCCACTGCGCGGGGATTTTCATTCCCTTCAGACCATTAGTGACTCGATCTAAATCTTAAGCAGGTCACTAACTCTTGTCTGGGAGGGTTTGACATTTGACTAGTATGAGTGAGAATGGTCAGAGTTGTCGACTCAATACTCCCACCTTCTTTAGTACAAAACCTCGTGGGGAGTTGGAAACTTAACTTCGCGAGATGGAATTCACTCGTTTTCGAACTAGGGAATTTAGATAGGTTGTTCTCTTAAGCGCTAAATCCATGACTTGAACAACGGGGCCCCACCCTCTCACTGGCCCGAGGGGAGCGTTGTTTATGGTAGAACCATAAACAAGTTGTTCATTTGAGAATCAGTGATACTTAAGGAGATAGAGGTAATCACATAGGTAAAATGGTAATTTGACCCCTGTAATTACGAACAACCTGTGAAGGGTCGACTCACGGATATTGGTTAAATCAATGGACACAACTTGACCTACAGTGAGAAGAGTGCAACCATTTGGCTTTAGTGGAGTATCCTGGTGGTTAACAAATGTTAATTAGCTAGGCTAAAGAGTTTGGCCGGTTAATCTCATATCGTTGGAGCTCATGATTTGTAGGTTCATTAGGGGTGCCCCTTACTAGTTCGGATTAAGCCTTGTAACAATTTGAGAGAAAAGAATTTGAATTGTTCAAATTCGATTTTGGGAGAAAATATTAATTATATGTGATATACTTAACGTTTCGTAGGTTAATTATGAATTAAACTATGATAAATAAGAGATGAACATATTCAAATATGATTCAAGTATTGGTTTAACCTAATACATGAATAAGGATTCATGTTCGAGAGGTCGATTTTGAGATCGAGATTTGTTCGATTATTTAATTTTATATTTGATATTAAATTAAATAAAATTAATTAATTAATAAAATAATTAATTTTAATTTTTGAATTAAAATTAACTTGTTTGATTTCAAAATTCACCAAAATTGGACAACAAGCTAAATTAAGCTTTGTGACCAAGCTATCTTCATTTGTGTAGTCTTCTTTAGCAAGTTAAATCACGTTTTTTGATCAAGCCAAGTGTTGTCTTCTTCACCCATCTAAAATCAAACTTGTTGGTTGCTTATAAATAGAAGAAGAAACACAAGAGAAGTAAGGAATTTTACAAAAAAAACCACAAGCCATTGCTATCTCTCTCTAAAATATCTCTCAACAAAGGGCCCACAATCCATTCCAAGGTCTGAAGATAGTGGGGAAGACTTTAGAGGTGGTCTACAAAGTGTTCGTGAGGAGAATCGAACAACGAGTTTGGAGAATTTGAGCTTCAAAGGTAAGTTTTCGAAGTCTCTGTTTTCCCCAGTTTTCTAGTTTTCAGCATGCTTTTTGTATGATAAAATTGATCAAATTAGAGTGCTTAAATCATAAATTGCTTCTGTTGCGTTGTTATCAACACCTTCAGAAATGAAGGAGAAAGGTTTCTATTTATAGAGTTCCTCTAGGTCTCAAGATGGGCTTGGGCTTGTTGGATTGGACTCGATTGAAGTTAGGTCAATCCTTTGGTTTGGGCCTGATTGGCTTTATTGGCTTTAGGCCAGTCATTTAGGATTGAGTTTGGCTGATTTGAGTCTTCACCTCTAGACTGGGTCTGGTTGAACTTTAGGCCTCGTCTTTGGACTGAGCTCGGACTTTGGGCCAATCTTTTTGGATTAGGCTTGGCTAATTTGAGCCTTCAATTTGGGCTTTGGTCTTCCAAATTTAAAGAATCCAAATGTGTACCTGGATTTGACAAAATTTAATTTAGGGATCTTACAAATTTAATTAATCCCTAATTAAATATAATTTCACAATCAATGTTGGGTGATGACGTGACAATTTTGTATTTGTCAAATTTTTTATTCCAACGACTACTTCAGAGCCAAGAATATATGATCGAAATTCATCTAAGGCAAAAACAATATACAGAAGTTCTTTTTCTATTGTGGAATAATTGCACTGCGTAGGGTTCAATGTTCTAGAAGCATAATAAATGACGTGACATTTCTTATCAATTCGTTGCCCCAACTAGGGGTGTACACGAGTTGGTTTGGGTTGGGATGAAGGGTTTTTTTGGACCAACCCGAAATTTTGAGTTGGTCAGATTAGCAACCCAAATTACCCGATTAAGGGTTCCAACCCAACCCAACCCAACCCTATATTTTTGGGTTGGGTTGGGTTGGGTTGGGTCGTCGGGTTAATTTTTAATTTTAATAATTTTTTTAATTATTTAAATTAACTTTTTTCTTGAATTTATAATTAAAATCACATAAAATTCAATTATCAAATTTCAAGCTTCATAACATCTTAATATTTGTTACAATCTTAGAAGAAAAATATTAGAAATTAACAAATAATTTCTTTATATATAAATTAAAAAATATAAATTTTGGGTTGGGTTGGGTTGGGTCGGGTCAACCTGAGCCTAAAAGGCCAACCCAAGAACCCAACCCGAAATTTCGGTTCTCCAAAATTTCAACCCAACTCAAACCGAAAAAAATCTAACCCAATCCAACCCTTACGATTTCGGTTGGGTAATCCGATTTGCTCGGGTTACCGGATTATTTGTACACCCATAACCCTAACACTGCTCCTACTGCGTAGTTGCTAGCATCACACATGATCTTGAAAGGAAGGTCCCATTGGGGTGGATGAATTATGAGTGCACTAATCAGACGTTTGTTGAGTAGGTCAAACGCTTCTTTGCACTCCTTCCCAAATTCGAAGGCAACATCCTTCTGAAGCAAGTTGGACATCGACAAGGCTACCTTAAAGAAATCCTTGATGAACCTGTGATAAAAATCTGCATGACCAAGAAAAGTTTGTACCTCCCTAACATTGGTAGGGTAGGGCAAGTTGGCAATAATATCTATCATAGCTTTATCAACCCTTATTTCCCTGGAAGAAACTACATGCACTAAGACTATACCCTAATTGGCCATAAAATGACATTTCTCACAATTTAAAACTAAGTTAGTTTCGATGCATCGTTTCATTATCTTAGCTAAATTATGCAAACATTCATCAAATGACTCTCTATACACAGTGAAATCATCCATGAACACTTCTATGCTTTTTTCCATATAATATATATATATATAAAAACTCATCATGCATCTTTGAAATGTACCTGGAGCATTACAATCATTTGATCAATTCTTTGTGAGGGGAAGTGATCTTTCCTAGTTGCTTTATTCAGTTTCCTATTTTCTATGCACATCCTCCAACCTTTCTGAACACGCATGGACACTAATTCATTATTGTTGTTCCTAACTACAATCGTACTTGTTTTCTTAGGAATTACGTGAATAAGACTGACTCATTTACTATAAAAAATTGTATAGATAATATCTGCCTCTAGGAGCATGATAATTTCTTTTATAACTACTTCCTTCAAAGTTGTATTCAATCTTTGTTGTGATTCTCGTGTTGGCTTGGCATCGTCCTCCAGAAAAATCTTGTGCATACACAAAACTGGGCTTATACCTTTTATGTTAGCAAGTGTCCACCCAGTAGCAAGCTTGTGTTCTTTCAAAGTCATAACTAATTTCTCTTCTTGTTTTGTTGTAAGCTCCTTGAAAATGATGACTGGCAAGGTGTCGTCATCTCCCAATAATGCATACTTTAAATGATCTAGCAGTTCTTTGAGTTCTAATTTTTGTACCTACACAATAGAGGGTAACATTTTGTCATTCTTAGTAGAAACTTCAAGCTGAGGTTTTATTAGTTCAGAAAAGGACATTGATGCCAATTCTTTTGAATTGTTGTCATCGTCCTCAGAGATACCTAGTATTAGATCATCTAGCTCAACAATTATAGATTCCTATACCAGTGTCTAGGTTGAGTATTTAAGCTGACGGAAATAGAACACCCCTGCCTAGGAGTCAATTTAATCTAATGTTTTATATCGTGAGTGACGTTTAATAAAATGTTTAATGAATTAAACTCATAGACTTAGATTTATTAAAAGAGTTTAATAGACTTAGATAACATAAATATAAAGGTTCTATTGGTAGACTAAGGTAAATGATAGCTGATTTATCTAGGTCAGTCCCTAAAGTATAAAAAATCGAAGGTGAAGTGGGAGGAACAAAGTATATATGATACATCGATTTTCTTTCACATTTCTTCGTGAAGTTCACATCGTAAGATCTATGCTCAGCCTCGTGGCGTCAATAGGGTGCCCCCCCTTCAGATGGTGTTTGCATGGGTTAATACAAAGGTGAATGGGAAGAGTACTTATAGTAAGTGGGAGCGGGATTTGTGTCAACGAGTCCTTCGGTCTCCTCCATTAGGTTGCACCATGAGATTCTTATGATTCGTCTGCGTGTTGTCCTAGAACAACCATCCCTTCGAAGGGCATGATCATAGATGTCGGAACAACACGAACTCTAGAAATTGATAAAGTTTCTTAGGTTATTTTCCAACAGTTGCATTTCTTAATAGTAGCCTGTTGGATCAGACCTCTGAGATCTAAAAATGGTAGGGTCACACTTATGAGATGAGTTAAGCTAGTTAACATTTCCTTGACCGAAAAATTGTAGCAAAGAACTATAGGAATAAGAGTTATTTTGATGTTCGTAATTGGCTGAGATTGTCTCAATTCAAGGGAGGAGTAGCTTATCACCATTCGGTGGTTGTTTTTTAAACCTTTGAAGTATCGTTGCGAACTAGATACAATGACTAAAATTAGTGATACATTATTGTTTTGCTAAAATTGATTGAGTTTGAGTAATGAGTTAAGGCAATTTATAACTAATATAATCAATTTGTGATTTTCAGCATGTCACCTCAATTATAGCTTTATTCGCAAATGAGAAATTAATCGGATATAATTACGCTTTGTGGAAGTCAAACTTGAAATTTCAAATTTCTTATGACAATGATTTTAGACTATGCTCTAAAAGTTATTTTTTAAAATTCTTGGTAACTTAAAAAATAAATACATAAGGTTTAAAAATAATATTTTATGCTTCATTCTAAAAGTTATTTTTTAAAATCTTTCGTAACCTAAAAGATAAATAACGTAAGGTTTAAAAATATCTATTTTTCATTTAAAATTTTTTACTAAAATTTTAAGAACATTCCATATAATTTGTATTTGATATTGTAAATATTATTTAAGTTTGATATAAATAATGAATTAATTCAATTATTTCATTATTAGGTAAAAGTTTAAAGTTTAAATTATGTGTAAAGAAATAATGTCTAAAACTAATTCTAAATCATTTCACTAAGATAAAGATAACTGAATAATTTTTTAGAAAAAAAAAACCTCAATATTATTAATTAATTATTGTAGTGATAACGATATTATAATAATTTTTATATTATACAAATAATAATATTACCTGTTTTTATAGTATAAGAATATTTCTAATTTTTTAAAAATATAATATCTTAAAAAAATTTTAAATAGATCACTTAAAATGATTTTAGATACAAAAAGATAATTTATAAAATAAGAAAACAAATTATGAATTAAGATTCGCCATTATTCTTAAAAGTATATGAAATAGACTAGTGACCTTTATTCTTGTTTTTTTACTAAGTTTTTTATTTATATTAAATATATAAATTAAAATTATGATTTTTTAATTAAATATTAATTTTAATTGGTTTGCTTATAACATTTATTTTAAACCTATGTTAATACTACTGTTAATATTTTAAATATATTTATTTAAATAAATAACGCTTACATTATTAAAAATAAAGGGAAAGAAAAGAAAGAAATATAGCATCTTCATGAGCTTCAATACTTCTAAAAGTTTTAGAATTCCTTTCTTAAAGTTTTATATACTTGTCAAGAAAAATTTTACTTACAAATAAATTTTGCTTTCGAACTCAAATTATTTTATTTTAAGAAAAAAAAATTATTTTAGACATGTTCAACATCTTGTATTATAATGTAGTAATTTTACAACCAAAGAATACAACTATGAAATATAATTGGTTTGGAAAACGTGTTTCTTTTTAACATTTGCAATATTTTAGTCCTTTTTTTTATTGAAATTTAAAATAAAATTTAAATAAACCATTACAAAGTTAAATTATAGTCTAAAATTGAAAAAATCTTTTGGATCAGAGAGGAAAGACAATCATGGTATGTTTACCATGTTTTCTTTTACAAATAAAAAAAAATTGACACAAAAACAAAATGTCATAAGATCGAGAAAAATTTTCAAATTTATTTGAAAAAAAAGTACATATTAACACAATTACATCTGGTTAATAAGACTTAGCAAATAATGATACAATGCAACAATAATTTAAAATTTAAAATAAAATGAATGTGAAGAAATCATAACACTGAGATATGAACCTTCAATCGATCCGATTTGACACGATAGAAAAATAATTATTCTTTGTTTTGAAATGAGTATTAACACAAATGGATGGAAGTATATATAAGAAATGCATAGATCTTTTTTTTTTTTTTTTTTGTAGTGGGATTTGAAGGAATGATGTTTATTACTCTATTCAAATTTACTCATAATAATATATTAATATTTTTTCATGGATTAACCATAAATAGACATAAAACATTTAACTTTTAAAAACATACCTCTTCCCTCATCAAACAGAACAATTTATCTTCCATGATTACTTTAATTAATGGCCAAAAAAAAGTCTTTAATTTTTAATTATTAAATATGATTTAGGAGTTTGAAACCAAAACTGAAGAGAAAAAAACTGTCAAATGGCCAGATAGTATAATAAGCACCAAATTCCCACGATTAATAAAAAAAATGAAAAACAGTTTTCCATGATAAAACTGAGGAAAAAAATAATTAAATACAAATGATTAAAGGGGCAATTTAGTGTATGACAAAAACGGCCAAAAAAAAAATGGCAAAGGTAGCAAAATGATAAAATAATTTGCAAACATAATAAAAGTAATTATACAACCATTTAAATTACTAAAATGCCCACAATCCAACATTTCAACATTTTCATTGATTCTTCTTCATCATCAATTTTCCTTCCTTTTTATCTTTTAGTTTCATTTCTCTTGATTTTTATTTCCAACTTGCAAGCCCAGTTCATGGGTTTAATTTTATAACTCTATGAAAGATGGAAAATGAAGGTGTAAATTGATTAAATTTATTCTGTGTTTAATTTGTATTACTATCAATAATTGCCCTCGTGGACTGAGTTTGATAGGTTCCTAATTGATTGTTTGTGGTCATCGGTATCTATCAGTGATAGACTTTGATCCCTAGCATGTGGTGATCAGTTCCTATCAGTGATAGACTTTGATATCCTAATTGATTGTTGTGGTGATCGGTTCCTAATTGATTGTCTATGGTGATCGGTATCTATCAGTGATAGACTTTGATCACTAGCATGTGGTGATCAGCTTCTATCAGTGATTGTCTATAGTGATCGGTTCCTAATTGATTGTTTGTGGTGATCGGTATCTATCAGTGATAGGCTTTGATCACTAGCATGTGGTGATCGGTTTCTATCAGTGATTGTTTGTAGTGATCGGTTCCCAATTGATTGTCTGTGGTGATCGGTATCTATCAGTGATAGACTTTGATCACTAGCATGTGGTGATCCGTTTCTATCAGTGATAGACTTTGATATCCTAATTGATTGTCTGTGGTGATCGGTTCCTAATTGATTGTGTGTGGTGATCGGTATCTATTGATGGTGGATTTTGATCACTAGCATGTGGTGATCGGTTTGATCACTAGAAAGGAAATGGAGAACTTAAAAGACTTTCTTCTTTGTAGAGAGAAAAAGTTCGGAAGATGAAGCGTCTAAGGCGTGAAAATGGGAAGTTAATTATCGGCATATCTGTTGGCCAAACAACCCAATGAAATTCTTTCAAAATTAAACTACAAGTTTCTAGATGTAAGAATTTTAAATTTTTATGGATTTGCACTTTAACATTTATTTAAAAATTATGTGGCCAAATGATTTTAAAAAATTTCAAACATTTTAGGACATATTTCTTTAGGGGAAATTGGGCATATGATAAAATGATAGTAAAAAATTGCACATATAGCAAAATAGAAAAAGAATTACAAAATAGCAAAATTCGTTGCCCAACCTGTTTAATTTACAAAAAAAACTCACAACCACAGTCCACAAAAAGCTACCACCCACAAATACCTAACGTTTCTTCTCCCATTTTCGTTTTCATTTTCGTTTCTCAAACTCTCTTGTTTCTTTTCCTATTTTCGTTTCCCTCTTTCTCCCGATTTTCTTGCATTTTCATTTTCAGTTCACCTTTGAGGTATAGTTCGAGCTATTGTTTCATTTCGACTTCTAAGACAACGAATCACTATGAGACTTTCTACTTTCTACTTTCGTCTTTGTATTTTTTATTTCAAGTTCTTTGTTTTATTATGATAAACTTATAAAAATTATCAAACTTTTTTTCAAGAAAATTATATTGTTAAAATCACTACGAACAATCTACATTTTTTTGTTGATTTCTTGCCCTAATAATCTACATTTTGTTTTTCATAGTGTTGTTTGATCTATCCACAATTATTGTAGTTTATCAGTGGTAAAAGTCTATCACTATCACTGATAGAGTTCATGGTTGGCACTGCTTGGCATTGTTTAATAGTGTTGATTTAAGTCTATCAGTTAGAATTATCACTGATAGACTTCATGGTTGGTGTTGCTTGGTGTTGTTGCATTTTTTTGTTTAATAATGTTGTTTGATTTTTCCACAGTGATTGAAGTCTATTAGTGATAGAAATCTATCACTATCACTGGTAGGCTTCATGATTGGTATTGCTTGGTGTTGTTTAATAGTGTTGATTGGAGTCTATCAGTGATAGAAATTTATCACTATCACTAATAGACTTCTTGGTTGGTGTTGTTTAATAGTGTTGATTGAAGTCTATCTGTGGTAGAAGCCTATCACTATCACTAATAGACTTCATTGTTGGTGTTGTGTTACTATTGTTGATTGAAGTCTATCAATGATAGAAGTCTATCACTATCACTGATAGCTTATAGGTTTTATCACTATCAATGATTTCTTGCCCTTATTCTTTTTTTAATATTTTATTCATGTGTTTGATCCTTCCACAGTGATTGAAATCTATTAGTGATAGAAGTCTATCACTATGACTGATTGAAGTCTATCCCTGATAAATATCGATCACTAGACACAAGGTACATTGTGTAGTAATTGAAATCTATCTAAGATTGAAGTCTATCACTGATAGATATTAATCACCAGACACAAGCTACATAGTGTAGTGATTGAAGTCTATCTATGATTGAAGTCTATCATTGATAGATATTGATCACCAAACACAAGCTATATTGTGATAAACTTCAATCACAAATTCTCTTTAATGTTGTAATTTAGAGCATAATCAGAGCATAAACTTCACAAATAAACATAACATAAATTTCTATCACAAATAACCAAGAACTCAAATGTCGTAATACAGAGCCGGTAGATTTGAGGAAAACAAAAAACATAAAAAAAATGTTTAAAAAAAAAATGAAGAATTAAGGAAACCAAAGCCCCAAAATGAAAGATCACGTACCAAACTTCTAAAAAGGGTTGCTTTGATTTCTTGGAATTTAATCGTACAATTGCGAAACCAGATGAATTAAAAACACAAAGAAGGTATTACGTGAATTGCGAAGGCGAAGAACGTAGAGTTGCGAAAACCAGAGAAAAAAATTCTAATTGAACGACTCGCAAAGAAGAAACTACAAAGAATAAGAAGAAACTCTAATCGAAGGAGAAGAAAATAAGCGTGAATCATGGAAGGGTAAAATAGGAATTAAGAATATTTTTAAAAATATTTGCCCTATTTGCAATTATTTTAAATCTTGCTATGTTTGTAAATAATAACCTCAATTTTGCTACCCATTACAAATTCTCATGATTAAATAGATTAAAAGGAAATTATTTGAAATAATTATACTTCAGTTAGTAATTATATAAATATATATTTTTTATATTCTATCATTTTAAATGATATTTTATGAGTTGAGTTAAATTAAATATATAAATTTTATAATTATTAAACGCACGGTTTGTAAATTTAAGATTTGATCTAGAGGTAAATAATCTAAAAATGATTAAATAGTTAAACATTTTTCATATTCTAGCCTTTCATGATAAAATCGAGCAAAAGATGCTTAAATAAAAATGAACAAATGGATTAAAAGAAAACTTTTCATATTCTACCTTTGTTATTTAAAATAATTTAATTAAAATTTGATATCTCATGAGTTAATTTAAATTAAATATATAAATTATATAATTATTAGTGGCATGGTTTGTAAATTTAAGTTTTGATGTCGAAATAAATAATCTAAAAATGATTAAATAATTAAATACTTTTCATATTCTAGTCTTTCATGATAAAAACAAGGAAAAAATAATTAAATACAAATGAATAAATAGGTTAAAAGAGAAATTTTCATATTCCAACTTCTCTAATACTCTAAATATCTTTGTTATTTAAAATAATTATAACTAAATTTTTATATTTAATGAGTTAACTTAAATTAAATATATAAATTTTATAATTATTAATGTAAGATTTGGCCAACGAGTAAAATAGTCTAAAAATGATTTCTCCCTACTTTTTACGATAGTAAGATTTACTAACTACATTTTATTTGAATTGAAGACATTGCTTGTTAAAAAAACATATAACACTAAGGGGTTGTTTGGCACGCTGGCAGAAGCCATAAAGTTTCTGATTCCTATGTGTTTGTTGAAACCTGTATTTGTGGTGCATGGTTGGGTTGGATTTGTTTTGGCTATTTTTTATAACAATTTTTTTTACTGGATAATTGTTTATTGAATTGCACATCAATATTTTAACTACTATGTGGATCAATTTTTTCGATAATAGTTAAATATGAATGTGTAGTTTGTATAAGTATATTAATATCTAATTCACTTCATTCATTATAATGTAAAATTAAATAACATTAGTAAGGACAAATAATTTAAATAATTAATACTTTATTACAATAAATAAAAAATTTTGAAGTCTCTTTAATAAATTAGAAATCTAAAACTTTATTTCATAAAGTATTTAGATTTGGAACTTTGTTGTAGAGATTAAAAATTTAAGTCTATCTAAAAAAATTAGAGAATTTAAAATTCTATTTCACAGAGTATTCATGAACCTATTTTTGAAACTCTATTTTACAAAATTAAAATATTGGAGGTTTATTTAATAAATTATGGAATTTAAATAAAATTATGTACCATAAAACACATTTCAAAGATAAATGAGTTATAAAATTTAAATTCTATTTTAAAAATTAAAATATTAAAAACTATATTTGCATAGTATTTTGAAGCCTATTTCAAATATATAATCATCGAATGTGGTCAGGTTGTTGGGTGGTCATTAAAGTGGTCACCAAGTAGCCATCAACAATAGTTTTAGGTGGTTGGGTTATCAGGTTGAGGTGATCATCAAAGTAATCATCGAGGTAATCAAGTTGCTAGGGTGGTTGGGTCATCGGAGTGTTCACTAGGTGGCCATCAATAGTAGTTGCTAAATAGTCGAATTCTTGGGATGGTTGTTGGGTTGTCACAATGATCGACAACCTGACTTGTCGGTGGTTCAGACAAGTCCGGTTGCAGTGGTTGGAACATCGGAACATCGAAGTAGGGTGGTCGAGTCGCAGGAGTGGTCGTCAAACTAATCTATAAAGTTTTCATCATAATGGTCACTGGAGGTAATCATTTTGCCGGTGTGGTCGTCGAAGTTGTCGGTTTCGATAGTCGTTGGGTGGTCGTCGGAGTTGTCAACGGAGTTATCGTTGTTGGTGGCCCTCAAAATTGTCGTCAAAGTTGGTCGGATCGTTGGCGTCGAGTTGTCATTGTCGGTTGTTGAAATGTGTCGGAAATGAAAAACGACAAATGAGAGAGGAAAACATGGTACAAACCCTATGGATTGCACTATAGTAACCCATGTGGTTGTGTTTCAAAACCAAGGGTTTTAAAACACCCAACCAAAACCCAAAACCATGGGCCAAACAACCCCTAACTATCTAAAAGTTTCTTGGACCTTATATTAGAATACTCTAGACTTATGTTAAAGTTTGTAAATAAATATCTCAGAGGAAAGGTATAGAAAGATCTCAGATATCTCCGGGCTCTAAGGAATTCAAGGATTCCTTTAGATATAAAGATAAGCTGAAATATCTAAAACTTTTTAAATCCAAAAAGAGCCTAGAAAAATCGTTATGTTTAGACTCCAAGGATCTCATGCTAATAAATAAGAAGTATGTCTAACGTATTTATCAGCTAAATTTTGTGCAGGTTGACATTTTGTATGATGTCTAACGTACAAGATACAAAATAATTACCAGAAAACAAAGGCAAGTACAAGCTGAATCAAATGAAAGCGTACTAAGCTGCTATCAAATGAATCATTCCTAATAAGTTAAATGAACTACTATCGTAAACATAAATTAAAAGAGGTGTGCATGGGACACACAAAAATAATGCAAAATCAACTTATGCTTTAAACTTCTGAGCTTTAACTTTTAAATAAAAATCCTTCTCTCTCCTCTCATCTTCCCCTCAATCGATACTTTCATTTGCAAAGGCTAAGAAATGTCCATGTACAATATTTTACACCGATAAGTTCCTAAAATTATATTCTAGTATGATATAGCAAACAGCACATGATCATAGATAACAAGGCGGACGCCATCGCCATAGCCGATAGTTTACTGCTTAGCTAGCTTGAATAAATCAGTTATGAACCATAGCTTGGTCTAGCAAAGAGTTGCGACAAATTTCCTGAAAGAACTACAATTGTGTATATTCACAAATTAGAAGCTAGCATAGATATAACAAATTTTCTGAGGGAACTGGAATTTGTTTCATATTCATGACTTCACAGATAACTTGCCAAGAGCTGAAATAATTCTCTCCTCAGTTATCATTCTGTGGTTTTCGTAGAAATCCAATATCTCAATTGAGATATTCTTGACCTGCAGTAAAAGAAACCTTAACTATTATGATTTCAAAGGAATGAGTTTCTATGCAGATCAGCAAGGAGATGAATGTTCTAATAGGAAAAATTGATCTAACTCTAGATTTAGCCTCTCTCGTAACCTATAAATAATGTCTCCCTTCACCTATCATTGAAAGACTCTCGTAACCTATAAATAATGTCTCCCTTCACCTATCATTGAAAGACTGACGAGGAATAAAAAGAAGTTTACTCTCTTCTCTCTCTCTCTGTGCTGTGTATGTCTCCATGGTGTCTCCTATCTACGCGTTTTTTAACCTTCCATAGTAAATTCAATATATAGCATTACTAATAATTTAATATATACCATGGTATATATCATATTATTAATTATGCTACCGTTGCATTATATTCTATTCTATATACCATGATTACACATATTAGCTCATTTATCTTGATATGAATGTATTAGACATTCAAACATTCCATATTATATTTAATATATAGCATAACTAAAAATTTAATGTATACCATGATATATATTATATTATTAATTATGGTACCATTGCATTATATACTACACTTTATATACCAATGGTATATTTATGAACATAGGGACTTGCGCTGGTTTTCTTCTTCAAGGAGTTCTTATTTGGCCAAAATCTATTTCGTTTTTGGAAACTCCTATTTTAAAAATAGCGGGATTTACTAATTTACAAAAAAAAAAAAACTGAGAAAAAAATCTTTTTCAAGGATTTACCTTTTCAGCCTTTTTTTTTTTCTCTTTTTATCTATTTCTTTATCAAGGTGTAATCCTTATTTGTAAATAATAAGAAAAAATCTCTCTTTCAAAAAACGACAAAAGATAGCAAATTCAACACACAGTTCTGACAACAGAGTCAATTCCACATTCACATATAAGACTTGGGAAGAAATTTAGCTTTCAATACACTCACCACATTCATATCAACATGAAGTTCTTCAAACCATGCAGTTGTGTCTTTCTCTCTTAGTACGCTAGCAATATATATGCAAGCCAAAGCTATCAAATAGGGTGGATGTACAAGAATTAGATCCATCTTGTAGGTGTCGTTCACAAGTCCCCTATACAATTCGAATGCCATAATTACGTTTTCTGGGAATTAGCCATGTCAAATAATACAAAACATCAAACTTCAAGGACATCGCTACAGCTGGAAAAAGTATAAATTACATGAAGAAGGTTAATCACATAAATCAACAGCACATGGAAAATCATTTGAATAATGATATCTCCAAACAAAGTGATATAACAATGTTTTTAAAACAAAATACGAATATCTCATTTCTTAATGAAAAGGAACAATGGTTGTTCAAAGGATACAAACCCCCAGAGAATGAGAAAGAACAAAAAGAAAATAAAAAGAACTGAGAAGATATGAAATGAAAAGAGGGAATATCATCTCAGAAAAACAAGAAACAAAGTGATATGTAATATAATATTTAAAAGTTCAAGTAATATTATAAAAGAGATATATACAATGATATGCTGATTAGGAAGGAAACTACAAGCTCTCAGACAACTTAAGAAGTCATCCCTTAACAGTATACTTGCTAAACACCCCGCACTCTTTCTTTCATAAATCATTTCAAATAAGCATCTGGAATCCACAAATCATCCCAAAACAATATGCAATGCCCATCACCTATTTTGAAACGAGCAAAAGATTCAACCTGATTCCAAACTCTCAAAATATTCATCCAGGGACTCCCCAAACCTAAATTTTGCGCTAGAACAGTGTCCCAATCACCTGAATTAATACCATGAATATTTGCAACCACTCTTCTCAACTTTAGAGCACCAATACTCAAGCCCCTCGATAATTGTGACATAGAAACAGATTCCTAGCTTACTAAATGAGTAAACCTTCCCGATAGTTGCGCCATAGAAAAAGATCCTCAATTGCTGATTTAAAGAAACGATCTTCCTTCCTTTTGATCAAACGGAAAAAAGCCCCTTCATCGTCCAACTTGAATTTAGGAAAGAAATAGAGATATTTTATTTCTTCACTATCAATCACGATACAAGGTCCTCTTATATAGGAGAAAAACCATCTACTAATAAGGAAACATCTACCAATAAGGGAAAAAGAATATTACAGGTATAAATAATAAAAATACACAAAAATACACATTATTACCAAAGATATACAGAAAATCCAACACTCCCCTCAAGCTGGTTTGTAGATATCTTCCATATCCAGCTTGTTGATAAGTTTATTGAATTGACCTTTTGAAAGTCCTTTGGTTAGCATATCAACCTTTTGTTTTGTCGTTGGAAGATAAGATATGCATATCACACCTGCATCAATCTTCTCCTTTATGAAATACTTGTCAACTTCTATATGCTTTGTCCTATCATGTAGAACTGGATTACGAGATATGGCAATGACAGCTTTATTATCACAATATACCCTTATAGGTGTTTTTTGAGACAATTTCAGCTCGTTGAGTATACTGTCAATCCATATACCTTCACAAATTTCATGTGTTATGGCTCTAAATTCTGCTTCAGCACTACTTCTGGCTACTACATTTTGTTTTTTACTACGCCATGTAACTAAATTTCCTCTAACAAATGAACAGTAACCTGACGTAGATCTTCTATCAATAGGACTTTCAGCCCAATTGGCATCCGTATACACTTCAACTTGAAGATGGTCATGTTTTTGAAATAATATATCTTTACCTGGAGTCCCTTACAAATATCTCAGGATTCTATACACAACTTCAAAATGAGTGGGTCCAGGCGAGTGCATAAATTGACTTACCATACTTACTGCAAATGCTATATCCAGACGTGTGTGAGATAAATAGATCAGTCTACCCACAAATCTTTGGTATCTGTCTCTGTCCTTTACTTCTTCAGCTTTTGCAACTTGTAACTTTACATTTGGTTCGATATGAGTTTCTGTTGTTCGACAACCAAATAAACCTTGTTATAATATATATATTGTTGTCCTTTATCGTAATTGTACATCCTTTAGTATCAGGGTTTCTTTGTACACCTATATATATTTGTCATAGAGCTCAAATGTGAATAGAACGAATATTATTCTTTCTCAATTCTGTATTTTACATGGTATCAGAGCACTCTAGGGTTTAGGGTTTGCATTTGAAAATTAGGGTTTCTTCCTCCCAAGTAAGGTTAGGGTTTGAAGTTTGGGTCATCATCTTAGGGTGGCCGTTTTGTCGACAACACCTACTTGAGGAGGAGCGCGCCGCGCGAGAAAAGGAGAACCGCGCCGTCGCCGTTCGCCGGAAGCAGCCGCGAGTGAGGCTCACGCGCCGCCCAAGCATTCTGCCTCCACCGCCACGCGTGGGAACGCGTGGGAGCTCCGATCAGCGAGCCGCCGCCTGGGTTTGTCTCCGTTCATGATTTCCGGCCTGTCTGTCACCTCGGATTTGACACCAAACCTTGGTTTGTCTCGGTTTCTTCATTTGGGTGAGATTAGGGCACTTTTTGGTACTGTTCAGATCTGATTATCTGTTTCCTTGAAGATTAACCTACTGTTTTGCCTTAACAATGGCTGAGATGAAGTCTATAGTTGTACCCAATTTGGTTCCCCTCTCGTCAAAGATCACGGAGCATAGGTTGAATGGTTCAAACTATTATGATTGAGTCGAACAATTAGGCTCTATTTACGAAGTTAACTTGAGATGGATGATCACATCGATCGGGATCCACCGAGGAGGATGATACAAGGAGAACTTGGTTGCGTGATGACGCTCGTTTGTATATTTAAATCAAGAATTCAATTGAGGGTGAGGTAGTTGGATTGGTAAATCACTGTGACTCTGAGAATTCAATTGAGGGTGAGGTAGTTGGATTGGTAAATCACTGTGACTCTGTAAAAGAACTTCTCGAATTTTTAGAATTCTTATACTCGGAAAAGAGCAAGTTAACCGAATGTATGAAGTCTCGCATGACTCTTTATCAAAGTAAACAGGAGACCGATCATCACGAATTATTTTATGCAGGTTAAGAAGACGTGCAGAATTGAACACTTTACTACCATTTAGTACAGACATAAAGGTTCAACAAGCTCAAAGAGAAAAGATGGGTGTCATGAGATTTCTTAATGGGCTTTCTTCTGAATTTGATATGGCCAAATTACAAATTCTCTCAAGTTCCGAGATCCCCTCTTTGGATGAAGTTTTTAGTAGAATTCTCCGATAGAAAATTCTTCGTCTGGCTCTTCTGTTTCTCAGTCCAACAGTGCTTTAGTTAGTCGCAATGATCCTAAGGTCACTAAAGGAATGAATGGTAAGCCAGGTCATCAAAGACTTGGTTCTGATTATCAGAGACATGAGTCCACTACTGGGAACCATCAGAGACTTGGTTTTGATCATCATCGACGACAAGAGCCACAAGAGATTATATGTAACTATTGTCGTAAGCCGGGTTACTTGAAATGTGACTGTTGGAAGTTGTTGAATAGGGGGCAAAGACCTGAAGTGGCTCAGATTGCGTCTACAAATGATACACCTGAGAGAACGGTAACTATTTCTGCAGATGACTTTGCTAGATTCCAGTTGTACCAGGATTCACTACAAGCATCTTCTTCATCGAATCCTATTGCAACTATTGCTGACTCAGGTAAGAATCATTGTCTCCTTACATCTTCCACCAAATGGGTCATCGACTCTGGTGCCACAACTCATATGACAGGTAATTCTAGCCTATTTTGTACCTCTCTGTCCTCTGTACCTTTTCCATCTGTTACTTTAGCAGATGGTTCGACGTCTTCTGTTCTTGGATCTGGAACCATTAACCTCACGCCTTCACTCTCTTTATCTTCTGTCTTACACTTGCCTCGACTTTCATTTAATTTGATTTCTGTTAGTAAACTCACTCATGACCTTAATTGCCTTATCTCATTCTTTCCTGGTTATTGCTTGTTTCAGGATCGTATGACGAAGAATATTATTGGTAAAGGATATGAGTCTAAAGGCCTTTACATTTTTGACCAACAGATACCGAAAGTTGTGGCATGCTCTGGTGTTGCACCCCCATTTGAGGTCCATTGTCGTTTAGGTCATCCATCCTTATCCGTGTTGAAGAAAATGTATCCAGAGTTTCTTTCTTTGTCTTCATTGGATTGTGAGTCGTGTCAGTTTGCAAAATTTCATCGTCTTAGTTCAAGTCCTAGGGTCCATAAACGAGCTAGTGCTCCATTTGAATTAGTCCATTCTGATGTCTGGGTCCGTGTCCTGTAATGTCCAAAACTGGATTTCGATATTTTGTTACTTTTGTCGATGATTTTTCACGTCTGACTTGGTTATATTTAATGAAAAGTCGATCTGAGTTACTTACTCATTTTTGCAATTTCCATGCTGAGATTCAGAATCAGTTTAATGCCTCTGTTAAAATTTTGCGAACTGATAATGCGGGTGAATATTTTTCTAACATGTTGGGATCTTACTTGTGTACACATGGCATTCTTCACCAATCCTCTTCATACTGATACTCCATCCCAAAATGGGGTTCTTTGAACTAAAAATCGACACTTACTTGAAACAGTTAGAGCTTTGTCCTTTCAAATGAATGTACCAAAACATTTTTGGGCAGATGCAGTTTCCACAGCTTGCTTTTTGACTTCTATTCGATTATTTATTTCCATGGCTGCTACTCACGGTTGACCCTTGCATCAGCTTGATATTAAGAATGCCTTTCTCCATGGTGATCTTCAAGAAGAAGTATATATGGAGCAACCACCTGGTTTTGTTGCTCAGGGGGAGAGTGATAAAGTTTGTCGTCTTAGAAAATCTTTGTATGGATTGACTTCTATCCAGTTGCTAAATTGACTTCTATTGCTCCAGTTGCTAAATTGACTTCTACACATTCTCTCCAGTTGCTAAATTGACTTCTATTCGATTATTTATTTCCATGGCTGCTACTCACGGTTGACCCTTGCATCAGCTTGATATTAAGAATGCCTTTCTCCATGGTGATCTTCAAGAAGAAGTATATATGGAGCAACCACCTGGTTTTGTTGCTCAGGGGGAGAGTGATAAAGTTTGTCGTCTTAGAAAATCTTTGTATGGATTGAAACAGAGCCCACGCGCATGGTTTGGTAAATTTAGCCAAGCACTTGAGCAGTTTGGAATGAAGAAAAGCACATCTGATCCTTCTGTCTTTTATCAACGATCTGAGAAGGGTATTACACTGCTTGTAGTGTATGTCGATGATATTGTTATCACTGGAGATGATACTTCAGGTATATCCTCTTTGAAAACTTTCCTTCTTGTAGTCGATTTCATACTAAGGATCTAGGAACATTAAAATATTTCTTGGGCATTGAAGTGATTAGAAGCAAGAAAGGTATCTTTCTCTCACAACGGAAATATGTACTTGATTTGCTATCTGAGACAGGAAAACTAGGAGCTAAACCATGTAGTACTCCGATGATACCAAATTTGCAACTCACCAAAGAAGGAGAAACATTTAAAGATCCTGAGAGATATAGAAGATTGGTTGGAAAGTTGAATTATCCGATGAAGAATACGACCACTGCATATAGCTTATTCAAAGTGAGTGTTGTGAGCCAATATATGTCTTCACCTACCGTGGATCATTGGGTTGCAGTTGAACAAATTTTGTGCTACTTAAAAGTTGCACCTGGACGTGGGATTTTATATAGAGATCACGGTCATACAAAGATTGAATGTTTTTTGATCTCGATCGGCGCGGGATCTAAAGAAGATAGAAGATCAACATCTGGATATTGTGTTTTTGTAGGAGGAAATTTGGTATCGTGGAAGAGTAAGAAGCAAAATGTGGTATCACGTTCGAGTGTTGAGTCAGAATATAGAGCTATGTCGCAACTGTGTGTGAAATAGTATGGATACATCAATTTTCTGTCCGGAGATTGGATTTAGTATGTCTATGCCACTAAATTGTGGTGTGATAATCAAGCCGCACTTCACATTGCTTCTAACCCAGTGTTTCATGAGAGAACTAAACATATTGAAGTGGATTGTCACTTTATTCGCGAGAAAATACAACGAGGTTTGGTGTCCACAGAATATGTGAAGACTGGAGAGCAATTGGGAGATATTCTCACTAAAGCTTTAAATGGAGCAAGAATAAATTATCTGTGTAACAAGCTGGGCATGTTTGACATATTTGCTCCAGCTTGAGGGAGAGTGTTATAATATATATATTGTTGTCCTTTATCGTAATTGTACATCCTTTAGTATTAGGGTTTCTTTGTACACCTATATATATTTGTCATAGAGCTCAAATGTGAATAGAACGAATATTATTCTTTCTCAATTCTGTATTTTACAAACCTGTCTCTTGAAGTAAGTCAATAACATATTTCCTCTAATTAACAAAGATACCTTTCTTAGATCTTGCGAATTTCATCCCTAAAAAGTACTTTAGGGCTCCCAAGTCTTTGATCTGAAGGTATCCATAGCTAGTGACTGCATTTCCATAGCTAGTGACTGCATTTCCAAAACGTTCAAACCAACCTCTTGGAGACTGTTTGAGACCATATAGAGATTTTTTCAGTCTACAAACTTTATTATTTCCAAGTTCTATTTCAAAACCTGGTCGTAGACTCATGAATACCTCCTCCTCTAAATCACCATTGAGAAAAGCATTTTTAACATCTAGTTGATGAAGTGACCAATCTAAAAGTTGATGAAGTGACCAATCTAAATTAGCTGCAAGAGACAAAAGGATTCTGATAGAGTTGATTTTTGCAACTGGAGCAAAAGTCTCCTGATAATCAATTCCATAGGTTTGAGTGAAACCTTTTGCTACTAATCGGGCCTTGTATCTTTCAACAGAACCGTCAACATTCCACTTTACAGTAAACACCCATTTGCATCCCACTGTCTTCTTATCTTTTGGCAAGTCTGTTATTTCCCAAGTACCACTTTGTTTCAAAGCATTCTGCTAATTTCCAATTTGGATCATCTAGGGCTTCTTGTATGTTCCTTGGAACAAATATGTTGTCTATCCTAGAGGTAAAGGCTTTATGACTATTTGACAATTTTTCATAAGAGATATAGTTTGCAATGGGATACTTAGTACAAGTTCGAGTACCTTTCCTAATAGCAATAGGAATATCAAGACCAGAAATAATAGGTAAGGTATTTTGAACATTTGACAAATTAGGGATAGGAGAGGGATTACTAGACCTTTCATCATTGAGAATAGGAGATGAATTTTCAGCATCATTTTCCAGAATTTCAAATTTGATTTGTGTCGAGTCAACTCTTTGGTCTGGGTTCTTTTGATTGACTGCCCTTCTAGTATAAAACTTTAACTCAGGAATTTGACGTGTAGAGTCGTTTTCTAGTATTTCTCCCCCTGAATGAGAAGTTTCTATATTTGACATTGAAGGACTAGTGACACACAAGTCACGATGGATGACACAAGGAAGGAATTCAGACGTTTCCCAAAAATTTTCTTCTAAATTTGATTTCTCCCCCTGAAGAGAATTTTGGGTAAAATATGGTTGTTTTTCTAAAAAAGAAACATCCATACTCACATAAAACTTTTTTGTCTGAGGATCAAAACATTTATACCCCTTTTGGTTTGCAGCATAACCCAAAAAATGCATTTTATAGACTTATGATCAAGTTTTGATCGAAAAGCATTTGGTGGGTGAACATATGCGATGCAACCAAAAATTTTATGGGTAAATCAGAATGTATATGATTAGTTGGAAAGAACGTTTTAAGGCGATCAAGAGGGTTCTAAAAGTCAAGACTTTATTAGAAAACATGCAAACTGGAAGAGTACCAAGCAAAGTGATACAAGGAACAATCAATTTGCTTCCACTGCCAATGTTGTTGACACTAGTCCCTTCAATCAAGAGCAAATTGATCAATTCCTGAAGCTACCCAAAGGTCACTTCGTCATATGCTAATCCTAGTACTTCCTTGACACAAACGGGAAATTATCCTTTAGCTTTAGCTTACCTTAATTCATCTCTATGGGTTATAGATTCTGGAGTGTCTAACCATATGACTAGTTCCTCTAGGTCTTTTACCTCATACTCTCCCTAGTATTGGAATGAAAAAATTTGAATGGTCGATTGTAGTTTCACTTCTATTGCAGGAAAATGAACTATCAGTTTCGCTGAAAAAATTACCTTAGCATCTTCTCTTCATGTCCCTATATTAGCCTATAATTTGTTATCTGTCAGTAAAATTTCTATGGGGGCTAACTGCCGGGTTACTTTCTTTGGAACTCATTGCATCTTTTAGGATTAGGACTAAGGGGGGGTTAATTGGGCATGCTATGATGCTTGATGATCTCTACCTTTTTGACGAAACTCCAACTAGTTATAAAAAAACTCAGGGCTTGAGTAGTGCTAGTTCTTCTTTTGTTAAAGAAACAATCATGCTTTGGCATCGTAGGCTAGGACAACCCAGTGTTTTTTATTTAAAGTATTTGTTTCCAAACTTATTCCAAGGAATTGATTGTTCAATTTTCATTGTGAAAGTGCATCTTTGCCAAGAATCAACGTGATACGTATTTGCCAACACCTTACAATTCATAGTGATGTTTGGGATCCGCCTAAAATTTTGGCTCATAGTGAAAAACGTTGGTTTGTTACCTTTATCGATGATCATCTTGTTTAACTTGGGTTTATTTGTTGACAAAAAAAAAAATCTAATGTCAAAGATATCTGTATTCGTTTTTACAATATGATTGAGAATCAAGTTTAAAATAAATCAGTATTTTACATTAGGATAATGGGACTTAATATTTTAATGAATATTTAGATGATTTTTTTGAAGGAAAATAGAATTTCTCATCAGCCTACTTGTCGAGATATTCCCCAACATTAATGCCAACAATTTCCTCATTAAGATCTAGTTGAGAGCATTCCTTGTTCAGATATGAACTTTCTTCTTTTATTTTGTAGATCTGGAACGAGAAAGATCTAGATTGAAAAAATTTTCTTTTTTTTTTTTTTAGATCTGGGCGATGGTGGAAAAAATACAACAAAACACAACAAAGAAGAGTACGAATCTTGGGCAGTGAGGGATTTAGAGAAGGTGAAAGAACACGCGAATCAACAACTATTGAAGGAAAAAAACCAGAAAAATCATTGAACAAAGCGACCTCCATCAAAGGGAAAAAGAGAGAATAAAGAATAGAGAGAAACATGAGAGGGTGTGAGAGGAAACCGATATGAAGTGAGACGTGTAACCCCAAAAAAATGTGTTACTCCACCAAGTGGAGTAAATAACTCAAGGTTTAATCCAACGGGTCAAACGTGGAGTAGTGGGCTTAAAAACCCAACTCCACCCAATTCGCCAAACAACCCCGTAGAGACTAAACTATTAATAAAACTGTCCTAAACCAATAACGTAGTCGTTGTACTTTGTAATAATGTGTACAGGTTTGTGCATACGTGCTTGCAACGAAATGACATTACTTATCCATAATAGAAGGAAAAGATTTTGGCAAGTCGCACACACAAAAATTCACGGATGTACAAGATTTTATGCTCAACACTTTTATTAATTTTAAAAGTTAATAAGCAGCATTTTTTCGAATAATATCAGATACCCTTACCAAGTCAGTTGAGTATTATTCATGTCGTTCAGGCCCGCATCTTGAAGCAACCTGCAAGTTTTTTTTTTTTTTTTTGGGGGGGGGGAGAGAGATTAGGATGTATGAAAACAAGACATAAGGATTCTAAATAAAGATCGAAAGGCATATAGAAACCAGAACTTAACGAAAAGCACAAGAAGGATTAGTGTAAACCAAAGAGATCAAAGTCTAAAGTAGGTTTTTTCTAACAGGTTTGGTTTAAATTTTCTGTTGGATTTTCTGTGTATTTATGATAATAATGTGTATTATTTGTATTTTTATTATTTATACCTGTAATATTCTTTTTCCTTATTGATAGATATTTTACTTATTAGTAGATATTAGTAGATGGTCTCTCTCCTATATAAGAAGACCTTGTATCTTGATTAAGTAAGAAGAAATACAATATATATCTATTTCTCTTCTAAATTCAAGTTGGTATTAGAGCAGAAAAAAGAAAAAAAAAAACCCTAGCCGCCGCCGCTATAGTAACCCTAGCCGCTAAACCGTCGGAACCCTAGCCATCGTCTTCAAACGAGGCACCTTACTTCCAGTCGGAGTATCAAGGTTACGGTGTTTCCCCTTCCCGTCGGCGAACACTGCAGAAGAACGAGACCCACTGCTATTTAGCTCAGAAAACCGGTATCCACGGCTGGTAATCAACCCTTCGCCGCTTCCTCAGATTCTCCGGCGGAAGCACAGGCTGAGACGACGGCGCAGCAGTAGAAGCCACCGCATTTCCGCCGAGAGTAGACGCCGTGGTTTGCGCCAAGACCACCGCAGCGTCAAAGTCACGGCCGTAAACTCGGTCCCGACAAAGCGCGCGAAGAAAAGCTCCGCACGACGATCAACGTCGACACAAGGCCCCCGAACGACCTCCCGAGCACAAGGCCCTAGCGCGGTGTGTTCTCTGCCGCCCGCCAGAGACCCACATAGTTTGTACCGTGCGTTTTCCTTTTTTTTTTTGTTCGTGTGTTTCAGCGCAACCCCAAACACCGAAAAACGAAGACCTCTACCGGAGACCCACGCTGTCTACCAGAGACCGCAACCCCACGCTGTCTTCCTCAGTCCGATCCCATTCGGTTTTCTTCAGCTCAGTTTGGTCCGATTTATTTTTTGGCATTTATTAGGGGCAAGACAATGTGTGAAAATTGGTTTGGTATTGGTTTATTTTTTCACTTCTTAATTGAGTTGTTTTTACTAATGTCTAAATTGATTGTTGAAATGACTCAGAAATATAGCACAAGTGAGTATGGGTTGTTCGATAATACAACCATTAACTCAAGGCCATTTAGAAAAGAGCAAGTTGATCAATCTTTGAAACTGCTGCAAACCGATTTATCATCTGGTAATCTTTGTGTTTCTTTGGCACAAATAGGTAACTGTCCTCAAGCCTTTTCTTGTAATAATTCATCTCCATGGATTATTGATTCTGGAGCATCCGATCACATGACTAGTTCTTCTCAATTGTTTGATTCTTATTCTCTTTCCTATAAAAATGAAAAAAATTAGAATTGCAGATGGTAGTTTCTCTTCTATTGCAGAAAAGGAACCATTAAATTGAATGATAGCCTTTCCCTACAGTCTGTCCTCCATGTTCCTAAACTAGCATGTAACCTCTTATCTGTTAGTAAACTTTGTAGAGATTCTAACTGTCATGTCACTTTCTTTGAATCTCATTGTATTTTTCAGCATCAAGACTCAGGAAAGAAAATTGGTGTGCAAGGATGCTTGATGGTCTCTACTACTTTGATGAAGGTCCTTTTAGTAATAAAGTAACTCAGGGTCTTAGTAGTATTAGTTCTCTCTCTATTCATGAGCAAGTCTTACTTTGGCATCATAGGTTAGGACACCCCAATTTCTTCTATCTGAAACATTTATTTCCAAATTTATTCAAAAATGTTGATTGCTCTTCTTTTCATTGTGAAAGTTGTATCTTCGCAAAAAAACCATCGATCCACATATTTACCAAAATCTTACAAAGCCTCTAAACCGCTTTTTTACGTAATACATAGCGATGTTTGGGGTCCTACTAAGATTATGACTCATAGTGGTAAGAAATGGTTTGTCACTTTCATTGATGACCACACACGTCTATCTTGGGTCTATTTAATGCAAAAAAAATCTGAGGTGAAAGATCTTTTCATACACTTTTATAATATGATTGAAACTCAATTTCAAACTAAAATCAGGATTTTACACTCTGACAATGGGACTGAATATTTCAATGAATACCTGAATGATTTTTTAAAGGATAAAGGCATTTTACACCAATCTACGTGTCGAGATACTCCTCAACAAAATGGAATTACTGAACGGAAAAATAGACATTTACTTGAAGTTGCACGTGCCATAATGTTTTCTATGCATGTCCCTAAGTATTTATGGGGAAGTTTGTACTTACGGCTACCTATTTAATAAATAGGATGCCTAATAAAGTCTTGACTTTTAGAACCCCCTTGATTGCCTTAAAACTTTTTCCAACTAATCGTATACATTTTGATTTACCCATAAAGATATTTGGTTGCATTGCATACGCTCACATACCCAATGTTTTTCGATCAAAACTTGATCATAGGGCTATTAAATGCATTTTTTGGGCTATGCTTCAAACCAAAAGGGGTATAAATGTTTTGATCCTCGTAAAAAAAAAAAGTTTTATGTGAGTATGGATGTTTCTTTTTAGAAAAACAACCATATTTTATCCAAAATTCTCTTGTGGGGAGAAATCGAGTTAGAAGATAATTTTTGGGAAATATCTGAATCCCTTCCTTGTGTCATCCATCGTGACTTTGTGTGCCACTAGCCCTTCGATGTCAAACATAGAAACTTCTCATTCAGCGGGAGAAATACCACAAAATGACTCTACACGTAAAATTCCTGAGTTAAAGTTTTATACTAGAAGGGCGATCAATCAAAAGAACCAAGACCAAAGAGTTGACCCGACACAAATCCAATTTGAAGTTCTGGAAAATGATGCTGAAAATTCATCTCCTATTGTCAATGATGAAAGGTCTAGTAATCCCGCTCCTATCCCTAATTTGTCAAATGTTCAAAATACCTTACCTATCATTTCTGATCTTGATGTTCCTATTGCTATTAGGAAAGGTACTCGAACTTGTACTAAATATCCCATTGCAAACTATATCTCTTATGAAAAATTGTCAAATAGTCATAAAAGTCTTTACCTCTAGGATAGACAACTTATTTGTTCCAAAGAACATACAAGAAGCCCTAGATGATCCAAATTGGAAATTAGCAGTCATGGAAGAGATGAATGCTTTGAAACAAAGTGGTACTTGGGAAATAACAGACTTGCCAAAAGATAAGAAGACAGTGGGATGCAAATGGGTGTTTACTGTAAAGTGGAATGTTGACGGTTCTGTTGAAAGATACAAGGCCCGATTAGTAGCAAAAGGTTTCACTCAAACCTATGGAATTGATTATCAGGAGACTTTTGCTCCAGTTGCAAAAATCAACTCTATCAGAATTCTTTTGTCTCTTGCAGCTAATTTAGATTGGTCACTTCATCAACTAGATGTTAAGAATGTTTTTCTCAATGGTGATTTAGAGGAGGAGGTATTCATGAGTCTACCACCAGGTTTTGAAATAGAACTTGGAAATAATAAAGTGCAGAGACTAAAAATCTCTATATGGTCTCAAGCAGGTCTCCAAGAGCTTGGTTTGAACGTTTTAGAAAGGCAATCACTAGTTATGGATACCTTCAAAGTCAAGCAAACCATACCATTTTCTTCCAAACACGCTGAAAATAGTAAAATTGCTATTTTAATTGTTTATGTTGATGATATTATTCTCACAGGAAATGATGAAGAAGGCTTGACTGATCTTAAGGAAAAACTTGCAAGGGAGTTTCAGATCAAAGATTTGGGAGCCCTAAAGTATTTTTTGGGGATGGAATTCGCAAGATCCAAGAAAGGTATCTTTGTTAATCAAAGGAAATATGTTATTGACTTACTTCAAGAGACAGGTTTACTTGGTTGTCGAGCACGAGAAACTCCTATCGAGCCAAATGTAAAGTTACAAAGTCGTAAAAGTGAAGAGGTAAAGGACAAAGACAGATATCAAAGACTTGTGGGTAGACTAATCTATTTATCTCACACACGTCCGGATATAGCATTTGCAGTAAGAAGTCAATTTATGCACTCGTCTGGACCTACTCATTTCGAAGCTGTGTATAGAATCTTGAGATATTTGAAAGGAACTCCAGGTAAAGGTATATTGTTTCAAAAACATGACCATCTTCAAGTTGAAGTGTATACCGATGTCGATTGGGCTGGAAGTCCTATCGATAGAAGATCTACATCAGGTTACTGTTCATTTGTTGGAGGAAATTTAGTTACATGGCGTAGTAAAAAACAAAATGTAGTAGCCAGAAGTAGTGCTGAAGCGGAATTAGAGCCCTAGCACATGGAATTTGTGAAGGTATATGGATTGACAAGATACTCGACGAGCTGAAATTGTCTCAAAAGACACCTATAAGAGTATATTGTGATAACAAAGCTGCCATTGCCATATCTCGTAATCCAGTTCTACATGACAGAACAAAGCATATAGAAGTTGACAAGCATTTTATAAAGGAGAAGATTGATGCAGGTGTGATATGCATATCGTACCTTCCAACGACAGAACAAACGGCTGATATGCTAACCAAAGGACTTTCAAAAGGACAATTTAATAAACTTATCAACAAGTTGGCTATGGAAGATATCTACAAACCAGCTTGAGGGGGAGTGTTGGATTTTCTGTGTATCTTTGATAATAATGTGTATTATTTGTATCTTTATTATTTATACCTGTAATATTCTTTTTCCTTATTGATAGATATTTTCCTTATTAGTAGATATTAGTAGATGGTCTCTCTCCTATATAAGAAGACCTTGTATCTTGATTAAGTGAGAAGAAATACAATATATATCTATTTCTCTTCTAAATTCAAGTGTTTCTTTGAACTAATTTTTTTATAAGAAACAAAAGAATATATTACTGAATGAAGATTACAAAAAGGGAGAAGAGAAGTCCCTGCACCTCCATATGGTTTCAAAAAAGACTCCCAATTGACCATAATATGAACAAGGTCGTAATTACAAAAAAGCTACCAAGCGAACGCTAGATGGAAGCAATGAGCCGAATGGAATCCCAGAGATCGTTGAGACAGCACGACGTCTCTTGGTTGGTTTCTTTCATTCCACAACTTCCATAAGGAGGCCATAATAGTGTCCCACCACAAGATCCTTGTCTTATCCTTAAAGGGAGAACCAAAAAATAGTTGCAACACCACTTCATCAACTCTATTTGGAATGTACCAACTCAACCCAAACATGAAACACCGAAAAGATCTTATTCCAGATAGAACCTACAAAGGAGCTCAAGATATGAAACTGGTGTTCCCCGCTCATTCTGCGCTAACACACAACAATTGGAAGAGAGGGAATTAGCATCCCACTTCCTTTGCAACACATCTATTGTGTTAAGCTTCCCTTGCAAGAGAATCCAAAAAAGACCCTCACTTTCCTTGACACTTTGGCCTTCCAAACAACCTTTAACAACTCATGATCAATGTGAGCCCGGGCTTAAATCAAAACAGATATTGAAGACTTAACAGTGAAACAACCTTCACTTTGGAGGGATCGCCACTTCAAATCCACTCTGTTATTCAACTCCAATCGTTTCGAAGGATCCCCTAGACCTCTTGTATTCCATGAAATTGTCTTCAATGGGGTCTAGATGGACCAGCCAGAGTTCTTTTGAAAGAGTTTGAAGTGGGAGGAGAATCTACCGCTCCAATATCCCCAAATCTCAGAAAAATGTTGCCCCTCGATTTGTCTTTGAATTTCAATTGTTGCTGGAACAAAACCACACTCTTCTTAACTTTAATATATGCTGTTTCACAATCAGTCATATTAAGAGTTTTGGAAGAAATTGCATTCAAGCCACCAAAGTGCTCCCCAATTGCTTCAAAGGTGCCTTTGCTCCAATATTGTAAAGGTAAGTTCAAGATTTTAATCCATCCCAGGATTCTTCTTAACTTCAATGTTCGTGTTAGTGCCAAGATCCCTTGGTTAAACATCATTTCTACCCACAGTAAAAAGTCGTCATCTCTAGATTCTGTGAAGAATTCATTTAGTGGAAAAACAGAAAGTATCTTGAAGCATTCGACTTAAAGGAATTTTATTATTTAATGATCAGACCAAAACCGCTAGGGATACAAGAATTTATCGGCTTAAAACAGCCATAACAAACCAACCAGCTCATAACTAACCTAACAACTTTAAACTAACTTATTAGAACACTCAACAGCGGTTAAAACAACCATAAACAAAAGATATCTTAATAAAGAGAGCGCTCCATTTGCTCTTGAAGCTAATAAAATTTTCACACCTAAAGCAAAAGTGATAATTAGAATGAAAAGACAAGGGTAGGTTGACCACTCTCAACTGTAGCGAAATAAATACTTACACCAATTCTTAACCGTAGAAGATCAGACAACTCTTTGAGAAGAAATCATGTTGCACCTGTTAGAATATATATATGTGGATTTAGGAGCCTACTAGTCTTTTATCCTTTATTGTAATTTACTATTATTAATTTAGGTTGCCTATATATACATGGTTGTATTGTATAGAATGAAATAAGAATCCTCTCCTATTTTGCCTCACAATAACATGCATTAGAGATAGGCCAATTAAGCTTTCTTCTTTTTTTTTTTTTTTTGTTAACCTAGGGTTTTGAGAACTTTTAGGTTTAGAGCTTAGAACCAATTTGTTTTTGGGTTTTGTCAACTTAGCTTTTTGGTCTACAACTAATTCCGCCATTGCCGCCCGTGCCCGTTGTCACTGCCGTCGATTGGGTTTGTTTTTGTCACCCTTTTGTCTCACTGTTGATACCATTGGAAAGTGCATTGGGCGATTACTATATCCCCAAAGTTTGGTCTCAATCGGAGTAACGCATGAGACTCATGCACCACCATCACGGTCTGTCGTCTTCTCCACGTGTGGGCGCGTGTCGCCGGATTTTGCTCGGTCTTCCGGCCATGGTGTCCTCCTTCCATTGGTGTGTTGGTTTGGGACATATAGTGCTTGGTTTGTAGTAATTTGAAGGCAACCTTGTTTGGGAATTTTGGGGTTGGTTTGTTGTGATTCATATTTCAACCCTACATTTGTCTTTTTTTTCCTTTGGGTTTATACGTAGCTGCACGTGACTAAAATCTTCTCTGGTTTCGTGGATTCCCATTTTATGTAGCTGCACGTGACTAGAGAAGCTGGTTAGATTGACTTTGTGGGGTCATTTTGGTCATCATTGGCTTGTATTAGCCGTTGGTTTGGAAAATAAATAGTTCTTTTTTATTGGAAACTCCATTCTGATCTGCTTGATAGGTAATACCAATTTGTTTTCCCCTCTTTCTTCATCTACATCCCTTGTTAATTTAACTTTATGATCTTGGATTTGGCAAAGTCAATCTAACCCCATCACTTTCTTTGTCTTCCCTTCTACGTTTACTTCAAATTTCCTTTAATATGATCTCTATTAGTAAGCTCACTTCTGACTTTAATTGTTGTGCTTCATTCTATCCTGATTATTGCTTGTTTCAGGATCTTGTGACGAAGAAGATTATTGGTAAAGGACATGAATATGGAGGACTTTATATTTTGGATCCTCAAGTGTCAAACATTGTCTATTCTGGAGTCGTTTCTCCTTTTGATGCTCATTTTCCTCTGGGCCATCCATCTCTTTCAATGCTAAGAACATTTTGTCTTGAATTTCATAACTTGTCTTCATTAAATTGTGACTCATGTCAAATTGCTAAATTTCATTGTCATAGTTCGAGTCCTAGAATAGATAAGCGGGCAAGCGCGCTTTTCGAATTAGTCCATTCTGATATTTAGGGTCCTTGTCCAATTCTGTCCAAAGTTGGATTTCAATATTTCATTATCTTTGTTGATAATTACTCTTGTATGACTCAACTATACTTTATGAAGAATCGTTCTGAGTTACTCATTTTTGTAGCTTTCATGCTGAAATTCAAACTCAATTTTATGTTTCCTTTAAAATTTTGAGACGTGGCAATGTTGGTGAGTACTTTTCTGAAACACTTAAGTCATACCTACGTAAACATGGAATTCTTTATCAATTATCTTGTGTTGATATTTCATCTCAAAATGGAGTTTTTGAAAGAGATAGGCATCTTCTTGAAACTGCAAGAGCATTATTTTCTCAAATGTTTTTTCCAAAGAATTTTTGGGTTGATGCAATCTCCACGATCTGCTTCTTGATTAATCGCATGCCTTCATCAACTTAAATGCCAGATTCCGTACCACGTTTTATTCCCAACTTTGTTTCCTATTGAGCTAAAAATATTTGGTTGTACTTGTTTTATTTAGGATGTTCGTCTTAATTTCACATAATTAGACCCCAAATCTTGGAAGTGCATTTTCTAGGCTATTCTCGTGTTAAAAAAGGGTATAGATGCTTTTGGCCTAGTTCGAATAGGTATCTTATATCTTGTGATGTTACTTTCTTTGAGGACAAACTTTTTAGTTCATCTTTGCCTAGTGTGAGTTAGGGGGAGGAGGATGATATTTTTATCTATAGACTATACACTTGTGTCTCCTACACTCTTTCATGATGCATCCACTTCGACATATGTCCCTATTCGTCACCCATTACTTAAGTCTATTCAAGACGACAACACCCACCAAGGGCATGTCTTGTACAAGAAAATTCTTCGTCATCAGCGTCATCAGATCCAGGACCAAGTGATAAGCTTCCTACTGCTCTTCATAAAGTAAACATTCTTGCACTTTTCCTATTCTTCTTTTGTGTCTTATGACCACTTGTCACCTTCTACATGTTCTTTTACTGCATCTCTTGAATCTATCTGGATCTCTAAAACTATTTAGGAAACCCTGCCTCATCCTGATTGGGATAATGCGATGATGGAAGAGATGGATGCCTTAGATGATAACAGTACCTATGATATAGTATCTCATGTTATATGAAAGAAAGCTATTGGATGTTAATGGGTATTTGCAGTTAAGGTCAATCCCGATGGTTCAGTTGCTGAATTAAAAGCGCGCCTTGTTGTCAAAGGCAATGCTCAAACCTATGGGATTGATTACTTTGACACATTTTCTCCTATTGCCAAATTAGCGTCTTACGAGTTATTAATTTCCATGGTTGCATCTTAATGTTGACCTTTGTATCAGCTTGACATTAAAAATGCATTCCTCTAGGCTTAAGGAGGAAGTTTATATAGAGCAACCATCAGGGTTTGTTGCTCAGGGGAAGAATGATAAAGTTTGTCGCCTTCGCAAATCTTTGTATGGGTTGAAACAAAGTCTACAAGCATGGTTTGGAAAGTTTAGTCAAACACTTGAGCAGTTTGAAATGAAGAAAAGAAAGTTAGATCACTCTGTCTTTTACAGACGAACTAAGAGTGGTATTGTTCTACTTGCCCTATATGTTGACGATATATTTTTATTACTGAAAATGATACTGATGTAGGCTTAGTTTAGTTTACAACCTCGTTCTTTAATTACTTATGGCGGTTTAGGTCACTTTTGTTATTTTGGCTGTTTACTGTAGTTTTTATATGTTAGTCTTTTTACCTTACCAACAGATTAATTGGTTTGAGTTAGTTAAGGGTTAGCTTGTATAAATAGGCTTGGCTCATTCTTTCCTTTTGTAGAGAATATCAAATATCAAGAGTAAAAATGTATTATTTTCTATATTACAACGAGAATAAAGGGTTTCCTATATAGGAGAAACCTAAATTTACCGATAAGGAAAAAATATTCCAGCACCTATAATATAGATAATATAATAAATGCATAATATTCTTATTAACAAATAAGGAAATAACCAACACTCCCCCTCAAGCTGGTTTAAATATGTCTGTCATCGCCAGCTTGGATATCATCTTGTCAAACTGCAATTTGGAGAGACCCTTTGTTAGTATATCAGCTACTTGCTCTTACGTAGGGAGATAGGGAATACATATTACTCCTGCATCAATTTTCTCCTTTATGAAATGTTTATCAACTTCAATATGTTTTGTCCTATCATGAAGGACTGGATTGTGGGCAATAGAAATAGTTGCTTGTTGTTACAGTAAATATTCATTGGTTTATCCTGAATGAATTTTAATTCCTCCAATAATCGCTTTATCCATATGCCCTCGCAAATTCCATGATGAGCTAAGGCTCTAAATTCAGCTTCAGCACTACTCCTAACCACCACACTTTGTTTCTTGGCCTCCAACAAAGGAACAGTACCCAGAAGTAGATCTTCTATCTGTTCGTACTTCCTGCTCACTCAGCATCAGTACAAACTTCAACCGGTAAATTACCATGTTTCTTAAACAGTATCCCTTTTCTAGGAGTACCCTTCAAATATCTTAGGATTCTATAGACAGCTTCAAAGTGAGAATTTCACGGGGCATGCATAAACTGACTTACACGCTTACTGCAAAAGCAATGTCCGGACGTGTGTGAGACAGATAAATGAGTCTCCCCACAAGTCTCTGATATTTTTCTTTGTCTTTTACCTCTTTTCCTGTTGCAATTTGCAATTTCAAGTTTGGCTCAATAGGAGTTTCTGTTGTTCTGAACCCGAGTAAACCTGTCTCTTCAAGTAAATCAATGATGTACTTCCTTTGATTTACAAGAATACATTCTTTTGACCTAGCAAATTTCATTCCTAGAAAGTACTTCAAAGGTCCCAAGTCTTTGTAGTGTTTCTCCCCTTGAAGAATGAAGAAGAGTTTTCCATGCTTGGCAGTGGAGAATTAGAACTCGTAACTTCAGGCCCAATGAGTTTAGGCAGAGGGGACGTATCCCGGAAATTATCTTCTAAATTAGAGACCATCTCCCTCTGAAGATAATTTGGCTTAAAAAAGGGTCGATCTTCCAAAAAAGAAACGTCCATGCTCTCAAAATATTTCTTTTGCACGGGATCAAAACATTTATATGCTTTCTTGTTTGAAACATATCCCAAGAAAATACATTTATAGTCCTAGGATCAAGTTTAGACCGAGAAATGTTAGGGAGATGAACATAGGCTGTACAACCAAAAACTTTGATAGGTAGATTAGAAAATAAGCGTACATAGGGAAAAAAAAGTCTTGAAATGATCCAGGGGTGTCTTAAAATCCAAAATTTTTGTAGGCATTCGATTAATAAGATATGCTGCCGTCAGAACAGCTTCTGCCCACAAATAATTAGGAACATGCATAGAAAACATAAGAGCACGGGCAACATCAAGTAAGTGACTATTTTTTCTCTTAGCAATGCCATTTTGTTGGGGAGTGTCTCGACACGTCGATTGGTCAAAAATACCTTTTACTTTAAGCAACAACTTTTTCATTGAAGTGATGAAAAGAGACTAATGCTCAAAGTACAAGCAAAAGAAAAAAAACAAACAAAAAAGCCACACTGCAAATAAATCACGAAATAAAAGCATTACAATTTAAGGAAACATCTCGAACAGAATAACCCTCAAAAGCTTTGGAAAGAACACACCAGGATGAGGCGTTGAGTATTATTGACTCAAATCGACCCGACAAACCAATGATCTTGTCCACAAAGACCCATTGATTCCTCTCAAACCAAATTTCCGAAAGAATGGCTTTGACTGCATTATTCCATAAAATAGCAGCTTTAGAATTAACCAACGGACCCACCAGCAACTGAATTACATTATCTTGCACAGAGCTTGAAAACGCTCAACTGACATTGAAGGTACTGAACAAACTGTGCCAATACCTAACCCCAAATTCGCACTGAAACAACAGATGAAATAAAGACTCACTAGCCTTAAAGCACAACACACAAATACTCTTTTCCATTATCAGAATGCAAAATGCTAATTTTGGTTTGGAATTGAGTCTCAATCATGTTATAAAACAGAATAAAAATATCTTTCACATCCAACTTTTTTGTAATCAAATAAATCCAAGTTAAACGGGTATAGTCATCAATGAAGGTAACAAACCACAGTTTTCCACTGAGTTAAGACGAAGGACCCCAAACATCACTGTGAATTATGTAAAAAAGAGCGGAAGTTTTGTAAGGTTTGAGTAAATAAGTGGATCTGTGATTTTTTTGCAAAAATACAGCTTTCACAGTGAAAAACAGAACAGTTAATGTCTTTAAATAAGTTTGGAAACAAGTACTTTAAAAAGAAAAAACTGGGATGCCCTAATCTACGATGCCAAAGAATTATAGTTTCTTGAACAGAGGAAGAACTAACACTACGCAGGCCTTGAACTTTTTTATGACTAGTTGTGGGTTCCTCAAAATAGTAGAGACCTTCAAGCATTCTAGCACATCCAATCATCTCCGCCCATCCCTGATCCTGAAAAACACAATGGGAATCACAAAAGATGGCACGACAATTAGCATCCTTAGAGATTTTACTGACAGATAACAAATTCCATTCTAGTTTGGAAATATGTAGCACAGAATGTAGAGTAATTTGTGAGGACAATCTAATAGTTCCTTTACCCGCAATAGAATTGAAACTACCGTCTGCAATTCGAATTTTTTCATTACAATACATCGGAGAGTATGATTCAAAAAGATTTGAGGAATTGGTCATATGGTCAGAAGCCCCAGAATCTATAATCCATGGGGATGAGTTAAGGCAAGAAAGAGCTTGAGGATAAGTACCTATTTGTGCCAAGGAAACACTAGGATTACCCGATGATGAAGTGACCTTTAACAGTTTACGGATTTGATCGACTTGCTCTTTGCTGAATGGATTAGAGTCAACAATATTAGCAAAAGATGAGTGTTTATTCATACTCTTCTCACCGTGCTTAATGCTCTTCCAATTAACAGGTTTTCCATGAAGCTTCCAACAAGTTTCACGAGTATGTCGAGGTTTGTTGCAGTAGTCACACCAGACCCTAGGTTTATCATTGGGCTTGGCCATTTGGTCTGATGTCTTGTGTGTTGATACCTCAACTATTAAAGAAGAACTTTCAACAGAATCAGACACTTTCTTACCAATCCATTTCGACGACTTTCTTCCCTGCGAACTTTAGAAAAAACATCATTAATAGTAGGAAGGGTAGTTTTTCCAAGTATTTTCCCTCTAACCTCATAAAATTCAACATTGAGACCAACAAGAAATTTAAAAATTTGACTATCTTTCACAACTTTTCAATAGTTCTTTTGGTCATCAGTGGATTTCCATTCATAAGAATCGAATAGGTCAAGGTCTTGCCAAATTCACTTCAACAGATGAAAATATTGGGTAACCGAATTATTTCCCTGTATTATGTCGCCTAGTTTGAGGTTGAGCTCAAATACCTATGACTGATTCCCTAAGTCGGAATACATCTGAGCCACGCTATCCCATAATTCCTTAGCAGTAGAATAACACATATAATTGCAACTTATATCTTCTACCATGGAATTTACTAACCAGGTGATCATCATGGAGTTTTCAGCATCCCACTCAGCAAATGATGGATCATCTTTGGGAGGCATGAGTTTATCCTCGGTAAGGTAGCCAATCTTCCCCTGTCCTCGGATATACATTCGAACGCTTTGCGACCAGCGAAGGAAATTATCGCCATTAAGTCGAATTGTAGTAATTTGGACAGTAGGACGGTGGGAATGGATCCGACTATCTAAGCCTTTAATAATGGGCAAAGACTTACTTTCCAACATTGTTCCTGAAGATCACACTTTGAACCGAAACAAAGAAAAGAGATAAAAAAACACCAAAAGAGAAAAAAAAATAGAGAGGGTAGAACAGAGTCGACAAGCACAGTAGCCCAACGGTCAATAATACGAACCCAATATGCTCTGTAAAAAAAAAACTACGAACCTAACGGTCAATAATACGCCGACAGCACAAAGTCAACACTACGGACCGGAAAGAAGACAATACGCCTACAGGACGGAGTCGACGGCGTCGGCGGTTGCGAAGTCGACGACAAGGATGAACCCAACGAACGAGTCGACGGCAGGTACACGAGTTTTGAGTCCGCAGGTCGCGCGCTTGCAAATCTCAGGTCGCGCGTTTGGGTGGCAGCCGTTTGTGATTCGCGATCAAGCGACATCGGCGAGGTCTCCGGCAACGAGGTCAGCGAGGTCTCCGTGGTGACACCTGGTAAGGATCGGCGGCTAGGGTTTTCTTTGGTGTTTCTAGAAAGGAAATTAGGGGTTTTGACAAAATTAGGGTTTTGCTCTGATACCATGTAGAGAATATCAAGAGTAAAAATGTATTATTTTCTGTATATTACAACGAGAATAAAGGGTTTCTTATATAGGAGAAACCTACCTTTACCGATAAGGAAAAATATTCCAGCACCTATAATACAGATAATATAATAAATACAAAATATTTTTATTAACAAATAAGGAAATAACCAACACCTTTGATCACTTGAGGTTTCTTGGAGAGTTGATACATCAGATACATTAGGCATTTTATCTCTCAAAACTTTCCTCCAAAGTCAATTTCATACTTAAGACTTGGAAAATCTTTATTTCTTGGGTATTGAAGTAATGAAGAGCAAGAAAGGTATCTTTATGTCACAAATGAAATATGTGCTTGATCAGTCTAAGACAAGAAAATTAGGAGCCAAGCCATGCACTACTCCAATGATTTACAACTTACAGAAGATGGAGAACTATTTAAAGATCCTGAGAGATATAGAAGATTGG
The DNA here is from genome assembly GCA_036507285.1 of Trichosanthes cucumerina. Taxonomy (NCBI): domain Eukaryota; kingdom Viridiplantae; phylum Streptophyta; class Magnoliopsida; order Cucurbitales; family Cucurbitaceae; genus Trichosanthes; species Trichosanthes cucumerina. The sequence continues at coordinate 31,540,994 of CM071842.1, read as the reverse complement.
TTGGAAAGTAGGATTATCTTACAGTGACACGACCAAACATAACGTATTCATTAAGCATTGACAGTCAGTGTATGCTTTCACCTACAGTGGAATATTGGATTGCAGTACAACAAATTCTATGTTGCTTCACTTACAAGTGAGATCTTATATAAAGATCATGGTCATATGAATATTGAGTGTTTTTCAGACATTGATTGGGCAAGATCAAGAGAAGATAGAAGATCGACTTCTAGCTACTGTGTTTTTGTAGTGGGCAATTTCGTTTCATGGAAAAGTAAGAAACAAATTGTGGTCTAGCGATCAAGTGTGGAATCAAAAAACAGAGGTATGGCACAATCAATATATGAAATAATGTGGGTACAACTCTGGATCGAATTAGAGTTCAATATTATAGTTCCGACCAAGTTGTAGTGTGACAACAGTTGCCCTTTATATTACATCCAACCTAGTATATCATGAGAGAACTAAATATATTGAAATTGATTTTCATTTTGTTCGTGAGAAAATACAACAAGATTTTGTGTCTACTGGATACATTAAGACCGGAAAACAATTAGAAGATATTTTCACGAAAGCTTTAAATGGAGTTCTAATAGATTATCTTTGCAACAAGCTCGGCATGATTAACATATATGCTTCAATTTGAGGGGAGTGTTTAGAGTATATATATATATGTGGATTTAGGAACTTATTAGTCTTTTGTCCTACCTTGTAATTTTACTATTATTAATTTAGGACTCCCACGTATGCCTATATATATTTGGCTCTATTGTATAGAATGAAATAAGAATTCTCTCATTGTTTGCCTCACAATAATAGCACCTAGGACCTATTTGACACAATTCAAAGTTTAAGAACCCTAGTAGACACTTTTTAAAGTTCAATGTTATTAGACACAACAACAGAACTATGAGGACCTATTAGACAAACCCCTACAAGTTTCCAAGATCAAATTTTTTATTGAACTTTTTCTATTCCATTATTGAAAAATTTATTTTTCTTTTGGAAAAAATAAAAAGTTATGTTTCCTTATCAGAAAGAATAAAATTACTTACTGAGACAACGCCCGATAAGGGTGGAATACCACCAAATAATAGTCAAGGGCTTCTAAAATCTTCATTTCCATTTCCAGTATGTGTTTAATCTCATACTTGTGCTTTTCATCAGACTCTGTAAGGCAAGAAGCACGGATATTAACTATTTAACATGCCAACAGTACCAAGGGGATCTTTTATTGAGGGGAAGCAAATGATTAAATTATAGCATGTCAAAAGAGAGAATGATTACGTATTTTTCTAAGGTAAAAGACAAGAAGCCTAGCTTGCACTGTGCTTTCTTCTGCTTTTGAAGCCAAATATAGGCAGGTTGGAGTCACCAGTCGTGGATCGTATTCTGTCATACTCTTTCTAAAAAGAGTCAATTGCAAGAAACTTCATTAATGCACTTCATAACAAATTGAGAGAGAAAGATTTATGCACTTTGTAAAACAGAAAATCTATGGAGTTAAGAACAATGGAAATAACAAGATAAAAGAATGAATTTGTCCGTTCATCAGAAATACCCACTAAAATAACTTAAACAGAGAGTTGTTAGCAGTTAAAAACATTTTGGAATCATTCTTGAAGTAGCACTAATCGTCTGTTGGTTAAAGAGTTCTCGATCATCACAGAAATAAAATTACCAAAAAAGGAAAAAAGGAAAAGAGGCGAAATAATGAAACTACCACACCAGCAACACAAAAACATTACCACTGGCCTTCCATTATTTGTCATAATAGAAAGAGATGCATGCTGAAACTCAACAAATAAAGACTGGAAGAGATATTTTTATAATAAATGTCCAAAGAACTATTTTCTTAAATTGAAAAACTGACCTTCAGTTGAGAAAAATGAAAGAATGTAAAAGAACTAGCAAAAACAAACAAACAAAAACAGTAACCTAAAATAGGAGCAAAACAGGAACTAACCTAATGAAACAAGAAAGGACTCCATTCCAAAAGGAAAAGGTCGCCCAAAGTGAGACATTAAATCTAGCAAAGTTGAGGAGTAGGCAGTCTACCCAGTGTTTTTAAAGGCTCAAGGCGCACTAAGGCGCAATAGCCCTCTGGAGCCTAAGCGCAAGGCGCACCAAAAGGCGCGGGCTTTTTTTTCTAAGGCGCACTATATATAAAAAATATAAAATATATATGTACATACACAATAAGAAAAAACCCTTCATGGATAGAAATTAAGTTTTAACAAAGAAAAATAGGTAAAAGAAATAAGGTTCAAGTATTAGTCTTTGAGCATAGAGTCAATACTCCATTAAAAAACATGAAACAATGCAACACTAATAAACTATACAAGATCAAAAGCCTTAAATATCAATCTCTTCTTAACTAAATATATTTAAAATAAGTAAAACGGTAAGTTTTACTTTTAAAACTGAAAAAAAAAAAATAAATTGAAGAAGCCCAGAGGCGCGCGCCTGGTGCACATCTTAGGCTTCATGGAAGGCGCGCGCGATAAGAGGCGAGGCGCTAAAGTGAGCCTTGAGCCTAGGCGCGCCTAGACGCACGCCCGAATGGGCTTTTTAAAACACTGAGTCTACCTATTGATTATTGACCCTTACGGAAATCTTCTTGAATTATCCTCCCTTTTATTTTATTCCCTTGTTTGTTCCCTTAATTTTTGTTCCTTCCCTTGCATTTGTTTTCCTCCCATTGGGATTCCCTTTGCCCTTTAATTGTATTTCCTTATCTGTACAAATTTACCCTATAAAGAGCAATGAAAGTCAAAGTTAAATGAAGAGGAAATAGTCGAAGAGGATATGACAGAAGACACAGGGTATAACCTCATGATAAAGGTGAGGGAACACAAGATAAAGGGGTCTATCACCCACCCAACATTCCTCCCAAAAATAAGTAATCAAATTGTCTTCAACAAAACATTTCATTAATTAAGAAAGAGAAGGAAAACCCGAAGAGATTATGGCTTTCCAAGGATTTCTAGATGTTTCTTTAGATCCACAACCTCAATCCACCCAACAGGATGAGGACAGTACTTACTCGCAAGTACCCTATGCCACAAAATGTTTGGCTCCAAAAGGAACGACCTCAATCCACTCAAGAGGATGAGGATGGTTCTTCTGTAATTGATTCGTTGATTGATAATCAGATGCTTGATAGGTCCCTGATTTGATCAAGAATCTGATTTCTTTGGATGATGGCTCTTGCGAATTGGCTTACTCCTCCCCATTAAGCATGTTTTTAACGATTGCTTGAATCTTGAATGTTTCTTTGGTAGGAAGGGATGTGGTTGGCGAGTTTCAATACCCCGTAGAAGGTGTCCCTTTGGATGTTCAGGAGAAGGATGTGGACCTGTTTTCTTCCCCGATTTCTACCTTGGTTAAGAAAGGAAGTGTTGGTTATTTCCTTATTTGTTGATGAGAATATTTGATATTATTTGGTATCTTTTATATTATTTGTATTGTATGTGCTGGAAGATTATTTCCTTTTCTGTAAATAAGGGTTTCTCCTATATAAGAAACCCTTCCTTCTCATAGTAAATATACAAAAATAATACATTCTACTCTTGGTATTCTCTACATGGTATCAGAGCAGAAACCCTAATTCTGTCAAAACCCTAATTTCTTTTCTTTCTAAACACCAAAAGAAAAACTCTAGCTGCCGCAAAGAAAAACCCTAGTTTCACGTCGCCGGCGACATTACCAGCCGGAGATAATCGGAGCATTAAAACCCTTGTCGGAGGTAATCGACACCTGCAACTCGTGATTCGCCGGCAACATTCCTCTGCGACCCGCGACCCGCGAACGTGACCCACGACCTACGTGAGTGAGAGCTGTGCGTATTGCCGTCGCCCACCGGTTGTCTTCCTGCCGTCACCGTCGTCTTCCTCGCCGGTTGCCTTCTCGTCGTCGACTTCGTCGGCGATTTCCTCTGTTTTTCCAGCCGATTTCCTAGCAGCTTCGGCCATAACAGAGGAAGATATCGAGGATTTTGTGAAAGAGAGGAAATTTGTTTGAACTTTGTCAATTTCCTCTGTTTTTTTTTTTTTGAAAAACAGTGTCTTGTATCGGGGTTACTGGATCTTTTTTGTCGACTGCACTATTTGTTGTACTTTGGGTGTTTTATATCTCTACTTCACTGTACTTGATTGATCTTCAAGAAAAATGTCAGAAAATAAATCTTTGTCCGTTATTAAAAGCGCAGATGGTCGGATCCATTCCAACAACCCTATTGTCCAAATTACTACAATTCGACTCAATGGCGATAATTTCCATCGTTGGTCGCAGAACGTTCGAATGTATATCCGAGTACAAGGGAAGATTGGCTACCTTATTGGGGATAAAAGCTCATGCCTGCCAAAGATGATCCTTCATTTGCTGGGTGGGATGCTGAGAACTCTATGGTGATGACTTGGTTAGTAAATTCCATGGTAGAAGAGATTAGTTGCAATTATATGTGTTATTCTACTGCTAAGAAATTATGGGATAACGTAGCTCAGATGTATTCCGACTTAGGAAATCAGTCACAGGTTTTTGAGCTCAATCTCAAACTGAGCAACATCAGATAGGGAAATAATTCGGTTACTCAATATTTTCATTTGTTAAAGCGAATTTGGCAAGATCTTGATCTATTTGATTCTTATGAATGGAAGTCAACTGATGACCAGAAACACTACAGGAAAGTTGTGGAAGATAGTCGAATTTATAAATTTCTCGCTGGCCTCAATGTAGAATTTGATGAGGTTAGAGGGAGAATACTTGGTAAGACTACTCTTCCTACTATTAATGATGTATTTTCTGAAGTTCGCAGGGAAGGGAGTCGTCGGAATGTTATGATAGGCAAGAAAGTGTCTGATTCTGTTGAAAGTTCCGCGTTAATAGTCGAAGCTTCAACTCTCAAGGCATCGGACCACACACCCAAGACCAATGATAAACCTAGAGTCTGGTGTGACTACTGCAACAAACCTAGACATACTCGTGAAACTTGTTGGAAAATTCATAGAAAACCTGCTAATTGGAAGAGTGGTAAGCAAGGTGAAAAGGGTATGAATCAACACTCATCTTCTGCTAATATTGTTGACTCTAATCCATTCAACAAGGAGCAAGTTGATCAAATCTTGAAACTGTTGAAGACCACTTCATCTACTGGTAATCCTAGTGTTTCCTTGGCACAAACAGGTAATTACCCTCGAGCCCTCTCTTGCCTTAACTCACCCCCATGGATCATAGATTCTGGGGCCTCTGATCATATGACCAGTTCTTCCAAAATATTTGAATCACTCCTCGATGTACTGTAATGAGAAAATTCGAATTGCAGACGGTAGTTTTAACTCTATTGCAGGAAAAGGAACTACTAAATTGTCCTCAAATATTACTCTACACTCTGTTCTACATGTTCCAAAACTGGCCTGTAATTTGTTATCTGTTAGTAAAATCTCCAAAGATGCTAATTGTCGTGTTATCTTTTGTGATTCCCATTGTATTTTTCAGGATCAGGATTCGGGGGAGATGATTGGGCGTGCTAAGATGCTTGAAGGTCTCTACTATTTTGAGGAATCCCCAACTAGTAATAAAAAGCTCAAGGCTTGAGTAGTGTTAGTTTTTTCCCTGTTCAAGAAACTATATTGCTTTGGCATCGTAGATTAGGGCATCCTAGTTTCTTGTATTTAAAGTAGTTGTTTCCAAATTTATTTAAAGGAATTGATTGTTCTGCTCTTCATTGTGAAAGTTGTATATTTGCGAAAAATCATCGATCCACTTATTTGTCCAAACCTTATCGTGCTTCTGCTCCTTTTTACCTGATTCATAGTGATGTTTGGGGTCCGTCTAAAGTTTTAACTCACAGTGGAAAACGGTGGTTGTTACCTTCATTGATGACCATACCCTTTTAACTTGGATTTATTTACTGAAAAAAAAAGTCGGATGTGAAGGAAATCTTTATTCAGTTTTACCACATGATTGAAAATCAATTTCAAACAAAAATTAGCATTTTGCACTCTGATAATGGAACAGAATATTTCAACGAATACTTAAATGAGTTTTTCAAGTTTAATGGGATTTGTCATCAATCTACATGTCGGGACACTCCACAACAAAATGGCATTGTTGAAAAAAAAAATAGACATTTGCTTGACGTTGTTCGTGCCCTTATGTTTTCTATGCATGTTCCGACCTATTTGTGGGGAGAGGCTATCCTTACGACAGCATATATTATTAATCGAATGCCCACAAAAGTGTTGGATTTTAAAACGCCCCTAGATTTGTTAAAACCTTTTTTCCCTCAGTCTGATTGTTTTCTGACTTATCACTCAAAGTGTTTGGGTGTACTGCCTATGTTCATCTTTCGAGTCCTTCTCGGTCTAAACTTGATCCTAGAGCTATTAAGTGTCTTATTAGGATATGCATCCAACAAGAAAGCATATAAAAGTTTTCACCCAATAACCAAAAAATACTTTGAAAGCATGGACATCTCTTTTTTAGAAAATCAACCTTTTTTTCAAAATTCTCTTCAAGGGGAGATAATACCTAACTTAGAAGATAATTTCTGGGACACGTCTCCTCTTCTTACACTTATTAATCCTGAGGTTACGAGTTCTAGTTCTCCAATGCCACATATGGAAACCTCTTATTCAGGGGGAGAAACACTACAAGATAAACCTGAGCTTCAGGTTTATACTAGGAGGGCATTGAGTCAAAAGAATCGAGACCAGATAGTAGACTTGTCACAGAACCAATCTGATACTCCGATGAATGATTCTGAAGATCCAGTTAACACATCTTCTATTCCCAATTTCTCTTCTAGCATGAATCATTTACCTGATCTTGATATTTCGATAGCCCATAGGAAAGGTACTCGTAATTGCACCAAATACCCTATTTCGAATTATCTCTCTTATTATAGACTGTCTGATAACCACAGAGCTTTCACATCTAGGATAACCAATCTATTTGTCCCAAGGAATATACAGGAGGCCATGAATGATTCGAATTGGAAATCGGCAGTTATGGAGGAGATGAGTGCTCTTAAACAGAATGGCACATGGAACATAGAAGAATTATCAAAAGGTAAGAAGACATTAGGATGTAAATGGGTGTTTAACATAAAATGTAAAGCTGACGGCAGTATTGAAAGATACAAGGCTAGACTTGTTGCTAAAGGCTTCACTCAGACCTATGGGATTGATTATCAAGAAACATTTGCCCCTGTTGCTAAAATTAACTTTATTAGAGTTCTGTTATCAATTGTTGTCAATGCAGACTGGCCTCTCTATCAACTTGATATCAAGAATGCATTTCTCAATGGGGAGTTTGAAGAAAAGGTATTTATGGATTTACCACCTGGATTTGAAGAAGAACTAGGGCTTAACAAAGTGTTCAAGTTGAAGAAATCTTTATACGACCTGAAACAATCTCCCAGAGCATGGTTTGAACGATTTGGAAAAGTAGTCATGAATTATGGATTCTGTCAAAGTCAAGCAGATCATACTATCTTCTATAGACATACTGAAAATAACAAAACTGTTGTGTTAATAGTATATGTCGATGACATTGTTCTTAAAGGAAATGACGAGGCAGGATTGACAACTTTGAAAAATAAACCTGGCTAATGAATTCCAAATCAAAGACTTGGGGACTTTGAAGTATTTTCTAGGAATGGAATTTGCTAGGTCAAAGGAGGGCATTCTTGTAAATCAAAGAAAATATATCATTGATTTACTTGAAGAGACAGGCCTACTTGGTTGTAGAATAGCAGAAACTCCTATCGAACCAAATTTGAGATTACAGATTGCAACGAGAAAAGAGGTTAAAGACAAAGAAAAATACCAGAGACTTGTGGGAAGACTCATTTACTTATCTCACACACGCCCTGACATTGCATTCGCAGTAAGCGTAGTAAGTCAATTTATGCACGCCCCAGGATCTTCTCACTTTGAAGCAGTCTACAGGATCCTAAGATACTTGAAAGGAACACCTGGAAAAGGTATACTATTTAAGAAGCATGATAACTTACATGTTGAGGCTTACACCGATGTTGACTGGGCAGGGAGTACAACAGATAAACGATCTACTTCTGGATATTGTTCATTTGTTGGAGGGAACATGGTTACCTGGCGTAGCAAAAAACAAAATGTGGTGGCCAGAAGTAGTGCTGAAGCTGAATTCAGAGCCTTAGCTCATGGAATTTGTGAGGGCATATGGATAAACAAATTATTAGAAGAGTTAAAGTTTCCTCAGAAACAACCAATGCGTATTTATTGTGACAATAAGGCAGCAATTTCCATTGTTCACAATCCAGTCCTTCATGATAGGACAAAACATATTGAGGTCGATAAACATTCCATAAAGGAGAAGATTGATGCAGGAGTCATATGCATCCCCGACCTCCCTACGACAGAGCAAATAGTCGATGATGTCTTTGACAAAGGGACTTCCTAAAGTACAATTTGACAAGATGATCACCAAGCTGGCAATGGAAGATATCTTCAGAACAGCTTGAGGGGGAGTGTTGGTTATTTCCTTATTTGTTGATGAGAATATTTGATATTATTTGGTATTTTTTATATTATTTGTATTGTATGTGCTGGAAGATTATTTCCTTTTCTGTAAATAAGGGTTTCTCCTATATAAGAAACTCTTCCTTCTCATAGTAAATATACAGAAATAATACATTCTACTCTTGGTATTCTCTACAAGAAGGGATAAATTTTGTGCTAAATACTATACAAGGAGGAGTGATAAGGAGTTGCACTCAGTGAAAGGAAGCAGTTTGATCCAATCCTCTTTGGATTTGTTTGGAGATGTTTTGTCGTCTCCCCTCAATCCCCACCATTTCCTAACTCTCTTTTCCCAAATTACCCATTCTCCTATACTACCCATTCTCCTATACGTTTAGTAATAGGAGGTCTAACACATTATCAAGAGGGATTAATCGGTGATGCTCTGTATTAACCTCCCCACCTTGACCGAGGCAAGGTTCAATAAATGAAGGAGAGCCCACTTCATTGTCTTCAGCAAATAAAGTAGGTGAATCCACAACAATCCCTTCGTCTTCCATAACTAATCCTATTAATATCCACCATATTCGAGAAGTCTTTCAAAAATAAGGATTTAGAAATCCAATTCAGAGGATCCTTAGCTTTAATCTCTCCAAACTTCAACACAAAACTACCAATAACCGGGACCTAAACCTCAATTGAAGGAGGAAGAAAGCCGCATAAATCCTTCTCAACCTTGATTCGAGCGGCTGATAAATCAATCAAGTTAAGCGTATTAGAAGCAATCTCTTCCAATTCTCCAAAATGGTAATCGATGGCTTCGAAAGCAGCTGTTTTCCAAAACTTAATAGGTAAATTCTTAATTAAGAGAAGGCTCTCATACCCATTAATGAATTCTGGTATACTGTGCAAATTATCTAACCACCTTTCAATATTCAGGAATAAGTCCTTCACCATCTGCCATCTACCAATGTTTGCCAAAATCACCTCATTGAGACCTCCTTCTGCTAATATTATAGCCTTGTCAATCATAAATGGATTAATTTGAACTTTGATATTGAAGAATGATTCCAGGGCCTCCTTGATGATATTCAATGGTTGTGTGCAAAAAGACAAGAAATAACCAGCATGTTATCAAAGTCCACTCCCACCACCTCAGATGATTTATAAACCCAGAAAGATTGACCAGCCATCTTGCTATATGTAGAAGACGAAAGCTTACCCATTTGCAAATTGATCCCCTCAATGGATTCTTGAGAATGGGCATCCAGATTACTTGGAGAAATGTCATTAACTTCACCAAGAACCACTACTAACCCAGACACGGGTTCATCCTTAACCTTACAGTCCCTTAGAAAGTCGACATCCATACTATGAAAACCAAGGCATTCTTTTTTTTTGTTGATGAACCAAGGAGACCTTAATCGACTTTCGACCTCCGGAAGATGGCCAAACAACACATTCAGCAAGCCAAAAGGACTGTGCAACCCCATGGGGTTGTGTTTCAATTTCAAAACCAAGGGTTTTGAACACCTTGTACCAAACATGATTTTGTGTTTGGAACCCAAAATTATCCCAACCAAAAACCATGGACCAAATGCCCCCTTAATGTGACTAAATTTCCATTCAAAAATCCAACAATGGAAAGATCACTAGATCAATGAGGATTTGATACGCTTAGCTAGTTTCTTTTCGGTCCTCCCTTGGTGAGTGGTAGGTTTACTTGGTCCAATCTTAGGGAGTGTGTGGTTTGTAGCAAGTTCGATAGTTTCTTGTTCTCTGAAGGGTGGATGGTTTCTGTTGGATTTTCTGTGTATCTTTGATAATAATGTGTATTATTTGTATCTTTATTATTTATACCTGTAATATTCTTTTTCCTTATTGATAGATATTTTCCTTATTAGTAGATATTAGTAAATGGTCTCTCTCCTATATAAGAAGACCTTGTATCTTGATTAAGTAAGAAGAAATACAATATATCTATTTCTCTTCTAAATTCAAGTTGGTATCAGAGCAGAAAAAGAAAGAAGAAAAAAAAAAAACCCTAGCCGTCGCCGCTATAGTAACCCTAGCCGCTGAACTGTCGGAACCCTAGCCATCGTCTTCAAACGAGGCACCTTACTTCCGGTCGGAGTATCCAGGTTACGGCGTTTTTCCCTTCCCGTCGGCAAACACTGCAGAAGAACGAGACCCACTGCTATTTAGCTCAGAAAATCGGTATCCACGGCTGGTAATCAATCCTTTGCCGCTTCCTCATTTCTCGTGGGCTTACGGAGCCGAGACGACGCGCGCAGCAAGAGAAGCCACCGCATTTCGCGCCGAGTAGACGTCGTGGTTTGCGCCAAGACCACCGCAGCGTCAAAGTCACGGTCGTAAATCTGGTCCCGACAAGCTCTAACAGAGAAGCTCCGCACGATCAACGTCGACACAAGGCCTGGCCGCCGGAGTTCTTTGCCTTTGCCGGAGACCCACGTAGTTTGTACCGTGCGTTCCTCCTTTTTTTTTGTTCGTGTGTTTCGACGCAACCCCAAACACCGAAAAACGAAGACGTCTACCGGAGACCTAAAACCCACGCTGTCTTCCTCAGTCCGATCCAATTCGGTTTTTTTTTCTTCAGCTCAGTTTGGTCTGGTTTATTTTATTCGGGCAGTACAAGAGTGAAAATTGGTTTGGTATTGGTTTATTTTTTCAGCTTCTTAATTGAGTTGTTTTTACTAATATCTTAATTGATTGTTGAAATGACTCAGAAATATAGCACAAATGAGTATGGGTTGTTCGACAATACAACCATTACCTCAAGGCCATTTGAAAAAAAGCAAGTTGATCAATCTTTGAAACTGCTGCAAACCAATTTATCATCTGGTAATCTTTGTGTTTCTTTGGCACAAATAGGTAACTGTCCTCAAGCTTTTTCTTGTAATAATTCATCTCCATGGATTATTGATTCTGGAGCATCTGATCACATGACTAGTTCTTCTCAATTGTTTGATTCTTATTCACTTTCCTATAAAAATGAAAAAATTAGAATTGCAGATGGTAGTTTCTCTTCTATTGCAGGAAAAGGAACCATTAAATTAAATGATAGCCTTTCCCTACAGTCTGACCTCCATGTTCCTAAACTAGCATGTAACCTCTTATCTGTTAGTAAACTTTGTAGAGATTCTAACTGTCATGTCACTTTCTTCGAATCTCATTGTATTTTTCAGCATCAAGACTCAGGAAAGAAAATTGGGTGTGCAAGGATGCTTGATGGTCTCTACTACTTTGATGAAGGTCCTTTTAGTAATAAAGTAACTCAGGGTCTTAGTAGTATTAGTTCTCTCTCTATTCATGAGCAAGTTTTACTTTGGCATCGTAGGTTAGGACACCCCAATTTCTTCTATCTGAAACATTTATTTCCAAATTTATTCAAAAATGTTGATTGCTCTTCTTTTCATTGTGAAAGTTGTATCTTCTTCTTAAAAAACCATCGATCCACATATTTACCAAAATCTTACAAAGCCTCTAAACCGCTTTTCACGTAATACATAGCGATGTTTGGGGTCCTTCTAAGATTATGACTCATAGTGGTAAGAAATGGTTTGTCACTTTCATTGATGACCACACACGTCTATCTTGGGTCTATTTAATGCAAAAAAAATCTGAGGTGAAAGATCTTTTCATACACTTTTATAATATGATTGAAACTCAATTTCAAACGAAAATCAGTATTTTACACTCTGACAATGGGACTGAATATTTCAATGAATACCTGAATGATTTTTTAAAGGATAAAGGCATTTTACACCAATCTACGTGTCGAGATACTCCTCAACAAAATGGAATTGCTGAACGGAAAAATAGACATTTACTTGAAGTTGCACGTGCCATAATGTTTTCTATGCATGTCCCTAAGTATTTATGGGGGGAAGCTGTACTTACGGCTACCTATTTAATAAATAGGATGCCTAGTAAAGTCTTGACTTTTAGAACCCCCCTTGATTGCCTTAAAACTTTTTTTCCAACTAATCGTATACATTTTGATTTACCTATAAAGATATTTGGTTGCATTGCATACGTTCACATACCCAATGTTTTTCGATCAAAACTTGATCATAGGGCTATTAAATGCATTTTTTTGGGCTATGCTTCAAACCAAAAGGGGTATAAATGTTTTGATCCTTAGAAAAAAAAGTTTTATGTGAGTATGGATGTTTCTTTTTTAGAAAAACAACCATATTTTATCCAAAATTCTCTTCAGGGGGAGAAATCAGAGTTAGAAGATAATTTTTGGGAAACATCTGAATCCCTTCCTTGTGTCATCCATCGAGACTTATGTGCCACTAGCCCTTCGATGTCAAACATAGAAACTTCTCATTCAGGGGGAGAAATACCACAAAATGACTCTACACGTCAAATTCCTGAGTTAAAATTTTATACTAGAAGGGCGGTCAATCAAAAGAACCAAGACCAAAGAGTTGATCCGACACAAATCCAATTTGAAACTCTGGAAAATGATGCTGAAAAGTCATCTCCTATTGTCAATGATGAAAGGTCTAGTAATCCCGCTCTTATCCCTAATTTGTCAAATGTTCAAAATACCTTACCTATCATTTCTGATCTTGATGTTCCTATTGCTATTAGGAAAGGTACTCGAACTTGTACTAAATATCCCATTGCAAACTATATCTCTTATGAAAAATTGTCAAATAGTCATAAAAGTCTTTACCTCTAGGATAGACAACTTATTTGTTCCAAAGAACATACAAGAAGCCCTAGATGATCCAAATTGGAAATTAGCAGTCATGGAAGAGATGAATGCTCTGAAACAAAGTGGTACTTGGGAAATAACAGATTTGCCAAAAGATAAGAAGACGATGGGATGCAAATGGGTGTTTCATTGTAAAGTGTAATCTTTGATGGTTACGTTGAGAGATACAAGGCTAGATTAGTAGCAAAAGGTTTCACTCAAACCTATGGAATTGATTATCAAGAGACTTTTGCTCCAGATTGCAAAAATCAACTCTATCGAGAATTCTTTTGTCTCTTGCAGCTAATTTAGATTGGTCACTTCATCAACTAGATGTTAAGAATGCTTTTCTCAATGGTGATTTAGAGGAGGAGGTATTCATGAGTCTACCACCAGGTTTTGAAATAGAACTTGGAAATAATAAAGTTTGTAGACTGAAAAAATCTCTATATGGTCTCAAACAGTCTCCAAGAGCTTGGTTTGAACGGTTTGGAAAGGCAATCACTAGTTATGGATACCTTCAAAGTCAAGCAGACCATACCATCTTCTACAAACACGCTGAAAATAGTAAAATTGCTATTTTAATTGTTTATGTTGATGATATTATTCTCACAGGAAATGATGAAGAAGGCTTGACTGATCTTAAGGAAAAACTTGCAAGGGAGTTTCAGATCAAAGATTTGGGAGCCCTAAAGTATTTTTTGGGGATGGAATTCGCAAGATCCAAGAAAGGTATCTTTGTTAATCAAAGGAAATATGTTATTGACTTACTTCAAGAGACAGGTTTACTTGGTTGTCGAACGGCAGAAACTCCTATCGAGCCAAATGTAAAGTTACAAGCTGCAAAAGCTGAAGAGGTAAAGGACAAAGACAGATATCAAAGACTTGTGGGTAGGTGATCTATTTATCTCACACACGTCAGGATATAGCATTTGCGATGTAAGTATGGTAAGTCAATTTATGCACTCGCCTGGACCTACTCATTTCGAAGCTGTGTATAGAATCTTGAGATATTTGAAAGGAACTCCAGGTAAAGGTATATTGTTTCAAAAACATGACCATCTTCAAGTTGAAGTGTATACTGATGTCGATTGGGCTGGAAGTCCTATCGATAGAAGATCTACATCAAAGTTTCTTGTTCATTTGTTGGAGGAAATTTAGTTACATGGCGTAGTAAAAACAAAATGTAGTAGCTGTAAGTAGTCTTTGAAGCGGAATTTAGAGCCCTAGCACATGGAATTTGTGAAGGTATATGGATTGTGGGATACTCGATTTAACCTGAAATTGTCTCAAAAGACACCTATAAGAGTATATTGTGATAACAAAGTTGCCATTGCCATATCTCGTAATCCAGGTTCTACATGTGAGAACAAAGCATATAGAAGTTGACAAACATTTTATAAAAGAGAAGATTGATGCGGTGTGATATGCATATCGCACCTTCCAACGGCATGAACAAACGGTGATATGCTAACCAAAGGACTTTCAAAAGGACAATTTAATAAACTTATCAACAAAGTGGCTATGGAAGATATCTACAAACCGACTTGAGGGGAGTGTTGGATTTTTCTGTGTATCTTTGATAATAATGTGTATTATTTGTATCTTTATTATTTATACCTGTAATATTCTTTTTCCTTATTGATAGATATTTTCCTTATTAGTAGATATTAGTAAATGGTATCTCTCCTATATAAGAAGACCTTGTATCTTGATTAAGTAAGAAGAAATACAATATATCTATTTCTCTTCTAAATTCAAGTGTTTCCTTCCATTTTACTAGAAAACGTTCAGGTCCTAGGGTCAGATCATTGACCGACTTGTTGGAACTCTAGAACCCTAAAGTGGGGGCCTTGCCCCTTTAGATTTGAAAACATGTAGTTTTCCCATCCTTCCTTTAAATCTTCCCTACAATTTTGGTGATTGATGGGTTCTTGAGGTAGATGGGAAGGCTTTCTTTTTATGGGAAAACATTGCTATCTTGAGGGAGTCTTGAGAGTTTGGAGTTATGAAGTTTTTGGAGATACGAGGATTAAAGAGCAAGAAAGTTTGAATAGGATGAGATTGCTAGATCAGTTAGGAGAAGGGTTCATTGAGCCAAGCGTTGATGGAGGAGCATGTTTTCTTGAAAGGTGAGTTTGAGTAGCTAGTTCGAAGGGAGACACTATGAGTTGGAGGCAAAAACCTAAGGTGATAGAATAGCGAGGGGGAGAAGCGGTACAAATATCATCAGTTCCTTGGAAAATGGTAATGGAGAGACCTTATGTTGGTATAAAGAGATTGAGGAGGAGGTTTTTCCTTTTTTCTCGTCTTTGTATGCTCATGTAGTTCATTCTAAGCCTTTTCTCTAAGGCCTTAGTTGGTGTCCAATTTCAAATGATAACAGAGTTGGAGGCCCTTTTTCCTTAAATGAGATAAGAAGGGTTGTTTTTGGGTTTGATAGGAATGAAGCCCTAGGTTTAAATGGTTTTACCGTGGCCTTTTTCCAAGATAGTTGGATTTTTCTTAACAAGAAGATAAGAGCATTCCAATTAAAATAGTGCTATCTCTCCAAGTTCTTCGCACATGGTTAGGATTTTATTAAGGTAATAAGTAATTTAAGAGGAATTAGAAAATCTAACAACCTTGTTCATAAACAAACAAGACCTTTAGATCTCCCAAAAACCCCAAATTAAAATGAAATCAAAGAAGCCAAAAATTCCGATGTCAAAAATGTTAAGTAACCTTTGACAATTAGATCTAATAACCTTGCTAAATAAACAAGACCTTTAGAACTCAATTTCAAAGACCCCAAAACGAATTTTGAAAATCAACTCAAGTAAAGTAAAATCGGATTACCTTGTCGATCAAACATCTCAAGGCAAGAGAACTTGTATGAGATCCGAACCACTCCACAAGCAAGATTGATCAAGTCAAGTTTGAATGATTCTAAGCATGCAACCTAATCTACATAGAATTGCAAAGAAACAAAGCTCTAGGCTATAATAAAGCACAAAAGCCTCTTTTGATTACATTTTCAATCTTTCTTCTTTTTCTCCTCCAAGTTACATGGCTTTATATAGCCTCAAAATCAACCCTAGTGTAACCTATGGTCAATTAAAGGGTTGTAACATTCATTCCAATCAATACCATTATGCCCACTAGCCAAATTGTAACTTAAAACATAGAAAACATAACTTCAAAACTGAAAATTACATTAAAACCTCCATAAATCCGAGAATTAAACTTCTATTAAGCCTATCAATACTTTGTAAGTCATCCATGAATAAATGAAGCCCCACCTGAAGTAGCTTGAAGCTTTTGTTGCATAAATGTAGCTTGAGTTGTATTTAATGAAGCATGAGTTGCACTTGAGTTAATTAAATGCAACTTCTTTTCATCATAAATGAAGCTTGACAACATTTAATTCAACTCCATCTTGAAGCTTTTCAAGTCTTGAATAGCATGATACGATTCATATCATAAGGGTGATCTTTTTTGAAAAGGATGACAACTTTTCATTGAAATAATGAAATAAGTACAAGAAAGTAAGGAAACACTCCAACTGGAGGAAAGAACAAAGATACAAACAGAAAACAAAGACAAGAAACCCAAGAGGAAACCTCCCCAGAACAAACTCCAAAAAACTACCAGCTTCAAACAAAACTGAAAACCACACACCCACACCCCAGAACGGACAAATAACACTATTCTTCAAAAATAAAGGGGTTCCAATTTAAACATATATCAGACAAAGAATAAGGAGCAAAAGACTTGGATAGAGCACACCAGGAGGAGGCTTTTAGGAGACTTGAATCAAAAAGTGACGACCAGTCTTGAAGTCTTTCTTCGAAAACTCGTTGGTTCCTTTCAAACCAAAGATCCAGCAGGATAGCTTTAACTTCATTTCTCCAAAGCAACAAAGCCTTGGCCCCCAACTTAGGACCCGAGATCAATAGCTCAACATTGTTGAGAATCGAATTTGAAAAGACCCAAGACATTCCAAACTTTCTGAATAAACTAACCTGACATCTGGAAGCATAATCACAATGAAAGAACAAGTGGACTCCTGACTCAGATGTCTTGTGGCAAAGAAAGCAAACAAATGGCCGCATCACAGAAAAGGTTTTTCTTTTTTTGTAACTTTTATCAGAGAGGAATCCTAGACAAATCCCTGAATGAGACCTCTGTCTGTCTCATGCCCAAGAAGGAAAGAGTGGGTAAGGGTGAAGAAGTTTAGACCGATTAGTATAGTGATCCGCGTCTATAATCCTTGCCAAGGTTTTTCCTGACAAATTAAGGAGATTCTCCAACATCCTCTTTTGGATTTTATTAAATGGCCCCTTAAATACATCCAAGGTCCTACAAAGAAGCTCCCTTTTGTTTTTTGTTCTTTTACCCTCGGTTTGTCTCTTTCCTATGAGAATGGGGTTTTTCTACCTCTCATAATATTTTTGTTCTGCTTATTCGCTAAAGTGTTGGCACAAGTTTCTCTCTCTTTTCATCAAATTTCGGGTATTCTCCTCCACTTTGAAGGACAATCTTCATCAGCTTTTACTTGGGCTCTCATTGGCTTTTAATGTCCCTTTTATTATCATCTAACGCGATCAAAGCTCTTCTCTTGGATTATGGTTGGAAAGGAATTTGAGATTCTTCGAGGATAAGTTTCTTCCTTGGGCTGCTCCTTTGATTCTATTTATTTGAATGTTTCTCCATGGTGTTCTCTATCGAAGATTTTTCTGCTAGTTTCTTTGTTAGATATGAATCTTAACTGGAATGGTATTTTTTCCCTTGTTATGAGTTTTATGTTCTTATTTTCACTCCTTTGTGGAGTTGGTATCTTTGAGCATTAGTAGTATCTTTGAGCATTAGTCTCTTTTCATTTCATCACAGAAAAATTGTTTCTTTTTTTTTTTTACCAGGAAACAAAAGTTTTCATTGAAAAAATGAAAAGAGGCTAACGCTCAAAATACAACTCCACGAGGGAGATCAAAATAAAAAAAAATTAAAAAAAATAGAAATACACACAAATCAGTCTAATGACAAGCATTAAGGCAAATTTAGGCACAATAATATCCTTCAAAAAGAAAAATCCTCGAAATTTCCACCAACTCATCTCCCTTCATCAACGGTCAAAGGCAACAAATAGTCCATAAGAAGCCTTGGTTACCACCCCCAATCATTGCAAAAACATCCTGCTGCGACACTCTGGAGTTCACGAACATGCCAACCCACACCAACCAATGGTCATTCTAGTTTGAGGCAACCGCTCAAGGACCCAACATGTGATAATAAACTCATCTTCCAAGCACCATGGTCCCTCAGAGAAGGAAGACAAAGATCTCCAATCTTCTCATAAAAAACATTTCCTCATAATGAATCGGACCATAGAAATAAGAAATCCAAAAGAACATATCCTTTTATGAAGAGGCATGAATAGAGATAGAGCAACCCCTTTCAACACTTCCTTAACTGTTATCTTAGAATCATCCCACACAATGAGCATGAACCTAGCTTAAGTCTCATGAACACCCAATGGATTAGAACAACTTTCTATCAACAAAAGCAAGCATGGATCCATAATGAGCACCACATCATGGAACATTTTGCAAAAACAGCTTCAAACCACCTCCCAAACCTCCTGAAATCCACGAAAGAAAATTCATTATAAGGAGGATGAAAACCCACCAACCGACACTTCTTTAAACTGCAAACAACTTGCCTTAATCAAGGAGCTAAAACGGCTTAGTTCAGGATAAACAACCGAGGCCTCGTTATCCATCGGAGGAGAACTCGTACCTAAAGGTTCAAAGAGACTTACGAGATTAATAATAGGGGACTACCACCAAATCCTTCTGTCTAGACTTTCTTACTATCCCAAAATCAGGCTTCTCAAGCTCGCCTCTGACCCAATCACCGAATCACACTCAACCATAGCAGAAGAAAACACCATAATCCGAGCACCTTCCACCAAAGGCTGAAAAGAAGCCTCCCCGCCGAACCAATCTGACATTCTTCAATAGCAATTGGGCATCCCTTTAAATCAAAATCAGAGTGAACATTAGCACCTGGTGAACTGATCTTGCTTGACTGAATGAAGGCCATCGGCTACTCAAGGAAATCCGGGTGAGCACCATCATTCAGAGAGGCAGTCGTTGGAAGCAACTGTTTTCCGCACCTTCTTGTGTCATATTTTGCAAAAAAATTATCTCTTACCTCCTTGACAGAGGCTAGAATTGGGGAAGAAAACAAAGCATCAACCGCCTCCTTATCACCTTGCCTTGATCTTCACTATCCGACAGGCGACGGCAACAAGCTCCCAACATCTAAATCGATAATTCCATTCTCATTCATCCCCTCAACATTATAATCCGAGGATCTTCCACGAACTTTAGAAATTAAATCAGCATTAACCACACTTGGACTATTGGCTTCTAAAACCAAAGAGACACCTTTAGTAGAATTAGTGCCCTCCTTTCCCAACAAGCCACCAACCAATTGCCTCTCCATCGAGCCCTCATTCACCTTATCCTTATCAACATCAGAAAACGCATTTAAAAGGGGAGAACACGATACGTTTTGTTTCTTGTTAAAGAAAATAAGAAGATTCTCCCCGAGACAATCTCTAAGTTCCAAAGGGCCATAGATGGTAGACAAATTTTGAACTAAGTTTTTAATGTCAACGAGGCCATTGATGATTATGAAAGTCATAAGCAGGAAGGAGTGATCTTTTTTGGATAAGGTCGATTTTGAAAAAGCTTATGACCATGTAGATTGGAATTTTTTGGATATGGTTTTTTGGAAGTGTTTGATAAACATGAGGTTCCATCTCAAAACCAATTGATTATGAGAGAAGAAGCTCATGTATCTTTAGCATGCTCCCTCAAGATGGTCTTTTTTGGGTTCATCATTCTTGGGTCGGATCCCAATTTATTTATTTTTGGACTGAATACCCATTTGGGCTTCATGGCTCTGTCAGCATTGATAAGGACAATAACCCTCGACATATCTCCACATTGGTATGATATTATTCACTTTGAGCATAAGCCCTATGGTTTTTGCTTTTGGTTTCACCCAAAATGTCTCATACATTGGAGATAATTGTCTTCATTTATATTGATCTCTTCCTTCCCTAGCAAAAAAACATCCTTTCTCCTACCATTTTTTCTAGTGGTGGATATTTTGAGTAGTTTGGTTTCAAGAGGGGTTGAGTATAACACTGTTGAGGAGTTTTGGGTAAGAAGAGATAAGTTGCTCTTATCCCATCTCTTTTTCGACAACAACACGATCTTTTCTGTGCAGGTAAGGAAGAGGCTTTTGTTAATCTCAACCTCCTTTTTTTTTATTTTTTAGACAAGGTAACAATACGATTTCATTAAGATAATGAAGAGATACAAAAGTTCAACCAACCCTACACAACCATAGGACAAATATGAAACAAAATAGCTAACTGAACCTAAGCAGGAAAAAAAAAGCATTCCAATTGGCCTGGATGTCAGAAATTGAGAATCCTGCAAACGCTCCTGAAAGAGAACTCCAAGCCGATGCCTTGAGGTGAGCAGCTTCGAAGCTGATTTCCCAAGACTTCCTAACATCATGAAAAACCCTCTGATTTCGTTCAAACCAAATATCGACAACAAAGGTTCTTATCGCATTCCCCACAAAATTGAGGCCCTTAGCGAAAGCGGAGGGCCTGTCAACAACTGAAACACACTCTCCTTGAGGTTTCCTGCTAAGACCTACCCTAGGCCGAACTCCCGGAGAAGCTTCGACCAACAATTCCCAGCAAAGGAGCAGCTCACAAACAAGTGGAAACCTGTTTCTGCCTCTTCGAAACAAAGGGGGCAGACCGAAGGATGAAGACACATGTGTGGCAGCCTTTTCTGTAGAATATCGACTGTATTTAGACTTCCAAACAGCAGAATCCATGTACCTTAACCCTCTTTGGGCACTTCACCTTCCACAGCAATCTGTACACCAGCTTGTCCATCAGGGGTAGGGGCACAAGTACTTTGAAAGAGACTTCACAGAAAAACTCCACGAAGACTCAAGAGCCCAGCTTCTAGTGTCCTGCGCCTGGGAAGGCTTGACACTGCCGAGGACCCCCAAAAGCTCTGCAAAACTTTCTATTTCTTCTTCCTTCAATGGCCTTCTAAAAGATAAAGCCCAGACGTTCAGCTGCCTGTCCCAAACTTCAGCCACCAAAACCAACTTATCCCTTGATATCACAAAAAGGCCTGGGAATTTATCTTTGAGGGGTGTGCTCCCCAACCACGGTTCCCACCAAAACCTAATCAGTCTGCCGCTTCCCAACTTGAACAGGGCCAAATGCTGCAATTGCCTCCAAACCCTTGCAATGTTGACCCAGGGGCTTCTCAAGCTGCACTTTCTGGAACAGCCAGGGTCCCATCCGTTGTCCGTCATGCCGTGGATGCTAACTATCACCCTTCGCCAGAAAGAAGATGATTCCTCTGAGAACCTCCAGCCCCACTTGGCTAGCAGGGCCTGATTTTTGCCCTTCAAAGCCCCGATGCCTAACCCTCCCGAGGCACGAGGCTTGACGACCTCCTTCCATCTAACCAGGTGTTTGAGCTTACCCCCCTCGGACCCTTCCCAGAAAAAAGCCCTGATGAGCCTTTCCAAAACCAAACAAACTCGCGCTGGAAGCTGAAACAGGGACAAGAAATACAGGGGGAGGGATTCCAAAACCGCATTGCAGAGTGTCAAACGGCCCCCTCGTGACAAGCTAAACCTCTTCCATCTATCCAGCCGCTTCTCAAAATTATTTACCACTGGCTGCCAGAACTCGAGGGAGTTTGGGTGACCACCCAACGGAAGCCCCAGGTATGAGAAAGGCAGCTGGACACCCCTGCACCCTACCTTTGCAGCAGCCTCCTCAACCGTGCCCTCTGCCAAGTTAACCCCACAAACGGCTGATTTTGACCAATTCACCTTCAGCCCCGAGCAAACTTCAAATAGGTTATCCAGCGCCTCCTCTTCTTGTTTGCAAAACAAGATTGTATCATCCGCAAACTGCAAAATGGACACTTCGACCTTCTCCCTTCCTACCTTGAAACCTTCAAACAGCCCCTGAGCAATCCCTTTTCCCACCAAGGCATTCAAAACTTCAACCACCAGAACGAACAGAAAGGGAGACAAAGGATCCCCCTGTCGCAGCCCTCGAGTGGCCAGAATCCTGCCTCTAGGCCTTCCATTTATCATTACCGAGAACTTTTGGCCAACCATACACTCCCTCATCCACTGAATCCACTTGGCACTAAATTCTTTTTCTTGAGGACCTCCTCCAAGAAGCCCCAGTCTACACAGTCGAAGGCTTTCTCGAAATCCAGCTTCAGAACCCACCCCTTTCTTTTATGAACTCTAAAATCTTCAATGACTTCACTAGCTACTAGCACGGAGTCTAGAATTTGCCTTCCTTGAATGAAAGCGCTTTGGACCTCCGAAGTGATTGAGGGCATTACCTTTTTTAAACGGTCGGCTAGCACCTTGGAGAGGATTTTGTACGTTGAAGAGACCAAACTAATGGGCCTGTAATCCTTTATTGAGCTTGCAACACCCTTCTTTTGAACAAGACATATAAAGTTTTCTTTTTGCCCCGAATTGATATGGTCGTTGCTGTGAAACTCCTTGAAGAAACGCAGCAGGTCCAATTTCAGCAAATCCCAAAACTTAAGGTAGAATTCTATCGTGAAACCATCGGGCCCAGGGGCCTTATTCCTTCCCAACTGCCTTAGCGCCACCTTAATTTTTTCCAACGAGAACTAGGTTGTGAGTGCCCCATTTTCCTCCGGCGAGACCCCTTTCCAACCCTCGAATACTGGCACAAAACGCAGCCCAGGGATGCGCTCATAGAGCTTGTCAAAGAAACCTACAATTTCTGATTCAATGTCCGTAAACTTAACCAGGGGGATTCCTTCTGAAGACAAGATGCTTGAGATCAAGGACGTCCGCTTTTTTTGCTGCTAGATATTTATGGAAGAAGCCTGAGTTCTCATCTCCCTCTTTGAGCCATACTAGCTTACATTTCTGAATCAACTTTCTCTCATTCTCCATATACAGTTCCAGCAATTCTCCTTTTGCCATGGCCCGGATTAAGAGCTCTTGAGAGGTAAGAGAAGAGGATTCCACCTTCTTATCCAACATTGAGATTTCGTCAATCAGATTCTTCTCTTTTCCTTTTGCCGCCTGATCCTGATCCGCCGCCCACTTCTTAAGCTTTCCCTTCAGCTTCTTTAGTTTTAAAGATAGTGTAAATCCTGCCCACCCATAGGACCGATCCTCCTCCAATGCTTTGCTAACTAAAGATACACACTCCTTGCTTCTCAGCCAGGCATTAACGAAGTGAAAGGGAGCAGGCCCCCATAGGAAAGACCCCGCTTCCAGAAGCAGAGGAAAATGGTCTGAAAAAATCCTTGGCTGCCGAAAAACCCTGGAGTCCGCAAAAACATTGTCCCAGCTTGCATTAATGAAGAACCTGTCCAACAGAGATCTAGAGTTCTCCAAGCCCAAACGAGACCAGGTATAACTTCCATTGCTAAGGGGAACTTCCCATAAATCCAAGTCCCGGATGATCTTATTGAATGACCTCATGCTTTTAGTGTGCCTCCCTTCCGGACTCCTCTCATGAGCCCACCTGATGACATTGAAGTCCCCTCCTACACACCAAGGCCCTTCCCGAAAGGCAACCAATGCACTCCACTCTTCCCACAGCCGCCTCCTGTCCCTACACCTGTTTGGCCCATAAAAATTCGAAATCCAACACAAATGACAATTGGCGAATAATACCTTAACAGAAATGGAGAAGATCCCCTTTAGCACTTCTAATACTTTGATCTTGGCGTTGTCCCATAGAATCAGCAACCCTCCCGACCTTCCATTTGCCTCTACCAACTCCCAGCTAACATCTTTGGAACTCCATAAAGACTTAACAAGCTTACCATCCACCATTTCCAACTTGGTTTCTTGTATCATAATGATGTCCAGATTGACCTTGAGAACGAAGTTTTTCAAACTTAAACGCTTGGAGGGATCCCCCAATCCCCTGGTGTTCCACGAAAGGATCCTCATTTAGACGAGGATGTGGAGCCTATACAGCCAACCCCCCAGAACTGCAGCCCACAAGCCCTGATCAGTGAGTCAAATTCAGCTAAGGCGGTGTCAGCCCTAGCCTCCCCTTCCTCCGAACACGAGAAGACAACCTCTAGAGGAGAGAAGAGGTGCCTGACACTTGCTAAAGGGGACCTAATCGATCGCGCAACGAACACCGCTTTCGGTCTCGACTTTTTCCCCCCCCGTGGTCGCTTAGACTAACTTCTGAATCCTGATCAAAGAGTCCATCGACTTCAGGGCGCTCAGGGGAAAGACCAGCCTCCTTTGGAGGACTTCTGAAAGCAATTTTCGAGAAGCAGTACGGTATGGCCCCACAGCTGACCACCTTCGAATGCCTACCCTTACTGATACCCTGCTCTTGGAGGCCAAACGACCCGGCTGTCTGCCTATCCTCCATTAATGACAATTCCTCGGAATCTTCCAAAAAATCATTGCTAATTAAATAGGGCTGCCGACCCTTCTTCTTTTGAACTTCCTTACCCTGTCTCCTAGTATAATATTTAGCACAAAAACTGTCTCTTACTTCTTTTACCGAGAGGGGGATAGGGGGAGACCTAGAGGTAGCCCTTGTGAGGCTCAAATCCTTAGACACCTCTGTATTCCTAAGTGAACTCTCTTCCTCGGGACCCGCGCGGCTCATTAACTCCTCTTGGAAGTTGAGACGGCAAAAAGGAGAGGAGGGGACAAATCCTCGGTCCACACAATCCGACGCCCCCACCTGAACATTTACTGCTGAGCCCCCCACTCCTGCCTTAACCACCCCATTTAATACCTCAGCCGCCTCATCTGCCAACGCCCCTTGGCCTTCCTGTTCACCGGAGACTACTGATCCTGCTCCAACTGGTCCGCGTCCGACCAGGACTTGTGAGGGGGTCGAGAACGCCGAATTCTTCTGAAGAAAGACAGCTCCCCCTGCTTCGCCTGCCACTAAGGAACCAGACTCGTCCCTTAAAACTTCCTTGATTCGGGCCAAATCAATCCGATTGTCAAAATCTTGCAAAAAGATGGGACCATGTGCAAAAACTGGAGGATTTCTGAATTCAACCTCCTCAAACGAAAGCCAAAAAGGGTCCAAGGTAGGGAAACCCACTTCAATAGTTGCCGACATAAATCCACAAATACTCTTCTTTACTTTGATCCTTGCTGCCTCCAAATTTGTGAGATTTAAGGTTTCCGACGCCACTTCTTCTAGTCCTCCAAAGTGAGCCCCAATGGCCTCGAACACCCCTCTGGACCAGAACTGAATAGGCAGATTCAACACTGACACCCAACCTCCATACCCCATAATGAACTCCGGCCTCCCATGACTGCCTAACGACCAAGTCTCCAACTTCACATACAAGTCTTCAACCTTCATCCATCTCCCTTTCCCTGCGGACCACAGGTTTTCTTTACCTTCGACCGCCTTCAGCAAAGCTTTGTCCGCCGACAGGGGATTTAACTGACACCTTACCTTAAAGTGGCTCTCCACCGCCTCTTTAACTTCTATCCACGAGGTATGCGCAAACAAACGAGATACAACCAACACGCTGGCAAAATCCAAGTTCAACACCTCCCTTTCTTTTTTAACCCAGAAAGAGGAAGGGCCCTTACCGATAATCCCTGCCTCGCTAGGCCCTGAAAGCGGCATCCTGCCAACCCCTTCCCCAGTCCAAACCTCCTTCTGTGGTGACCACACCCTATTTCTTGTCTTAATGCAATCTTCCAGCATTCCCCCAAACACCTTCCATCCATTCCCGTAAGTCCCCAAAGGGACCTGAAGGCATGCTCTTCCTCCCCAGGGAAACCAAACCACACACTGCACCGCCCCCTGAGACGAGCGCCGCAATCCAAAAAGGCCCAAAGTGCCATTCTCGTCCTTATACTTCTCCCTCACGGGCGAGGTGACCGGCTTACCAACCAAAGCCTTGAAAGACCCGGCGAACCAACATAAGTGCGGCCAAGTTAGGGGAATATGGACTCCCCTAGACTCATTTCTCACAACCAAAGACTCCCCCTCCTTCCGAATAGAGAAATCTTCCCCGTCGATCCTACAACTCTCCATTTCCTCCTCAACCATTTATTGATTTTCCTGCTAATTTAGCCCTTCTTTTAGTTTAAAAGAAGAAGAACCAATTGGGTGAGTGGCGATGGTCCCAAGATCAGCACAATGATTTAATGTATCTCAACCTCATTCTGTCCGTTTTTTGAGTCCATCTGTAATCTGAAGATTAATACCCACCCTTTTTATTTTAGTTTGGCTCCTTTTGTTGGACTGTCTTTTTGTACGCCCGGTACATTCTTCCATTCCTTCTCAAGAAAGTCATCGCTTATCAGAAACGAAATAGCCAAATCAGTAACCTCCAAATTCTGTAGTATTTAGATTTAAAAATTCTGTTTGCTTTATTTTTATGATCCTTCTCAAACAAAATTCTAAAGGACAAGATTGGTTTTCTCGTTCCTCGTCCTGGAAGAGTATTGACTCTTACATGAAATATAAGTATCATTTTTGGACAAGGAAACAAAGATTTTAATGAAAAGAGACTAATGCTCAAAATGCAAAATCCAAAGAGGAGAGAACTAAAAGGAAGAAAAAATAATACAAAGCCAAAATAACAGTACATGAAGGTTTTAAAATAGCTCATTCATCCATCATCTCAATTATGTAACCATTAAAACCTTCATGTATTTGAGACCATTTCTGCTTACAAAAGTCAAAGATTTAATATCAAACTAAAACAACATATAAGAGTTAATGACTTGACGCGTTTTTCCCATTTTGTGACAGAATTCTATTATACCTGGTGTAAACACGTCTCATATATGTAATAGCAGTTGCAACAACCCTGGAAAAATGTTTAGCGTTAGTCTCCTTTCATTATATCAATGAAATCTTTGTTGCCTTGTAAAAAAAAACAACCCTGGAAAATTGATTGAACACAATAACAATAACTTGTCGATGGAAATAATTTTATAAAAGTACAAAATGCATACAAGATCAAGGATAAATCTGCTCCCTGATAGAGCACATAAGCCAAGTGAATTTCCATTTGAACACGTGAACTAGTTCATGGAAATAGCTAAAATAACAATGAGGACGTGTTTATCATTTTTTTAAAGAAAAAAGGAAAAAGAAGTTGAATTAGTTAGGAAGTTGTGAAGATTATGTGGTTTGTAAAATGTTTAATTAGTTAGAAAGTTGTTTAGATGATGTGGTTGGTTAAGTAGCAAATAAATATTAAAAGAGAACCTCTTATTTTTAGGGAAGTTAGATAACTAACCCTAGATTTAGTCTTTCTCCTGTAACTTATAAATAGTGTCTCCATCCACCCATCATTGATAAAGTGACGGGACTAAAATGAAGTTTACTCTCCCCTCTCTTTGTGCTCGCGTGTGTCTCTAAGGGGGCATTTTACCCCTGAGTTCAATTAAGTTGAGTTGGGGTTTAAACCCAACCTACCTTTTGCATATGGAGAAATTAGCTCCCCATAAAAAAAAACAAAACAAAACAAAAAACTCAACTCTACAAACTTGCTATAGTGTTAGGATATTAACTTCACCGACTTGTACAGTAAGCCTATTAACATATTTTATCACTATCTGTCCAACGATTGGCGGCCACCGCCGACAACCAACGATCACCTTATATGACTAGCAGCCACCTTCAATGACCTTCTCCAGCGACTGACGACCACCACTAGCAACCTCCTCCGACTACCGACGGGCATATGCGATAACTAACGACTACTGGCGACTACCTTTTTTGATGATTGAAGGCAATCGTTGGAGACCCCATATTTGACAATTAGTGGTACCTTCTTCTGCGACTATCGTCGATAACAATTTCCAGCAACCGACGACACTTCCATGGTTCAAAATAATATGAAGTGCACATATACTTAGTTGGTTTGACTCACTGCTCCAACAATCTTTCTTCAAACTTACGAACTCGACTCATTGTTGGCCATTACTCCATAATTATGTTTTGTGAATCATGTAAATAGGCCCTTGATGACATATTGATATATATATATATTTTTTTTATGAAATACCGAACTTTCATTGAGATAAAAATGAAAGAATTCACGGGCGTACAAAAAAAGAAGCCCACAAAAAAATGGGGAGCCAACTATAAAGAGGGGCTCCAATCAAGCAAAATAAAATTTAGAGAATAATTACAAAAGAACCCCGACACCGAGGCCCAAAGAGGAACAGAGAATCTAATAAGGGACCACACTTCCAATGGATGGCTCTCTTTTTCCCTAAAGATTCTATTGTTTCTCTCCCGCCACAGAATCCACAAAATAGCACAAATCCCGGCCTGCCACAAAAAAAAGTCTTTCTCCCGAAAAGGAGAATTGCAAACAAGTAACCAACAAGACAAAAGTTGAATTGTTGAAAGAAATAACTCCAAATAACTCGTGCAAAGTCAGCTCCAAAGAATGTGATCCAAGTTCTCGTTTGCCCTCCTGCAAAGAATACAACAGAATGGCCCAACCAAGGGAGACTCCCTAGCCAACAATCGATTCTAAGTATTCACTTCCGTGCCAAACCTGCCAAACAAAAAACTTAACCTTCTTCGGGACCTTCACCTTCCACAGGGAGGAGAATAAAGAAGCACGCAACGCGACAGGGCTCACCAGACAATGAAAGAATGAGCTACACGAAAAGCCTCTAGAAGGAGAGGGGGTCCAAAGGCGGGCATCCCTCCGATGAGGGTAGAGCCGACATTGATTGCGCAAACACAATAAAGATATAACTTCGATCGTTTCCCTATTGGTCAAAGCACGACTGAACCCAAGGGAAGGAGACAGAGTGACAACATGCGCAGATGAAGGGCTCAGTGTTTTCAAGGCGACCCTAGGCGCACGCCTAAGGCGATAGGCGAAGCGACCTTGGGTCATTGCGCCTTGAAGGTAGCTAGGGCGAGTGCCTTCAACCAAGCGCTTGCCTAATTGCACCTTTTGTTGCCTTGACTCGCCTTTACCATATGTGAAGAGCGCCTGCCCTTTTTTAATAATATTTTAGAATATGGGAGAAATAAAGGAGTCAAGAGGAGGAAAAGAAAATTCGAAAGAGAAGAAGTATAGAAAAAATAAAAGAATAAAAAGAAGAGAAGAGAAGAGCAGCAAGAAGGAGAAGAAAAGACAGAGGAGAAGAAGTATATAAAAAAGAAAAGAAGAAAAAGAAAAAAAGAAGAAAAGACAAGGTAAAGAAGAGCAGAGAAGGAAAAGCGAAAGAAAAGTATAGAAAAAGGAGAGACATTGATTCTATATTCAGGGTAGAAGAAGAGTCATCCTAAGGCAATATTCCTAATCAAAAAACAGTTTTAAGTAGTTTTAAATAGGGATGGTTGCATGAAATTGCCATCTGGCAATTTCCTCCCATTAATACAACGGTGTATATTTAAAAGTTGCATGTTCATACCACTTTTTAAGCAAATAAAAGAAATTTATCTATATATATCTACCATTTCTAAACTTGGTTAGTTAATTTTTTGAAATATCAAATGATTTTGTAATATTTTATACTTTTAGAATTGAGTATTTATTATTATTTGTCATCTATAACTATAATAGTCAATAGATAATATTTATTCATTATTTTATTAAGCACGTCTTGTTTCATTCAAGCGACGCCTTTTTGTCGCCTCTCGCCTTGAGGAGATTAAAAAACTTGTCGCCTTAAAGCGCGCCTTGCGCTTTGAAAACACTGGAAGGGCTAGAAAAAATCGAAGCTACCGAGTGGTTTTTTAAAGTGGACAAATGATATAAATGAGGATACAAGGAACAAAGAGGTCTATTGCCATCTCAGATGGCAATATTCCTACTCAAAAGACAGTTTTAAGAAGTTTTAAATAGGGATGGTTGCATGAAATTGCCATATGGCAATTTCCTCCCATTAATACAACGGTGTATATTTAAAAGTTGCATGTTCATACCACTTAATAAGCATATAAAAGAAATTTATCTCTATATATCTACCATTTCTAAACTTGGTTAGTTATTTTTTTGAAATATCAAATGATTTTGTAATATTTTATACTTTTAGAATTGAGTATTTATTATTATTTGTCATCTATAACTATAATAGATAATATTTATTCATTATTTTATTAAGCACGCCTTGCTTCATTCAGGCGACGCCTTTTTGTCGCCTCTCACCTTGAGGCGATTAAAAAACTTGTTGCCTTAGGGTGCGCCTTGCGCTTTGAAAACACTGGAAGGGCTAGAAAAAATCGAAGCTACCGAGTGGTTTTTTTAAAGTGGACAAATGATATAAATGAGGATACAAGGAACAAAGAGGTCTATCCCCCACCTAATGGTCTTCCCAAAAATAAATGTCCCTCCCATTTCCCACCACACAGCGAACAAAATGCGAAAAAACAGGGAACTCAGACGAAATCTCTTTCCACGGATTCCTAGAAGTGCCAAGAACTCCACCAAAAGTCAACTCGAAGGGATGAGGGTCATACTTGCTTACAATAATCCTGTGCCAAAGGGTATTGGGTTCATGATGGAATCACCATAACAATTTAGCTTAAAAGGGCCTTGTTTCTTGCCCTTAAATTACCAATCCCTAACCCCCCTCCCCCGCCTCGGATGAAGTGGCTTAGAGACCACCTCCCAATTTACAAGATGCAAGCTTTTACCTTCATCTATCCCTTCCCAAAGGAAATCCCTCATGAGCTTCTCAATCCCCTTACTAACAGAGCTCAGGATTCTAAAAAGAGCTATAAAGTACGTCGGAATGCTATTAATATTTTGTGAATATTCCACTACAACATGACACTAATATTGAAATATATTGTCGTTTCCTTGTCATCTTGAAAAAGTAAAATAATGGCATTCTCTTTTCCAAAGGTGTTCAATTTAGTACATGTGATTAAAAAAACATAAACAAACAAACAATGTTCCTAGCAAAAAAAAAAAAAGGAACACGTAATGGTCAATGTGCTTAAAAAAATTTCGTCATAATGAAAACCCTATGAAGACCCTATTAATAATCGAAAAATGTCATAATAAGTTCATCATTTGTAAGTTTCAAGGAAGCTCAATGTCTGTTTAGAAAATGAAACCATAGATTTCTATATTTTGATTGAAGTTCAATTTGTGTTTAAAAACAAAAACCAAAAAAAAACACACACACAAGTACATTGTTTTTTTTCCATTTATAAATTGTTAAGTGTTGTTATAAAGAATGCAACATTTGATTTCTATAAATTGAAAGAAGTTTAATGTGTAACAAAAAGAGAAATGTTACATTGACTATAGTTTGGAGGAAGTCAATTTAAAAAAAAAAAAAAAAGACAAAGAATGATGTTTTTCTTTTATAGAAAAAATCAATGTTGAAATATATTGTTGTTTTGAAGTGGACATCTGAATTCAGTGTTGGAAAGTTGGGAAAATATGTCTCTAGATGCATGATTGGAAAAAATAAAAAATTAAGAAAACAAAAATAGCACACTAAAAACTAGTCCACTTCGGGTTACAAAAAAACTACCCCAGATACCTCTGATAACTCAACTCAACTTTGCATCCCAAACCCAGACTCTTTGACTCAACTCAATCCAACTTTGCACCCTAAACACAGACTTCTGAACTTACTGACAAACTAACAATAATCAACTCAACTCAACTTTGCGCGCCAAATGCCCCCTTATTTTTGGTATCAGGGCGAGGTTTGAATTGACACAAGAATGGTTTAAACAACCATGATGACATGGACAAGGATGGGATTCCGAGGGATCAAATAAGACTTTGGATCCCCTCTTTATAAGCACGACCACAGCACCTCAGACCTTGCTCCCTTCGATCTCTGATAATGCTTCACTCCAAATTACCTTACCAAAACTCAACGGCAAAAATTTCCTGCAATGGTCCCAGTAACCCTCCTTGTTCTTCGTGACCAAAGCTGTCTAGGTTACATCAATAGTACAACTGCAAAACCTAATGAAGCCGATCCTTTTTTACCCACGTGGGATGCTCAAAACTCGAAGGTCATGGCATGGCTCATCAACTTGATGGAGGAAGAAATTAAAGAATCATTCCTCTTCTACCCTACTAAAAAGGATCTCTAGAATGTCCTTACCATGACCTTCTCTAATTGGAATAACTCAAACCAATTGTTTGAATTACGCAATAAGGCTCGCTTTCTTTGACAAGGCAACTCTGATGTCACTCAATACTACAACTCTTTACACCACTTATGGGTTGAACTTGATCTCTTTCTCAATCTTGAATGGGAGAATCCACAGGATGCAAAACGTTTTCGCAAACACATTGAGAAGGAGAGATTATTATTTTTTTTGCAGGTCTTCATCTGACATTAGATGATGTGTGTGGTCGCCTGATAGCACTAATTTAGTGTTATATTTACGCCTAATTCTAGCTAGTCTTTATCCTATTCTTGTATGCTTCTATGTCGTTTTATGGATAATTCCTAGAAATTGTATGCCTTTATGCCATTTTATGGTTGGTTTCAGGAAACCGAGTAATTAGGAGCAAGAAGATATATTTTGGTAGTAAAATGGAGGTTTTGGATGCATTTTGGGACGTGTGATAGTTGGTTGTGTTGCAAATGCTGAGGGGACGGCGTTGCAACGCCATAATACGTGTGCACAACGGCTTTTACAGTGTAGCGTTGCAACGCTGCTGCGAACTTGCTTAAGTTCTCCATTTTTGCTGCGAAAAAAAAAGCAGGCCAGATTAGGGTTTAGACCATTTGCGGTTCCCTACTCCTTAATAGACTTGTGGGTGCTCGAGAGACGTGGTCAGGGGCAGAGATCGAGGCTCAAGAGCACAGGATTCAACTCAGGAGATGAGGATTCGGGTGTCGACAGTCTAGTTGTTTCCCTTCCATTTTCTCCGGTGTGTACATGTTGTAAACAATAGGAACTTGTGCTTTTGTTGAATAAGATTGGGCTAATGTTGTATTTAGAGTATTGAGCACGTTTTAGGTTTGATTTAGTGATTGTATTAAGACTTTGCATTGTCTAATTCAATTGTAAACCTAAGTGTGTTCGATTTCTCTAAATTCTCCTTTATCAGTACTCCTCTCATTTATCTTTATTGCTTTCTAGGTTAGATTTACTTTCCTATATTTTAGTCCTCTAAACTAAAGCAAAGTGATAGTTATTCACGATAGCTAGCTGAGTGAAAACTAATCCATGCGGATTCGATACTCGGTATTCCAATACCATTTTATATTACTTCGATTGTGTGCGCTTGCGCGTAGCCATTAAGTTTTTTCTTGGCATGAAACCAATTCGAAAGATTGACGAAATCTTCGTCGAAGTTTGTTGGGAGAAAAGTCGCAAATGCGTGATGACGGGTGACTCCACCACAAAACCCACGCCTCCTATGCCAAAACATGTTGCCTTGGTTGCACAGGGATCGTCGCCACTATCGCGATTCACTCGCCAAAACAACCTTTGGTGTGAGCTTTGCACGCGCACAAACCACACCAAAGATCGGTGTTGGGAGCTTCACGGTCGTCCACAACCACAAAACTAATCAAGGGAGTCTTGGTCTCCTCCTCGAAATAACTCCTCAAGCTATCAAATGGGCTACTGTACATCTATTTCAACTCCTCAGACACCAACCTCCACACTCTTGCCACTATCGAAGGCACAAATAGAGCAACTTTATCATTTATTGACTCCACCAACCAATTTCAACCCTTCGTCTAGTTTTGTTGCTCAACGAGGTATTTTTAGTGCAACTTTAATGGGTTTGCAACATCTCGGTCGGTAGATTTTAGATTGGGGAGCAACTGACCGTATGACAGACTTTGGTGATATGTTTAGTATTCACTTAACTTGAGTCAAACACATGTCAAGCTTGCAGATGGGTCATCAGCTGTTATTGAGGGCTTTGGGTATGTTGTTTTTAGCCCAAATATTACATCGCATTCAGTTCTCCATGTGCCTAAACTGTGTTCCAATATTCTTTCGATAACACAAGAAAGTTTATCTCCATCGTCTGCTTCTACAAAAGATGTTTCCTAGACATCTTCTTCTTGGTCACCGGCTTCAATATCCTCAGCTTCTCTTATGGTTAATGTCTTTCTTTGAGGGCATTCATTGGATAAATGTCCTTGCTGACCACATCGGAAGCACTTTTCCGAAGTCGACCTACCATATGCATTGACAACCTTTTTTGCTTTGTTTTCAAGGTCTTTGCTATTATCGACTTTACTGGTTGTATCCTTTTTGCCTTTGTTTACACCAAAAGAAGATGATCCTTGGGAGATGTTTCTTTGTGGTTCACTAAAATTCCTTTTGAATTCGATGCCTACCCCATGATGGCTTCTTTTTTATTTGTCCCCTGCAGTCTTTTTTTTTTTTTTGAAGAAGATAACAAGATTTTATTGAAAAAATGAAATGAGACTAATGCTCAAAGTAATGCTCAAAGTACAAATTCCAATAGAGAGAAGAAACCATTCAAAAATAAAGAGAGGACAAGAGAGAAAACAACACCTCTTCCAAGAACAAACCAAAAGAAAGAGAATAATAATGTTGGATTTTCTGTGTATCTTTGATAATAATGTGTATTATTTGTATTTTTATTATTTATACCTGTAATATTCTTTTTCCTTATTGATAGATATTTTCCTTATTAGTAGATATTAGTAGATGGTCTCTCTCCTATATAAGAAGACCTTGTATCTTGATTAAGTAAGAAGAAATACAATATATCTATTTCTCTTCTAAATTCAAGTTGGTATCAGAGCAGGAAAAAAAAAAGAAAAAAAAAACCCTAGCCGCCGCCGCTATAGTAACCCTAGCCGCTAAACCGTCGGAACCCTAGCCATCGTCTTTCAAACGAGGCACCTTACTTCCGGTCGGAGTATCAAGGTTACGGTCAGCTGTAAAAGAAGAAAACGAACAGACCGTGGGTTTTCGCGCAGCAGGCCGTGGGTCTTCGTCTTCGCCAACTGATCTGGCGCACATCTTCATCTCTGTTCGTCTTCGTCTGAGTTGATACGGCTTCTCAGCGGTGGCAAGGTGCGGCGATTAAGCCACTTGTTGCTTCCATTGCTACGGGTATCATTCTGTGAGTTGTTCCGGTGCCGTCTGGTGTTTCTCGAAACGCCTGGCAATTGCTCGCGATTTTCCTTGCTACGATTGTTGGAATTATTACTCAGCCATTGCCTCTTGGTGTTGTTGCTTTGCTCGGACTTGGCGCCTCCGTTCTCACTAAAACCCTAAGACGAAAAAAAAAACACAAGAAGCTACAAGAAGCCTCCACACTCCTCAGGTTCTGCCGATTCGTGGGTTCTGCAGCGTGGGTCTTCTACCGTTCACGCTAAAGTTCACGACTCCGCCGTCTTCCTCAGTTTGGTCCGATTTATTTTTTGGCATTTATTCGGGCAGTACAACAGTGAAAATTGGTTTGGTATTGGTTTATTTTTCAGCTTCTTAATTGAGTTGTTTTTACTAATGTCTAAATTGATTGTTGAAATGACTCAGAAATATAGCACAAGTGAGTATGGGTTGTTCGATAATACAACCATTAACTCAAGGCCATTTAGAAAAGAGCAAGTTGATCAATCTTTGAAACTGCTGCAAACCGATTTATCATCTGGTAATCTTTGTGTTTCTTTGGCACAAATAGGTAACTGTCCTCAAGCCTTTTCTTGTAATAATTCATCTCCATGGATTATTGATTCTGGAGCATCCGATCACATGACTAGTTCTTCTCAATTGTTTGATTCTTATTCTCTTTCCTATAAAAATGAAAAAAATTAGAATTGCAGATGGTAGTTTCTCTTCTATTGCAGAAAAGGAACCATTAAATTGAATGATAGCCTTTTCCCTACTGATCTGTCCTCCATGTTCCTAAACTAGCATGTAACCTCTTATCTCATTAGTAAACTTTGTAGAGATTCTAACTGTCATGTCACTTTCTTTGAATCTCATTGTATTTTTCAGCATCAAGACTCGGGAAAGAAAATTGGGTGTGCAAGGATGCTTGATGGTCTCTACTACTTTGATGAAGGTCCTTTTAGTAATAAAGTAACTGGGGTCTTAGTAGTATTAGTTCTCTCTCTATTCATGAGCAAGTCTTACTTTGGCATCATAGGTTAGGACACCCCAATTTCTTCTATCTCAAACATTTATTTCCAAATTTATTCAAAAATGTTGATTGCTCTCTTTTCATTGTGAAAGTTGTATCTTCGCAAAAACCATCGATCCACATATTTACCAAAATCTTACAAAGCCTCTAAACCCGTTTCACGTAATACATAGCGATGTTTGGGGTCCTACTAAGATTATGACTCATAGTGGTAAGAAATGGTTTGTCACTTTCATTGATGACCACACACGTCTATCTTGGGTCTATTTAATGCAAAAAAAAATCGAGGTGAAAGATCTTTTCATACACTTTTATAATATGATTGAAACTCAATTTCAAACTAAAATCGAGTATTTTACACTCGACAATGGATTTGAATATTTCAATGAATACACGAATGATTTTTAAAGGATAAAGGCATTTTACACCAATCTACGTGTCGAGATACTCCTCAACAAAATGGAATTGCTGAATGGAAAAATAGATATTTACTTGAAGTTGCACATGCCATAATGTTTTCTATGCATGTCCCTAAGTATTTATGGGGGGAAGCTGTACTTACGGCTACCTATTTGATAAATAGGATGCCTAGTAAAGTCTTGACTTTTAGAACCCCCCTTGATTGCCTTAAAACTTTTTTTCCAACTAATCGTATACATTTTGATTTACCCATAAAAATATTTGGTTGCATTGCATACGTTCACATACCCAATGTTTTCGATCAAAACTTGATCATAGGGCTATTAAATGCATTTTTTGGGCTATGCTTCAAACCAAAAAAGGGGTATAAATGTTTTGATCCTCAAAAAAAAAAAAAGTTTTATGTGAGTATGGATGTTTCTTTTTTAGAAAAACAACCATATTTTAACCAAAATTCTCTTCAGGGGGAGAAATCAGAGATAGAAGATAATTTTTGGGAAACATCTGAATCCCTTCCTTGTGCCATCCATCGTGACTTGTGTGCCACTAGCCCTTCGATGTCAAACATAGAAACTTCTCATTCAGGGGGAGAAATACCACAAAATGACTCTACGTCAAATTCACGAGTTAAAATTTTATACTAGAAGGGCGATCAATCAAAAGAACCAAGACCAAAGAGTTGACCCGACACAAATCCAATTTGAAGTTCTGGAAAATGATGCTGAAAATTCATCTCCTATTGTCAATGATGAAAGGTCTAGTAATCCCGCTCCTATTCCTAATTTGTCAAATGTTCAAAATACCTTACCTATCATTTCTGATCTTGATGTTCCTATTGCTATTAGGAAAGGTACTCGAACTTGTACTAAATATCCCATTGCAAACTATATCTCTTATGAAAAATTGTCAAATAGTCATAAAGTCTTTACCTCTAGGATAGACAACTTATTTGTTCCAAAGAACATACAAGAAGCCCTAGATGATCCAAATTGGAAATTAGCAGTCATGGAAGAGATGAATGCTTTGAAACAAAGTGGTACTTGGGAAATATGAGACTTGCCAAAAGATAAGAAGAGCGAGTGGGATGCAAATGGGTGTTTATTGTAAAGTGGAATGTTGTGGCTCTGTTGAAAGATACAAGGCCCGATTAGTAGCAAAAGGTTTCACTCAAACCTATGGAATTGATTATCGAGGAGACTTTTGCTCCAGGTTGCAAAAATCAACTCTATCGTAATTCTTTTGTCTCTTGCAAACTAATTTAGATTGGTCACTTCATCAACTAGATGTTAAGAATGTTTTTCTCAATGGTGATTTAGAGGAGGAGGTATTCATGAGTCTACCACTGGGTTTTGAAATAGAACTTGGAAATAATAAAGTCTGTCAGAGTGAAAAAATCTCTATATGGTCTCAAACAGATCTCCAAGAGCTTGGTTTGAACGTTTTGGAAAGGCAATCACTAGTTATGGATACCTTCAAAGTCAAGCGGACCATACCATTTTCTACAAACACGCTGAAAATAGTAAAATTGCTATTTTAATTGTTTATGTTGGTGATATTATTCTCACAGAAATGATGAAGAAGGCTTGACTGATCTTAAGGAAAAACTTGCAAGGGAGTTTTGGATCAAAGATTTGGGAGCCCTAAAGTATTTTTGGGGATGGAATTCGCAAGATCCAAGAAAGGTATCTTTGTTAATCAAAGGAAATATGTTATTGACTTACTTCAAGAGACAGTTTACTTGGTTGTCGAACAGCGAGAAACTCCTATCGAGCCAAATGTAAAGTTACAAGTCGCAAAAAGTTGAAGAGGTAAAGGACAAAGACAGATATCAAAGACTTGTGGGTAGACTAATCTATTTATCTCACACACGTCCGGATATAGTATTTGCAGTAAGTATGGTAAGTCAATTTATGCACTCGTCTGGACCTACTCATTTCGAAGCTGTGTATAGAATCTTGAGATATTTGAAAGGAACTCCAGGTAAAGGTATATTGTTTCAAAAACATGACCATCTTCAAGTTGAAGTGTATACTGATGCCGATTGGGCTGGAAGTCCTATCGATAGAAGATCTACACCAGGTTACCGTTCATTTGTTGGAGGAAATTCAGTTACATGGCGTAGTAAAAAACAAAATGTAGTAGCTTAAGTAGTGTTGAAAGCGGAATTTAGAGCCCTAGCACATGGAATTTGTGAAGGTATATGGATTGACAAACATCTGAGCTGAAATTGTCTCAAAAGACACCTATAAGAGTATATTGTGATAACAAAGTTGCCATTGCCATATCTCGTAATCCAGTTCTACATGACAGAACAAAGCATATAGAAGTTGACAAGCATTTTATAAAGGAGAAGATTGATGCAGGTGTGATATGCATATCGTACCTTCCAACGACAGAACAAACGGCTGATATGCTAACCAAAGGACTTTCAAAAGGACAATTCAATAAACTTATCAACAAGCTGGCTATGGAAGATATCTACAAACTAGCTTGAGGGGGAGTGTTGGATTTTCTGTGTATCTTTGATAATAATGTGTATTATTTGTATCTTTATTATTTATACCTGTAATATTCTTTTTCCTTATTGATAGATATTTTCCTTATTAGTAGATATTAGTAGATGGTCTCTCTCCTATATAAGAAGACCTTGTGTCTTGATTAAGTAAGAAGAAATACAATATATCTATTTCTCTTCTAAATTCAAGTAATAACCATAAAGTTACGAGAACCAACTAAAAAACAAAGACCAAAAGACTAAAGAGGCTGAAGAAAAGAAGCCAATAACGCCAGCAAGGGAGAACCCTCTAGATCGAAGCCCTCAAAGCGACCGCCCCTAAACACACCACCCTAACCTCCAACAACCATTAGCTAATCTTGGAACCGATCATAAACCCAAACAAAGCTACCAACTCCCAAAATTTCCATAACTAAGACAAACAGTGGGGGAACCTTCAAAAAGCCCCCAACCCTGCAACTACTTCAAATACCAACACCACAAAATAGACAACAAAAAGTCGTGGAGATCTCACCCAACTGAGCTAAACTCTTAAACGCTTCCTTCCAGATTTTGTTTTGAAACAAAACCAACTAGATCAACTCCATAAGGATTTAACCACATTATCAACCATTATCCCCAGTTTCGTTTCTTAAAACATAACCACTTCCGGACAAAGATTCAGAAGATACCTCTTAAGAGTAACTCTCTTTGAACCATCCCCCAACCCTCTTGTGTTCCACGGTAACACATTCATTGCAAATTTACCGAATTATCTCCTGCTACAATTACTCTGAATTGTAGCCCACTTGCCTTGATTTGATCACTAAAGCTAGACAACTCCACCGGGTAATCTACCACGATCTTCTCAAGATTTTCCTTTTTTCCCCTAAGGGAGATTGATGAGCTGCAGACTCAAAAACCCTTGTCAGGTTAATTACCGGAGAAAAAACCTTCGAAGTTTTATTCCCAACACTTCTCACCGAACCGATATCAATACTGCTTAGACTAATTTCAAAATCAGAATCAATTGCCAAACTTCGATTACCCTTTGGGGAAGATGGTGCTACATTAATACCCGAGTCTAGATCAGGTTGAAATGAGGTTTTAAAGAATGAAACCCTTTCGAACCAAGTTGGCATTTTTCAATTACAACCCCCGAGAGGTTCGGAGCATTATGAGCCCCTTGCTCAGAAAAGGAATCCATAGGGCAATGTTGATCAAAGCAAACTGTTTGTTCTAGAAAATCAGGGTAGACCTCCTCTAACCGAGCCGTTGAGCTCTTAGGTGTTATGCCTCCACGCTTCCTTGTGTAATACTTTCCACAAAAAGTGTCTTTTACTTCTTTAACACTAGAAGGAACACTATGGGAAAAAAGAGGCTCCTCAACATAACTCAAATTAATTCCATCATTAATTAATGATCGAGACTTCTCCCCTTCCAAATTACCCGAAAATGTCTCCTTAGAGGCACCCCCATTAAGATCAAAGGGGTTCTCTAAATTTTCCAGCGCATCACAAACCTTTGATACCCCGTTACCACCATTATTAAAGATCTCACTCCCCTGCCCCTCCGTTTTCTTTCCCCTGTCCAGACCCATAACCACATCATATTGAATTAACTGGCCTCCTTTACTTACTCCAAAGTTGTCAATCTCAACCCACCCAATTGTGACACCCCTATCCAAACCGCAACCCCTCCTATCCACATGTTGCCCAATAATCAACTTCTTTGTTTCCTCTGCCGTGGCCAATGAAAGGTCCTCATTACCGTTATTGCTAGATTCGATGCTTCCCAACAGAAGAAAGTCATTTGAAAGGACATGGTCAATCCTCTGCTCACTTCCTACAACAGCTCCTACCGAATACTCCTCTCCAATTCCAGCACCATCAACATAAATCGAAGTCTATTTAAGGACATGGGAGGAGATGTTCACAGATTCATCTTCCCATACCTGTAGAATCTTGGCGAAATCAATCGGATTAATAACATCTTTCAACACAAGGGTTCTGTCCAAACAACTAGGAGGGGCCAATTCTTCTAGAGCTTCAAAGCTTAGAAGAAACCTTCCACAAGAGGGATCTTCAACAAGGATGTTCGCCAGCCAAAAACCACAAAGGTTTGTGGTTACCTTAATTTTTGTCACTGATATATCCGTAAAGTTCAACGTTTCCAATGAAATGTCTTCAAGCCCCCCAAAATGCCATTCGATCGTCTCAAAAACTCTTTTCTTCCCGAGCCTTAAAGGTAAATTCTTAATTCCTATCCAGCCACCGTATCCTTTTATCACCGAGGGCAAACTGTGTGTTGTCATCCCATTTTTCCAATTTCAAATGAACACCCCCAACAACCTGCCATCTTCCGTCATTCAGAAACTGCTCTTCCTCCACAAAATTTTCAAAATCCTTCTCAAATAGAACAATAGCCTTGTCAGCCATGAAAGGGTTGATCTGCAATCGCCGCTTGAAGTAAGACTCCATTGTATTTTTAATAGAAACCCATTGCACATGTACGAACAGTTGATTAACCACCCAAATCCTAGAGAAATCAACTTTAACCACTTCATCATCCTTGCGAATCCAATACCCCTTATGGCACGAGTCCATCGGGTGATATCCCTTTTCCTCCAAATCCCTTCCTTTTTCAGCATAATCTATATCAATTGAGGGAGAAAACGACTGACCAAACGAGTGAATGAAATCTCCCAAAGAAGTCTCTAAAAACTGCCCATCCCATGGAGAAATCTCCCAAAGGAATTTTAAGCATTTTTCTAGCCCCCCCCGGCGGCCAGACCACCACCTCCGCAATCGATTCATACTTCGTTCTCACTTTGAACAAGCCCAAAGTAGCATTTTCATCCCTACACTTTCTTCTCAAGAAAAAATAATTTGGCTTCTCAGCTAGTTCGATAAAAAGCCCATAAATCCATTTCACCTGGATGGTAGTGAACCCGATCGGTGAATCTCAGAAACCTTCTTGAAATTCACCCGCGAGTCCTCCTTCCAAATACGAAAGCCTATCCCTTCAATACAGCAACTACCCTTCTCCATTTCAAACTAATTCAACCAGACCGCTAGGACAGGGGAAACTTTCGAATAGAGCGATCACACTCGAAAAAAGCACCGGAAGGCCAGGGACAGACGCAGCCAAGTCAAGAAGATGAATCGACTCAATTGAGGAAGAAGAGGAAGTTGAAACAGAGCCACCCTGGGGTCTCAATGAACGGGGGAGACTGACGGAGGACAGGGAGGAACGGGGAAATGGTGCGAGAGGGGAAGAAGAAGAAGAAGAGACAGAGAATGAAAGGGTTGAATGGTAGAAGGCGACCGGATGAGAGAAGAGGAGACGAAGAAAGAAGCAAAGAGGGAGGGGAG
The DNA here is from genome assembly GCA_036507285.1 of Trichosanthes cucumerina. Taxonomy (NCBI): domain Eukaryota; kingdom Viridiplantae; phylum Streptophyta; class Magnoliopsida; order Cucurbitales; family Cucurbitaceae; genus Trichosanthes; species Trichosanthes cucumerina. The sequence goes on along the minus strand of CM071842.1, from coordinate 31,498,308 downwards.
ACGGAAAACGAGAAGACGGCGGAACAGAAGGAAAAGACGAAGAAGCCAGAAAGACAAAACGACGAGGAGACGAAGGACGAAAGGGCTAGACAGAGGAAAGGGATGACAGAGGAAGACGGCGGAAACAAGGTCACTAAAGATCGGAGACATGGTCGGCGGTGAAGGGCGAGGAGATGCGGGAGGAAGAGAGACGGACGAGGAGAGAGAAGAGAAAAAAAACCCATCGTTCTTTTTTTCCCTGCAGTCTTCTTCTTTATGCTTTTCCACTCTATAGGATGGGGAAATGGCATAAAGAAGGTAACATATAGGTTGTAGTCGGACCTTTTTTCGAATGTCTTCTCAGAGTCCATCAATATATCTTGCAATTCTCTGATTTTCCATTTCTACAAGGTTGTTGCTAGCCTACTATATTGCACAAAATATTCAGCCACCGATCTTGCTCCTTGTTGACGACAGTGTTGGAACTGATTGTATAATAATTTGTTCATAATCGACGGGCAAAAAATGAGCCTTCATCAATCGCAACATATTAGGCCAAGTTCGTATAGGTTGCTTTCCATATCTTCGTCGATTCATCCTTAATTGATCCCAACATGCAGTTGCACCTCCTTTCAAATTGTAAGCTCCTAGTTTAACCTTTTTATCCTCATTTGTGTTCGTATAATCAAAGAAGGTTTCTACATCTTTGATCCAATCAAGAAAAGACTCCACATCAAGTTTCCCATTGAATGTTAGATAAATCATCCTTCATCTTGTAGTCATTTGCATAAAAAGATCGATACTGAGGTTGCCATCGTCCTGGTTGCCCCTGGTGTTGGTATTGAGGTTGTGTTTGCCAATGTATCCGTGGATCTGGAGGATAACAAGGGTGATGCGAGTTTATTTCATCTTTCTGCAGGAATTGATAAATTGGTTGAAGTAATGATTCATCTTCTCCGCTGGAACTATCCCAATCTAATTGCCCCTATCCTTCCCACCTCTTTTTTGGATTCTTGAATTGATGAGGGAAAGTTCTTAGTAGTTCTTGATGAACAAATGGGCGTTCTTGAACCTTTCTTGCATCTTGTGTCTGGTCATTTGGTGGAGCGACAGAGCTTCCATCTTTTCTTCCTTCCTCTTTACCAACATTTTATGGATCAAAGAAGTTTGTTTTCTCCAGATGCGTTGCAATAGATCCTATGAATTGCTGCATATTGCACATTGTGGTCTTTATCTCTTCAATTGACCCTTCAATTGTTGCTATTTTTTGTGAAAGAGTTCTACGAAATCGATGTTTCTTTTTTTTTTTTTTGACAAGACAACAAAGATTTCATTGAAATAATGAAAGGAGACTAACGCTCCAAGTACAAATCTTACCGCGAAAAAAAAAAAAAACAATCAGACCAAAACAAAGCAAAGACCAAAGAGACAAAGGGAAACCTCAAAAATTCCAACAAAACAACATCAACAAATGACAACCGAAGCGAAAGAAACAAGAAGGAACCAAAGAAGTCACACCTAACCACAACAAAACCAAACAATAATAGAACTAACTCAAAAACCAACCGAATCCTACCAAGACAAACCGCTCAGAGAAACCGACCAAAGAACTACCTCAACAACCAACCAACAAAAGCACAGAACAAAACACCCAAGCACTGTCTAACTGCAAAACGAACGAACTACTGGGGACAAACACCGACACAAACACACAAGCTCCAAAAAGACTTGATACTTAAATTCAAAATAAAGCCAACTTTAATTCCTGAAACAACACCCCAATCGAACATAATCTTCAGTCCAACCAACTTAGAAACACCCCCCAAACCATCCCGCTTAACGAGAGAGAATTCAATGAGTCAAAGCAACCTCAGAAGTAGGCAATTCCTCTAAACTGCAAACCACTAGCTTTGATTAACGATTCAAAATTACTTAGTTCAGGAGGCACGACTGGATCTGCAAGAGGTGCCAAACAGACCTTTTCCACCAACTTTGGACTACCTGGGGAATCAAACAACCTAGCCAGATTGATAATAGGTGGATCCACCCTCAAATCTTTAGTTAAGGAGAAGCAATTGGATCCTAACTCTGGGTTGCTCAAACTAACCACTGAATCCACCACCGAGTCAAGATCAGCCAAAGGGGAGAATCCACCATCATCTTTAGGAGCTGGCATAGAATGCTGAAAAGAAGCTTTAAACAAAGAAACTCCCTTAGGACCAACCTGACATTCCTCAATGGTAAAGGAAGGAATGCTTGAAACCTCTTTGGCAAAAGCCCTAGCACTAGGTAGATCCAGTTGAATGGTTTGAACCGTGTCATCGCCAGTTACTCGAATGTTCTTCTTTCTCGCCATTGAGGTCTCGGTCTACGAAGGAGTTTTGATACCAATTTGATGTATTATCAAAAGTTCATTGAATTAATGAAAATAAGCTAATGATCAAATACAAACTCCATAAAGGAGAGAACCAAAAAGAAGAGAAATGAATACAAAGCACAAAAGCAAGCCAATTCGAACTAATATCATAACCAAAAAAACCATCAAGAGATAAGGAAGGATCCACCCTAAAGAGACTTTGGAGAAGAAACGAATAGCTAGAGAACCCAAAAAGACACAGCACAACAATATCTCATAAATTGTTGGTGAAAATGCAGCTAACAGATCAATGGACCAATAACTAGAAACCAGCTTCAAAATATCCTTAAAAAACAAAACCCCAAAAAAAATTCTGAAACTCCACAATCTCATCAACTTGAAGACATTTGCAATTAAACACCCGAAAGCTACCAAAAATCTCCAGGAACTTTTCCAAGCTTTTTGAATTCTCCAGCCAACGACCAAAGAAGCTCTAGACTACAGATTACTCCACAACCAATATGTTGAGCACCCCCAACTCCAAAAGAGAGTATCGATGTCACAAACCAGACAACATTGTCTTCTTGCTCAAGTCACAACTATAATCATACAACTACGACCGCTCAATTTTTTTTAATTTGATCGAATCATTGAGATGATTATAGCTTCCTTCTCTCTCCCATAAAAACCGATGCCTTTACATGCATAAGGAGACAAATCCAAAATCAGAAGGATGGGAGCCACTTAGAATCAGACTCATTGCATGAACCATAGGAACTTCAACTTCACCTTCAAGCACATGCTTTCTTCATCGACCTTCCTTTCTTCCTTCTCACACCAAACTAAATCTATGAACAACAGCAAATGTCCATTTTTATTTCTTGAAATATCACCACACCAGGAAACAATTTCTACAAATACTTCTTCAAACTAACTCTTTTAGAACCATTTCTCATACCCCCTATCTCAGGAAATTATCATCAATGAGTCGATTCAGGAAGAGAAGAAGGAACGATCTCACGAAATTGTAAGCAACTAACCTTGATTGCAGAGGCAAACTTATTCAAATCCGAGGGAGGTTGTACATAAGAACATTATTAGGACCACCCAACTTATTATCAGAGGCAGAAACTGATACCTTAGAAGGTGACGCAGAAGATTGAAAAAAAGAATCTAAGTTTACAATTGGAAAATCAACGGCTAAAACCTCATCAACTTGAGAGCAACAATGCTGGTTATCACCTTTAGGACTGCCTAAACGCACCTTAGAATCAACATTCGAGTCTTCCAACACCAATGGGAACAGAAATATTCTCCTTTTTTACTGATTTGCCGGTTACTTATTGATCCTTCATTAGTTCCAAGATCTAGTCTTGTGTGGATTATTGGGTTAAAAGCTCTATTATCAGAACTTCAATAACAAAGAATTCAAAGTTTTTTAAAGCCAGAATGCAACCTTGGTACGTTCATTTTGATCCAGGTTGTTTATAGACTTCCTCTTGGTGCACTTTTTCTGAGCCTTTTGCTGGTTTTTATTTACCGGATTTTTGCTCTATTTGGCATACTTTTTTTCTTCCGTTGTAATTGTTTTTAATTTTGTTTCTCTTCTGTTTTGTTGGTTGTTTTCACCACTTTTAGGAGTTTGTATCTTGAGCAATAGTCTCTTTTCATTTTATCAATGAAAAGTTTCGTTTCTTGATTTTAAAAAACGAATATGAAGGGTCATTAGCAATTAATGAATCTGGCTTCTAAAGAAAAGAAAGAATTCAAAGTTTTTTAAAGCCAAAATGCAACCTTGGTAAGTTCATTTTGATTCAGCTTGTTTATAGACTTCCTCATGGTGCACTTTTTCTAAGCCTTTTGCTGGTTTTTATTTACCGGTTTTTTTTCTCTATTTGGCATACTTTTTTTGTTCCGTTGTAATTGTTTTTTAATTTTGTTTCTCTTCTGTTTTGTTGGTTGTTTTCACCCCTTTTAGGAGTTTGTATCTTGAGCAATAGTCTCTTTTCTCTCTTTTTTTTTTTTGACAAGATAACAAGAAAATTTTATTGAAATAATGAAAGAGCGAGGAGCTCAGCAAAGGCACAAACAAGAAAGAGCACATAAAGAGAAGCCAATGAGCACAAGCAATACAAAGACCACGAGACCTCAAGTAAGCACTCTACAGATAAGACAAAAAACAAGGCCCAAGAAAAATACAAATCAGACACAGAGTAACCCGCAAAATCTTTGGAAAGAACACACCAAGAAGAAGCCTTTTGCCGAGCCAAATCAAAACGCACATAGTCACACCCAAAGAACAAATGATAAGAAGTTTCGGCAGCTTTGAAACATAGAAAACAAAGAGAGGGTTGCAACACCGGAGAAGGCAACTTTCTTTGCAGAATCGCAGTCGTATTCAACTTCCCCCTGACCATAATCCATAACAAAACATTGACACGCCTAGGGCATAAAGAGCACCACAGGGCACGAATAAGACCCCTCTCCAAAGTCACCCGCGACTCCTGATTCTTTGGTCATTCTTCTTTGAGGCAACCGTTCATGGACCCAACTGACTAGAATAAATTAACAACTCCTCCCATACACCGAGGCCCTTCACCGTAATAAGATAGAGAACACCATTTATCCAACCAAATTTCCTCTCTTGATAATGATTAGGCACATAACAATTAGAAATCCAAAAGGATTTATCCCCGCATAATTAGCATCCCTCCTGATCAACCATAAGCTTCAACATGCACCCAACCTATATCTCTTGGACTCCATAAGGACTTAATCACCTTATCATCTATTAATCTCAACTTTGTTTCTTGAATAAACACCACATCTTGGCATAATTTTTGAAGAAACTGTTTAAGGCTAACTCGCTTTGAACCGTCACTCAATCCTCTCGTATTCCATGATAATATTTTCATTGCAAAGGAACATAATTACCTTCTGCTACAATTTCTTTAAATCGTAGCCCACTTGCTTTGATTAAATCACTAAACCGAGACAAATCAACAGGACAATCAAACATCATCTTCTCATTCTTCTCATTCTTATCCCCCAAAGAAGGTTGATGAGCTGCAGAATTAAATAAATCAACCAAATTAATTACTGGAGAAAGGTCCTCCAACACCTTATTTCCTAAACTTCTTACCGAGCCTATAATCGGACTGCTTAGTTGACCTCGGAGTCATATTCAAATGCGGAATTATGACCAACCACCGGAGATGTAGAGGTTTCTTTTCGGATAGCATCTAAATTTGGTTGAAACGAAGCTTTAAAAAACGAAACCCCCTTTGGCCCAAGTTGACATTCTTCAATGGCAAAAACCGAAGCATTGAGAGGTTTATTAGAGCTTGCTTGTGGACATGGCATCAATGTGTTATTATATTGCACAAACCTATCAGATTGCTCCAAGAAATTCGGGAAAACATCCTCCACTAGATTCTCAGTTCCTCTTGCTAAACTTCGACCGCTTTTTCTAGAATAATACTTCCCACAGAAGGCGTCCTTGACTTCTTTAACACTATTAGGCTCAAGAGAAGAGAAAAGAGAATCTTCAATCTCCTTTCCTTTTGAGTAATGGATCATCCGAAATCAGTGGTTGCTTTTCAATCCTCTGAGAATTATTTAACAATAACCCTTCCAAGTTATCAACCAAGTCGCGTGTAGAACACCCCTTCAATTCCCCCTTATCGCAACCATTAAAATTCAATGTATCGCACACCTTCACAACTTCATTTAAAACCGCCTTGGGATTCGATGAGACACCATTAATGTCCTCATCACACTCTGCATTATCCAGACCGAAAACATCCCCCAAAGCATTCTGATCCCCCATGTTATTAAGAGAAGTCCCATTTGAAGATAAAGAGCCTCCCAAACTCCCATTGATAACAGGACAATCCAAAGCCTCCCTACATGACTGTTGCAAATCTTCCCCCAGCTCGTCCTTTATGACTTGATGAATTCTAAGCAACTCAATCGGATTGGAAACATCCTTCAAAACAAAGGAGTCAAACAGTCTTCTAGGCTTATCGTTAATCTCCATATCTTCAAATTTAAGCAAAAACTTCCCAGAGAGCGGATCATCAATCGGAATAGAGGCTGGACAAAAATCACAGAGTTGTAGACAAATCAATGAAATTCAATGTATCCGAAGGAATGTCTTCCAGTCCACCAAAGTACGCGTGAATTTCCTCAAACACGTTTCTCTTCCAAAGCCTTAAAGGTAAATTTTTTAACTCTATCCATCCTCCATATCCTATCACGACAGAAGGTAGACCATGTAATCTATCATCCCATTTTTCAACTTTCAGGTGAAGACCCCAATAACTTTCCATTTCTGGCAATTGAAGCCTAACCCCTCATCCAAATTCATATCGAAATCTCCATCAAAGAGAATAAGAGTCTTATCACTCATGAACGGGTTAATCTGCAATGTACTTCTAAACCGAGATTCCAATGCATCCTTAATGAGAGCCCATTGAATATGTGCGAACAGCCGAGTAACCACCCAAATTCTAGAAAAATCTACCGCAACCACGTCCTCTGCCTTACGAACCCAGTGTCGCCTTTGAATTGAAGACTTAACGTGCCCCACATTGCCTTCAAAATAAATCGAATTATCCATAGACTCTTCGGGTGTCAAAACAATGGTAGGATGATTAAAAGACGAGATGAAATCCTCCAACAAATCTCTAAACACTGCCCATCCGATCGCATATCTTCCAAGAGGAACCAGAAAAACTCTTCGTCCCCCCCCCCCGTTGGAGGCCAGAACACTCCTTCCACTACCTAGCCAACTCCCTTTCTTACTTTGAACAAACCTAGAGCAACCTTTTCATCTCTGAATGTTCTTCTCGTGAAGTAAGAATCACGGAACCATACAACATGGCTGATGGATAACTGAATCGGCAAGGAACTTATACTGTCTTGAAAAAAAACGTTCGAACCTTCATGCCAGATTCGAAAATTCGTATCCCCTACACAACAGCTAAAAGTCCTCATTTAGGGATTGGAAAGAATACAACGAGAGGGAATCAGGGATTCCTCGAAGAAATTGTCGCCAGACCACGAGAAGTCGAAGAGCCTTTGAACGAAAGCTCTGAATCATTGCTATCACAACGTACGACCCTTAAATCGAAGTGGATTATATCTAATTCCAAACGATTCTGACCACCACTACCGTTCAGGAGAGAGGAGTCTACTTGATGAACCAGGAATCGCCAACGTCCAAAGGAAATCTCCGCAAGGCGAATCGACTGAACGGTTTCAGCAGAGCAAACGAGTCGGAGATTTGGGTCATCGGAGTCGAGAAAGAGTTATCGGGAAGGGTCGCCTAGAGCAAGTTGGAAGGACAGGGTTTGTTCGTCAATAATCGTCTTCCTTCCGAACCAAAATGTACTGAAAAAAATGACTTAAGGGCTCCAAGCGAAGTCACCGAAGCAAGGCAAAGATCGAGGGAGAGAGGCGAAAGGAAACGGCGGGGGAAGACGGTGAACGGAAGGGTTGGACGGGGGCCTAAGAAGCACGGATACAGATACGAGACACGGATACGATACGACACGGACATGGCGACACGCCATTTCTTAAAAATCTAGGACACGGACACGGTTAGGACACGTTTATTAAATATACATTTTTTAAAATATATATCATTTTTATATCAGAAAGAAATTTAAAGTTAATAAGTTTATGTATCTATATGGTTAAAAAAATGATTTTGATGTATTTCATTCTCAAACTTCATTATTTTTGTCATATATTACATGTACCTATTTAGTATACTTGACCTATATTGACTTTGTAGAACTAGTTTCTAACACATCTATAATGCTAACAAGTGTTCGATACGTGTTCAACAAGTGTCGGAGTGTCCAAGTGTCTGACACGTGTCAGACACGGACACACTAGCCAAATTAAAGTGTCCGTGCTTCTTAGACGGGAGTGAAGAGGCTAGTCGGGGGAGAAGAGAGAGAAGAGAGGTTTTACCCTAAAGCAGCTAATCTATCATACAATTGCCACTCTAATAGTCTCTTTTTCATTTTATCAATGAAAAGTTTCGTTTCTTGTTTTAAAAAAAAAATGAATATGAAAGGCCATTAGCAATTAATGAATCTAGCTTCTAAAGAAGACAAAGGCCCTTTAAATAGGTTTTGAATACATCTTAACAAACAACTCACCTTGTTAGATGGAGTTAACCTCTAAGGGGTAAGCTGATGGGGTCTCGGGTTCAAGGCTTTGAAGTATCAAAATGAAGCTTTACAGGCAAAATGGGGTTGGAGGTTTATGGGAAAACCTAATTCTTTGTGGAGAAGAGTGGTTAAAAGCATGTACGATGGTTCGGTTAACAATTGGCACGCGAGTACTAAGGCTTGCTTTAGCCTTAGAAGTCCTTAGGCGGGGATATCCCAGATTTGGAGGAGAGTGGAGCCTTTTGCAACTTTGAGCTTGGGAAACGGTACCAGAATTTTGTTTTGGAAGGACAAATGGGTCGGGAGCAATTCTCTCATGTTAAATTTCCTCAACTTTCCTTTATTGCTTTAAATCTGAATGCGTCGATTTCAGATCTATGAGATCTCAAGCTTTCTTCTTGGAGTATTGTCTTTAGAAGACTTTTGAAGGATGAGGAGATTGTTGACTTTGCTTCATTGTTGGAATGTATTTCTTCATTCAAAGTAGGGAAGGGTTTGGACTCGAGAGTTTGGTCATTGGAGCCCTCTGGGGCTTTCTCGGTCAGATCTTTGTCAAGGGCATTGGCTTCTTCTTCTCCTTTACCCAAGGAGGTATTTCGAGTATTATGGAAAACGAAGAGTGCCAAAAAAATAAACATTTTTTTTTGTGGATTATCCTAAGTGAAAACCTAAACATGAATGACATTTTGCAAAGAAAGTTGTCTGATTTCTCTCTTCATCCTTCGAAATGTTGTTTGTGTATCATGGGGAATCTCAAGATCATATTTTTTTGGTTGTCCATATTCTATGAATTGTTGATTCGGGCTACTTTCGATATTCAAGAGGAGTTGGGTTTTATCTGCTAATCTCAAAGGAAATGTGCAACAACTCTTGTCGGGTCCGTCTTTTGTCATCATGCCTTCTCTTTATGGTCTAATGCAGTCAAAGCCTTATTATCAGAATTATGGATGGAAAGGAATGCAAGGATCTTTGAAAACAAATGTCTTTCGTGGGTTAATAGATTCGATGCAGCATGTTTAAAGGCGTCATCTTGGTGCATTCTATCCAAATCTTTTGCAAATTACTCGCTTAATGACATTTACCTTCATTGGACTGCTTTTTAATGTTTGTTATTTCCTTTTTAGTTCAGTTTTGTGTTTTATGTTCCTCCTTCTCACTCCTTGCTGGAGTTTGTATCTTTTGGGGGATTAGTCTCCTTTCATACTTCTAATGAAAAGTTTCGTTTCTTGTTCACAAAAAAAATACATCTTTAACGACTCAACCAATTACTTGTGTTAAATCACCAATCAACCGAAAAGTTTAAGCTGATAGGTTATGATAAATTTAATTATATCAACACCAACAACTTGATCAACTATTTAAAATTATAACACTTCATATACAAAGGCCTAGTAAAAGTAAAGTCTTAGTCCTACGGATTACACCAAGACTTCCAATTGGTACATGGTACAGTAATACAAGAATTACAAGAAGGAAACCATCGTTGGGTCCATAGAATAAAAAACCAATAAGTGAACATGGATTCATGCATTTTCGAGGAATACTTTCCATGCAATTGTGGACGAGATCTTATGACATTATGAAAAAGAATGATATAATAAAAGAAAATAACCAAACGATGACCACCTTTGTCTAACTTTCACATGTTGGGCTAACTTCAATATATCTGAAACAAAAAGAAAACAAGAATCAGACAACCTATTCTCGTTTTTTTTAAACAAGAAACAACCTTTTATTTTCATTCATAGACGAAAAGATAGAAAAGTGTTCAATGATAGAAAAGTGTTCAATGATACAAATTTAAAGGGAGCAAAAGAAAAACAAAACTAATACAAAAATATCTCCCAGGAAAGGTTGGTCCCTTACTCCTCCCAAAGGTTTCTCTTGAGGTTTTTCTTTCAGCCTTTTGTGTAACCCTTGCCCCCTTACAAGAACGTCAAATTCTTTGCATCATAAGTCTTACACGGGGTATTAACACTTTGGATCAGATTCAAAGGGATTCTTCCTCCGTTGTGTGACCGCACATTCTTTGTAGAAAGGCATTTGAGGGTTTGGGCCATTTACCTTTTTTTTTACGAGCAATAAAAAATTTTCATTCAAAAGATAAAAAGAGACTAATGCTCCAAAATACAACCTCCAAGGAGGAAACAAAAACAAAAAAGGAAAAAAACAAGAACTAAAAACAGAATTAACAAGAGCAAATAAACACGTTCCAGTTCAACTTTATATTAGATAACGAAAATCCTGCAAAAGAATTGGAAAGAGCGCACCAAGAAGAAGTCTTAAGCTGAATAGAATAAAAACGCTCATTCCACTCCTGGAACTTATCCTCAAAGATCCTTTAATTCTGCTCAAACCAAATTTCTGACAGCATAGCCTTTAGGGCATTAACCCATAAAAGAGACGCTTTAGAGTTCAGCAGAGGAGGACCAATTAGAAGTTGAAAAACGTTATCCTTTAGACTCCCAGAAAACACCTAATCAATACTAAAAAGTTGGAAGAGTTTGAACCAACACTTCTCCGCAAACCCACAATCAAAGAAAATATGCAAGGCAGACTCAGCCTCCTGGTGACACAACAAACACATCGACGGCAACAAAAAAGCCATAGGCATTTTCCTTTGGAGAATCTCCGTCGAATTTAAATGACTGTGCAAAAGAGTCCAAATGAAAACATCAACATGCTTAAGGCTCTAAGACTTCCAAATTGCATTAAATAAAAGTCTATGCATCTCGAAATGTTGAGCAAGGTGCTTTGACAAAGATTTAACTGAAAAGATACTAGCAGAATCAGCCAACCAGACTCTCGAGGCATCTTGAGAACCAAGTTTCACACTATCCAACAACCCCAGCAAACTTTGGGAGTCCTTGATTTCCTCGGCCTCGTCCTTCATCCTTCTAAATGGCATATTCCAACATCTTCCTTTGGAGAATCTCCGTCGAATTCAAATGATTGTGCAAAAGAGTCCAAATGAAAACATCAACATGCTTAAGGCTCCAAGACTTCCAAATTGCATTAAATAAAAGTCTATGCATCTAGGAATGTTGAGCAAGGTGCTTTGACAAAGATTTAACTGAAAAGATACCAGCAGAATCAGCCAACCAGACTCTCGAGGCATCTTGAGAACCAAGTTTCACACTATCCAACAACCCCACCAAACTTTGGGAGTCCTTGATTTCCTCGGCCTCGTCCTTCATCCTTCTAAATGGCAGATTCCAACATCTTCCTTTGGAGAATCTTCGTCGAATTCAAATGACCGTGCAAAAGACAGAGGAGAAGACCCCCTTCTGAAGAACCTCAACACCTTAAAGCTTGAATGAGGACAACCTCTGAAACAACTTTTTGTAAGAACTTCTTTATGCTAACCCTCTGTGAACCTTCCAAAAGAACAAATTTTCAATTGGATAGTACAGGAGACCCCTGCAAGGATTTCCTTAAATTGCAAGTTACTTGCCTTAATTAAAGCATCAAATCGAGACAAACCAACTGGACAATTTAAAGATCCTTCCTCGACCTTGCTTCCAGAGGGAGAGACACAGTCAGGAGAATCAAAAAGCTTAGAGAGATTAATAATTGGAGAAAATACACCCGAAAAATTCTGACCACCCCTCTTAATCGAGCTCCATTTCGGGCTGCTGAGACTCACCTCCGAATGAGCAGTAGAGTCTTGCCCGAAAACTGGAGAGAATAAACAACTCCCTTTATCCTGACCTGCAGAAGTCTGAAAAGGGATCCTAACATAGGAAACCTCCTTCGGTCCCAACTGACACTTCTCAACTACGCCAGTCGTAGCTCTTGAGGGACAACAAGGGCTGACCTTTGAACACGGCTTTAGGGACAACAAGGACTGACCTTGCAAATGTTGTGGTGGAATCTTATTCACCCCAATACCATCTATGTTCTCTCATCTCTTCTTGGGGGAGAGGGTACTCTAACCAATATCCTCTTATACTTCGGTGTGCATTGTTGAATATTGAGCACACCCTATTCACCCCAATACCATCTATGTTCTCTCATCTCTTCTTTGGGGGTACTCTAACCAATATCCTCTTGTACTTCGATGTGCATTGTTGAATATTGAGCACACCCTCTTGAAGCTTCCTCTTGAAGCTTCCTCTTGCAATATGTGTCAAGAAGAGTTTTCTAGCCTCTATCGACAGTAGCCATCATAAGCCCAAGCGGTTGCTCTAATACCAAATTGGTGTACATGTACTCTAAACAACAAAGGAAAGAAGTCTCCAAAACTCTAATCCAAAAGAATTAATTGTGATTCAAAGTAAATTAAAGAGGTGGCACCGAAAAAGAAAAGAAAAGAAAAGAAAATAAAGAGGTTGGCACATCAATTCTCTTGCTCTATCAATTTTCCCTTCAAATACTTAAGAGTGACCTTGTTGGATTCTCTGAGGTGTTCTTCTTAGTGGGAATCCAATAAATTATATGATTTGGCTCCTACTTTGATAAATTTCAATCTAAAACTCAAAATTTGAGGAAGGCTTCCAGTATAGATGAAGAAGATAATAAAAATCTCTCTCTGTTGCCCACTCCTTTTGACATTGGGTAAGTAACCGGCTGGAGGAAGATAGGGGCATTGCATAGGATCGCTTACATATTTGTCGATAATGTTAGTCCAAAGAACAAAACTACTTTGAAATGAAGAGAAATTTATCGTGTACTTCACTTAAATTAAGAGAACCGCGGAAACAAAATTACAACCAATACGAGATAAAAGATCTGGTAATCAAAAATAAAAAAGAAGATACGAACAGAATAATTACAATTGGCCATATGCATCTTAATGAGCTTGAAGTCCTCAAGGGTGATGCCCCTATCCTTATCGAGCGATTGCACCACATCGACCTCCTCTTGGTCCAGGAGTTGTTTGCTGTAGGTTACATCCGCAGAAAAAAAAATGAAGAACAAGAAAACTGATACAAAATGTACAAAAGAAAAGAATCGGTTAAGCGCGAGGACATTCTAGGAGCTTACTAGTGCGATGAGGTCCAGAAATTAGCAGCCATGCCTGGAACAAATTTGCCAAGTTTTGGCTTTTGGGCACCGCAACGACTTTTCTAGTAGGCGGCGTTGAAATGAATCCAGCAACCGGCAAATCTGTATTTTTTTTTTTTTTTTTGAAATGGCAAATATGCGTTTGGAGTTTGCTTACACGTGTAAAACTCTAATTTCATCACTTCTGTTTAATGAATAAAAAAATATATTATTAAGCGAATTTTTATTTTCATTTCTAGGGGTGGTCTGGATTGAGGAGTTGGGAAGAGTGGAATTGGAGTAATTATAGCTTATTTGGTAAGCAATCTAAAAACAGAAGGATTCAATAAATACAGGGTTATATTTCATGTTTTCAGATATGTGTTTGGTAGCAGATTCAAAATTTTGATTTCATTCTAAATAGTTATTTAAAGTGTGTCTCATAACATATTTATAGATCATGAAATTAGTTGTAGTTGCAAAACTAATTATTAAATTGAATATAAATTATTATTAATTAATTTAGGAACATTATTCTATAAATTTTATAAAATTATCATTTTGTAATATAATATTATGTAATTTATAATATATTATATTATACATATTTTAATTTAACAAAAAATAAATTGAGTTTTATAACATAAAATATTGTATTTATTAAGATTTTTTTATCTTTGTTTAATATAATTTTGCATTTTAAAATTTTAAAATTTTAAATTCAGAATCTAAATACAATGAAAACATACAAATGTTATTTTCAGAATTTCTATTATTTGGATCCCAGAATTCGAAAACAGTTTTCGGAAACACATTTTCCAAACACATATTCACTGAATTTCCGAAAACATAAAATAGAATCTGGATTGCATACCAATCTTTAATAACTCCCTCAACTCCCTATTTGGCCCAAGGAATTATTAACTCGTTTTTGTGGATCCCACAAATTTATTAACTCCTCCCACAGATTTATTAACTCTTTATCAAACTCCTTCTAATGGGTCTCACATATTTATTAACTTCTTTTCCAACTCCCCATAACTCTTTTTTCAACTCCTACTCCCTGCAACTTGTTTCCTCAAACACAGTTTCTCATAACTCCAAAGTAAGCAAATCTGCACCTCAAATACAGACTTCAAAACTCCTCAGACTTCTTTACTCCTCAGACTTTTTTACTCCTACTCACTGCAACTCCTACTCCCCTAACTCTTCAATCCAAATGAACCCTTAGTGTTAATTTCACAAATGTAATTTAAAAAATTATATATTATTAAACTAATATGGTTTTTGAAAGGGAATTTGTAATTGGTAGCAAAATTAACACTATTATTTGTATATATATTGTTTTTTAAAAGAATTGTGAATATGGCAAATATTTTTTTAAAAAAAAATAATTCCCTTTTTAGCTTTTCTAATTAACGTGTTTCCTTTTTTCTTCTCCCCTATTTTCATCTAGTTTTAATTCGCGCATTTCTGCAAAGGCAATCATCTTCTTGAAGCAAAATTTTCATCTATCATCTTGAAGCAAATTATTTGCATCTTCTTCTTTGTTTTTGTGATCTATAACCTCTGTTTATTACAACATTAAGTTCTTGGTATTTGATAAGATCAAAGCAGACGTATCTTGGTATGTGATATTCCAAAAAATCACAAGAAAATAAGTTTCGATTAGGCTTTTTGCAAGTAACCATATACGATTATAATCAAAAAATCGGAAGCAAGCTTAGTTTACTTTAATTATTTATTTTTTATATATATTTTTTGTTATGTTTTTTGTTTACTTTAGTTCTTCCTCAGTCTATAGCCTCTGTTTAGTACAACATTGAGTTTTTGGTTTTCCTTAGATTTACAGACTTCATTAATTGGATATAATCTACAGTATTCATGGTAGAAGTCTATCGTAGATAGAATTCAATCACGACACAATGTAGCTTGTGTTTGGTAGATTAAGAATGTACTCACTTACTTAATGTTAATATTGTTGTTATTATTATTTGTTGCAATAATTTAGAATTGTGATTAAGCTTCCAATAGTCGTTTTTCATAGTTAGGAATCATTCTGAATGGAGATCTATAGATGTTGGCATGAATGCATTACCTCCTATTGTTAAACGTCAAGTAGGAAAGCCTCAGAAATAAAAGATTTCATCAATCGGTGAAGCAGTCACACAAAATGTACTCATTGTCATTGTGTTGGTCACAGTAATAGGACGTGTAAATTTCCACTAATTTTACCAATATTGGCAATTGACTTTTGTTTTGGATATATGTTTTCAAGATAAATCTCAATATACAATTGTTGTTGTGGTACTATGAATACTATCATTTGTTTATTTGGTTAATTAAGAATCTAAGGATGTGATTGAAATAATGTGTGTAATATGTTGTTTTATATATCTCTTAATGATAGTGATAAACTTCTATCATTGATATACTTCAATCATGATAGATAAACAACCCAAAAAAAAAAGTCTATCAGTGATAGTGATAGTGATAGACTTTTATCACTGATAGCCTTCAATGAACACTGATAAGCAAAAACAAACAAAAAGTCTATCAATGATAGTGATTGATTTCTATCACTGATAGAGTTCAATTAGAACATATAAACAAATGTTTATCAGTGATAGCGATAAACTTCTATCACTAATAGACTTTAATTAGTGCAGAAACAACACCAACCAAGAAGTCTATCAATGATACTAATAGACTTCTATCAGTGATAGACTTCAATCAGATGAGAAAAACAACATATATAGGAGTTTATCTGTGATAAGTGATATACAATTAAGCACAACAAAAAAAAAACCATCTCAGTAATCATATTGATAGACTTCAAGTACATACAAAAAAAAGTTTATCAGTGATAGTTGTAGACTTCTATCACTGATAGACTTCAATTAGAATCGATAAACATCCCAAAGAATAAATCTATTAGTGATAGTGATAGACTTCTATCATTGATAGTGACAGACTTCTATCACTGATAGACATCAATCAACACAAATAAACATCTCGAAGAAGAAGTTTATTAGTGATAATGATAGACTTCTATCATTAATAGACATCAATCAACACAGATAAACATCCCAAAGAAGAAATTTATCAATGATAGTGATAGACTTTTATTAGAACAGATAAACATCCTAGAGTAAAAGTCTATCAAAGATAGTGATAGGCTTCTATCAATGATAAACGTCAATCAATACAGATAAACATCCCAAATAAGAAGTCTATCAATGATAGTGATAGACTTCTATCAATGATAGACATCAATCAACACATATATATTGGAGTCTGTTTGTAAAAGTTATATATTCTTATTCTCAAATCACACATGTTATACATCCATATTCTCTCAATATTGTGATAAATACACCTGAAATTGAGCACCTAAACAGATACACAATCCATTTAATTCCCTGACACATATATAATTAAGTGATATGAAACTAAAGAGAAGTTTGAAAATTTAACAACCTTGTTGAAGAAACAATACCTTTAGATTTAAAATTCAAAACCCCCAAATATAGATGAAATCAAATAAGCTAGAGATTCTGATGTCAAAATGTTAAGTAACTGATAGCTTTGCAAAGAGAGCTACTAAGTGGACCATCTTTGAGTAAATAAGTCTAATTAGGTGTGAGCTTGTGTTTCTTTTGACTAGAAGTTGTGCTTTAAGTGTTTGAATTCTACTAAGTAATGATGAAATCCATTTTGGGAATAGTGCAGGTAAAAGTGGTGTTTGATTAATGCCACTGTGACTTTGGTTAAGGAAATGTTGGAGCATTTGAGTTGAAGCTACAACATACCAGATGCTAGGGGTGTTCAAAAAACTCGATAACCTGAACAACCCGACCAACCCAACCCTGGGTTCAAATAAATTAAAATATATGGGTTCGAATTGTTCGTGGGTTCACCTAAAATTAATTTGGGTTGACCTGACCAACCCGAACTTATTATTAATTTTAAAAATTATATTTTTACCTACCATACAACTACATATACATGTATTTAATTTGTTTTTATTTAATTTCATAATTATTTATTATTTAATAACTCTTAAAAATACATTTTTGAAGTCGTTAGGGTGTAATTTTTCATAATACAAATTGAAACTAAGTGGCTAATTTCAATTCAATCTTTGAAAAATAAAGAGCCTTTGTTTTAAATGATGACGATTTATTTAGAAGTTTCTTGGGATAATTGTAAAATTGTATTAGAGTATTTAAGTTTTATGGTTGTTATTTAGTATAAAGACATTTTGAGTTCTTTAATTCTTGATTTTTTTATATTTATATTAATTTTGGATTTTTTAAATTTTAAATTTAAAAAAAAAGAAAAAAAAAGCTAACCCGATGACCCAACCCAACCCAACCCGAAAATATTGGGTTGGGTTGAGTTGGGGTTACCCTCATGAATAGTGTTATTTGGGTTGGAAGAATGACTAACCTAAAAATTCGGGTTGGTCCAAAAAACTAGCATAACCTGGCTTATGTACACTTCTACCAGATGCTGAAGCATAATGAGCCAGATGCTGAGAGCTTGCAAGCCAAATGTTGGAGCATCTATGTAGGAAGGCACAAGGCACAAAATGCTGCAACATACCAAATGCTCCAGGAAAACTATGCAAGGATGTTGAAGCTGCAGTAATGCCTAAAGCTTTCAGTGAAAAAGTGCAAGCATTTGGACACGTGACAACCACCTCAATTAATGAATCTGACAGTAACACTCACCTAGACCAATCAGTAGTGGTTATGTGGATCTTCATGCCACAAAAGCCCTTATTTTCCCTATTGGGGCTGGCTATTTAAACAACCTACTCTTACCAATTGAGGGTAAGAAGGAAGGAGAGACTGATTTTGATAGGGGATTCTTCTTACCTAATTCAGTGAAGGGCAGAAGCTACCAATTGAGGGGAGAAGGAGCTGCCTCAGGAAGGAAGCCAACCTCACTCTTGGGAGTTGTAGTCTACTTTTGTTCTTCTTTCCTCCTGTCTTTATTTCTTTAATTTCTAAGCTTGTAGTAGAATTAGGTTCTTGTTGTTTTTAAAAGCTTGTTTGTTGTTAGACCTTGCCATGTCTATTAAATTTAATGCATATTTACTTTTTTGTTTCTCTTTTAGCATCATAGGTTAATTCTGTTAAGGGAAAGAATTAGGGGAGGTTGGTGAATGTAAACTATCTGTGAAGGCTTGAGTTGCGATTATCCACTCTTCTAATCTTTGTGTGTTTAATCCTAGCTTAGATCCGTTTGGCCAGCCAATTTAAGTTGTGCTTGTTCTGAATTTGGGAAAAGGAAGAATAAGTTGAATTCACTGATTAGGATTAGTTCTGATTAGGGGTTAGCCCCAGGGTAATTGAGGGTACTAGGGATAGTGACTCACCTAATAAATGTAAGGATGGACTTGATAATGAGGCAAGTAATGGGAATTAGTTGTTATAACACGAGATCTCTGGGAAGAGTCTGTGAGAACTTGCATTAAGAGCTGGAGCAATATCATTGTTGTACCATTTAGTTTGCTGAAGCATAACCATCTCCTTAATTCAACCATTGCCTTAGTCATTTGAAGTGAATTGTTGTTTAGAGTTCTAGACTTTAAATTTACTTGTGTTATTTTTAAGATTGAGTTATATTTAGACCTTATGCAATTGAATCGCTGGCTACCCCAAGTTTACTAAGAACAACTCAACATTTTAAACTCTTCTAATACAATTCCCTGTGGGAATGATACTTTTCTTATCACTTGTTGCATTAAGGTTGTGTATACTTACACATACTAAGGTGCTTTTGACTTAATTCATTGACACTCGTTAGAAGCACCAGTAACCTTTGACAACCGGATCTAACAATCTTGCTAAAGAAACAAGATCTTTAGAACTCAATCTCAAAAGCCCCATAACAATTTTGAAAATCAACTCAAAGAAAGTAAAATTGGATTAACTTGTCGATCAATCATCTCAAGGCAAGAAACTTGTATGAGATTCGAATCATTCCACAAGCAAGATCGATCAAGTCGAACTTGAATGATTCTAAGCATGCAACCTAATCTACATAGAATTGCAAAAAAATGGCTCTAAGCTATAATAAAGCTCAAAGGCTTCTTTTGATTACATTTTAATTTTTCTCTATACAAGTTACTTGGCATTATATAGCCTCAAAAGCCATAAATCGAGATTGATGTCTCTTTGTTAGCTTTGTAACTTTTTGTAACCATCCAAGAGTAAATGAAGCCCCTATTGAATTATCTTGAAGCGTTTGTTCCATAAATGAAGCTTGATTGTTCTTTAATAAATGATGAATGGTACTTGAGTTTATTAAATGCAACTTATGTTAAACTTGCAACAACTTGACTTATTTAATGTGACTTAGAACTCGTGGACAAAGTACCTGATGAACATATCAGAGAAACAATTCTCAAACAACTTCGAAACTCTCTCAAGAAAGAAGTTAAAGATGAAAAGAAGAAAAGAACAACAGACATCCTAGACATTACCCCAATAACAATCAACGATGTATTGGGAAGAATCAGTATCAAGAGAAGTTTCAGTACAAGACCTACAATTTGAAATCAACAACCTGAAGGAAGAAGTTTCAAACCTTAGAAGAGAATTCAGAAAAGAGCTTACTAAGGTAAATTCTGAAGTAGCCATACTCAAAAAGGGGAAACAAAAGGTAGTAGAATTCAAGAACCACAGGTCTCAGTTGATGAACAGGTATTCTTGAACACTATTTCGAAGGTACCCTATCAAAAGTGGTATACAGAAGTCACATTAAAAATTGGAGACTTCAAAACTATATATTATATCAATTACATCATATATAATTGATATAACTCCTCATGTATGAAATTGAACACTTCAATTTCACTCCTAACTTTATACCCTCAATATTACCATGTTGAGCCAACGGAGGGATCTAATGGACCTACAGATCATGAGCTCCAATGATGTGAGATTAACTGATCAAACTATTTGATCCAATTAATCAATATTCATTAACTACAAGTCACTCCACTATAGACTTGTAGTTGCACTCTCTCTCCTTCTTGATATTATTGTGTCCATCGATATAGTCATTACCCATGAGTCGACCCTTCACGGGTAGTTCAGTAATCACCGGTGGGTCAAATTACCGCTTTACCCACGTGATTACCTCTTTGCTCCTTAAGCACCACTGGTCCTCTAATGAACAATAAGTCTAAGGTCCTACCTTAGACTCATACCCTCATAGAGGACGGGGCCTCGTTGTTCAAGACCTGGAGTCGGTTCTTAAGGGAACAACCTATCTAATTCCTCAGTAGAGGAATGAGTGAATTCCATCTTGCACAGTTAAGTTCCCAGCTACCTACGAGGTTCTGTCCCTGAGAAGATAGACTTATTGAGTCGGCTATAGGCCACTCTCACCCATACTAGTCTAAAGGACAAACCCTATAAGCGGGGAGTTCTTAACTTGCTTGCTCAGGATCCAGTCAAGTCACTAATGACCATCTATAAATTACTAGTCTTATCACATTAACGGTGTTATCTTGGTTAGACTAATAATTTGCGATCCGGTCTTGTATGAACTCTTCATACAGGATGCCCCCACTCGCATGTCAACTACATGAATGAGTTGGATTACCTCATTTGTACTAATTACAAAGTGGGTCGCATCCATGGTGTTACCAGAATGAGGTTTCCAACTTTATTCTTATACCATAGACTATTTAGGTTATAATCTTGAATTAAACCCAAATAGTGTCCACTACACTGATTTCAAGATAAATGTTATAACCTTGGAGCTTAGTTTATTGGATTTATAAAAGCAAGACTGTAATCTTATCAAAACAAATAACACTTTATTTAATTGATCAAAATTACACAAGTTTAGGGCATAAATCCCAACAAATACGACTCTTCCAACCCTGATAGATTCAGGAGCAGACCAGAATTGTATTCACGAAGGAATAATACCTTCAAAGTACTTTGAAAAGACGATTGAAGTCTTAAGAGGGGCCAATGGAGTTCCATTGAAAATCAGTCACAAGCTCTCAGAGGCGCACATTTGCAAAGAAGGCATTTGCTTCGTAACCTCATTTTTGCTGGTAAAGAACCTAAGCCAAGCAATGGTTCTGGGGACTCCGTTCATCACTCAATTATACCCATTGGAGGTTTCAGATGAAGGAATTTCTACCAGGATTTTAGGTAAGAAAATACTATTTGCATTCAAAAGACCGATGCAAGTCCACAAGGTCCATCTTCTTACTAAGAAGATTGCTTGTCGATCACTTCTAATTTCAGAATTCTAAGAAGATATAGGATATACCTCCCTTAGAAAAATTTGAAATCAACAAAAATAAAAAGATATATTTGGAGAATATATATTTTATTTGCTCTGATACCAAACGCTCTCTTACTTACTGTAAAAGAGAAAATAGGATCGGAAATAGATACAAAAGCTTGTATGAGATCTTTGCAGGAGATAACGTGCAAATTTTTCGATACCCCTTACAACACTAGGTGACTGGCTAATTAAGAGATAAGATCGACATGACATGTTCATGACTTATCTTTCTCATAATTGCTAGACAACAAAATCTAAATTATTGCTAGATGACAAACAACTTTAACAAAATCTAAATTATTTAAAAGGTGACAGGATATGCCCCATCACTTTAGGAAAAGCAAATTAAATAATTACATAGCGACAAATAAAAAGATAGAAGGAATCTCATCAATTGCCGACAGGTGCTTTGTTTCATACTTTAATAAAGTGGCCTTACTAAAGTGCTGTCAGTTCTATTATTATTATGCCAAAGATGCTTCAAACTTGTCTTCGAGGCAAGGACACACCGGAAAGCTTACCAACGGTTTTATTGCACAAACACGCGGCTTACGATCGGGAACACCATCCTATAGGTCCGCAGCAGGTCCTTCAAAACAAGTCTTTGAATCTCTGAAAAATAATATCGAACTGTTGTAAGCTGCAACTCCTGAGAAGAGACTAATTACGTCGCTTAGTCGGTTGAACGCCCTAGCACGATTTGTCTTCGTTGATGAGGAATTGATTTACAGATTAAAGATATGTACAAGATTTAATATATACAAGAATTTAAAACAAACACTTTTTTTTATGGTGGTTGTGAGTCTAAGAAAGGATCATCTACATCATATTGAGTTGAATCATCATCATCATCTGAAGCTTGAAAACGAGAGGCTATACTCCTCGAGGTATTAAGAATTCTCTGGAATTCTTGATCCGAAGAGGCTTGTGCTAGCCTTGAAATTAATTGAGACTTAGAGTTGAAGAATTCGGCCTCAGCTCTAGACTTGTTTTTCTTGATCCGGATTTTCAAAGAAACCATTCTTTTTACAAACTTGAGAGGTGGGTGGGAAGCTGTTGAATTTCTCCCACCATTTTACCTTTATTGATTTATAAAGATACTTGAAATCTTTTTTCTGCGTTACTTGAAAGTTCCAGCAGAGAATCCATGGAATCTTAAAATTTAGACAAAAACGAAATAAATTTGGGTACTCGTTCTTCTCTAAATTTGGGCAGAAATAGAAATATGATTCTTGAATCGTTGTTGGGAAAACGTCTTCGATGATGCCGAAAGTTTTCCACCAAATAACAAACCAATATGGAAAAATCATACGGTATGCCCTCTGGCAGAATTGGATGAACCATGAGTGTTCAAACCTTATAAACCAAAATACATTATACCAAGCTCTGACGTAGTCTCAGTATTGAAAGGTTGGGGGTTTAAAGGGTTTTGAGAACGCTCTTGGTGTATGTAAACTCTGATTCCAATGGGTTGGAGTCAGGACTTTGAAAATCTTAATTTTAGAGAATGCGATCCTGGATGGATCGTCTCTATCTGGAACATGGGTGATCTCAACTGACTTGGTGTCGATTAAGATGAACTCGTAAAATTTTCTGGTTTTTAGAGGATCTTCTAGGATGAACAGAAATCCTTCTGGAAAGATGGTTTTGATAATTGAAACAATGGATTGTCCTTCGAATTCTGGTTCAATAACTGGTTCGAAGAGTTGACTGGGTTTTTCAAAATAGGTTTTCACCTCTGGTCGAGGTACAAACCTTTGTTGTGGAGCGACGGCTGTCGCAAAAGTTGTTGGTCTATGAGACGTAGAAGGTTGAGACGGAGTTGGTGTAACTCTTGATGAGGATCCCTGTTGAGAGGGAGTCACTGAAGGTGCTCTTCTAGAGCTTTGTACAGTCGTTGTCGGAGAGACAGATCGTCTTCTCTGACGGGTAAGGTTGGCCGATAGCCTTGGTGGAGTTTGAGACGGAGTTGATGACTCCAGAGGTTCTCTTATGCTTATGCCTGGGGATGATCTTCCTCTAAAGTCGACCACGGTGTGAAATCAGAATCTGAGAGATAGTCATCAATTGACATTGGCTTGGGAAATTGAGACTATGAACAGATTGGATTTTTTCCCTTTTCCTTGAGTGTTGCTGGGGTTTTTCCCTTTCTACTCGTCATTATCTTTTTTCCTATTATTTTTCAAAGAAGAGGAAGAAAGAGAGAGAGAATTTTGTTTTGGAGTTAGGAACTCCCTTGTGAGATAATCTGCAAGAGGGTTTTGTTTAAAATTTGGTCTGAAAATCTATCGGCAAATTCAATGGACCTGTAAATTGGTTTTATTTGGCCCATATAAATTTCAAATCCAAGAAACCTAATTTTTGTTTAAAATAATTTTATTTTTGAAATCCAAACAACCAAACCATTTTGTTTTGTTAGTTTCAAAAATTTCTCTAAATGAGAAAAGTGTTGATCAATCCCCCTTGTGAAGATTAACACATCATCTATATAGATTAATGAAAAGTCTTGAATCGGTTTAAGAATGTCATTCATGATTTTTTGGAACTCTGACGGAGCGTTTTTTAAGCCGAATGGCATAACGTTCCATTCATATTGTCCAAAAGGAACATTGAATGCAGTTTTGTATCGATCCTTTTCTGCAATTTGTATTTGCCAAAAACCTGACTTCATGTCAAATTTTGAAAATACATTTGCATTAGAAATTCTTTTTAACAAATCCATTTTGTTAGGGATTGGATATCTAATCCATTCCAAAACTTTGTTTAATGGTTTGTAATTGATGACTAACCTGGGCACTCCACGCTCCTTTTCGGCTGCGTTGTTTACATAGAATGCTGCACATGACCATGGGCTCTTGCTTGGTCTAATTAATTTCTTTTGAATCAATTCTTCTATTTCCTTTTTGCAGTGCTCTATCAATTCAGAATTCATCTGAATTGACCTTGCTTTGGTCAGAATTTTACTTTCATCAAACTTCTTTATGTACGGTAATTCGACTTCATGCTTTTTTCTATCCCAAAATGCATTAGGATGTTCAACACAGACTTCTGATTCGAGTCTCTTTTTTAGAACTTGAATTCGATCTTGCCTCTCCTTTTCTTGGAGATTTTCTTCAATCATTTTGTAGATGATTTCTTCCTTCAAGAAAGCTATTTGCTTTTCTTTTAGATCAATTTTTGTTAAAATCCTGGTAGAAATTCCTTCATCTAAAACCTCCAATGGGTATAATTGAGTGATGAACGGAGTCCCCAGAACCATTGCTTGGCTTAGGTTCTTTACCAGCAAAAATGAGGTTACGAAGCAAATGCCTTCTTTGCAAATGTGCGCCTCTGAGAGCTTGTGATTGATTTTCAATGGAACTCCATTGGCCCCTCTTAAGACTTCAGTCGTCTTTTCAAAGTACTTTGAAGGTATTATTCTTTCGTGAATACAATTATGGTCTGCTCCTGAATCTATCAGGGTTGGAAGAGTCGTATTGAAGTCTCCAATTTTTAATGTGACTTATGTATACCACTTTTGATAGGGTACCTTCGAAATAGTGTTCAAGAATACCTGTTCATCAACTGAGTCCTGTGGTTCTTAAATCTTATTTAATTATATATATATTTTAATAAAATCATATTTAATCAAAATCAAATTAAATATCATATATTTAATTGTGATTAAATCACATTTAATCATATTCCCTCTAACCTATAGTTTTAATGTACATCTTATGCACATTAAAATTTAACCTATAGTTTTAAATATGAATCTCATTCACATAATATTTGAACTCTTTCAAATATTTAATTCTCTCAATTAATTTAGTTTGAATCATATTCTAAATAAATTTATAATATAAAGTTTTAATGTACATAAAAACTTTATATTATAATGTATCTCCATACATCATACTTGTTCCCTAATGGAATTCGAACATTTCAAATTCTAATGATCTAAGAACCCTTTACGAGCTAGGAAGTGGACCTAATGGATCTACAAATCTGAAGCTCCAACGATACAAGATTATTCAATTAATCTCATTAACCTCCTAATCAACATTCGTTAACTGCGGGAACACTCCACTATAGTCACACAGTTGCACTCTCCTCACTGCAGATATATTTCTGTGTCCACGGATATCGATCAATAACAGCAAGTCAATCCTTCACGAATGTTCGTACACCAACTAGGTCAAATTACTATTTTACCCCTAGGTTACATCTTTTACCTTAAGTCCCAGTGCTCCTCTAATGAACAACCTAATATGGTCCTACCAATAAACAGAAGTCCTTCTCGGGCCAATGAGAGGGTCAGGTCCTTTGTTCAAGTCCCGGAGATACAACTTAAGGGAACATTCATCTACTTACCCTAAAGGCGGGAAGGAGTGAATTCCTTCTTGCTAGGTTAAGTCTCCACCCGCCTGCTCGGTCTTGTCCTCAAGAAGGTAGGCATATTGAGTGGCATCTCGGGTCACTCTCACCCATACTAGTCAAAGGACAATCCCTCGCAATCAGGAGTTTGTAACCTGCTCAGGATTGAGATCAAGTTGCCTAGGTCATCCTATTGAAATAGAAATCTAACTAGTCAACGGAGTTATATCTAGTGATTACTATTTCGTGGTCCGGTCTTATGTGATCTCATCACATAAGATATCCCCACTCACATGTCATCTACACGAACACGTAGGATCACTGTGTTTGTATCAAATACAAATTGAGCCATATCCATAGTATTAACAGGATGAGCTACCCAAGCCTTATCCCCTTACTATAGACCCTTTAGGTTGTATTTCGAACTAAGATCCTTATATGTCAACTAAATTCAATTCAAGAGACATACAACAACCTCAGATGTTAGTTTATTGGATTTAGGGTTAATTTAAGGTAATACAGAAAATAATGAATTAAACAATAACACTTTATTGATTTAATTAGAACATTATTACAAACTACGAGTTTTAGGGCATAAAACCCAACACTAACCCTATCACTTATGAGTAAGGGCAAATCCAAACGACTACTTACCTTTGTAGTTAGGATGTCGCAACTAGATAGTCCTTCCTAAAGTGAGTGTAGGGTGCGTCGAGTGAAAATTGATCCTAGTCACAAACCTCTTAAAACTATTCCTCTTGTCGATGCTACAGTCTTGACCAACCACAAACAACATTCAAAACTAACTAAGCCTAAGCTTAATATTTCACACTTATGGCTAACGATTTCACAGTGCCTAAAAGCGTCAAGTTCACAGAGGTAAGGCTTACCAGATCGAATGGGAACCCTCAGAACCAGCTAGCGAGTTGTCTCAAGACGCAACTATTCCAAACTCGTTGATTCATAGTCCTCTCCACACAGAGAAAAGTGAATGATCTACTAGTAAGAAAGAGAGATAGGGAGACACAAAGAGAGATTGATTGAGAGAGGTAGACCGAGAGGGCAAAGAGAAAGACATGGACGATGGCGACGATTTGCAGATCTACCGAAGACGACCTTCAGCGAGCGAGTCCGCGCAATGTGTGAAAGGGAGGCGTGGCGACGGACGACTAGCTGAGAGAGAGACATAGACAACTACGAGAGAGAGAGATCGAGAGGGAGAACGATTGGGAGAGAGGGAGACGACTGTAAGGGGGAGAGAGAGAGAGAGAGAAAGATTGGTACCCATTCGGCGCAAACCAAGCAAAGGGGAAGAAGAACACGTGGTTGGTTGCTTGCAATCGACACTAGAGTTTTCGAAACGACGCGAGGCAATCGGTTGTTCGAGGGCTAGCAAAATCGTCGCACGAAGAAGGGAAAAACGAGATAGCTCGCTCGAGGGGTTCTGATTTTCCTTTTTTTTTAAACTTACTGTGCCTCACAGTAGGAGTACCTCTCACTTATTTGACTATTTATCTACACTATGTTCAACTTTTTTTTACAATGGGTTTGTTGGGATTTATGCCCTTAACTCGTGTATTTGTAATTATTTGAAGGAAATAAATAAAAATGTTATTTTTCCTTAAGCCTTGTATTCTCGCAATTACAAACTTAAATCCAATAAACTAAGCTCCTGGTTAAGGGAATAAAACTCCCGCAGCGGAAACGACTTGGAATATCGTGGTGTTCGTTGTGAAAAACATTATATTTCTTAAAATCGAATTTATCACATAAATTCCTAGGCTAAACATGCTATAAAAGAAGGAAAAACAATAAGAAAACCTACTTATTTGTTGAAGAACGCTTCTCCAAGAATTCCTTCTCCGGTCACGATCTCTACATGCTCTCGATCTCTACAATCACGAACTCTCCGAACAACGAACGATTGGACACCTCCAATTGATCTTCTCGATTGTTCTCCTTCGGTAAATGGAGAGTAGTGGGACTCTTTTGGTTTAGGAGTAGAGAGAAATTTTGAGAGAGATTGAGAGAGTTTGAGAGAGAGCTCTTGGTGAGAATCCAAAAAATGAGTAAAAACCTTGCAAATGCCTTCTCACAAAGGCATTATATAATGGTGATAGGTGGAGTTGAAATCTCTACCTATTTACCATTTTACCACAACCTTAGGTTATGCAAATCATATTTGCATAACCACATATAATAAGATATCTCATACCTTATTATACAAATCACATTTGTATAATTGTGGATTTTAAATTGAATCACATTCAATTTAATTTCTCTCAATCCAATTTCTCTAAATTAGCACTAATTAAGCAATTAGGCTAACCTATAGTTTATTATGAATCTCATTCACATTAAACTATATAATATGTCAATCATATCTCATATAAATGACATAAATACCCTTTTAATGAATTTGAACACTTCAAATCCGCACCAAACTATAAACCCTCTCTATATCCAGTTTGAGCCAACCGAGGGACCTAATAGACCTACAGATAACGAGCTTGATCTGAGACTAACCTGTTAAACTCTTTGATCCGGTTATTCAACATTCATTAGCTACAGTAACACTCCACTAAAGCCCGTAACTGCATTCCCATCACTGCAGGATAAGTTGTGTCCATTGATATAATCAATACCCGTGAGTCGACCCTTTACAAGTTGTTCGTAGACACTACTGGGTCAAATTACCGTTTTACCCCTGTGTCTACCTTTTGCTTCTTAAGTCCCCACTGCTCCTCTAATGAACAACAACGTTGCATGGTCCTACCATAAGCAACATCCCTTTCGGGCCAGTGGGAGGGTGGGCGCCCGTTGTCCAAGCCCTGGAGACAACACTTAAGGGAACAACCCCTCTAGTTTCCCTAAGTCGGGAACTGAAAGAGTGTAGATTAAGAAAGTGGAAGCAATTTTGGATCTTCAACACTCTAAGTTGATCAATTTTACAAAACAAAAAGCATGCTCAAATCTGGAAAAACATAGAGTATGAACACATACCTTTGTTGTTCAAAATTCTCCTAATCCGTGGGGAATTTCTTGTCACAAATACTTTGTGGACAACTTCTAGTGTCTTCCCTACTATCCTCAGGCCTTGGAACAGATTGTGGGATCTTTGATAGAGAGAATTTTAAGAGAGATGAGAGAAAGGTCTTAAAAACGTGAATCGTATCAATTCTGAAAAATCCTACTTAATCTAATGGTTTCTTCTTCAATTAAAGAAACCAAAAGCTTCTTCAAGCTAAGAGAAGATGACAACAAGAAGATGAGAAGGATTTAGCAAGAAAGAGGTGCTCAATTTGAGTGAAGTTGAAAAAGTAGTAAGCTTGCTCGTGCTTTTTCCTTTGGTCCAATTGAAATTCACAATGAAAATTTGAATTTTCATTTAATTTTAATTCAAAATTAATATAAAATTAATTTTAAATTAAAAATAAATTTATTAATTTAATTAATTAATTTTAAATAATTTATTTAATTTAATATCAAATATTAATTTAAATAATTCGACCAATCCCGATTTCTTAAATCGATCGTTTAAACATGAATCCCTATTCATGTTATAAACCAAACAAATATTTAAATCACATTTAAATATATCCACCTGTTCTTTATTATAGTTTAATTCATAATTAAACTGTGACACGGTAAGTATATCACATATAATTAACGTTTTCTCCCAAAACCGAATTTGAACAATTCAAATTCTTTTCTCTCAAAATGTTACAAGGCTTAGTCCGAGCTAGTAAGGGGACCTAATGGACTTACAGATCATGAGCTCCAACGATACAAGATTAACCATCCAAACTCTTTAGCCTAGCTAATCAACATTTGTTGACCACCGGGACACTCCACTAAAGCCCAGTGGTTGCACTCTCCTCACTGTAGATATATTTCGCCCACTCGATATAACCATGATTAGTAAGTCGATCCTTCGCAGTCGTTCGTATTTACAATTTGGGTCAAAATTATCGCTTTACTCTGTAATTACTTCTTGTTCCTTAAGTCCCACCGATCCTCTAATGAACAATTGGTTTGTGGTCCAACCAACAAACCAAGAATCCCTCTCGGGCCAATGAGAGGGTGGGCCCTTTGTTCAGAGACCAAGTCAAGCATTTAAGGGAACAACTCTCTACTAATCCCTAAAGCGGGTAGGAGTGAATTTCATCTTGCGTAACTATGTTCCCACTATCTACCTAGTTTTATCCACGAAATGGGAGGCTTATTGAGTCGGAAATCTCGTGCCACTCTCACCCATGCAAATCTAAGGATAATCCGAATAAAACAGGAGTTCATGGCACGCTCGGGATTAAGATCGAGTTACCTAGGTCATCGTATGAATATAGTCGATTAAGACGGAAACGCGAGTTGTCACGTGACTATTTCTCGCCCGATCTTATGCAAACTCATTGCATAGGGACGCCCCACACTCGCATGTCTCCACATGAACGATTCAGGATCACATCGTTTGTACTTTACAAAGTGGGCGCGCCGTCCATAGTGTCCCAGGATAAGGTACCCAACCCTATCCCTATACTATAGACCGTTGTGGCTATAACTTGAACCTGATCCACTTTTATGTCACACATAAAGTTCAAGTATACATCCTATAGCCATGAGTTCTTTATTGGATTAGGGTTTCAAAATATACAATTCACTTTATTCGATAACACCTTTACTGAATAAATCTCAATAATAACTTTATTGCAAAATAGAATATATATTCAATTTACAAACTCACGAGTTTTAGGACATAAAACCCAACAAGAACGAGTGAATTCCATCTTGCGTAGTCAAGTTCCCAGCTCCCCACGTGGTCCTGTCCCTGATAAGATAGGCATATTGGGCGAGTAACTGTAACTACCCTCACTCGTACTAGTCAATGAAGGGAATGGAAATCCCGCAGCGGAAAAGACGATTGAATCGTCGTGGTTTCGTTATGAAAAATGTTTTCTTAAAACCGAATTTATCACATAAATCCTAGGCTAAACATGCTTTTAGAAGGAAAAAACAGTAAGAGAATATACTTACTGGTTGAAGAACTGTTCTTCGCGTTTTCCTTCTTCAGTCACGAACACTTCGCGATCTCGAACTCAACTATCATTATCTCAACGAAAATCAAGCAATCTGGACACCTCCGAAAGGGCTTTTCGGTTGTTTTCCGTAGGTAGAAGGAGAGTTGTGGGACTTCTTTTGGTGAAAGGGAGGAGAGGATTTGAGAGATGAAAGTAGAGAGAATTTGTGAGTAACTTTGGTAAGAAATCCAAAAAATGAAACTCAATCTTGCAAAATCCTTCTTGTGAAGGAAATAAAATCCTACGCAGCAGAAAAACGATTGAATCGTCTTGGTATCGTTGTGAAAAACGCTTTCTTAAAATTGTTTCTATCACATAAAAACTAGATTAAACATGCTTTAGAAGGGAAAAACAGTATGAAATACTTACTTGTTGAAGAACCATTCTTCATGTTTTCCTCCTCCGGTCACGAACTCTTCGCAAACACGATCGCAATGAACTCGATCTCCTCGAACAAACCAACGAACCGGACACCTCCGATAGGTTTCTCGGTTGTTCTCTTTTAGGTAGAAGGAGAGTATGTGGGACTCCTTTGGTGAAAGGGGAGGAGAGATCTGAGATGAGAATTGAGAGAGAATTCTTGAGTTCTTTTGGTGAGAAATCCAAAAAATGAAGTTTTAAGTATGAAATCCTTCTTGCAAAGGAGTTTAAATAATGGTGATAGGTGGAGTTGAAATCTCCACCTATTTACCATTTAACCACAACCATAGGTTATGCAAATCATATTTGCATAACCACATATAATAAGATATCTCATATCTCCTTATACAAATTACATTTGTATAATTGTGGATTTTAAATTGAATCACATTCAATTTAATTTATCTCAATCCAATTTCTCCAAATTAGCCCTAATTAAACAATTAGGCTAACCTATAGTTTATTATAAATCTCATTCACATTAAACTATATAATATGTCAATCATATCTCATATAAATGACATAATTACCTTTTAATGAATTTGAACACTTCAAATCCACACCAAACTGTAAACCCTCTATTAATCCAGTTTGAGCCAACCGAGGGACCTAATGGACCTACAAGTGACGAGCTCCAATGATCCGAGACTAACCTGTCAAACTCTTTGACCCGGTTAATCAACATTCATTACCTACGATAACACTCCACTAAACCCCGTAGCTGCACTCCCGTCACTGTAAGACAAGTTGTGTCCACTGATATAACCAATGCCCGTGAGTCGACCCTTCACAAGTTGTTCGTAGACACTGCTGGGTTTACCCCTGTGTCTACTTCTTGCTCCTTAAGTCCCCACTACTCCTCTAATGAAAAACAACATTGTAATGATCCAAGCATATACAACACCCCTCTCGGGCCAACGAGAGGGTGGGCGCCTGTTGTCCAAGTCCTGAAGACAACACTTAAATGAACAACCCCTCTAGTTTCCCTAAAGTCGGGAACGAGTGAATTTCATCTCGCGTAGTTAAGTTCCCAACTCCCCACGTGGTCCTATCCCTGAGAAGATAAGAATATTGGACAAGTAACTGTGACCACCCTCACCCGTACTAGTAAAAAAACAGACCCCCGCGGACAGGAGTTTGTAACACGCTCAGGATTCAGGTCGAGTCACTAATGGTCATCTACGAAGTTATTAGTCCCATACTATTAACGGTGTTACATCAATAGGTCTAATAATTCACGGTTCGGTCTTGTACAATCTCATTGCACAGGATGCCCCCACTCGCATGTCCACCACATGAACGAGTCAGAACACCTCGTTTGTATGTAATACAAAGCGAGTCGCATCCACAATGTATCCAGGATTAGGTCTCCAACCCTATCCATATACTGTAGACCGTTCGGGTCATTAACTCGAAAACGTGATCCTGCCGTGTGTCCACTACACACCGTTCAAGTTCTAGTTCTCTCATAAATTCAATGACCCTGGAGCTTAGTTTATTGGACAAAGTTTGTAAAATTGCGAGACACAAAGTGATGAAAGAAATAACTCTTATTTATTTCAAATGGTAATATTACAAACAAAACGAGATTAGGACATAGATCCCAACATCTTGCAAAGGGTTTATATAATGGTGATAGGTGGAGTTGAAATCTCTACCTATTTACCATTTTACCACAACCATAGGTTATGCAAATCATATTTGCATAACCACATATAATAAGATATCTCATATCTCATTATACAAATCACATTTGTATAATTGTGGATTTTAAATTGAATCGCATTCAATTTAATTTCTCTCAATCCAATTTCTCCAAATTAGCCCTAATTAAACAATTAGACTAACCTATAGTTTATTATGAATTTCATTCACATTAAACTATATAATATGTCAATCATATCTCATATAAATGACATAAATACCCTTTTAATGAATTTGAACACTTCAAATCCACATCAAAATGTAAACCCTCTATGTATCCAGTTTGAGCCAACCGAGGGACCTAATGGACCTACAGGTGACGAGCTCCAATGATCCGAGACTAACCTGTCAAACTCTTTGACTCAGTTAATCAACATTCATTAGCTACGGTAACACTCCACTAAATCCTGTAGCTGCACTCCCGTCACTGTAAGACAAGTTGTGTCCATTGATATAACCAATGCCCGTGAGTCAACCGTTCACAGGTTGTTTGTAGACACTGCTGGGTAAAATTATCATTTTACCCCTGTGTCTACTTCTTGCTCTTTAAGTCCCCACTGCTCCTCTAATGAACAACAACGTTGTAATGGTCCAACCATATACAACACCCCTCTCGGGCCAGTGAGAGGGTGGGCACTCGTTGTCCAAGCCCTGGGACAACACTTAAGGGAACAACCCCTCTAGTTTCCCTAAAGTCGGGAACGAGTGAATTCCATCTCGCGTAGTTAAGTTCCCAGCTCCCTACGTGGTTCTGTCCCTGATAAGATAGACATATTGGGTGGATAACTATGACCACCCTCACCCGTACTAGTCTAAGGACAGACCCTCGCAGACAGGAGTTCGTAACACGCTCAGGATTAAGGTCAAGTCACTATTGGTCATCTACGAAGTTATTAGTCAATACTATCAACGGCGTTACATGAGTAGGTCTAATAATTCACGGTCCGATCTTGTACAATCTTATTGCACAGGATGCCCCCACTCGCATGTTAACCACATGAACGAGTCAGATCACCTCGTTTGTATTTAATACAAAGCAGGCCGCATCCACAACGTATCCAAGATTAGGTCTCCAATCCTATCCATATACAGTAGACCGTTTGGGTCATTAACTCGAACGTGATCCTCCCTGTGTGTCCACTACACACCGTTCAAGTTCTAGTTCTCTCATTAATTCAATGACCCTG
Source organism: Trichosanthes cucumerina (assembly GCA_036507285.1). NCBI lineage: Eukaryota > Viridiplantae > Streptophyta > Magnoliopsida > Cucurbitales > Cucurbitaceae > Trichosanthes > Trichosanthes cucumerina. Next base: position 31,463,735 of record CM071842.1, on the reverse strand, counting down.
GAGCTTAATTTATTGGACAAAGTTTGTAAATTTGCGAGACACAAAGTGATGAAAAAAATAACTCTTATTTATTTCAATAGGTAACATTACAAACAAATACGAGATTAGGACATACATTCCAACAATCAAAGGACAGATCCTCGCAGACAGGAGTCCGGAACACGCTTAGGATTAAGGTCGAATCACTAATGGTCATCTACGAAGTTATTAGTCCTATACTGTCAACGGTGTTACATTAGTAGGTGTAATAATTCACGGTCCAGTCTTGTAGAATCTCATTGCACAAGATGCCCCCACTCGCATGTCAACCACATGAACGAGTTGGATCACCTCGTTTGTATCTAATACAAAGCGGGCTGCATCCACAACATATGCAGGATTAGGACTCCAACCCTATCCGTATACTGTAGACCGTTCGGGTCATTAACTCGAACGTGATCCTCCCTGTGTGTCCACTACACATCGTTCAAGTTCTAGTTCTCTCATAATTCAATGACCATGGAGCTTAGTTTATTGGACAAAGTTTGTAAATATGCGAGACAGAAACGACCTGTGAAGGGTTGACTCACGGGCATTGGTTATATCAATGGACACAACTTATCCTACAGTGAGGAGAGTGCAACTACGAGTCTATAGTAGAGTGACTCATAGTTAACGAATGTTGATTGATAGGGTCAAAGAGTTTGATCAGTTAATCTCGCATCATTGGAGCTCATGATCTGTAGGTCCATTAGGTCCCTCGGTTGGCTCAATATGGAATTAATGAGGGTATAAAGTTTTGGAATGAATTTGAAGTGTTCAAATTCAATTTAGAGAATTATATCAATTATATATGATATAATTGATATAAAATATTGTTTAATGTGAATATGATTCATAATAAATCGTATTATTGCCTAATTATAGAATTAAGGCATAATTAGAGAAATTAAATTGAGAGATATGGAAGTTGAATATGATTCAATTTAATTTTCACTTAATGTAAATATGATTTACATAATAAGGTATTTGATACCTTATATTATGCAATTATGCAAATGGGATTTGCATAATGCATCATTAGTAGAAATAGTGGCATAATGGGTGGAGAATTTGTCTCCACCCCGATTTCCTATTTTGGATGCAAATTCGGTGATTTAAGTCTCTGGATAGAATTTTGGATTCTAGCAAAAATTCCAAACCTATTTCTCATTTTTCTCTCTAGAATTCCCTTCTTCAAAAAGGAGTTTCCACTTCTCTCCCTCTCTTAGGGAACAACCGTGAAGACATTTTGGAGGTGTTCGATCGTAGAGAACGTAGAGATCGTAGACGGCAAGAGGATTACGAGAAGAAGTGAGTCTTCAAAAGTAATCCCTAATATACTATGCTTTCGTAAGTAGCCTTAGCCTATAGTTTCTATTTTTGTAATTTCTATATGAACATAATCAAGAACAAATGCGGTCAGTCGCTTCTGCATCGGGATTCAATCCCTTCAGGGTTTTGTTAGGCTTCTTCATCCAAGACCACCTCCCAATAAAATCTTAATCCTATAAGAGTGACCACAAACTTCTAGAAAATAATAATCCTATTTCAAGCATTCAAGACTAACCAAGCATAAGCCAAGTGCATCAATGTTTCAAAAAACTCAATGATCCAATTTATCTCTATCTTGCATCCATTCCCTACTCACAAATCCTGAGAATGAAATTATCTCATATTCAGGACTAAGTATCATCAAAGATTATCACAATCATAATATCAAATTAAGCTCATCATTCAAAAGTTTTCCAAATTTCTTAGTCAAACAAGAAAAATTTCACAGATAATCGATCATCATAAAAGAATATCAAAATATCTTTGATCATCATAAAAGAATATCAAAATATCAAAATATCTATAGAGTATCTCTCTAAATACAAAAGATAAGCCACAACCTAAACTTAAAATTTACGATGTTCTCAATGTAGCCAAATAGAAGAAATGACGATAAAAATGACCCTCACAAAAAAAGATAATTGAAGGATAATAGTAGCACTAGATTGGAGTGAGAATAATAATACAATCACAAAGAGATATTAAAAATAATGATACAATTAAAATAGAGAGGAATGACGAAAATAAAAAATACAATGAAAAAGAAAGAGAACGATACTGTCCTGAGTAAGTGTAGCGCTCTCCTTCCTCCTTAGAGGAAACATAGAGCTGTAGAGGTCGAGTAAGCTCCATGTTCATGCTAGCCATCAGACACATGCACTCATAGAAATGTTGATGATGTGTCTCATTGTGCTGATGGTGGCGTCTCATACGTCGATCTCGTTGACGCTCTATTTCTTCGTACTGTTGGGAATGCTCCTCTTGCTTGTGAAATCTTTCCTCTTGCTTCCTATACCTTTCACCTATAGCTGACATCACCTAGATGCCCTGATGACCCGTTGGTACAGGTTGTGGATGAGGTTTCTTCTCGTCTCTTCTCACCATGTGTCCTACTCATGTTCATCCCCATCATGGCCTTCTTCAGGCTCTTCATACCATCCTATGAGGCCCATGATATAATTCTTATCCATTATTCCTTTGGGGTGAAGTAATTCCTCATCAGGAGTCCAGGTGAGTCCTACATTTCTGCTAAAAGTAGTGATGAGAGAAGGGTAGCCCAAACTACTTGTAGTGTTGCCTCTCCTCACATGGCAAATGGAATGGAAAATCACTTTCCCCACATCTATGCTCCTACATGTTGCAATAGAAAAGAGAAGAATGATCCTCCCTTTTGTGACATTGCTTATTATATAGGCACTAGTTGCAACTTCATATAGATAAAACTGTGCCAGATTTTGTTCGTCACCTTAAGATCTACGGTTTTCAATTTAATTTCACACCCTCCCTTCTGGTAGCTTTGCAATCATTTGTTATGGGTTGACTTGCTCACTGACATATTGGTTATATTCATCTCTGTCAAAATTGGGCTACTTGATGCGACAGATGTGTGGTGCAAAAATGGATACGAATTAATTACAACACATCGCATGATATGCAAGTATACATAGTCAATTTCAACAAGTAATAAAATAAACGGTGTTTGAGTACATCGTCTCCACATGGAATAAATGAGATTCTTTGGTCAAGTTCAAGCCTTTTACAGTGAATTTAGGGTAACCAACAAGAAAGTAAAAACAAATGATAAATGAGAGGTTTTTTGCAAGAAAAGTAAATGACAAAAAAGTAAAGAAAGCGATTAAAAGAAAACAATAAATGAAAGCGGTAAAAGAAAGCAAGTAAATGAAAGCAAGGTAAATGGCAAGAAAAGTAAAGGAAAGCAAGTAAATAACAAGAAAAGTAATATTCACACGGTGAGGTTGCTGGGGTTCATTTTGAGGCAAGTAGGTTCCAATTAAAGAGAGTTTATTTAGCCAATTGCTTCCTATTAAGTCTATGTGATCTTCTTGACATCATAGCAATTGTTCATGGTTGTTTTTCCCAAAACTTACCTAATTTTTCAGAAAATTCCTATTCATCAAGCCTAGTATGCTCTTGCTACTATTCTAGGTGAGAGATCATTCCTAATCTTCTCTTTTTCGACACAAGATTGCTCTTAGTGGTTTATCCTAGAATGGAAATGGTAAATCGGTTTCCCCTTTTTCCCAAAAGCAAGAAACACGATGGAAATCAAAATCACCAATTTTAATCCCAACATAAATCAATTAACACAACCATTTTCCAAATCAAACATACACCCAACAACAAGGTCTTTAATTATAACCATTCAACATTAGAGTGCGCAATCTTCATACATTAGATGATAAAATTGAGGTACAACACAACTAGGAGGTCTCGACCACAAGAAAGAATACACGAAAAAGTAGATCCAAGAGAGAAAGTGAAATTTAAGACAATGGAAGTAATACAAAGATAAATCTAAGTAAAAACTCCCTATTTGATGAAGCTTTTGAGCCTAATCACTCACTTCTTGAAGATCTCTTCTTGTGCACTTCTCCTTGGACAAACCCTAATCGTGGAAATGAAACCCAAAACAAAACTAACTCTCAAAATTGCAATGTAATGCTTAAATAGGTCCCAACTAAACCCTAACTTAACCTAAGTCAACCATAACCAAAGCCCAAAGGTTTCTAACTTGAGTTAAGTGAGACGAGTTTACAAATCACGTACTCTTTTTAGAAAAATCACGTGCATTTTCTATAGTAACTTCCATCTGTCATTCACAACATTCCAATATTGCTGAAGCAGAGCCACTTCCGGATTGCAAAAGCAGAGCCACTTCCAGATTGTTGAAGCAAAGTTTTCAAGAATCAGTTGATCAACTTCTCCAAAACTTCATTTTTCAGCTTTATCCTTTCTAAACAAGCAAAATGTCTCCATTAAGACAAAAATATGATAAATTTACTCATTGTTAGTGCTAAGATCAATATATAATCAAAACACAGGCAATCATGCATAATTCAGAAAGATAAGAAGCGATAACTCACCATAGGAGAGTTATTTTACTAGAATTTTAATGCTTAATCTGTTGGAATGTATGTCATAATCTCGTGTAAGTTTGTAATATTCCAAGTTGAAATAAATAAGAGTTATTTTTTCATCACTTTGTGTCTCGCATATTTATAAACTTATTCCTATAAACTAAGCTCTAGGGTCATTGAATTATGAGAGAACTAGAACTTGAACGGTGTGTAGTGGACACACAGGGAGGATCACGTTCGAATTAGTGACCCGAATGGTCTAGAGTATACAAATAGGATTGGAGACCTAATCCTGGATACGCTGTGGATGTGACTCGCTTTGTATTAGATACAAACGAGGTGATCCAGCTCGTTCATGTGGTTGACATGCGAGTGGGGGCATCCTATACAATGAGATTGTACAAGACCGGACCGTGAATTATTAGTTACTGATGTAACAATGTTAACAATATAGAGCTAATAACTTCGTAGATGACCAATAGTGACTCGACCTTAATCCTGAGCGTGTTACGGACTCCTGTCTGCGGGGGTTTGTCCTTTGACTAGTACGGGTGAGGGTGGTCACAGTTACTCATCCAATATGCCTATCTTCTCAAGGACATGACCACGTGGGGAGCTGGGAACTTGACTACGCGAGATGGAATTCACTTGTTCCTGAATTAGGGAAACTAGAGGGGTTCCTCCCTTAAGTGTTGTCTCCAAGGCTTGGACAACGAGCACCTACCCTCTCACTGGCCCGAGAGGGATGTTGTTCATGGTCGGACCATACAACGTAGTTGTTCATGCTCGGATATTGGAGTGAGCATCGATCGGTTGGGGTCTATTTTCGACCCCAACCGACCTCCGAATCGACCAAAGTTGGTCGGTTCGACCGAATTTTTTTTTAAAAAAACTTGCCAAAACCAATTTGAAATTGGATCACTTTTAATCTGATTATATATGTATATATATATATATTTAAATATTTATTTAATTAATTATTTAATATTTATAATTATTATTTTATTATTATTTAATATATTTTCAAAAAATCTTTTTAGTTTTTTAGTTTTTTAATTATTATTATTATATATATATATATATATATATATATATTAAATAATCAGTTGGTTGATCGATTTTGTGAAGCACAAAATCGAATTCGACCTAAAAAAGATAAAACCGAACCACCGCCGCTCTGCCTTAGAGTAGGTCGATCGATTTCGGTCTTTTTGCTCACCCCTACTCGGATCATTGGAGCTCGTCACGTGTAGGTCCATTAGGTCCCTCGGTTGGCTCAAGCTGGATTAATAGAGGGTTTACAATTTGGTGTGGATTTGAAGTGTTCAAATTCATTAATGGGTAATTATGTCATTTATATGAGATATGATTGACATATTATATAGTTTAATGTGAATAAGATTCATAATAAACTATAGATTAGTCTAATTGTTTAAATTAGGGCTAATTTGGAGAAATTGGATTGAGAAAAATTAAATTGAATGTGATTCAATTTAAAAATCCAAAATTATACAAATGTGATTTGTAGAATGAGATATGAGATATCTTATTATCTGTGGTTATGCAAATATGATTTGTATAACCTAAGGTTGTGGTTAAATGGTAAATAGGTGGAGATTTCAACTCCACCTATACCATTATTTAAACTCTTTTGCAAGAAGGATTTCTCACTTGAAGGGTCATTTTTTGGATTTCTCACCAAAGAGCTTTACAATTCTCTCTCAACTCTCCTCGCTCAATTTCTCCTCCCTTTCACCAAAAAGGAGTCCCACTACTCTCCTTCTACCTAAGGAAGAACAACCGAGAAGCCTATCGGAGGTGTCCGGGTTACTCACTGCTCGAGAAGATCGAGTTCGTTGAGATTGTGAACACGAAGGGTTCGTAACTGGAGGAGGAAAACACGAAGAACGGTTCTTCAACAAGTAAGCCTCTCTTACTCTTTTTCTTCTTCTAATGCATGTTTAGCCTAGATACCATGTGACAGTTTCAATTTTAAGAAAGTGTTTTTCACAACGATACCACGATGATTCAATTGGTATCAGAGTCAAATCGTTGGTTTTTCATTATGCAAATGATTTTCTTAAAATTAGGTGGGTATTGCTTCAATTCATGAGATGTAATTGTATTTTGCAAGATTGGATGTTTTCGGTTTCGACATTTTTCATTTTAGATTTATTTCCATTGATTAGATCAATGTAAAGGCCCGTGTTTTTGGGGCATTTAGAAAATAAATCGAGCTTGTAAGTCCGTGTCTTTGTCGACAAGAGTTGCTGTGAAGAAATCGGTGTAGAAACGGGCGAGAAACGACGAATAACAACAAAGGAGCTTGTTGTTATGTCGACGACGTTGAGACGCTGTTCTTCGGCGTCTCAACGTTGTCTGCGCGGGTGGAGGCTGTGCTGCAGAGCAGCGTTGCTATGCTAGGCGTAGCGTTGCAATGCCCTGAGGTGGAGCATGCGGCGTGCGACGCTGAGAGCTGCAGCGTTGCAACGCTACCCACAGCGTTGCGACGTTGCGTGCGTTGAGGAGCAGTTCGCGAAAGTTTCGCGAGAGGACGTGGGCTGGTGGACATTCCTTGAACGTGGGGCGTTATTACTTCAATTTTAATTTAGTTTTTATTTTGTAAAATGTATTTATATTTTATGTAATTAAATTAATTAATTAATGTTATATTAATGTTCCCTAAGTACCAAAATCTGCCCAATTTTTACTATTTAATTTTTTTATGCATGAGATGTATGAAATATTTTATTCTATGTGCATAATGTATGTCATATAGATTTAAAATCCCACCTTAGGTTAAACATTTCATGCATCATATTTATATTATAAGTGTTATAATATATAGTATGTATGATAGGTTATATTATTAGTGTTATAATATAATGTATGCATGTTTTAATTTATTTAAATATAAGTGTTATATTTTTTAGATTAAAAGCATGCTCATGCATTTAATTCATGTGATGAATGTATGTTATAGTATAGTATTATTCATGTGATGAATGATCAAACACAATGACATAGAATGCATGTAACCTAAGTTAATTATTAGTTTAAAAATGTTTAGAACTTGAATAATTAGACTTAGGTTTTCTAGTTCTAATAAGATTAGAATTAGGAAATCAAATATGACCTTTGAATGGAGACTGATTAGTAGCTCAGTCTAAGGAAGGTTCTGTCTAAGACTGGGGTATTTAAGCTGACGCTTTGCGGAATACCCCTATGTGGGAACCGACCTGGGAGTGAATTCGGTCAGAAGATTCTTAAGTTATATTATCGTGAGTAGCGTTAATTAAAAGTTGATTAATTTACTCACATAGATCTAAGTTAATAATGTGATTATAAACTTAGGTTAAATCAATATAAGAGTTATATTGGTAGTCTTAGGTTAATATTAGCCGATTTATCTAGGTCAATCCTGAATAATATAAAGTGCTGAGTGGGAGGAAATAAAGTGTATAAGATACATTTAATTTTCCGACCACAAATCTCCATTAAATCCACACCGTGAGATCCATACTCGGCCTCATGGCGCAAGCACCACTTTCCTTGAGTAAGACCACATCAGAGATCACTTACCAATGAGTAAGATTGTGTTAAATGAAAAGGACAGTACATCAGCAAGAGTTGCTGATGGGGCTAGTACGTCAACAAGTGTTGTTGATCCTAGCTCGTCTAGTCAAGTCCGTTCTCAAGAGTTGAGAATACCTCGACGTAGGGGGAGGGTTGTGAGACAGCCTGAACGTTACATGGGTTTGGCTGAAACCCAAGTCGTCACCCCTGATGATGACTGCGAGGATCCATTGACCTATGATCAGGCAATGACTGACATTGACAAAAGCGAATGGATTAAAGCTATGAACCAGGAAATGAAGTCGATGTACTTTAATTCTGTTTGGGAGCTTGTGGACCAACCGAATGGGGTCAAATCTATTGGTTGGAAGTGGATCTACAAGAGTAAACGTGACGTAGATGGGAAGGTGCAGACCTTCAAAGCCAGACTAGTGGCAAAGGGGTTTACCCAGGTTGAAGGGGTTGAGTTTGAGGAAACCTTTTCTGTTTTTGCCATGGTAAAGTCGATCAGGATCCTTCTAGCCATTGCCGCATATTATGACTATGAAGTATGGCAGATGGATGTCAAGACAACCTTTCTGAATGACAATCTTGATGAGACCATCTACATGGACCAACCTAAAGGGTTCATTGCCCAAGGCCAAGAGCAAAAAGTTTGTCGACTTCAAAGGTCTATTTATGGACTAAAACAAGTCTCGAGGTCTTGGAATATAAGGTTTGATGAAGCGATCAAATCTTTTGACTTTGATCAGAATGTTGATGAGCCTTGTGTTTACAAGAAAATCATCAACAACGCTGTTGCATTTCTGATATTATATGTGGATGATATCCTGCTCATTGGGAATGAGGTAGGATTTCTTACGTACATTAAGGAATGACTGGCTTCACAATTCCAAATGAAAGATTTAGGAGAGGCCCAGTATGTTCTTGGAATCCAGATAGTCTGGAACCGGAAGAACAGAACGCTAGCCATGTCTCAGGCATCTTATATTGACAAGATGTTGTCTAGATATAAGATGCAGAACTCTAAGAAGGGCTTGCTGCCTTTCAGCCATGAGGTTCACATGTCTAAGGATCAATGTCCTAAGACGCCTCAAGAGGTTGAGGATATGAGACGAATCCCATATGCTTCAGCTATAGGGAGCCTCATGTATGCCATGTTATGTACTAGGTCCGACATCTGTTAAGTAGTTGGGATTTTCAGTAGGTATCAATGCTATCCAGGATTGGATCACTGGATAACCGTTAAGGCAATCCTCAAGTATCTTAGGAGAACGAGGAACTACAACCTTGTGTATGGAAGTGGGGATTTGATCCTTACGGGATACACAGACTCTGACTTTCAGAGCGATAAGAATTATAGGAAATCCACTTCGGGGTCAGCCTTCATTCTGAATGGAGGAGATGTAGTGTGGTGAAGCATCAAGTAGGGATGCATCGCTGATTCCACGAATGAAGCCGAGTATGTTGCGGCTTGTGAAGCTGCAGAGGAAGCTGTTTGGCTTAGGAAGTTCATGATAGATTTGGAAGTTGTTCCAAATATGAACTTGCCAGTGACTTTGTTTTGTCACAACAGTGGTGCACTAGCTAACTCGAGAGAACCTCGGAGTCATAAGAGGGGCAAGTATATTGAGCAGAAGTATCACCTGATACGGGAGATTGTGCATCGCGGAGACATGACAGTCACACAGATTGTTGGGATTTATGCCCTAAACTTGTGTAATCTTGATCAATTAAATAAAGTGTTATTTGTTTTGATAAGATTACAGTCTTACTTTTATAAATCCAATAAACTAAGCTCCAAGGTTATAACATTTATCTTGAAATCAGTGTAGTGGACACTATTTGGGTTGAATTCAAGATTATAACCTAAATAGTCTATGGTATAAGAATAAGGTTGGAAACCTCATTCTGGTAACACCATGGATGCGACCCACTTTGTAATTAGTACAAATGAGGTAATCCAACTCATTCATGTAGTTGACATGCGAGTGGGGGCATCCTGTATGAAGAGTTCATACAAGATGGATCATGAAATTATTAGTCTAACCAAAGATAACAATCAGATTAATGAGGATAAGACTAGTAATTTATAGATGGTCATTAGTGACTTGACTCGAATCTCGAGCAAGTTAAGAACTCCTACTTATAGGGTTTGTCCTTAGACTAGTATGGGTGAGAGTGGCTTGTAGCCGACTCAATAAGCCTAGCTGGGAACTTAACTGTGCAAGATGAAATTCACTCATTCCTCTATCGAGGAATTAGATAGGTTGTTCCCTTAAGAATCGACTCGTGTCTTGAACAACGGGGCCCCGCCTCTATGAGGGTATGAGTCTAAGGTAGGACCTTAGACTTGTTGTTCATTAGAGGATCGGTGGTGCTTAAGGAGCAAAGAGGTAATCACAGGGTAAAACGGTAATTTGACCTGTTTGTGATTACGAACAACCCGTGAAGGGTCGACTCATGGGTAATGACTATATCGGTGGACACAATAATATCTACTGGTGAGGAGAGTGCAACTACAAGTCTATAGTGGAGTGACTTGTAGTTAATGAATATTGATTAACCTGGATCAAAGAGTTTGATCAGTTAATCTCACATCATGGGAGCTCATGATCGGTAGGTCCATTAGATCCTCCGTTGGCTCAACATGGTAATATTGAGGGTATAAAGTTAGGAGTGAAATTGAAGTGTTCAATTTCATACATGAGGAGTTATATCAATTATATATGATGTAATTGATATAATATATAGTTTTAATGTGAATTAGATTCATATATAAACTATATACTAAAGAGAGATTAAAGGAGGGGTAGAATGGTCATTTCCATCTCATTCCTCTATATATATAGTTACATGAGATGCAACTAGGTTAAGACTTCTAAGTGTATTCCTAGCCTCCTTGTTGTGTTGTTGGAAGAGTTCCAAAACACAAATCTCTCTCACAAAATACCTCACTACTCCTAAAGGGAACCCACCTTCCTCCCTCACCTAGAGAACAACGGAGAAGATCCGGTGGTGGTGTCGGTGTTCGTACGAGTTCTTGTTGCTGAGATCGTGACCGTGGAGAGAGGAGCACTTGAAGAAAGGTTCTTCAAAGGTATATACTTGTTGTCCATACTCTTATTATATGCTTAATCCATGTTTACGTTCTTGAATTTTTCGTTGTAACTAAATCAAGAGCGCGCGATTCGCAATCGCTTCCGCTGCGGGGACTTCGATTCCTTTCAAGCGTCGGAGCACAACGTTGCTGATCCATTTACAAAGGCCTTCACGGCTAAGGTGTTTTAGGGCCACCTAGAGAGTCTAGGTCTTCGAGTGCTTCCTGACTAGGGCAAGTGGGAGTATTGTAAAAGGGTATTCAATGCCCTAGTTTATTGTATTATTACTATACATTTGAGAAATGTATTTTGTACTCCACTAGCTTAGTCCAAGTGGGAGTTTGTTGGAATGTATGACCTAATCTCGTGTAAGTTTGTAATATTCCAAGTTGAAATAGATAAGAGTTATTTTTTCATCACTTTGTGTCTCACATATTTATAAACTTAATCCAATAAACTAAGCTCCAGGGTCATTGAATTATGAGAGAACTAGAACTTGAATGGTGTGTAGTGGACACACAGGGAGGATCATGTACGAGTTAATGACTCGAACGACCTACAGTATATGGATAGGATTGGAGACCTAATCTTGGATACACTGTGGATGCAACCTGCTTTGTGTTAGATACAAACGAGGTGATCCAGCTCGTTCATGTGGTTGACATGCGAGTGGTGGCATCCTGTACAATCAGTGTTAGGGTTTGTGCCCTAAAACTCGTAGTTTGTAAGTATGTTCTAATTAATGTAATAAAGTGTTATTATTTCAATAAAGAGTTATTGTTCGTTATTTACGATGTTGCCTTTGTTTTAACCCTAAATCCAATAAACTAAACATCCAAGGCTGTAAAATGTATCTCTAACTGAATGTAGTGTACATATAAAGGATCTCAGTTCGAGATACAACCTAAAGGGTCTATAGTAAGGGGATAAGGTTTGGGTACCTTGCCCTGGTAAAACTATGGATGTGGCCCACTTTGTATATGATACAAACATTGAGATCCTAACGTGTTCGTGTAGATGACATATGAGTGAGGATATTCTATGTAATGAGATTATATAAGACCGGACCACGAAATAGTAACCTCTAGATGTAACTCCGTTGACTAGCTAGGTTTCTATTTCACTAGGATGACCTAGGCAACTTGATCTCAATCCTGAGCAGGTTACGAACTCCTATTTGTGAGGGATTGTCCTTTGACTAGTATAGGTGAGAGTGGTCAGATTCGCCGACTCAATATGCCTACCTTCTTGGGGACAAGACCGAGTGAACAGCTGGGGACTTAGCCTAGCAAGATGGAATTCACTCCTTCCCGCCTACTAGGGTAAGTAGAGGAATGTTCCCTTAAGTGGTGTCTCCGGGACTTGAACAAAGGGCCCGACCCTCTCATTGGCCCGAGAGGGACTCTGTTTGTTGGTAGGACCACAAACAAATTGTTCATTAGAGGAGCACTGGTACTTAAGGTACAAGATGTAACCCAGGGGTAAAACGATAATTTGACCCAGCTGGTGTTACGAACATTCGTGAAGGATTGACTTGCTGTTACTGGTCAATATCAGTGACACAGAAATATATCTGCAGTGAGAAGAGTACAACTGAGGGACTTTAGTGGAGTGCTCCCGCAGTTAACGAATGTTGATTAGGAGGTTAATGAGATTAACCGAGTAATCTCGTATCGTTGGAGCTTCTGATCTGTAGGTCCTTTAGGTCCACCTTCTAGCTCGTAAAGGGTTCTTAGTTCGTTTGAATTTGAAATGTTCAAATTCATAAGTGAATAAATTTAATGTATATAGATACGATGTAATATATAGTTTTGGAACTATATATTATAAATTTAATATGAATATGATTCATATTAAATTATATGAGAGAATTAAATATTTGAAAGTGTTTAAATATTAAATTCAAATGTGAATGTGATTCATATTTGAAAATTATAGGTTAAAATTTAATGTGCATAAGATGTGCATTAAAACTATAGGTTAGAGGATAAAAGGATTAAATGTGATTTGATCTTATGATTAATTAAATATGTGATATTTAATTAATTAATTAATTAAATTTGATTTAATTGATTATATATTTATTAATCAATTTAAATTAATTAATGGGAACGTGTCAGGAGGACACATTCCCATCTTCCCCACCAACTCCCCATCGATAGGGAGTTGGGGGAAGAAATCCTCTGTATAACTTCTCGAGGAAGAGAAGTTTGTGGTTGTTCGATGAATTTGGTGAAATTGCTTCTCGTAGAATTCTCTCTCCCTATTCCTTATTCTCCAATTGTTGGATCCTTCCCACCTAAGGAAGATCTAAGTAGAAACTCAGAGTCATAGGAGGTTTTCTTACTGGTTGTGTCCTGTTGGAGAAAACATAGACGTTCTTTTGTGTTCCTGTGTTGCTGTTTTTTCTTGGAAGCAAGGAGTTGCTAGGAGACTAAGACTACAAAGGTAATCTTTCTTCATTTCGTTTAATTGTTAAATACAACATTTTTTCATGATTTATATTCATTCCTAATTAGATTAGATTTTGTATGCTTATTCTCTGTATCATTTACCAATGTATGGGTATTTGATTTTCAACCAAAACAAAACTTGCAATTACGATTTCTATCACGTTTCCGCTGCTCAAGGAGATTGGATCTCCATCAATGAGATTGTACATGACTGGACCGTGAATTATTAGACTTACTGATGTAACACCGTTAACGGTATAGGGTAATAACTTCGTAGATGACCAATAGTGACTCGACCTTAATCCTGAGCGTGTTACAGACTCCTGTCTGCGGGGGTCTATCCTTTGACTAGTACAGGTGAGGGTGGTCACAGTTACTCATCCAATATGCCTATCTTCTCAGGGACAGGACCACGTGGGGAGCTGAGAACTTGACTACGTGAGATGAAATTCACTCGTTCCCGAATTAGGGAAACTAGAGTGGTTGTTCCCTTAAGTGCTATCTCCAGGGCTTGGACAACAGGCACCCACCCTCTCACTGGCCCGAGAAGGATGTTGTTCATGGTCGGACCATGCAACGTTATTGTTCATTGGAGGAGCAGTGGGGACTTAAGGAGCAAGAGGTAGACACAGGGGTAAAACGGTAATTTGACCCAACAGTGTTCTCGAACAACCTGTGAAGGGTCGACTCACGGGCATTGGTTATATCAATGGACACAACTTGTCCTACAATGATGTGAGTGCAACTACGGGCTTTAGTGCAGTGTTATCGTAGCTAATGAATGTTGAATAACCGGGTCAAAGAGTTTGACAGGTTAATCTCGAATCATTGGAGCTCGTCATCTGTAGGTTCATTAGGTCCCTCGGTTGGCTCAAACTAGATAAATTGAGGGTTTATAGTTTGGTGTGAATTTGAAGTGTTCAAATTCATTTTAAAATGGTATTTATGTTATTTATATGAGATATAATTGACATAATATATAGTTTAATGTGAATGAGATTCATAATAAACTATAGGTTAGCCTAATTGGTTAATTAGTGATAATTTGGAGAAATTGAATTGAGAGAAATTAAATTGAATGTGATTCAATTTAAAATTTCACAATTATACATATGAGATTTGTATAATAAGGTATGAGATACCTTATTATATGTAATATGCAAATATGATTTGCATATTATAAGGTTGTGGTAAAATGGTGATTTGGTGGAGATTTTAACTCCACCACTCACCATTATATAAAGGCTTGGTGAGAAGCCTTTTGCACTGAATAAGTTCATTTTTTGGATTTTGCATCCAAGAGAAGAAAGCTCTCTCTTTTATCTCTACAAAATTCTCTCCAACCCAAACCAAAGAGACTCCCACAACTCTCTCTCAACCGATCGAGAACAACCGAGAAGCTCTTTTGGAAGTGTCCACTTCATTCCGTTCGTAAGATCGTGACTGTAGAGATTGAAGGCACGAAGAATTCGTGATTGAAGAAGAAATTGTCGAAGAAAGGTTCTTCAACAAGTAAGTATTCCATCTACTTTCTGTTTTCTTCTTATAAATTGCATGTTTAGCCTAGAATTTATGAGATAGGTTCAATTTTAAGAAACAAATCGCAAAACGGAAACCACGATGTTTCATGTCATTTTCCGCTGCGGGATTCACGTTCCTTTCATAATCTACTTGAATTGCATAGATTTGTTGAGGCTCATGTTATTTTATCCCTAAATTGTGTGTTTAGCTTTAAAATATTGAAGTTAAGAATTAGGTTAAAAAAGAATTAATTTTGATGTTTTTATGCTTTAATTTAAGAAATTTAGAAAAATAAGCTAACAGGTAATTAAAGACCGGAAGGCGAAATTTTAACTCCAGAAAAATCCTCTCATATTTTGTTGATCCATAATTTAATTGATGAATTTATTGGGATTTTCTGTGTGCAGGAGATATTTGAAAATTACAGGAGTTCCTAAGGGCATTTTAGACATTTTATCCGATAAGATGGTCTTTCTATCCCTAAGGGCATTTTTATAATTTGTGGAGTTAGGGCAACACCATCTTATATAAGGAGGCTAGGATTCACAAGTACCAATGTGGAGAAAGAGTTGCCGCAAAAAGGGAAGAGACCGAGAGAGAGAATGGGCGATTGCTACAGCCAGGGGCGGACCTAGATGTTAATGTTTGAGGGGGT
The DNA here is from genome assembly GCA_036507285.1 of Trichosanthes cucumerina. Taxonomy (NCBI): domain Eukaryota; kingdom Viridiplantae; phylum Streptophyta; class Magnoliopsida; order Cucurbitales; family Cucurbitaceae; genus Trichosanthes; species Trichosanthes cucumerina. Next base: position 31,447,978 of record CM071842.1, on the reverse strand, counting down.
CGAATATGTGAATAAATATAATAAAACAATTATCCAAAAGATCAGTTTGAACACACCTAACATTATGTTGACCTAAAAAAAGTTATTGGTGATAAGAATAGATAGGTGTACCGAAGACTTTCTAATTAAGTTTTACAATGTCTTATCAAATAGAAAAACAAATTAAATGACGAGTTTAACATATGGACTTTTAAATTCTAGTCTATTAGAACTCTAAAATTTAAAAAGTACATAATTCAATCTAGTATCTAATAAGTTCTTAAACTTTAAATATATCCAATAGGTCTCGTGTATAATAAAACTTTAAAATTTAAAAAACATCAAATAGGTTAAGAATATAATATTATGAATTCTTATTAAATTAAATATTAAAAACTAATTTATTAAAATTTAAAAATATTCGTGAATTACAAATACTTGTATCTACATCCCTAAATTTTAAAAAATATCGAATAAGTCAAGAATATAATATTATAGTTTCTTATATAATTAAATATTAAAACTAATCAGGAAGAGAAAAATCATGAAAAATCATGAAGGTGTCATTGCTGTAGCAATCGTGCGAGTGAGAAAAAGATCAAAGCTTCAAGGTGCCATTGCTGTAGCATAACCGTGCAGTTTGGTTTTTCACAGACGACGCTCACAAAGTTGTCTTTTCTGGAGTTTCCACCGTTGGATTTGGCTAAAATTTTGTCAGCTTGTTGAGAACTCATAGGAATTATTTTGAACGATTGGATTGTCGTTCTGAGTTTCGATTTGTCAGATATTTCTATCACGTTGGGAGATTAGTGCAGTTCGGTTTTTCACAGGCGACACTCACGAAGTTGTCGTTTGCCAGAGTTTCAACCGTTCAATTTTGCTAAAATCTTGTCAGCTTGTTCGAGACTCGCAGAGCTTCGTTTGGAACTGTTGGATCGTTGTTCTGATATTCGGTTTTTTAGATATTGTTGTCACACAGAACCTGCAAAAATTGAAATCTGCTGTTATTGCCTGCTGTCTTCGGTGGTATCTCTTGATGTTTTTCTGAAGCAAAACACGTGCCATTACCTCTCCTAATCTCTAATTGTTAATGCTGTTTTTCTACCTTTGGACACATATTTAAGACTATTTTTTATTGATGTTTTAGACCGAATTCATGACTGTTTTTAGGCTAGAATTGTGACTGATTTAGGCTAAATTTGTGAACATCGTTGGACTATTTCATGAACTCTTTAATCGATAAAAGCATGCATAAATTAGAAATTTGTGAGTTAATTTCCATCATGAACTAAATTGTCTTAGGCAATGGTTAGGTTGTTTTCAAGGTAAATTTTGGAACGAATTTATGATTGATGTCGTGGTTGGATTTATGAAATTTTATTGATTTTAATGGTACATGAGAATTAAAAATTGGCCACTTTAACTTTTCTAGAATTCATAAACTTGGAAAAGCTAATGAATTAGAAAACTAAAATTTCATTCTAGGATTCTTGAGTTGATTAGGGATAATTAATCCACATAGAACCTAAAATCATGAGCATAATTTATATCGCAATTGAGAAATTGTAGGTTTTAAAACTTAGTGATTTCGAAAATATTCACTTGAATGCATGTGTAGGTAAATTCAAGGCATCAATCACATTTTCATTCTAATTGAGCATGAAAACTCCAACCTAGCTCGAGCCTATTTTTCATTAAAAATCTCATTTATTGCATCTTCCCTCTTGTTTGCATTTCCCTCTCCCCTCATTTAAATTTAGTTATTTTCTTGCATCTTATCTTATCTTTCTTACTTATCGCATCAATTTATTTATTTACAACAATAATTTGCATACCCATACATTGCACAAAAAATAAGAAATCTCTAGGACACTTATCCATTTAGGTCTAACTAGTCCTCGTGGGATCGATACTTTAACTTATCACTTGCTGCTCTCGACCGTGTATACTTGCACGTCGTAATAGTGTCGGAGTCTCATTCTACTTTACATTAGTTTGAGACACTCAACATTTTGCATCAAGTTTTTGGCACCGTTGCCGGGTACTAGTTGTGATTCTTATCTTGTTTGAGTTGATTTTAGTGAATTTTATCTTTATTTCTTGTTGGGTGTATGTTGTCTTTGTTGGGATTTGTGCCCTAAAACTTGTAGTTTGTAATTATGTTCTAATTAATATAATAAAGTGTTATTATTTCAATAAAGTGTTATTGTTCGTTATCTACGAGTTTGCCTTTATTTAAACCCTAAATCCAATAAACTAAACATCCAAGGCTGTTAAATGAATCTTTAACTGAATGTAATGTACATAAAAAGGATCTCGGTTCGAGATACAGCCTAAAGGGTCTATAGTTAGGGGATAAGGTTTGGGTACCTTACCCTGGTAAAACTATGGATGTGGCCCACTTTGTATTTGATACAAACACTGTGATCCTAACGTGTTTGTGTAGATGACATGTGAGTGAGGATATCCTATGTAATGAGATTACATAAGACCGAACCACGAAATAGTAATCTCTAGTTGTAACTCCGTTGACTAGTTAGATTTCTATTTCACTTGGATGACCTAGGCAACTTGATCTCAATCCTGAGCAGGTTACGAACTCCTGTTCGCGAGAGATTGTCCTTTGACTAGTATGGGTGAGAGTGGCCAAATTCGTCGACTCAATATGCCTACCTTCTTGGGGGACAAGACCGAGTGAGCGGCTGGGAACTTAACTTAGCAAGATGGAATTCACTCCTTCCCGCCTACTAGGGTAAGTAGAGGAATGTTCCCTTAAGTGGTGTCTCCGGGACTTGAACAAAGGGTCCGACCCTCTCATTGGCCCGAGAGGGACTCTGTTTGTTGGTAGGACCACAAACAAATTGTTCATTAGAGGAGCACTGGTACTTAAGGCACAAGATGTAACCCAGGGGTAAAACGGTAATTTGACCCAGCTGGTGTTACGAATATTCGTGAAGGATTGACTTGCTGTTATTGGCCAATATCCATGGACACAGAAATATATCTGCAGTGAGAAGAGTGCAGCTGTGGGACTTTAGTGGAGCGTTCCCGCAGTCACTACAACAAATTTGACCTTTAATGTCGGTTGGGCAATTGGCATATTGTAAACTATGTCGGTTTTTGGAATTGTACCCTTTCATGTGAGGTTTAGACCGACATCAAAGGATACCATTACGATGTCGGTTTAAAACTGACATTAAAGACTCTTCAAAATTATCGCGACCTTTGATGTCAGTTTTAAACCGTCATCTAAAAAACCCTTATGATGTCGGTTAAAAACCATCATTAAAGACTCTCTAAAATTATCGAGAAATTTGATGTCGGTTTTAAACCGTCATCGAATATACTCTTACGATGTTGGTTTCAAACCGACATTAAAGACTCTTCAAAATTATTGTGATCTTTGATGTCGGTTTTAAACCGTCATCGAATATACCCTTACAATGTCGGTTTAAAACTGTCATTAAAGACGCTTTAAAATTATCGCGACCTTTGATGTCAATTTTACACCGTCATCGAATATACCCTTACGATGTCGGTTTAAAAATCGTCATTAAAGACTCTTTAAAATTATCACGACCTTTGATGTCAGTTTTAAATCGTCTTCAAATAGACCCTTATGATGTCAGTTTAAAACCATCATGAAAGACTCTTCAAAATTATTGCGGCCTTTGATGTAAGTTTAAAACCGACATCGAAAATACCCTTAATGTTGTCGGTTTAAAAAATCGTCATGAAGAAGTCTTCAAAATTATTGCGACTTTTGATGTCAGTTTTAAACCGTGATCGAATAGACCCTTACGATGTCGGTTTAAAAACCGTGATGAAAGACTCTACAAATATATCCCGACCTTTGATGTCGGTTTTAAACCAACATCGAAAATACCCTTACGATGTCGGTTTAAAAATCATCATGAAAGACTCTTCAAAATTATTGTGACCTTTGATGTCAGTTTTAAACCATCATCGAATATACCGTTACAATGTCGGTTTAAAACCGTCATGAAAGACTCTTCAAAATTATCGCGACCTTTGATGTCGGTTTTAAACCGTCATCGAATATACCCTTACGATGTCGGTTTAAAATTCGTCATGAAGGACTCTTTAAAATTATTGCGAAATTTTGGGTGGTTTCGTGGGTGAATTTTACCATTTGATGTCGGTTTTAAACCGTTATCAAATATGACCTTACGATGTCGGTTACAAACCGTCATTAAAGACTATTTAAAATTATCACGAAATTTGTGGCCTTTGATGTCGGTTATGATCCGTCATGAAATACAACCGTACGATGTCGGTGAAGAACCGCCATTAAAGACTCTTACAAAAAAACATCGTTTTAAATGTGACCTTCAATGTCGATTATTTACCGTCATGAAAGAGTCGTCAAAGAGGCTTTTCGATGTTGGTTTTTAATGTTTGCCCCCTCTCAACTTTTAATCTTTACAAATAATTATTAAATGTCTTAAATCATTTTTATTCTCAATATGTATCATGTTGGTGTAATCTACTTTTGATATTCTTAACTTAAGGTCTTTAGTTCAAATCTCATGCTTACTAGATTTTTTGTTTATTTATTTCGTTTTTCTCTCCATTTTGTTTCCCTTCTTTCTTTTCTACTTATTTTTTCCGTTTTCTCCTCTTTTTTGTTTACTTTTTTTTTTCCTTTTTTGTTCTTTCTCGCGGATCTAATTTATTTTATCTATTTTATTTTTATACCTTTTTCCATTTTTTATTTTTTCGGGAGACTTTTTTTCCCCAAAGTAATATTTGTTTTCTCATTTTTTAGAAAAATTCAATTTCACTCCTTAATTTATATAGTTATATTAATTTTAATATAAACTCTCAGTTTAATCAAATTAAACCATATACTCATACCTATGTTGCATTTTTTAACCTTTATTCAATTAAAACTAATTCACCTACTAAATTCAACAAAAAGTAATGTAAAAATCTCCATCACCAATTTCAATAAATTAAGTTTTGCACATAATTTAATTTGATAAATGCACAAATTAAATATTAAAAACTTTGTTAAAATCCACAAATTGCAAAAACAAATTAGCTCTAATATCAATTTTCTTTTAAATTTTATCAAATTTGTACAATATATATGTTTTAGAATTCTAAGAATGCATGTGAAAAACGTTTTTTTAATGATCTTTCAAATGAAAGCTCATTAGAGGATTAAAATTGCATATTTTTTAAGTTTGAGTTAATATTACAATACTTATCTAAGTTTGGGGTAGAATTTGAAGAAATTATAAGTTTAGGATAAAAATTTGCACAACATGACAAATTTATGGTCAAAATTAATTTTTTTAATTTTCTAAAATAATTTAAATTTATAAATAATAAGAAATATATGATATTATAATTATTTTTACCATTTAATTTTTTTTGTCTAGAGTAAAATAAAGAAAGAACAAAAATTTGGTTTTTTCTTACATTATGTTTTAAAACCAATTACATAAAAAATCTATAATTCTCATGAAAAAGAAAAATATTTCAAGTTTCATTTTTCATATACATTTTATAAGCTGAATCTATTTTAATAGACTTTTGAATTAAAAGGTATGCAATTAGACTTTTAACTTTCAATTTTATATCTAATAAGTTTCGGAGTTTTCAATTTAATGTCTAATAAATCAGTAACCTAATAATTTTTTATTAAGTTTAAGGATTACAAATTTAAAAATTCATGAACTTTTTAGATAGAAATTTATAACTAAGTGATTTAATTAAAAAAAAAAAAAGCTAGGAACTTATTAAATAAAATTTAAACGTCATTTGAATTTTTTAGTTGGGCTCGTTTCGTAATTTGGGAAATAAGTTTAAAGTAATTAAGAAAAAGTTTGTTTTGAAAAGGAAATATGATTTTTAGAAAAGAATGAGGGAAGAAAAAGATTTTGTATATTTTAAACAAGGAAAATATATTTTCTTAAAAGATTTGTTTATTAAAAGAAAAAAATTGAAACTCTCACTAAGCCGGAAAGGAAAATATAATTATTGATTTTTGTAGTTTGGTTAAGAAGAGGGCATTTTTGGAAAATAACTTGAACCTAGGGTTTCAAAATATCCAATTTTGTCTTATTTGTGCACATTTTTTGGAGGTAGCCTCCATCTTCTCCTTCTCCCTTCCCTTTAACGATGGACCCCATTGAAGAAGTTTGATCATTTTCGCCGCCGACCATAGCGGTCCTCGGTATTGCAATCTCGCTGAAAACCCCCATCGGTCACTTCCTTATTCTCGTCGATTTGAAGGAGCCCTTGCCGCACCGTTGATGTTGTCCGCTTTTTCGTCCGACGTTCAAGCTACCAAAGAAAACCACGGAGCCGCGCGTTGCCCCAAGCCCGTCTGAAGGAACGCCGCGACGCCAGTCATCTGCGTTAGACCTCTAACGCCGAGTTGCGGCTTAATCAAATGTTGGAGCATCGTTGTTTCGCGATTGCACACCGCCAAATCTAGGTTCGTTGTCGCCACCGCCGCTAGTCATGTTGAAACCCCTCGCCCGAGCCATTCGTCGAAGTCGCCACACGATGCCACCGATCGACCACGCTCGAATTTTGTTCGATCTAGACAATTTCGACTCTCGAGCTGTTTTGGACCCATTGTGGCAAATTCGAATATTATGGTAAGTTAATTCGATAATTCATATATGAGTTGAGAACTTGTTTTATTAATAGGAAATCAAGGGTACCAACCAGTGAGTAAGGGACTTTGAAACAAATTAAAATCACAAGATTAAGGATTTATTCAAGCCTAATTCATCGAATAACTAAAGTCAAGGTAATAAATTAAGAAATAAGGAAGACCTCAAGCTTTTGTAATTTCCTTGTTTAGTTTTGAGTCAGTAAATTTCTCGCTTAGTTTTGACATGCAAGATAGATGCATAGATGAGATTGTGTTCACTTTGGTTTAGTATATGTGCATGGGAGGTTGCCTTTGGATTATGAGGGTATATTTTAATAAAATATTGCGATATTCCTAGCGAACTATCCTCCTTTTGAAGTGTCGAGTTTGGTACATACACAAGTACTGTGTGTAGTCTATACTCATTCATGACTTTTTGGTATATGTTTTACCAAGTATTGTCAAATATAATTTTTTTTTAAGATTCCTAGTTGGTGAACTTTTTTTACTTTGTGGACTTTTGTGCTTTGATTTCATCATCGAAATCAACTTAACTACTCTGGGTATGAAAGTTCTTTGATAAAGATTTAATGAATTTTAATTTAAGAAATTGATTGTCGACCATGTTTAGAGGGGAATGCTATGTTAAGAACTAATTTTTTGAGTTTGGAAAATGTTAAGCTAAGATAAGAGAAAATGTTACTACTTATTGTGAAGGTATTTTATCTGCTTATTTATTTTCTTATGTTTTAGTTGAGTTTGATCTATGAAGTTTTAGAGTTTGGACACTTTTATTTAGTAACTTGTTTGTAATTAGAGTTTAAAATTTTTGGAAGTTTGTGTTATTTGATCTTAGTTTAAGAATTGAAAATTGAAAGATGGGCTAGAAATTTCTAAACTCTAGAGAAAGGCTAGAGAGAGTGATATGGATGTTTGGAGTTGTGTGAATATTGAGTATTTGTTTTGCTTTTTATCTAAGAAATTTAAGTATTCTTGTTAATCTATTTGCTACGTCTTGAGGTGGTGACTTGTTTGGTTCCTAAAGTTTGAATTATACATATATATTTTTTTATTGAGGATGAAGGTGGCTTATTGGTTGAGATCTAAATATTTCTCCATCCGTCTTTACCATCATTCTATTGTAAATTTGAGTATTTTTGTTTATTATTTCAATTAGTATTGTGTTATATTATTATATTGTTTATTATTGCACTTTTTTACATATAATTACAATAACTTTTTTTTTTTTGTTTTCATGTAGATTAATACTAAGAAGACTTTTGCACAAGCACAACTGGACGAGTTACGAGCTGAATGGATTTATATTTTAAATTTTAATAGCTTTTTAGGCAATTTTGTAAATATAGAATTTTGTTGCTTTTTACGACAATTATTTAGCTAAACAACTCTGTTACGAGAGTTTTAGTTAGAACTGGTTTATGTCATAACATTGTGTTGTTTTTTACTAAATTAAATGAAATAGAATATATTTTGTTTTGCGTATATGTTTCTTTGATTTGTGTATTTTGTTTTCAATTGAATGGAGTTAATAATTGTGTTTGAGAGCGGTGAATTATTATAAAAGCATTGCTATAGATTTTTTTCATCTTTCGAATTCAAATTAAATGCTAATAAATATATTTTTGGTGGTATAAGAAACAATGTCGGTTAAAAACTGTCATCATATATTTCAATAATGACGGTTATAAAATGACATTAAAATAAATTGTCAACGTAGCATTAGTATTAGGTGAAGGTACAATGTCAGTTTCAGACCGTCATCGATACCACATTTGATGTCGATTTGTAACTGACATCGTACTAAACCGACATTGTATGTGTACCTCGAATCAAACTTCGATGTCGGTTTCTAACCGACATCGTATAAGTAAGATGTCACTGGGCTTGATATCGATTTAAAACTGACATCGTATAGGTAAGATGACACTGGGTTTGATGTCGATTTTAAACCGACATCGTATGGGTAAGATGACACTGGGTTAGATGTCGGTTTAAAACCGACATGGTATCAAACCGATATCATATGGGTAAGATGACACTACGTTTGATGTCGATTTTAAACTGACATCGTATTCAACTGACATTGTATGGATAAGATGACACTGCATTTGATGTCGGTTGTAAACTGACATCATATCCAACTGACATCGTATGAGTAAGATGTCGCTTCACTATGATGTCGGTTTAAAATCGACATTAAACCAAACCGACATCATACCCATACGATGACACCTAGAAAGATGTTGGTTGGCAAAACCGACATTATATGGGTTCAATGTCAGTGTAAAACTAACATGGAAGGCCAAATTTGTTGTAGTGAGTTAATGAATGTTGATTGGGAGGTTAATGAGATTAACCGAGCAATCTCGTATCGTTGAAGCTTCTGATCTGTAGGTCCATTAAGTCCACCTTCTAGCTCGTAAAGGGTTCTTAGATCATTTGAATTTGAAATGTTCAAATTCATTAGGGAATAAACTTAATATAGTTTTGGAACTATATATTATAAATTTAATGTGGATATGATTCATATTAAATTTTGTTGAGAGAATTAAATATTTGAAAGAGTTCAAATATTGAACTCAAGTGTGAATGTGATTCATGTTTGAAAACTATAGGTTAAAATTTAATGTGCACTGGATGTACATTAAAACTATAGGTTAAAGGGGTAATATGATTAAATGAGATTTAATCCAAATTAAATATATGATATTTAATTTGTATTATTTAAATATGATTTAAATTAATAATTAAATTTGATTTAATTATTATTATTATTATTTTAATAATAAAAAGAGAACATGTCATCCAGACACGTTCCCCACTACCCCTCCCCTTCTCCCTATCGACAGTTTAACAGGGAGAAGGGGGTTGCACTCTCAATTGATCAATTTGATGCAATTGGAGAATTGCTGCAAAAATCTCTCTCTCTCTCAATCTCCATAACTCCATTCTTCTTCCAATTGTTGGATCCTTCCCACCAAGGAAGATCTAAGCACTTAGAGACATAAGAGGTTCTCCTGTTGGTAGTGTCTTTCCTAAAGAAAACAGAGAAGTTTCTTGGAAGTTCCTGTGTTGCTGTACTGTTTGGAGCAAGGAGTTGCTGCAAGTTGAAACTACAAAGGTATTCCTTCTTTTCTCCTTTAGTTTAATTGTTAAACTTAATATGTTTGCATGTATGCTATTATCCATGTCTAATAGGATTAGAATTTCCATGCTTGTTTTGTTTTTTGTCCATGTATCGGTTTTTGTTTCAAGCAAAACAATCAAGCCATTTACGATCCCAAACACGTTTTCGCTGCTCAAGGAGATCAGATCTCCATCAATTGGTATCAGAGCAGTGCTTGTATTGTTTTGTTTTGAAACAAAATTGCATTGATTTAGTGGGAAATGCATTTGGTTTGCTGTAAAACTGTTTAAGAGTTTTTTTGGCCTTAGTTTACTTTGATTTTGATCAATTAGTAGGTAAAGGACCCTACGTTTTTGGGCATAAAGTGAATAATTGAGTCTGTAATTGAGTTACGAGTCGTTCGGGACCATTTCATGCAATTCGGTTGAGAATCGAAGGAGAAATTGAAGAACGGTTGCCGTGTTCGAAGAAGAAAGCGGCGCTTTGCAAAAAGTAGCGGCGTTACGCCGCCATCGGGCGGTAATTGGCTGAAGAACGGTGTCGCAACGCCAACGCTCCCTATCGACGCGGGCGCTCAAGGGGTCAGCGGCATTGCAACGCTGCCCCTCAGCGTTGCAACGCCACCCCGATAGCAGGCACACAAAAGGACAAAGCGGGCGTTGCAACGATCGCTTCAGCGTTGCAACGCCGTGGGGCATTCAAGCAGTAGCAGGCCGGTTCAAGCTGGTTCGTTGGTTTTGGTCCGGTTCGAGTGGTTCAAGGCCAGTTCAGGGTGTTTTGGACCAGTTTCATGAAATAAAATTAATGTAATTTTATTTTTTGCACTTTAGGGGCCAAATTATTCCGGTTTTACAGCTATTTGTCTTTATGAATGTCATTTAGATTATTCCCACCTTAGGATAAGCATGATCATGCATTTTATTTATATAAATGTTATATGAATATGGTTAAATGCATGATTAATTTATTTTTCATGAGTAATTAATTATAATTGTTATGATTAGATTATATGGAAAATAAATTGCATGAAGCATGAAATTACTTAGTTTAAAATAAATGTTATTTTGTTTAAGTAATTTTGTAATTGAATTAGTTGAATTCCTTTTATAATTCCAATTTGAATATTGATTGTTGGATTTAAAATATATTTTCTTTCATAGGTTAATTATTAAAATTTATAAAAGTTATAAATTAAAGGGGTTTTAGAAACCATAAGCTATAATAAAGAAATGCATGCAAACATAGGAATTTGGGTTAAAATTATTAATTAATTTTAAATCGTTTAAAATTAATTTAGACCTAAGTTTTAATTTCTAATAGGATTAGAAATTAGTCTTACGTAGTTTTTTAAATAGTTTAAAATCTAGTAGGACGTTGGAACTTTGGTTATAAGGGAACTCTACTGGTGAAGTTTTGTCTAAGGCTGGGGGTACTTAAGCTGACGGTTAACGGAACACCTCCTACCTGGGAACTAACCCGAAGCTTGAGTTGAATTAACCTTAGTTCTATTTTATCTCTAGGTAATTAAAATGTTTATTCACCTAGACATAAGGTTAAAAGACCTAGTTATAATAGTTATAATAGGCATAAACTTAGATAGATTCTTTTAGCCAGAATCTGACTTAGTTAAACCTATACACTAATCTTAGGAGCTTCAGTGGGAGAAAACGAGATGTTCGCATCGAGTTTACTCTCAGGTCCTCAAGAGTTCACACCGTGAGTTCCATGCTCGGCTACGTGGCGTCAATAGGGCGTCCCCCTATGACATGTGTTTGCATGGTTCAATACCAAGGTGAATGAGGGAAGTATCCATAGTAAATGGGAGCAGGACGCGTGTCAACGTATCCTACGGTCTCCTCCATTAGGTCGCACCATGAGATTTCTTTAGTAGCCTGCTGGCTCGGGCCTATTGGATCTGAAAATGGTAGAGTCACATTTACGGGATGAGTTAAGTTAGTTAACAAGTCCTTGACCAAACAAACGGTAGCTAAGGACCATTGAGACATGAGATGTTCTGGTAGTGAGAATTGGCTGAGAAAGTCTTAATTCAAGGGAGGAATGACTGACCGCCCGACGGAGGCTTTTGTTCTAAACCCTTGAAGTATCGTTGCAAAATTAAAAGGTTTAATTTAAACAGTGGGTTTAGTTTAAACACTAGGGTTCTTTAATAATTTTGCTAAATTTGATTGGTTTTTGCAATGGGTTAAAAGGCATAACTAATTAGAACTATTTTGGATTTTCAGCATGTCGTCCTCAATAATAGCCTTACATAAAAGCGACCGTTTAACTGGTGAGAATTTTACTACGTGGAAGTCCAACTTGAATACGATTCTCGTTGTTGACGACCTATGGTTTATCTCGTTCGAGGAATGTCCTCGGATCCTCTCGCCGTAACGCTCCTCAATGCATAGGGGCGCACACATCGCCATTGGATTAAGGCCAATGATTAGGCCAAGGTCTACATTTTGGCTAGTGTTTCTGAAGTTATGGCCAAAAAGCACGAGGGCATGGTCTCAGCTCGTGAGATCATGAGTTCGCTACAGGAAATGTTTTGACAACCGTCTGGACAGGTTCGACACGAATCCCTCAAATACGTTTATAACTCCCGTATGAAGGAGGGGTCATCGGTGAGAGAACACGTTCTTGATCTGATGGTCCACTTCAACGTGGCTGAGATGAACGGAGCGGTCATTGACGAGCAAAGTCAGGTATCGTTCATCCTGGAGTCTCTTCCGAAGAGTTTCCTGCAATTCCGCAGTAATGCGGTGATGAACAAGATAGAGTATAACCTGACTACTCTCCTTAATGAACTACAAACTTTCCAGTCTCTTATGAAGAATAAGGGACAGGCTGATGGAGAGGCAAATCTGTTTGCCCATTCCAGAAGGTTCCAGAAGGGTTCATCCTCTGGGACTAAGTCCTGTAGCTCATCTTCTGGGCTTAAGAAGACCCAAAAGAAGAAAATAGGAGGGAAAGGGAAGGCACCTACTGCTGACAAAGGCAAGGGAAAAGCCAAAGTTGCAGATAAAGGAAAATGTTTCCACTGCAACGTGGATGGACATTGGAAGCGAAACTGCCCAAAATACCTTGCTGAGCTCAAAGAGAAGAAAGGTAAATCAGATTTACTTGTTCTTGAAACTTGTTTAGTGGAAAATAATGATTTGACCTGGATACTTGATTCAGGAGCCACTAATCACGTTTGCTCTTCATTTCAGAAAACTAGTTCCTTCAAGGAGTTCGAAGAGGGTGAGATGACGCTCAGGGTCGGAACGGGAGATGTCGTCTTAGCTCGTGCAGTGGGTGATGCCAAGCTATTTTTCGGAGATAGATTTCTTTTATTAAAAAAAATCTGTATATAGTTCCTAAGCTTAAAAGGAACTTAATCTCTATCTCTTGTTTAATAGAACTTGGATATTGTATTTCTTTTTCAATTAATGAAGCGTTCATTTTGAAAGAAGGTGTCAATATTTGTTCTGCTAAGTTGAAAAATGGCTTGTATGTACTGAAACCGAACAAAACCAAAACAATTTTAAATCATGAGATGTTTAAAAATGCTAACACTCAAAATAAAAGGCAAAGAATTTCTCCAAAAATAATAATACCTATCTATGGCATCTTAGGCTTGGTCATATTAATCTCAACTGGATTGAGAGACTTTCTAAGAATGGACTTCTAAACAAGTTAGAAGATGATTCTTTACCGCCTTGCGAGTCTTGCTTGGAAGGTAAAATGACCAAGCGACCTTTTACTGGAAAAGGTTACAGAGCCGTAGAGCCCCTAGAACTTGTGCATTCAGATCTTTATAGTCCAGTGAATGTCATAGCTCGAGGAGGGTACGAATATTTCATCTCTTTCATAGATGATTGATGCGAAAAAATCAGTGCCCTAAACTAATGCAAATTAGGATGAGACTCTGACTCTTCTGTGACGTGCAAGTATACACGACCAAGTGCAGCAAGTGATAAGAAAAGTATCGATCCCACGAGGACTAGTAGAATCTAAATGAATGAGTGTCCTAGCAAATTTTCCTTTTTTTAGTGCAATGCATGAGTGTGCAATTTACTGTTGAAAATAAATAAAGTGATGTGTTAAGTGAGAAAAGACAAGACAAGACAGAAGAAAATAACTGAATTTAAATGCGGGGAGAGGAGAATGCAAACAAGAGGCAAGAAGTAAAAGTTGTGATTCTATAATTGAAAAGGTAGGCTTGGGTTAGGTTGTAACTCTCATGCTTTAATTGGAATAAAGATGTGATTAATTCCTCAAGTTCACCTATTCATGTGTTCAAATGATTTCTTTCAAATTCATTAAGTTTTAAAATCAACAATCTCTCAATTGAGATCTAAATTATGATCATGAATTTTAGGTTCTAGGTGTGTCAATTATCTCTAATCAACTCAAAACCCTAGAATGAAGTTTTAGTTTTCTAATTCACTAGCTCTCTCAAGTTCGTGAATTCTAGAGAAATTAAAAACCCAATTTCAATTCTCATGCAATGTTTAAAATTACTAAAATTTCATAAACTCAATCGATGACATTAATCATAAATTTATTCCAAAATTTGCATTTGACCACAACCCAACCTTTGCCTAAGATAAATTAGTTCATGGCAAGGATCAAATCACACTTCTTTAAATTGGTCATGCTTACACTAATCAAGAAATTCATATGCAAAAATAATCCAAAAGCAATCACACACAAATTGCTTAGAAACAAGAAGGCAATTAACCTCCAATTAGTGTATGGCAAAGCCCAATAAAAGCAGTGATATTCGGCAAAATATTAGAGTAAGTGCTAGAGGAAAGGAAGTCAAATTACACAGCAAATAGGCTAAAATTATTTCAGCAAATGCCTAGCAAAACACCTCAGATTTCGGTAGAAAGTTAGGCACTTTGCTTCAACAATTGCTCTGGTTGTTCCCAACACAGATCAACCAATTGCTCCAGCAAAAGGCCTATCGGGTACCTCCTTCACAAAGAAATGCGACGTTGCTTCAAAGAAACCTCTGCAGCCCCAACAATTGCTTCAAAGAAACCTCTCGGCGACTCCGACGCGCGCGAACCTCACGCGATTGCTTCAAAGAAATCGATGGGCCAACTCTCTCGATGTCGTCCCTCGCAATTGCTACAAAGAAATCTCGGCGCCTTCCTCCGATCACGAAGGCGGTAGGTTGGCTCTCCCGAATGTTTGCTTCAGCAAAAGACAGCCACGATTTCCTAGTTGTTGCAGCAAACCTTTATCGACTAGCTTCTCCCCTGGCCCTCTCGAACCCTCTCGCACGGTCTTGCTGTAGCAACGTCACCAACGATTTCTTCCGCCCCTTTTTGCTACAACAAAAACGAGAGCTCTCTTCCTCGCCAAAGAACGCCCCCCTCAATGCTTCAGCCGATTGATGGACCACACGATTGCTACAGCAAATACACCTTCATGATTTGTCTCTCCAATGCACACATTTGTTGTAGCAATCGCTCGGTTCTCTTTCTCTCCTCGGTCTCTTTCTCTTGTCGCCAATCCTCTGCCCCCTTTCACCTGTAAACCCTAGCCTCCTTATACAAGATGGTGTTGCCGTAATTCTATACATTACAAAAATACCCTTAAGGGTAAAAAGACCATCTTACCCTTCGGGTAAAATGTCTAAAATGCCCTTATGGACTCTTGTAATTTTTAAACATCTCCTGCACACAGAAAAATCTCAAATAAATTTATAAAGTCAATTATAAAAGAAACTAAATACGCGAGGATTTTTGGAGTTAAGAAAAATCTCAAATTTCGGTCTTTAATCAACTGTTAGCTTATTTTCCTAAATTTCTTAAATTAAAGCACAAAAACATCAAAATTAATTCTTTTTTAACTAATGCTTAAATTCAAGATTTTAGAGCTAACACACATAATTTAGGGATAAAATAACATGAGGATCGCTAAATTAAATGCAATTCAAGTGGATTAAACACTAAAATTCTAGTAAAATAACTCACTTATGGTGAGTTATAAAACCCCCAAACTTGAACTACTCATTGTCCTCAATGAGTTCTATTCCCTAAACACATTAAAGTCCTTTAAAGACTGAAATCATTTGGGTTAACTAAACAAGGATTGGGAACTTATGCTCTAAGCTACAAGCCACCATTCAATCAATGATCTCTAAGTGGCCCACCAGGGTTTCTAGCTACACTTATGCATCAATATCCAAGAGCAAACCAACTAGGATTCGACACCTACTCTCAAGCTCAACCACTAGAATCCTAATCATTCAAATCAAGCAACTTATAGTTAAAGATAAGTCACACTCCAAAACTAGCATGACTACAATTTTATGATCATTCCTTTTATTTTATTTTATTTTTTATAAAAACAGATATTTACATTATTCTCCTCCACTTCCATAAAACTCACTACTTAGGGCTATGTTTTTTTTTGTTTTTTTTTTCTTTTTATCATTTTTTTTATCTTCTTGACTCTCCCGTAGTTCTTAGAATGGCACACGTGGTTAGCGTAGCACACCTAAGCAATGAGGCTCTCCCGTAGTTCTTAGAATGGCACACGTGGTTAACGCACTTGACTCATCTAAGCAATGGGTACAAAGCTTCTCGCTGATACCTTCGCCCCAAGAGGCCAACATGGTTAGTGCCAAGACCCCCTGACATCGAGTACCAAGTTGCCTAAACTGACTCTAAATAACAAAAGAAGTAGCACATTTATTTTAGCCCAATGGAGTTTTAAGGAAATGAAAGGTTTGCACACTTTTTCTTTCTTTCTCTTTTTTGTTAAAAAAAAAAAATGCGAAGAATTTACCTTTCCCCCCAAACTTAGAGTACTCAATGTCCTCATTGAGTTAGGGAGGTTAGGTAAGTCCTCCAAACTTGGAGTGATCTCAAATTTGGAGTTTACTAATTTAGGAGCGTTCTAAAATATGTATGAGTTACCTAACTTGTCATGGCTTCTAGTTTTCGAAATGTTTTGGTCTAGGAGTTGAATCCTAACTAGTTTGATTGGCACACTAACCATAAGTGCACTAGTGAACCCTAATGACAAGCTTAACCTCGAGAAACACGAAATAAGATAGCACACTCTTGCCTCAAACACAAACAACAACCCTTATTTTCATTAACCTTAAGATTTGACTTTAACTTTTTATTTCCATAGAGATGCATATCAAGTTTCTACCAATGACAACACACTTTTTACCATTAAAAAACATGCAGAAACTTAATTTTTCAACAAGGAACAACAACCATCTTTCCAATTTTTACTTGCTTAAACATAACGATTCAACTACCTACATCATGCATATAAAAGACCATGAAACAAACAACTAACATGGAATCTGGTAGTCAAATTAGTTAATTTTAAAGTCCTAAAGCAAGTAAATAACTTTATAAACACAAAGGCATGCAACACCCTATAAACGCTAACAACACACAGTCTCATCAACAGAAAATTTTCAATCAAGCCCAAAATAAGATTCAGAACAACACATGTCTCCCTCATGGTTAAGGCATACATTGCCCTTAATGTAAAAAAATGCTCAGTTAAGCATGCTTAAGGACAACTAACAAAGATGGAAGGGAGAATAATACTGCCCTGAATAGATGAGACCTCCACTAAAGCACATATCAATCATCAAACCCTAAGAGAGCTGCAAAATAGGCAAGGGTTATTTATTTAAAAACAAAAACAACTAAAAACGAAACAAAAGAAAAAAAAATTAAAGACGAAACAAACGAAATAAACTTTGGGTTGCCTCCCAAGAAGCGCTTATTTAACATCATTAGCTTGACGTAGTATACGTGGGCTCGTCAAGGTACGTAAAAATTCTCCCACTTCTTGGGCCTCCCTTTCTTGAATCTACAAAACAAATTAATGCTAGCAAGAATACTAGCTTCTCATGAGAGCCCGATTCGGATATATTTTTGATTTTTATATAATAAAAGAAAAGGAAAAACAACAAAGTAAATATTTTTAGTTTTTATTTGGTAATAGAAAAAAGAAAAACACAGAAAATAAACAGACTCACAAAAATACATTGACTCAAGAGCATAGAAAGAAAAACACTCACCAATAAGAGAAAAATAAGAAGATAGAACTTTCATAGACTCAAAAGCTTCAAACTCTACCTCCTGGCCTAACTCAGCAGGCTCGACTTCTTCCACGCTCTCATTGACTCCATCCTGGTGTGTACTACAAGGTTCTAGTTCTTTTACATCTAAAGCACAATCCTCTAATTGCCCATACTCAGAAAAATTTGAAGGACTAGGATCCTGAAGGTCTATCAGCGGGTCAGTGATCAACCGAACTATCTATGGGTGTGGGTCCTCCTTCACTCTCTTCCCTAGGATGTTCAACCTCAGATGAGTCTAAATACATTTGTTCTCTAAGGGAGACAAGTCTATCTGTTAGGCGTTGAATTGACTCTCCTATTTGCCTATTCCTCTCATCTGATGTTCTCATATATTCTAATAACAACGTTTTAAGGGAAGATTCATCTTCTTCCTGGGGTTCTTGGATTTAGGAAGGATATGGCTCAAAACCCCTAGGATATGGTTCATAGCCCCAATTGCTCTGATTATTATCATACATATGGTTCCCATAAGTCATAGGGTTAGTATGATAGTAATTAGGCATTTGGTAGCCATAAGATTCATACCCCTCACTAGAAGACGCTAAATTGGCATAGGGATAATCATAAGAAAAGGAACTATATGGTTGCTCATTGGGCACAGAAGACCACCCAATGTTATCATAAGCCATAATAAATTAATGAAGCAATTATAATAGGCTCAACAAACACAATATGCACCAACACAACAAGAAAGAATAACCAAGACCCAATAAAGATAAAAATACGAAACAAAGATAACAAGACACCCAACAAGAAAAACAAGGATAAAATGCTAAAATCAACTCAAACAAGATAAGAATCAAAACTAGTCCTCGACAACGGCGCCAAAAACTTGATGCGAAAAAATCAGTGCCCTAAACTAATGCAAATTAGGATGAGACTCTGACTCTTCTGTGACGTGCAAGTATACACGACCAAGTGCAGCAAGTGATAAGAAAAGTATCGATCCCACGAGGACTAGTAGAATCTAAATGAATGAGTGTCCTAGCAAATTTTCCTTTTTTTAGTGCAATGCATGAGTGTGCAATTTACTGTTGAAAATAAATAAAGTGATGTGTTAAGTGAGAAAAGACAAGACAAGACAGAAGAAAATAACTGAATTTAAATGCGGGGAGAGGAGAATGCAAACAAGAGGCAAGAAGTAAAAGTTGTGATTCTATAATTGAAAAGGTAGGCTTGGGTTAGGTTGTAACTCTCATGCTTTAATTGGAATAAAGATGTGATTAATTCCTCAAGTTCACCTATTCATGTGTTCAAATGATTTCTTTCAAATTCATTAAGTTTTAAAATCAACAATCTCTCAATTGAGATCTAAATTATGATCATGAATTTTAGGTTCTAGGTGTGTCAATTATCTCTAATCAACTCAAAATCCTAGAATGAAGTTTTAGTTTTCTAATTCACTAGCTCTCTCAAGTTCGTGAATTCTAGAGAAATTAAAAACCCAATTTCAATTCTCATGCATGCTTAAAATTACTAAAATTTCATAAACTCAATCGATGGCATTCATCATAAATTTATTCCAAAATTTGCATTTGACCACAACCCAACCTTTGCCTAAGATAAATTAGTTCATGGCAAGGATCAAATCACACTTCTTTAAATTGGTCATGCTTACACTAATCAAGAAATTCATATGCAAAAACAATCCAAAACAGTCACACAAATTGCTTAGAACAGTAAGGCAATTAACCTCCAATTAGTGTATGACAAAGCCCAATAAAAGCAGTGATATTCGACAAAATATTAGAGTAAGTGCTAGAGGAAAGGAAGTCAAATTACACAGCAAATAGGCTAAAATTGCTTCAGCAAATGCCTAGCAAAACACCTCAGATTTCGGTAGAAAGTTAGGCACTTTGCTTCAGCAATTGCTCTGGTTGTTCCCAACAAAGATCAACCAATTGCTCCAGCAAAAGGCCTATCGGGTACCTCCTTCACAGCAGCTGCACGTTGCTTCAGCAAACCTCTCGGCAGCTCCCAACAATTGCTTCAGCAAACCTCCTGGCAGCTCCCAACAATTGCTTCAAAGAAACCTCTGGCAGCGACTCGACGCCGCGAACCTCACGCGATTGCTTCAAAGAAATCGATGGGCCAACTCTCTCGATGTTGTCCCTCGCAATTGCTACAGCAAATCTCAACGCCTTCCTCCGACTACTGAAAGGCGGTAGGTTGGCTCTCCCGAATGTTTGCTTCAGCAAAAGACAACCACGATTTCCTAGTTGCTGCAGCAAACATTTATCGACTAGCTTCTCCCCTGGCCCTCTCGAACCCTCTCGCACGGTCTTGCTGTAGCAACGTCACCAACGATTTCTTCCGCCCCTTTTTGCTACAGCAAAAACGAGAGCTCTCTTCCTCGCCAAAGAACGCCCCCATCAATGCTTCAGCCGATTGATGGACCACACGATTGCTACAACAAATACACCTTCATGATTTGTCTCTCCAATGCACACATTTGTTGTAGCAATCGCTCGGTTCTCTTTCTCTCCTCGGTCTCTTTCTCTTGTCGCCAATCCTCTGCCCCCTTTCACCTGTAAACCCTAGCCTCCTTATACAAGATGGTGTTGCCGTAATTCTATACATTACAAAAATACCCTTAAGGGTAAAAAGACCATCTTACCCTTCGGGTAAAATGTCTAAAATGCCCTTATGAACTCTTGTAATTTTTAAACATCTCCTGCACACAGAAAAATCTCAAATAAATTTATAAAGTCAATTATAAAAGAAACTAAATACGCGAGGATTTTTGGAGTTAAGAAAAATCTCAAATTTCGGTCTTTAATCAACTGTTAGCTTATTTTCCTAAATTTCTTAAATTAAAACACAAAAACATCAAAATTAATTCTTTTTTAACTAATGCTTAAATTCAAGATTTTAGAGCTAACACACATAATTTAGGGATAAAATAACATGAGGATCGCTAAATTAAATGCAATTCAAGTGGATTAAACACTAAAATTCTAGTAAAATAACTCATTTATGGTGAGTTATCAATGATTATTCGAGGTATGGTTATCTATACCTAATGCATCACAAGTCTAAAGCTCTTGAAAAGTTCAAAGAGTATAAGGCTAAAGTAGAGAATGCATTAGGGAAAACCATTAAAATACTTCGATCCGATCGAGGTGGAGAGTATATGGATTTGAGATTCCAGGACTATATGATAGAACATGGAATTAAATCTCAACTCTCAGCACCTAATACACCACAACAAAATGGTGTGTCAGAAAGGAGAAATAGAACCTTGTTAGACATGGTTCGTTCTATGATGAGCTATGCTCAATTTCCCGCTCCTTTTTGGGGATACGTAGTAGATCTGCAGATTCAAATCTTGAAGCAGTTGTTCCATCAAAAGTGTTTTAGAAACACCTTTTGAACTTTGGAAGGGGTGTAAACCTAGTTTACAACACTTCAGGATTTGGGGTTGTCCGACACACGTGCTCGTGACAAACCCAAAGAAACTGGAACCTCGTTCAAGATTGTGCCAATTTATTGGTTATCCCAAAGAAACAAGAGGTGGTCTTTTCTACGACCCACAAGAAAACAAGGTGATTGTATCGACAAACGCCACATTCTTGGAGGAAGATCACATGAGGAACCACAAACTGCGTAGTAAATTAGTACTAAATGAAGCTACACATGAACAACAAGAGTTGTTGATCAAGTTGGACCTTCATCAAGAGTTGATGGAAGAGCCAACACCTAAAGTCAGTCTCGTCCTTCTCAATCGTTGGGAATGCCTCGACGCAGTGGGAGGGTTGTTTCCCAACCTCACCGCTACTTGGGTTTAGCTGAAACTCAAGTTGTCATACCTGATGACGGCGTAGAAGATCCATTGTCTTATAAACAGGCAATGAATGACGTAGACAAGGACCAATGGATCAAAGCCATGGACCTTGAAATGGAGTCAATGGACTTCAATTCAGTATGGGAACTTGTAGACCAATCTGAAGGGGTTAGACCCATAGGGTGTAAATGGATCTATAAGAGAAAGAGAGATGCAACCGGAAAGGTACAAACCTTTAAGGCTAGGCTTGTAGCAAAGGGTTTTACCCAAAGGGAAGGAGTTGACTATGAAGAAACTTTTTCCCCTGTTGCTATGCTGAAGTCTATAAGGATACTCTTGTCCATAGCCGCATTTTATGATTATGAAATTTGGCAATTGGACATCAAGACTGCATCTCTGTAACCACTGTTTTAGATTATGTTGTACCCCACTAGAGTTTTAGTGCAAGTGGGAGTTTGTTGGGATTTGTGCCCTAAAACTCGTAGTTTGTAATTATGTTCTAATTAATGTAATAAAGTGTTATTATTTCAATAAACTGTTATTGTTCGTTATCTACGAGTTTGCCTTTATTTAAACCCTAAATCCAATAAACTAAACATCCAAGGCTGTTAAATGAATCTTTAACTGAATGTAATGTACATAAAAAGGATCTCGGTTCGAGATACAGCCTAAAGGGTCTATAGTTAGGGGATAAGGTTTGGGTACCTTACCCTGGTAAAACTATGGATGTGACCCACTTTGTATTTGATACAAGCACTGTAATCCTAACGTATTCACGTACTCGCCATAGGAGAGTTATTTTACTAGAATTTTAGTGCTTAATCTACTTGAATTTCATAGAATTTGGTTAATCTCGTATCGTTGGAGCTCATGATCTGTAGGTCCATTAGGTCCTCCTTACTAGCTCGGACTAAGCCTTGTAACATTTTGAGAGAAAAAATTTGAATTGTTCAAATTTGGTTTTGGGAGAAAGCATTAATTATATGTGATATATTTAACGTGTCATAACTTAATTATGAATTAAATTATGATTAAGAAGAAGTGGACATATTTAAATGTGATTTAAATATTGGATCAGTTTATAGCATGAAGAATGATTCATATTCGAAAAATCGATCGAGGTTGGGTAATTTATTTAATTTAATATTTGATATTAAATTAAATTAAAAAATCAATTAATTAAATTGTTTATTTAAATTATTTAGTTAATTAAATTAATTTTAATTTAAAATCAATTTTATATTGATTTTTGAATTAAAATTAAAAGGAAAAGAAGTGGATTTTTCATGAAAACAACTTGGCCAACTTGCCCATCCTACTCAAACTCAAAATTACCCAAAATTGACTACCTCTTTCTTCAATTATCCTCATCACTCATGTGTTGTCACTTTAACAAAGCTTAATGAAGCTTTATTTAAAGGAAATTTGAGGGGATTTGATAGAATTTTGAAAAAATTCTTTCAATTCTCGGTTTATGACCTTTGAGGACTCTTCTTCCGAATTCTCTCAATCTAGGATCCCACAATCCGTTCCAAGGCCTGAGGATCGTAGGGAAGACACTATAGGTGGTCCACGAAGTGGTTGTGTTGTAAATCGTCTACCGGGTGAAGAGAATTTGATCATCAAAGGCGAGTTTCTTAACTCTCTGTTTTTCCTGCTTAGAGCATGCATTTTATTTTGCAAAATTGATCAAATTAGAGTGTTTAAGATCCAAAATTTCTTCCGCTTTCTCAATATAGACTTCTTCAAGCAATCATTAATCATGCATTCAGTTCTAAACTAGCTTGCTCTGTCGAGCCTACACTAGCAAACAAATCAATTAATAACGTTCTATGAATTAATCTCCTCAATTACTACCATTAATTAACTACTATTCCCGCAATCACTTGAGTAATTAATTAATCGCTTTTCTTTTAGACCTAACTAAGTCTCCTCTTTCGAGCTCGACTTAGACTAATTCAATTAATCACAAAACACTAATTAAAAGCATTAAACTCTAATTGCATGAAGGAAAATCACCAAAGGAACAAACATCTATTTGACATGTAATTAATCTAAATTTCCAACAATTCAGCATGGATCCAATACAAGCAACAATGTCCAAGTACTTAGAGATAATGATATTAAGTATAAAGCAATGAAACTCCTAAATCCCTAAATTAACAACTAATACAATAACTAGAATTAAAGGAAAATAAAAGAAAATGGCAAACAGAATTCGATCCCGCATTTCCACCGTGATCTCCTTGGTCCTCGAGCTCCGAATTCTTCAATTCTGCTCAAATTCACTCACAATTTCTCCCCAAAACCCTCTAAATTAGTTTGAAATCGAAATTAGGGTTGTATCCCATGGGTTGACCTCCTTTTAGACGAAAAGAAAATGATGTTTTAATACTGTCTATGGAGACAACATTGCAATGTTGCCCAAAAAGCGGTTGTTTTCTTGTTGCACACAGATGTAGCGTTGCAAAGCTACGCTATGAATGTAGCTCTCAGGTTTACACAATGTCTTTGGGCGTTGCAATGCCAATTCTAGGATTGCAACGTCGTCCTCTCGACCCGAATTGCTAGTGCATCATCTTTTCTTTTCTTGACTCTCTAAAATGGCCTGGAATGAAGGGAATGAAAATCCCGTGCAGCGGAAGACGATGGAATCGTCGATGTATCAATTATGCAAACTGTGTTTATTAAAATTGATCTACAACTAGATCTAGGTTAAACATGCTTCTAAGAAGAAGAAAAACAGTAAAAAAAAATCTACTTACTTGTTGAAGACTTTCTTCAAGATTTCTTCTTCAAATCCACGAACTCTTCGTGCTCCTCGTACACAACGATTTCCTCCAACAATTGTGAATCAAACACCACCAAGAAGCCTTCTCGGTTGTTCTCTTTTGGAGAAAGGAGGCTCAGGGGAACCTTTTGATTTTGGAGAGGGAGGAGAATTTGAGAGAGAATAGAGAGAGTTTCTCTTCTCTTTTTTGTGTAAAACTAAAAAATGAGAGAGTGAAGTCCCATCCTTCTTGAAAGAAGGGTTTATATAATGGGATTAGTGGAGTTAAAATGTCCACATATTTACCACTTTACTATTAATCATAGGTTATGCAAATCTCATTTGCATAACCACATAATATAAGATATCTCATATCTCATATTGCAAATCTCATTTGCAATAGTTGTGGATTTATTAAATTGAATCACATCCAATTTAATTTCTCTCAATCAAATTCTCTAATTAGCCCTAATTCAACAATTAGGCTAACCTATAGTTTATTATGAATCTCATTCACATTGAACTATATATTATATCATTCATATCTCATATAAATGACATAAATGCCCTTAAGGTGAAATTGAACACTTCAATTTCATACCAAAACTTTATCCCTTCTTAAATCCAGATGGAGCCAACCGAGGGACCTAATGGACCTACAGTGACGGGCTCCAATGATTCGAGATTAACCTGCCAAACTCTTTGACCCGATTAACCAACATTCATTAGCTACGGTAACACTCCACTATAGTCCGTAGCTGCACTCCCGTCAGTGTAGAATATTACGTGTCCACTGATATAACCAATACCCATGAGTCGACCCTTCACAGGTTGTTCGTAGACGCGGTGGGTCAAATTACCGATTTTACCTCGTGTCTACCTCTTGTTCCTTAAGTCCCCACCGCTCCTCTAATGAACAACATATTGTGATGGTCCAACCATACACAACACCCTTCTCGGGCGGTGAGAAGGTGGGCGTCCGTTGTCCAAGCCCCTGAGACAAAGACTTAAGGGAACAATCCTCTAGTTTCCCTAAAGCTGGGAACGAGTGAATTCCATCTCGCGTAGTTAAGTTCTCGCTCCCTACTTGGTTTTGTCCTCGTGAAGATAGGCATATTGGGCGAGTAAGCGTGACCACCCTCACCCGTACTAGTCAAAGAACGGACTGCGAGATGGAGTCCGTAACACGCTCGGGATTCGTGTCGAGTCACTAATGGTCATCTACGAAATTATTAGTCCTCATCACAGCGGTGTTACATCGCAGAGGTCTAATAATTCACGGTCCGATCTTGTACAATCTCATTGCACAGGATGCCCCCACTCGCATGTCAACCACATGAACGAGTCCGATCACCTCGCCTCGTATCTAATACAAAGCGGGTCGCATCCACGGTGTATCCAGATTAGGTCTCCAACCCTATCCATATATCAGACCGTCGGGTCATTAACTCGAACGTGATCTTTCCTGTGTGTCCACTGCACACCGTTCAAGTTCTAGTTCTCTCATAAATTCAATGACCCTGGAGCTTAGTTTATTGGAAAAAGTTTATAAATGTTGCGAGACACAAAGTGATGAAATAAATAACTCTTATTAATTTCAATCAATATATTACAAACACGAGATTATGACAAAAATCCTAACATGGAATAGCTCCATATCGTCCAAAATACGCTCGAACACTCCAATTTTGCTCTTTTAGCTTGATTTCTACCATTTATACAAAAATGTAATAGGCATCAAAGCACCCAAATCATTGCAAAACTATCATAATAGCAAATAAGATAACATAATTGCATGCTATCGGGATGCATGACTAATAATAATCTATTACATGAGAATGAATAGATCATTGTTAGAATTCGTTGAGAGAATATCGATGCCATTCCTAGTCGTATAAATAGACCAAGAGGTTGATTTATATCTATGCATGAGTTTGTTTGAGCTCGAGAAAGTCAAATAGATAATCTAAATAGATAATCTAGTTCTTGGTTTATGTTCGCCATGTGTTAATACGATTTCTTATTCACATCAAGTTGCGCTTCATGTTAATTCTTTCCAATCTTCTTTTTGAATGAACTCTAACTTTATAAATAATAGTTTAGTTTACTTTTGTTTCTCTCTAATTTTAGGTCCTCTAGATAAAATTAGGTGTGTGTAGTTATGGTATTTAACTAATCTAAGACACCCAATCCTTGTGATCGACCCTAGTCACTATTACTGCAAATTTTAGAGGTCACATTTATAAATTTATTTGATAGAGCCTTCAATAAGCTCTTTATCAATACAACATAATGCTAATGGATTTGCAGGAGAAAATTTTTAGAGAGACAACCCTAATTTCAATTTATACATACATTTGAGAGTGAGAAAAGCCTTGTGGAGCACGAGAAAGTGAGTTTCAAGCTTCAGGACGTGGAGATTGAACCAGGCACATGAATCGAGACACCACCATAGTTTTTACTCTTCTTTCTCTTTTATCTGGTAGTATTTGTTATAAAGTTGTTTAACAGTTTGGATCTTGTAGTAGTGAATATGAGTGGCTATCCTCTAGACATTTATAGTTTTGATTAATTGAATGCATTAATTGATTGTCTTTCTTCCATTTATGCTTTTATGTGCTTAATGCTTATAATCTTTTGGTAATAGATTATTTGATAATTCAGTCTGAATTTATGCTTGATAGAAGATGACTTAGACTAAAACTTAATTGCAGTCAAATAGATTATTTGATAATTCAGTCTGAATTTATGCTTGATAGAAGATGACTTAGACTAAAACTTAATTGCATGACTGCAGGTTGTTCTAACATGTCAATGATTAAAGCTCCTTTAAAGGTTGTTAAAAGAATTAAAAGCTAAATAGTAATGTTGGTTTTATAATATTGCAAGAGAATTACTTGTCCTCATCAGAGTCATTTATGATCAATGACTTCTTGATTTTTGGAATGTTTGCATAATCAATCTGAGTTGTTTTATTAACTGGATCATTGACCTAATAGACCTAATAGGTGAAATCAATTCCCTAGGATATATTTCTTCTAATTTCTCTAAATCTTTTATTTTTAGTTATTGTTTAATCTTAGATTCCATCCTTCAATTTATTTCTCTAAATAAAATTTTTGTGATTGTATTCGTGTATTTAAGTGAGTAGAACACCAATGCTAAGAATAATACTTCGACACTTTTTCACCATCTTAGCTTATTTCGTCAAACAGAGCTAAAATATCTTCTCCAATCGTTCCTATTAACCAAGAGATCAATAAGCTATCATTTTATTCAACAAAATAAGTTGGGAATAAAATGTTTCATTGTTGCTTGCCTCTATCGGTTTTGCTGATTTTTTCTTGTCGTCTACTAGTTGTATTGATTTTTCCTTACCTTCTCTTATATGGTGAACTTTTAATGGGAGAGAACTTGGACCATCACTTGTGAGGTGAGTTTCTCGTCCCAGGAAGAACCCATAATGTGCCCATATATGTGACCACATTTAGGTCATTTCAACAATACAATTGCACCCACAAATACACTCACATTTGGACATTTTCGATAGATTCTCTAAGATTCGCAAGATTTACAAATAATATCATATATTCTCAATCGAATCTCCAAGAATCAAAGGATATGATTGGCCAAGCTTCTCCACACCGATCTCGGTAGCAAATCCTAGGTCCTGAGGTCTATAAAAGACGGTTCAAACTTCATTTTCAAGACAACTCGGATTTCAACTTTCTTCACCAAAGTACTGCAATTTTCTCTTTTCTTTTTAGCTACCATTCTGAGTTTCCCCCAAGTACTATTCATACTCCATTCAAACACGAGTTTTGAAAGAAGAGAGTGTAAGTACTTGTTCCTCTAGAAAAAGGTTGAATAAAGTAAAAAAGGAGGAACAAACCTCGGGTTCTTTATGCCTTTCATTTAAGTTTTGTACTTTCTATTTTCCTTAAAGTTTAGTTGCTATTTTTCATTCTTTGTTTAAGTGGTAAGTTTCAGTCTTTTTAATTAAATTCAATTTATCAAGGTGTAATTTCAAGTTTTGTTTCAAGTTGTTTTTCAATCATAAACTTTTAAGTTATTCAAGTTCTTTAGTTTAATGAAGTTTATTATTTCTCATTCTTGTTTTGTCTTTATTTTCTTCACTTTATTTTTCTTTTTGATGAGTAGCTAAACTTCTTGGAGGCGATTTAGTGAAGTGGATACTCTAACAATTCGATAAGCCCCACCATGTGATTTATCAATTTTGCTTAACATTTAACATTGCTTTTTATTGAGTTGAAATTTCATTGTTAGCTTAAAATAATCACTTAAGTTAGCATATTTTGTGTGAGATTCCATATTCAAAGGGTTGGATTGAGCACACGTTTTCATAAAAATAATTTAGGAGAACAGTCTAGACATAAAACTTTGCTTTTTGTACTGAGACATAGGACAAAAATCTTGAGAATCTTTTGAGTTATGTTCCTTTGATAAGAAATCAAAGAGGATTTGGATCTAACAACCTTGTTGAGAAACAAGACCTTTAGATCTAAAACCCCAAAATCCCAAAATCAACATGATTTTAAAGAAGTCAAAGATTCTGATGTCAAAATGTTAAGTAATTTTTGATGATTAGATCTAAGAACCTTGATAATAAACAAGACCTTTAGAATTCAATTTACAAAACAAGAAAATAAATTCTGAATATCAACTCAAGAAAAGTAAAAATCGGATTACCTTATTGATCAAATATCTTGAGGCAAAAAAACTTGTTTGAGATCCGAATCACTCAATAAGTAAGATCGATCAAGTCAAGCTTGAATGATTCTAAGCATGCAACCTAAACTACATAGAATTTCAAAGAAACATTAGTTATATGCTAAAATAAAGCGCAAATGCTCATTTTGATTATATTTTCAATCCTATTCTCCCCTTCAAAATACAAGTTACATGGCTTTATATAGCCACAAAATTAACCATAGAGTAACCTATGGTCAATTGAAGGGTTGTAACATTCATTCCCATCAATATCATAATGTCGACTAGCTAAATTGTAACTTAAAACATTGAAAATAAAACTTTAAAACTAAAAATTACATCAAAATAGCCATAAATCCAAGATTGATGTTCTCTTTGTTAACTTTAAAACTCTTTGTAACTATCCAAGAGTAAATGAAGTCTCTCTTAAAGTATCTTGAAACGCTTGTTCCATAAATGTACCTTGATTGTTCTTGAATGAAGGATGAGTTACACATGAGTTCATTAAATGCAACTTATGTTCAACTTTCATGAAACTTGACTTAATTTAATGTAACTTGATTGAGATGCTTTGGTACATATTAGCTTTACTTATCTAAGTTAAAATTAGCCATAAACATATGTGTTTAATTGCTTGTATTCCTAAAAGTACTTAAAAAAGGGTTGAATAGGTGTTGAACTCGATTTACTGTGTTAAGTGTCGATTAGGATAGGTTGCGGGTGCATTTCATTAGTATTATGTCTGAACCGTATAGAACTTGAAAGAGTCAATATGCTGGCGCAAGAGGCAGAACTCTGAAATAATTGGGCTTAATTGACCAATTTGTGAGTGCATGTGGGCACATTTCCTTAGGGTTGAGAATTGAATCCTCTGCTCTCATCTTTATTTTCTCATTATTCATGATTTTCTTTACTTCTTGCACAAAACCCCAAAATTATTTTATTTCTTTTTCGGTTACCTTTGATTACAACTTGTAATAATTGTATTGTGAACTAAAGAATTTGTGGTTTAATATGTTCCCTTAGAGTACTTCGGTATTTACTAGTTTGACAGTGTGTCGCTGCACTTGCTTTTGGCATGCATAGCCCTCCCATCAAGAGTTAAGGAGGAGACTCAAACCTCGAGATCGTAGACATCACGTTAGAAAGGAGTGTTTGCTAGCGACCTAAGTTTATTTTATTTTATTTTTCTTTTCTTTTGCATTTAGGAGTTTTTATGGGTTGTACTTATGTTGTAAATCTGTGTGTAAACCTTGGCTTGGTTGTAGTTGTCGAAAATTTGGTTGAATTTTAATTTAATTTATATATTGACATCTTTTATGCACCTCCCTATATTGTCTTAACATTTGGCCAAAGTTTTGCATGTTTAACTAAACTTAGCTTGAGAGAGTAAGTTTAGTTATAGAACACTAGATACATGACTAGGTTTAATCTATTGCATGAGAATGAGTAGATTAATTGTAGAAGTCTTAAGAGAATAAATTAATGTCATGTTTAATAATGAAAATAGATTGTGATATGAACCAATGCATCTGCATCATGAATTATGAACTTCAAGAAAGAAGTGAAGAATTTTGTCCAAATTTATAACAAGATGGAGTTCATTAAAAGCGTTCATGATTCATTTATGGAGAATTCAAGATAAAGTCAAGTCACATTAAATGTCGTTGAGTTTCATGAAAGTTGAATGCAAGTTGTATTTAATGAATTCAACTGCAACTCATGTTTCATTAGGGACAAGTCAATCTTCATTTATGCAACAAACACTTTAAACTACTTCAAGTGAGGCTTCATTTATTTTTAGATGGTTACAACCTATTGTTTGGTTTATTAGAAGTTTAAATCTCAAATTTATGGAGTTTTCAATGTAATCTCAATTTTAAAGTTTTATTTTCAATGTTTTAAGTTACAATTTAGCTAGTGGACATTATGATATTGTTGGGAATGAGAGTTACAACCCTTCAATGGACCATGGGTAACTCTAGAATTGATTTTGAGGTTAAAATAAAATCATGTAAGTTGTATTTACAAATCGAAGACTTGAAAAATGTAGTAAAAATGAGCCTTTGTGATTTCTTATAGCCTAGATGCATGTTTCTTTGCAATTCTATGTAGTTTAGGTTGCATGCTTAGAACCATTTAAGCTTGACTTGATCGATCTTACTTGTGGAGTAATTTTGATCTCAAACAAGTTTTCTTGCTTTGGGATATTTGATCAATAAGATAATCCCGATCCTCACTTTCCTTGAGTTATTTTTCAAAAAATTTTTTGGGGTTTTTTAGGTTGATTTCTGGAGATCTTGTTTCTTAGCAAGATTTTTAGATCTAATTATCAAAGGTTACTTGACATTTTTGACACCATAATCTTTGGCATCTTGGATTTCATTGATATTTGAGTGTTTTAGAATTTGTGATCAGTTTGCATAACCATAAGGGTTCTTAGATGCAAATTGCCTTAAAGTTTCTTACTTTCCTTGAGTTGATTTCCAAAATTTATAAGGAGGTATTAATTTTTTTTATTCTAATGTTCTTGCTTCTTCAAAACTTGGACTTTTCGGTTGAGAATTAGGGTTGCCTTATTAGACCGAGAGATTGATTTGTTGTCATGCATGAGTTCAATTGGACTTGAGAGAGTTAATTGATTATTTATAAATTCTTGGCTTAAAATTGTTAGTATAAAACCAAGTTATAAATAAATTCAAATTGTCCTTATTGTAATCAACCATGCATGTTTCTCAAAATTGGACTCTAAGGCATCCAAAGTTTTGTTTCTCTAATAAAATTGAATAGAAGAAACAATGCTACTATATTAAAATTTGACGGCATACACTTGCGAATACGTAAAAAACACGCAACACCCAGCATGTCAACCACAAAAATGCCAACTACGGGGGGCAAAATATGCAAAATAATCTTCCTTCTCGCTATCTGATAACACTAATTTAGTGTTATATTTATGCTTATTTATTTGATAGTTTTTTTTATAAATTGTGAACTTTACATGGTTATTTTACTTATTTTAGGGAACCAAGAAATTCAGGGAGAAATTGGGAATTTTAGAGCTTTGGGTTAATTTTGAGCTTAAATGGGCCAAAATTGGAGCTAAGTTTTGAGAGAATCCTCAAATCAAGCTTATGGACCCGTGAGGAGGGCATCAAGATGCTGCAATATTTCATTCAAACCCCAGGGCTAGCGTCTCGACAATACCCTATGGCATCTCGATGCTCAATATACGTTGAGAAGAGCCATTCCATCGTAGCATTAGGACACTACCTTCAATGTCTTAACTCTGAAGGCTCGCGCACAAAGAGAAACACTGTCATTTTGGATAGCGTCGAGACTCTGTTCTTAGCGTCTTGATGCTGTGTCAATTTCCAGATTAAAAATTAATGATTCCATTACAAAAATGGGAGTTGGGGGTTTTACACCCTAATCCATGTTTTGAGGGAGTTTAGAGAGTGTTTTCACGAATTTAGAGCATAATTCTTGAAGATCTAACGTTGTTAGCTATCGGTTTGTTATTCCAGTTCAGTTTTATTCAAATTCGATTTGTAGTTTGTTTTGCAACTTGCTGTGTGCTTCAGTAAAAGATTACTTATTCTGTTCATCCTTGTTTTCTTCCTTCGAAACTTGATTATCTTCTCAGTTTTTGCTCAAGATGAAGAGAATGAGAATCCCCGCGCAGCGGAAGACAATCGAATCGTCATGGTATCGTTATGCTACTAAAAATTCATTAAAACGATTTAACACTTAAATCTAGGCTAAACATACAAAATGGAAAGGAAAAAAAGTAAGATGAAGTTACTTACTTGTTGAACACCCTCTTCAAGAACTCCTTTCCAGAGAATCACGAACCCTTCGCGAAAAACTCGATCTCAACGAACTCGTTCTCTTCTCACGATCAAGAACCGAACACAACCACTAAAGGCTTCTCGGTTGTTCTTCCTTTGGAAAGAAGGAAGTTTGTGGGAACTTCTTGGTTTTGGAGAGGGAGGAGAGTTGAGAGAAAGGTTGAGAGAGAATTCTCTTCTTTTGGTCAAATTTCCAAAAATGAGAGAATGGCTTGAGAAACCCTTCTTGCAAAGGGTTTAAATAGTGGAAAGAACATGGAGTTAAAATCTCCACATTATTACCACTTTACCACAACTATAGGTTATGCAAATCATATTTGCATAACCATATATTATAAGATATCTCATATCTCATATTACAAATCACATTTGCAATAATGTGGATTTATTAAATTGAATCACATTTAATTTAATTTCTCTCATTTAATTTCTCCAATTAGCCCTAATTCAACAATTAGACGAACCTATAGTTTATTATGAATCTCATTCACATTAAACTATATATTATATCATTCATATCTCAAATAAATGACATAAATGCCCTTTAAGTGAAATTGAACACTTCAATTCACACCAAAACATTAACCCTTGTTTTAACCCAGATTGAGCCAACCTAGTGACCTAATGGACCTACAGTGACGAGCTTCAATGATCCGAGATTAACCTATCAAACTCTTTGACCCGGTTAATCAACATTCATTAGCTACGGTAACACTCCACTATAGCCCGTAGCTGCACTC
Organism: Trichosanthes cucumerina; assembly: GCA_036507285.1. Classification (NCBI taxonomy): domain Eukaryota; kingdom Viridiplantae; phylum Streptophyta; class Magnoliopsida; order Cucurbitales; family Cucurbitaceae; genus Trichosanthes; species Trichosanthes cucumerina. The sequence continues at coordinate 31,414,222 of CM071842.1, read as the reverse complement.
CCGTTAGTGTAGAATATTACGTGTCCACTAATATAACCAATAACCATGAGTCAACCCTTCACAGGTTGTTCGTAGACACGATTGGATCAAATTACCGTTTTACCCCTGTGTCTACCTCTTGTTCCTTAAGTCTCCACTACTCCTCTAATGAATAACATATTGTGATTGTCTAACCATACACAACACGTTTCTCGGGCCAGTGAGAAGGTGGGCGCCCGTTGTCCAAGCCCTGGAGACAGCACTTAAGGGAACAACCCTTCTAGTTTCCCTAAAGGCGGGAACGAGTGAATTCCATCTCGCGTAGTTAAGTTCCAAGCTCCCTATTTGGTCTTGTCCCTGAGAAGATAGACATATTGGGCGAGTAACTGTGACCACCCTCACCCGTACTAGTCAAAGGATGGACCCCCGTAGACAGGAGTCCGTAACACGCTCAGGATTTAAGTCGAGTCACTAATGGTCATCTACGAAGTTATTAGTCCTTACTGTCAACGGTGTTACATCAGTAGGTCTAATAATTCAAGGTCCGGTCTTTGTACAATCTCATTGCACAGGATACCCCCACTCGCATGTCAACCACATGAATGAGTCAGATTACCTCGTTTGTATCTTAATACAAAGCGAGCCACATCCACAACGTATCCAGGATTAGGTCTCCAACCCTATCCATATACTGTAGACCGTTCGGGTTATTAACTCGAACGTGATCCTCCCTGTGTGTCCACTATACACCGTTCAAGTTCTAGTTCTCTCATAAATTCAATGACCCTGGTGATGGAGATCTGATCTCCTTGAGCAGCGGAAACGTGATTGGGATCATTAATGTGCTTGATTGTTTTGCTAAAAACAAAAACCAGTACATTGACCAAAAATACAGAACAAGCATGAATCTCTAATCCTATTAGACATGGATAATAGCATACATGCAAACATATAAAGTTTAACAATTAAACTAAAGGAGAGAAAGAAGAATTACCTTTGTAGACTTTCTCCAACAACAACTCCTTGCTCCAATTAGTACAGCAACCCAAGAAGCTTAAGTTTCTCTGTTTTTACAGAACACCACCAATTGGATCACCTTCTATATCTCTGAGTTCTACTTAGATCTACCTTGGTGGGAAGGTAATCCAACAGTTGGAAGAACTTTTGGGAATTCTAGAATTGAGAGAGAGTGAGAGAGCAATTCACCAATTGCTTGAACAGTATCGTTAATCGATCAATGCAAAATGCACACCCCTTCTCCTTGTTAAGCTATCGATAGGGAGAAGGAAGGGGATAGTGGAAACGTGTCTGGATGACACGTTTTCTTATTTTATTATTAAAATAATAATAATAATAATAATAATAATAAATAATAATTAAATCAAATTTAATTATTAATTTAAATAATACAAATTAAATATCATATATTTAATTTGGATTAAATCTCATTTAATCATATCACCCCTTTAACCTATAGTTTTAATGTACATCCAGTGCACATTAAATTATAACCTATAGTTTTCAAATGTGAATCACATTCACATTTAATATAATATTTGAACTCTTTCAAATATTCAATTCTCTCATAAAATTTAATATGAATCATATTCACATTAAATTTATATTATATAGTTCCAAAACTATATATGATATCGTATCAATATACATTAAATATATTCCCTAATGAAATTGAACATTTCAAATTCAAATGATCTAAGAATCCTTTACGAGCTAGAAGGTGGACCTAATGGACCTCTGGATCGTAAGCTCCAACGATCACGAGACCGCTCAGTTAATCTCATTAACCTCCCAATCAACATTCGTTAACTGCGGGAACACTCCACTAAAGTCCCACAGCTGCACTCTTCTCACTGCATATATATTTCTGTGTCCATGGATATTGACCAATAATAGCAAGTCAATCCTTCACGAATGTTCGCAACACCAGCTGGGTCAAATTATCGTTTTACCCCTGGGCTACATCTTGTGCCTTAAGTACCAGTGCTCCTCTAATGAACAATTTGTTGGTGGTCCTACCAACAAACAAAGTCCCTCTCGGGCCAATGAGAGGGTCGGGCCCTTTGTTCAAGTCCCGGAGACACCACTTAAGGGAACATTCCTCTACTTACCCTAGTAGGCGGGAAGGAGTGAATTCCATCTTGCTAAGTTAAGTTTCCAGCCGCTCACTCGATCTTGTCCCCAAGAAGGTAGGCATATTGAGTCGGCGAATCTGGCCACTCTCGCCCATACTAGTCAAAGGACAATCCCTCGCGAACAGGAGTTCGTAACCTGCTCATGATTGAGATCAAGTTGCCTAGGTCATCCTAGTGAAATGGAAACCTAACTAGTCAACGGAGTTACAGCTAGAGGTTACTATTTCGTGGTTCGGTCTTATGTAATCTCATTACATAGGATATCCCCACTCACATGTCATCTACACGAACACGTTAGGATCACAGTGTTTGTATCAAATACAAAGTGGGCCATATCCATAGTTTTACCAGGGTAAGGTACTCAAACCTTATCCCCTAACTATAGACCCTTTAGGTTGTATCTCGAACCGAAATCCTTTTTATGTACTAATCATTCAGTTAAAGATTCATTTAACATCCTTTGATGTTTAGTTTATTGGATTTAGGGTTTTAAATAAAGGCAAACTCGTAGATAGCGAACAATAACACTTTATTGAAATAATAACACTTTATTACATTAATTAGAACATAATTACAAACTACGAGTTTTAAGGCATAAATCCCAACACCTGGAGCTTAGTTTATTGGAAAAGTTTGTAAATATTGCGAGACACAAAGTAATGAAATAAATAACACTTTATTAATTTCAAACAGAAATTTACAAACACGAGATTAGGACAAAACTAAAAATGCGACAGTTTTGTCAACGATTTTCTTGTAGACACAAGGCTCGTCGACATTTTGATCAAACCCATAAGATTTGATCGCCTCATCAAACCTTATATTCCAAGACCTCGAAGCTTGTTTCAGTCCATAAATAGACATATGAAGCCGGCAAACCTTTTACTCTTGGCCTTGGGCAATGAACCCTTTGGGCTGGTCCATGTAGATGGTTTCATCAAGTTTGCCATTCAGAAAGGTTGTCTTGACGTCCATCTGCCATACCTCGTAGTCATAATACGCGACAATGGCCAGAAGGATCCTGATCGACTTTACCATTGCAACAAGTGAAAAGGTTTCCTCATAGTCAACCCCTTCAACCTGGATAAAACTCTTTGCCACTAGTCGGGCTTTGAAGGTCTGCACCTTCCCATCTACGCCACGTTTACGCTTGTAGATCCATTTGTAACCAATAGGTTTTACCCCATTCGGTTGATCCACAAGCTCCCAGACAGAATTGAAGTACATCGACTCCATTTTCTGGTCCATAGCTTTGATCCATTCATCTTTGTCAACATCAACCATTGCCTGATCATAGGTCAATGGATCCTCGCAGTCATCATCAGGAGTGACAACTGAGGTTTCAGCTAAACCCATGTAACGATCAGGCTATCTCACAACCCTCCCACTACGTCGAGGCATTCCCAACTCTTGAGAACGAATTTGACTTGACGTGCTAGGATCAACAACACTTGTTGACGTATTGGCCCCATCAGCAACTCTTGCTGATGTACTGTCCATTTCGTTTAACACAGTTTTACTCCTTGGTAAATGATCCCTGATATGATCTTCCTCAAGGAAAGTGGCATTTGTCGACACAAACACCCTATTATCCTTAGGATCATAAAACAGACCACCTCTGGTGTCTTTTGGGTAACCTACGAATAAGCACAATTTCGAACGGCGTTCCAGTTTCTTCAGGTTTGACACCAACACGTGGGCCAGGCATCCCCAAATTCTGAAATGGTGTAAACTTCCTTTACGACCATTCCAGAGTTCGAAAGGTGTTTCACAAACACTTTTCGATGCAACGTTGTTTAAAATATAGACCGCAGTCTCCATTGCGTAACCCCAAAAAGAATCAGGGAGACGAGCATAGCTCATCATCGACCGAACCATGTCCAACAAGGTTATGTTTCTCCTCTCCGATACACCATTCTGATGTGGCATACCAGGTGCTGAGAGTTGGGACGTAATTCCGTGTTCTATCGTATGGTCCTGAAATTCAGTGTCCATACACTCTCCACCTCGATCTGATCGAAGTGTTTTAAGCGATTTACCTAACAGGTTCTCAACCTCAGTCATGTACTCCTTGAACTTTTCAAGAGTTTCAAACTTCTTATGCATTAGGTAAATATACCCATACCTCGAGTAATCATCTATGAAAGGCACGAAGTATTCATAACCACCTCGTGCTTTAACATTCATCGGACCACAGAGGTCAGAATGTACCAGCTCAAGGGGCTCTTTGGCTCTAGATCCTTTTCCACTAAAAGGACATTTGGTCATTTTACCTTCGAGGCATGACTCACACACCGGTAAAGAGTTTTCTTCCAACTCGTTTAGAAGTCCACTCTTCACTAGTCTCTCAATCCTATTGAGATTAATGTTGCCTAACCGTAGATGCAAAAGATGGGCATTTTCTTTAGGAGAAACTTTCACTCTTTTAGTTCGTGTTTCTGCTGTTTTAAACAATTAAGTATTCAAAACACTTTTGACCGAATTAGGTTTCAAAACATACAGATTATTCTCAAGTGAAGCTGAACAAACTAAGTTTCCATTTCCGGAAATAAACGCTTTATTGCTTTGGAAAGAAACAGAAATACATTGTTCTAACAGGCAGGAAATAGAAACTAGGTTTCTAGTAAACCATGAAACTATGTACATATTGTCTTACAAAATGTAATTCCTGCCGAAATGTAGCTTCACCTTGCCGACCGCTGCAGCAGAGACAAGCTCCCCGAATCCAACCCGTAGAGTCACCTCACCCTCTCGCAGCTGCTGCGACGAATCAATCCCCTGAAAAGAAGAACAAACATGGTTAGTGGCACCCGAATCCAATATCCAGGCAGAGTTATTACTCTCCACTAGACAGGTTTCTGTCACAAGTAAATCACATTTACCTTGAGTCTTCCTCTCGGCTAGGAATTTGGGCAGTTCCTCTTCTAGTGTCCGCCCCCATTGCAGTGGAAACACTTTCCTTTCACTGCAACTTCCTTGACCTTCTTGCCCTTTTGGGCGGCAACTCGGTCAGTTTTATCCCTATTCATCTTCTTCTTCCCTTTCGGGCGTGAAGGAGCAACATGTTTAGTCCCAGAGGTCAAACCCCTGTGATAAGACCTGTAGGCAACATTTTCCTCAGATTTCGATGCCCTGATCCTCATCAAAGACTGGAAATTCTGTAGCTTATTGAGGAGGGTAGTCAAAGTGTAGCTAATTTTGTTCATAACAGAATTGCTACAAAACTGAAGAAAACTCTTCGGAAGATTCTCCAAGATAAAACTAACCTGGCTCGATTCGTCGATCGAAGCCCCGTTGATCTCCGCTAGATTAAAGTGGGTCATCATGTCTAGAACATGTTCACGGACAGACGACCCCTCTTTCATCCGTACGTTGAAGACGTATTTGAGCGAGTCATGCCGAACTTGAAAGGACTGTTGTCCAAACATTTCCTGCAAGGACTCCATGATCTCCTTAGCGGTGACCATCAACTCATGTTTCTTTGCCAAAACATCAGACATGTTGGCAATGATATAGAACTTGGCCTTTTCATTGGCCCTGATCCATCGATCGTATGCATCACGAACACTTCGCGATGCAGTCGAGCCTGACATCTGAGGACACTCCTCAAAGAGCACGAACTTAATGTCGTCTGTTACCAAAATTGTGTTCAAGTTGTTTTTCCATGTCTGGTAATTATCTCCCACTAATTTGACAGACGCGAGTAAAGCTATTATTGAGCTAGACATTTTTTTTTAGTTGAAAAAATCAAAAACTTTGTGTTAGTCTCGCAAAAAAAATTTTTGAAAATCATGTTTTAGCAAAAATAGTTTCATTATCCCTAGGTCATTCAAAATTTGCAATGATATCCTAAAGGTTTAGAATGACCGCCACCGAAGGGTGAACATAACACTCCTCCTCTAGGACGAGACTTTCTCGATCAGACCCTAATCCCAGAATAACTCTTATTCCATTAGGCGTCCAATTACCATTGTTCGGTCGAATTCATTAACTCTTAACGAATTTTGTGAGTGTCACCCTCAATCTTTAAGTTTCCAAGTATCCGTCCAAACAATAGCCACCGAAGGGTGAACCAAGAAGGAAAACAAACTAGGAAACTGTATCCCTTTCGGGAATTCACGATGTTCCGACTCCCATGATCAGGCCCTCCGAAGGGATTGTCTGGTCCAGGCCAAACTAGCAAGCAGATCATAGGCGTCTCACGGTGTGAATCGAAAGAAGAGACCGTGGGTCCCGTTTTCACAGGTCCCGCTCCCACTCACTATAAGTACTATCTCCATCCACAATGATATTGACCCATACAAATGCCACCTGAAGGGGGATGCTCCCATTTGCGCCACGAGGCCGAGTATGGATCTCACGGTGCGGACTAAACGGAGATTTGTGGTCAGAAATTAAATGTATCTCATACATTATATTTCCTCCCACTCAACACTTTATTTTATTAGGGATTGACCTAGATAAACCTGTTAAAATTTACCTAAGTCTACCAATATAACTCTTATATGGTATTAACCTAAGTTTATAATCACATTATTACTTAGGTCTATGTGAGTAAATTAAAACACTTTTAATTAACAACACTCACGATAAGTATAATCTAAGAATCTCCGGACCGAATTCACTCCCAGGTCGGTTTTCAGGTAGGGGTGTTCCGCAAGCGTCAACTTAAATACCCCAACATTAGACAAAACCTTCCTTAGATAGAGTTGCTAATCAGTCACCATTCAAAGATTACATTTTGATTTCCTAATTCTAATCTTATTAGAACTAGAAAACCTAAGTCTAATTATTCATGTTCTAAACTCTTTAAAACTAATAATTAACTTAGGTTGCATGCATTTCTATGTTATAGTGCTTGATTATTCATCACATGAATAACTATATACTATAACAAAAATAATTCATCACATGAATATAAATGCATGAGCATACTTTAATTAAAAAAAATATAACACTTATACTAATTAAATTAAAACATGCATTTGATTATATTATAACACTTATAATATAACCTATCATGCAAACTATATATTATAACTCTTATAATATAAATGATGCATGAAATGTTTAACCTAATGTGAGATTTTAAATCTATATGACATACATTAGAAGTTTATTAGAAGTTTAAATCTCAAATTTATGGAGTTTTCAATGTAATCTCAATTTTAAAGTTTTATTTTCAATGTTTTAAGTTACAATTTAGCTAGTGGACAGTATGGTATTGTTGGGAATGAGAGTTACAACCCTTCAATGGACAATGGGTTACTCTAGGATTGATTTTGAGGTTAAAATAAAATCATGTAAGTTGTATTTACAAATCGAAGACTTGAAAAATGTAGTAAAAATGAGCCTTTGTGATTTCTTATAGCCTAGATGCATGTTTCTTTGCAATTCTATGTAGTTTAGGTTGCATGCTTAGAATCATTCAAGCTTGACTTGATCGATCTTACTTGTGGAGTAATTTTGTTCTCAAACAAGTTTTCTTGCTTTGAGATATTTGATGAATAAGATAATCCGATCCTCACTTTCCTTGAGTTAATTTTCAAAATTCTTTTTGGGGTTTTTTAGGTTGATTTCTGGAGATCTTGTTTCTTAGCAAGATTTTTAGATCTAATTATCAAAGGTTACTTAAAATTTTTGACACCATAATCTTTGGCATCTTAGATTTCATTGATATTTGAGTGTTTTAGAATTTGTGATCAGTTTGCATAACCATAAGGGTTCTTAGATGCAAATTGCCTTAAAGTTTCTTACTTTCCTTGAGTTGATTTCCAAAATTTATAAGGAGGTATTAATTTTTTTTATTCTAATGTTCTTGCTTCTTCAAAACTTGGACTTTTGGGTTGAGAATTAGGGTTGCCTTATTAGAATGAAAGATTGATTTGTTGTCATGCATGAGTTCGATTGGACTTGAGAGAGTTAATTGATTATTTAAAAATTCTTGGCTTAAAATTGTTAGTATAAAACCAAGTTATAAATAAATTCAAGTTGTTCTTAATGTAATCAACCATGCATGTTTCTCAAAATTGGACTCTAAGCCATCCAAAGTTTTGTTTCTCTAATAAAATTGAATAGAAGAAACAATGCTACTATATTAAAACTTGACGGCATACACTTGCGAATACGTAAAAAACACGCAACACCCAACATGTCGACAACAAAATTGCCAACTACGGGGGGCAACTTATGCAAAATAATCTTCCTTCTCGCTATCTGATAACACTAATTTAGTGTTATATTTATGCTTATTTATTTGATAGTTTCTTTATAAATTGTGAACTTTACATGTTTATTTTACTTATTTTAGGGAACCAAGCAATTCAGGGAGAAATTGGGAATTTTAGAGCTTTGGGTTAATTTTGAGCTTAAATGGGCCAAAATTGGAGCTAAGTTTTGAGAGAAACCTCAAATCAAGCTTATGGACCCGTGAGGAGGGCATCAAGATGCTGCAACATTTCATTCAAACCTCAGGGCTAGCGTCTCGACAATACCCTATGGCATTTCGATGCTCAATATACGGTTAGAAGAGCCATTCTATCGTAGCATTAGGACACTACCTTCAATGTCTTAACTCTGAAGGCTCATGCACAAAGAGAAACACTGTCATTTTGGATAGCGTCGAGACTCTGTTCTTAGCGTCTTGATGCTGTGTCAATTTCAAGATTAAAAATTAACGATTCCATTACAAAAAGGGGAGTTGGGGGTTTTACACCCTAATCCATATTTTGAGGGAGTTTAGAGAGTGTTTTCACGAATTTAGAGCATAATTCTTGAAGATCTAACGTTGTTAGCTGTCGGTTTGTATTATTCCAGTTCAGTTTTATTCAAATTCGATTTGTAGTTTGTTTTGCAACTTGCTGTGTGCTTCAGTAAAAGATTACTTATTCTGTTCATCCTTGTTTTCTTCATTCGAAACTTGATTGTCTTCTCGGTTTTTGCTCAAGATGAAGGGAAAGGAAAAAAAGTAAGATGAAGTTACTTACTTGTTGAACACCCTCTTCAAGAACTCCTTTCCAGAGAATCACGAACCCTTCGCGAAAAACTCGATCTCAACGAACTCGTTCTCTTCTCACGATCAAGAACCAAACACAACCACTAAAGGCTTCTCGGTTGTTCTTCCTTTGGAAAGAAGGAAGTTTGTGGGAACTTCTTGGTTTTGGAGAGGGAGGAGAGTTGAGAGAAAGTTTGAGAGAGAATTCTCTTCTTTTGGTCAAATTTCCAAAAATGAGAGAATGGCTTGAGAAACCCTTCTTGCAAAGGGTTTAAATAGTGGAAAGAACATGGAGTTAAAATCTCCACATTATTACCACTTTACCACAACTATAGGTTATGCAAATCATATTTGCATAACTATATATTATTAGATATCTCATATCTCATATTACAAATCACATTTGCAATAATGTGGATTTATTAAATTGAATCACATTTAATTTAATTTCTCTCAATTAATTTCTTCAATTAGCCTTAATTCAACAATTAGGCTAACCTATAGTTTATTATGAATCTCATTCACATTAAACTATATATTATATTATTCATATCTCAAATAAATGACATAAATGCCCTTTAAGTGAAATTGAACACTTAAATTCACACCAAAACATTAACCCTTGTTTTAACCCAGATTGAGCCAACCGAGTGACCTAATGGACCTACAGTGACGACCTCCAATGATCCGAGATTAATCTATCAAACTCTTTGACCCGATTAATCAACATTCATTAGCTACGGTAACACTCCACTATAGCCCGTAGCTGCACTCCCGTCAGTGCAGAATATTACGTGTCCACTGATATAACCAATAACCATGAGTCAACCCTTTACAGGTTGTTCGTAGACACGGCTGGGTCAAATTACCGTTTTACCCCTGTGTCTACCTCTTGTTCCTTAAGTCCCCACTGCTCCTCTAATGAATAACATATCGTGATGGTCCAACCATACACAACACCCTTCTCGGGCCAGTGAGAAGGTGGGTGCCCATTGTCCAAGCCTTGGAGATAACACTTAAGGAACAACCCTTCTAGTTTCCCTAAAGGCGGGAACGAGTGAATTCCATCTCGCGTAGTTAAGTTCCCAACTCCCTACTTGGTCATGTCTTTGAGAAGATAGGCTAATTGGGCGAGTAACTGTGACCACCCTCACCCGTACTAGTCAAAGGACACACCCCCGCAGACAGGAGTCCGTAACACGCTCAGGATTCAGGTCGAGTCACTAATGGTCATCTACGAAGTTATTAGTCCTTAATGTCAACGGTGTTTACATCAGTAGGTCTAATAATTCACGGTCCGGTCTTTGTACAATAACATTGCACAGGATGCCCCCACTCGCATGTCAACCACATGAACGAGTCAGATCACCTCGTTTGTATCTTAATACAAAGTGGGTCGCATCCACAACGTTTCTAGGATTAGGTCTCCAACCCTATCTATATACTATAGACCGTTCGGGTCATTAACTCGAACGTGATCCTCCCTGTGTGTGCACTACACACCGTTCAAGTTCTAGTTCTCTCATAATTTCAATGACCCTAGATCTTAGTTTATTTGAAAAGTTTGTAAATATTGCGAGGCACAAAGTAATGAAATAAATAACACTTTATTAATTTCAAACAGAAATTTACAAACACGAGATTAGGACAAAAATCCCAACACAAGAGTGGTAGATCGAGAAGGGTGGTTGAGATGTTGTCTTATTTTATTCAGTTTGCATTTAGGTTTGCTGTTTCATCCATGAGGAGCTAACTTCCCTTAGGGATTCGGAATGTGAATGCCCTAAGGGAAGACAATACAACTCCAAAGCAAGAGCGGTTTGGTTAGACCTCCAAGTAAGTTTGCTTTTGGTGATTGTATTGTGGGAAGCCTTAGCTGACCATCTAAGGTGACCAGTCAAGCTCGAGTTCGACACTGAAAGGGCCAACTTAGAGCAGAGTTCCCAAAAGTAATGGAGTAAAGGGGCTTAGACATAAGGCCCGAACGTTGATCTTAGACATAGGGCAAGACTCCAAGACCATAGAGCCATGGTTATAAAACCTGAGATAGATTGACTATAGACATATAGGAGCAATCACTCAACTATTAGATTATATGGGGTTCCATCTAAAAATCAATTGGCTCTTCACAGAAGGTCAAATGGGAGTAGGGCTTGGTTTACTTGCTTGGAGAGTTTAAACAATTTACATCGCTGGCAGTCAAGCACTGATGCAGTTCAAGGTAATTACGTTGCGACAATAGGAGAAAACAATCATCAGGCAAGACAATTGCCCTATTTTGCCTTTATGAGCTACTATGTCCGACTGCCGTGCCATTGCCGCCCCGCGCTGTAAGGTGTCACTGTTATGCGAGGCAATTTCCTCAAGTTGCCTTGTCTTTCTTTAGTGGACTCAACATTCTGAATCCCTTCTTTTTATTATTACATTTATCTTAGATATAATCACCTCATCACTTATTATATTTTTGGTTTCTTTTTGCAATCCATCCATATCTTGTTCATTCCTGATCAATTTTATTTCTCCGTTCCCTTGTGTTCGATACTCTGGAATACTCCAGTTTTATCTATGAACAACTTGTGAAGGGTCGACTCATGGGCATTGGTTATATCAATGGGCACGTAATATCTTACACTGACGGGAGTGCATCTACGGGCTATAGTGGAGTGTTACCGTAGCTAATGAATGTTGATTAACCGGGTCAAAGAGTTAGATAGGTTAATCTCGGATCATTGGAGCTCGTCACTGTAGGTCCATAAGGTCCCTCGGTTGGCTCAAACTGGATCAAAAGAAGGTTTACTGTTTTGGTGTGAATTGAAGTGTTCAAGTTCACTATAAGGTATTTATGTCATTTATATGAGATATGAATGATATAATATATAGTTTAATGTGAATGAAATTCATAATAAACTATAGGTTAGCCTAATTGTTAGATTAGGGCTAATTTGGAGAAATTATATTGAGAGATATTAAATTGGATGTGATTCAATTTAAAATCCACAACAATGCAAATGTGATTTCTAAAATGAGATATGAGATATCTTATAATATATGGTTATGCAAATATGATTTGCATAACCTATAATTGTGGTAAAATGGTAAATAGGTGGAGATTTCAACTCCACCTATCACCATTATATAAACCCCTTTTGCAAGAAGGGTGGCATGCTCTTACTCTCATTTTTGGAAATCTCACCAAAAGGAAGAGTTCTCTCCTCTCTCAATTCTCTCTCAAAAACTTCTCCTCCCTAAACCAAAAGACTAGAATCCCACTATTCTCTTCTAAAAGAAGAACAACCGAGAAATCGAGTGGAGGGTGTCCGTCGTTGGGATTGTTCGAGTAGCTCGAGATCGTTGGGAGAACACGAAGAGTTCGTGATCATCGGAGGAAGGAATCTTGAAGAAAGTATTCAACAAGTAAGTATCATCTTTTACTTACTGTTTTTCTTCCTTAGAATGCATGTTTAGCTTATGATTATGTGATAATTAGTTTTAACGAAATTAAGTAGCACAACTTCACAACGACGATTCGATCGTCTTCCGCTGCGCGGGGATTCTCATTCCCTTCAGTAATGGTCCAACCATACACAACACCCCTCTCGGGCAAGTGAGAGGGTGGGCGCCTATTGTCCAAGCCTGGAGACAACACTTAAGGAAACAACCCCTCTAGTTTCCCTAAAGGCGGGAACGAGTGAACTCCATCTCGCGTAGTTAAGTGTTGGGATGTTTGTCCTAATCTCGTTCTGTTTGAAAATTCTATTTGAAATTAATAAAGAGTTATTTATTTCATCTTTTGCGTCTCGCATTTTATACAAACTATGACCAATAAACTAAGCTCCAGGGTCATTGAATACATGAGAGAACTAGAACTTGAACGGTGTGTAGTGGACACACAGGGAGGATCACGTTCGAGTGAATGACTCGAACGGTCTACAATATATGGATGGGGTTGGAGACCTAATCCTGGATACACTGTGGATGCAACCCGCTTTGTATTAAGATACAAAAGAGGTGATCTGAGTCGTTCATGTGGTTGACATGCGAGTGGGGGCATCCTTTACAATGAGATTGTACAAGACCGAACTGTGAATTATTAGACCTACTAATGTAACACCGTTGACAGTAAGGATTAATAACTTCGTAGATGACCATTAGTGACTCGACCTAAATCCTGAGCGTGTTACGGACTTCTGTCTGCGGGGGTCTGTCCTTTGACTAGTACGGGTGAGTGTGGTCACAGTTAGTCGCCCAATATGCCTATCTTCTCAGGGACAGGACCAAGTAGGGAGCTGGGAACTTAACTACACGAGATGGAATTCACTCGTTCCCGCCTTTAGGGAAACTAGAGAGGTTGTTCCCTTAAGTGTTGTCTCTAGGGCTTAGACAACGGGCGCCCACCCTCTCACTGGCACGAGAGGTTTGTTGTATATGGTTTGACCATTACAACGTTGTTGTAAATTAGAGGAGCAGTGGGGACTTAAGGAGTAAGAAGTAGACACAGGGGTAAAACAGTAATATGACCCAGCATTGTCTACGAACAACCTGTGAAGGGTCGACTCATGGGCCTTGGTTATATCAATGGACACGTAATATCTTGCACTGGCGGGAGTGCAGCTACGGGCTTTAGTGGAGTGTAACCGTAGCTAATGAATGTTGATTAACCGGGTCAAAGAGTTTGATAGGTTAATCTCGGATCATTGGAGCTCGTCACTGTAGGTCCATTAGGTCCCTCGGTTGGCTCAAATTGGATTAAAAGAAGGGTTTAATGTTTTGGTGTGAATTGAAGTGTTCAATTTCACTAACGGGCATTTATGTCATTTATATGAGATATGAATGATATAATATATAGTTTAATGTGAATGTGATTCATAATAAACTATAAATTACGTAATTGTTGAATTAGGGCTAATTAGGAGAAATTAGATTGAAAGATATTAAATTGGATGTGATTCAATTTTATAAATCCACAATTATACAAATGTGATTTGTAAAATGAGATATGAGATATCTTATAATATATGGTTATGCAAATATGATTTGCATAACCTATAGTTGTGGTAAAATGGTAAATAGGTGGAGATTTCAACTCCACCTATCTCCATTAATTAAACCCCTTTGCAAGAAGGGTTGATTAAGCTTTCTCTCATTTTTGGAAATCTGACCAAAAGGAAGAGATCTCTCTCTCTCAATTCTCTCTCAAAATTTCTCCTCTCAAAATCAAAACACAAGATCCCACTATCTTCCTTCTTCCAAAAGAAGAACAATCGAGAAGCCAAGTGGTTGTGTTCGTTCTTGTTCGTGAGAAGAGTTCGAGTAGTTCGAGATCGTTTGGAGAATACGAAGAGTTCGTGAACGGAAAGGAAAGCTTGAAGATTGTTTTCAACAAGTAAGTAACGAGATCTTGTTGTATTTCCTTTCAATTTTATGCATGTTTAGCCTTATCTAACTGTTAGATAGTTTTAACGAAACTAAGTAGCACAACAACACCGCGACGATTCGATCGTTTTTCGCTGCGCGGGGAGTTTCATTCCCTTAAAGTGGTATCAGAGCCACTCGTTGGTTCTTTGTTGTGCACTGTTTTTTGTTAAAATTAGGTAGGTGTAGCCTTTAATTTATGAGATAAATTGTGGTTTGCAATTATGGATGTTTTCGGTTTTGGCATGAATTTAGATTTACATTTTTATGTTGATGTGATCAATGTAAGGGCTCGTTGTTTTTGGACATTTTAATGTAAATCGAGTCTGTAAGTCCGAGTCGTTCGTGGTGAGAGTTCTTTGCGTGCGAAATCGAGATAAAAGCAGGCGGATTTCGACGACGGAGAAGCAAGAAGAGGAGCTTGTTGTTCTGTCGACAGCGTTGAGACGTTGTTCATCGGCGTCTCAACACTACGCATGCGGTCGGAGGCCTTGCTGCAGATCAGCGTTGCAACGCTGAGGCGTGGAGCACGCAGGGCGTGATGCTGGAGGCTACAACGTTGCAACGCTACAGCGTAGTGGGCAGTTGGCCGAGGCGCGCGCGCGAGAAGTGGGAGATAGTGCATCATGGGGCATTTTATTAAATTTGTTTTATTTTTTTATTAAATGTAAAATGTATTTATTTTTAGTTATTTAATTTATTTTATTAAATAATATTAATATAAATATTATATTAATGTTATTTAATTAAATAAATGCCCCTAAGTGCCAAAACCGGTCCATTTTTACTATTTAATTATTTTATGCATGTGATGTATGATTTAATTAAATTCTATGTGCATAATGTATGTCATATAGATTTAAAATCCCACCTTAGGTTAAACATATTCATGCATCATTTATATTATAAGTGTTATAATATATAGTTTGCATGATAGGTTATATTATAAGTGTTATAATATAATTAAATGCATGTTTTAATTTAATTAATATAAGTGTTATATTTTTTAGATTAAAAGTATGCTCATGCATTTTATTTCATGTGATGAATAATTATGTTATAGTATATAGTTATTCATGTGATGAATGATCAAGCACTATAACATAGAAATGCATGTAACCTAAGTTAATTATTAGTTTTAAAGTATTTAGAAGTTGAATAATTAGACTTAGGTTTTATAGTTCTAATAAGATTAGAATTAGGAAATCAAAATGTAATCTTTGAATGGTGACTGATTAGTAACTCTGTCTAAGGAAGGTTTTGTCTAAGGCTGGGGTATTTAAGTTGACGCTTGCGGAATACCCCTACCTGGAAACCGACTTGGGAGTGAATTCGGTCCGGAGATTCTTAGGTTATATTTTTTCGTGAGTGTTGTAAATTAAAAGTAGATTAATTTACTCACATAGACCTAAGTAATAATGTGATTATAAGCTTAGGTTAAACGCCTTATATGAGTTATATTGGTAGACTTAGGCAAATCTTAGCCGGTTTATCTAGGTCAATCCCGAAAATTATAAAGTACTGAGTGGGAGGAAACATAGTGTATAAGATACATTTAATTTTCGACTACAAATCTCCGTTAAGTCTGCACCGTGAGATCCATGCTTGGCCTCGTGGTGCAAATGGGAGCGTCTCCCTTCGGATGGTATTTGTATGGGTCAATATCAAAGTGGATGGAGAGAGTACTTATAGTGAGTGGGAGCGGGATCTGTGAAACGGGACCCACGATCTCTTCTTTCGATTTACACCGTGAGACCCCTATGATCTGCCTGCTAGTTTGGCCTGGACGAGACAATCCCTTCAGAGGGCCTTGATCATGGGAGTCGGAACACCGTGAATTCCCGAAAGGGATACAGTTTCCTTGTTGGTTTTCCTTCGTGGTTCACCCTTCGGTGGCTATTGTTTGGACGAATACTTGGAAACTTAAAGATTGAGGGTGACACTCACAAAATTCGTTAAGTGTTAATGAATTCGACCAAATAATGGTAACTGGACGCCTAATGGAATAAAAGTTATTCTAGGATTAGGGTCTTGTCGAGAAAGTCTCGTCCTAGAGGAGGAGTGTTTCTGTTCACCCTTCGGTGGCGGTCATTCTAAACCTTTAGGATATCATTGCAATTTTAAAATGACCTAGGGATTATAGGATTAAATTTTGCTAAAACCAGATTGGACTTAAAAGTTTTTGCTAGACTGACACAAAATTATTATTTGATTTTTAGCTAAAAATGTCTAGCTCAATAATCGCTTTACTCGCTTCCGACAAATTAGTGGGAGATAACTTCCAAACGTGGAAGAATAATATCAACACGATACTAGTAACTGAAGACCTGAAGTTCGTGCTTACTGAGGAGTGTCCTCAGTTGCCGAGCTCGACTGCATCACGAAGTGTTCGTGATGCAGACGATCGATGGATTAAGGCCAATGAAAAGCCCAAGGTCTACATCATTGTCAGCTTATTTGAAGTTTTGGAAAGGAAGCATGAGTTGATGATCACCACCGAGGAGATCATGGAGTCGTTGCAAGACATGTTTGGACAACAGTCCTTTCAGGTCAGGCACGATTCACTCAAACACGTCTTCAACGCCCGAATGAAAGAAGGGACATATGTCCGTGAACATGTTCTAGACATGATGACTCACTTTAATTTGGCGGATATGAACGGGACTTCGATCGACGAGTCGAGCCAAGTCACCTTTATTTTAGAGACTCTTCCGAAGAGTTTATTTCAGTTTCGTAGCAATGCTGTTATGAACAAGATAAGCTACACTCTGACAACCCTTCTGAACGAGCTACAGAACTTCCAGTCCTTGATGAGGATCAGGACACCGGAAGCTGAGGCAAATGTTGCCTACAAGTCTTATCACAGGGGTTCGACCTCTGGGACTAAACCTGTCCCAAGTTCCTTGCCGAGAGGAAGAATCAAGGTAAATATGATTTACTGGTAACTGAAACTTGCTTAGTGGAGAGTAGTGACTCTACCAGGATTTTAGATTCGGACACCACTAACCACGTTTGTTCTTCTTTTAAGGGAATTGATTCCTGGCAGCAGCTGCGAGAGAGTGAGGTGACTCTACGGGTTGGATCCGGGGAGATAGTCTCTACTGCAACAATCAGCAAAGTGAAGCTCTATTTTGGCAGAAGTTACATTTTGTTAGACAATATGACCATAGTTCAAGGGTTTACTAGAAACCTTGTTTCTATTTCCTGTTTATTAGAACAATATATTTCCGTTTCTTTTCATGGTAATAAAGCGTTTATTTCCAGAAATGCTAATCTTATTTGTTCTGCTTCACTTAATTCTAATGTGTATATTTTAAAGCCTAATTCGGTCAAAAGCGTTTTGAACACTGAGTTATTTAAAATTGCAGAAACACTAACTAAAAGAATTAAAGTTTCTCCAAAAGAAAATGCCCAATAGGATTAAGAGACTAGTGAAGAGTGGACTTCTAAGTCAGTTAGAAGAAAACTCTTTACCGGTGTGTGAGTCATGCCTCGAAGGCAAAATGACCAAACACCTTTTAGTGGAAAAGGATATAGAGCCAAGGAGCCCCTTGAGCTTATACATTCTGACCTATGTGGTCCGATGAGTGTTAAAGCACGAGGTGGTTACGAATACTTCGTATCTTTCATTGATGATTATTCGAGGTATGAGTATATATACGTAATGCATAAGAAGTCTGAAACTCTTGAAAAGTTCAAGGAGTATAAGACTGAGGTTGAGAACCTGTTAGGTAAAACGATAAAAACACTTCGATAGGATCGAGGTGGAGAGTACATGGACACTGAATTCCAGGACTATATGATAGAACATAGAATTACGTCCCAACTCTCAGCACCTGGCATGACACAGTAGAATGACCTATCAGAGAGGAGAAACAGAACCCTGTTGGACATGGTTAGGTCCATGATGAGCTACGCTCGTCTCCCTGATTCTTTTTAGGGTTACACAGTATAGACTGTAGTGTATATTTTGAGCAACGTTTCGTCGAAGAGTGTTTGTGAAACACCTTTCGAACTCTGGAATGGTCGTAAAGGTAGTTTACACCATTTCAGAATTTGGGGATGCCCGACCCACGTGTTGGTGTCAAATCCGGAGAAATTGGAATCCCGTTCAAAATTGTGCCTATATGTAGGTTACCCAAAAGAGACTAGGGGTGGTCTGTTTTACGATCCTAAGGAAAATAGGGTACTTGTGTCGACAAACGCCACTTTCCTTGGGGAGGACCACATCAGGGATCATTTGCCTAGGAGCAAAATCGTGTTGAACGAAATGGATAGTAGTACATCAACAAGAGTTGCTGATGGGGCTAGTACGTCAACAAGTGTTATTGATCCTAACATGTCAAGTCAAGTCCGTTCCCAAGAGTTGGGAATGCCTCAACGTAGTGGGAGGGCTGTGAGACAGCCTAAACGTTACATGGGTTTAGCTGAAACCCAAGTCGTTAATCCTGATGATAACTGTGAGGATCCATTGATCTACGATCAGGCAATGGCTGATGTTGACAAGGACGAATGGATTAAAGCTATGGACCAGGAAATGGAGTCGATGTACTTCAATTCTATCTGGGAGCTTGTAGATCAACCGGATGGGGTAAAACCTATAGGTTGCAAATGGATCAACAAGTGTAAACGTGACGTAGATGGGAAGGTGCAGACCTTCAAAGCATGACTAGTGACAAAAGGGTTTTACTCAGGTCGAAGGGGTTGACTATGAGGAAACCTTTTCACCTATTGCCTTGGTAAAGTCGATCAAGATCCTTCTGGCCATTGTCGCGTATTATGACTACGAGGTATGGCAGATGGATGTCAAGACCGCCTTTCAGAATGGCAACCTTGACGAAACCATCTACATGGACCAACCCAATGGGTTCATTGCCCAAGGCCAAGAGCAAAAAGTTTGCCAACTTCATAGGTCTATTTATGGACTTAAACAAGCCTCGAGGTCTTGGAATATAAGGTTTGATGAGGCAATCAAATCTTATGGCTTTGATCAGAATGTTGACGAGCCTTGTGTATACAAGAAAATCGTCGACAAAACTGTCGCATTTCTGATATTATACGTGGATGATAGCCTTCTCATTGGGAATGAGGTAGGATTTCTTACTGACGTAAAGAAATGGCTAGCTTCGCAATTCCAAATGAAAGATTTGGGAGAAGCTCAGTATGTTCTAGGGATCCAAAATGTCCAGAACTGGAAGAACAGAACGCTGGCCATGTCTCAAGCGTCTTATATTGATAAGATGTTGTCTAGATATAAGATGCAGAACTCCAAGAACCGCTTGCTGCCTTTCAAACATGGGGTTCACCTGTCTAAGGATCAGTGTCCTAAGACTCCTCAAGAGGTTGAGTATATGAGGCCGATCCCCTATGCTTCAGTTGTAGGGAGCCTGATGTATGTCATGTTGTGTACTAGGCCCGACATCTGTTATGTAGTAGGGATTGTCAGTAGGTATCAATCCAATCCAAGATTAGATCACTGGACAGCCGTAAAGGCAATCCTCAAGTATCTAAGGAGAACGAGAAACTACAGCTTGGTGTATAGCGGTGGGGATTTGATCCTCACGGGATACACAGATTTTGACTTTCAGACCGATAAGGATTTTAGGAAATCCACTTTGGGGTCAACATTCATTATGAATGGAGGAGCTGTAGTATGGCGAAGCATCAAGCAGGGATGCATCGCTGATTCCACTATGGAAGCGGAGTACGTTGCGGCTTGTGAAGCTACAAAGGAAGTTGTTTGGCATAAGAAGTTCATGACAGATTTGGAAGTTGTTCCAAATATGAACTTGCCGATCATACTGTTTTGTGACAACAGTGGTGCAGTAGCAAACTCCAGGGAGCCTCGGAGCCATAAGAGAGGCAAACACATTGAGCGAAAGTATCACCTGATATGGGAGATTGTGAACCGCGGCGACGTGATAGTCAACGTAGCTGATCCATTTACAAAGACTCTCACGACTAAGGTGCTTGAGGGTCACCTAGAGAGTCTAGGTCTTCGAGTACTTCCTAACTAGGGCAAGTGGGAGATATGTAAATGGGTATTCAATGCCCTAGTTTATTGTATTACTTCATTGTAATTTATGTACATTTCAGAAATGTATTTCCTCCACTAGCTTAGTCCAAGTGGGAGTTTGTTGGGATGTTTGTCCTAATCTCGTTCTGTTTGTAAATTCTATTTGAAATTAATAAAGAGTTATTTATTTCATCTTTTGCGTCTCGCATTTTATACAAACTTTGACCAATAAACTAAGCTCTAGGGTCATTGAATACATGAGAGAACTAGAACTTGAACGGTGTGTAGTAGACACACAGGGAGGATCACGTTCGAGTGAATGACCCGAACGGTCTACAGTATATGGATGGAGTTGGAGACCTAATCTTGGATACACTGTGGATGCGACCCGCTTTGTATTACGATACAAAAGAGGTGATCTGACTCGTTCATGTGGTTGACATGCGAGTGGGGGCATCAAGTACAATGAGATTGTACAAGACCGGACCGTGAATTATTAGACCTCACGATGTAACACCGTTGTGATGGGACTAATAACTTCGTGAGATGACCATTAGTGACTCGACACAATCACGAGCGTGTTATGGACTCGCATGCATGCGGGGTCTGTCCTTTGACTAGTAAGGAGCTGAGAACATAACTACGCGAGATGGAATTCACTCGTTCCCGCCATTAGGAAAACTAGAGGGGTTGTTCCCTTAAGTGTTGTCTCCGGGGCTTGGACAACGGGCGCCCACCTTCTCACTGGCCCGAGAAGGGTGTTGTGTATGGTTGGACCATCACAATATGTTGTTCATTAGAGGAGAAGTGGGGACTTAAGGAACAAGAGGTAGACACGAGGATAAAGCGGTAATTTGACCCGGTAGTGTGTCTCACGAACAACCCGTGAAGGGTCGACTCATGGGTATTGGTTATATCGGTGGACACGTAATATTCTGTGATCGACGCGGGAGTGCAAACTACGGGCTATAGTGGAGTGTTACCGTAGCTAATGAATGTTGGTTAATCGGGTCAAAGAGTTTGGCGAGTTAATCTCGAATCATTGGAGCCGTCCTTCGTAGGTCCATTAGGTCCCTCGGTTGGCTCCATCCGGATTTAAGAAGGGATAAAGTTTTGGTATGAAATTGAAGTGTTCAATTTCACCTTAAGGGCATTTATGTCATTTATATGAGATATGAATGATATAATATATAGTTTAATGTGAATGAGATTCATAATAAACTATAGGTTAGCCTAATTATTGAATTAGGGCTAATTGTAGAATTTGATTGAGAGAAATTAAATTGGATGTGATTCAATTTAATAAATCCACAACTATTGCAAATGAGATTTGCAATATGAGATATGAGATATCTTATATTATGTGGTTATGCAAATGAGATTTGCATAACCTATGATTGTGGTAAAGTGGTAAATATGTGGATTTTTTAACTCCACTAATCCACTATATAAACCCTTCTTTTAAGAAGGATGGTACTTCATTCTCTCATTTTTTAGTTTTTCAAAAGGAAGAGAAGAGAAACTCTCTCTATTCTCTCTCAAATTCTCCTCCCTCTCCAAAACCAAAAAGGTTCCCACAAGCCTCCTTTCTCCAAAAGAGAACAATCGAGAAGGCTTCTTGGTGGTGTTTGATTCACAATCGTTGGAGGAAATCGTTGTGTACGAGGAGCACGAAGAGTTCGTGGATTTGAAGAAGATATTGTGAAGAAAGTCTTCAACAAGTAAGTAAAATCCTTTCTTACTGTTTTTCTTCTTCTTAATTGCATGTTTAGCCTAGATCTATGTATTAGATCAATTTTAACAAAGACAGTTTGCGTAATTGATACATCGACGATTCAATTGTCTTCCGCTGCACGGGATTTTGATTCCCTACAATTGGTATCAGAGCCATTTCGATGGTTTCTTAATTATGCATTGTTTTGTTAAAATTTGGTGGGTATTTTACCATTATTCATGAGATGAATGTCTTGGTTTGCATAATGGATGTTTTCGGTTTTTGGCACTTTTAGATTTATTTTCTGTTTGATGAGATCAAATGTAAAGGGCCCGTGTTTTTGGACATTTAAGAAAATAAATCGAGTCTGTAAGTCCGTGTCGTAAATGGCAAGTGTTGCTGTGAAGAAATTGGAGCGGAAACAGGCGGAAATCGACGAAGAACGGCAAAAGGAGTTTGTTGTTCTCGCCGATGGCGTTGAGACGGCGCCAACGACGTCTCAGCCTTGTCGCCTTGCGATTTGGAGGCCCGCTGCGAGCAGCGTTGCAGTATTTCGGGCGTAAGCGTTGCAACGCTCGGGCGTTGAGAACGCGGTCGACGCTGAGAGACGAGCAGCGTTGTAACGCCTTGCCACGGCGTTACACAGCGCATATGCACGCTGTTGGAGCGATTTGCGGCGATTCTGAGAGTCGTGGGTTCAAGCCTCCACTTGGGTGGTTTTTTCACACGTTTTATTTTTTTTATAAAATGTATTTTATTTATTTTAATTTAATTATTTTATTAAATAATATTAATATAATTGTTATATTAATGTTATTTAATTAAATAATTTCCCCTAAGTGCCAAAAACCGATCCATTTTTGCTATTTAATTATTTTATGCATGAGATGTATATTTTAATTAATTTCTATGTGCATTATGTATGTCATATAGATTTAAATTCCCACCTTAGGTTAAACATTTCATGCATCATTTTTATATTATAAGAGTTATAATATATAGTATGCGTGATAGGATTATATTATAAGAGTTATAATATAATGTATGCATGTTTTAATTTAATTAAATATAAGTGTTATATTTTTAAATTAAAAGCATGCTCATGCATTTAATTCATCTACGAAGTTATTAGTCCCATACTCTTAACGGTGTTACATCAGCAGGTCTAATAATTCACGGTCCGGTCTTGTACAATCTCATTGCACATGATGCCCTCACTCGCATGCCAACCACATGAACGAGTCAGATCACCTCGTTTGTATCTAATATAATGGGGGTTGCATCCACAACGTATCCAAGATTATGTCTCCAACCCTATCCATAAACTGTATACCGTTTGAGTCAGTAACTCGAACGTGATCCTCCCTGTGTGTCCACTACACACCGTTCAAGTTCTAGTTCTCTCATATATTCAATGACCCTGAAGCTTAGTTTATTGGACAAAGTTTGTAAAAATTGCAAGACACAAAGTAATGAAAGAAATAACTCTTATTAATTTCAAATGGTAAATTACAAACAAAACGAGATTAGGAAATACATCCCAACAGGGAAAACAGAGGGCAGACAGACGACAAACACTGAGGAGAAGGCAATTGCCTCACAACTTCAAGAATTAAAGTCTGCACTGGAACGAATGGAGAAAAAGAACGACCTCTACTGGGCCTATGTTCGATAAAGGGATGATGCGATGAGGCAGAACCTCAACTTGTTATTAGAAGGAAAAGGGACACCAATCCCAGACTTCCCTGCTGAGCTGAGGCCAGAAGAGGCAAATCAACATGAAGATGCCTCATCCATCGCCTAGGGAAGTTTTCGCCTTATTCGGCCTTGCAGGAATTTCTTTTGAATTTGTCTTCTCAACTTCTTGCAAACTTTAGTCCTAAGACTTTGTCTCTTCATTCACTTATGTGCTGATTCAATTTTCTATTGATTGGTTGATCTGTTGCTTTCTGATCCCTTATGTCGCCTATGATTTATCAAGTTTATGTTCGGTTGGACTAGCAAATCATTGCTCGACCAATCCATTTAACAGACAGGGACCCAGGCATACAGATTTTGGGCGATCTCAGTGATGATGTTAGGAACACCACTTCTTTAAACACCAATCTTCTATCGCCACAATCACACCTAAACCTTACAACAAATTCCTTGTAATACTGCTCTTAATATTCCCAAAACAGATACAATGAGGACATTGCCCATTCCAAGTGTGGGGGGGACGGTACCTTTTCGACTCACAAATCGGACTCAAGGGAAGTCGCTCATTAAAAAAAGGGGGGGAGGGAACATGCTCAGATTTTAATGAAGATTAAGTAATCAGGGAAGGCCATGACACCCGTGATCAACCTTGCATGAGAAATTGACTGAGAAAAAGAGCAAGCAAGGCAAAGTTTCGCATAGTGATGTGCACTCGTAGCCAGACATTAATACCACAAAGTATTGGTGAGATGGAGCGAAGGTCCAATTGACTAGAGAAACAAGTTTTCCAAAATAAAAATCTCAAGAATGATGAATCGAAAGAAGTTAAAGAGGGAAAATAAAATGAAAGAAAAACAAGGGATCTTGTTATACAGGAAAGGGTTAAAGATTGTGGCAACAACATGGTGTTAGGATGAGGAATACCATCTGAGAGATCAAGCAAAATAGGAAGCCAGGACCCTTGGAAGAATAAACGAATTGAGAAAGCACATGAATTTCTTGAGGACAAACAATTATTCAAGTTCGGGGGTGTGGTAACTCTCGATTATGAGAGTTATTTAAGACCTTTATTGATTTTCTATTATTTAAATTAATCAAAAGGTAGGCGAAAGCATGAGTAACTGTTCAAGAATTACGTCATTTTCCTAAAGTTATCAAGAGAACTCACATATCTTTATTTGGCTTTATTTGGTTGCAGGAAGGCAAAACGAGGCAATTGCTTGACCGACAGGCGCAAATTTCAAATGTTTATCTTTTGGAAACAAGCCACTGCAGTCACTTAAGTGAAGAAAGAAAAGACGCGGGAATCAAGGAGAATATCAATTCTCACAAGAATTCAAGGGAAAGAATCTACGCTGATTGAAAAAACCCCTAAGGACAAGATACTCTATAAATAGATGAATCGGTGCTCAATGAAAGAAGGCCGGAGTAGAGGATTCTACACAATAGTCATTGTTGTCCTCTGTTGTTTTTCTTACATTTGTAATTTAGTTTTCCAGTTCAGACTTTCTGTTTTGTTTCAGTTTTAAGTTCAG
Organism: Trichosanthes cucumerina; assembly: GCA_036507285.1. Taxonomy (NCBI): domain Eukaryota; kingdom Viridiplantae; phylum Streptophyta; class Magnoliopsida; order Cucurbitales; family Cucurbitaceae; genus Trichosanthes; species Trichosanthes cucumerina. The sequence goes on along the minus strand of CM071842.1, from coordinate 31,388,721 downwards.
TTCAGTTTGAAGTTATTTTTCCATAGCGTAGTGATTCCAGTTCAGTTTTGTTCAAATTCGATTTGTAGTTTGTTTCGCAACTTGCTGTGTGCTTGAGTAAAAGATTACTTATTCTGTTCAACCTTGTTTTCTTCATTCGAAACTTGATTATCTTCTCGGTTTTTGCTCATGAGTGGCAGATCGAGAAGGGTGGTTGAGATGTTGTCGTATTTTATTCAGTTTGCATTTAGCTTTACTATTTCATCCATGAAGAGCTAACTTCCCTTAGGGATTCAGAATGTGAATGCCCTAAGGAAAGACAATAAAACTTCAAAGCAAGAGCGGTTTGGTTAGACCACCAAGTAAGTTTGCTTTTGGTGATTGTATTGTGGGAAGCCTTTGAAGGGAATGAAAATCCCCGCGCAGCGGAAGACGATCGAATCGTCATGGTATCATTATGCTACTAGAATTTTGTCAAAACGATCTAACTATTAGATCTAGGCTAAACAAGCAATAGAAGGAAGAAATTTACAGCGAGAAGAATGTACTTACTTGTTGTAGACAATTCTTCAAAATCTTCCTTGATCACGAACAGTTCGTGCCTCTCGATCTCAACGAACACTTCCCTCGAACAGAATCCGAACACTACCAAAAGTCTTCTCGGTTGTTCTTCTATTGGAAGAAGGAGAGTTGTGGGACTCTAATGGTGTTTTGGAGAGGGAGGAGAGTTGAGAGAAAGTGAGAGAGAATTCTCTTCTTTTTGGGTGAGAATCCAAACAATGAGAGATTGGCCTACAATCCTTCTTGAAAGAAGGGTTTAAATAGTGGAATAACCATGGAGTTAAAATCTCCACATTATTACCATTTTACCACAACCATAGGTTATGCAAATCTCATTTGCATAACCACATAATATAAGATATCTCATATCTCATATTGCAAATCTCATTTGCAATAATTGTGGATTAATTAAATTGAATCACATCCAATTTAATTTCTCTCAATTAATTTCTCCAATTAGCCCTAATTCAACAATTAGGCTAACCTATAGTTTATTATTGAAAGAGTGTAGATTAAGAAAACGGAAGCAATTTTGGATCTTGAACACTCTAAGTTGATCAATTTTGTAAAATAAAAAACATGCTCAAAGTTGGAAAAACAGAGGGATAGAAAACTCAACTTTGAAGATCAAATTCTCTTCACCCGGTGGATGGTTTTCAAAGACGAACACTTCTGTGGTGGACAACCGTTAGAGTCTTCCCTACTATCCTCAGGCCTTAGAACGGATTGTGGGATCCTAGGTTGAGAGAATTTGGAAGAAAAGACCTCAAAGGTCACTAATTCGGGAATATTGAATTTTCTGTCTCATTCTCTCAAAACACCTCAAATCACCATTATATAAAGCTTCAAAAAGCTTCAATGGAGTGACAACTCAAGGTTGATGAGGATGCTTTGAGATGGAGGTGGCCAATTTTGGTGAATTTTGAAGATGAGTAAGATTGGGCAAGTTGTCAACTTGAAAATCATGAAAATCCCTCATTTTACAATTAATTTTAATTCAAAATTAATTTAATTAATTAATTTTTTAATTTAATTTAATATCAAATATTAAATTAAATAAATTGCCCGATCTCGATCGATTTTCCGAACATGAATCCTTATTCATGCTATATACCGATCCGATATTTAAATCATATTTAAATATATCCACCTCTTATTAATCATAGTTTAATTAAGCTATGATTCGTTAAATATATCACATATAATTAACGCTTTCTTCCAAACTCGAATTTGAACAATTCAAATTCTTTTCTCTCAAAATGTTATAAGGCTAAGTCCGAGCTAGTAAGGAGGACCTAATGGACCTACAGATCATGAGCTCCAACGATACGAGATTAACCGACCAAACTCTTTAGCCTAGCTAATCAACATTCGTTAACCACCGGGACACTCCACTAAAGTCCAGTTGTTGCACTCTCCCTGTGTGTCCACTACACACCGTTCAAGTTCTAGTTCTCTCAGGAATTCAATGACCCTGGAGCTTAGTTTATTGGAAAAGTTTATAAATATTGCGAGACACAAAGTGATGAAATAAATAACTCTTATTAAATTCAAACAGCAATTTACAAACACGAGATTAGGACAAAATCCCAACAGCCTTAGCCGACCATCTAAGGTGACCTGTCAAGCTCGAGTTCGGCACAGAAAGGGTCAACATAGAGTTGAGTTTCCAAAATTAATGGAGTAAAGGGGCTTAGACATAAGACCCGAACGTTGACCCTAGACATAGGACAAGACTCCAAGACCATAGAGCCATAGTTATAAAACCAGATAGATTGACCATAGACATATAGAAGCAATCACTCAGCCTCCTAACGATACTTCACAGAAGGTGAAATAGGAGTAGGGCTTGGTTTACTTGCTTTGAGAGTTTAACCAATTTACATGGCTGGCAGTCAAGCACTGATGCAGTTCAAGGTAATTGCATTGCGGCAGTAGGAGAAAACAGTCATCAGGCTGTTGGGTTTTATGTCCTAAAACTCGTGGTTTTGTAAACTGAATGTATATTCTATTTTGCAATAAAGTTCTTATTAAGATTTATTCAGTAAAGGTGTTATTGAATAAAGTGAATTGTGTATTGTAACCCTAATCCAATAAAGAACCCTTGGTTATAGGATGAATACTTGAACTTTATGTGTGACATAAAAGTGGATCAAGTTCAAGTTATAGCTAGAACGGTCTATAGTACAAGAATAGGGTTGGGTACCTTATCCTGGGGACACTATGGACGCGACCAACTTTGTAGAGTACAAACAATGTGATCCTAAATCGTTCATGTGGAGACATGTGAGTGGGGGTGCCCTATGCAATGAGTTTGCATAAGACTGGACCGCGAAATAGTCACTTAGACTTAATAACTCGGGCCATTGTCTTAATCGACTATATTCATACGATGACCTAGGTAACTCGATCTTAATCCTGAGCGTTCTATGGACTCCTGTTTATTCGGATTATCCTTAGATTTGCATGGGTGAGAGTGGCTCGAGATTGCCAACTCAATAGCTTCCCATTTCAGGGATAAAATCGGATAGATAGTTGGGAACATAGTTCTACAAGATAGAACTCACTCCTACCCGCTTTAGGGATTAGTAGAGAGGTTGTTCCCTTAAGTGCTGGCTCCGAGTCTTGAACAAAGGGCCCACACCTCTCATTGGCCCTAGAGGGATTCGGTTTGCTGGTTGGACCACAAACCAATTGTTCATTAGAGGATCAGTGGGACTTAAGGAACAAGAGGTAATTACAGGGGTAAAACGGTAATTTTGACCCAGCTGTAATCACGAACGACCTGTGAAGGATCGACTTACTAATCATGGTTATATCGAGTGGACAGAAATATATCTACATTGAGGAGAGTGCAACCACTGGGCTTTAGTGGAGTGTCCCGGTGGTTAACGAATGTTGATTAGCTAGGCTAAAGAGTTTAGCCGGTTAATCTCGTATCTTTGGAGCTCATGATTTGTAGGTCCATTAGGTCCTCCTTACTAGCTCGGACTAAGCCATGTAACATTTTGAGAGAAAATGATTTGAATTGTTCAAATTCGTTTTTGGGAGAAATCGTTAATTATATGTGATATATTTAACGAGTCATAGCTTAATTATGAATTAAACTATGATTAATAGTAGGTGGATATATTTAAATATGATTTAAATATTAGATCTATTTATAGCATGAATAAGGATTCATGTTCGGAAAATCGATCGGGATCAGGAAATTTATTTAATTTAATATTTGATATTAAATTAAATTAAAATTAATTAATTAAATTAATTTTTGAATTATTTAATTAATTAAATTAACTTTAATTTAAAATCAATTTAATATTTATTTTTGAATTAAAATTAAATAAAAATTAGTGGATTTTCATGGATTTTCATTAAAATCCAAAATGCAACTTGCCCAATCCTCTCATCTTCAAAATTGGCCAAAGCGCCACCTCCACCTCAATCCATCCTCATCATTTGTTGAGATGTCACTCTAATGAAGCTTATTGAAGCTTTATATAATGGTGATTTGAGGTATGTTGATAGAATTTTGCAGAAAAAAAGGTATTCCCGAATTAGTGACCTTTGAGGTATTTTCTTCCAAATTCTCTCAACCTAGGATCCCACAATCCGTTCTAAGGCCTGAGGATAGTAAAGAAGACTCTAACGGTTGTCCATGAAGTGTTCGTGTTGAAAATAATCCACCAGGTGAAGAGAATTTGATCTTCAAAGTTGAGTTTTCTATCCCTCTGTTTTTTCAGCTTTGAGCATGCATTTTATTTTAAAAAATTGATCAACTTAGAGTGTTCAAGATCCAAAATTGCTTCTGCTTTCTTAATCTAGACTCTTTCAATTGGTATCAGAGTAATTTTGAGCACTCAATTTGATCTATTTTGTTCTGTGGTGGGTGTTTTTTGAAATCTATTTTTTCTGGGCGTCTAAAGTGAATTTATGGATTTGGCATTTAAATTGAGTATCAATTCGTGCTTTATTTTCAAATTGCTCAAGTGTGTTTGAGCATTTATGTGTGAAGAATAATCTGTAAAAGTTTCGGGTCGATCGGAGTTCGGGAAAACCTTCATTTTTAAGAAAGAAGCTGGAAAGGTCAGGAAATCTAGAAACGGAGGATGTTTTTTTTTTAATCTGCTACAGTAATTAATTGCTCCAGCCCATGATTTCTATTTGAAAAGATGAAGTTGATTGTTGACTTTGACCGGTCCAGTTTACTTTGACTAGTTCAAGTCATTTTGGACCGGTTCAGCTCGATTTTAGTCCGATTCGGGTATTTTTAGACTGGTTCTGACTATTTTGAGGCTGATTTTTCCATTTCGGCGGTCTGTTTCACCAATTGGAGTCCCGGTTCAGCTTTTTACAGTCCGGTTCAACCTTTTGAAGGTCCGGTTCACACATTTACAAGCTGGTTCGACCCAAATTTGAAAAGTTTGAAGTGGTTCGATGTTAATTCTAGATTATTATTGTAATAATTTAGTTGTTTGCTTGCATTAGATACCAAAACCAGTCCACTTTAGTGTGTTTAATTAATTATGCATTGTGAATATATATTTTAATTAAAATCCCTGATTGTATGTGCATAAAGTATGCCATATAGATTTTAAAATCCCACCATAGGAAGCATGCACCATGCATTGAAAGTATGTTATAAGTGTTATAATATATTGTATGCATGTTTATTGGGTTTCATATGAATTAATATAAGAGTTATATTAATTTATGAAACAAATATTATATGTTTTAATTATTAATTAATATAAGGTTATATTAATTAAAAATTAAACATATAATTTATATGCATTTATTCATGTGATGGATTTGTTATAAATGTATGTTTATTCATGTGATGAATGATGAAACAATTTATAACATAGAAATGCATGTAACCTAGGGTTAATTAATTAGTTTTAAAATTGTTTTAGAACTGGAATTAATTAGACCTAAGGTTATCTAGTTCTAATAAGATTAGAATTAGGAAACCAATAATTTATAAACTTTGATTAAAGAGAGACTCTGACTAAGGAAGGTTACAGCTAGGTGGGGTACTTACTTCGATTTAAAACGAAACACCCTACACACGGGAACCGACACGGGAGTGAATTTAATCTAGAGATTATAAATTATTTTTCGTGAGTGGCGTTTATTAAGAGTTAATAAATTGAACTCATAGACCTAGGTTTATTAAATGGTTAATAGACTTAGGTAATTCAAGTATAATTGTTATATTGGTAGACTTAGGTCATATTGTTTTAGCCGGAATATGCCTAAGTAAAAGTATACCCAAATTGTTTAAAATACAAAGTGAGAGTGAAAAGGTATATTTGATATATAAATTTCCTCTTACGCTCTCCGCGAAGTTCACACAGTGAGATTTATGCTCGACCTCCCGATGTCAATAGGGCATCTTCATTCGGATGGTGTTTGCATAAATCAAGAGCAAGGTGAATGAAGAAAGTATTTATAGTAAGTGGGAGAAGGAAGTGTGTCAACACATCCTACGGTCTCCTCCATTAGGTTGGACCGTGAGACTCCCATGTTGCGCCTGCAGGTTGCTCGAAGTAGCACCATCCATTCGGAGGGATGTAACATGGGATTCGGAACAACACAAACTCCAGAAATGGATAGGGTCTCTTAGGTCCATTCCCAGCTTTGTCTCTCCAAATTCGTAGCATTATTGGGGCCGACCTCTGAGGTCTGAAAATGGCGAGTCACATTTACAAGAATTGCTAAGTGTTAGTAAATTCTTGACCCAAGTAGCGATAACTAGAATGCTATAGGAATAAGAGTTATTCCGATGTTAGCATTTAGTCAAGAAATCTTGGTTCGATGAAGGAGTGATTGATCGCCTCAGTAGCTTGATTGCTCGACTCACTGAAGTATCGTTGCAAAAACAATAATGAGTTTATGGGTACATTATTACTTTTGCTAAATTTTTAAATTGGATAGGTTACAAACAATTCACTAATAAAATTCATTCTTTTTCAGCATATCGAACTCTTTTTTCCAGTTACTCGCCTTCAATAAACTCAGCGGCGACAATTATGGAACCTGAAAATCAAACTTGAATACGATTCTTGTTCTTGATGATCTGAGGTTCGTCTTAACGGAGGAATGTGCTCCCCCTCCCAGCTCCAAAGCAAATCGAATTGTTCGGGATGCATATGACAGATGGATTAGGGCTAATGAGAAGGCTCGAGTCTACATCTTAGCCGATATATCGATGTCTTTGTCTAAGAAGCATGAGAGCATGGTCCGCATGAAGGAGATCACGGGATGAATTACGAGCGATGTTCGGACAACCGTCCTCATCGGTCCATTATGATGCTCTCAAATACGTTTACAACTCCCGTATGAAGGAGAGAGCCTCTGTTAGGGAACATGTCCTTGACATGATGGTCCACTTCAACGTGGCTGAGGTAAATGGGGTTGTCATAGATGAGAAAAGTCAGGTAACCTTTATTATGGAATCCCTTCCGAAGAGTTTCCTGCCATTCCACACCAATGTGGTAATGAATAAAATAGAGTATAACCTGACTACTCTCCTGAATGAGGTTCAGACTTTTGAATCCCTGATGAAATCAAAAGGAAAAGAGAAGGAGGCAAATGTTGTCACTTCGAAGAAGTTCCTAAAAGGATCGTCCTCAGGTACCAAGTTTGGTCCTTCTTTTACCAAGAATAAGAGTATTCAGAAGAAGAAGAAGGACAAAGGGAAGAAATAAGCTCCCACACGCAAGGCTAAGGCCACAGGAAAGTGTTTCCATTGTGGTGGTGACGGGTACTGGAAGAGGAACTGCCCAAAGTACCTTGCAGAAAAGAAACCTGAAAAGGAAAAAGAAGGTGAATATGATTTACTTGTTGTTGAAACATGTTTAGTGAAACATGATGATTCTGCCTGGATATTAGAATCAGGAGCCACTAACCATGTTTGTTCTTCTTTTCAGAAAACTAGTTCCTGGCAGCAGCTTGCTGATGGGGAGATAACTCTCAGGGTTGGAACGGGAGAGGTTGTCTCAGCCAAAGCAGTGGGAGCAGTGAAGTTGTTGTTTAGAGATAGATTCATTTTATTAGAAAATGTACTTTTGGTTCATGGAATCAATAGAAATCTTGTGTCTATCTCTTGTTTGCTTGAACATATGTATAAAATATCGTTTAATCATAATGAAACGTTCATTTGCAAAAGAGGTGTACGAATATGTTCTGCTAAACTTGAAAACAACTTATATGTGTTAAGACCAACAGAAGTAAAAGCTATTTTGAACACCGAGATGTTTAAAACAACTGATACTCAAAATAAAAGACAGAAACTTTCTCCTAGTACCTATCCTTGGCATTTAAGACTAGGCCACATTAATCTCAATAGGATTGGGAGATTGGTCAAGAGTGGTCTCCTAAGTCAGTTAGAGGACAACTCTTTACCACCATGTGAGTCTTGTCTCGAAGGAAAAATGACTAAAAGACCTTTTTCTGAAAAAGGTTATAGAGCCAAAGAACTCTTGGAACTCGTGCATTCGAATCTCTGTGGTCCTATGAATGTTAAGGCACGAAGAGGGTATGAATATTTCATCAGTTTCATTGATGATTATTCTAGGTATGGCTATCTTTACCTAATGCATCATAAGTCTGAAACCCTTGGAAAGTTCAGGAGTATAAGGCAGAGGTTGAGAACACATTAGGTAAAACAATTAAAACACTTCGATCAGATCGAGGTGGAGAGTATATGGATTTGAGATTCCAAGACTATATGACAGAATATGGAATCGTATCCCAACTCTCAGCGCCCGGTACACCTCAGCAGAATGGTATATCTGAGAGGAGAAATAGAACCTTGTTAGACATGGTTCGATCCATGATGAGCTACGCTCAGCTGCCTAGTTTGTTTTGGGGATATGCAGTAGAAGCTGCTGTATATATTTTGAACATGGTTCCCTCTAAGAGTGTTTCAGAAACACCCTATGAGTTATGGAAAGGGCGTAAAGGGAGTTTACGTTACTTCAGGATTTGGGAATGTCCGACACATGTGTTGGTGTCCAATGCAAAGAAATTGGAACATCGTTCAAAATTATGCCTATTCGTAAGATACTCCAAAGAAACGAAAGGTGGTCTATTTTTTGATCCTCAAGAGGACAAGGTGCTTGTGTTGATAAATGTCACGTTCTTAGAGGAAGACCACATGAGAGATCATCAGCCTTGTAGCAGGATTGTCTTAAGTGAAATTTCAAGGGAAGCTATAGATAAATCAACAAAAGTTGTTGATCAAGCTGGTTCTTCTCAAGTGTTGAGAATGCCTCGACGTAGTGGGAGGGATGTTAGAAAACCTGACCGTTACATGGGTTTGACTGAAACCCAAGTCGTCATACCTGATGATGGCATTGAGGATCCATTGACCTATAAACAGGCAATGAATGATATAGATAGGGACAAGTGGATTAAAGCCATGGACCTCGAAATGGAGTCAATTTACTTTAATTCAGTTTGGGAACTTGTAGATCAACCAGATGGTGAAAGACCTATCGGTTGCAAGTGGATCTACAAGATGAAACGAGATCAAGCCGGTAAGGTGCAAACATTTTAGGCTCGACTTGTGGCAAAGGGTTATACCCAACGAGAAGGAGTGGACTATGAAGAAACCTTCTCCCCTATTGCCATGCTTAAGTCCATTAGAATACTCTTGTCCATTGCCACGTTTTATGACTATGAAATTTGACAAATGGATGTCAAGACAACCTTTCTTAATGGCAATCTTGATGAGAGTATCTATATGGATCAACCAGAGGGGTTCATAGTTTAGTGTCAAGAGCAAAAGGTTTGCAAGCTTAAACGATCTATCTATGGATTGAAACAAGCATCTAGATCCTGGAATATAAGATTTGATCTGCGATCAAATCTTATGGCTTTGAAACGAGAATATTGGCGAGCCTTGTGTTTACAAGAAGATAGTCAATACTACTGTAGCTTTCTTAGTTCTATACGTAGACGATATCTTGCTCATTGGGAATGATGCAGGGTTCCTGACTGGCGTTAAGCAATGGCTAGCGACCCAATTCCAAATGAAATATTTGGGAGAGGCTCAGTTTGTTCTTGGAATCCAAATCGTTCGGAATCGCAAGAACAAAACACTAGCACTGTCTCAGGCATCTTATATTGACAAGATATTGGTTAGATATAAGATGCAGAATTTCAAGAAGTGTTCATTACCTTTCAGGCATATAATTCATTTGTCTAAGAAACAATGTCCTAAGACACCTCAAGATGTTGAGGATATGAGACGCATTCCCTATGCTTCAGCTGTCGGTAGTCTGATGTATGTCATCCTATGTACTCGACCCGACATATGCTATGCAGTGGGAATAGTCAGCAGATATCAGTCTAATCCAGGATATAATCACTGGACTGCCGTTAAGAACATCCTCAAGTATCTTAGGAGAACGAGGGACTATATGCTTGTGTATGGTGCAAAGGATTTGATCCTTGCAGGATACACTGACTCTGATTTTCAGACTGATGTAGATTCGAGGAAATCCACATTAGGATCAGCGTTCACTCTTAACGGAGGAGCTATAGTATGGAGGAGTATAAAGCAAGGTTGTATTGCTGACTCCACCATGGAGAAATTTGAGTATGTCGCGACTTGCGATGGCGGCGAAGGAGGTTGTATGGCTTAGGAAGTTCTTGACTGATTTGGAAGTTGTTCCAAATATGAATTTGCCTATCACCCTTTATTGTGATAATAGTGGTGCAGTGGAAAATGCTAAAGAACCTAGAAGCCATAAGCGTGGAAAGCACATAGAGCGCAAATACCATCTCATCAGGGAGATTGTGCAACGAGGAGACGTAATCGTCACGCAGATCGCTTCGGAGCACAACATTGCTGATCCGTTTACAAAGTCCCTCACGACTAAAGTGTTTGAGGGACACCTAGAGGGTTGTACAGTAGGGCAGATTTTATTTGCTCAACATGTTTGACTCCACTAACGTTTTAGTCCAAGTGGGAGATTGTTGGGTTTTATGTCCTAAAACTCGTGATTTTGTAAACTGAATGTATATTCTATTTTGCAATAAAGTTCTTATTAAGATTTAAGTGTTATTGAATAAAGTGAATTGTGTATTGTAACCCTAATCCAATAAAGAACCCTTGGCTATAGGATGAATACTTGAACTTTATGTGTGACATAAAAGTGGATCAAGTTCAAGTTATAGCCAGAACGATCTATAGTACAAGGATAGGGCTAGGTACCTTATCCTGGGGACACTATGGACGCGACCCACTTTGTAGAGTACAAACGATGTGATCCTAAATCGTTCATGTGGAGACATGTGAGTGGGGGCGCCCTATGCAATGAGTTTGCATAAGACTGGACCGCGAAATAGTCACTTAGACTTTATAACTCCGTTTACTGTCTTAACTGACTATATTCATACGATGACCTAGGTAACTCGATCTTAATCCCGAGCGTTCTATGGACTCCTATTTATTCGGATTATCCTTAGATTTGCATGGGTGAGAGTGGCTCGAGATTCCGACTCAATAAGCCTCCCATTTTAGGGATAAAACTGGGTAGATAGCTAGGAACATAGTTCTGCAAGATAGAACTCACTCCTACCCGCTTTAGGGATTAGTAGAGAGGTTGTTCCCTTAAGTGCTGATTCTGGGTGTTGAACAAAGAGCCCACCCCTCTCATTGGCCCGAGAGGGATTCGGTTTGCTGGTTGGACCACAAACCAATTGTTCATTAGAGGATCAGTGGGACTAAAGGAACAAGAGGTAATTACAGGGGTAAAACGATAATTTTGACCCAACTGTAATCACGAACGACCTGTGAAGGATCGACTTACTAATCATGGTTATATCGAGTGGACAGAAATATATCTACAGTGAGGAGAATGCAACCACTGGGCTTTAGTGGTGTGTCCCGGTGGTTAACGAATGTTGATTAGCTAGGCTAAAGAGTTTAGCCGGTTAATTTCGTATCATTGGAGCTCATGATCTGTAGGTCAATTAGGTCCTCCTTACTAGCTCGGACTAAGCCTTGTAACATTTTGAGAGAAAAGAATTTGAATTGTTCAAATTCGTTTTTGGGAGAAATCGTTAATTATATGTGATATATTTAACGAGTCTAGCTTAATTATGAATTAGACTATGATTAATAGGAGGTGGATATATTTAAATATGATTTAAATATTAGATCGATTTATAGCATGAATAAGGATTCATGTTCGGAAAATCGATCGAGATCGGGAAATTTATTTAATTTAATATTTGAAATTAAATTAAATTAAATTCAAATTAATTAATTAAATTAAGTTTTTGAATTATTTAATTAATTAAATTAATTTTACTTTAAAATCAATTTAGTATTGATTTTTGAATTAAAATTAAATAAAAATGAGTGGATTTTCATGGATTTTCATTAAAATCTAAAATGCAACTTGCCCAATCCCTCTCATCTTCAAAATTTGCCAAAATTGGCCACCTCCACCTCAATCCATCCTCATCACTGTTGAGATGTCACTCTAATGAAGCTTATTGAAGCTTTATATAATGGTGATTTGAGGTATGTTGATAGAATTTTGCAGAAAAAAAGGTATTCCCGAATTAGTGACCTTTGAGGTATTTTCTTCCAAATTCTCTCAACCTAGGATCCCACAATCCGTTCTAAGGCCTGATGATAGTAGGGAAGACTCTAACGGTTGTCTACGAAGTGTTCGTGTTGAAAATAATCCACTGGGTGAAGATAATTTGATCTTCAAAGTTGAGTTTTCTATCCCTCTATTTTTTCAGCTTTGAGCATGCATTTTATTTTACAAAATTGATCAACTTAGAGTGTTCAAGATCCAAAATTGCTTCCGCTTTCTTAATCTAGACTCTTTCACAGGCAAGGCAATGCAAGGCAATTGCCCTGTTTTGCCTTTATGAGCTAGTATGTCCGACTGTCGTTCCATTGCCGCCCCGCGCTGTAACGTGTCACTGTTATGTGAGGCAATTGCCTCGAGTTGCCTTGTCTTTCTTTAATGGACTCAACATTCTGAATCTCTTCTTTTTATTATTACATTTATCTTAGATATAATCACCTCCTCACTTATTACATTTTTGGTTTCTTTTTGCAATCCATCTACATCTTGTTCATTCCTGATCAATTTTATTTCTCCGTTCCCATGGGCTCGATACTCTGGAATACTCAAGTTTTATATATTACTTTGATCGCGTGCGCTTGCACGTTTTTTGTCCTATCAACGAGGTTATTTCCTTCCTAGCGTCTCATCGCTACCTACATACGCGCACAGGAAACGGTGTATTTTGGGCAGTGTCTCAACATTGTCCATAGCATCTCAATGTTGTCTAGATGGGTAGAATATATGCATAATTTTCTATTCGACAGAGGGGGGCTAAACTGTGGGTGACAACTCTAATCTCGATTCCAAGTTGTTTTAGAGGTTTTGGGAAGCATTTGTGACCAGATTAGAACAAAATTGAAGAATCCAGTGTTGATCACATCGGGAACACAAGATTAACTTTTGTTTGTTATTTTCTTCTCTTTTCCATTAATTTTAGCTACTGTTTTGGTTGTTTAAATAGGAATTTAGGATTTTAATTCCTGTATTTTTAGTTCTATATCTCTAAATACTTGGGAATTCTTAGTTGTACTGAATTTCTACTTAATTGTCAGAGTTCTAGATTAATTACTTGTTAAATAGATGTTATTGCTTTTATGGCTTTGAGTTCTTTTATGTATTCTGAGTTTAATGCCTTTAATTAGTGTTATGTGGTTACTTGAATTAGTCTACGTTGAGCTCGAAAAAGGAGATTTAGTTAGGTTGAAAAGAAAAGTGATTAATTAATTACCCAAGTGACAACAGGATTAGTGGTTAATTAATAGCAATTTTTTAGAAGATTAATTCATAAAATGCTATTAATTGATTCACTTGCTAGTGTAGGCTCGACAGAGATAGGCTAGTTTAGAACTAAATGCATGACTGATAATTGCTTGGACATGATAGTGATAAAGACAATTATTAGATGTCTATAATGAAGGGTAGTAATGCCTTGCATTAACTAGCTAGTATTGAGGGATATCTAGGTTAATTAATTAATACTCAAGATTAGAGGAGACCGATAGGAGAGTCGATGCTTTTAGAACTTCTAGATTTATGAATTCATTATCAAATTAGTTGTGATTGTCTGTTTAATTGTGTATTCAATCCTCAACCCAAGTTATCCCTCGTGTTTGTGTCTCTCATTTGTCTTTCTTGCATTAATTTCTGTCCTTAGTTTAGTTTACCTTTCTCTTGTGTTTGTTTTATCTAAATAAAGTAAAGTAAAATTATTCGTGATACTTAATTGAATTAAAAACCAATCCTGTGGATACGATGTTGATAACATGCAAATATGCTATCTTATTTCCTATATTTTGGCTAGTTTTTAAGCTATAAATGTGTGCTTTTATGCCATTTTTGTGTTAATTTCAAGAAACCGAGCTTGAAGAGCAAAACCAGAGTAATGAGAGTAAATTGGGCATTTTAGAACTAATTCGGGTCACATTTGGAGAATAAATAAGAATGTAAGGCTTAGCTGCAGGACCCGAGGGACCAACGTCGACACACTGGCTAAAAATGCACGCGTCTAAATTCCATCTGTAGCATCGAGACACTACTCACAGTGCCTTGATGCTACCCATTTGAGCGTAGAGTGATACGATGTGTTTTGCACAACATCTCGACGCGTACCTAGCATCTCGACTCTGTGTCGATAAAGGGTATAAAATCATCATTTTCTCTTCGTCCAAAGGGGAGACATAATCGATGGTTGAAGCCCTAACCATAATTTCATGCTGAATTGGGAACTTTTGGGAAGAATTTGTTAGCTTTTGGAGTAGAATTGAAGACCTTGAAGCTCGGATTCGGGATTGATCGCTTTGGGATCATGAGATCGACATTCGTTTGCATTTTCTTTCCTTTGTCTTCCATTGTAGCTACTGTTTAGGCTTTAATCTAGGGTCAATTAGTGTTGTAATCTCTTTTTAATTAGAATTATCCTTAAATTACTTGGGTTTTATTTGTTTGTAAGAGATTTATGCTTGTTTGTGAAACTTTGTGACTTAATTGCTTCTTAATTAGATTTTGTTGCTAAATGTGATTTCTTTTATGCAATCTATCCTTAATGCCTTTAATTAGCACTCCTTGATTAATTGAATTCGTCTAAAAATTCAAAAGGGAAGATTTAGGTTGTTCTTAATTAAGTGGTCTCTAACTAATTGCCCGAGTGAAACGGGGTAAATGGTTAATTAGGAGTATTTTTAGAGATTAATTTATTGATTGCGTTAATTGATTTGTTACTAAGTCGAGTCTCGACAGAAATAGATTTAATTTAGAACCCTTCGCATGACTAAAAATTGCCTGAACACGATATTGATTAGGATAGTTTTTAGAGGTCTTTGATGAAGAGCCTTAAGGTTGAATGCCATTTAATTAATGAGACAAACATATATTTAAATAAATAAATTAGAGGTTAGAAGGAGACCGACAAGAGATTCCTAGTATTTAGGTTTCTAGCCTTATGACTCCACTACCATTTTAGTTACATTTGTCTAATTAGTCTTGTAATTAGTCCTTTACCCAAATTTCCCTCGTGTTTGCATCTCCCAATTTATTTGCTTTCTAGATTTAGATTTTATTTTTCCTTAGTTTTATCTCTCTCTTGTTGTGTTCTCTAGATAAAGCAATGTAATTATTATTCACAATAATTAATTGAATTAAAAACTAATCCCTGTAGATACGATACTTGATACTCACCTACTATTTTATTATTACTTCGATCATGTGCGCTTGCATGTACACCAATCACATACTCAGTACTCATACACTGTTTTATTACTACTTCGATCACGTGCACTTGTGTGAATTGCAGATACACTGATCAAGTTTTTGGCGTCGTTGTTGGGGATTGGTGTTTTTTAATTCGATTAATATTGTTGAAAAAAAACTGCTTGTTTTAATTTAGATGTTTATCTTTGTTTTTTTTTTTTTTTTTTTGCTTCGAGTCCTGGTCCTTTGTTTCTAGTTGTGTTGTACAGTGTGTTTGTTGAGCATGTTGGTATTTGTTTTATTATTCTTAGATGGCTTCTGATAATTTGGATGGCCCTTTAGGGAATCTGAGCCCGAAGAAGTAACACCATCATCTAGTTATTATCCTCATACTTATCCATCTATTAATTATGAGCCTTGTAGTGAGGTTTATGCGTTTCATGGTTATCAAGTGCCTAATTATTATCATACTAAATATATGAGTTATGAAAATCCTATGTATGATAATAAGTGGTGCACTTGGACCAATGAATCATATCCTAATTATGCTAAGGAAGCCTAAGTGGAAGAATAATCTTCCCTAGAAGGAAAAATCAAAGAGTATATAGAGGGGTTATTGTTGAGATTTATGCCCTAAACTTGTGTAATTTTGATCAAATAAATATAGAGTTATTTGTTTGATAAAATTATATTCTTGTTTTATAAATCCAATAAACTAAGCTCCAAGGTTATAATATATCTTGAACATCAGTGTAGTGGACACTATTTGAATTGTGTTCAAGAATATAACCTAAATGGTCTATGGTATAAGAATAAGGTTGGAAACCTCATTCTGGTAACACCATGGATGCGGCCCACTTTGTAATTAGTACAAATGAGGTAATCCAACTCATTCATGTAGTTGACATGCGAGGGGGCATCCTATATGAACAGTTCATAAAATCCAGACTGCAAATTATTAGTGACTCGACCTGAATCCTGAGCAAGTTAAGAACTCCTGCTTATAGGGGTTTGTCCTTAGACTAGTATGGGTGAGAGTGGGCTGTAGCCGACTCAATAAGCCTACCTTCTCAAGGACAGAACCTCGCAGGTAGCTGGGGACTTAACTCTGCAAGATGGAATTCACTTACTCCTACACTAAGGAATTAGATAGGTTATTCCCTTAAGAACTGACTCCAGGTCTTGAACAATGGGGCCCCGCCTATAAGAGGGTATGAGTCTATGGTAGGACCTTAGACTTGTTGTGTGACGCCCGAGGAAGAGGGGTACATGAATGAACCGAGTCCACATCTGAATGAGAGGGATCCTGAGGATATGGAAGCATGGTGCCCGAGGAAAAAGGGTACATGCGAGTGACCATGAGGATATGAAAGTATAGTTGAGAAAGGCTTAAAAGAATTAATAGCTACTACCTATACCAACAAGGTGCACCTTCCTTTTCGGTGGCTCAATCATAGGAACTCTACGATTAAGCGTGCTTAGCTTGGAGCAATTCTATGTTGGGTGACTCTCCAGGAATATTCCTAGGAGCATGTGAGTGAGGACAAAGCATGCTAAAAGGACCCCGTGTTGGTTTGTGGGGATAGTGTCTTCACTCTCTACAAGCGGTCATGGATGATATAGTAGCGCGGCCAGTGTCGCAGAGGATCACGGGCACAGGGGCGTTACAAATGGTATCGAGCGAAACCTCTCTCGGTAAGATGTGGTTGGGGGACGAACCAAGGCGGAAGCCGAGTGGGCATGTGGCGCCCGAGGAAGAGAGGGTACATGAATGAACCGAGTCCACATCCGAATGAGAGGATCCCGAGGATATGGAAGCATGGTGCAGGAAAAAGGGTACATGCGAGTGACCATGAGGATATGAAAGTATAGTTGAGAAAGGCTTAAAAGAATTAATAGCTACTACCTATACCAACAAGGTGCACCTTTCTTTTCGGTGGCTCAATCATAGGAACTCTACAGTTAAGCGTGCTTAGCTTGGAGCAATTCTATGTTGGGTGACCTCCTGGGAATATTCCTAGGAGCATGTGAGTGAGGACAAAGCATGCTAAAAGGACCCCGTGTTGGTTTGTGGGGATAGTGTCTTCACTCTTACAAGCAGTCATGGATGATATAGTGACGCAGCCAGGTCGCAGAGGATCCTGGGCCTGGGGCGTTACATGTTGTTCATTAGAGGATCAGTGGTGCTTAAGGAACAAAGAGGTAATCATAGGGGTAAAACGGTAATTTGACCCAGCTGTGATTACGAACAACCTGTGAAGGGTCGACTCATGGGTAATGATTATATCAACGGACACAATATAATCTATAATGAGGAGAGTGCAGCTACAAGTCTATAGTGGAGTGACTTGTAGTTAATGAATATTGATTAACTAGATCAAAGAATTTGATTAGTTAATCTCACATCATTGGAGCTCATGAACTGTAGGTCCATTAGGTCCTTCCGTTGGCTCAACATGGTTATATTGAGGGTATAAAGTTAGGAATGAAATTGAAGTGAATGAAATTGAAGTGTTCAATTTCATACATGAGGTGTTATATCAATTATATATGATATAATTGATATAATATATGGTTTTAATGTGAATTAGATTCACATATAAACCATATAATAGTGGGAGAATAAATGAGGGATAGGATGGTAATTTTCATCCTATTTCCCTATATATATAGTTGCATGAGATGCAATTGGTGGTCAAGGCTTTTCAACAAAATCCTAGCATTTTCTCACATTGTGTTGGAAAGATTTCCAATTACAATCTCACAAACATCTCATCTCACTTAAAGGGAACCCACCTTCCTTCCTCACCTAGAGAACAACGGAGAAGATCCGGTGGTAGTGTCCGTGATCGTTCGGGTTCGTGGGAAAGGAGCACTTGAAGAAAAGTTCTTCAAAGGTATAATTCTTGTTGTTCATCTTGTAAGAAATACATGCTTACTCTAGTTAGAATAGTTCTTAATTGTAATCCATGTAACTAAATTAAGAACACGCGATTCACAATCGCTTCCGCTGCGGGATTCGATCTCTTCAATTGGTATCAGAGCAATGTTGTGTTCTTAATTTCGTTTTGGAATTTATCAAGAACGAGGTGAGATTTACTGTTTTTCATGTGATGAATGAACGGTTTGCAAATTAGATGGTTTCAATTTTGGCGCTTAGATTTACATAATTTCATTGAATTGTTCAATGTAAGGGCCCATTGTTTTGGGCATTTTATTATGTAAATCGAGTCTGTAAGTCCGTGTCGATCGAGGCAAAGTGGCTGCTGAGAAGAACGGAGCGAAAACGAGCAAGAAATTAGAAGTGGAGTTGTTGTTCTGTGAATGGCGCGCTTTGACGGGCGGAAGAAGACAAGATGCAGCGTTGCAACGCTGATATCAGTGTTGCAACGCCAAAGGCGTTTCACGTGAAGGAGCAACGGGCATAAATAGTTTTATTAATATATAATAAATATAAAAACATTTTATATTTATTTTTAGTTAATTTATTTAATTTTAATTAATATAATTAGATTATATTAATTAAAATTAAATTTAGGGTGTCAAAATTGGTCTAATTTTGTTATTTAATTTATGCAATTGTTGTGTAATTATTGTCATGCATAATGTATGCTTTTAATTTAGAAATCTCACCTTAGGTTAAGCATTTTCATGCATCATTTATAATATAAAGAGTTATATTATATAGTTTGCATGATTAATTGATATAAGGTGTTATATTAATATTTGGACAACATTGACATGCATTATAATTCATGAGATGATTATGCTATGTATGTTTTATTATTCATGAGATGAATGATCAAGTACTATAACATAGTATGCATGTCACCTAAGGTTAATTATTAGTTTTAAAATGTTTAGAACTTGGATATAATAGACCTTAGGTTATCTAGTTCTAATTAGATTAGAATTAGGAACCAAATAATTTATAAACAATGATTAAAAGAGGAACTCTGTCTAAGGAAGGAAGTTACATCTAGGTCAGTATTTAAGCTAAGCTAGGAAATGGAACACCCCTACCTGGGAACTGACCTGGGAGTGAATTTTAATCAGAGAGTTTATAAATTATTGTAGTTCAGTAGGTTTATTAAAGGACTAATAAACTAGAAATCTTAGGCTTAATATAAAGAGTTATATTAGCAAACTTAGGATAAAATCAATATAAGAGTTATATTGATAATCGATTTAAGAGTTATATTGATAAGTCTACGTAAAACTATTAGCCGGGTTTTACCCTAAGTAAATTTCCTATAGAGTTAAAGCATTCAGTGGGAGGAAAAGTGTATATGACACATATTTTTCCACCTGCGTACCTCCGGGAAGTGCACACCGTGAGACGACTCATACTTGGCCTCGTGGAGCAAACGGGAGCGTCCCCCTTCGGATGGTGTTTGTATTTGTCAATATCAAGGAGAATGGAGAGGGTACTTATAGTGAGTGAGAGCAGGTTTAGTGAAAACAAAACCTATGGTCTCTTTAGTCGGTTTACACCGTAAGATCACTATGGTCAGCCTGCTAGTTTGGCATGGGCCAGATAATCCCTTCGGAGGGCTTGATCATAGGGGATCGAACACAGTAGACACCCGAAAGGGATAAAGATTTCCTTAGTCTATTTTTCAATCTAGTCCTCCCTTCGGCAGATTTTATTGGATGGGGACTCTAGGATCTAAAGACAGAGGGTTACACTCAAAAGGTACATAAGAAGTGTATGTATCCTGACCGAATAATGGTAACTAAAGACTATAGGAATAAGAGTTATTGTGGCATTAGGTTTTGGTCAAGAGTGTCTTGATCCAGAGGAGGAGTCTTTTTTATTACCCTTCGGTGTCATACATTCTAAACCTTTGGAGTATCATTGCAAATTATAAATGACCTAGGAATCATTTGATAATTAGCTAAAACTTGGTTGGATTAGAAAATTATAGCAAGAAGCTCATACAAATTTTGTTTGTAAATTTTCAGCAAAAATGTCTAGCTCTATAATTTTCTTATTGGGTGCAAAAAAGTTAACCGGAGAGAACATGATGACGTGAAAAAACAAACTCAACACTATATTGGTAATGGATGATCTGATGTTTGCGCTAACTGAGGAGTGTCCTCAGGTGCCAGACTCGAATGCTTCACGAAATGTTCGTGATGCATATTATCGATGGATCAAGGCCAATGATGAGGCTAAGGTCTACATGATGGCAAGTATGTCTGACATATTAGCCAAGAAGCATGAGGGCATGATAACCGCTAAGGAAATCATGGACTCAGTGCAGGGCATGTTTGGACAACAGTCCACACAGGCCCGACACAATGCCCTAAAGTACATATTCAACTCGAGGATGTCAAAGGGTACATCTGTTCGGGATCATGTCCTGGATATGATGATGCATTTTAACATCGCGGAGTCGAATGGTCCTTCCATCGATGAATCGAGCAGGTCATCTTTATTCTGGAACCCCTTCCAGATAGTTTCCTGCAATTTAGAAGTAATGTTGTTATGAACAAGCTTACTTTTAATCTTACCTCCCTTCTGAATGAACTCCAGACCTTTCAATCTTTGATGAAAATTCAGGGATCGAAAGGTGAGGCAAATGTTGCCAGTAGGAGTTATCATAGAGGTTCGACCTCTAGATAAAAAATAGTTGCTTCATCTTCTTCTAATCTGAGAGGGAAGAAGAAGAACATGAAGAAGGTTGGTAAAGGGAAACGAGCTGACAAAGCTGCAGCCTAGAAGGGCAAGAAAGTCAAAGAAGTTGCAGATAAAGGAAAGTGTTTCCACTGCAACGAAGACGGGCATTGGAAACAGAACTGTCCGAAGTACATTGCAGAAAAGAAGAAGGAAGGTAAATATTATTTACTTTGCTTAGAAGCTTGTTTAGTGGATAATGAAAAAACTGCTTGGATACTTGATTCAGGCGCCACTAATCATGTTTGTTCTTCTTTTCAGGGAATTGATTACTAGCAGTAGCTACAAAAAGGAGAGATAACGTTCCGGGTTCGAAATGGAGAAGTCGTCTCAGCTGTAACAGTAGGCACGATGAACCTTTATTTTGGCAAGAAATATATGTTGTTGGACAATATATTAGTGATACTAGGGTTTACTAGAAACCCTATTTCGATTTCTTGCCTTATGGAACAATGTATTTCTGTTTCTTTCTCTATGAATAAAGTGTTTATTTTGAAGAAATGTGTGGAAATATGTTCAGTTTCATTAGAAAATGGGTTGTATGTTTTAAGGCCTAATTCAGTCAAAATGGTTTTGAACACTGAATTATTTAAAACTGCAAACACACAAACTAAGAAACGTAAAATTTCTTGTAAAGAAAATGCTCATCTTTGGCATCTTAGATTGTGTCACATTAATCTCAATAGGATTGAGGGATTGGTAAAGAATGAACATCTAAATGAGTTAGAAGAAAATACTTTACCTGTATGTGAATCTTGCCTAGAATGCAAAATGACTAAAAGACCTTTTAGTGGAAAAGGTTATGGAGCCAAAGAACCTCTTGAGCTTATACATTCAGACCTTTGTTGTTCGATGAGTGTTAAAGCCAGAGGAGGTTATGAATATTTCATCTCCTTTATTGATGATTATTCTAGATTTTGGCATATTTACCTAATACAACATAGTCTGAAGCACTTGAAAAGTTCAAGGAATTCAAGACTGAGGTTAAAAACAAATTAGGTAAAACAATTAAAACACTTCGATCAGATCGAGGTGGAGAGTACATGAATTTAAAATTCCAGAACTCTATGATAGAACATGGAATTACATCCCAACTCTCGGCTCCCGGTACGCCACAACAAAATAGTGTATCAGAAAGGAGAAATAGAACCTTGTTGGACATGGTTCGATCAATTATGAGTTATGCTCATCTGCCTAGTTCCTTTTGGGGTTATGCAGTGGAGACTGCGGTATACATTGTGAACAATGTGTCATCAAAAAGTGTTTCTGAAACACTTTTTGAACTCTGCAAAGGATGTAAAGGTAGTTTATGTCATTTCAGAATTTGGGGTTGTCCAGCACATGTGCTTGTGACAAATCCAAAGATGTTGGATTCACGTTCAAAATTATGCCTATTCGTAGGCTACCCAAAAGAAACAAGAGGTGGTCTATTCTATGATCTTAAGGAAGATAAGGTTTTTGTGTCGACAAATGTCAATTTCTTAGAGGAGGACCAAATAAGGGACCGCAAGCCAAGAAGTAAAATTGTGTTGAGTGAGTTAGACAGAACAATAGCAAAGGTTGGTAATAAAACTAGTACGTCAACAAAAGTTGTTGATACTAGCTTGTCTAGTCAAGAGAATCCATCTCAAGAGTTGAGTATGCATCGACGTAGTGGGAGGGTTATAACACAACCTGACCGTTACATGGGTTTATCTGAAACCCAAGTTGGTATACCAGATGACAACTCTGAGGACCCATCGACTTATAATCAAGCGATGGTTGACAAAGAGAAAGACAAATGGGTCATAGCCATGGACCAAGAAATGGAGTCTATGCACTTCAATTCTGTTTGGGATATTGTAGATAAACCTGATGGGGTAAAACCTATAGGTTGTATGTGGATCTACAAGAGAAAGCGTGGTGTAGATGGGAAGGTGCAAACCTTTAAAGCTAGACTAGTAGCAAAGGGTTATACCCAGGTTGAAGGGGTTGACTATGAGGAAACCTTTTCACCTGTTGCTATGGTAAAGTCGATACGTATCCTACTTGTCATTGCCGCATATTATGACTATGAGGTATGGCAAATGAATGTCAAGACAACGTTTTTGAATGACAACCTTGACGAGAACATCTACATGGACCAACCCAAAGGGTTCGTTAAACAAGGACAAGAGCAAAAGGTTTGCAGGCTTAAAAGGTCCATCTATGGACTGAAACAAGCCTCTAGGTCCTGGTTGATGAGGAATTCAAATCTTTATGTTTTGACCAGAATGATGATGAACCTTGTGTCTACAAGAAAATCACCAATAGTTCTGTCGCATTCCTAGTTCTATATGTGGATGATATCCTACTCATTGCGAATGATGTAGGATATCTTACTGAGATTAAGAATTGGCTAGCTACGCAATTCCAATGAAAGATTTTGGTGATGCACACTTTGTTCTTGGGATCCGAATTGTCCGGAACCACAAGAATTAAACACTAACCTTGTCTCAAACATCTTACATAGACAAAGTGTTGTCGAGGTTTAAGATGCAAGACTCCAAAAAGGACTTATTGCCTTTCAGATACGAAGCTCATTTGTCTAAGGAACAATGTCCTAAGACACCTCAAGGAGTTAAGGAGATGAGACGGATTCCTTATGCATCAGCTGTTGGGAGCCTTATGTACGCCATGTTGTGTACTAGGCCAGACATCTGTTTTGCAGTTGGAATGGTCAGTAGGTATCAATCTAATCCAGGACATGAACACTGGATAGTGGTTAAAACAGTCCTTAAGTATCTTCGGAGAACAAGGAACTACATGCTTGTGTATGGGGCTAAGGATTTGATCCTTACAGGATACACGGATTCTGACTTTTAGACTGATAAAGATTCTAGGAAATCTACATCAGGGTAAATATTTATTCTTAATGGAGGAGCTGTAGTATGGCGAAGCGTCAAGCAAGGATGCATCGTTGATTCCACCATGGAGGTCGAATATGTAGCAGCTTGTGAAGCAGCTAAAGAGGTCGTTTGGCTAAGGAAATTCATGTTCAATTTGGAAGTTGTTCCAAATATGACTTTGCCCATCACACTGTATTGCGATAACAGTGGTGTAGTGGAAAATTCAAGGGAACTCCAAAGTCAAAAGAGGGGAAAGCACATTGAGCGGAAATATCATCTCATCCGGGAGATCATGCATCGAGGAGACGTGATTGTCACGAAGATAGCCTCAGAGCACAACGTTGCTGATTCTTTTACAAAGGCTCTCACGACTAAGGTGTTTGAGAGTCACCTAGAAGGTTTAGGTTTACAAGTCTTCCCCAACTAGGGCAAGTGGGAATATTCTGTACAAAGGGTTTAAATGCCCTAGTTTGTTGTATTTACATTACTGTAATGTTTTAGTACTCCACAAGCTTTAGGTCAACTGGGTGATTGTTGGGATTTGTGCCCTGAACTTGTGTAATTTTGATCAAATAAATATAGAGTTATTTGTTTTGATAAAATTATATTCATGTTTTATAAATCCAATAAACTAAGCTCCAAGGTTATAATATATCTTGAACATTAGTGTAGTGGAGACTATTTGGATTGTGTTCAAGAATATAACCTAAATGGTCTATGGTATAAGAATAAGGTTGGAAACCTCATTCTGGTAGCACCATGGATGCGACCCACTTTGTAATTAGTACAAATGAGGTAATCCAACTCATTCATGTAGTTGACATGCGAGTGGGGGCATCTTGTATGAAGAGTTCATACGGGGCCGGATTTGCAAATTATTAGTCTAACCATTATAAAATGCAGATTAACGAGGATAAGACCGATAATTTATAGATGGTCATTAGTGACTCGACCTGAATCCTGAGCAAGTTAAGAACTCTTGCATATAGGGGTTTGTCCTTAGACTAGTATGGGTGAGAGTGGCCTGTAGCCGACTCAATAAGCCTACCTTCTCAGGGACAAAACCTCGTAGGTAGCTAGGGACTTAACTATGCAAGATGGAATTCGCTCATTCCTATACTAAGGAATTAGATACGTTATTGCCTTAAGAATTGATTCCAGGTCTTGAACAATGGGGCCCCACCCTCTAAGACGGTATGAGTCTATGGTAGGACCTTAGACTTGTTGTTCATTAGAGGATCAGTGGTGATTAAGGAACAAAGAGGTAATCACAGGGGTAAAACGATAATTTGACCCAGCTGTGATTACCAACAACTTGTGAAGGGTCGACTCATGGGTAATGATTATATCAATGGACACAATATAATCTATAGTGAGGAGAGTGCAGCTACAAGTCTATAGTGGAGTGACTTGTAGTTAATGAATATTGATTAACAGGATCGAAGAGTTTGATCAGTTAATCTCACACCATTGGAGCTCATGAACTGTAGGTCCATTAGATCCCTCCGTTGGCTCAACATAGTTATATTGTGGGTACAAAGTTAGGAAAGAAATTGAAGTGTTCAATTTCATACATGAGGTGTTATATCAATTATATATGATATACTTGATATAATATATGGTTTTAATGTGAATTAGATTCACATATAAACCATATAATAGTGGGAGAATAAAGGAGGGATAGGATGGTAATTTTCATCCTATTTCCCTGTATATATAGTTGCATGAGATGCAATTGGTGGTCAAGGATTTTCAACAAAATCCTAGCATTCTCTCACATTGTGTTGGAAAGAGTTTCAATTACAATCTCACAAACATCTCATCTGACCTAAAGGGAACCCACCTTCCTCCCTCACCTAGAGAACAACGGAGAAGATCCGGTGGTAGTGTCCGTGATCGTTCAGGTTCGTGCTGCTGAGATCGTGATCGTGGGAGAATGAGCACCTGAAGAAAAGTTCTTCAAATGTATAATTCTTGATGTGCATCTTGTAACAAATGCATGCTTAATCTAGTTAGAATAGTTCTTGATTGTAATCCATGTAACTAAATTAAGAACACACGATTCACAATCGCTTCCGCTGCAGGATTCGATCCCTTCAGTTATATATTTACATGTTAGAATTAGATGAAATAAAGAAGAAGCTCTTGAAACCTAGGGATGTGAGTGAAACACAAGTAGAGGTGGAATCTCCTTCAGATAGAAGATTTAGAGAGTCAATGGAGGAGTCTAGAGTGTTTAATGAGCGATTAAGATAGGTAGAAAAAAGACTCTAGAGCTTAGGGGAGGTTAGTGAAGTATGATCCACTTCTTTAGAATGTTTAGTGAGTAAATTGGTCACTGATTCACTGATAACCTTCAGGAACTTATTTCTTCCTATTCTACTGAGTTTGGGCAGTCGAGGGAATGTGTTATAGATATAGGGAATGAGCTAAAGAGTTTTAGCACACACCAGTATCAAGTTAGTGAGGATGAGAGAGAAGATGAGCCTTATTTGTTGGAAGAGTTAGTTAAGAATGTAGAGTTTGAGGCTTTTAGGCCTTTGTCTATCTGTTTTATCTTCTGATTCTTCTCTTATTCCTGAGTGCTCTTCTTCTTATTTTCACGAGTCTATGTCAGAGTTTTTTTATTTTTGATATTTCTCCTTTTATTCTTTTTATATCTAAAAATACCAAAAATATTTATGCTTTAGGGTCTTATGAGAAGCTAGTATTCTTGCTAGCTCTAACATGCTTCGTTGACTCTAGGAAGAGGGACCTGAAGAAATGAGTTTTTATGTGCCATGAAAGCCCATACGAGCCTTGTCTAGCTAAAAACGTTAAAAAGCCCATGCGAGTCTCGTCTAGCTAAAGATGTTAAACAAGCGCTTTGTTGGAGGCAACCAAAGCTTCTTTCCCTTTGTTTCTTTTAGTTTTCTTGTTGTTTTCTTTCAATTTGTTTTGTTTTGATCTTTTGTTCTTGTTGTTGGTTATTTTTAGGAGCTCAAGAGTAATACTATCACATTGCACCACGTTGATCAGTTGAATTGAGGTTGCTCTAGCATTCTAGGGCAATATTATTCTTTCATTGATCTCCTTAATTGTCCTTAAGCATGCTTACTTAGTTGGATAGTTTATACATTGAGGACCATGTATGCTTTTAAGTGTAGGGGATGTGTGCTATCCTGACTGAGCTTTTGTTAAAAATTTTAAAATTTTCTATGAGTTACATGATGATTCTGGTGCATTTGTGTGATGAGAACAACCTATGATGTATTCTTGATAGTGAATATTTTTGCAATTTTTGTGAAATATGAGAGCATGTCTAGGATTCATGTAAATTTATTTTTTTTATTTAAATTTCTTGCAAGTTATGAGCACCTAGCCCATTTTTTGTCAGTTTTGAAGGTCGCAGGTAGTTTTATATTGTCCAAAAGTTTGTTGTCACGTTGATAGGCTTATGCTCTGATTTGATAGTTGACTTGCCTGATAAGATGTAATGTGTTAATTAGGAGAAAGAAAAAGCATGTTTATTTTCCCTTCAAGAAAAATAAAAGAAAGTGAACTCAAAAGGAAAAACCTACTTTAGTGAATAAAAATAAAAGAAAGAGAAGAAAAGAAAAAAAAGAAAAAAAACTTGTAATATATTGAAAAGTGTCGAGGTTAAAAAAGAGTTACTCTTGTCGTGATTAGTTAGGCCACTTATTGAGTGAGTGCTCTAGGTAAGGGTCCCTATGATGGGTGTCTGAAAGCTAACACTTTTGACATTAAATTGATGCAAGTCTAACTAGCCAGCTGTTTAATCTTCAGGCACCTAGTAGCTTATCTCTCTCCTGAGTGGAAGAATGCTTGAGAATTGGTGCTTAGGGCCAGTCTAGGGGAAGATGAATGGAGGACTCTAAAAACCTATTATGGGCTTATAAAAACTATTTTAGGAGGGCATTGCACACACACATGTAAGAAATGGGAAGCTTAAATTTAAGATTGCTTGTGTTTGAGTATTTTATTTAATTGCAATTATTTTATTATTTAGAATCTTGAGGTTTGAGTCACTTTCGTGCAATTGTTGATTCATACATGTGGTTTTGTTTTTCTTTGCTCGAGATTACCAAGGGTTTAAGTGTGGGTGTATTCTTATTTCCTATTAATTTAACTAGTTTTATTATGATTTAGTGAGCTTTTATGCCTATTTCTCTATATTTTGCAGAATCCGAGCTAAAAGAACAAAACCAAAGTGATGAGGGCATTTTCTTCATATTTGAGCCTTATTGAGGCCATTTTTTAAAGCCGAGAAGAGAAGAAACACGATTTGGAGCGGTGGGAATAGGGGACAACGTTGAAATGTTGTCCACAACATCTGAACATTGTGTTGTAGCTCATTCATAGGCCAAAATCGAGGGGCAAACGTTGAGACATTGCCCCTGGCATCTCAATGCTGGAAAAAAGGAATGCGAGGTTATTTTTGTCCGTGGTGTTAAACGCTGCTACCAACATACACACGAAGGAAACGGTGCGTTTTGGACAGTGTCTTCACGCTTTTCACAACGTCTCAATGTTGTCTCGATGGGTAGTATATATGCATCATTTTCTATTCGATAAATGAATGGACTTAATCCTGACGCGGAAGTGCGTGATCACCTTTGCTTTGAAAATTATGAGAATTACAACACAAAATCTAAAACAAAATTAACCATACAAAAGGGAGAAAATTCTACATACATTTGTAGAATCCAATTGATCTCCTTTGATCTCCACAATATGATACCTCCAAAAAGCCTTCTCCGCTATTCTCTTGGACAAGGAAAGGGATTGTGGGAACCTCCTTTTAGAACAGAGAAATCTTGAGAGAATTTGGGAGGGAGAGTGTTGTAGAGAGAAAAATGGTGTGTTATGAGAATGAATTCTCTCATGTGAGAGTTACGATGCAAAATCTCACATTTTGCATCTATATATAATGAGAATAAATCCACAATTTATGCATTATGCAAATCAATTTTGCATTTTACATTTAATTAAGTATCATATACTTAATTAAATTTACATTGAATCATATCCTAATGTATATCTCTCATATAATCTATAGTTTCAATTTGAATCTTATTCAAATCAATTTTTGTCCTATAGATTTAATATGAACCCAATTCATATTAAATAATATTTGAATCTTAATTCAAATGTACGGTATAGTTCAATTTTGAATCTGTAGGGACTGGATTTCCCGCAGAGAAATTGCGATGTGAATCGCCGTTGTTTTGTTGTTGTTCTAATTTTCTTAAAATTGAAAGAAACAATTTCTATCTAGATTAAGCATGCAAAAGCAGAGAAGAAAATAGAAAAGGTTTCACGAAACCTACCTCTTGAAGAATCGTTCTTCGCGTTTCCTCCTCCGGTCACGATCTCACGATCCAACGACCTCTCGAGCCTCAAACGTACAACGAACGGATCAACCGGACACTTCCACTTGATCTTCTTGATTGTTCTCGGGAAGATGAGGGAGAGTTGTGGGACTCCCTTTCGATTTCGGGGTGGAGAGAGTGTTTTGAGATTGAGAGAATTGAGAGAGAATTTGCTTTCTCTTTGGATGGAATTCAAAAAAATGAGAACAAGCCTTATGGAATGTCTCAGTTTCTACATATTTATAATGTCATGTGGTGGAGTTAAAATCTCCACCATTTACCATTTTACCACAACTATATAATATGCAAATCATATTTGCATATCATATAATATAAGATATCTCATACCTTATTATACAAATCACATTTGTATAATTGTGGAATTTTAAAGTGAATCTCATTCAATTTAATTTCTCCCAATCCCATTCTCCAAAATTAGCCCTAATTAAATAATTAGGATACACTATAGTTTATTATGAATCTCATTCACATTAAACTATATATTATGTCCATTATATCACATGTAAATGACATAAGTACCCTTTTGATGAATTTGAACACTTCAAATCCACTCCAAACTATAAACCCTCATTTAGTCCAATTTGAGCTAACCGAACGACCTAATGGACCTATAGATGATGAGCTCCAATGATATGAGATTAACCGATCAAACTCTTTGACCTGGTTAATTAACATTTATTAACTATGGTAACACTCCACTAAAGCCCGTAGCTGCACTCTCCTCACTGCAGGACAAGTTGTGTCCATCAATATAACCAATGCCTGTGAGCCAACCCTTCAAAGGTTGTTCGTAGTCACAATTGGGTCAAATTACCATTTTACCCCTATGTCTACCCCTTGCTCCTTAAGTCCCACTACTCCTCTAATGAACAACTTTGTTGCATGGTCCAACCATAAACAACATCCCTCTCAGGCTAGTGAGAGGGCGGGCGCCTATTGTCCAAGCCCTGAAGACAACACTTATTGGAACAACCCCTCTAGCTTCCCTAACTCGGGAACGAGTGAATTCCTTACTAGTCAAAGGACAGACACCCATAGATAGGAGTCCGTAACACGCTCAGGATTAAGGACGAGTCACTAATGGTCATCTACGAAAGTATTAGTTCTATACTGTTAACGATGTTATATCAGTAGGTCTAATAATTCACGGTTTGGTCTTAACAATGTCATTGCACAGGATGCCCCCACTCGCATGTCAACCACATGAACGAGTTGGATCACCTCGTTTGTATCTGATACAAAGCGGGCCTCATCCACAGTGTTACCAAAATGAGGTTCCCAATCCTATCCGTATACTGTAGACCATTCGGTTTATTAACTCGAACGTGATCCTCCCCGTATGTCCACTACACACCGTTCAAGTTCTCTCATAATAATATGACCATGGAGCTTAGTTTATTGGATTAAGTTTATAAAATGCGA
Organism: Trichosanthes cucumerina; assembly: GCA_036507285.1. Lineage (NCBI taxonomy): Eukaryota > Viridiplantae > Streptophyta > Magnoliopsida > Cucurbitales > Cucurbitaceae > Trichosanthes > Trichosanthes cucumerina. Next base: position 31,358,027 of record CM071842.1, on the reverse strand, counting down.
GACCCAAAGTAGAATAACAAATAACCTTTATTCATTTATTCAAAAAGTTTTATAAACTACACGAGATTAGAGCATACACCCCAACAAACTCCCACTTGAACTAAGCTAGTGGAGTACATAATACATTTCTAAAATGTAAAACAATACATAAAAGTAATACAATAAACTAGCGCATTGAATACCCTTTTACAATACTCCCACTTGCCCTAGTCAGGAAGCACTCGAAGACCTAGACTCTCTAGGTGACCCTCAAACACCTTAGCCGTGAGTGCTTTTGTAAGCGGATCAGTAACATTGTGCTCCAAAGCTATCTGTGTGACGGTCACGTCTCCGCGGTGCATAATCTTTCGTATCAGGTGATACTTGCGTTCAATATGTTTGCCCCTTTTGTGACCCCGAGGTTCTTTCGAGTTGGCTACTGCACCACTGTTGTCCCACAGTGTCACTGGAAAGTTCATATCTGGAACAACTTCCAAATCTAATATGAACTTCCTGAGCCAAACTGCTTCCTTCGCAGCTTCACAAGCCACAACATACTCGCCCTCCATCGTCGAATCAGCGATGCATCTCTGCTTGATGCTTCGCCATACTACATCTCCTCCATTAAGAGTGAACACTGACCCCGATGTAGATTTTCTAGAATCCTTATCGGTCTGAAAGTCAGAGTCTGTGTATCCCGTAAGGGTCAAATCCCCACTTCCATACACAAGCATTTAGTTCCTCGTTCTCCTAAGATACTTAAGGATTGCCTTTACGACTGTCTAGTGATCTAATCTTGGATTGAATTGATAACTACTGACAATCCCAACTACATAACAGATGTCAGGCCTAGTACACAACATAGCGTACATCAGGCTTCCTACAACTGAAGAATAAGGGATCCATCTCATATCCTCAAACTCTTAAGGTGTCTTAGGACACTGTTCCTTAGACAGGTGAACCTCATGCCTAAAAGGCAGCAAACCGTTCTTGGAGTTCTGCATGTTATATCGCGACAACATCTTGTCGATATTAGATGCCTGAGACATGACCAGCGTCTTATTTTTTTCGGTTCTGGTCTATCTGGATACCTAGAACATACTGTGCTTCTTCCAAATCTTTCATTTTGAATTGTGAAGCCAACCATTCCTTAATGTCAGTAAGGAAACCTACATCATTCCCAATGAGTAGGATATCATCCACATATAAAATAAGAAATACGACAATACTGTTGATGATTTTCTTGTAGACACAAGGCTCATCAACATTCTGATTAAAGCCATAAGATTTGATAGCCTCATCAAACCTTATATTCCAAGACTTCGAGGCTTGTTTAAGTCCATAAATAGACCTTTGAAGCCTGCAAACCTTTTGTTCCTAGCCTTGAGCGATGAACCCCTTGGGCTTGTCCATGTAGATGGTTTCGTAAAGATTGCCATTAAGAAAGGTCGTCTTGACATCCATCTTCCATGCCTCATAGTCATAATATGCTGTGATGGCCAGAAGGATTCTGATAGACTTTACGATGGGAACAGGAGAAAAGGTTTCCTCAAAGTCAACCTCTTCTCTCTGGGTAAAACCCTTTGCCACTAGTCTGGCTTTGAAGGTCTGCACCTAAAGGGAATGAAATCTCGTGCAGCGGAAAGGTGATTGAATCACCGTGGTATCGTTGCGAAAACCGTTTTCTTAAAACCATTTCAATCCTATAGAAACTAGATTAAACATGCTAATAAAGAAGAAAAATAGCAAGTAACGCTTACTTGTTGAAGAACCGTCTTCAAGCTTTCGTTCTTCGTTCACGAACCCTTCGTGATCACGATCTCAAGGTCCTCGATCTCTTCAAACGAGCAAGCGAACCAGACACTTCCACACAGTTTCTTGGTTATTCTACGTTTGGTAGATTGAGAGAAGTGGGTCTCTTTTTGGTGAGAGGGGAGGAGAGATTGAGAGAGAGTTCAGAGAGAATACTTGTTTCTTTTTGGTGAGATTCCAAAAAATGAACAAGAGACTTACCACTCTTTCTTGCAAAGGAGTTTATATAATGGCGATAGGTGGAGTTGAAATCTCCACCTATTTACTATTTTACCACAACCATAGGTTATGCAAATCATATTTGCATAACCACATATAATAAGATATCTCATATCTCATTTTACAAACCACATTTGTATAATTGTGGATTTTTAAATTGAATCACATTCAATTTAATTTCTCTCAATCTAATTTCTCAAAATTAGCCCTAATTCAACAATTAGGCTAACCTATAGTTTATTATGAATCTCATTCACATTAAACTATATAATATGTCATTCATATCTCATATAAATGACATAATTACCCTTTAGTGAACTTGAACACTTCAAATTCACACCAAAACTGTATACCCTCTATTAATCCAGTTTGAGCAAACTGAGCGACTTAATGGACCTAAAGTGATGAGCTCCAATGATCTGAGATTAACCTGTCAAACTCTTTGACCCGGTTAATCAACATTCATTAGCTACGGTAACACTCCACTAAAGGCCGTAGCTGCACTCCCGTCAGTGTAAGACAAGTTGTGTCCACTGATATAACCAATGCCCTTGTGTCGACCCTTCACTGGTTGTTCGTAGACACTGCTGGGTAAAATTACCGTTTTACCCCTGTGTCTACTTTTGCTCCTTAAGTCCCCACTGCTTCTCTAATGAACAACAACGTTGTAATGGTCAAACCATACACAACATCTCTCTTGGGCCAGTGAGAGGGTGGGCGCCCGTTGTCCAAGCCCTGGAGACAACACTTAAGGGAACAACCCCTCTAGTTTTCCTAAAGTCGAGAACGAGTGAATTCCATCTCGCGTAGTTAAGTTCCCAGCTCCCCACTTGGTCCTATCCCTGAGAAGATAGGCATATTTGGTGAGTAACTTTGACCACCCTCACCCGTACTAGTCAAAGGACAGACCCCCGTAGACAGGAGTCCGTAACACGCTAAGGATTCAGGTCGAGTCACTAATGGTCATCTACGAAGTTATTAGTCCCACAACATATCCAGGATTAGGTCTCCAACCCTATCCATATATTGTAGACCGTTCGGGTCATTAACCTGAACGTGATCCTCCCTGTGTGTCCACTACACACCGTTCGAGTTCTAGTTCTCTCATAAATTCAACGACCCTGGAGCTTAGTTTATTGGACAAAGTTTGTAAAATTTGCGAGACACAAAGTGATGAAATAAATAACTCTTATTAATTTCAAATAGTAATTTACAAACAAAAAGAGATTAGGACATACATCCCAAATAACTCCCACTTAGACTAAGCTAGTGGAGTAAATACATTTCTCAAATGTACAAAAGATTACAATAATATAATACAATAAACTAGGGCATTGAATACCCGATACAATACTCCCACTTGCTCTAGTTAGGAAGCACTCGAAGGCCTAGACTCTCTAGATGACCCTCAAACACTTTAGCCGTGAGGGCCTTTATAAATGGATCAACAACATTGTGCTCTGACGCTATCTGCGTGTTTGTCACATCACCGTGGTGCACAATCTTCCGTATCAGGTGATACTTTCGTTCAATGTGCTTGCCTCTCTTAGGACTCCGAGGCTCTCTGGAGTTGGCTACAGCACCACTGTTGTCACAAAATAGCGTGATCGGTAAGTTCATATTTGAAACAACTTCCAAATCCGTCATGAATTTCCTAAGCCAAACAGCTTTCTTTGCAGCTTCACAAGCCGCAACGTACTCAGCTTCCATAGAGGAATCAGCTATGCATCCCTGCTTGATGTTTTGCCATACTACAACTCCTTCATTCAGAATGAAGGCTAACCCTGAAGTGGATTTCCTAGAATCCTTATTGGACTGAAAGTCAGAATCTTTGTATCTCGTAAGGATCAAATCCCCACTCCCATACAATAGGTTGTAGTTTCTCGTTCTCCTAAGATACTTGAGGATTGCCTTTATGGCCGTCTAGTGATCTAATCCTTGATTGGATTGATACCTACTGACAATCCCTACTACATAACAGATGTCGGGCCTAGTACACAACATGACATACATCAGGCTCCCTACAACTGAAGCATAGGGAATCCGTTTCATATCCTCAATCTCTTGAGGAGTCTTAGAACATTGATCCTTAGACAAGTGAAACTCATGCCTGAAAGGCAGCAAACCCTTCTTGGAGTTCTGCATTTTATATCTAGACAACATCTTGTCTATATAAGACGCCTGAGACATGGCCAACGTTCTGTTCTTCCGGTTCCGGACAATCTGGATACCTAGAACTTACTGAGCTTCTCCCAAATCTTTCATTTGGAATTGCGAAGCTACCATTTCTGTACATCAGTTAGAAATCCTACCTCATTCCCAATGAGAAGGATATCATCCACGTACAATACTAGAAATGTGACAGTTTTGTCGACGATTTTCTTGTAGACACAATGCTCGTCAACATTCTGATCAAAGCGATAAGATTTGATTGCCTCATCAAACCTTGTATTCCAAGACCTCGAGGCTTGTTTCAGTCAATAAATGGACCTATGAAGCCGGCAAACCTTTTGCTCTTGGCCTTGGGTAATGAACCCTTTGGGTTGGTCCATGTAGATGGTTTCGCCAAGGTTACCATTCAGAAAGGCGGTCTTAACATCCTTCTGCCATACCTCATAGTCATAATATGCGACAATAGCCAGAAGGATCCTAATCGACTTTACCATGGCAATAGGTGAAAAGATTTCCTCATAGTCAACCCCTTCAACCTAGGTAAAACCCTTTGCCATTAGTCGTACTTTAGAGGTTTGCACCTTCCCCTCTACGCCACGTTTACGCTTGTAGATCCATTTGCAACCTATAGGTTTTACCCCATCCGGTTGATCCACAAGCTCCCAGACGGAATTGAAGTACATCGACTCCATTTCCTGGTCCATAGCTTTAATCCATTTATCTTTGTCAACGTCTATCATTGTCGGATAATAGGTCAATGGATCCTCGCAGTCATCATCAGGGGTGACGACTTGGGTTTCAGCTAAACCCATGTAACGTTCAGGCTGACTCACAGCCCTTCCCACTACGTCGAGGCATTCCCAACTCTTGGGAACGGACTTGACTAGACGTGCTAGGATCAACAACACTTGTTGACGTACTAGCCCCATCAGCAACTCTTGATGATGTACTGTCCATTTCGTTCCACACGATTTTGCTTCTAGGCAAATAATCCCTAACGTGGTATTCCTCAAGGAAAGTGACGTTTGTCGACACAAGCACCCTATTTTCCTTAGGATCGAAAAATAGACCACTCCTAGTCTCTTTTGGGTAACCTACAAATAGGCACAATTTTGAACGGGGTTCCAACTTCTTCGGGTTTGACATCAACACATGGGTCGGGCATCCCCAAATTCTTAAATGGTGTAAATTGCCTTCATGTCCATTCCAGATTTTGAAAGGTGTTTTACAAGCACTGTTCGATGGAACATTGTTCAAAATATACACCACAGTCTCCACTGCGTAACCCCAAAAAGAATCATGGAGACGAGCATGAAGGGAATCGAAGTCCCTGCAGCGGAAGCGATTGCGAATCACGCGCTCTTGATTTAGTTACAACGATTTATTCAAGAACACAAATAACAAGATTAAGCATATATAATAGAATGGACAACAAGAAATTACCTTTGAAGAACCTTTCTTCGAGTGCTCCTCTCTCCCACGAGCACGATCTCAGCAACAGGAACTCCAACGTATGAAGACACGACCACCGGATCTTCTCCGTTGTTCTCTTGGTGAGGGAGGAATGTGGGTTCCCTTTAGGAGATGTGAGGTTTTTGTGAGAGATGTGTGTTTTGGAACTCTTCCAAGAACACAACAAGAGGGTTTGTAATTCTATCAAAAACCTTAACCTAGTTGCATCTCATGCAACCATATATATAGGGGATTGGGATGGAAATGACCATCCTACCCCTCCTTTATTCTCTCTTTAGTATATAATTTATATATGAATCTAATTCACATTAAAACTATATTTTATATCATGTATAATTGATATAACTCCTCATGTATGAAATTGAACACTTCAATTTCACTCCTAACTTTATACCCTCAATTTTACCATATTGAGCCAACGGAAGGATCTAATGGACCTACAGATCATGAGCTCCAATGATGTGAGATTAACTGATCAAACTCTTTGATCTAGTTAATCAATATTCATTAACTACAAGTCACTCCACTATAGACTTGTAGCTGCACTCTCCTCACTGTAGATATCATTGTGTCCACTGATATAGTCATTACCCATGAGTCGACCCTTCATTAAAGTTGTTAGTAATCACGGTGGGTCAAATTACCATTTTACCCCTGTGATTACCTCTTTACTCCTTAAGCACCACTGATCCTCTAATGAACAACAAGTCTAAGGTCCTACCTTAGACTCATACCCTCATAGAGGGCGGGGCCCCATTGTTCAAGACCTGGAGTCAGTTCTTAAGAGAACAACTTATCTAATTCCTCAGTAAAGGAATGAGTGAATTCCATCTTGCACAATTAAGTTCCCAGCTACCTACGAGGTTCTGTCCCTGAGAAGGTAGGCTTATTGAGTCGGCTACAGGCACTCTCACCCATACTAGTCTAAGGGCAAACCCCTATAAGCAGGAGTTCTTAACTAGCTCAAGATTCAGGTCGAGTCACTAATGACCATCTATAAATTACTAGTCTTATCCTGTTAACGGTGTTACACTAGTTAGACTAATAATTTGCGATCCATTCTTGTATGAACTCTTCATACAGGATGTTTCCACTCGCATGTCAACTACATGAATGAGTTGGATTACCTCATTTGTACTAATTACAAAGTGGGTCGCATCCATGGTGTTACTAGAATAAGGTTTCCAACCTTATTCTTATACCATAGACCATTTAGGTTATATTATTGAACTCAACCCAAATAGTGTCCACTACACTGATTTCAAGATAAATGTTATAACCTTGGAGCTTAGTTTATTGGATTTATGAAAGCAAGACTGTAATCTTATCAAAACAAATAACACTTTATTTAATTGATCAAAATTACACAAGTTTGGGGCATAAATCCCAATAGAGCATAGCTTATTATCGACCGAACCATGTCCAACAAGGTTCTCTATCTCCTCTCTGATACACCATTCTGCTGTGGCATACCAGGTGCTGAAAGTTGTGACGTAATTCCCTGTTCTATCATATAGTCTTGTAATTCAGTGTCCATATACTCTCCACCTCGATTCGATCGAAGTGTTTTAATCGTTTTACCTGACAGGTTCTTAACCTCAGTCTTGTACTCCTTGAACATTTCAAGAGTTTCAGACTTCCTATGCATTAGGTAAATATACCCATACCTTGAATAGTCATCAATGAAAGATATAAAGTATTCGTAACCTCCTCGTGCTTTAACACTCATCGGACCACAGAGGTCAGAATGTATAAGCTCAAAGGGCTCTTTGGCTCTATATCCTTTTCCACTAAGGAGCCATTTGGTTTAAGGTTTTATTGGATGGGAATGGGTAATAGATGCCTGGGAATAAGATGTTTGGGAATAATAAATGTTTGGGAATAAGATGACTGTGTTTGGTTTTACATGGGAATGCTATCAGATTTTTATGTAAAAAAAATGATATTTTATATTTATTTGACGAAATTTATATATAAATCTTATGTAATATATACTTACAATCTAATAAATAATGTGCACATTTATTTTATGATATTTATCTTAAAAATTTTGTATATTGTTATCTATTATTAATAAAATAATAAAATGCATTTAAAAAATAATAATTAATTAATATTTTTAATAAAAAAATTAATTATTAATTGATCATAAATAACTCGTGAATAATTCATTATAATGATTATCCTTACCATAAATTAATAATATTTATAATTAATTGATTAATATAATATTAATTAATGATTTAATATTTTTATAATGAATGTTTATGCTTGTTTGATGAAATTAATCTTAAAAATATTATTTTATTAACTAATCAAAATTAATGTAAACTAATAAAAATAAATTAATTAATTATAAATATTTTTAATTAAATAATTAATTATGATTATTGAAAATAAATAAATAAATATTAATAAAAAAGAGAGATATTAATAAAGAAGAGAGAGAAAGAGACATATGGATGGGTATAAAGAAAACCCATCATTCTTGAATGGCATAGGAAACCCATCCACCATGGGAAAAAGTGATGCATGGGAATAAGTGATACCCATGCCCATGCTTACAAACCTTGTTCCAAACAAGGAGATTTAAAACCCTTACCCATTCCCATTCACAAAACCTTGCACCAAACAGCCCCTAAAAGGACGTTTGGTCATTTTGCCTTTGAGGCATGACTCACACACCGGTAAAGAGTTTTCTTCCAACTCGTTTAGAAGTCCACTCTTCACTAGTCTCTCAATCCTATTGAGATTAATGTGGCCTAACCTTAGATGCCAAAGATGAGCTTTTTCTTTTGGAGAAACTTTTACTATCTTAGTTCGTGTTTCTGCTGTTTTAAATAATTAGTATTCAAAATTCTTTTGATCGAATTTGGTTTCAAAACATACAGATTAGACTCAAGTGAAGTAGAACAAATCAAATAGAAATAAACGCTTTATTATATTTAAGGAAATTGAAATACATTGTTCAATAAAGCAGGAAATAGAAACAAGGTTTCTAGTAAACCCTAGGACTATATACAAATTATCTAATAATAAGTAATTCCTGCCGAAAAAGAGCTTCACTTTGTCGATCGCTGCAGCAGAGACAATCTCCCCAGATCCAACCCGTAGAGTCACCTCACCCTCTCGCAGCTGCTGCTAGGAACTAATTCCCTGAAAAGAAGAATAAATGTTATTAGTGGCGCCCGAATCCAATATCCAGGATGAGTCATTATTCTCCACTAAACAGGTTTCAGTTACTAGTAAATCAAATTTAACTGTATTCTTCCTGTCGGTAAGGAACTTGGGACAATTTTGCTTCTAGTGGTCGTCTCCATTGTAGTGGAAACACTTTCCTTTCTCTGCAACTTCCTTGACCTTTTTGCCGTTTTGGGCGGCAGTGCGGTCAGCTTTTCCCTTCTTCATCTTCTTCTTCTTCCCTTTCGGGTGAGAAGGAGCCACAAATTTTGTCCCAGAGGTCGAATCCCTGTGATAGAACCTGTAGGTAACATTTCCCTCAGCTTCCGGTGTCCTGATCCTCATCAAGGACTGGAAGTTCTGTAGCTCGTTCAAAAGGGTGGTCAGAGTGTAGCTAATTTTGTTCATAACAACATTACTACAAAACTAAAGGAAACTCTTTGGAAGAGTCTCCAAGATGAAGCTGACTTGGCTCGACTCATCGATCGAAGACTCGTTCATCTCCAACAGGTTAAAGTGGGTCATCATGTCTAGAACGTGTTCTCGGATAGACGTCCCTTCTTTCATCTGGGCGTTGAAGACGTGTTTGAGCAAGTCATGCCGGACGTGAAAGGACTGTTGTCCAAACATATCCTGCAGTGACTCCATGATCTCCTTGGCGGTGACCATCAACTCATGCTTCTTTGCCAAGACTCCAGATAAGCTGGCAATTATGTAGACCTTGGCCTTTTCATTGGCCTTGATCCACCGATCATATGCATCACGAACACTTCGTGACGCAGTCGAGCTTGGCAAATGAGAACACTCCTCAGTAAGCACGAACTTAAGGTCATCAGTTACTAGTATCGGGTTAATATTATTTTTCCATGTTTGGAAATTATCTCCCACTAGTTTGTCGGACGCTAGTAACGCTATAATTGAGCTAGATATTTTTGCTGAAAAAATCAAATAAAAGCTTTGTGTCAGTCTCGCAAAAAACTTTTGAAATCCAATCAAGTTTTAGAAAAAATTTATCCTATGATCCCTAGGTCATTTAAAATTGGCAATGATATCCCAAAGGTTTAGAATGACCGCCACCGAAGGGTGAACAGAAACACTCCTCCTCTAGTACGAGACAATCTCGACTAGACCCTAATCCCAAAATAACTCTTAGTCCATTAGGCGTCCAGTTACCATTTTCGATCGAATCCATTAACTCTTAATGAATTCTGTGAGTGTCACCCTCAATCTTTAAGTTTCCAAGTATCTGTCCAAACAATAACCACCGAAGGGTAAACCAAGAAGGAAAAGAAACAAGGAAACTGTATCCCTTTCAGGAATTCATGGTGTTCCGACTCCCATGATCAAGGCCCTCCAAAGGGATTGTCTGGTCCAGGCCAAACTAGTAGGTGGATCATAGGGGTCTCACGGTGTGAAACGAAAGAAGAGACCGTGGGTCACATTTTCACAGGTCCCGCTCCCACTCACTATAAGTACTCTCTCAATCCACTATGATATTGATCCATACAAATACCATCTGAAGGGGGACACTCCCATTTGCGCCACGAGGTCGAGTATAGATCTCACGGTGCGTACTTAAACGAAGATTTGTGGTTGAAAATTCAAATGTATCTTATACACTTTATTTCCTCACACTCAGCACTTTATATTATTCAGGATTGACCTAGACAAACAAGCTAAAATTTACCTAAGTCTACCAATATAATGCTTATATTGATTTAACCTAAATTTATAATCACATTATTAACTTAGGTCTATGTGAGTAAATTAATCAACTTTTAATTAATGCCACTCACGATAATATAACCTAAGAATCTCCGGACCGAGTTCACTCCAAGGTCGGTTTACAGGTAGGGGTGTTCCGCAAGCGTCAACTTAAATACTCCAGCCTTGGACAAAATCTCTCTTAGACAGAGTTACTTATCAGTCACTATTCAAATGTCATATTTTGATTTCCTAATTCTAATCTTATTAGAACTAGAAAACCTAAGTCTAATTATTCAAGGTCTAAACATTTCTTTTTGGTGAGATTCCAAAAAATGAACAAGAGACTTACCACTCCTTCTTGCAAATGAGTTTATATAATGGTGATAGGTGGAGTTGAAATCTCCACCTATTTACCATTTTACCACAATCATAGGTTATGCAAATTATATTTGCGTAACCACATATAATAAGATATCTCATATCTCATTTTACAAATCACATTTGTATAATTGTGGATTTTTAAATTGAATCACATTCAATTTAATTTCTCTCAATCTAATTTCTCTAAATTAGCCCTTAATCAACAATTAGGCTAACCTATAGTTTATTATGAATCTCATTCACATTAAACTATATAATATGTCATTCATATCTCATATAAATGACATAAGTACCCTTTAGTGAACTTGAACACGTCAAATTCACACCAAAACTGTATACCCTCTATAAATCCAGTTTGAGCCAACCGAGTGACCTAATGAACCTATAGTGACGAGCTCCAATGATCCGAGATTAACCTGTCAAACTCTTTGACCGGGTTAATCAACATTCATTAGCTATGGTAACACTCCACTAAAATCCGTAGTTGCACTCCCGTCAGTGTAAGATAAGTTGTGTCCACTGATATAACCAATGTCCATGAGTCGACCCTTCATAGCAGTGTCTATGAACAACCTGTGAAAGGTCGGCTCACGGGCATTGGTTATATCAATGGACACAACTTGTCCTACAGTGATGAGAGTGAAACTACAGGCTTTAGTAGAGTGTTACCGTAGTTAATGAATGTTGAGTAACTGGGTCAAAGAGTTTGACAGTTTATTCTCGGATCATTGGAGCTCGTCATTTGTAGGTCCATTAGGTCCCTCGTTTGGCTCAAATTGGATTCATAGAGGTTTTACAGTTTGGTGTAGATTTGAAGTGTTCAAATTCATTAAAAGGGTATTTATGTCATTTATATGAGATATGATTGACATATTATATAGTTTAATGTGAATGAGATTAATAATAAACTATAAGTTAGCCTAATTGCTTAATTAGGGATAATTTAGAGAAATTAGATTGAGAGATATTAAATTGAATGTGATTCAATTTAAAATTCACAATTCTACAAAAGTGATTTGTATTATAAGGTATAAGATATCTTATTATATGTGGTTATGCAAATATGATTTGCATAACCTATGGTTGTGGTAAAATGGTAAATAGGTGGAGATTTGAACTCCACATATCACCATTATATAAACAGCTTTGCAAGAAGGTTTGTTAAGATCAATGCTCATTTTTTGGATTCTCAACCAAAAGCATTTCACAAATTCTCTCAACTCTTCCCTCAAATTTCTCTCTTCCCCTTTACCAAAGAAGTCCCACCACTCTCCCTTTACCTAAGGAGAACAAACGAGAAGAGTTTTTGGAGGTGTCCGGATCATTCCATTGTTTGGAGAGTTCGTGATCGTGGAGATCGAGAACGCAAAGAGTTCGTGACTGGAGAAGGATCTCGTGAAGAAGAGTTCTTCAACAAGTAAGTAAATTTCTTACTGGTTTTCCCTTCATAAAGCATGTTTAGCCTAATTTCTATAGGATAGATTTAATTTTAAGAACTATTTTAACAACGAAACCACGACGATTCAATGTCGTTTTTCCACTGCGGGAGTTTCATTCCCTTCAATTGGTATCAGAGCCAAACGTTGGCCTTTCTTCATTGTGAAAAATTATTTTCTTAAAATTAGGTGGGTTAAGCTTTAATTCATGTGATGAATTGTTGTTTTGCAAAATGGATGTTTCTGTTTTGGCACTAGTGTTTAGATTTATTTTCTGTTGATGACATCAATGTAAAGCCCCGTGGTTTTTGGGCAATTAGAAAGTAAATCGAGTCTATAAGTCCGTGTCTTGTATGGCAAGAGTTGCTGTGAAGAAATCAGAGCGGAAACGGGCGAAAAACGACGAAGAACAGCAAAGGTGTTTGTTGTTCTGTTGACGACGTTGAGACGCTGTTCTTCAGTGTCTCAACGCTGTCCGTGTGGTACCAGGCTGAGCTGCAGGTCAGCGTTGCAACACTGGGTGAAGCGTTGGGCGCACTGAGGACAACGTTGCACGTTGTAGTGTTGCAACGCTGGCCACGACGTTGCAACCCTGCGAGTGTTGAGGGGCAGTTCATGAGCAGTTCACGCGAGATGTGGTGATGGAGCAGTTTTAAAAAACGTGGGACGTTAATTTTGTTTTTTATTATTTTATTTATTTATTAAACTTGTAAAATGTAATTTTTAATTAATTTTATTAATTAATATTAATATTAAAGTTATATTAATGTTAATTAATTCAATTAATGTTCCTAAAGTGTCAAAACCGGTCTAATTTTGCTATTTAATTTATTTTATGCATGAGATGCATGAAATTAATTTTTCTGTGTGCATATTATATGTCATATAGATTAAAATCCCACCTTAGGTTAAACAGTTCATGCATCATATTTATATTATAAGAGTTATAATATATAGTATGCATGATAGGTTTATATTATAAGAGTTATAATATAAGGTTTGCATGTTTTAATTTATTTAATATAAGTGTTATATTTCTTAGATTAAAAACATGCACATACATTTAATTCATGTGATGAATGTATGTTATAGTATATTATTATTCATGTGATGAATGATCAAGCACTATAACAAAGAAATGCATGTAACCTAAGTTAATTATTAGTTTTAAAATGTTTAGAACTTGAATAATTAGACTTAGGTATTCTAGTTCCAATAAGATTAGAATTAGGAAATCAAATATGACTTATGAATGGAGACTAATAAGTAACTCTGTCTAAGGAAGGTTTTGTCTAAGGCTGGGGTATTTAAGTTGACGATTTGCGGAACACCCCTACCTGAGAACCGACCTGGGAGTGAATTTGGTCTGGAGATTCATAGGTTATATTATCGTGAGTGTCGTTAATTAAAAGTTGATTAATTTACTCACATAGACCTAAGTTAATAATGTGATTATAGACTTAAGCTAATCCAATATAAGAGTTATATTGGTAGACTTAGGTAAATATTAGCTGATTTATCTAGGTCAATCCCGATCAATTTAAAGTGCTGAGTGGGAGAAAATAAAGTGTATAAGATACATTTGATTTTCCGACCACAAATCTCCGTTAAGTTCACATCGTGAGATCCATACTCGGCCTCGTGGCGCAAATGGGAGCATCCCTCTTCGGATGGTATTTGTATGGGTCAATATCAACGTGGATGGAGAGAGTATTTATAGTGAGTGGGAGCGGGACCTGTGAAAACGGGATCCACGGTCTCTTCTTTCGATTCACACCGTGAGACGCCTATGATCTGCCTGCTAGTTTGGCCTGGACAGGGCAATCCGTTCGGAGGGCCTTGATCATAGGAGTCGGAACGCCGTGAATTCCCGAAAGGGATACAATTTCCTTGTTGGTTTTCCTTCTTGGTTCACCCTTCGGTGGCTATTGTTTGGACGAATACTTGAAAATTTAAAGATTGAGGGTGACACTCACGGGATTCATTAAGAGTTAATGGGTTAAGAACGAAAAATGGTAACTGGGCGCCTAATGGAATAAGAGTTATTCTGGTATTAGGGTCTGGTCGAGAAAGTCTCATCCCAGAGGAGGAGTGTTTCTATTCACCCTTCGGTGGTGGTCATTCTAAACCTTTGAGGTATCATTGCAAATTTTAATGACCTAGGGATGATAGGATAACATTTTTGCTAAAACTTGATTGGATTTTCAAAAGTTTTTGCGAGACTGACACAAAGTTTTACTTGTTTTTCAGCAAAAATGTCTAGCTCAATCATAACCTTATTAGCTTCCGACAAACTAATGGGAGATAATTTCCAAACGTGGAAAAATAATATCAACACAATTCTAGTAACTGACGACCTAAAGTTTGTGCTCACTGAGGACTGTCCTCAGGTGTCGGGATCGATCGCGTCACGAAGTGTTCGTGATGCGTACGATCAATGGATCAGGGCCAATAAAAAGGCCAAGGTCTATAATTGCCACTTTATCTAAAGTCTTGGCAAAGAAGCATGAGTTGATGATCACCGCCAAGGAGATCATGGAATCCTTGCAGGAAATGTTTGGACAACAGTCCTTCAGGTCCGACATGATTCACTCAAACACGTCTTCAACGCACGGATGAAAGAAGGGACGTCTGTCCGTGAACATGTTCTGAACATGATGATCCACTTTAATCTTGCTGAGATGAACGGGGCTTCGATCGATGAGTCGAGCCAGGTCAGCTTTATTCTGGAGACTCTTTCGAAGAGTTTCCTTCAGTTTCGTAACAATGTTGTTATGAACAAAATTAGCTACACTCTGACAACCATTCTAAACGAACTACAGAACTTCAAGTCCTTGATTAGGATCAGGACACTGGAAGCTGAGGCAAACGTTGCCTTCAGATCCTTTCACAGGGGTTCGACCTCTGGGACTAAATTTGTAGCCTCTTCAGGCCCGAAAGGGAAGAAGAAGAAGATAAAAGAAGGGCAAAGCTGACCGTGCTGCTGCCCAAAAGGGCAAAAAGGTCAAGGAAGTTGTAGAGAAAGGAAAGCGTTTCCACTGCAATGTCCCAAGTTCCTTACCGACAAGAAGAAAGAAGGTAAATGTGATTTACTTGTTACAGAAACCTGTTTAGTGGAGAGTATCAGAGAGGAGAAACAGAACCCTGTTGAACATGGTTCGGTCGATGATGAGTTATGCTCGTCTCCCTAATTCTTTTTGGGTTACGCTGTGGAGATTGCGATCTATATTTTGAACAACGTTCCGTCGAAGAGTGTTTGTGAAACACCTTTCGAACTCTGGATGGACGTAAAGGTAGTTTACACCATTTCAGAATTTGGGGATGCTCGACCCATGTGTTGGTGTCAAACCCGAAAAAGTTGGAGCCCCGTTCAAAATTATGCCTCTTTGTAGGTTACCCAAAAAAGACTAGGGGTGGTCTATTTTACGATCCTAAGGAAAATAAGGTGTTTGTGTCGACAAACACCACTTTACTTGAGGAAGACCACATCAGGGATCATTTACCTAGGAGTAAAATTGTGTTAAACGAAATGGACAGTTCATCAGCAAGAGTTGTTGATGGGGCTAATACGTCAACAAGTGTTGTTGATCCTAACTCGTCTAGTCAAGTCCGTTCTCAAGAGTTGAGAATGTCTCGATATAGTGGGAGGGTTGTGAGATAGCCTGAACGTTACATGGGTTTAGCTGAAACCCAAGACGTCACCCCTGATGATGATTGGTAGGATCCATTGACCTATGATTAGGCAATGGCAGACATTGACAAAGACGAATGGATTAAAGGTATGGACCAAAAAATGGAGTCGATGTACTTCAATTCCGTCAGGGAGCTTGTGGATCAACCGAATGGTGTAAAACCTATAGGTTGCAAATGGATCTACAAGCGTAAACGTGGCATAGATGGGAAGATGCAGACCTTCAAAGCACGACGAGTGGTAAAGGGTTTTACCGAGGTTGAAGGGGTTGACTATGAGGAAACCTTTTCTCCTGTTGCCATGGTAAAGTCGATTAAGATCCTTCTTGCCATTGTTGCATATTATGACTATGAGGTATGGCAAATGGATGTCAAGACAACCTTTCTGAATGACAATCTTGATGAGACCATCTACATGGACCAACCCAAAGGGTTCATTGCCCAAGGCCAAGAGCAAAAGGTTTGTCGGCTTCATAGGTCTATTTATGGACTGAAACAAGCCTCGAGGTCGTGGAATATAAGGTTTGATGAGGCAATCAAATCTTATGGCTTTAATCAGAATGTTGATGATGAAGGGAATGAAAATCCCTACAGCGGATGACGATAGAATCGTCATGGTATCATTACGCTACTTGATTTAGTCAAAATGATCTTCCTCGGTCAGAACACTTCGTGCTTCTCGATCTCAACGAAAACTTTCTCGAACAAAACTCGTACACCACCAACGGCCTTCTCGGTTGTTCTTCCTTTGGAAGAAGAAAAGTGGTGGGACATTTGGTGTTTTGGAGAGGGAGGAGAGTTGAGAGAAAGTGAGAGAGAATTCTCTTCTTTTTGGGTGAGAATCAAAACAATGAAAGATTGGCTTGAATTCCTTCTTGCAAGAAGGGATTATATAGTGGAATAATCATGGAGTTAAAATCTCCACATTATTACCACTTTACCACAACCATAGGTTATGCAAATCTCATTTGTATAACCACATAATATAAGATATCTCATATCTCATATTGCAAATCACATTTGCAACAATTGTGGTTTAATTAAATTGAATCACATCCAATTTAATTTCTCTCAATTAATTTCTCCAATTAGCCCTAATTCAACAATTAGGCTAACCTATAGTTTATTATGAATCTCATTCACATTAAACTATATATTATATCATTCATATCTCATATAAATGACATAAATGCCCTTAAAGTGAAATTGAACACTTCAATTTCATACCAAAATATAAACCCTTCTTTTAACCAATATTGAGCCAACCGAGGGACCTAATGAACCTACAGTGATGGTCTCCAATGATCCGAGATTAACCTGTCAAACTCTTTGACCCGGTTAATCAACATTCATTAGCTCTGATAACACTCCACTATAGCCCGTGTTTGCACTCCGTCGGTGTAGAATATTACGTGTCCACCGATATAATCAATTCCCATGAGTCGACCCTTCACGGGTTGTTCGTGAGACACGCCCGGGTCAAATTATCGTTTACCCCTGTGTCTACCTCTTGTTCCTTAAGTCCACTTTGCTCCTCTAATGAACATCATATTGTGATGGTCCAACCATACACAACACCCTTCTCGGGCGGTGAGAAGGTGGCGCGTTGTCCAAGCCTTGGAGACAACACTTAAAGGAACAACCCCTCTAGTTTCCCTAAAGGCGGGAACGAGTGAATTCCATCTCGCGTAGTTAAGTTCCTAGCTCCCTAGTTTGTCCTGTCCCTGAGAAGATAGGCATATTGGGCTTGTGAATCGTGACCACCTCACCCATACTAGTCAAAGGGCGGACCCCATGAGATGGGAGTCCATAACACGCTCAGGATTCAGGTCGAGTCACTAATGGTCATGTACGAAGTTATTAGTCCATACTATCAACGGTGTTACATCAGTAGGTCCAATAATTCACGGTCCGGTCTTGTACAATCTCATTGCACAAGATGCCCCCACTCGCATGTCAACCACATGAACGAGTCAGATCACCTCGTTTGTATCTAATACAAAGCGGGCCACATCCACAGTGTATCCAGGATTAGGTCTCCAACCCTATCCATATACTGTAGACCGTTCGGGTCATTTACTCGAACGTATTCCTCCTTATGTGTCCACTACACACCGTTCAAGTTCTAGTTCTCTCATTAATTCAATGACCCTGGAGCTTAGTTTAATGGAAAAGTTTATAAATATTGCGAGACACAAAGTGATGAAATAAATAACTCTTATTAATTTCAAACAGTAATATACAAACACGAGATTAAGACAAAAATTCCAACAGACGAGCCTTGTGTCTATAAGAAAATCGTCAACAACACTATCGCATTTCTGATATTATATGTGGATGATATCCTTCTCATTTGGAATGAGGTAGGATTTCTTACTGACGTTAAGAAATGGTTAGCTTCGCAATTCCAAATGAAAGATTTGGGAGAAGCACAATATGTTCTAGGTATCCAGATAGTCCGGAATCGGAAGAATAGAACGCTGGCCATGTCTCAGGCGTCTTATATTGACAAGATGTTGTCTAGATATAAGATGCAGAACTTCAAGAAGGGTTTGCGCCTTTCAGGCATGGGGTTCACCTGTCGAAGGATCAATGTCCTAAAACTCCTTAAGAGGTTGAGGATATGAGACGAATCCCCTATGCTTCAACTGTAGGGAGCCTCATGTATGCCATGCTGTGTACAAGGCCCGACATCAGTTATGCAGTTGGGATTGTCAGTAGGTATCAATCCAATCCAGGATTAAATCACTAGACAACCGTAAAGGCAATCCTCAAGTATCTTAACAGAATGAGGAACTACAGTCTTGTGTATAGGAGTGGGGATTTGATTCTAACGGGATACACAAATTCTGACTTTCTGACCGATAAGGATTCTAGGAAATCCACTTCGGGGTCAGCCTTCATTTGGAATGGAGGAACTGTAGTATGAATCATCAAGTAGGGATGCATCGCTGATTCCACGATGGAAGCCGAGTATGTTGCGGCTTGTGAAGCTGCAAAGGAAGTTGTTTGGCTTAGGAAGTTCATGATGGATGTGGAAGTTGTTCCAAATATGAACTGAATGGATTTGGAATTCCCACAGCAGAAGACGTTGTGAAACATCGTTGTTTCGTTGTGTAAATCATATCTTAAAACCGAATTAATCTCATTAATCCTAGGCTAAACATACATAAATGAGAAGAAAAACAGTAAGAAACTCATACTTACTTGCTGAAGAACTCTTCTTCAAACGCTTTCCTCCTCCGGTCACGATCTCTCTCGAACGAATGAACTCCACGAACTCGATCCTCGATCCGAACAACAAGACACCTCCAAAGGGTCGTCTCGGTTGTTCTCGAGAGGTTGAGGGAGAGTAGGTGGGACACTCTTTGGCTTTAGGGTGAGGAGAGTTTGAGAGAACTGAGAGAGAGTTGAGAGAGAATCCTTTTGCTCTCTTTGGATGAAAATCCAAAAAATGGCAAATGGCTTACCAAAGGCTTCTTGCAAAGCCTTTAAATACTAATGTGTGGTGGAGTTAAAACCTCCACCAAACCACAATTTTACCACAACTATATGATATGAAAATCATATTTGCATATCATATAATATAAGGTATCTCATATTTATTATACAAATCTCATTTGCATAAATGTGGAATTTTAAATTGAATCACATTCAATTTAATTTCTCTCAATTCAATTTCTCCAATTAGCACTAATTAATCAATTAGGCCAAACTACAGTTCATTATGAATCTCATTCACATTAAACTATATATTATGTCATCTATATCTCATATAAATGACATAAATACCCAAATAATGAATTTGAACACTTCAAATTCACACCAAACTGTAAACCCTCAATTTGTCTAATTTGAGCCAACCGAGGGACCTAATGGACCTACAGATGACGACCTCCAATGATCCGAGACTAACCTGTCAAATTCTTTGACCCGGTTATTCAACATTCATTAACTACGGTAACACTCCATTTGTTGGGATTTATGCCCTAAACTTGTGTAATTTTGATCAATTAAATGAAGAGTTATTTTTTTTGATAGAATTACAGTCTTGCTTTATAAATCCAATAAACTAAGCTCCAAGGTTATAACTTTTATCTTGAACATCAGTGTAGTTGACATTATTTGGGTTAAGTTCAAGAATATAACCTAAATAGTCTATGGTATAAGAATAAGGTTGGAAACCTCATTCTGGTAATACTATGGATGCGACCCACTTTGTAATTAGTACAAATGAGGTAATCCAACTCATTCATGTAGTTGACATGTGAGTAGGGGCATCCTGTATGAAGAGTTCATACAAGATTGGATCACAAATTATTAGTCTAACCAGTGTAACACCGTTAACAGGATAAGACTAGTAATTTATAGATCGTCATTAGTGACTCGACCCAAATCCTGAGCAAGTTAAGAACTCCTGCTTATAGGGGTTTGTCCTTAAACTAGTATGGGTGAGAGTGGTCTGTAGCCGACTCAATAAGCCTACCTTCTCAGGGACAGAACCTCGTAGGTAGCTGGGAACTTAACTGTGCAAGATGGAATTCACTCATTCCTACACTAAGGAATTAGATAGGTTGTTCCCTTAAGAACTGACTCCAGGTCTTGAACAACGGGGCCCCGCCCTCTATCAGGGTATGAGTCTAAGGTAGGACCTTAGACTTGTTGTTCATTAGAGGATCAGTGGTGCTTAAGGAGCAAAAAGATAATCACAGGGGTAAAACAGTAATTTGACCCGTCTGTGATTACGAACAACCTGTTAAGGGTTGACTCATGGGTAATGACTATGTCAGTGGACACAATATTATCTACAGTGAGGAGAGTGCAGCTACAAGTCTATAGTGGAGTGACTTGTAGTTAATGAATATTGATTAACTGGATCAAAGAGTTTGATCAGTTAATCTCACATCATTAGAGGTCATGAACTGTAGGTCCATTAGATCCCTCCGTTGGCTCAACATGGTAATATTGAGGGTATAAAGTTAGGAGTGAAATTAAAGTGTTCAATTTCATACATGAGGTATTATATCTATTATATATGATATAATTGATATAAGATATAGTTTTAATGTGAATTAGATTCATATATAAACTATATGCTAAAGAGAGAATAAAGGAGGGGTAGGATGATCATTTCCATTCCATTCCCCTATATATGGTTGCATGAGATGCAACTAGGTGAAGTCATTCTAAGGAATTAGAAGCTCTCTTTTGTTGTGTTGTTGGAAGAGTTCCAAAGCACACATCTCTCTCAAAATACCTCACCTCTCCTAAAGAAAACCCACCTTCCTCCCTCACCTAGTGAACAACGGAGAAGATCCGGTGGTCGTGTCTTCGTACGTTGGAGTTCCTGTTGCTGAGATCATGATCGTGGGAGAGTGGAGCATTCGAAGAAAGGTTCTTCAAAGGTAATTATCTTGTTGTCCATTATATTTTATATGCTTAATCTAGTGTTTTATGTTCTTGAATTAATCGTTGTAACTAAATCAAGAGCGCGCGATTCGCAATCGCTTCCGCTGCGGGACATCGATTCCCTTCACCACTAAAGCCCGTAGCTGCACTCCCATCACTGTAGGACAAGTTGTGTCCATCGATATAACCAATACCCATTAGTTGACCCTTCACAGGTTGTTCATATTCACTGGTGGGTCAAGTTACCGTTTTACCCCTGTGTCTACCTCTTGCTCCTTAAGTCCAACTGCTCCTCTAATGAACAAGTACGTTGTATGGTTCTACCATAAACAACAACTCTCTCGGGCCAGTGAGAGGGTGGGGCCCTATTTTTCAAGCCCTGGAGAAAGCACTTAAGGGAACAACCCCTCTAGTTTTTCTAAGTCGGGAACGAGTGAATTCCATCTCGCGTAGTCAAGTTCCAAACTCCCCACGTGGTCCTATCCTTGAGAAGATAGACATATTGGGCGAACAACAGTGGCCACCCTCACCCGTACTAGTAAAAGGATAGAACCCCGCAGACAGGAGTCTGTAACACGCCCACTCTCATGTCAACCACATGAACTAGTTGATTCACCTCGTTTGTATCTAATACAAAGCGGGCCGCATCCACAGTGTTGTTGGGATTTGTGCCCTAAAACTCGTAGTTTGTAATTATGTTCTAGTTAATGTAATAAAGTGTTATTGTTCGTTATCTACGAGTTTGCCTTCATTAAAGCCCTAAATCCAATAAACTAAACATCCAAGGCTGTTAAATGAATCTCTAACTGAATGTAATGTACATAAAAAGGATCTCGATTCGAGATACAGCCTAAAGGGTCTATAGTTAGGGGATAAGGTTTGGGTACCTTACCCTGGTTAAACTATGGATGTGGCCCACTTTGCATTTGATGTAAACACAGTGATCCTAACGTGTTCGTGTAGATGACATGTGAGTGGGGATATCCTATGTAATGAGATTACATAAGACCGGACCACGAAATAGTAACCTCTAGCTGTAACTCCGTTGACTACTTAGGTTTCTATTTCACTAGGAAGACCTAGGAAACTTGATCTCAATCCTTAGCAGGTTACGAACTTCTGTTCGTGAGGGATTGTCCTTTGACTAGTATGGTTGAGAGTGGCTAGATTCGCTGACTCAATATGCCTACCTTCTTGGGGACAAGACCGAGTGAGCGGCTGGGAACTTAACTTAGCAAGATGAAATTCATTCCTTCCCACCTACTAGGGTAAGTAGAGGAATGATCCCTTAAGTGGTGTCTCCGAGACTTGAACAAAGGGCCCGACCCTCTCATTGGCCCGAGAGGGACTATGTTTGTTGGTAGGACCACAAACAAATTGTTCATTAGAGGAGCACTGGTACTTAAGGCATAAGATGTAACCCAGGGATAAAACGGTAATTTGACCCAGAAATATTTCTGCAGTGAGAAGAGTGCACCTGTGGGACTTTAGTGGAGTGTTCCCGTAGTTAACAAATTTTGATTGGGAGGTTAATGAGATTAACCGAGCAATCTCGTATCGTTGGAGCTTCTGATCTGTAGATCCATAAGGTCCACCTTCTAGCTCGTAAAGGGTTCTTAGATCATTTGAATTTGAAATGTTCAAATTCATTAGGGAATATATTTTATGTATTCAGATACGATATAATATATAGTTTTGGAACTATATATTATAAATTTAATGTGAATATGATTCATATTAAATTATATGAGAGGATTGAATATTTGAAAGAGTTCAAATATTATATTAAATGTGAATGTGATTCACATTCAAATTAAGGGGTGATATGATTAAATGAGATTTAATCTAAATTAAATATATGATATTTAATTACCTTTTAAATTAATAATTAAATTTGATTTAATTATTATTTAATTATTATTATTCTTATTATTATTTTAATAATAAAATAAAGGAACGTGTCATCCAGACACGTTCCCCACTACCCCTCTCCTTCTCCCTATCGACAGATTAACAGGGAGAAGGGGGTTGCTCATTGATATGAATCAATCGATCTGCAATTGGAGAATTGTTGCAAGAATATTCTCTCTCACACACACTCTTATTCCCAAAAACCTTCCAATTGTTGGATCCTTCCCACCAAGGAAGATCTAAGAATTCAAAGATATAGAAGGTGTTCACTGTTGGTGGTGTTCTGTTGGTGAAAAACAGAGAACTTCTGAAGTTCCTGAGTTACTGAACATTGGAGCGAGGAGTTGTTGTTCAGCGAAATTACAAAGGTAATAATTCCTTCTTTTCTTTTTAGTTTAATCGTTAAACTTAGTATGTTTGCATGTAATTAATCCATGCCTAATTAGATTAGAGTTAATTATATGCTTGTTATGTATATTTGTCAATGTATGAGTTTTTGTTTCAAGCAAAACAATCTTGCAATTACGATCTCAAATTCGTTTCCGCTGCTCAAGGAGATCTGATCTCCATTAATTGGTATCAGAGAAATGCTTGATTTGATTTTTTTTGAAACAAAATTGCATTGATTTTGGTGGGAATTGCATATGGTTTGCTGTAAAACTGTTTAGGAGTGTTTGACCTTAGTTTACTTCTTTTGATTTGAACAATTTGTATGTAAGACCCCTGCGTTTTTTGGGCAAAAAGTGCATTATTGAGTCTGTAATTGAGTTACGAATCGTTCGGGACCAGTTTCAACCAATTCGGTGGAGAATCGAAGGAGAAAATGTAATTGGAAGGCTCTTTGTGTTGAAGAAAAAGTTGTTGCCGCGGCGGCATGAAAAGCGGCGTCGCAACGCGGCGTCCCCTCCCCTATCGACGCGGCGCTCAAGAGTCGGGCGGCTTTGCAATGTCGCGCCTCGGCGTTACAACGCCACCGATAGCGAGCGCGCATAGAGACAAAGCGGGCGTTACAACGCTGGCATCAGCGTTACGCTGTGGCGTGAGCTTTCAGCGATTCTGAACCGAGTTAATTTGGTTCGTTGGTTTTGGTCCGATTCGAGCAGTTCAAGGCCGGTTCAGGGTATTTTTGGACCGGTTTCATGAAATAAAATTAATGTAATTTTATTTTTTTGCACTTTAGAGGCCAAATTATTCCGGTTTTACAGCTATTTATCTTTATGAATGTCATTTAGATTTTTCCCACCTTAGGATAAGCATGCTCATGCATTTTATTTATATAAATCTTATATGAATATGATCAAATGCATGATTGATTTATTTTTCATGAGTAATTAATTATAATTGTTATGATTAGATTATATGGAAAATAAATTGCATGGAGCATGAAATTACTTAGTTTAAAATAAATGTTATTTTATTTAAGTAATTCAATAATTCAATTAGTTGAATTTCCTTTCATAATTCCAATTTGAATAATGATTGTTGGATTAATAATATAGTTTCTTTATCATAGAGTAATAATTAAATTTATAAAAGTTATAAATTAAAGGGGTTTTAGAAACCATAACCTATAATAAAGAAATGCATGCAAACATAGGAACTTGGGTTAAAATTTAAATTAGTTTTAAATCTTTTAAAATTAATTTAGACCTAAGTCTTAATTTCTAATAGGATTAGAAATTGGTCTTACGTAGTATTTTAAATAGTTTAAAATATAGTAGGACTTTAGAACTTTGGTTATAAGGGAACTCTACCGGTGAAGTTTTGTCTAAGGTTGGGGGTACTTAAGTTGACGGTTAACGGAACACCGCCTACCCAGGAGGCGACCGGAACTTTGAGAGTTGAATTAACCTTAGTTCTATTTTATCTCTAGATAATTAAAATGTTTATTCACCTAGACATAAGGTTCTAAGACCTAGTTATAATAGTTATAATAGACATAGACTTAAATAGATTCTTTTAACCAGAATCCAACTAAGTTAAACCTATACCCTAATTTTAGGAGCTTTAGTGGGAGAAAACGAGATGTTCGCATCGAGTTTACTCTCGCGTCCTCAAGAGTTCACACCGTGAGTTCCATGCTCGTCTACGTGGTGTCAATAGGGCGTCCCTCTACGGTATGTGTTTGCATGGTTCAAGACCAAGGTGAATGAGGGAAGTATCCATAGTAAATGGGAGCAGGACGCGTGTCAACGTATCCTACGATCTCCTCCATTAGGTCGCACTGTGAGATTTCTATAGTCTGCCTCCTAGGTTGTCCTGGAACAACCAAACCCTACGGAGGGCTTGACTATAGGGATCGGAATACCGCGAACTCCAGAAATGGATAGGGTCTCTTAGGTTGTTTGCCAACAGTTGTCTTTCTTAATAGTAGCCTGTTGGCTCGGGCCTATTGGATCTGAAAATGGTAGGGTCACATTTACGGGATGAGTTAAGCTAGTTAACAAGTCCTTGAGCAAACAAACGGTAGCTAAGGACCATTGGGGCATGAGATGTTCTGGTAGTGGGAATTGGCTGAGAAAGTCTCAATTCAAGGGAGGAATGATTGACCGTCCGACGGAGGCTTTTGTTCTAAATCCTTGAAGTATCGTTGCAAAATGAAAGGTTTAATTTAAACATTGGGTTTAGTTTAAACACTAGGGTTCTTTAATAATTTTGCTAAATGTGATTGATTTTATGATGGGTTAAAAGGCATAACTAATGAGAACAATTTTTTTGGATTTTCAGCATGTCCTCATACATAGCCTTACTAAAAAAGGAACGTTTAACTGGTGAAAACTTTACTACGTGGAAGTCAAACCTGGATGCGATCCTTGTTGTTGACGACCTTCGGTTCGTACTAACTGAGGAATGTCCTCAGATTCCTGCTCAAAACGCACCTCAATCAGTTAAGGATGTGTTTGACCGTTGGGCAGGGGCCAATGAAAAAGCCAAGGCGTATATCCTGACTAGGATATCTGATGTTTTAGCGAGAAGATTGGAGGGAATGGTGTTACCTCGTGAGATCATGGGATATCTGCAAAATTTTCCTGGACAACCGTCTGAACAAATTCGGTACGAATCCATCAAGTACATTTATAACGCGTGCATGAAGGAGGGAACTTCAGTGAGAGAACATGTTCTCGATCTTATAGTTCACTTCAACATGGCCAAAATGAACGGAGCGGTCATAGATGAGCAAATTCAGGTATTGTTCATCCTGGAATCTCTTCCGAAGAGTTTCCTTCCATTCCGTAGCAATGCGGAGTTGAACAAAAAGGAGTATAACCTGACTACTCTCCTTAATGAACTACAAACTTTCCAGTCTCTTATGGAGAATAAGGGACAAGCTAATGGAGAGGCAAATCAGTTTGCCCATTCCAGAACGTTCCAGAAGGGTTCATCCTCTGGGACTAAGTCCTGTGGTTCTTCTTCTGGGATTAAGAAGACTCGGAAGAAGAGGAAAGGAGGAAAAAGAAAAGCTTCTGCCACTGCAGACATTGAGGTCAAAGAGAAGAAAGGTAAATTAGATTTACTTATTCTTGAAACTTGTTTAGTGGAAAATGATGATTTGACCTAGATACTTGATTTAGGAGCCACTAATCACGTTTACTCTTCATTTCAGGAAACTAGTTCCTTCAAAGAGCTCGAAGAGGGTGAAATGATGCTCAGGGTCGGAACGAGAGACGTCGTCTCAGCTCGTGCAGTGGGAGATGGAAAGCTATTTTTCGGAGATGCAAAGCTATTTCTTTTATTAAAAAATCTGTATAAAGTTCCTAAGCTTAAAAGGAACTTAATTTCTATCTCTTGTTTAATAAAATCTGGATATTGTATTTCTTTTTCAATTAATGAAGCGTTCATTTTGAAAGAAGGTGTCAATATTTGTTATGCTAACTTGAAAAATGGCCTGTACGTACTAAAACCGAATAAAACAAAAGCAATTTTAAATCATCATATGTTTAAAAATGCTAGTACTCAAAATAAAAGGCAAAGAATTCTCCTAATAATAATGCCTATCTATGGCATCTTAGACTTGGTCATATTAATCTCAACCGGATTGAGAGACTCTCTAAGAATGGACTTCTAAATAAGTTAGAAGATGATTCTTTACCTCCTTACGAATCATGCTTGGAAGGTAAAATGACCAAGCGATCTTTTACTGGAAAAAGTTACAGAGCCATAGAACCTTTAGAAGTTGTACATTCAGATCTTTGTGGTCCGATGAATGTTAAAGCTCGAGGAGGGTACAAATATTTCATCTCTTTCATAGATGAATATTCGAGGTATGTTTATCTATATCTAATGCATCACAAGTCTGAGGCTCTTGAAAAGTTCAAAGAGTATAAGGCTGAAGTAGAGAATGCATTAGGGAAGACATTTAAAACACTTCGATCCGATCGAGGTGGAGAGTATATGGATTTGAGATTCCAGGACTATATGATAGAACACGGAATTAAATCTCACTCTCAGCACCTAATACACCACAGCAAAATAGTGTGTCATAAAGGAGAAATAGAACCTTGTTGGACATGGTTCGTTCTATGATGAGCTATGCTCAGTTGCCTGCCTCGTTTTGGGGATACACAGTAGAGACTGCAGTGAAGGGAATGAAAATCCCCGCGTAGCGGAAGACGGTCGAATCGTCAAGGTATCATTATGCTACTTGTTCTTGTTAAAACGATCTAACACTAGATCTAGGCTAAACATGTTGAATGGAAAGGAAAAACAGTAAGATAAAGCAACTTACTTGTTGAAGACCATCTTCAATAACTCCTTTCCAGAAAATCACGAACCCTTCGCGCTTCTCAACTATCGCTTCTCTCGTACAAAACGAACACCACCAACGACCTTCTCGGTTGTTCTTCCGTAGGAAGAAGGAAAGTGGTGGGACTTTTTTGTTTTGGAAAGGGGGGAGAATTGAGAGAAAAGGATTGAGAGAATAACTCTTCTTTTTGGGTGAAATCCAAAAAATGAGAGTATGAGCTTGAATTCCTTCTTGCAAGAAGGGTTTATATAGTGGAATTGATGGAGTTAAAATCTCACATAATTACCACTTTATATTAACTATAGGTTATGCAAATCTCATTTGCATAACCACATAATATAAGATATCTCATATCTCATATTGCAAATCTCATTTGCAATAATTGTGGATTAATTCAATTGAATCACATCCAATTTAATTTCTCTCAATTAATTTCTCCAATTAGCCCTAATTCAACAATTAGGCTAACTATAGTTTATTATGAATCTCATTCACATTAAACTATATATTATATCATTCATATCTCATATAAATGACATAAAAGCCCTTAAAGTGAAATTGAACACTTCAATTTCATACCAAAACATTAACCCTTCTTTTAACCCAGATTGAGCCAACCGAGGGACCTAATGGACCTACAGTGACGGGCTCCAATGATCCGAGATTAACCTGTCAAACTCTTTGACCGAGTTAACCAACATTCATTAGCTACGGTAACACTCCACTATAGCCCGTAGCTGCACTCCCGTTAGTGCAGAATATTACGTGTCCACTGATATAACCAATGCCCATGAGTCGACCCTTCCTAGGTTGTTCGTAACCAATGCCCTGTGTCTACCTCTTGTTCCTTAAGTCTCCACTGCTCCTCTAATGAACAACATATTGTGATGGTCCAACCATACACAACACCCTTCTCGGGCCAGTGAGAAGGTGGGTGCCCGTTTTCCAAGCCCTGGGGACAACACTTAAGGGAACAACCCCTCTAGTTTTCCTAAAGGAGGGAATGAGTGAATTCCATCTCGCGTAGTTAAGTTTCCAGCTCCCTACTTGGTCCTGTCCTTGAGAAGATAAGCATATTGGGCGAGTAACTGTGACCACCCTCACCCGTACTAGTCAAAGGGCGGACCGCTTGCATGCGGAGTCCGTAACAAACTCGTGGATTCAGTCGAGTCACTAATGGTCATCTACGAAATTATTAGTCCTTACTGTCAACGGTGTTACATCAGTAGGTCTAATAATTCACGGTCCGATCTTGTACAATCTCATTGCACAGGATGCCCCCACTCGCATGTCAACCACATGAACGAGTCAGATCACCTCGTTTGTATCTAATACAAAGCGGCGGGCGCATCCACGGTGTATCCGAGATTAGGTCTCCAACCCTATCCATATACTGTAGACCGTTCGGGTCATTAACTCGAACGTGATCCTCCCTGTGTGTCCACTACACACCGTTCAAGTTCTAGTTCTCTCATAAATTCAATGACCCTAGAGCTTAGTTTATTGGAAAAGTTTATAAATATTGCGAGACACAAAGTGATGAAATGAATAACTCTTATTAATTTCAAACAATATATTACAAACATGAGATTAGGACAAAAATCCCAACATGCAGTTAAAATCTTGAACAGTGTTCCATCAAAAAGTGTTTCAGAAATACCTTTTGAACTGTGGAAGGGGCGTAAACCTGGTTTACAACACTTCAGGATCTGGAGTTGTTCGGCACACGTGCTCGTGAAAAACCAAAAGAAGTTGGAACATCGTTCAAAATTGTGCCAATTTGTTGGCTATCCCAAAGAAACGAGAGGTGGTCTTTTCTACGACCCACAAGAAAACAAGGTGGTTGTGTCGACAAACGCCACGTTCTTGGAAGAAGATCACACGAGGAACCACAAACCGCGTAGTAAATTAGTACTAAATGAAGCTACTCATAAACCAACAAGAGTTGTTGATCAAGCTGGACCTTCATCTAGAATTGATGGAAGAGCCAGCACCTCAAGTCAATCTCGTCCTTCTCAATCGTTGGGAATGCCTCGACGCAGTGGGAGGGTTGTTTCCCAACCTGACCGCTACTTGGGTTTAGCTGAAACACAAGTTGTCATACCTGATGACGGCGTAGAAGATCCATTGTCTTATAAACAGGCAATGAATGACGTAGACAAGGACAAATGGATCAAAGCCATGGACCTTGAAATGGAGTCAATGGACTTGATTCGAGATGGGAACTTGTAGACCAACTTTGAAGGGGTTAGACCCATAGGGTGTAAATGGATCTATAAGAGAAAGAGAGATGCGTAGGAAAGGTACAGGACCTTTAAGGCTAGACTTGTAACAAAGGGTTTTACCCAAAGGGAAGGAGTTGACTATGAAGAAACTTTTTTCCCTGTTGCTATGCTGAAGTCTATAAGGATACTCTTGTCCATAGCCGCATTTTATGATTATGAAATTTTTCAAATGGACTTCAAGACTGCCTTTTTGAATGGTAATCTTGACGAGAGTATCCATATGTCTCCGCCCGAAGGATTCATAGCCCAAGGTCAGGAGCAAAAAGTTTGCAAACTCAATCGATCCATTTATGGGTTGAAACAAGCGTCAAGATCTTGGAATATAAGATTTGATAGAACGATCAAGTCTTACGACTTTGACCAAAACGTTGATGAGCCTTGTGTTTACAAAAGGATCATCAACGACAAAGTAGCTTTGTTAGTACTTTATGTGGATGATATCCTACTCATTGGGAATGATGTAGGATACCTTACTGACATAAAGAATTGGCTGGCGACCCAATTCCAAATGAAAGATTTGGGAGAGGCACAATATGTTCTTGGGATTCAGATCCTCAAGAGTCGCAAGAACAGAATGTTAGCAATGTCTTAAGCGTCTCATATAGACAAAATGTTGTCAAGATATTCAATGCAGAATTGTTGGATCCTTCCCACAAAGGAAGATCTAAGAATTCAAAGATATAGAAGGTGCTCACTGTTGGTGGTGTTCTGTTGGTGAAAAACATAGAACTTCTGAAGTTCCTGAGTTACTGAACATTGGAGCAAGGAGTTGTTGTTCAGCGAAATTACAAAGGTAATAATTCCTTCTTTTCTTTTTAGTTTAATCGTTAAACTTTGTATGCTTGTAAGTAATTAATCCATGCCTAATTAGATTAGAGTTAATTACATGCTTGTTTTGTATATTTGTCAATGTATGAGTTTTTGTTTCAAGCAAAACAATCTTGCAATTACGATCCCAAATTCGTTTCCGCTGCTCAAGGAGATTCGATCTCCATCAATTGGTATCAGAGAAATGCTTGATTTGTTTTGTTTTGAAACAAAATTGCATTCATTTTTGTGGGAATTGCATATGGTTTGCTGTAAAACTGTTTAGGAGTGTTTGGCCTTACTTTACTTCTTTTGATTTGAACAATTTATATGTAAAGGCCCCTGCGTTTTTGGGAAAAAAGTGCATTATTGAGTCTGTAATTGAGTTACGAGTCGTTCGACACCAGTTTCAACCAATTCGGTGGAGAATCGAAGGAGAAAATGCAATTGGAAGCTGCTATGTTCGAAGAAAAAAGTTGATGCCGAAGCAGCAGCGTTGCATCGCCGTTCATCAGTGTTGCAACGCTGAAGAACGGCGTCGCAACGCCAGCGTCCCCTATCGATGCGGGCGCTCATGGGGTCGGGTGGCGTTGCAGCGCGCGCCTCGGCGTTAACGCGCACCCCGATAGCGATCACGCATAGACAAAGCGGGCGTTAACGGCGGCATCGCCAGCGTTAACGCAGCGTGGGGCTTTCAGCGATTGCGAGACACGGTTAATTTGGTTTCTTGGTTTTGGTCTGGTTCGAGCGGTTCAAGGCCGGTTCAGGGTGTTTTGGACCGGTTTCATGAAATAAAATTAATGTAATTTTATTTTTATGCACTTTAGGGGCTAAATTATTTCAGTTTTACAACTATTTATCTTTATGAATGTCATTTAGATTTTTCCCACCTTAGGATAAGCATGTTCATGCATTTTATTTATATAAATGTTATATGAATATGATCAAATGCATGATTGATTTATTTTTCATGAGTAATTAATTATAATTGTTATGATTAGATTATATAGAAAATAAATTGCATGGAGCATGAAATTACTTAGTTTAAAATAAATGTTATTTTATTTAAGTAATACAATAATTCAATTAGTTGAATTTCCTTTCATAATTCCAATTTGAATAATGATTGTTGGATTTATAATATAGTTTCTTTATCATAGGTTAATAATTAAATTTATAATAGTTATAAGTTAAAGGGGTTTTAGAAACCATAAATTACAATAAAGAAATGCATGCAAACATAGGAACTTGGGTTAAAATTTAAATTAGTTTTAAAACGTTTAAAATTAATTTAGACCTAAGTCTTAATTTCTAATAGGATTAGAAATTTGTCTTACGTAGTATTTTAAATAGTTTAAAATATAGTAGGACTTTAGAACTTTGGTTATAAGGAAACTCTACCGGTGAAGTTCTGTCTAAGGTTTGTTGGGATTTGTGCCCGAAAACTCGTAATTTGTAATTATGTTCTAATTAATGTAATAAAGTGTTATTGTTCGTTATCTACGAGTTTGCCTTTATTTAAAACCCTAAATCCAATAAACTAAGCATCCAAGGCTGTTAAATGAATCTTTAACTGAATGTAATGTACATCAAAAGGATCTCGGTTCGAGATTCAGCCTAAAGGGTCTATAGTTAGGGGATAAGGTTTGGGTACCTTACCCTGGTAAAACTATGGATATGGCCCACTTTGTATTTGATGCAAACACTGTGATCCTACGTGTTCGTGTAGATGACATGCGAGTGGGGTTATCCTATGTAATGAGATTACATAAGACCAGACCACGAAATAGTAACCTCTGCATTTGTAACTCGTTGACTAGTTAGGTTTCTATTTCACTAGGATGACCTAGGCAACTTGATCTCAATCTCGAGCAGTTACGAACTCCCGCCGTTCACGGGATTGTCCTTTGACTAGTATGGGTGAGAGGCGGATTCGCCGACTCAATATGCCTACCTTCTTGGAGACAAGACTGAGTGAGCGGCTGGAAACTTAACTTAGCAAGATGGAATTCACTCTTTCCCGCTTACTAGGGTAAGTAGAGGAATGTTCCCTTAAGTGGTGTCTCCGGGACTTAAACAAAGGGCCCGACCCTCTCATTGGCCCGAGAGGGACTCTGTTTGTTGGTAGGACCACTAACAAATTGTTCATTAGAGGAGCATTGGTACTTAAGGCACAAGATGTAACCCAGGGGTAAAACGGTAATTTTACCCAGCTGGTGTTAGAAACATTCGTGAAGGATTGACTTGCTGTTATTGGTCAATATCCATGGACACAGAAATATATCTGTAGTGAGAAGAGTGCAGCTGTGGGACTTTAGTGGAGTGTTCTCGCAGTTAACGAATGTTGATTGGGAGGTTAATGAGATTAACCGAGCAGTCTCGTATCATTGGAGCTTCTGATCTGTAGGTCATTAGGTCCACCTTCTAGCTCTTAAAGGGTTCTTAGATCATTTGAATTTGAAATGTTCAAATTCATTAGGGAATATATTTAATGTATATTGATACGATATAATATATAGTTTTGGAACTATATATTATAAATTTAATGTGAATATGATTCGTATTAAATTTTATGAGAGAAATGAATATTTGAAAGAGTTCAAATATTATATTAAATGTGAATGTGATTCACATTTGAAAACTATAGGTTAAAATTTAATGTGCACTAGATGTAGATTAAAACTATAGGTTAAAGGGGTGATATGATTAAATGAGATTTAATCCAAATTAAATATATGATATTTAATTTGTAATTAATAATTAAATTTGATT
This sequence comes from Trichosanthes cucumerina, assembly GCA_036507285.1. Classification (NCBI taxonomy): domain Eukaryota; kingdom Viridiplantae; phylum Streptophyta; class Magnoliopsida; order Cucurbitales; family Cucurbitaceae; genus Trichosanthes; species Trichosanthes cucumerina. The sequence continues at coordinate 31,324,050 of CM071842.1, read as the reverse complement.
TAATTATTATTATTTATTATTATTATTATTTTTATTATTTTTATAATAAAATAAGGGAACGTGTCATCCAGACCCGTTCCCACTATCCCCTTCCTTCTCCTTATCGATAGCTTAACAGGGAGAAGGGGTGTGCATAACAGATTGATCGATCAACTGCATTATTGAAGCCATTGGGGAATTTCTCTCTCTCTCTCTCTCAATTCGAAAATTCCCAAAAGTTCTTCCAATTGTTGGATTACCTTCCCACCAAGGTAGATCTAAGTAGAACTCAGAGATATAAAAGGTGATTCAATTGGTGGTGTTCTGTAAAAACAGAGAAACTTAAGCTTCTTGAGTTGTTGTACTGATTGGAGCAAGGAGTTGTTGTTAGAGAAAGTCTACAAAGGTAATTCTTCTTTCTCTCCTTTAGTTTAATTGTTAAACTTTACATGTTTGCATGTATGCTATTATCCATGTCTAATAGGATTAGAGATTCATGCTTGTTCTGTATTTTTTTGGTCAATGTACTGGTTTTTGATTTTAGCAAAACAATCAAGCACATTAACGATCCCAATCACGTTTCCGCTGCTCAAGGAGATCAGATCTCCATCAATTGGTATCAGAGCAATGCTTGTATTATTTTGTTTTGAAACAAAATTGCATTGATTTTGTGGGAATTGCATTTGGTTTGCTGTAAAACTTGTTTAGGAATGTTTTGGCCTTAGTTTACTTTGATGTTGATCAATTAGTATGTAAAGACCCTTGCGTTTTTGGGCAAAAAGTGCAAAATTGAGTCTGTAATTTAGTTACGAGTCGTTCGGGACAAGTTTCAAGCAATTCGGTGGAGAATCGAAGGAAAAATTGCAAGATGAAGTTGTTGTGTTCGTGGAAGAAGCCGCTTTGCGCGAAGCGCCAGCGTTGGTAACGTGAAGAAAAGCGGTCGCAACGCCAAAGACTCTCCTATCGACGCGGCGCTCAGAAAGTCGTGGCGCGCGTAACGCTGCCCTTCAGCGTTGTAACGCCATCCCGATACCAGGCGCGCAAGACGACGAAGCGGGCGTTGCAACGCTGCCATCAGTGTTGCAACGCCGTGGGGCTTTCCAGCAGTTGCAAACCGGTTCGATTGGTTCAGTGTTTTTGGTCCGGTTCGAGCAGTTCAAGGTCGATTCAGGGTATTTTTGGACCGGTTTCATGAAATAAATTAATGTAATTTTTTTTTTTTTACACTTTAGGGGCCAAATTATTCCGGTTTTACAACTATTTATCTATGTGAATGTCATTTAGATTATTCCCACCTTAGGATAAGCATGTTCATGCATTTTATTTATATAAATGTTATATGAATATGGTTGAATGCATGACTAATTTATTTATTTTCATGAGTAATTAATTATAAGTGTTATATGTAAAATAAATTGCATGGAACATGAAATTACTTAGATTAAAATAAATGTTATTTTGTTTGAGTAATTTTATGATTCAAGAAGTTGAATATCTTTTATAATTCCAATTTTAATATTGGTTGTTTGATTTATAATATAGTTTCTTTATCATAGGTTAATTATTAAAATTTATAAAAGTTATAAATTAAAGGGGTTTTAGCAAAAATAGGAACTTCTGTTAAATGTAATTAGTTTTAAATTGTTTAAAATTAATTTAGACCTAAGTTTCAATTTCTATAGGATTAAAAATAAGTCTTACGTAATATTTTAAATAGTTTAAAATATAGTAGGACTTTAGGACTTTGGCTATAAGGGAACTCTACCGGTGAAGTTCTGTCTAAGGTTGGGGGTACTTCGAGTGACAGTTCTAACACCTTCTACAGGAAATGACCCGGAACCTGAGTTGAATTAACCTCAGTTCTGTTTTATCTCTAGGTAATTAAAATGTTTAAGCACCTAGACATAAGGTTTTAAGACCTAGTTATAATAGTTATAATAGGCATAGACTTAGATAGATTCTTTTAGCCAAAATCCGACTAAGTTAAATCCATACCCTAATTTTAGGAACTTTAGTGGGAGAAAACGAGATGTTCGCATCGAGTTTACTCTCACGTCCTCAAGAGTTCACACCGTGAGTTCTATGCTCGGCTACGCGGAGTCAATAGGGCGTCCCCCTACGGTATGTGTTTGCATGGTTCAATACCAAGGTGAATGAGGGAAGTATCCATAGTAAATGGGAGCAGGACGCGTGTCAACGTATCCTACGATCTCCTCCATTATGTTGCACCATGAGATTTCTATAGTCCGCCTGCTAGGTTGTCCTGGAACAGCCAAACCCTACGGAGGGCCTGACTATAGGGATCGGAACACCGCGAACTCCAGAAATGGATAGGGTCTCTCAGGTTGTTTGCCAGCAGTTGTCTTTCTTAATAGTAGCCTGTTGGCTCGGGCCTATTGGATCTGAAAATGGTAGGGTCACATTTACGGGATGAGTTAAGTTGGCTTGTATGTACCGAAACTGAACAAAACGAATGCAATTTTAAATCATGAGATGTTTAAAAATGCTAACACTCATAATAAAAGGCAAAGAATTTCTCCAACTAACAATAATACCTATCTATGGCATCTTAGACTTGGTCATATTAATCTCAACCGGATTGAGAGACTCTCTAAGAATGGACTTCTAAACAAGTTAGAAGATGATTCTTGACCGCCTTGCGAGTCTTGCTTGGAAGGTAAAATGACCAAACGACCTTTTACTGGAAAAGGTTACAGAGCCGTAGAGCCCCTAGAACTTGTGCATTCGGATCTTTGTGGTCCAGTGAATGTCAAAGCTCGAGGAGGGTACGAATATTTCATCTCTTTCGTAGATGATTATTCTAGGTATGGTTATCTATACCTAATGCATCACAAGTCTGAAGCACTTGAAAAGTTCAAAGAGTATAAGGCTGAAATAGAGAATGCATTAGGAAAAACCATTAAAACGCTTCGATCAGATCGAGGATGAGAGTATATGGATTTGAGATTCCAGGAATATATGATAGAACATGGAATTAAATCTCAACTCTTTGCACCTAATACACCACAACAAAATGGTGTGTCAGAAGGGAGAAATAGAACCTTGTTAGACATGATTCGTTCTATGATGAGCTATGCTCAATTGCCTTCCTCGTTTTGGGGATACGCAGTAGAGACTGCAGTTCAAATCTTGAATAGTGTTCCATCAAAAAGTGTTTCAGAAACACCTTTTGAACTTTGGAAGGGGCGTAAACCTAGTTTACAACACTTCAGGATTTGGGGTTGTCCGACACACGTGCTCGTGACAAATCCAATGAAACTAGAACCTCGTTCAAGATTGTGCCAATTTGTTGGCTATCCCAAAGAAACGAGAGGTGGTCATTTCTACGACCCACAAGAAAACAAGGTGATTGTATCGACAAACGCCACGTTCTTGGAGGAAGATCACATGAGGAACCACAAACTACGTAGTAAATTAGTACTAAATGAAGCTACACATGAACCAACAAGAGTTGTTGATCAAGTTGGACCTTCATCAAGAGTTGATGGAAGAGTCAGCACCTCAAGTCAGTCTCGTCCTTCTCAATCGTTCGGAATGCCTCGACGCAGTGGGAGGGTTGTTTCCCAACCTGACCGTTACTTGGATTTAGCTGAAACTCAAGTTGTCATACTTGATGACGGCGTAGAAGAACCATTGTCTTATAAACAGGCAATGAATGACGTAGACAAGGACCAATGGATCAAAGCCATCGACCTTGAAATGGAGTCAATGGACTTCAATTCAGTATTGGAGCTTATAGACCAACCTGAAGGGGTTAGACCCATAGGGTGTAAATAGATCTATAAGAGAAAGAGAGATGCAGCCGGAAAGGTACAGACCTTTAAGGCTAGACTTGTAACAAAGGGTTTTACCCAAAGGGAAGGAGTTGACTATGAAGAAACTTTTTTCCCTGTTGCTATGGTGAAGTCTATAAGGATACTCTTGTCCATAGCCGCCTTTTATGATTATGAAATTTGGGAAATGGACGTCAAGACTGCCTTTTTGAATGGTAATCTTGACGAGTGCATCTACATGTCTCAACCCGAAGGGTTCATAGCACAAGGTCAGGAGCAAAAAGTTTGCAAGCTCAATCGGTCCATTTATGGATTGAAACAAGCATCAAGATCTTGGAATATAAGATTTGATACTGCGATCAAGTCTTACGGCTTTGACCAAAACGTTGATGAGCCTTATGTTTACAAGAGGATCATCAACGACAAAGTAGCTTTGTTAGTACTTTATGTAGATGATATCCTACTCATTGGGAATGATGTAGGATACCTTACAGACATAAAGAATTGGTTGGCGATCAAATTCCAAATGAAAGATTTGGGAGAGGCGCAATATGTTCTTGGGATTTAGATCTTTAGGAATCGCAAGAACATAACGCTAGCACTGTCTCAAGCGTCTTATATCGACAAAATGTTGTCCAGATATTCGATGCGAGAATTTCAAGAGAGAAGTGATTACCCTTCGTGCACGGAGTTCATCTCGTAGGGAAGCAGTGTCCCAAGACACCTCAAGAAGTTGAGGATATGAGACATATTCCCTATGCCCTCGCAGAGGTAGCTTAATGTATGTTATCGTTGCACGAGGCCGGACATTTGTTATGCAGTGGGAATAGTCAGTAGTTACCAGTCCAATCCAGGGTTAGACCACTAGACAACAGTTAAAAATATCCTCAAGTATCTAAGGAGAACGAGGGACTATATGCTTGTGTATGGGTCAAGGATTTGATCCATCGATGGATACACCGATTACGATTTTCGATCGATAAGGATTCTCGGAAATCCACATCGAAATCGTTTTCACCCTTAATAGGGGAGCTATAGTATGGCGAAGCATCAAGCAACGATGCATCGCTGACTCCACAATGGAGGCTGAGTATGTCGCTGCTTGTGAAGCAACTAAAGAGGTTGTTTGGCTAAGGAAATTCCTTACTGATTTGGAAGTTGTTCCAAATATGGAATCTCCCATCACCTTATACTGTGACAACAGTGGTGCGGTAGCCAATTCGAAGGAACCATGCAGCCATAAGCGAGGTAAGCACATCGAGAGGAAGTATCACCTGATACGAGAAATAGTGCAACGAGGAGATGTGAGAGTCACGAAGATCGTTTCGGAGCACAATATTGCTGATCCGTTTACAAAGACTCTCACGGCTAAAGTGTTCGAGGGTCATCTGGAAAGTCTAGGTCTACGAGATATGTACATAGGCTAATTTAGGGCAAGTGGGAGATATGTAATGGAGTATATGGATGCCCTAGTTTATTGTATTTCTATCTCTTGTAACCACTATTTTAGATTATGATGTATCCCACTAGAGTTTTAGTTCAAGTGGGAGTTTGTTGGGATTTGTGCCCTAAAACTCGTAGTTTATAATTATGTTCTAATTATTGTAATAAAGTGTTATTATTTCAATAAAGTGTTATTGTTCGTTATCTACGAGTTTGCCTTTATTTAAACCCTAAATCCAATAATCTAAACATCCAAGGTTGTTAAATGAATCTCTAACTGAATGTAATGTACATAAAAGGGATCTCGGTTCGAGATACAGCCTAAAGGGTCTATAGTTTGGGGATAAGGTTTGGGTACCTTACCCTTGTTAAACTATGGATGTGGCCCACTTTGTATTTGATACAAGTACTGTGATCCTAACGTGTTCGTGTAGATGACATGTGAGTGGGGATATCCTATGTAATGAGATTACATAAGATCCAGGACCACGAAATAGTAATCTCTAGTTTGTAACTCGTTGACTAGTTAGGTTTCTATTTCACTAGGATGACCTAGGCAACTTGATCTCAATCTTGAGCAGGTTACGAACTCCTGTTCGCGAGGGATTATCCTTTGACTAGTATGGGTGAGAGTGGCCAAATTCGCCTACTCAATATGCTTACCTTCCTGGGGACAAGACCGAGTGAACGGCTGGGAACTTAAGTTAGCAAGATGGAATTTACTCCTTCCCGCCTACTAGAGTAAGTAGAGGAATGTTCCCTTGAGTGGTGTCTTCGGGACATGAACAAAGGGCCCGACCCTCTCATTAGCCCAAGAGGGACTCTATTTGTTGGTAGGACCACAAACAAATTGTTCATTAGAGGAGCACTGGTACTTAAGGCACAAGATGTAACCCAGGGATAAAACGGTAATTTGACCCAGCTGGTGTTACGAACATTCGTGAAGGATTGACTTGCTGTTATTGGTCAATATCCATGGATACAGAAATATATCTGCAGTGAGAAGATTGCAGCTGTGGGACTTTAGTGGAGTGTTCCCGCAATTAACGAATGTTGATTGGGAGTTTAATGAGATTAACCGAGCAATCTTGTATCGTTGGAGCTTCTGATCTGTAGGTCCATTAGGTCCACCTTCTAGCTCGTAAAGGGTTCTTAGATCATTTGAATTTGAAATGTTCAAATTCATTAGGGAATAAACTTAATGTATATTGATACGATATAATATATAGTTTTGGAACTATATATTATAAATTTAATGTAAATATGATTCATATTAAATTATGTGAGAGAATTAAATATTTGAAAGAGTTCAAATATTAAATTTAAATGTGAATGTGATTCATATTTGAAAAAACTATATGTTAAAACTTAATGTGCATGAGATGTACATTAAACTATAGTATAAAGGGTAAAATGATTAAATATGATTTAATAATTAAATTAATACTATATTTGAATTAAATATGATTTAGTTTAATGAAATTAATTAATTAATTAATTAATTTATATATATTATTAATTGGGAACGTGTCAAGAGGACACGTTCCCACTACTTCCCAACTCCCCCTCGATAGGGAGTGGGGAGTTGCCCACTGAAGCTTTTTCTTCTCCTGGTGAGAAGAAGAAAGTGATCGATCGATCATTTTGATTATACAGAGAAATTCTCTCTCTCTCACTCTCATTCCCAAAGTTATCCAAAAGTCGGAATCCTTGCCACAAAGGATTTTCTTTTAAGTTGAATCTCAGAGGATAGGAGGTTTTCCAAATTGGTGGTGTTCTGCTGGTGAAAAATAGAGAACTTTTGAAGTTCTTGAGTTGCTGAACATTGGAGCAAGAGTGGCTGTTCTGAGGAAAACTACAAAGGTAATTTCTTCTTCTTCCCTTTAGTTTAATTGTTAAACTAAACATATGTTTGCATGTATGCAATTAATCCATGTCTAATAGGATTAGAATTTCATGTTTCTTCTGTATTTTTGTCAATGTACTGGTTTTTGTTTCAATTAAAACAATCAAGCAATTAATGATTCCAAACACGTTTCTGCTGCCCAAGAAGATCCGATCTCCATCACTTCCTAAGCCAAACAGCTTCCTTTGCAGCTTCATAAGCCGCAACGTACTCAACTTCCATAGTGGAATCAGCGATGCATCCCTGCTTGATGCTTCGCCATACTACAGCTCCTCCATTCAGAATGAAGGTTGACCCCGAAGTGGATTTCCTAGAATCCTTATCAGTCTGAAAGTCAGAATCTGTGTATCCCGTAAGGATCAAATCCCTACTCCCATACACTAGGTTATAGTTCCTCATTCTCCTATGATACTTTAGGATTGCCTTTACGGTTGTCCAGTGATCTAATCCTTGATTGGATTGATACCTACTGACAATCCCTACTGCATAACAGATGTCGGACCTAGTACACAACATGACATACATGAGGCTCCATACAGCTGAAGCATAGGGGATCCATCTCATATCCTCAACCTCTTGAGGAGTCTTAGGACACTGATCCTTAGACAAGTGAACCCCATGCCTGAAAGGCAGCAACCCTTTCTTGGAGTTCTGCATGTTATATCTAGACAACATCTTGTCAATATAAGACCTTTGAGAGACATGGCCAACGCTCGCTCTTCTTAGGTTCGGACTATCTGGATACCTAGAACATACTGAGGTTCTCCCAAATATTTCATTTGAAATTGCGAAGCTAGCCATTTCTTCACGTCAGTAAGAAATTCTACTTTGTTCCCAATGAGAAGAATATCAGCCACATACAACACTAAAAATGCGATAGTTTTATCAACGATTTTCTTGTAGACACAAGACTCGTCGACATTTTGATCAAAGCCATAAGATTTGATTGTCTCATCAAACCTTATATTCCAAGACGTCGAAGCTTGTTTCAGTCCATAAATAGACCTATGAAGCCAGCAAACCTTTTGCTCTTGGCCTTGGGCAATGAACCCTTTGGGCTGGTCCATGTACATGGTTTCATAAAGTTTGCCATTCAGAAAGGTTGTCTTGACGTCCATCTGCCATACCTCGTAGTCATAATACGAGGCAATGGCCAGAAGGATCCTGATCGACTTTATGATGGCAACAGGTGAAAAGGTTTCCTCATAGTCAACCCCTTCAACCTGGGTAAAACCCTTTGCCACTACTCGGGCTTTGAAGGTCTGCACCTTCTCATCTACGCCACGTTCACGCTTGTAGATCCATTTGCAACCAATAGGTTTTATCCCATCCGATTTATCCACAAGCTCCCAGACAGAATTGAAGTACATCGATCCATTTCCTGGTCCATAGCTTTAATCTATTCGTCTTTGTCAACATAAGCCATTGCCTGATCATAGGTCAATGGATCCTCATAGTCATCATCAGGAGTGACGACTGAGGTTTCAGCTAAACCCATGTAACGATCAGCCTGTCTCACAACCCTCCCACTACGTCGAGGCATTCCCAACTCTTGAGAACGGATTTGACTTGATGTGCTAGGATCAACAACACTTGTTGATGTACTAGCCCCATCAACAACTCTTGCTGATGTACTGTCCATTTCGTTTAACACGATTTTGCTCCTAGGCAAATGATCCCTGACATGGTCTTCTTCAAAGAAAGTGGCGTTTGTCGACACAAACACCCTATTTTCCTTAGGATCGTAAAATAGACCACCCCTAGTCTCTTTTGGGTAACCTACGAATAGGCACAATTTCGAACGGGGTTCCAACACGTGGGTCGGGCATCCTCAAATTTTGAAGTGATGTAAACTACCTTTACGTCCACTCTAGAGTTCGAAAGGTGTTTCACAAACACTATTCGACGAAACGTTGTTCAAAATATAGATCGTAGTCTCCACTGCGTAACCCCAAAAAGAATCAGGGAGACGAGCATAGCTCATCATCGACCGAACCATTCTGCTGTGGCATACCAGGTGCTGAGAGTTGGGACGTAATTTCGTGTTCTATCATATAGTCCTGGAATTCAGTGTCCATATACTCTCCATCTCGATCCGATCGAAGTGTTTTAAGCGATTTACCTAACAAGTTCTCAACCTCAGTCTTGTACTCCTTGAACTTTTCAAGAGTTTCAGACTTCTTATGCATTAGGTAAATATACCCATACCTCAAGTAATCATTTATGAAGGACACGAAGTATTCATAACCACCTCGTGCTTTAACATTCATCGGACCACAGAGGTCAGAATGTACCAACTCAAGGGGCTCTTTGGCTCTATATCCTTTTCCACTAAAAGGACGTTTGGTCATTTTGGCTTCGAGGCATGACTCACACACCGATTGAGAGTTTTCTTCCAACTCGTTTAGAAGTCCACTCTTCACTAGTCTCTCAATCCTATTGAGATTAATGTGGCCTAACCGTAGATGCGAAAGATGGGCATTTTCCTCAGGAGAAACTTCCGCTCTCTTAGTTCGCGTTCCTGCCGTTTTAAACAATTCAGTATTCAAAACACTTTTGACCGAATTAGGTTTCAAAACATACAGATTATTTTCAAGTGAAGTTGAACAAATTAAGTTTCCATTTCGCGAAATAAACGCTTAATTGCCTTGAAAAGAAACGGAAATACATTGTTCTAACAGGCAGCAAATAGAAACTAGGTTTCTAGTAAACCCTGGAACTATATACATATTGTCTAACAAAATGTAATTCCTGCGAAAATGTAGCTTCACCGTGCCGACCGCTGCAGCAGAGACAAGCTCCCCGGATCCAACCCGTAGAGTCACCTCACCCTCTCGCAGCTGCTGCTGGGAATCAATTCCCTGAAAAGAAGAACAAACATGGTTAGTGGCGCCCGAATCCAATATCCAGACAGAGTCACTACTCTCCACTAAACAAGTTTCAGTCACAAGTAAATCACATTTACCTTTATTCCTCCTCTCGACTAGGAATTTGGGACAGTTTCTCTTCTAGGGGTCGTCCCCATTGCAGCGGAAACACTTTCCTTTTTTTGTAACTTCCTTGACCTTCTTGCCCTTCTGGGCGGCAACTCGGTCAGTTTTACCCTTCTTCATCTTCTTCTTCTTCCCTTACGGGTGAGAAGGAGCTACTGGCTTAGTCCTAGAGGTCGAACCCCTGTGATAAGACCTGAAGGCAACATTTACCTCATCTTCCGACGTCCTGATCCTCATCAAGGGCTGGAAGGTTTGCAGCTCGTTAAGAAGAGTAGTCAGTGTGTAGTTTATCTTGTTCATAACAGCGTTGCTACGAAACTGAAGGAAACTCTTCGGAAGAGTCTCCAAGATAAAACTGACCTAGCTCGACTCGTCGATCGAAGCCTCGTTCATCTCCGCTAGATTAAAGTGGATCATCATGTCTAGAACATGTTCACAGACAGACGACCCCTCTTTCATCCATACGTTAAAGACGTATTTGAGCGAGTCATGTCAGACTTGAAAGGGCTGTTGTCCAAACATTTCATGCAAGGACTGCATGATCTCCTTAGCGGTGACCATCAGCTCATGCTTCTTTGCCAAAACATCAGACATGCTGGAAATGCTATAGACCTTGGCCATTTCATTGGCCCTGATCCATCGATCTTATGCATCACGAACACTTCGCGATGCAGTCGAGCCCGACACCTGAGAACACTTCTAAGTGAGCACGAACTTTATATCGTCAGTTACCAAAATCGTGTTTAAGTTGTTTTTCCACGTTTGAAAGTTATCTCCCACTAATTTGTCAGACGCGAGTAAAGATATTATTGAGCTAGACATTTTGCTGAAAAATAAAAAAAGTTTGTGTTATTCTCGCAAAAAACTTTTGAAATCAAATCATGTTTTAGCAAAAATTGTTTCATGATCCCTAGGTCATTCAAAATTTGCAATGATATCCTAAAGGTTTAGAATGACCGCCACCGACTTCTATAGGACGAGACTTTCTCGATCAGACCCTAATCCCAGAATAACTCTTATTCCATTAGGCGTCCAATTACCATTGTTCGGTCGAATTCATTAACTCTTAACGCACTCGTGAGTGTCACCTCAATCTTTAAGTTTCCAAGTATCCGCCCAAACAATAGCCACCGGAAGGGTGAACCAAGAAGGAAAACCAACTAGGAAATGTGATCCCTTTCGGGAATTCACGGTGTTCGACTCCCATGATCAAGGCCCTCCGGAAGGGATTGTCTAGTCCAAAGCCAAACTAGCAGGCGGATCATATGCATCTCACGGTGTAAATCGAAAGAAGAGACCGTGGGTCCCGTTTTCACAAGTCTCGCTCTCACTCACTATATGTACTCTCTCCATCCTATAGTTTATTATGAATCTCATTCACATTAAACTATATATTATATCATTCATATCTCATATAAATTACATAAATGTGTTTCTTAAAGTGAAATTGAACACTTCAATTTCATACCAAAACATTTACCCTTCTTTTAACCTGTGGAGCCAGCAGGGGACCTAATGGACCCACTGATGGCGGGCTCCAATGATCCGAGATTAACTCGCCAAACTCTTTGACCCGGTTAACCAACATTCATTAGCTACGGTAACACTCCACTATAGCCCGTAGTTGCAATCCCATCAGTGCAGAATATTACGTGTCCACTGATATAACCAATTTCTATGAGTCGACCCTTCACAGGTTGTTCGTAGACACGGTTGAGTCAAATTACCGTTTTACCCCTGTGTCTACCTCTTGTTCGTTAAGTCCCCACTGCTCCTCTAATGAACAACATATTGTGATGGTCCAACCATACACAACACCCTTCTCGGGCTAGTGAGAAGGTGGGCGCCCGTTGTCCAAGCCCTGGAGACAGCACTCAAGGGAACAACCCTTCTAGTTTCTCTAAAGGCGGGAATGAGCGAATTTCATCTCGCGTAGTTAAGTTTCCAGCTCCCTACTTGGTCCGTCCCCTAAGAGGATAGGCATATTGGGCGAGTAACTGTGACCACCCTCACCCGTACTAGTCAAAGGATGGACTTCGCAGATGGGAGTTCGTAACACGCTCTCGGGATTGTGTCGAGTCACTAATGGTCATCTCACGAATTTATTAGTCCATCACAGCGGTGTTACATCAGTGAGGTCTAATAATTCACGATCCCGATCTTATACAATCTCATTGCACAGGATGCCCCCACTCGCATGTCAACCACATGAACGAGTCAGATCACCTCGTTTGTATCTAATACAAAGCGGGCCGCATCCACAGTGTATCCAGGATTAGGTCTCCAACCCTATCCATATACTGTAGACCGTTCGGGTCATTTACTCAAATGTGATCCTCCCTGTGTGTCCACTACACACCGTTCAAGTTCTAGTTCTCTCATAAATTCAATGACCCTGGAGCTTAGTTTATTGGAAAAGATTGTAAAATTTGTGAGACACAAAGTAATGAAATAAATAACACTTTATTAATTTCAAAGAGTAATTTACAAACACGAGATTAGGACAAAAATCCCAACAGATGACAGCGTTGAGACACCGAAGAACAGCGTCTCAACGCCGTCGACAGAACAACAAGCACCTATTGTTGTTCTTCGTCGTTTCTCGCCCGTTTCCACTCCCATTTCTTCACAGCATCTCATGCCACGAACGACAGGAACTTATAGACTCGATTTATTTTCTAATTTGCCCAAAAGCACGGGTCTTTACAATTGATCTCATCAACAGAAAATAAATCTAAGAAAAAATGCCAAAAACCGAAACATCCATTTTGCAAAACCAAAATTCATCGCATGAATTAAAGTATTTACCCACCTAATTTTAAGAAAATAAAATGCACAACGAGAAGCCAACAACCTGGCTTTGATACCAATTGAAGGGAATCGCATAGAATTAGGCTAAACATACAATTAAAGAAGAAAACACAACAAGAGAATTACGCTACTTACTTGTTGAAGAACACTTCTTCAAGCTTTCCTTCTCCTATTCACGAACGCTTCGTGATCACGATCTCAACGTCCTCGATCTCCTCGAACAGTGATAAACGGAAACTTCCACTTAGTTACTCCATTGTTCTACGTTATGTAGAAGGAGAGAAGTGGGTTTCTTTGGTGAGTAGGGAGGAGAGATTGAGAGAGGATTTTGAGAGAGAATGCAATGCTCTTTGGTGAGAAATTTCAAAAATGAGCAAGAACCTTATCAAACCCTTCTTGCAAAGGGTTTATATAACGGTGATAGGTGGAGTTGAAATCTCCATCTATTTACCATTTTACCACAACTATAGGTTATGCAAATCATATTTGCATAACCACATATAATAAGATATCTCATATCTCATTTTACAAATCATATTTGTATAATTGTGGATTTTTAAATTGAATTACATTCAATTTAATTTCTCTCAATCTAATTTCTCCAAATTAGCCCTAATTCAACAATTAGGCTAACCTATAGTTTATTATGAATCTCATTCACATTAAACTATATAATATGTCATTCATATCTCATATAAATGACATAATTACCCTATATTGAACTTGAACACTTCAAATTCACACCAAAAATGTAAATGAAATGAGTTTTTAAATTAATTAATTACCAAGAGACTTATTTTTAATTTTAGCTAAAGCAACAAAACTTTGATAGAAAGGTGAAAATAAAGATAAGAAAATAAATGTACAATCGGAGACACGAATATGAAAGAATTAAAGGGAGTTGATTTCACAAGTTAAGTCTTTATTTAACACAAGCAAAGAACTAAAATTATGAATTTCTAAAAAAGAAGTGAAAATACTCAAAATAATCTCTCGATCCATAGCGAGCCTCGCACACACGATAAACCCTAAAGTTTCCTTATGAATTTTAAAAGCATGCACAACATTAAGCAACTTCTTTATATGTTTCCCAAAGAACTCTAAGCCATTCTCATGCAAGATTGCTAAGGATTTTGACAACTTTTCTCTAATCTAAGTTTCTTTCTCTCGAGTCCACTTAAACCAACAAGATCAATGAATTTAAGAACGAATTGCCAAAAATAAATAACATAACAAAGTTCAATACATAAATTAAACAAATTCAAAACATTCTAATCAAATTCTAACTACAAGGTTTAGCCACTCAAAATCACCATAAAAACAAGCTAAAGTCACAGGATCGTCTTTAAACGAAGTTATAATCTAAAAGAAAGAGAAATAAACTTATGTGTCGATGCCGGTCCCTCGTCCCTCGAGCTCTCGTAACGATCCCGAGCCTCCACAAATGCTTTGCCTCCCAAGAAATGCTCTTTTTTCTCTTCTTAGAGAGTGTATTTCGAAATTAGGGTATAAAATTTATCAAATTCGGCTCCCCTTGAAAGTTTGTCAAAAGGTTATATTTATAGTGCAATTGGCACAGCGTTGCAATGCTAGGGACAACGTTGCGACGTTGTGCCCTAGGCGGTAAGCATATAAGGAAAGTCTCGGCGGCGTTGCAACTCTAGGGTAAGCGTTGCAACGCTGCTACCTTAAACGCGCACCTCCTTATCGAAGTAGCGTTGCGACGTTGCAGGGCCTAATTGATCACAGTGAAGGTAGCTCTTTTTCTCCTCATGATTTGTTTCTTTACCAACTAAACAAAAGCAACAAAACAAACTTTTTCACATAATGCACTTCATATTGTCATTCGCCTTATCATGCAATTTAACTCTCAAATCAGTTCTTAGACCTATCGAGGTGGCATCAAACTTCTGAATCTAATAACTTTTCTCTAAGCATTTCAAAACTACAGGAACATAGGCTATGTGCATAAGAGTGTAGGAAAAACTGAAGAAAATTTTTAAATTAACTCAATTTCATATCATGCTCTCAAGTTTCAACAGAATAAAAAAAATAAATTAGCTCTCATCCTAGGTCATCCTAATCATACTTATGCAAAAAATCAATAAGCAATTTCGGACATACTCAGGACAGTCACAAAAGATAAACAACATCCCACCCCCAAATTTAAACTAAATATTGTCCTTAATGTTTGCAAAATAAGCTCAAAAAGTAATAAGGGAAAGAGTGAACAATACTGTTCTGAGTAATGGGGATCTTCATTTTTTCTAAATTCCTTGGACATCCAAGTCAAGTGAGTTGAAGTTCCATAGGGAGCATGGGTTTTTGCGAGGAGTAGCATCAACAACAACCTATCAAAACAAAACAAACTAAGAACTGAATAAACGAACAAACTAAAAATAAAAAACAAAAATAAAAGAAATGTAAAGATGTTGGGATATGTGCCCTAAAACTTATGTAATTTTGGTCAAATAAATAAAGAGTTATTTGTTTTGATAAAATTATATTCCCACTTTATAAAATCCAATAAACTAAGCTCCAAGGTTATAATATATCTTGAAAATCAGTGTAGTAGACACTATTCGGACTGTGTTCAAGAGTATAGTCTAAATGATCTATGGTATGAGAATAAGGTTGGAAACCTTATTCTAGTAACACCATGTATGCGGTCCACTTTGTAGTTAGTACAAATGAGGTAATCCAACTCATTCATGTGGATGACATGCGAGTGGGGGATCCAGTATGAAGAGTTCATACAATACCGCACTGCAAATTATTAGTCTGACTAGTATAATGTCGTTAACAAGATAAGGCTTATAATTTATAGATGGTCATTAGTGACTCGACCTGAATCCTGAGCAAGTTAAGAACTCCTGCTTATAGGGGTTTGTCCTTAGACTAGTATGGGTGAGAGTGGCCTGTAGCCGACTCAATAAGCCTACCTTCTCAAGGACAAAACCTCGTAGGTTGCTGGGAACTTAACTATGCAAAATGGAATTCACTCATTCCTACACTAAGGAATTAGATAGGTTGTTCCCTTAAGAACTGAGTCCAGGTCTTGAACAACGGGGCCCCGCCCTCTCTACTAGCTTAAGAGTGTATAATTTTATGGTAGGACCATAGACTTTTTGTTCATTAGAGGATCAGTGGTGCTCAAGGAACAAATAGGTAATCACAGGGATAAAACGATAATTTGACCCAACTGTGATTACAAACAACCTGTGAAGGGTCGACACATGGGTAATGCTTATATCAATGGACACAATATAATCTACAGTGAGGAGAGTGCAACTGCTAGTCTATAGTGGAGTAACTTGTAGTTAATGAATATTGATTAATTGGATCAAAGAGTTTGATCAATTAATCTCACACCATTGGAGCTCATGAACTGTAGGTCCATTAGGTCCCTCCGTTGGCTGAACATGGTAATATTGAGGGTATAAAGTTAGGAATGAGGTTGAAGTGTTTAATTTCATATAAGAGGTGTTATATCAATTATATGTGATATAATTGATATAATATATAGTTTTAATGTGAATTAGATTCACACATTAACTATATACTAATGAGAGAATGAAAGAGGGATAGGATGGTAATTTTCATCCTATTTCCCTATAAATAGTTGCATAAGATGCAACTTTGAGACTAAGCTCTTGGTGCAACCCTAATGTTCTCTCACTCATTGTGTTGGAAAGAGTTCCAAACACATTTCTTTAACCTATACCTCTCATCCTAAAGGAACCCACAATCCTCCCCCACCTAGAGAACAATGGAGAAGACCTAGTGGAGAATCTTCATACGTTCGGGTTCATGTTGCTGAGATCGTGATCGTGGGAGAAGGAGCTCATGAAGAACGTATTCTTCAAAGGTATATTTCTTGTTGTCCTATCTTTAAAAGCATGCTTAATCTTAGATTCGTGTAACAAAATCATGAACATGCGATTCAAAATCGCTTCCACTACGGGATTTGATCCCTTCAATTGGTATCAGAGACCAATTGTGTTCTTGATTTTTTTCTGGATTTATCAAGAACAAAGGTGAGATTTACTGATTTCATGAGATGTATGACCGGTTTGCAAAATTAGATGTTTTCAATTTTGGCACATAGATTTACAATTTTTTGAGCAATTTTAATTGCATGAGATGTAGGACCGGTTTACAATTTTTTGAGCAATTTTAATTGTATATCGAGTCTGTAAGTCCATGTCGATCAAGGCAAAGTGGTTGCTGAGAAGAACGAATAAAAAATGAGCAAAAACAGCAAGAGGTGTTTGTTGTACTGTGTGCAACGTTGTGTTGTTCATCAGCGTTGCAACGCCGATGAGGTGGATTTTAGGCTGTAGATAGACGCAACGTTGCAATGCGCCTCCCTGTGTCACAACACTTTGAGGATGAGGCATTGGCGTTACAACGCTTGCACAGGCGTCACAACGCTAAAGCCGAAGACGTTTCACAGTGCGCTTCAACGGGCAGAAACGGACAAGTATCTGCGTTGCAACGCCGTAAGGCGTTTCAAGAAGAAGGCAACGGGCGAAAATTCTTTTTTTATATATAGTTAATATAAAAACGTTTTATATTAATGTTATTAATTTTAATGAATATAATTAGATTATAAATTATAGTAGCATCAGCGGGTTTATTAAGGGGTTAATAAACTACAAATCTTAGGTTTAATATAAAGAGTTATATTAGCAAACTTAGGATAAAATCAATATACGAGTTATATTGATTATCAATATAAGAGTTATATTGATAAGTTTAAATAAAACCATTAGCTGGGTTTAGCCTATGTCAATTTCCTATAGGGTTAAAGTATCCAGTAGGAGGAAAAGTGTATATGATACATATAATTCCACCTACGTTTCTCTGAGAAGTTCACTCCGTGAGACTCATACTTGGCCTCGTGGCGCAAATGGGAGCATCCCCCATCGGATGGTGTTTGTATGAGTCAATATCAAGGTGAATGGAGAGGGTACTTACAGTGAGTGGGAGCAGGTTTAGTGAAAACAAAACCTATGATATCTTCTGTCGGTTCACACCGTAAGATCACTATGATTAGCCTGCTAGTTTGGTCTAGACCAGACAATCCCTTCGGAGGGTTTGATCATAGGGGATCGAACACAATGGACACCTGAAAGGGATAAAGATTTCCTTAGTTTATTTTTCAACCTAGTCCTCCATTCGGCGGATTTTGTTGGATGAAGACTCTGGGGTCTAAAGACAGATGGTTACACTCAAAAGGTACATAAGAAGTGTATGTATCCTGACCAAATAATGGTAACTAAAGCCTATAGGAATAAGAGTTATTCTTGCATTAGGTTTTGGTCAAGAATGTCTTGATCTAGAGGAGTGTTTTTTATTACCCTTCGGTGTCATACATTCCAAACCTTTGGAGAATCATTGCAAATTATTAATGACTTAAGAATCATTAGATAATTAGCTAAAATATGATTGGATTAAATAGTATAGCGAGAAACTTATACAAGTTTTTTTTGTAAATTTCAGCAAAATGTCTAGCTCTATTATTTCCTTACTGGGTGCAGAAAAATTAACAGGAGAGAACATGATGACATGGAAAAACAAACTTAACACTATTTTTTTGTAGTGGATGATCTTACGTTTGTGCTAACTGAGGAGTGTCCTCAGGTGCCAGGCTCGAATGCTACACGAAATGTTCGTGATGCATATGATCGATGGATCAAGACCAATAATAAGGCCAAGGTCTATATGCTGACAAGTATTTCTGACATATTAGCCAAGAAGCACGAGGGCATGATGTCCGCTAAGGAAATCATGGATTCAGTGCAGGGTATGTTTGGACAACAGTCTATAAAGGCCCGACACAATGCCCTCAAGTATATATTCAACCCCGGGATCATGTCCGGGATATGATGGTACACTTTAAAATCGCAGAGTCGAATGGTGCTTCGATCGATGAATCGAGCCAAGTCAGCTTCATTCTGGAAACCCTTCTAGATAGTTTCTTATAGTCTAGAAGTAATGTTGTTATGAACAAGCTTACTTTTAATCTTACCTCCCTTCTGGATGAACTCCAGACCTTTCAATCTTTGATGAAAATTCAGGGATCGAAAGGTGACGCAAATGTTTCCAGTAGGAGTTATCACAGAGGTTCGACCTCTGGATCAAAATCAGTGGCTTCATCTTTTTCTAACCTGAAAGGGAAGAAGAAGAACATGAAGAAGGTTGGTAAAGGGAAACGGGTTGATAAAGCTGCAACCCAAAAGAGTAAGAAGGTCAAGGAAGTTGCTGACAAAGGAAAATGTTTCCATTGCAACGAGGATGGACACTTGAAACGAAATTGTCCAAAGTACTTGACCGAGAAGAAAAAAGAAGGTAAATATGATTTACTTTGTATAGAAGCGTGTTTAGTGGATAATGATAAAACTACTTGGATACTTGACTCAGGCGCCACTAATCATGTTTGCTCTTCTTTTTAGTGAATTGATTCCTTGCAGCAACAACAGAAATGAGAGATAACGCTCCGTGTTGGAAATGGAGATGTCGTCTCAGCTGTAGCAATTGGCACAATGAAGCTTATTTTGGCAAGAAATATATGTTGTCAGACAATGTATTAGTGATATCAGGGTTTACTAGAAACCTTATTTCAATTTCTTGCCTTATAGAACAATGTATTTTTGTTTCATTTTCTTTAAATAAAGTGTTTATTTTAAAGAAAGGTGTGGAAATATGTTCAACTTCATTAAACAATGGCATGTATGTTTTAAGACCAAATTCAGTCAAAACTATTTTGAACACTGAAGTATTTAAAACAACAAACACACAAACTAAGAAACTTAAAATTTCTCCTAAAAAAATGCTCATCTTTGGCATCTTAGATTAGGTCACATTAACCTCAATACGATTGAGAGATTAGTAAAGAATGGACTTCTAAATGAGTTAGAAGAAAATACTTTACCTATATGTGAATCCTGCCTAGAAGGCAAAATGACTAAAAGACCTTTTATTGGAAAGGTTATAGAGCAAAAGAACCTCTTGCGCTTATACATTCAGACCTTTGTGGTCCGATGAATGTTAAAGCCAGAGGAGGTCATGAATATTTCATCTCTTTCATTGAGGATTATTGAAGATTTGGGCATATTTACCTATTGCATCATAAGTTTGAAACACTTGAAAAGTTCGAGGAATTCAAGACTGAAGTTGAAAATCAATTAGGTAAAACAATTAAAACACTTCAATCAGATCGAGGTGGGGAGTACATGGATTTGAAATTCCATAACTATATGATAGAACATGGAATCGCAATCCAACTCTCAGCACCCGGTATGCCTCAGCAGAATGGTGTATCGGAAAGGAGAAATAGAACCTTGTTGGACATGGTTCGATCGATGATGAGTTATGCTCATCTCCCTAATTCCTTTTGGGGTTACACAGTAGAGACTACGACATACATTTTGAACAATGTGCCATCAAAGAGTGTTTCTGAAACACCTTTTGAACTCTGGAAAGGACGTAAAAGTACTTTATGTCATTTCAGAATTTGGGGTTGTCCAACACATGTGCTTGTGACAAATCCAAAGAAGTTGGATTCACGTTCAAAATTGTGCCTATTTGTAGGCTACCCAAAAGAGACAATAGGTGGATTATTCTATGATCCTAAGGAATACAAGGTACTTTTGTCGACAAATGCCACTTTTTTAGAGGAGGACCACATTAGTGACCACAAACCAAGAAGTAAAGTTGTGTTTAGTGAGTTAGACGGAACAACAGCTAATAATGCTAGTACGTCAACAAGAGTTGTTGATACTAGCTTGTCTAGTCATGAGTGCCCATCTCAAGAGTTTAGAATGTCTCGACGTAGTGGGAGGATTATAACACAACCCGACCATTACATGGGTTTATCTGAAACACAAGTTGTCATACCAGATGACGACTATGAGGATCCATTGACTTATAATCAACCGATGGTTGACGAAGTCAAAGACAAATAGGTCATAGCCATGGACCAAGAAATAGAGTTTATGCACTTCAATTCTGTTTGGGATCTTGTAGATAAACCTGATGGGGTAAAACCCATAGGTTGTAAGTGGATCAATAAGAGAAAGCGTGGTGTAGATGGAAAGGTTCAAACCTTTAAAGATAGACTAGTAGCAAAGGGTTGTATCCAGGTTGAAGGGGTTGACTATGAGGAAACCTTTTTGCCTGTTGCTATGGTAAAGTCTATACGTATCCTACTTGCCATTGCCGCATATTATGACTATGAGGTATGACAAATGGATGTGAAGGCAGCATTCTTGAATGGCAATCTTGACGAGAACATATACATGGACCAACCCAAACGGTTTATTGAACCAGGACAAGAGAAAAAGGTTTGCAGGCTTAAAAGATCAATCTATGGATTTAAACAAGCCTCTAGGTCCTGGAATATAAGGTTTGATGAGGCAATCAAATCTTTTGGCTTTGATCAGAATAATGACGAACCTTGTGTCTACAAGAAAATCGTCAATAGTTCTGTCGCATTCCTAGTTCTATATGTGGATATATCCTACTTATTGAGAATGATGTAGGTTATCTTACTGACATTAAGAATTGGCTGGCTACGCAATTCCAAATGAAAGATTTGGGTGAAGCGCAGTTTGTTCTTGGGATCATGATTGTCCGAAATCTTAAGAACAAAACAATAGCCTTGTCTCAGACATCTTACAATGACAAAGTGTTGTTGAGGTTTAAGATGCAAGACTCCAAAAAGGGTTTATTGCCTTTTTAGATATGGAGTTCATTTGTCTAAGGAACAGTGTCCTAAGACATCTCAAGGAGTTGAGGACATGAGACGGACTCCTTATGCATCAGCTGTTGGAAGCCTGATGTATGCCATGTTGTGTACTAGGCCTGCCATTTATTTTGCAGTTGGAATCGTCTGTATATATTAATCCAATCCAGGACCTGAATACTGGACAACGGTTAAAACGATCCTTAAGTATCTTCGAAGAATAAGGAACTACATGCTTGTATATGGGGCTAAGGATTTGATCCTTTTAGGATATACGAATTCTGACTTTCAAACTGAAAAAGATTCTCGAAAATCTACATCAGGGTCAGTATTTACTCTTAACGGAGGAGTTGTATTATGGCAAACGTCAAGCAGGGATGCATCGCTGATTCCACCATGGAGGTCGAATATGTAGCAGCTTGTGAAGCAGCTAAAGAGGTCATTTGGTTAAGAAAATTCATGTTAGATTTGGAAGTTGTTCCAAATATGAGTTTGCCTATCACGATGTATTATGATAATAGTGGTGTCGTGGAAAATTCAAGGGAAACCCGAAGTCACAAGAGGGGTAAGCATAATGAGCGGAAACATCATCTCATCTGGGATATTGTGCATCGAGAAGACGTGATCGTCACGAAGATAGCCTCAGAGCACAACATTTCAGATCCTTTTACAAATGCTCTCACAGCTAAAGTATTTGAGAGTCACCTAGAAGGTCTAGGTTTACAAGTCTTCCCCAACTAGGGCAAGTGGGAGTATATTGTACATAGGGTTTGAATGCCCTAGTTTATTGTATTTTACATTATTGTAATGTTTAAATTATGTACTCCACAAGCCTTAGGTCAAGTGGGAGATTGTTGGGATATGTGCCCTAAAACTTATGTAATTTTGGCCAAATAAATAAAGAGTTATTTGTTTTGATAAAACTATATCCTCGCTTTATAAAATCCAATAAACTAAGATCCAAGGTTATAATATATCTTGAACATCAGTGTAGTAGACACTATTTGGATTGTGTTCAAGAGTATAACCTAAATGGTCTATGGTATAAGAATAGGGATGAAAACCTTATTCTGGTAACACCATGGATGCGACCCACTTTGTAGTTAGTACAAATGAGGTAATCCAACTCATTCATGTTGATAACATGCTAGTGAGGGCATCCTGTATAAAGAGTTCATACAAGATCGGACTGCAAATTATTAGTCTGACAAGTATAACGTCGTTAACATGATAAGACTGATAATTTATAGATGGTTATTAGTGACTCAACCCGAATCCTGAGCAAGTTAAGAACTAATTCTTATAGGGGTTTGTCCTTAGACTAGTATGGGTGAGAGTGGCTTGTAGCCGACTGAAGAAGCCTACCTTCTCATGGACAGAACCTCGTAGGTAGCTGGGGACTTAACTATGCAAGATGGAATTCACTAATTCCTACACTAAGGAATTAGATAGGTTGTTCCCTTAAGAACTGAGTCAAGGTCTTGAACAACGGGGCCCCTCCCTCTAAACGAGCTTAAGAGGGTATGAGTTTATGGTAGGACCATAGACTTGTTGTTCATTAGAGGATCAGTGGTGCTTAAGGAACAAAGAGGTAATCACAGGGGTAAAATGGTAATTTGACCCAACTGTGCTTACGAACAACCTGTGAAGGGTCGACTCATGGGTAATGATTATATCAATGGACACAATATAATCTACAATGGGGAGAATGCAGCTACAAGTCTATAGTGGAGTAACTTGTAGTTAATGAATATTGATTAACTGGATCAAAGAGTTTGATCAGTTAATCTCACATCATTGGAGCTCATGAACTGTAGGTCCATTAGGTCCCTCCGTTAGCTCAACATTGTAATATTGAGGGTATAGAGTTAGGAATGAGGTTGAAGTGTTCAATTTCATATATGAAGTGTTATATCAATTATATGTGATATAATTGATATAATATATAGTTTTAATGTGAATTAAATTCACGCATTAACTATATACTAATGAGAGAATGGAGGAGGGATAGGATGGTAATTTCCATCCTGTTTCCCTATAAATAGTTGCATAAGATGCAACTTTGAGACTAAGCTCTTGGTGCAACCATAAAGTTCTCGCACTCATTGTGTTGGAAAGAGTTCCAAACACATTCTTTAACCTACACATCTCATCCTAAAGGAACCCACAATCCTGCCTCACCTAGAGAACAACGGAGAAGACCTAGTGGAGGATCTTCATACGTACAGGTTCATGTTGCTCAGATCGTGATTGTGGGAGAAGGAGCTCGTGAAGAAAGTATTCTTCAAAGGTATATTTATGTTTGTCCTATCTTTAAAAGCATGCGCTTAATCTTAGTTCTAGTTCGTATATTAGATTCGTGTAACAAAATCATGAAGACGCGATTCACAATCGCTTCCGCTGCGGGATTCGATCCCTTCAAAAGCTTGGGTTGCCTCCCATGAAGCGCTTTGTTTAATGTCTTTAGCTAGACTGCAACTCATGATTGGCATCAAGGCACATAAAATGTCTCGTATTTCTTCAGGTGCTTCTTTCTTGAGGCAATATAGCCTTCTAAGTCTAAAAGACTATCTTGTTTTTCTTGGACACCTGAAAGATAAATAGTTTTGTTATTTTTGTTTATCGAAATAAAAGAACAAAATTCAAAATAAGACTCGTGAGTATAGCAAAAATTGTTATCAAGATTAAAAGAAACTTTTGAAGATAAAGGGAGGGGAGACTTTTCAGTCTCGAACTCTATCACCTGGATTTCTTCTATGAAAGTGATTGTATTACCATTATCTACCTCACAGACCTGTCTTTGGTGTGTTTCAGTCTCCTCCAACTCACCCTCACTGTCATATGCATAAGTCCTCCTAGGTTGCTCCTCTTTAGTGGTAAGAATAAGAATCTGTTCCTGTTGGGCCTTAATGGATTCTACCAGTTGATTAAGGTGATGAGTCCTTCCATGAATTGTTGCCCCAAGTTCTACCACTTTAGCTTCTAACCTATCCAACCTTTCTAGTTCAGCATGAAACAAATTTTTAATCATCAACTGTAAAGTATATTCCATTAATAAAGAGAAGAGTTTTCTACAGGTTGGTCGGACTGGAAGAAATTCTTGTTCCAAACGGCTATATGATCACCATCAAAAGAATTTTTATAATCATAGATTAAGAATGGTAAGGAATAGACATTTGATATCCAGAAAAATCATGATTCACATACCTAGGGTCCTGAGAAGGATAGTACGTTGGCGAAGAATTAAAATCATTAAAAGTCATACTTTAAATCACAACAATTCAAATCTAGACTTTTACACAAAAATCAACACAACCAAAACAGGAGACAAAGACTCGACAAATACACAAAACTAAATTAAGACAAAAAAAAAAACCAACAAACACATAGAGAAATCAAATAAGGAAAGAAAACAAAAAAGGAAAAAAATCTTTAGTCTAAAATCTCGAATTTTCTCCTAATATTAATCAATCTAAATAATCGTCATTCTCCGACAACGACACCAAAAAACTTGTTGCATAAAATGATATTGCAATACTGCAAGTGTACGAGTCAAGTTTTAATATAGTGATTTGAGTACAGAGTATCGTCCTCAGGAATGGGTTTCTAGATTAATTAATTACCAAGATACTTATTCTTAATTTTAGCTAAAGCAACAAAACTTTGATAGAAAGGTGAAAATAAAGATAAGAAAATAAAAGTACAATTGGAGACATGAATATGAAAGAATTAAAGGAAGTTGATTTCACAAGTTAAGTCTTTATTTAACACATGCAAAGAACTAAAATTATGAATTTATAAACAAGAAATGAAAATACTAAAAAAGAATCTTTCGATCCATAATGAGCCACACACACACAATAAATCCTAAAGTTTCCTAATGAATTTTAAAAGCATGCACGACATTAAGAAAATTTTTTATATGTTTCCCAAATAACTCTAAGTCATTCTCATGCCAGATTTTTACGAATTTTGACAACATTACTCTAATTTAAGTTTCTTTCTCTCGAGTCCACTTAAACAAACAAGATCGATGAATTTCAGAACGAATTGCCAAAAATAAATAACATAACAAAGTTCAATACATAAATTAAACAAATTCAAATCATGTTAATCAAATCCTAACTACAACGTTTAGCCACTAAAAATCACCATAAAAGCAAGCTAAAGTCTCTTGAACTGAATGTAGTGTACATATAAAGGATCTCGGTTCGAGATACAGCCTAAAGGGTCTATAGTAAGGGGATAAGGTTTGGGTACCTTACCCTGGTAACACTATGGATGTCGCCCACTTTGTATATGATACAAACACTATGATCCTAACGTGTTCGTGTATATGACATGTGAGTGGGGATATCCTATGTAATGAGATTACATAAGATCGAACCGCGAAATAGTAACTGCTAAATGTAACTCTGTTGACTAGTTAGGTTTCTATTTCACTCGGATGACCTAGACAACCCTTTGATCTCAAATCACGAAAGAGTTACGAACTCTGCTTATAGGGATTGTCCTTTGATTAGTATGGGTGAGAGTGGTCAGATTCGTCGACTCAATATGCCTACCTTCTTGGAGACAAGACCGAGTGAGCGGCTGGGGACTTAACTTAGCAAGATGGAATTCACTCATTCCCGCCTGTTAGGGTAAGTAGAGGAATGTTCCCTTAAGTGGTGTCTTCGGGACTTGAACAAAGGGTCTGACCCACTCATTGGCCCGAGAGGGACTTCTGTTTGTTGGTAAGACCAAAAATAAAGTGTTCATTAGTGTAGCACTGGTACTTAAGGTACAAGATGTAACCCAGGGGTAAAACAGTAATTTGACCCAGTTGGTGTTACGAACATTTGTGAAAGATTGACTTGTTGTTATTGGTCAATATCCATGAACACCGAAATATATCTGCAGTGAGAAGAGTGCAGCTGCGGGACTTTAGTGGAGTGTTCCCGCAGTTAATGAATGGTGATTAAGAGGTTAATGAGATTAACTTAATAATTTCGTATCGTTGGAGCTTCTGATTTGTAGGTCCATTAGGTCCACCTTGTAGCTCGTAAAGGGTTCTTAGATCGTTTGAATTTGAAATGTTCAAATTCATTAGGGAATAAATTTAATGTATATAGATACGTTATAATATAAAGTTTTGGAACTTTATATTATA
Source organism: Trichosanthes cucumerina (assembly GCA_036507285.1). Lineage (NCBI taxonomy): Eukaryota > Viridiplantae > Streptophyta > Magnoliopsida > Cucurbitales > Cucurbitaceae > Trichosanthes > Trichosanthes cucumerina. The sequence goes on along the minus strand of CM071842.1, from coordinate 31,297,223 downwards.
AATTAATGTGAATATGATTCATATTAAATTATATGAGAGAATTAAATATTTGAAAGAGTTCAAATATTAATTTAAATGTGAATGTGATTCATATTTAAAGCCAGAGGTTAAAATTTAATGTGCATAAGATGTATATTAAAACTATAGGTTAAAAGGGAATATGATTAAATGTGATTTAACCATATATATATAACCTAAATGAAATATAAGATATTTGAATCAATTAATTAAGAATTAGTTAATTGTTTTAATTAAATTTGATTTAATTAAATAGGTTATATATAAATAAATAATTAATTATATGATTATTAATTAATTATTAAATCAAAATAGGGGAACGTGTAGATGACACGTTCCCCACTTCCCTGTTTTTTCTCTACTCGTTATCGTTAAGTGTAGGGAGTTGGGAGATGAAGAATATCGATCATTTTTTTGTTTTTTTTGGAAGAATTGCTGCATAAATTGATTTGCTCTCTCAACTCTCTCTCTCAAATAATTCCCTCTCCTAATTCCAATATGTTGGTACCTTCCCACAAAGGTAGATCTATGTTTCTCAGAGGATAGGAGGTTTGCCATTTTTGTTGTGTCCTGTTGGAGAAGAGAAAACAGAGAAGAACTTTGGTTGTTGTGTTGTTGTACTCTTGGAGCAAGGAGTTCCTGCGAAACTACAAAGGTAATTAGTATCTTTCCTTTTAGTTTAATAATTATACAGCATGTGTTTGCATGTTTAATTTTCATGCTCTAATTAAATTAGATTTATTGTTTATTCTCTATATTTTTACAAATGTATTGGTATTTGGAATAAACCAAAACAATCAAGCATTTGATCCATAAAACCATGTTTTCGCTGCTCACCAGGATTAGATCTCCATCCATTGGTATAAGAGACACGTTTGTTTTATTTTGGTTGAAACAAATTTGCGTTGAACAGGTGGGAATTGCATATGGTTTGCTGTAAACCTAGTTTAGAAAATTTTTGGCCTTAGTTTTAATTGTGATTTGATCAAATTAAATGTAAAGGCCCCTGTGTTTTGGGCAATTAAGTACATAATGGAGTCTGTATTAATATTATGAGTCGTTCGTGACAAGTTTGAAGCTTTTCGGATGAGTATCGGGTGAGAATTTGCCATTGGAAGCTGATGTGTTAGAAGGAACACCCCTACCGGGAAACCGACCTGGGAGTGAATTCGGTCCGTAGATTCTTAGATTATATTTTTTGTGAGTGTCGTTAATTAAAAGTTGATTAATTTACTCACATAGACTTAAGTAATAATGTGATTATAAACTTAGGTTAAATACCATATAAGAGTTATATTGGTAGACTTTGGTAAATTTTAGCCGGTTTATCTAGGTCAATCCCAAAAATTATAAAGTGTTGAGTCGGAGGAAATATAGTGTATGAGATACATTTAATTTCCGACCACAAATCTCCATTAAGTCTGCACCGTGAGATACATACTCGACCTCGTGGCGCAAATGGGAGCGTCCTCCTTCGGATGGTATTTGTATGGGTCAATATCAATGTGGATGGAGAGAGTACTTATAGTGAGTGGGAGCGGTCTCTTCTTTCGATTCACACCGTGAGACCCTTATGATTCGCCTGCTAGTTTGGCCTGGACCAGACAATCCCTTCGGAGGGCCTTGATCATGGGAGTCAGAACATCGTGAATTCCCGAAAGGGATACAGTTTTCTTGGTGGTTTTCCTTCGTGGTTCACCCTTCGGTGGCTATTGTTTGGACAGATACTTGGAAACTTAAAGATTGAGGGTGACACTCACATTATTCGTTAAGTGTTAATGAATTCGACCAAATAATGGTAATTGGACGCCGAATGGAATAAGAATTATTCTGGGATTAGGGTCTGGTCGAGAAAGTCTCGTCCTAGAGGAGGAGTGTTTCTGTTCACCCTTCGGTTGCGGTCATTCTAAACCTTTAGGATATCATTGCAATTTTTAAATGATCTAGGGATCATAGGATTAAATTTTGTTAAAACTTGATTGGTTTTCAAAGAGTTTATGCGAGACTGACACAAAATTTATTTTATTTTTTCAGCTAAAAATATGTCTAGCTCAATAATCGCTTTACTAGCTTCCGACAAACTAGTGGGAGATAACTTCTAAACATGGAAGAATAATATCAACACGATTTTAGTAACTGACGACCTGAAGTTCGTGCTTACTGAGGAGTGTCCTCAGTTGCCGAGCTCGACTGCATTAAGAAGTATTCGTGATGCTTACGATCGATGGATTAGGGCCAATGAAAAGGCCAAGGTCTATATCATTGCCAGCTTGTCTGAAGTTTTGGCAAAAAAGCATGAGTTGATTGTCACCGCTAAGGAGATCATGGATTCGTTGCAAGACATGTTTGGACAACAGTCCTTTCAGGTCAGGCACGATTCGCTTAAACACGTCTTCAACGCACGGATGAAAGAAGGGTCGTCTCTCCGTAAACATGTTCTAGACATGATGACCCACTTTAATCCGGCGGAGATGAACGAGGCTTCGATCGACGAGTCGAGCCAGGTAAGCTTTATTTTGGAGACTCTTCCGAAGAGTTTCCTTCAGTTTCGTAGCAATCCTGTTATGAACAAAATTAGCTACACTCTGACCACACTTCTGAACGAGCTATAGAACTTCCAGTCCTTGATGAAGATCAGGGCACCGGAAGCTAAGGGCAAATGTTGCCTAAAGGTCTTATCACAGGGGTTCGACCTCTGGGACCAAAGCTAACCGAGATGCCACCAAAAAGGACAAGAAAGTCAAGGAAGTTGTAGAGAAAGGAAAGTGTTTCCACTACAATGGGGACGACCACTGGAAGAGAAACTGTCCCAAGTTCCATGCTGAGAGGACGAATCAAGGTAAATGCGATTTACTGGTAACCGAAACATGTTTAGTGGAGAGTAGTGACTCTGCCGAGATTTTAGATTTTGGCGCCACTAACCACGTTTGTTCTTCTTTTCAGGGAATTGATTCCTGGCAGCCGCTGCGAGAGGGTGAGGTGACTCCACGGGTTAGATCCGGAGAGATTGTCTCTGCTGCAGCGATTGACAAAGTAAAGCTATATTTCAGCAGGAATTACTTATTGTTAGACAATTTGTATATAGTTCTAGGGTTTACTAGAAACCTCGTTTCTATTTCCTGTCTTCTTGAACATTCAATTTCCGTAAATTTTTCTAGTAATAAAGCGTTTATTTCTAGAAATGGAAATTTCTTGTGTTCTGCTTCACTTAAGTCTAATTTGTATGTTTTAAAGCCCAATTCAGTCAAAAGCGTTTTGAACACTAAGTTATTTAAAACTGCAGAAATGCGAACTAAGAGAGTTAAAGTTTCTTCGAAAGAAAATGCCCATCTTTGGCACCTAAGGTTAGGCCACATTAATCTCAATCAGATTGAGAGACTAGTGAAGAGTGGACTTCTAAGTTAGTTGGAAGAAAACTCGTTACTGGTATGTGAGCCATGCCTCGAAGGCAAAATGACCAAATGCCATTTTAGTAGAAAGGGATATAGAGCCAATGAGCCCCTTGAGCTTATACATTCTGACCTCTGTGGTCCGATGAGTGTTAAATCACGAGGTGGTTACGCATACTTCGTTTCTTTCATTGATGATTATTCGAGGTATGGGTAGATTTACCTAATGCATAGGAAGTCTGAAACTTTTGAAAGGCTCAAGGAGTACAAGACTGAGGTTGAGAACCTGTTAGGTAAAACCATAAAAACACTTCGATCGGATCGAGGTGGAGAGTATATGGACAATGAATTTCAGGATTATATGATAGAACACGGAATTACGTCCCAACTCTCAGCACTTGGTATGCCACAACAGAATGGTGTATTGGAGAGGAGAAACAGAACCCTGTTGGACATGGTTTGATCGATGATGAGCTATGCTCGTCTCCCTGATTCTTTTTGGGGTTACGCAGTGGAGACTGCGATTTACATTTTGAACAACGTTCCGTCGAAGAGTGTTTTTGAAACACCTTTTGAACTCTGGACTCACTGTAAAGGTAGTTTACACCATTTCAGAATTTGGGGATGCCCGACCCACGTGTTGGTGTCAAACCCGAAGAAATTGGAACCCCATTCAAAATTGTGCCTATTCGTGGGTTACTCTAAAGTGACCAGAGGTTGTCTATTTTACGATCCTAAGGAAAATAGGGTGCTTGTGTCGACAAAAGCCACTTTCCTTAAGGAAGACCACATCAGGGATCATTTACCTGGAAGCAAAATCGTGTTAAACGAAATGGACAGTACATCAGCACGAGTTACTGATGGGGCTAGTGCGTCAACAAGTGTTGTTGATCCTGGCACGTCAAGTCAAGTCCGTTCCCAAGAGTTGGGAATGCCTTGACGTAGTGGGAGGATTATGAGACAACCTGAACGTTACATGGGTTTAGCTGAAACCCAAGTCGTCAATCTCGATGATGACTGTGAGGATCCATTGACCTACGATCAGGCAATGACTGATGTTGACAAGGACGAATGGATTAAAGCTATAGACTAGGAAATGGAGTCGATGTACTTCAATTCTGTCTGGGAGCTTGTGGATCAACCAGATGGGGTAAAACCTATTGGTTGCAAATGGATCTACAAGCGTAAACGTGGTGTAGATGGGAAGGTGCAAACCTTCAAAGTACGACTAGTGGCAAAGGGTTTTACCCAGATTGAAGGGGTTGACTATAAGGAAACCTTTTCACCTGTTGCTATGGTAAAGTCGATCAGGAGCCTTCTGGCCATTGTCGCATATTATGACTACGAGGTATGGCAGATGGATGTCAAGACCGCCTTTCTGAATGGCAACTTTGACGAAACCATCTACATGGACCAACCCAAAGGGTTCATTGCCCAAGGCCAAGAGAAAAAGGTTTGCCGGCTTCATAGGTCTATTTATGGACTGAAACAAGCCTCGAGGTCTTGGAATATAAGGTTTGATGAGGCAATCAAATCTTATGGCTTTGATCAGAATGTTCACGAGCCTTGTGTCTACAAGAAAATCGTTGACAAAACTGTCGTATTTCTAATATTATACGTGGATGATATTCTTCTTATTGGGAATGAGGTAGAATTTCTTATTGACATAAAGAAATTGCTAGTTTCGCAATTCCAAATGAAAGATTTGGGAGAAGCTCAGTATGTTCTAGGTATCCAGATAGTCCGAAACTGGAAGAACAGAACGTTGCCCATGTCGCAAACGTCATATATTGATAAGATGTTGTCGAGATATAAGATGCAGAACTCCAAGAAGGTCTTGCTGCCTTTCAGGCACGGGGTTCACCTGTCTAAGGATCAGTGTCCTAAGACTCCTCAAGAGGTTGAGGATATGAGACGGATCCCCTATGCTTCAGCTGTAGGGAGTGTGATGTATGCCATGTTGTGTACTAGGCCCGACATCTGTTATGAAGTAGGGATAGTCAGTAGGTATCAATTCAATCCAGGATTCGATCACTGGAAACCCGTAAAGGTAATCCTCAAGTATCTTAGGAGAACGAGGAACTACAACTTAGTGTATGGCGGTGGCGATTTGATCTTCCGAGATACACAAATTCTGACTTTCAGACCGATAAGTATTCTAGAAAATCCACTTCGGGGTCAGCCTTCATTCTGAATGGAGGAGTTGTAGTATGGAGAAGCATCAAGCAGGGATACATCACCGATTCCACTATGGAAGCAGAGTACGTTACGGCTTGCGAAGCTGCAAAGGAAGCTGTTTGGCTTAAGAAGTTCATGACAGATTTGGAAGTTGTTCTAAATATGAACTTATCGATTACACTATCTTGTGACAACAGTGGTGCAGTAGCCAACTCCAGGGAGCCTCGGAGCATAAGAGAGGCAAACACATTGAGCGAAAGTATTACCTGATACGGGAGATTGTGCACCGCGGCGACGTGACAGTCACACAGATAGCGTCGGAGCACAACGTAGCTAATCCATTTACAAAGCCCCTCGCGGCTAAGGTGTTTGAGGATCACCTAGAGAGTCTAGGTCTTCGAGTACTTCCTGACTAGGGCAAGGGGGAGATATGTAAACGGGTATTCAATGCCCTAGTGTATTGTATTATTACTTCATTGTAATTTATGTACATTTCAGAAATGTATTTCCTCCACTAGCTTAGTCCAAGTGGGAGTTTGTTTGGATGTTTTGTCCTAATCTCGTGTTTGTATATTACTATTTAAAATTAATAAAGAGTTATTCATTCATTATTTTGTGTCTCGTATTTTATACAAACTTTGACCAATAAACTAAGCTCCAGGGTCATTGAATATTTGAGAGAACTAGAACTTGAACGGTGTGTAGTGGACACATAGGGAGGATCACGTTTGAGTTAATGACCCGAACGGTCTACAGTATATGGATGGGGTTGGAGACCTAATCCTGGATACACTGTGGATGCGACCCTCTTTGTATTAAGATATAAACGAAGTGATATGACTGGTTCATGTAGTTGACATGCGAGTGGGGCATCTTGTACAATGAGATTGTACAAGACCGGACCGTGAATTATTAGATCTACTGATGTAACACCGTTGACAGTAAGGACTAATAACTTCGTAGATGACCATTAGTGACTCGACCTGAATCCTGAGCGTGTTACGGACTCCTGTCTGCGAGGGTCTGTCCTTTGACTAATACGGGTGAGGGTGGTCAGAGTTACTCGCCCAATATGCCTATCTTCTAAGGGATAAAACCAAGTAGGGAGCTGGGAACTCAACTACGCGAGATTGAATTCACTCGTTCCCGCCTATAGGGAAACTAGAGGGGTTGTTTCCTTAAGTACCGTCTCTAGGGCTTGGACAACGGGCGCCCACCCTCTCACCAGTTCGAGAGGGTTGTTGTGTATGGTCGGACCATAGCAACGTTGTTGTTCATTAGAGAAGTAGTGGGGACTTAAGGAGCAAGAAGTAGACACAGGGATAAAACGGTAATTTGACCCAACAATGACTACGAACAACCTGTGAAGGGTCGACTCATGGGCATTGGTTATATCAATGGGCACATAATATTCTGCACTGACAGGAGTGCAGCTACGGGCTTTAGTGCAGTGTTACCGTAGCTAATGAATGTTGATTAATCGGGTCAAATAGTTTGATAGGTTAATCTCAGATCATTGGAGCTCATCATTGTAGGTCCATTAGGTCCTTCGGTTGGCTCAATCTGGGTTAAAAGAATGGTTATTGTTTTGGTATGAATTGAATTGTTCAATTTCACTAAAGGGCATTTATGTCATTTATATGAGATATGAATGATATAATATATAGTTTAATGTGAATGAGATTCATAATAAACTATAGGTTAGCCTAATTGTTGAATTAAGGCTAATTGGAGAAATTAGATTGAGAGATATTAAATTGGATGTGATTCAATTTAATAAATCCACAATATTGCAAATGTGATTTGTAATATTAGATATGAGATATCTTATAATATGTCGTTATGCAAATATGATTTGCATAACCTATAGTTGTGGTAAAATGGTAAATAGGTGGAGATCTCAACTCAACCTATCTCTATTATTTAAAACCCTTCTTGCAAGAAGGATGGTATTTTATTCTCTCATATTTGGAATTTCTCACCAAAAGAAAAGAACATTCTCTCTCAAATTCTCTCAAGAATTCTCCTCCCTTCACCAAAACACAATGTTCCCACGAACTTCCTTCTTCCAAAAGAAGAACAACCGAGAAGCCTTTTGGTGGTGTTCTTGTTCGTGAGAAGAGTTTGGGTTCGTAGAGATCGAGGAACACACGAAGAGTTCGTGAATATGGAAAGGAATCCTTGAACAGGGTGTTCAACAAGTAAGTAACTAGTATTTACTGATTTTCTTTCCAATTAAGCATGTTTAGCCTAGATCTAATTGTTAGATTAATTTTAACGAAACAATAGTTGCACAACAACACCGCGACGATTCAATCGTCTTTCGCTGCATGGGGGTGTCATTCCTTTCAGGTCAGTGGACATTCGAGTGTTGCTTGAGGGTCGTAAACCTTATTGCTATTGCTAGCTATGAGGATGAAGTCTCATATGTGTTGTGACATAGAGAAAATGTGTCCTCCATTCCAAGTGCTAGCCAGATGGTTGATGGGCCTTCAAGTGTATATTGAGGGGTGTGAACCTTCTTCTTGTATGTTAGTTATGGGGATGAAGCCCCATGGATCGAAAAACATGACTTTAGGGTATAGTATTGACGCAATAGCGTAGGTGAAGGTGGATTGGTGGTCACTTAGCCAACAAAGTGTAGAACTTTAGTAACATCAGAAGTCCTTTACACTATTTTTCTCATTTCAGGTGGTTAGTGACTCAAAGGTGCATGGGCAAACGCATTTCCTTGGCAAGACTATGGAGATAATAGTGTTATTTCTTATTTCCTAAGATAGAGGAGTTACTCAGTTTCTTGTTATTTTCTTTCCATGTGTTTCAGTTGAGTTTTTTGTTACTTTTAATTTTGGTGAAATTATCTTTAATTTAAAATGTTTGGCAAGTTTGTTTTGTTTTGGATCACGTCCCAGAATAAAGTGAATTTTGTGAAAAGGTTGCTTGAACTAGTTTGAAGATTTGATTTGAACAACTTTTCATGGTTGAGGTCGTGTATATATAGTAGTAGCGATCCCATGCGAGTACAGTATGTCACGACCATAAACCATCATCAATCTTTTGACTTGCTAGTTGCTAATCCAAGCATGGTAGGTTAATAAAAAAAAAAAAAAATCTCTCCCCTAAAACACTTTTATATTCTAAGCCTTATACATATTTAAAAAACAGTTTGACAAGCCAAATGAAAAGTTCAACCTTCTGCAGCGTTGATTTTACTGCTTTGATCATGTTTATTTTAATTAACAACGACCATTCTGGACATCTTATTTTCAAAATATTCAAAATTATAACCATGAATCATAAAGAAAAATTAATTAATCACAACACATCGATCATTATTTCTACCGTCAAACTTCAATCCTTTGACAGCCAATCACTTGGCGGTCCAAGTAACTATAGAGCATGTCACTCAAAAATAGAAAATAAAAGCAAAATATTTTTTTATCCTTCAATTTTGTGTTTATTTCCCTTTTTAGTCTCTCAATTTTCAAATTCAATAATTTAGGATTTCAATTTTAGTTACACTGTTAATCCTTTTACAGTCTATTCATCCAATTCATCTTTAGTCCCCAACAGAAAACTAACGTGCCACCTATTTTTATATATAAAATAAAATTTTTATTAAAATTTAATTATATTTAATTTAAAATTTATTTTTTATTTGACAAAATACGTTTTTAGTCTCTCAATTTTGTATTTGGTTCTCGTTTGGTCTCTTAGTTTTCAAAAACTCAACAAATTTATCCTTAAGATCTACATTTAGTTACACTATTAGTACTTCCATTCAATTTTTCGTTAGTCTATAATAGTGTTGTGATACTTATTTTTTTATTAAAAATATTATTTTATTAATATTTAATTATTTTGTAGTTTTTAATTAATTTTTTTTATTTGGCTCTCCTTTCTTATTATTAAATATAAGGACTAATAATGTAACAAAAAGTAAAATTTGAGGGTAAATTTGTTGAGTTTTAAAAACTAAGGGACTAAAAGAGAATCAAGTATAAAAGTAAAAGACTAAAAAGTAGTTTTCCAAATAAAATATAAAATTTAAATTAAATATAATTAAAAATTAATAAAATAATATTTCTTTATATATAAAATTAGTTGTCATGTAACTTTCTAATACGGACTAACGAAAAATTGGATAAAAGGACTAACAGTGTAACTAAATACAAAACTAAGAGGCTAAATTGTTGAGTTTGAAAACTGAGAGACTAAAAGAGAACTCAATACAAAACTAAGGAACCAAAAAGGTATTTTGCCCAAAACAAATAATGTTAGAGGATATTTATAAGAAAATTATATTGTAAAAAACTAGGGGTGATCATCGATCAGTCGGGGCCGAGGTCGATTTTCGACCCCAACCGACTTCGAACAGATAAAATTTGGTCGGCCCCCTTCTTTTATTTTTTTGGCATTAAATCGACCAAAACCGACTGACTGACTGGTAGGTTCGGTCGGTCGATTTGGTCGGTTTATTTATTTATTTTTAAAAATTTTTTAAATTAAGTATTTTTATTATTTAATAATTTAATAAAAAATATGTACAAATATTTACAATTTTCTATTATTATTATGTATTTATATATATTTTTTATTTTTTAAAAATTTGATTGGTTCGATTGATTTGGAGCTTTTTCTCCAAACCGACCGACCGATTTTACCAAAAAAATCGACTCCAACCAACACCTTCAATAAACCGATCGACCGAGGACCGTTTTGATCGTTGGAATCAGTTTTCAGTCCTTTTTTCACTCCTATAAAAAAACTACAATACAATAGAATATATAGTAGCATATACCTTCTCAAATTATCTTTGACCACGTTACTAGTAAAGTTGATATTATATTCTCACCAAATCGAAGTTTTTGAAACTCCTCTTTACGAAATATAAGAAAATATGTGGTCGCTTTTTGTATCTAATCACACTTTTTTTCCATAGCACTAATCACACTTCATTTAATATTATTTGTTTGGTTAAAAACACATTATAAATGTGCCCTTGAGACTCTGTTAATGGAAGCATATCCTCATTAGAAAAGATAAAATAAGATGAAAAGATCCAGTTAAACACCACTAGAATCAAATGTTTTTAATCACGCATATATGTATTATTTTAGTGGGTCAGTTTCAGTAAATATATATATATATATAGATATGAAACGTTTTTTATATACTAGTTAAGAGACTCGTTGACTTGCATGAAATCTCATGGTTTTAATTGAAATTAAAAAAAGAAATATAGCATCTAAGACTATATATTCTACTTTAGGTTAATTTATAACAAATATGAAATGAAAAACTAGGTATATTTTATTTCTAACTTTATTTATTTTATTATCGATGGATTTTGTTTTAACTATAGAAATTTTATTTTAATTTAGACCTCGTTTGATAACCATTTAGTTTTTAGTTTTTGGTTTTTGAAAACTAAGTCTAAAAATACTACATCTACCGATGAGTTTTTATGTTTTCCTATGTAGTTTGTACCTATGATTTCAAAAACTGAGCTGAGTTTTGAAAACTAAAAAATAGTTTTCAAAAATTTGTTTTTGTTTTTGAAATTTGGCTAGAAATTTAAATGGTGTCTCAAAAAAAATGGAACTAATTGTAGAGAAGATGAAGAGAAGTTGTGAAAAAACAAGCCTAATTTTCAAAAACTAAAAACCAAAAATCAAATGGTTATGGAAGGAGACTCTAGTTGTTTTTTTTTTTTTTGGAAAAAAAGTATACATATGACCACAATATAAAATTTGTAGCATAATATATTGAAAAGAAAAAAAATAACATGTGAAAATTAAGTTTATTTATTTATCCATTAGAGATGTTGTTGGGAGAAAATCTACAAAATATGATAATCATATCATACGAAGAAACAAATTAACTTGTGTATATCTATATATAACATACTTATTAAATCGAATGGAATTTGGAGAAGGTAATTATTTTACAAAGATTCTTTTAATCTATTTTGAAATGATGTAAAATCTTAGTTTAAAAAAATATGCTTTATTATTTATATATATTTTTTTAATGCTTCTCCCCTTTACTTTGCTATTTCTTTCTTTTAAATAATTTTGTTCACACAAGATTTCAACGAAGAAATTTAGTACCTGTAATTCGTATTTGTATTAATTTCAAGTATTATGAGTACAATTTCTAGTATTTAATCCTCTGATTCTCTCTCCTACGTGTGTGCTTTGATCAAGGGTTGAACAACTTGTTCTCGATATTGAAAACTTCAATTGATTCGTGGTGTGTTCTTGATGATCTCCGTGAAGTGTTCTTCGTTCAAATGATGTTTGATCTTCAAGAGCTTCTGGAGAATTCACAGTTTTGTTTCTGAATTCTCTCTGAGTTTCTTAAGTTCGAAAACCCTGGAAATGAAGGAGGAAGCTCTCTATTTATAGAGTTCTTTTGGGCCTCCAAGTGGGCTTGGGCCTTTTTGATTGGGTCCGATTGAAGTTGAGCCAACCCTTTGGCCTGAGCCTGATTAGTTAAGGCTAGTCATTTAGGATTGAGCTTGGTTGATTTTGACCTTTGCCTCTAGACTGAGTATGAAGGGAATGCATTTCCCGCAGCGGAAACGTGATGTGAATCGTCATTGTTTCGTTGTTGTTCTAAATCTCTTAAAATAGGAAGTACTAATTACGATCTAGGTTAAACATGCATATGTTGCATAAAAGTATACTGCATTACCGCAAGTGTACGAGTCAAGTTTTAGTATAGTGATTTTAGAGTTCCAAGTATCGTCCTCGAGAATGGGTTTCTAAATTAATTGATTACCAAGATACTAATTCTCAATTTTAGCTAAAGTAACAAAACGTGGATAGATAGGAAACAAAGATAAAAAGATAAAGAAACATTGGAGACACGAATATGATATAATTGGAGGAAATTGACTTCACAAGTTAAAACCTTATTTAACACATGCAATGAACTAACATAATGAATTTATAAACAAGAAGTGGAGATACTCAAGAAAATCTCTCGATTCTTAATGAGTCTCGCAGACACGATAAATTCTAAAGTTTCCTTATGAATTTTAAAAGTATGCACGACATTAAGCAACTTCTTTTTATGTTTTCATTAGACTTCTAGGTCATTCTCATGCCAGACTTTTAAGAGTTTTGATAACTTTGCTATAATCTAAGTTTTTTTCCCTCGAGTCAACTTAAACCAACAAGATCAAAGAATTGAAGACGAATTACCAAAAATAAATAACAAAACATAGTTCAATACATAAGCAAATAAGTCTTAAACATACAAATCAAATCCTAACTACAACATTTAGCCACTCTAAATCACAATAAAACCAAGCTAAAGTTATAGAAACGTGTTTAACCAGTGTTACAATCTAAAAGAAAGAGAAAATAAACTTATGTGTCGATGTCGGTCCCTCGTCTCCGAGCTCCGGTCACGATCTCGAACCTCCACGAATGCTTTGGTTCCCAAGGAATGCTCTTTTTTCCCTTTTAGAGAGTGTATTTCAAAATTAGAGTGCAAAAATTATCAAATTCGACTCCTTTTCAATGTTGGACAAAGTGTTATATTTATAGTGCAATCGGCACAGCGTTGCAACGCTAAGGGCAGTGTTGCAACGTTGTGCCCTAGGCGGCAGATTAAATAAGAAAATTATCGGCGGCGTTGCAACGCCGCTACCCTTGTGTGCACCCTTCCTTATCGATCTGGCGTTGCAACACTAATAAGTTGCGTTTCAACGGCCTCACCACGGTCCTTCAAGATGGAGTTCTTATCGAAATAGCGTTGCAACGCTATCGACATGGTTCTTCTATGCACAAAAGCAGCAAGCACGGCGTTGCAACGCCATCACCTCGGGTTTACTAGCTTGGAATGGTTCTTCTACTTCCAATTGATATTATTTTAAGCTCCAAAAAGCCTCGATTCGATCCCGAGTGATTCATAATGTCTCCAAATGTCTTGTTTAAGTTCTTTACCTGAAATTAAGTGATTTAAACACAACAAAACTCTTAAATTATCATAAAACTAGCAATAAATAAGCCTAAGGATAGCACATTTTGTGTGCTATCAAATACCCCCAAGCTTATACTTTTGCTAGTCCTGAGCAAAAATAGAATTAAACATGAGATTGTTCTTATACATACATTTGATTCAAGCCTCAAAGATTTAAAAGAGAATTTTTGCAATCACAGGAAACACTCAAACATAGTACTTCAATGAGCAATTTAAAACTCTTCCTAAGTATTCCTACGTGTGTGTGTGATTAGCCTATGTTCCCTTCATTTTTACTAAACCCAGATCAACTTTATTAGGTTGTCCATTAAACTTCCCCCTACACTGGTCATAATTACTAATCCTTGAGTCTCCCCACATTCAAGAAATAAATAACTCTACTCATCACTTAATCACTTTTTATAACTTTTTTTTATTTTCTTCTTTTTTTTTTTGTGCAAGGACACTAGCTTTCACACATCCACTGCAGGGACCCTTAGCTAGAGCACTCGCTCAATGAGTGGCCTAACTGATCACAATGAAGGTAGCTCTTTTTGTCCTCACGATTTTTTTTCTTTTTCTTTAACAACAAACAACACAAACAAACTTTTTCACAATAAGCACATATTATACAGATCATGCACTTCATATTGTCATTCACCCTATCCTGCAGTTTAACTCTCAAATCAGTTCTTAGACCTATCGTGGTGACATCAAACTTCTAAACCTAAGAACTTTGTTCTAAGCATTTCAAAACTACAAGAACACAAGCTATGTGCATAATAGTGCAGAAAAAACTCAAGAAAATTTTTAAATTAACTCAAATTTATATCATGCTCTCAAGTTTCAACAGAATCACAAAGATTTTCAATTAAATCGCATCCTAGGCTATCATGATCCTACTTATGCATAAGATCAATCAACAATTCAGTATATACTCAGGACAGTCACAACAGATAAAAAACATCCCACCCCCAAACTTAAACTAAGCATTGGCCCCAATGTTTGCAAAAATAAGTTCAAAACAAGTATAAGGGTAAGAGTGAATTGAAGTTCTTTGATAGCCAAGACACTGTCCTGAGTGATGGATATCATTTATTATTTTCTGAATTCCTTTGATAGCCAAGACACGTGAGTTGAAGTTCCACTGAACGGGAGCATGGGTTTCAATGTGGGGTGGCATCAACAACAACCTAATAAAGCAAAACAAAAAAAAACTAATAAGTAAACAAACACCTAACATAAACTAAACAGAAATAAAACAAAAACTTAAAACTTAAAGCTTGGGTTGCCTCCCAAGAAGCGTTTTCATTAACGTGGTTAGCTAGCCTAAAAATTATGATTGGCATCAAGGCACCTAAAATTGTTCATATTTTTTCGGGCCTTTCTTGCCTGAATCTATATAGTCTTCTAAGTCTAAAAGGCTATCTTATTTTTCTTGGGCACCTGAATGAAAATTGTTTTTGGTATTTTTGTTTAATGAAATAAAGGAACAAAAATCAAAACAAGACTCGTGAGTATAGGAGAAATGGTTATCAGGATCAAAGAAAATTTTTGGAGATAAAGGGAGGGAAGACTTTTCAGCCTCAGACTCTATCACTTGAATTCCTTCTGTAGAAGTGATTGCATTACCATTGTCTATCTCACAAACCTGTTTTTGGTGTGTTTCTGTCTACTCCAACTCATCCTCACTATCATATGCATAAGTCCTTCTAGGGTGCTCTTCCTCAGTGGCAAGAATAAGAATTTGTTCATGTATGGCCTTAAGGGATTCTACCAGTTGATTGAGATAATGAGTCATTCCATGTATTATTGCCCCAAGTTCTATCACTTTAGCTTCTAACATATCCAACCTTTCTAATTCAGCATGAAAAAAATTGTTAATTCTCAGCTCTAAAGTATATTCCATTAATAAATCCACAAGAGAAGAATTTTCTATCGACTTGTCGGGATAAGAGAAATTTTGGTTTCAAGTGCCTATATGATTACCATCAAAAGAATTTTCATAGATCATAGATTCAGAATGGTAAGGATTAGACAAATGGTATCTAGAAAAATCATGATTCACATACCTAGGGTCCTGAGAAGGATAGTACATTGGCGAAGAATTAAAATCATGAAAAGTCATACTTTAAATCACAACAACTCAAATATTGACTTTTACACAAAAATCAACACAACCAAAACAGGAGACAAAGACTCAAAAAACACACAAATCTAAATTAAGATAAATTAGGAGACAAACAGCAAACACAAAGAAAACAAACAAGGAAGGAGAACACAAAAGGAAAAACAAACTTTAGTCTAAAATCTTGAATTTTCTCATAATATCAATTAATCTAAATAATCGCCATTCCTCGACAACGACGCCAAAAACTTGTTGCGTAAAATTATATGGTAATACCGCAAGTGTTCGGGTCAAGTTTTAGTATAGTGATTTTAGATTAATTGATTACCAAGATACTAATTCTAAATTTTAGCTAAACTAACAAAACGTGGATAGATAGGAAACAAAGATAAAAAGATAAAGAAACATTGAAGACACGAATATGATAGAATTGGAGGGAATTGACTTCACAAGTTAAAACCTTATTTAACACATGCAATGAACTAACATAATGAATTTATAAACAAGAAGTTAAGATACTCAAGAAAATCTCTCGATTTTTAATGAGCCTCGCACACACGATAAATTCAAAAGTTTCCTTATGAATTTTAAAATTATACACGACATTAAGCAACTTCTTATATGTTTCCCTTAGACTTCTAGGTCATTCTCATGTCAGAATTCTAAGAGTTAAAACAAGTTTGCTCTTATCTAAGTTTCTTTCTCTCGAGTCTACTTAAACCAACAAGATCAACGAATTGAAGAACGAATTGCCAAAAATAAATAAAAAAACATAGTTTAATACTTAAGCAAATAAGTCTTAAACATACAAATCAAATCCTAGCTACAACATTTAGCCACTCTAAAGCACAATAAAACCAAGCTAAAGTTGTAGAAATGTCTTTAAACGGTGTTACAATCTAAAAGAAAGAGAAAATAAACTAATGTGTCGATGTCGGTCCCTCGTCCCCGAGCTCCTGTCACGATCTCGAACCTCCACGAATGCTTTGATTCCCAAGGAATGCTCTTCTTTCCCCTCTTAGAGAGTGTATTTCGAAATTAGGGTGCAAAAACTATCAAATTCAGCTCCTTTTGAAAGTTGTACAAAGTGTTATATTTATAGTGCAATCGGTACGGCATTGCAACGGTAGGGACAACGTTGAAATGTTGTGCCCTAGGCGGCATATTAAATAAGGAATTTATCAGCGGCGTTGCAACGCCGCTACCCTTGCGCGCCCCCTTCCTTATTGATCTGGCGTTGCAACACCCTCGCCACGATCCTTCAAGATGGATTTCTTATCGAGATAGCGTTGCAACGCTGCAAGGCAGTATTGCACCGCTATCGACATGGTTCTTCTATGCACAAAAGCAGCAAGCAAGGCGCTGCAATGCTCTGCATGGCATTGCAATGCCATCACCTTTGGTCTACTAGCTAGGAATGGTCCTTCTACTTCCAATTGATATTATTTTAAGCTCCAAAAAGCCTCGATTCGATCCCGAGTGATTCATAATGTCTCCAAATATTTTGTTTAAGCTATTTACCTAAAATTAAGCGATTTAAACACATCAAAACTCTAAAATTATCATAAAACTAGCAGTAAATAAGCCTAATGATAACACATTTTGTGTGCTATCAGCATACTAAAGAAGAAAAACAAAAAGGTTATCAAATACCTACCTCTTGAAGAACTTTTGTGTTTCCTTCTCTGTACACGACCTCACGATCCAACGATCTCTCGAACAAATCAGGAACCACGAACCCATTCAAGGGAACACCTCCACTTGATTTTCTCGGTTGTTCTCGGGAGGATGATAGAGAGTATGTGAGACTCCCTTTGGATTTTGAGTTGGAGAATTGTAGAGAATTGAGAGAATTTGAGAGAAGAGAGATTTCTCTTATGGTTTGGAATTCCAAAAAATGAGAACTTGTGTTATGGAATGTCTCACATTCCACGATTATATAGTGGTAAGTGGTGGAGTTAAAATCTCTACCAATTTACCACTTTACCACAACTATATAATATGCAAATCATTTTAATATCATATAATATAAGGTATCTCATACCTTATTATACCAATCAAATTTGCATAATTGTGGAATCAAAATTGAATCACATTCAATTTAATTTCTCTCAAATCATTTTCTCCAAATTACCCTAATAAAATAATTAGGCTATACTATAGTTTATTATGAATCTCATTCACATTAAACTATATATTATGTCAATCACATCTAATATAAATGACATAAATACCGTTTTAATGAATTTGAACACTTCAAATCCACCCCAAACTGTAAACCCTCATTTAGTTCAATTTGAGCCAACCGAGGGACCTAATGGACCTACAGATCATGAGCTCTAATGATCCGAGATTAACCGATCAAACTCTTTGACTCGATTAATCAACATTCATTAACTAAAGGGACACTCCACTATAGCCCTGTAGTTGCACTCTCCTCACTATAGGAAAAGTTGTGTTCATCGATATAACTAATGACCGTGAGTTGACCCTTCACTAGTTGTTCGTAGTCACAGTTGGGTCAAATTACTGTTTTACCCCTGTGTCTACCTCTTGCTCCTTAAGTCTCATTTCTCTTCTAATGAACAACTTTGTTGCATGGTCCAACTATAAACAACATCCCTCTCGGGCCAGTGAGAGGGTGGGGCCCCGTTGTTCAAGCCCTAGAGACGGCACTTAAGGGAACTATAGGGATCGAATCCTACAGCAGAAGCGATTGCGAATTGCGTGTTCTTGATCTTATTACACAGATTCATATCAAGATCATAAAATCCTTGATTGAACATGCATAAAGAGATTAGGACAACAAGAAATTACCTTTGAAGAACAATTTTCTTCTTGTACTCCTTTTCCAAGGTGTTGCTCACGATCTCAATGATCCGAACCCGACACGAACAAAGATCTACCACTAGATCTTCTCCGTTGTTCTCTAGGTGAGGGAGGAAGGTGGGTTCTTTAGATTGAGGTGTAAAGAGTTTGAGAGAGTTGTCTAGGAACTTTTCCAACAACAATAAGAAGTGAGTTTTAGGGTTACACAAAAGGCATAGCTCAAAGTTTCATCCTATGCAACTATTTATTGGGAAATAGAATGGAAATTACTATCTTGTCCCTCAGTCATTCTCTCATAAGTATATAGTTAATTTGTGAATCTATTTCATATTAAAACTATATATTATATCAATTATATCACATATAATTGATATATCACCTCCTATATGAAATTGAACACTTCAATTTTATTCATAACTTTATACCTTCAATATTACCATATTGAGCCAACCGAGGGACCTAATGGACCTACAGCTCATGAACTCCAATGATGTGAGATTAACTGATCAAACTCTTTCATCTGGTTAATCAATATTCATTAACTACAAGTCACTCCACTATACACTTGTAGTTACACTCTCCTCATTGTAGATTATATGCTGTCCATCGATATAATCATTACCCATGAGTCGACCCTTCACTGGTTGTTCGTAATCACAGTTGGGTAAAATTAGCGTTTTACCCCTATGATTACCTGTTGCTCCTTAAGCACTACTGGTCCTCTAATGAACAACAAGTCTATGGTCCTACCATAAACTCAATCCCTCTTAAGCTAGTTTAGAGGGTGGGGCCCCGTTGTTGAAGACCTGGACTCAGTTCTTAAGGGAACAACCTATCTAATTTCTTAGTCTAGGAATGAGTGAATTCCATCTTGCAGAGTTAAGTCCCCAGCTATTGTTGCGAAAATATCGAGTGCCTTAAACTAATGTAAATTAGAATAAGACTCCGACACTTCTACTACGTGCAAGTATACACGGTCGAGAGCAGCAAGTGATAAGTTAAAGTATCGATCCCACGAGGACTAGCTAAACCAAAATGAATGAGTGTCCTAGCAAATTTTCCTTATTTTAGTGCAATGCATGAGTGTGCAAATTACTATTGTAAATAAATAAATTGATGTGATTAGAAAGATAAGATAAGACAAAAGAAAATAACTGAATTTAAATGCGGGGAGAGGAGAATGCAAACAAGAAGGCAGATACAAGAGATGAGATTTGTAATGAAAAATATGCTCGGGTTAGGTTAGAGTTCTAATGTTCAATTGGAATAAATTTTGAGTGATGCCTTGAATTTACCTACACATGCATTCAAATGATTCTTTCCAAAACCAGTAAGTTTTAAAACCTACAATTTCTCAATTGTGATCTAAATTATACCCATGATTTTAAGTTTTAGGTGGGTTAATTATCCCTAATCAACTCAATAATCCTAGAATGAAATTTTAGTTTTCTAATTCATTAGCTTTCCCAACTTTATGAATTATAGAGAAGTTAAAAAGGCCAATTTTAATTCTCATGCAACGTTAAATTCAATAAAATTTCATAAATTCAATAAAATTTCATAAATTCAATCAATGGCATCAACCATAAATTTAATCCAAATTTACATTTGAACACAACCTAACCTTTGCCTAAGACAATTTAGTTCATGACTAAAATCGAGTCACACATCTCTAAATTAAGCATGCTTTTATTGAACAATGAGTTCATGCAAAACAACCAACAACATTCACTAAAATAGCCTAAATCAACCACAATTCTAGCCTAAAGCAGTCACGAGTTCGCCCTAAAACATTGAGCAAAAGTAGTCTAAATCACTATATAAACAACCCAAAAAAAAAGTATTAAATTGGTAGTTTACAACAAGCAATAAAACTTAGAGATAGGGAAAAGGTTACACAGCATTTTCCTAGCAGCAACCCTCTGTCGATGGTCTGCAGCAGGGCACTTTGCTTCAGCAAAGCCTTTTGGTTGGCTTCAGCAACAGTGCAAAAAATTGCTTCAGCAGAGGCAAGCAACAACAGCAACAACCCCTTGGTTCCACTGATTGCTTCAAGCAAAAAAGAGCAACACGATCAGCAAAGCAGCGACTTCACGGATTGCTTCAGCAATTGCCAAGCAATGACAGCAGGTGGACAACGCGATTTTGCTTCGGCAATGTCGATGGCTTCTCCTCAGCTGCACGTCGATTGCTTCAGCAAAGAGGCTTCAGATTCTTCTTTACGCACAGCTTCCACACAATTGTTTCGGCAACGCACAGATAACTTCTCTCTGCTATTCCCTCTCGATTGCTACAACATTGTTAAGGGTAAAAAGACCCTTAAGGGTAGCAAAATCGATGGTTTCTCTGCTCTCTCTCGGTCTCTTCCTCTTGTCACAACTCCAACTCCTCCTCCACACTTGTAAACCCTAGCCTTCTTATACAAGATGATGTTGCCCTAACTCCACAAATTACAAAAATACTCTTGAGGGTAAAAAGACCATATTATCCTTCGGGTAAAATGTCTAAAATGCCCTTAGGGATTCTTGTAATTTTTAAACATCTCTTGCACACAGAAAAATCTCAAATAAATTTACGAAGTCAATTATAAACTAAATACGCAAGGATTTTTGGAGTTAAGAAAAATCTCAAATTTCGGTCTTCAATTAACCGTTAGCTTCTTTTCCTAAATTTCTTAAATTAAAGCACAAAAACATCAAAATTAATTCTTTTTGAACCTAATGCTTAAATTCAAGATTTAAAGCTAACACACATAATTTAGGGATAAAATGACATGAGGCTCAACAAATTTTATGCAATTCAAGTAGATTAAACACTAAAATTCTATTAAAATAACTCTCCTATGCCGAGTTATCAAACCCCCAAACTTGAACTACTCATTGTCCTCAATGAGTTATATTCCCTAAAGAATTTAAAGACCTTTAAAGACTCCAATCATTTGGGTTAATTAAACAAGGATTGAATACTTATGCTTTAAACTACAAGTCACCGTTCATTCCATGCTTTCTAAGTTGCTCACCCGGGGTTTCCTAGTTACACTTATGCATCAATAACCAAGAGCAAACCAACTAGGATTCGACATCTACCCTCAAGCTCAACCACTAGAATCCTAATCATTCAAATCAAGCAACTCATAGTTAAATATAAGTCACACTCCAAAACTCGCATGACTATACTTTAATGATCATTCTTTTTTTAAAAAAGAAGAAAAAAATATATGAACATTATTCCCCTCCATTTCCATAAAACTCACTACTGAGGGCTATTTTTTTTTACTTTCTTTTTTTTCTTTTTATTTTTTTTTACTCTCCCATAGTTCTTAGAATGGTACACGTGGTTAGCGCAACACACCTAAACAATGAGACTCTCTTGTAGTTCTTAGAATGGCACACGTGGTTAGCGCAGCGCACCTAAGCAATGGGTACAGGCTTCTCGCTTGATACCTTCGCTCCAAGAGGTCAACATGGTTAGTGCCTAGACCCCCTGACATCAAGCACCAAGTTGCTTGAACTGACTCTAAATAACAAAATAAATAACATATTTTTGGTCTAGCCCAATGGAGTTTTAGGGAAATGAAATGTTTCCACACTCTTTCTTTCTTTTCTTTTTTTTTTCCTCTTTTTCTCTCCTTTTTTCCTTAAAAAAATTACGAATAATTTACCTTTTCCTCCAAACTTAGAGTACTCAATGTCCTCATTGAGTTAGGAAGGTCGGATAACTCTCCCAAACTTGAAATGATCACCAATTTGGAGTTTACTAATTTTGGAGCACTCTAAAAAACTGTATGAGTTACATAACTTGTCATGGCTTCTAGCTTTCGAACTTTTTGGCCTAGGAGTTGAATCCTAACTAGTTTGGTTGACACACTAACCATACGCGCACTAAAAAAACCTAATGACTTAATCTAGAGAAACACCAAACAAGATAGCATACTTTTGCCTCAAACACAGACAACAACTCTTATTTTCATTAAACCTAAGATTTGACCTTAACTTTTTATTTTCAAGGAGATGCATAACAAGTTTCTATAAAAGAAATCACATTTTTTACCATAAAAACACATGCAGAAACTTAATTTTTAAACAAGGAACAACAACAATCTTTCCTATTTTTACTTCAACATAATGAATCAACTACCTACATCATGCATATCATAGACCATGAAAACCAGCAACTAAACATGGAATCCGGTAGTCAAAATAGATCATGTTGAAGTCGTAAAGCAAGTAAATAACTTCATAAACACAAAGACATGCAACACCCTATACATGTTAACAACAAACAGTCTCATCAAAAGAAAAATTTTCAATTAAGCCCAAAATCAGATTCAAAACAACACATCTCTCCCTCATGCTTAAAGCACACATTGCCCTTAATGTGTAAATTACTCACTTAAGCATGCTTAAGGTAAACTAATAAAGATGGAAGGGAGAACAATACTTCCCTGAATCGATGAGACCTCCACTAAAGCGCATATCAATCATCAATCCCCAAGGGAGCTGCAAAATAGGCAAGGGATATTTATTAAACTAAAAAAAACAAAAAAAACTAAAAAAATGAAACAAAAGAAATAAACTTTGGGTTGCCTCCCAAGAAGCGCTTGTTTAACGCCATTAGCTTGATGTAGTACACTTGGGCTCGTCAAGGTACGTAAAAATTCTCCCACTTCTTCGGGCCTCTCTTTCTTGAATCTACAAAACAAATCAGAGCTAGCAAGAATACTAGCTTCTCGTGAGAGCCCGAGTCAGATATATTTTTTGATTTTTTATACAATAAAAGAAAAGAAGGAAAAACAACAAAGTAAATATTTTTTGGTTTTTTATTTGATAAGAGAAACGAAGGAAAAATAGGAAAATAAATAGACTCACACAAAGAAACTGACTCGAGAGAATAGAAAGAAAAACACTCACCAATGAGAGAAAAATCAGAAGATAAAACTGTCATAGACTCAAAAGCCTCACACTCGACCTCCTGGCCTAACTCAACAGCCTTGACTTCTTCCACACTCTCACTAACTCTATCCTGGTGTGTGCTAATAGGTTCTAGTTCTTCTACATCTAAAGCACAATCCTCTAAATGCCCATACTCAGGAAAATGTGAAAGACTAGGATCATGAAAGTCTGTCAGTGGGTCAGTGATCAAGTGACTCACCGAACTATCTAAGGGTGTGGGTCCTCCTTCACTCTCTTCCCTAGGGTGCTCAACTTCAGACGAGTCTAAGTGTATTTGTTCTCTGAGGGGGGCAATTGTACCTATTAGGCGTTGAATTGACTCCCCTATTTGACTATTCATCTCTTCTATTTGCATATTCCTCTCTTCTGTGGTTCTCATATATTCTAATAACAACATTTTAAGGGAAGATTCATCTTCTACCTGGGTTTCTTGAATATAGGAAGGATATGACCCAAAACCCTTAGGATATGGTTCATAGCCCCTATTGCTCTGATTATTATCATACATATGGTTCCCATAAGTCATAGGGTTAGTATGATAGTAATTAGGCATTTGGTAGCCATAAGATTCATACCCCTCACTAGAAGACGCTAAATTGGCATAGGGATAATCATAAGAAAAGGAACTATATTGTGGTTGCTCATTGGGCACACAAGACCTCCCAAAGTTATCATAAGCCATAGTAAAGTAATGAAGCAATTATAATAGGCTCAACAAACACAATATGCACCAACACAACCAGAAAGAATAACCAAGACTGAATAAAGATAAAAACACGAAACAAAGATAACAAGACAGACCCAACAAAAAAAAAAACAAGGATAAAATGCTAAAATCAACTCAAACAAAATAAGAATCAAAACTAGTCCCCGGCAACAGCGCCAAAAACTTGATGCGAAAATATAGAGTGTCTTAAACTAATGTAAATTAGAATAAGACTCCGACACTTCTACGACGTGCAAGTATACACGGTCGAGAGCAGCAAGCGATAAGTTAAAGTATCGATCCGACGAGGACTAGCTAAACCTAAATGAATGAGAGTCCTAGCAAATTTTTCTTATTTTAGTGCAATGCATGAGTGTGCAAATTACTATTGTAAATAAATAAATTGATGTGATTAGAAAGATAAGATGAGACAAAAGAAAATAACTGAGTTTAAATGCGGGGAGAGGAGAATGAAAACAAGAAGGCAGATACAAGAGATGAGATTTGTAATGAAAAATAAGATCGGGTTAGGTTAGAGTTCTAATGTTCAATTGGAATAAATTTTGAGTGATGCCTTGAATTTACCTACACATGCATTCAAATGATTCTTTCCAAAATCACCAAGTTTTAAAACCTACAATTTCTTAATTATGATATAAATTATGCCCATGATTTTAGGTTCTAGGTGGGTTAATTATCCCTAATCAACTCAATAATCCTAGAATGAAATTTTAGTTTTCTAATTCATTAGCTTCCCCAACTTTATGAATTATAGAGAAGTTAAAAGGCCAATTTCAATTCTCATGCAACGCTAAATTCAATAAAATTTCATAAATTCAATCAATGGCATCAACCATAAATTTAATCCAAATTTAAATTTGAACACAACCTAACCTTTGCCTAAGACAATTTAGTTCATGATTAAAATCGATCGAGTCACACATCTCTAAATTAAGCATGCTTTTATTGATCAATGAGTTCATGCAAAACAACCAACAACATTCACTAAAATAGCCCAAATCAGCCACAATTCTAGCCTAAAGCAGTCAAGAGTTCAGCCTAAAACAGTGAGCAAAAGTAGTCTAAATCAGTATATAAACAATCCAAAAAAAAAAGTATTAAATTTGTAGTTTACAACAAGTAATAGAACTTAGAGATAGGGAAAAGGTTACACAACAAGTTGCCTAGCATTTGCTAGCAATTGCCTAGCAGCAACCCTCTGTCGATGGTCTGCAGCAGGGCACTTTGCTTCAACAAAGCCCTTTGGTTGGCTTCAGCAACAGTGCAACAAATTGCTTCAGCAAAGGCAAGCAACAACAGCAACAACCCTTCGGTTCCACTGATTGCTTCAACAAACAGCAGGCAACACGACTGCAGCAGCTTCACGGATTGCTTTAGCAATTTCCAAGCAATAACAGCAGGTGGACAATGCGATTTTGCTTCAGCAATGCCGGCTTCTCCTCAGCTGCACGTCGATTGCTTCAGCAAAGAGGTTTCAGATTCTACTTTACGCACAGCTTCCACACAATTGCTTTAACAACCCACAGACAACTCCTCTCTGCTCTTCCGTCTCAATTGCTACAGCAATGTTAAGTTTATCCTCTCAGTTTTTTCCCCTTGATTGTTGTAGCAAAATCGATGGTTTCTCTTCTCTCTCTCGATCTCTTCCTCTTGTCACAACTCCAACTCCTCCTCCACAATTGTAAACCCTAACCTTCTTATACAAGATGATGTTTCCCTAACTCCACAAATTACAAAAATACCCTTAAGGGTAAAAAGACCATATTACCCTTCGGGTAAAATGTCTAAAATGTCGTTAGGGACTTGTAATTTTTAAACATCTCCTGCACACAGAAAACCCAAATAAATTTATGAAGTCAATTATAAATCAAACTAAATACGCAAGGATTTTTAGAGTTAAGAAAAATCTCAAATTTCGGTCTTCAATTAACCGTTAGCTTATTTTCCTAAATTTCTTAAATTAAAGCACAAAAACATCAAAATTAATTCTTTTTGAACCTAATGCTTAAATTCAAGAGTTAAAGCTAACACACATAATTTAGGGATAAAATGACATGAGGCTCAACAAATTTTATGCAATTCAAGTAGATTAAACACTAAAATTCTATTAAAATAACTCTCCTATGCCGAGTTATCAGCTACCTACGAGGTTTTGTCCTTGAGAATGTAGGCATATTGAGCCGGCTACGGGCCACTCTCACCCATACTAGTCTAAGGACAAACTCCTATAAGCAGGAGTTCTTAACTTGCTTAGTATTCAGGTCGAATCATTAATGATCATCTATAAATTATTAGTCCTATCCTGTTAACGGTGTTATACTGGTTAGACTAATAATTTGCAGTCATGTCTTGTATGAACTCATCATACAGGATGCCCCCACTCGCATGTTGATAGCATGCAAATATGCTATCTTATTTCTATATTTTAGCTAGTTTTTATACTTAAAACATAAGCTTTCAAGGCATTTTATGGTTAATTTCAGGAAACTGAGCTTGAGAAGCAAGAATTAAGTGTTTTGAGACTATTTTGGTGAAATTTGGAACATGTGTATGCTTAATTGAAGACCCAAGAACAATCTAGATGTATTTTGAGTATCTGAGAGATTCTACATCAAATCACGATTCCAATGCATCAAACTGGAGGTCATTTGGACACCCGAGCGAAAAGATATGACAAAAATGGTAGTAGGGTCGGGTTGGCAAAGATGCACAAACATTGCAACGCCGTACCAAAAATCCTTATAAATATAACATGTTGTTTTCATTGCAAAGGGAGCCGAATTTGATAGTTTTTAGCCCTAATTTCGAAATACACACTCTATGGAGAGAAAGAAGAGCATTCTTTGGGAGCCAAAGCGTTTGTGGGGGCTCGAGATCGTGACGGAAGCTCGAGAACGAGAGATCGGCATCGACACATAAGTTTATTTCTCATTCTTTTACTTTGTAATTGAATTTTAAAAACTTTTCCTATGACTTTAGCTTGTTTTTATGGTGATTTTGAGTAGTTAAACGTTGTAGTTGGAATTTGATTAGCATGTTTTAGATTTGTTTGATTATGTATTGAACTTTGTTATGTTATTTATTTTTGGCAATTCGTTTTTAATTTCATAAATCTTGTTGGTTTAATTGGATTCGAGAGAAAGAAACTTAGATTAGAGCAAAGTTGTCAAAATCCATAGAAATCTGGCATGAGAATGACCTAGAGTTCTTTTGGAAACACATAAAGAAGTTGCTTAATGTCGTGCATGTTTTTAAAATTCATAAGAAAACTTTAGAATTTATCGTGTGTGCGAGGCTCACTATGGATCGAGAGATTCTCTTGAGTATTTTCAATTCTTGTTTATAAATTCATAATATTAGTTCATTGCCTGTGTTAAATAAGAAATTAACTTGTGAAATCATCTTCCTTCAATTCTTTCATATTCGTGTCTCCAATTGTACATTTATTTCCTATCTTTGTTTTCACTATCAATCAAAGTTTTGTTGCTTTAGCTAAATTAAGAATAAGTATCTTGGTAATTAATTAATCTAGAAAACTCATTCCTGAGTACGATACTTTGTACTCAAATCACTATATTAAAACTTGACCCGTACATTTGCGGTATTGCAATATAATTTTACGGAATATGTTTTTGGCGCCATTGTCGGGGAATGACGATTATTTAGATTGATTAATATTGGAGGAAAATTCGAGATTTTATAATAAAGTTTTTTTCCTTTTGTGTTTTTTTTCCTTATTTGTTTTTTTTTTCCTTTTTTGGTTTTTTTCCTTATTTTTTTTCTTTTCCTTATTTGTTTTCTTTCCTTATTTGGTTCTTTCCTTATTTGTTTTTTTCTCTTTTTGTTTTGTTTCCTTACTTTTGTTTCCTCATTTGGTTTTTTCTTATTTGTTGTTTTTTCTTATTTTTTATTTTTTATTTTTTTATTTTTTATCTTTTTCCTTTTGTATTTTTCCCTTTTTGTGTGTTTCCTTATTTGTTTTTTTTTCTTATTTTTTTCTTGCTTTTGTGTTTAGTTTCCTTGTTTTTGTTTTCATTTTGTTTTTTCTTTTCTTTTTTTTGTTTCTTTCTTTTTTTGTTTTTTTCCTCCTTATTTTTTTTTTGTTTTTCTTTTTTATTCTTAATTTAGTCTTGTGTGTTGTTCGAGTCTTTGTCTCCTGTTTTGGTTGTGTTGATTTTGTGTAAAAGTTTAGTTTTGAATTGTTCTGCTTTAAAGTATGACTTTTTATGATTTTAATTCTTCGCCAATGTACTATCTTTCTCAGGACCTAGGTATGTGAATCATGATTTCTCTTGATACCAAATGTCTAATCCTTACCATTCTGAATCTATGATTTATGAAAATTCTTTTGATGGTAATAATCATATAAGCACTTGGAACCAAAATTTTTCTACCCCAACCAATCTATAGAAACTCTTCACTTGTGGATTTATTAATGGAATATACTTTGGAGTTGAGGGTTAGAAATTTGTGTCATGCTGAATTAGAAAGGTTGGATAGGTTAGAAGCTAAAGTGGTAGTACTTGGGGCAATAATACATGAAAGAACTCATCATCTTAATCAACTGGTAGAATCCTTTAAGGCCCTACAGGAGCAAATTCTTATTCTTGCCACTGAGGAAAAGCAACCTAGGAGGACTTATGCATATGATAGTGAGGATGAGTTGGAGGAGACTGAAACACACCAAAAACAGCTTTGTGAGGTCGAGCATGGTAATACAATCTTAACAAAAGAAATCCAGGTGATAGAGTTTGAGGCTGAAAAGTCTCCCTTCCCTTTATCTCCGAAAGTTTATTTTAATCGTGATAACCATTTTTCCTATACTCACGAGTCTTGTTTTGAATTTTGTTCTTTTATTTCAGTAAACAAAAATAACAAAAATATTTATCTTTCAGGTGCCCAAGATAAACAAGAGAGCCTTTTAGACTTAGAAGGCTATATTTGACTCAAGCAAGAAGAGCCCGAAGAAATATGAGCAATATTACGTGCCTTGATGCCAACCATGGGTCCAGTCTAGCTAAAGACGTAAAAGAAAGCGCTTCTTGGGAGTCAACCCAAGCTTTACATTTCATTTACGTTTTTGTTTTTCCTTTAGTTGTTTTATTTTTTTTGCTTAGTTCTTAGTTTTCATTGTTTTTGTTTTGTTAGGTTGTGTTGATGTCTCCCTCGTGAAACCCATGCTCCCGTTCTGCAGTACTTCATCTCACGTAACTTGGTCACCCAAGGAATTCAAAAGAAAAATGAAAAATCTCCATTACTCGGGACAGTATTGTTCACTCTTACCCTTCTTACTTTCTTTGAGCTTATTTTGCAAACATTGGGGACAATGTTTAGTTTAAGTTTGGGGGTGGATGTGTTTATCTGTTGTGACTGTCTTGAGTATGTGTTGAATTGCGGATTGATCTTATGCATAGGTATGATTATGATGGCTTAGGATGAGATTTAATTGAAATTTTTTGTGATTCTGCTGAAACTTAAGAACATGATATGAATTTGAGTTAATTTAAAATTTTTCTTGAGCTTTTCCTACACTATTATGCACATAGCTTGTGTTCCTGTAGTTTTGAAATGCTTAGAACAAAGTTATTAGGTTTAGAAGTTTGATGTCACCTCGATAGGTTTGGGAACTGATTTGAGAGTTAAACTGCAGGATAAGGTGAATGACAATATGAAGTGCATGATCTGTATAATAGTGCATTATGTGAAAGGGTTGTCGTCTGTTTTTGTTGTTTGTTTGTTAAAGAAGAAAAAATTGCGAGGGCAAAAAGAGTTACCTTCACTGTGAACAATTAGGCCACTCATTTAGCGAGTACTCTGGGTAAGGGTCCCTGCAGTGGATGTGTGAAAGCTAGTGTCCTTGCCCACCATAAAAAAAATAAAATAAAATAAAAAGTGACATCAAAATAGTGATTAAGTGCTGAGTAAAGTTGTTTATTTCTTGAATGTGGGGAGACTCAAGGATTAGAAACTATGACTAGTGTAGGGGGAAGTTGAATGGAGAACCTAATAAAGTTGTTCCGGGCTTAGTAGAGATTAAAGAAACGGAGGCTAATCACACACACACGTAGGAACACTTAGGAAAAGTTTTAAATT
The DNA here is from genome assembly GCA_036507285.1 of Trichosanthes cucumerina. Taxonomy (NCBI): domain Eukaryota; kingdom Viridiplantae; phylum Streptophyta; class Magnoliopsida; order Cucurbitales; family Cucurbitaceae; genus Trichosanthes; species Trichosanthes cucumerina. The sequence goes on along the minus strand of CM071842.1, from coordinate 31,266,935 downwards.
GCTTGTTGAAGTATCATGTTTGATTGTTACCCGTGATTATTGAAATTTCCTTTTAAATCTCTGAGGATTGAGTCCGATATATGCATAAGAAAGATCTTATAGTATAATTTTGTTTTGCTCGGGTCTAGCAAAAACTTAACTGTGGGGGTATTTGATAGCATGCAAATATGCTATCGTATTTCTATATTTTAGCTAGTTTTTATACTTAAAACATAAGCTTTCATGGCATTTTATGGTTAATTTCTAGACACTGAGCTTGATAAGCAAGAATTGAGTGTTTGAGACTATTTTTGTGCAATTTGTAACATGTGTATGCTTAATTGAAGACCCAAGAAAAATCGAGATGTATTTTGAGTATAAAAAATATAATGAGAGATTCTACATCAAATCATGATTCCAACGCATCAAACTAGAGGTCATTTGGACACCCGAGCGAAAAGATATGACAAAAATGGTTGCAGTGGGCTGGCTGGCAGCAGGCACAACGTTGCCACGCCATGCCCAGCGTTGCAACGCCGTACCGAAAAATCCCTATAAAAATAACATGTTGTTTTCATTGCAAATTGAACCAAATTTGATAGTTTTTAGCCCTAATTTCGAAATACACACTCTATGAAAGAAGAGCATTCTTTGGGAGCCAAAGCGTTTGTGGAGGCTCGAGATCGTGACGGAAGCTCGAGAACGAGAGATCGACATCGACACATAAGTTTATTTCTCATTCTTTTAGTTTGTAATTGAATTTTAAAAACTTTTCCTATGACTTTAGCTTGTTTTTATGGTGATTTTGAGTAGTTAAACGTTGTAGTTGGAATTTGATTTGCATGTTTTAGATTTGTTTGATTATGTATTGAACTTTGTTATGTTATTTATTTTTGGCAATTTGTTCTTAATTTCATAAATCTTGTTGGTTTAAGTGGATTCGAGAGAAAGAAACTCAGATTAGAGCAAAGTTGGCAAAATCCTTAGAAATCTAGCATGAGAATGACCTAGAGTTCTCTGGGAAACACATAAAAAAGTTTCTTAATGTCGTGCATGCTTTTAAAATTCATAAGGTAACTTTAGAATTTATCGTGTGTGTGAGGCTCATGGTGGATCGAGATATTCTCTTGAGTATTTTCACTTATTGTTTATAACTTCATAATATTAGTTCATTGCCTGTGTTAAATAAGGAATTAACTTGTGAAATCATCTTCCTTCAATTTTATCATATTCATGTCTCCAATTGTACATTTATTTTCTATCTTTGTTTTCACTATCTATCAAAGTTTTGTTGCTTTAGCTAAAATTAAGAATAAGTATCTTGGTAATTAATGAAGCTAGAAAACCCATTCATGAGGATGATACTCTGTACTCAAATCACTATATTAAAACTTGACTCGTACACTTGCGGTATTGCAATATAATTTTACGCAACACATGTCATCCACATGAATGAGTTGGATTACCTCATTTGTACTAACTACAAAGTGGGTCGTATCCATGGTGTTACCAGAATAAGGCTTCCAACCTTATACATATATCGTAGACCATTCTCAATTCTTGAGAAGGACGTACTTGACTAGACGAGCTAGGATAAACTACAGTTGTTCATGTACTAGCACCATCAACAAATCTTACTCAAGAATTGCCCATTTCATTTAACACAACCTTACTCCTAGGTTTATGATCCCTTATGTGGTCCTCCTCAAGGAATGTGGCATTTGTCGACACAAGCACCGTATTTTCCTTAGGATCGTAAAATAGACCATCTCTTGTTTCCTTTAGGTAAACTACGAATAGGCACAACTTCGAAGGAGGTTCCAACTTCTTCGGGTTTGGCACCAACACATGGGTCGGGCATCCCCAATCCTGAAATTACATAAACTAGCTTTACGACCATTCCAGAGTTCGAAAGGTATTTCAGAAACACTCTTTGACGGAACTCTATTCAAAATGTATACCGCAGTCTCTACTGCGTAACCAAAAAATGAGTCAGAGAGATGAGCATAACTCATCATCGACAAAACCATGTCCAACAGTGTTCTATTTCGCCTTTCCAATACACCATTCTGCTTTGGCATACCAGGTGCTGAGAGTTGGGACATAATTCCATGTTCTATCAGATAGTCTTGGAATTTGGTGTTCATGTACTCTCCACCTCGGTCTGATCGAAGTGTTTTAATCGTTTCACCTGATTGGTTCTCAACCTCAGTTTTGTACTCCTTTAACTTTTCAAGAGCTTCAGACTTGCGATGCATTAGGTAAACGTACCCATATCTCGAATAGTCATCTATAAAGAAGATGAAGTATTCGTAACCTCCCCGGGCTTTATCACTTATTAGACCACAAAGGTGAAAATGTATAAGCTCCAAAGGCTCTTTGGCTCTCTAACCTTTTCCACTAAAAGGTCGTTTGGTCATCTTGCCTCTAAGGCATGACTGACAAACCGGTAAAGAATTTTTTTCTAACTCGCTTAGAAGTTCGTTCTTCACTAGTCTCTCAATGCTATTGAGATTTATGTGGCCTAACTGTAGATGTCAAAGATGGGTATTTTCTTTCGGAGAAACTCTTAACCTTTTTGTTCGCCTTCTAGCAGTTTTAAACAATTCAGTATTCAAAGCACTTTTGACCGAATTAGGCTTTAAAATCTACAGGTTATTCTCAAGTGAAGCAGAACACAACTCATTGCCTTATTATATTCAAAAGAAACGGAAATACAATTTTCAATAAGGCAGGAAATAGAAACTAGGTTTCTAGTAAACCCTGGAACTATATACAAATTATCTAATAATATGTACTTCCTGCCAAAGAAAAGCTTCACCGTGCCCACAGCTGCAGCTGAGACAACATCTCCGGATCTAACCCTGAGTGTTATCTCTCCCTCCTACAGTCGCTGTCAGGAACTAATTCCCTGAAAAAGAAGAACAAACATGGTTAGTGGCGCCTAAATCAAGTATCCAGACATAGTCACTACTCTCCACTCAACAAGTTTCTGTAATCAGTAAATCACATTTACCTTCCTTCTTCTTGTCGGCAAGGAATTTAGGACAGTTCCTCTTCCAGTGTTCGTCCCTGTCGCAGTGGAAACACTTTCCTTTATCTGCCACCTCCTTGACCTTTTTACCCTTCTGGGCGGCAGTGCGGTCAGCTTCCCAATTTTCTTCAACTTCTTCTTCTTCCCTTTCAGGCCTAAAGATGAACCCACAGACTTTCACCCAGAGGTTGAACCCCTGTGAAAGGGTCTGAAGGCAACATTTGCCTCAGCTTCCTATCTGTTGAATCACATCAGAGACTAGAAGGTCTATAGTTCGTTGAGGAGGGTGGTCAGATTGTAGCTAATTTTGTGCACAACATTGCTATGAAACTTAAGGAAACTCTTCGGAAGAGTCTCCAATATGAAACTGACCTGACTTGACTCGTCGATAGAAGCACCATTCATCTCCACCAAGTTAAAATGAACCATCATGTCAAAAACATGCTCCCTGACATACGTTCCCTCCTTCATCCTAGCATTGAACACGTGCTTGATGTTGGGATGTATGTCCTGATCTCGTATAGTTTGTAATATTCCAAGTTGTAAATAAATAAGAGTTATTTATTTGAACTTTGTGTCTCGCATATTTCATAAACTTAATCCAGTAAACTAAGCTCCAGGGTCATTGTATTATGAGAGAACTAAGAACTTGAACAATGTGTAGCGGACACACAGGGAGGATCACGTTCGAGTTAATGACCCGAACGGTCTACAGTATATGGATAGGATTGGAGACCTAATGCTAGATACACTGTGGATGCGGCCCGCTTTGTATTAGATACAAACGAGGTGATCCAGCTCGTTCATTTGGTTGACATGCGAGTGGGGGCCTCCTGTGCAATGAGACTATATAAGATCAGATCGTGAATTATTAGACGTATTGATGTAACACTGTTAACAGTATAGAGTTAATAGATTCATAGATGTCCATTAGTGACTCGACCTTAATCCTGAGCGTATTACGAACTCCTGTCTGCGGGGGTGTGTACTTTGACTAGTACGGGTGAGGGTGGCCACTGATGCTCGCCCAATATGCCTATTTTCTCAAGGACAGGACCACGTGGGGTGATGGGAACTTGACTAGGCAAGAAGGAATTCACTCGTTCCCGACTTAAGTGATGTCTTTGAGGCTTGAACAACAGGGCCCCACCCTCTCACTGGTCCGAGAGGGTTGTTCTTTATGGTTGGACCATACAACGTTGTTGTTCATTGGAGGAGCAGTGAGACTTAAGGAGCAAGAGGTAGACACAGGGGTAAAACGATAATTTGACCTAGCAGTGTCGACGAACAACCTGTGAAGGGTCGACTCATGGGTATTGGTTATTCCGATGGACACAACTTGTCCCACAGTGATCAGAGTGCAGCTACGGACTTTAGTGGAGAGTTACGGTAGCTAAAGAATGTTGAATAACCGGGTCAAAGAGTTCGAAAGGTTAGTCTCGGATCATTGGAGCTCGTCAGCCGTAGGTCCATTAGGTCCCTCAGTTTGCTCAAATTGGACAAATTGAGGGTTTACAATTTGGTGTGAAATTGAATTGTTCGAATTCATTATTTGGGTATTTATGTAATTTATATGAGATATAGATGACATAATATATAGTTTGATGTGAATGAGATTCATAATAAACTATAGTATAACCTAATTGATTAATTAGTGCTAATTGGGGAAATTGAATTGAGAGAAATTAAATTGAATGTGATTCAATTTAAAATCCACAATTATGCAAATGTGATTTGTATAATAAGGTATGAGATACCTTATATTATGTGATATGCAAATATGATTTGCATATCATATAGTTGTGGTAAAATGGTGATTTAGTGGAGATATTAACTGCATTGGTCAGAAGCCTTTGGTAAGGTTGGTTCTCATTTTTTTGAAATTCAAGTTCCAAGAGACCTCCAATTCTCTTAAACTTTCTCATCTCTCTCTAATAATTCTCCTCACCCAAAAGCCAAAGGGAGTCTCACCTACTCTCCCTCAACCTCTCGAGAACAACCGAGAAGACATTTTGGAAGTGTCTTGCACTACTGTTCGAGGATCGAGTTCGAGGAGTTCGTTGGTCGAGAGAGATCGTGACCGGAGGAGGAAAGCATTGAAGAAGTGATATTCAACAAGTAAGTACCAAAATCCTTACAGTTTTTCTTCTCTTTTATGCATGTTTAGCCCAGGATCTATGCGATAGGTTCGATTTTAAGATAAGAATTACACAACGAATAAACGACGTTTCACAACCTCTTCCGCTGCGAGAATTCCCAATCCCTACAATTGGTATCAGAGCCAAGTTTTGCTCTTCGTTGTGTATTCTGTGAATTATTAAAATTAGGTGGGTAGCATTAATTTTCATGAGATGAATGTTAATGATTTGCAATTTTGGATGTTTTCGATTTTTGGCACTTAGTTACATTTACATTCAAAGTTGATGAGATCAATGTAAAGGCCCAGTGTTTTGGGTATTTTTTTTTGTAATCGAGTCTGTAAGTACGGATCGTTCGTGGCATGAGATGCTGTGAAGAAATCGAAGCGGAAACAGGAGAAAAACAACGAAGAACAGCAAAGTGTTTATTGTTTTGTCACGGTGTTGAGACGCTGTTCATCGGCGTCTCAACGTTGTCCATGTTGATCAAGGCGATACAGTAGGTCAGCGTTGCAACGTTGAGGCGTTGCGCACGCGAGCTGCAACGTTGGCCATGGCGTTACAACGCTGCCGCGTAGTGGGCGGTTCTAGCAGTTAGATCGTGCGTGAAGTGGCATAATGGGACATGGAGTGTGGATGGGGTGCAACGCTGAAATGGAGTCGATGTACTTCAGTTCTGTCTGGGAGCTTGTGGACCAACCAGATGTGGTTAAACCTATTGGTTGCAAGTGGATTTACAAGCGTAAACGTGGCGTAGATGGGAAGGTGCAGATCTTCAAAGCTTAACTAGTGGGAAATGGTTTTACCCAGGTGGAATGGGTTGACTATCAGGAAACCTTTTCACCTGTTGCCATGGTAAAGTCTATTAGAATCCTTTTGGCCATTGCCGCATATTATGACTATAAGGTATGGCGGATGGATGTCAAGACCACATTTCTGAATGGCAACCTTGACGAGACCATCTACATGGACCAGCCTAAGGGGTTCATTGCCCAAGGCCAAGAGAAAAAGATTTGTCGACTTCAAAGGTCTATTAATGGACTGAAACAAGCCTTGAGGTCTTGGAATATAAGGTTTGATGAGTCGATCAAATCTTATGGCTTTGATCAAAATGTTGATGAGCCTTGTGTTGACAAGAAAATCGTTAACAGTATTGTCACATTTCTAATATTGTATGTGGATGATATCCTTCTCATTCGGAATGAGGTAGGATTTCTTACTGACATTAAGGAATTGTTTGTTTCATAATTCCAAATGAAATATTTAGGAGAGGCTCAGTATGTTCTAGGAATCCAGATAGTTTGGAACCGGAAGAACAGAACGCTAGCCATGTCTCAGGCGTCTTATATTGACATGATGTTGTCTAGATATAAAAGGCAGAACTCCAAGAAGGGCTTGTTGCCTTTCAGGCATGGGGTTCACTTGTCTAAGGATTAGTGTCCTAAGACTCCTCAAGAGGTTGAGTATATGAGACAAATTCCCTATGCTTCATTTGTAGGGAGCCTAATGTATGTCATGCTGTGTACTTGGCCCGACATCTGTTATGCAGTTGGGATTGTCAGTAGGTATCAATCCAATTCAGGATTAGATCACTGGACAGCCGTAAAGGCAATCCTCAAGTATCTTAGGAGAATGAGGAACTACAATCTTGGTATGAAAGTGGGGATTTGATTCTTACGGGATACACAAACTCTGACTTTCAGACCGATAAGGATTCTAGGAAATCCACTTCGGGGTCAGCCTTCATTATCAAGAAGGAGTTGTAGTGTGGCGAAGCATCAAACAAGGATGCATCGTTGATTCCATGATGGAAGCTGAGTATGTTGCGGCTTGTGAAGCTGCAAAGGAAGCTATTTGGCTTAGGAAGTTCATGACGGATTTGGAAGTTGTTCCAAATATGAATTGTTGCGATGTATGACCTAATCTCATTTTGTTTGTAATTTTACCATTTGAAATTAATAAGAGTTATTTATTTCATCAGTTTGTGTCTCACAAATTTTACAAACTTTGTCCAATAAACTAAGCTCCAGGGTCATTGAATTTACGAGAGAACGAGAACTTGAACGGTGTGTAGTGGACACACAGAGAGGATCACATTCGAGTTAATGACCCGAAAGGTATACAGTATATGGATAGGGTTGGAGACCTAATCCTTGGTACGTTGTAGATGCAACCCGCTTTGTATTAGATACAAACGAGGTGATCTGACTCGTTCATGTGGTTGACATGCGAGTGGGGGCATTTTGTGCAATGAGATTGTACAAGACCAGACCGTGAATTATTAGACCTACTTATGTAACACCGTTAACAGTATGGGACTAATAACTTCGTAGATGACCATTAGTGACTCTACCGAATTTGAATCGAGCGTGTTACTGGACTCCTATCCGCAGGGTATGTCCTTTGACTAGTACGGGTGAGGGTGGTCATAGTTACTCGCCCAATATGCCTATCTTCTCAGGGACATGACCACGTGGGGAGCTGGGAACTTAAATATGCGAGATGGAATTCACTCGTTCCCGCCTTTAGGAAAACTAGAGGGGGTGTTCTCTTAAGTGTTGTCTCTAGGGCTTGGACGATGGGCGCCCACCCTCTCACTGGCCCGAGAGGGGTGTTGTGTATGGTTGGACCATTACAACGTTGTTGTTCATTATAGGAGCAGTGGGGACTTAAGGAGCAAGAAGTAGACACAGAGGTAAAATGGTAATTTGACCAAGTAGTGTCTACGAACAACCTGTGAAGGGTCGACTCATGGGCATTGGTTATATATGTGGACATAACTTGTGTTACACAGACGGGAGTGCAGCTACGGACTTTAGTGGAGTGTTACCATAGCTAATGAATGTTGATTGACCAGGTCAAAGAGTTTGACAGGTTAATCTTGGATCATTGGAGCTCGTTATTGTAGGTCCATTAGGTCCCTCAGTTGGCTCAAACTGGATTAATAGAAGGTTTACTGTTTTGGTGTGAATTTGAAGTGTTCAAGTTCACTAAAGGGTAATTATGTCATTTATATGAGATATGTATGACATATTATATAGTTTAATGTGAATGAGATTCATAATATACTATAGGTTAGCCTAATTGTCTAATTAGGGCTAATTTGGAGAAATTAGATTGAGACAAATTAAATTGAATGCGATTCAATCTAAAAATTCACAATTATACAAATGTGATTTCTATAATGAGATATGAGATATCTTATTATATGTGGTCATGCAAATATGATTTGCATAACCTATGATTGTAGTAAAATGGTAAATAGGTGGAGATTTTAACTTCACCTATCACAATTATATAAATCATTTGCAAGAAGGATTTCTTAGGCTTTTGTTTCCTTTTTTGGATTTCACACCAAAAGAAACAAGCATTCTCTCTCAAATCTCCTCTCTCAATCTCTCATTCCCTCACCAAAAAGGAGTTCCACAACTCTCCTTTTCTACCAAAGGAAGAACAACCGAGAAACTGAGTGGAAGTGTCCGGTTACTCATTGTTCGAGGAGATCAAGGACATTGAGATCGTGATCACGAAGAGTTCGTGAAAAGGAGAAGGAAAACTTAACGACGGTTCTTCAACAAGTAAGTATTCTTACTAGTTTTTCTTCTTATTTTGTATGTTTAGCCTTGTTTTTATGAGATATAAATTGTTTTAAGAAAACGGATTTCACAACGATACCACGACGATTCGATCGTCCTTCTGCTGCACGGGATTTCATTCCCTTCATGAACTTGTTGATCACGTTGTTTTGTGACAACAGTGGTGCAGTAGCCAACTCGAGAGAACCTTAGAGTCATAAAAGGGGCAAGCACATTGAGCGTAAGTATCATCTGATATGGGAGATTGTGCACCGCGGAGACGTGACAGTCACATAGATAGCTTCGGAGCACAACGTTTCTGATCCATTTACAAAGGCCCTCACGGCTAAGGTGTTTGAGGGTCACCTAGAGAGTCTAAGTCTTTGAGTGCTTCCTGACTAGGGCAAGTGGGAGTATGGTAAAGGGGTATTCAATGCTCTAGTTTATTGTATTATTTTATTGTATTACTTTACTGTACATTTGAAAAATGTATTCTGTACTCCATTAGCTTAGTCCAAGTAGGAGTTTGTTGGGATGTATGTCTTGATCTCGTGTAGTTTGTAATATTCCAAGTTGTAAATAAATAAGGGTTATTTATTTGAACTTTGTGTCATAAACAAGAGTTATTTATTTGAACATTGTGTGTCGCATATTTCATAAACTTAATCCAGTAAACTAAGCTCCAGGGTCATTGTATTATGAGAGAACTAAGAACTTGAACGGTGTGTAGTGGGCACATAAGGAAGATCACTGTTGCGTGATATTTATGATATTGCAATATCGCAGTGTACGGGTCAAGTTTTAGTATAGTGGTTTATGAGTCCAAGTATCGTCCTCGGGAATGGGTTTCTAGATTAATTAATTACTAAGGTACTTATTCTCAATTTTATCTAAAGAAACATAACATGATTAGTTGGTTGAAGAAGATACAAACAAACAAACATGTGGAGACACGAATTGATAGAGTTATGGGCAGTGATTTTACAAGTTAAAGACCTAACTAACTCATGCATTGAACCAATGAGATGAAATTATAAACAAGAAGTAAAATACTCAAGAAAATCTCTCGATTCTTAGTGAGCCTCACACATGCAATAAACTTCATAGTCTCCATATGAACCTACGACATGCATGGCATTAAGCAACTTCTTTATGTGTTTCCCAAAGATTTCTAAGTCATTCTCATGCCAGAATTCGAAGGGTTTTGACAATTTTGCTCTAATTCAAGCTTTATCTCTCGAGTCCACTTAAATTAACAAAGTAAGAAGTCAAGAACGAATTGTCAAAAATAAGAACAAAACATGCTTCAATACATTGTAATAAATTCATAACAAGCAAATCAAATCCTAACTACAATGTTTAGCTACTCAAAGTCACATGAAAATCAAACTAAACAAGTAGACAACGTCTTAGAACGCTATTACAAATTGAAAGAAAAGGAAATTAAACTTAGGTGTCGATGTCGGGCCTTCGTCTCCGAGCTCCCGTCTTCGATCTCAAACCTCCACGAATGCTTTGGCTCCCAAAAACGCTCTTTCCTCTCTTCTTACAAAGTGTATTTCGAAATTAGGGCAAAACTCTACCAAATTCGGCTCCCTTTCTCAATTGCATAATGTTGTATTTATAGACATGATTGGCACAACGTTGCAACGCTGTGCCCTATACACGTGGTAAATAAGGAAACAATCGATGGCGTTACAACGCTGAGGGCAGCGTTGCAACGCCGCTACCCTAACGCGCGCGCTCCTTATCGAAATGGCGTTGCGACGCTGCAAGGCAGCGTTGCAACGCCCTCTGTGCGGCTCCTCATATGCGCCTTCCTATCGAGATAGCGTTGCGACGCTGCAAGGCAGCGTTGCAATGCTATCGCTTGTAGTCTTCAATACAGCTTCACAGCACGCTCGGCGTTGCAACGCTCTGGACAACGTTTCAATGCCATCACTTCGGGTCCATTAGCTTGGTTTGGTCCTTTCACTTCCAATTGATGTTATTTTAAGCTCCAATTAGCCTCGTTTTGATCCCGAGTGATCCAAAATATCTCTAATAGCTACGTTTAAGCTCGTAACCTGAAATTGAATGAATTAAACACGTAAAAGCCCTGAAATCATCATAAAACTAGCAATAATTAAGCCTAAGGATAACACATTTTGTGTGCTATCAAACACCCCCAAACTTAAACTTTTGCTAGTCCCAAGCAAAAACAGAATTAAACATCAGATTGTTCTTAAACATACTTTTGATTCAAGCCTAAAAAATTTAAGAGCAAATCTAGCAATCACAGGAAACATTCAAACATAACACTTTAGCAAGCACTTTAAAATTTTTCCTAAGTGTTCCTACTTGTGTGTGTGATTAGCCTATGTTCCCTTCATTTTTACTAAGCTCGGATCAACTTTATTAGACTCTTCATTCAATTTCCCCCTACACTGGTCTTAATTACTAATCCTTGAGTCTCCCCACATTCAAGAACTAAATAACTCTACTCAGCACTTAATCACTCTTTTGATGTCACTTTTTCTATTTTCTTCTTTTTTTGTGCAAGGAAACTAGCTTTCACACATCCACTTCAGGGACCCTTACCCAGAGCACTTGCTCAATGAGTGGCCTAACTGATCACAGTGAAGGTAGCTCTTTTTTTTGCCCTCACGATTTTTTTTCTTTAGCAAACAAAAAGCACAAACAAACTATTTCACATATTATACAGATCATGCACTTAATATTGTCATTTACCCTATCCTGCAGTTTAACTCTCAAATCAGTTCTCAGACCTATCAAGGTGACATCAAACTTATAAACCTAATAACTTTGTTCTAAGCATTTCAAGACTACAGGAACACACGCTATGTGCGTAATAGTGCAGGAAAAACTCAAGAAAATTTTTAAATAAACTCAAATTCATGTCATGCTCTCAGGTTTCAGCAGAATCACAAGGATTTCCAATTATATCTCATCCTAGGCTATCATACTCATATTTATGTAAAAGATCAATCAACAATTCAGCACATACTCAGGACAGTCACAACAAATAAACACATCCCACCCCCAAACTTAAACTAAAAATTGTCCTCAATGTTTGCAGAAATAAGCACAAATTAAGTATAAGGGTAAAAGTGAACAATATTGTCCTGGGTAATGGAGATCTTTCTGAATTTCTTGGATAGCCAAAGCGCGTGTATTGGAGTTCCTTAGAATGGGAGCATGGATTCCAACGAAGAAAGGCATCTTCACAACCTACAAGGTAAAATAACAAACTAGTAAAGAAACTAAGAATTGAAAAACAACTAAAAACAAACTAAAGCAAGCTAAAGACTGAAAAATAGAAGTAAGTAAAGCCTTGGTTGCCTCCCAAGAAGCGCTTTGTTTAACGTCTTTAGCTAGACTATACTCCCTCAAGGTGTTTCTTTCCTTGCTTGCAATGCCTAAAGTGATGTGTTCATTTGGCTAATCTGGGTCTCTATATTCTTTATTACAGCTCCATAACTGGTCACTATACCAGATAAACTAGTGACTGCATTCTCCAGGTTGTTGGACCAACTTATGGATTCAGCTATGAAGGAGTCCAATGTGTCTTCCAGAGATGGTTTCCTCTCTGATGTAGAAGCATGCCCTGTAGGAGGATTCAACACATTTTTGTTGTTAGCATAAGAGAAATTCTCATGATACCTCAAACCTGGATTGTAATGTGTTGGTAGGTTATTCTGAGTCTGATTTTCTCCATAATGGTTGCTTCTATTGTTCAAGTAGTGCAATTGCTCTATAGTGGATTCTCCATTGGTCTGGGAGCATTGAGAGGACATCCCTGTCTGTGGTGATCCTGCAAAATTATTTAGGGCATGAGTGAGAGATGCCATATGAGATCTAAGAGAGGCTACCTCGTCCAGTTGATATAATCTAGCTACTGGCTTAGATCTGTCATTTTCTGTAGGCCACTGGTAGCTGACAGTTGACACATCCTCCAGGAGGGCACGTGCTTCTGGCACAGTCTTCGCCATGAAAGCCCCTCCAGCAGTGGCATCCAGAATGGTCCTGGTCTTACCTTCCAGTCCATTATAAAACAGTTGTACCTAAAGCCAATCTGGGTAGCCATGTTGTGGGCACCTCCTGAGCATGTCCTTGTACCTTTCCCATGCTTCAAATAGTTGTTCTCCCTCCTGTTGCCTGAATGTTCCAATCTCAGTCCTTAACTTTGCAGCCTTTATAGGTGGAAAGAATTTGGTCATGAAGGCTTGGGCCAACTCCTCCCAAGAAGATATACTCCCTGAGGGAAGGGACCCTAGCCATTCTTTGGCTCTAACTTGCAAAGAGAAAGGAAAAAGACGTAAGCGAATACTATCAGCAGAGATACCATTCATTTTAAATGTACCACAGATTTCTTAGAAATTTCGAAGATGAGAGTTAGGATCTTCTGTGGCTAAGCCTCTGGAAGCACCTTCCCTAACCATTTGTATCAGCCCTGTCTTAAGTTTAAAATTATTAGCATTGATAGGGGCATGGACTATTCCAGCCTGCTCAGAATCAAACACAGGTTGGAAATACTCCTTGATAGGTTTAGGGTTATTGATGAGCTCCTGATCAACCATTTCCTAAGGTTCTGCTCTTCCTTCCCTTAGGAGTCTCCTCCAGGTCCTCTCGATCTCAGGATCAAAAGGATACAAGTCTGCAGCTCTCCCCTGGGGCATACACCTGGAAGTACAAAAAGAAAGAAATTAGACAAAAACACAAAAAAAACTAACAAAATAAAACAAAAATAAAGACATGAAGCATAAAAGCTTGGGTTGCCTCCCAAGAAGTGCTTTCTTTAACGTCTTTAGCTAGACGGTGACTTATCAGGGCACATAAAATTACTCATATTTCTTCGGGCCTTTCTTGCTCGAATCGATGTAGCCTTCTAAGTCTAAAAGGCTATCCTGCTTTTCTTGAGCCCCAGATAGAAAATTATTTTTGGTATTTTTGTTTATCAAAATAAAAGAACTGAAATCAAAGCAAGACTCGTGAGTGCGAGACAAATGGTTATCAAAAACAAAGGAAATCTTTGGGGATAAAAGAAAAGAAGACTTCTCAGCCTCTAACTCTATCACTCGGATCTCCCCTGTGGAACTAAGTGTATCACCACTGCCTTCCTCACTAACTTGATCATGGTGTTCCTCAGTCTCCCCCAAACTATCCTCACTAACATCTAAACAAATCCTCCTAGGTAGCACCTTCTGAGTGGTAAGGATAAGAAATTGTTCCTGTAAGGCCTTAAGGGAAACTACTAACTGGTCAAGGGATTGAACTCTATCTTGTACTATTTCCCAAAGTCCTACCACCTCAGTTTCTAACCTATCCAACCTCTCTAATTCACTATGAACCAAAATTTTAAATTGCAATTCTAAGGTATATTCTGCCAATTGGTCCATAAGAGAAGATTTTTCTAGGGGTTGGTTAAGGTACGAAAAACTATGGTTCCAAGTGCCTAAATAACTACCCTCATGTGAATTTTCATATATGTCAGGTACAGAATAGTGAAAATTAGACACATGGTGTTCAGATAAATCATGATGCACATACCTAGGGTCCTGAGAGGGACTATACAATGGTGGAAACTCAAAATCATGCAAAGTCATACTTGAAAAATCAGTAATTCAGATCAAGACTTTTACACAATAGCATCACAACCAAGAAAAAGGGGACAAAGACTAAAAAACACACAAAACTGAAATAACACAATTAAGGAAACAAACAAACACGCAAAACAAATGAGGAAAGACAAACAAACACACTTTAGTCTAAATTTTTTAATTTTCTCCTAATATTAATTAATCTAAATAATCGCCATTCTCCGGCAACGACGCCAAAAACTTGTTGCGTGATATTTATGATATTGCAATACCGCAGTGCACGAGTCAAGTTTTAGTATAGTGATTTATAAGTCCAAGTATCGTCCTCGAGAATGGGTTTCTAGATTAATTAATTACTAAGGTACTAATTCTCAATTTTAGCTAAAGAAACATAACATGGATAGTTGGTTGAAGTAAATACAAACAAACAAACAAACATGTGGAGACACGAATTGATAGAGTTATGGGAAGTGATTTTACAAGTTAAAGACCTAACTAACTCATGCATTGAACCAATGAGATGAAATTATAAACAAGAAGTAAAATACTAAAGAAAATCTCTCGATTCTTAGTGAGCCTCAAACATGCAATAAACTTCATAGTCTCCATATGAACCTACGACATGCATGGCGTTAAGCAACTTCTTTATGTGTTTCCCAAAGATTTCTAAGTCATTCTCATGCCAGAATTCGAAGGGTTTTGACAATTTTGCTCTAATTCAAGCTTTATCTCTCGAGTCCACTTAAATCAACAAAGTAAGAAGTCAAGAACGAATTGTCAAAAATAAGAACAAAACATGCTTCAATACACTGTAATAAAAGTCATAACAAGCAAATCAAATCCTAACTACAATGTTTAGCTACTCTAAATCACATGAAAATCAAACTAAACAAGTAGACAACGTCTTAGAACGCTATTACATATTGAAAGAAAAGGAAATTAAACTTAGGTGTCGATGCCGGTCCTTCGTCTCCGAGCTCCCGTCTTCGATCTCGAACCTCCACGAATGCTTTGGCTCCCAAAAATGCTCTTTTCTCTCTTCTTACAAAGTGTATTTCGAAATTAGGGCAAAACTCTACCAAATTCGGCTCCCTTTCTCAATTACATAATGTTGTATTTATAGGCATGATTGGCACAGCGTTGCAACGCTGTGCCCTATACGCGTGGTAAATAAGGAAACAATCGATGGCGTTGCACGGCGAGGCAACGTTGCAACGCCGCTACCCTAACGCGTGCGCTCTTTATCGAAATGGCATTGCGACGCTGCAAGGCAGCGTTGCAACGCTATCGCCTGTAGTCTTCAATACAGCTTCACAGCACGCTCGGCATTGCAACGCTATGGACAGCGTTGCAACGCCATCACTTCGGGTCCATTAGCTTGGTTTGGTCCTTTCACTTCTAATTGATGTTATTTTAAGCTCTAATGAGCCTCGTTTTGATCCCGAGTGATCCAAAATATCTCCAATAGCTCCGTTTAAGCTCGTAACCTGAAATTGAATGAATTAATTACGTAAAAGCCCTGAAATCATCTTAAAACTAGCAATAATTAAGCCTAAGGATAGCACATTTTGTGTGCTATCAATCACGTTCGAGTTAATGACCCGAACGATCTACAGTATATGGATAGGGTTGGAGACTACTCCTGGATACACAGTACATGCGGCCCGGACCGTGAATTATTAGACGTACTGATGTAACACCATTAACAGTATAGAGCTAATAGATTCGTAGATGACCATTAGTGACTCGACCTTAATCCTAAGCGTGTTACGGACTCCTGTCTGCGGGGGTCTGTCCTTTGACTAGTACGGGTGAGGGTGGTCACTGATGCTCGCCCAATATGCCTATCTTCTCAGGGACAGGACGACGTGGGGAGTTGGGAACTTGACTACTCAAGAAGGAATTCACTCGTTCCCGACTTAGGGAAACTAGAGGGGTTGTTCCCTTAAGTGTTGTCTCCAAGGCTTGAACAATAGAGCCTCACCCTCTCACTGGCCCGAGAGGGTTGTTGTGTATGGTTGGACCATTACAACGTTGTTGTTCATTAGAGGAGCAGTGGGACTTAAGGAGGAAGAGGTAGACACAGGGGTAAAATGATAATTTGACAAAGCAGTGTCTGCGAACAACCTGTGAAGGGTCGACTCATGGGTATTGGTTATATCGATGGATACAACTTGTCCTCTGATGATGAGAGAGTGCGAACACGGGCTTTAGTGGAGTGTTACCGTAGCTAATGAATGTTGAATAATCGGGTCAAAAAGTTTGACAGGTTAGTCTCGGATCATTGGAGCTCGTCATCGGTTGGTCCATTAGGTCCTTCAGTTGGCTCAAATTGGAAAAATTGAGGGTTTACAGTTTGGTGTGAAATTGAAGTGTTCAAATTCATTATTTGGGTATTTATGTCATTTATATGAGATATAGATGACATAAGATATAGTTTGATGTGAATGAGATTCATAATAAACTATAGTATAACCTAATTGATTAATTAGTGCTAATTGGAGAAATTGAAGAGTCTAAAACATGGATTAAGCATAAAATAAGAGTTTGGACAGCAAGAAGTTACCTTTGAAGAACCTTTCTTTAAGTGCTCCTCTCTCCACGGTCACGATCTCAGCAACAAGAACTCCAACGTGCGAAGACACGACCACCGGATCTTCTCCGTTGTTCTCTAGGTGAGGGAGGAAGGTGGGTTCCCTTTAGGAGATGTGAGGTATTTTGAGAGAGATGTGTGTTTTATAACTCTTCCAACAACACAACAAGGAGGCTAGTGATTCAATTTAACCTAGTTGCATCTCATGCAACCATATATATAGAGAATTGGGATGGAAATGACCATCCTACCCCTCCTTTAATCTCTCTTTAGTATATAGTCTAAATAACATTAAAACTATATATTATATCAATTATATCATATATAATTGATATAACTCCTCATGTATGAAATTGAACACTTAAATTTCACTCCTAACTTTATACCCTCAATATTACCATGTTGAGCCAACGGAGGGATCTAATGGACCTACAGATCATGAGCTCCAATCGTTGTGAGATTAACTCGATCAAACTCTTTGATCCGCTTAATCAATATTCATTAACTACAAGTCACTCCACTATAGACTTGTAGCTGCACTCTTCTCACTGTAGATATTATTGTTTCCACTGATAGTCATTGCCCATGAGTTGACCCTTCACAGGTTGTTCGTAATCACAGCTGGGTCAAATTACCGTTTTACCCCTGTGATTACCTCATTGCTCCTTAAGCACCACTGATCCTCTAATAAATAACAAATCTAGGGTCCTACCTAAGACTCATACCCTCATAGAGGGCGGGGCCCCGTTGTTCAAGACCTGGAGTCAGTTCTTAAGGTAACAACCTATCTAATTCCTCAGTAGAGGAATGAGTGAATTCCATCTTGCACAGTTAAGTTCCCAGCTACCTACGAGGTTCTGTCCCTGAGAAGGTAGGCTTATTGAGTCGGCTATAGGCCACTCTCACCCATACTAGTGTAAGGACAAACCCCTATAAGCAGGAGTTCTTAACTTGCTCAGGATTCAGGTCGAGTCACTAATGACCATCTATAAATTACTAGTCTTATCCTGTTAACGGTATTATACTGGTTAGACTAATAATTTGCGATCCAGTCTTGTATGAACTCTTCATACAGGATGCCCCCACTCGCATGTCAACTACATGAATGAGTTGGATTACCTCATTTGTACTAATTACAAAGTGGGTTGCATCCATGGTATTACCAAAATGACGTTTCCAACCTTATTCTTATACCATAGACTATTTAGGTTATAATCTTGAACTCAACCCAAATAGTGTCCACTACACTGATTTCAAGATAAGCGTTATAACCTTGGAGCTTAGTTTATTGGATTTGTAAAAGCAAGAATGTAATCTTATCAAAACAAATAACACTTTATTTAATTGATCAAGATTACACAAGTTAGGGCATAAATCCCAACAATCTCCCACTTGACCTAAAGCTTGTGGAGTACTAAACATTACATTAATGTAAATACAATAAACTAGGGCATTTAAACCCTTTGTACAAAATACTCCCACTTGACCTAGTTGGGAAAAACTTGTAAACCTAGACCTTCTAGGTGACTCTCAAATACTTTAGTCGTGAGAGCCTTTGTAAAAGGATCAACAATGTTGTGCTCTGAGGCTATCTTCGTGACAATCACGTCTCCTCTATGCACGATCTCCCGGATGAGATGATACTTCCGCTCTATGTGTTTTCCCCTCTTGTGACTTCGGGGTTCCCTCGAATTTGCCACTGCACCACTGTTATCGCAATACAGTGTGACGGGCAAAGTCATATTTGGAACAACTTCCAAATTTAGCATAAATTTCCTTAACCAAACGGCCTCCGTAGTTGCTTCACAAGCTGCTACATATTCGACCTCCATGGTGGAATCAGCGATGCATCCTTGCTTGACGCTTCGACATACTACAGCTCCTCCGTTAAGAGTGAAAACTGACAGTGATGTAGATTTATGAGAATCTTTATCAGTCTGAAAGTCAGAATCCGTGTATCCTGTAAGGATCAAATCCTTAGCCCCATACACAAGCATGTAGTTCCTTGTTCTCCGAAGATACTTAAGGATCGTTTTAACCGTTATCCAGTGTTCAAGTCCTGGATTCAATTGATACCTACTGACCATCCCAACTGCAAAACAAATGTCAGGCCTAGTACACAACATGGCGTACATTAGGCTCCCAACAGTTGATGCGCAAGGAATCCGTCTCATATCCTCAACTCCTTGAGGTGTCTTAGGACACTGTTCTTTAGACAAATGGATTCCATGTCGAAAAGGCAACAAACCCTTTTTGGAATCTTGCATCTTAAACCTTGACAACACTTTGTCTATGTATGATGCTTGAGACAAGGCTAGTGTTCTATTCTCATTGCTTAGGACAACTGGATCCCAAGAACAAACTGCGCATCACCCAAATCTTTCATTTGGAATTGTGTAGCTAGCCATTCCTTGATGTCAGTAAGATAACCTACATCATTCCCAATGAGTAGGATATCATCCACATAGAGAATTAGGAAAGCGACAGAAATATTGATGATTTTCTTGTAGACACAAGGTTCATCATCATTCTGGTCAAAACCATAAGATCTGATAGCCTCATCAAATCTTATATTCAAGGAGCTAGAGTCTTGTTTCAGTCCATAAATCGACCTTTTAAGCCTGCAAACCTTTTGCTTTTGTCCATGTTCAATGAACCCTTTGGGTTCGTCCATGTAGATGGTTTCCTCAAGATTGCCATTCAAAAAGGCTGTCTTGACATCCATTTGCCATACCTTATAGTCATAATATGCGACAATGGCAAGAAGGATACGGATAGACTTTACCATAGCACAGGTGAAAAGGTTTCCTTAAAGTCAACCCCTTCAACATGGGTATAACCATTTGCTACTAGTCTAGCTTTAAAGGTTTGCACCTTCCCATCTACACCACGTTTTCTCTTGTAGATCCACTTACAACCTATAGGTTTTACCCCATCAAGCTTATCTACAAGATCCCAAACAGAATTGAAGTGCATAGACTCCATTTCTTGGTCCATGGCTATGACTCATTTGTCTTTGTCAATATCAACCATTGCTTGATTATAAGTCAATGGATCCTCACAGTTGTCATATGGTATAACAACTTGTGTTTCAGCTAAACCCATGTAACGGTCAGGTTGTATCACAATCCTCCCACTACGTCGAGGCATACTCAACTCTTGAGATGGACCTCTTGACTAGACAAACAAGTATCAACAACTCTTGTTGACGTACTAGTGTTCTTATCAGCAACCTTTGCTATTGTTCCGTCTAACTCACTCAACACTACCTTACTTTTTGATTTGTGGTCCCTTATGTGGTTCTCCTCCAAGAAAGTGGCATTTGTCGACACAAAGACCTTATCTTCCTTAGGATCATAGAATAAACCACCTCTTGTTTTCTTTGGGTATCCTACGAATAAGCACAACTTTGAACGTGAATCCAACTTCTTTGAATTTGTCACAAGCACATGTGCTGGACAACCTCATATTCTGAAGTGACATAAACTACCTTTACGTCCTTTCCAGAGTTCAAAAGGTGTTTCAGAAACACTTTTGGAGGGCACACTATTCAATATGTATATTGCAGTCTCCACTACATAACACCAAAAGGAACTAGGGAGATGAGCATAACTCATCATTGATCGAACCATGTCCAACAAGGTTCTGTTTCTCCTTTCCGATACACCGTTTTGCTGTGGTGAGCCGGGAGCTGAGAGTTAGGATGTAATTTCATGTTCTATCATATAGTTCTGGAATTTTAAATCCATGTACTCTCCACCTCGATCCGATTGAAGTGTTTTAACTCTTTTACCTAATTGATTTTCAACCTCAGCCTTGAATTCCTTGAACTTTTCAAGTGCTTCAGACTTATGGTGCATTAGGTAAATATGCCCATATCTAGAATAATCATCTATAAAAGAGATGAAATATTCATATCCTCCCCTGGCTTTAACATTCATCGGACCACAAAGGTCTGAATGTATAAGCTCTAGAGGATCTTTGGCTCTATAACCTTTTCCATTAAAAGGTCTTTTAGTCATTTTGCCTTCTAGGCATGATTCACATACTGGTAAGGAATTTTCTTCTAACTCGTTTAGAAGTCCGTTCTTTACCAATCTCTCATTCCTATTGAGATTAATGTGACCCAATCTTAGATGCCAAAGATGAGCATTTTCTTTAGGAGAAATTTTACGTTTGTTAGTTTGTGCGTTTGCAGTTTTAAATAATTCAGTGTTCAAAACTATTTTGACTGAATTAGGCCTTAAAACATACAATCCATTTTCTAATGAAGCTGAACATATTTCTAAACCTTTATTTAAAATAAACACTTTATTCATAGAAAAGGAAACGGAAATACATTGTTCAATGAGGCAATAAATGGAAATAAGGTTTCTCATAAACCCTGGTATCACTAATATATTGTCCAACAATACATATTTCTTGCCAAAATAAAGCTTCATTGTGCCTACTGCTACAGCTGAGACGACTTCTCCATTTCTAACCCGGGCGTTATCTCTCCTTGTTGTAGGCAGCTGCGAGGAATCAATTCCACGAAAAAGAAGAACAAACATGATTAGTATACTGAATCAAGTATCCAAGTTGTTTTATCATTATCCACTAAACAAGCTTCTAGGCAAAGTAAATCATATTTACCTTCCTTCTTCTTTTCTCGCAATGTACTTGAGACGATTTTCGTTTTCAATGCCCGTCTTCATTGCGGTGGAAACACTTTCCTTTGTCAAAGAACGTCTTTGACTTTCTTGCCCTTTTGGCGCGACTTTTTGTCGGCTTGTTTCCCTTTACCAACCTTTCTTCATGTTCTTCTTCTTACCTCTCAAAGTTAGAAGAAGATGAAGCAATTATTTTTGTCCGAGGTCGAACCTCCGTGATAACTCCCATCGCAACATTTGCCTCACCTTTCGATCCACGAATTTTCATCAAAGATTGAAAGGTCGGGGAGTTCATTCGTAAGGGAGGTAAGATTAAAACTAAGCTTTTTCATAACAAAGACATTACTTCTAAAGCGCAAGAAACTATATGGAAGGGTTTCGAATGAAGTCGACTGGCTCGACTCATCGATGGAAGCACCATCCGACTCGCGATGTTAAAGTGTACTATCATATCCGTGACATGATCCCAACAGATGTACCCTCCGGCATCCTCAAGTTGAATATGTACTTTAGGGCATTATGTCGGGCTTGTGTGGTCGTTGTCCAAACATACCCGCATGCAGAATCCATGATTTTTGGTGGTAATCATGCCCTCATGCTTCTTGGCTAATATGTCGGACATACTTGCCGGCATGTAGACCTTGGCCTTATCATTGGCCTTGATCCATCGATCATATGCATCACGAACATTTCGTGACGCATTTGAGCCTAGCACCTGAGGACACTCCTCAGTTAGCACAAACTTCAGATCATCCACTACCAAAATAGTGTTGAGTTTGTTTTTTCATGTCATCATATTCTCTCCGGTTAACTTTTTCGCACCCAATATAGAAATTATAGAGCTAGACATTTTTTGCTGAAAATTTACAAACAAACTTGTATGAGTTTTCTTGCTATAACTCTAATCCAATCATGTTTTAGCTAATTATCAAATGATTCCTAGGCCATTTATAATTTGCAATGATACTCCAAAGGTTTAGAATGTATGACACCGAAGGGTAATCAAAAACACTCCTCCTCTGGATCAAGACACTCTTGACCAAAACCTAACACCAGAATAACTCTTATTCCTATAGGTTTTAGTTACCATTTTTCGGTCTGGATACATACACAACTTATGTACCCCATGAGTGTAACCCTTTGTCCTTAGATCCCAGAGTCTCGATCCAATAAAATCTGCCGAAGGGAGGACTAGATTGGAAAATAATCTAAGGAAATCTGTATCCCTTTCGGGTGTCTACTGTGTTAGATCTCCTATGATCAAGCCCTCCGAAAGGATTGTCTAGTCCAGGCCAAACTAGCAGACTGACCATAGTGGTCTAACGGCGTAAACCGACAAAAGAGACCGTAGGTTTTGTTTTCACTAAACCTGCTCCCACTCACTATAAGTACCCTCTCCATTCACCTTGGTATTGACTCATACAAACACCATCCGAAGGGGGACGCTCCCGTTTGCGCCACGAGGCCAAGTATGAGTCTCACGGTGTGAACTTCCCGGAGATAGCGTAGGTAAAAAAAAATGTATCTCATTCACGTTTTCCTCCCCCTGAATACTTTAAGTCTATAGGAATCTTTCTTAGGCTAAAACCCGGCTAATGGTTTTACCTAACTTTATCAACATAACTCTTATATTGATAATCAATATAACTCTTATATTGATTTTATCCTAAGTTTGTTAATATAACTCCTTATATTAAACCTAGGATTTCTAGTTTATTAACCCCTTAATAATCCCGCTGACGCTACTGTAATTTATAATACTCTCTGATTAAATTTCACTCCCAGGTCAGTTCCCAGGTAGGGGTGTTCCGTTTCCGTCAGCTTAAATACCTAAGCCTAGATAGAACTTTCTTTAGACAGAGTTCCTCTTTTAATCATAGCTTATAAATTACTTGGTTCCTAATTCTAATCTAATTAGAACTAGATAACCTAAGGTCTATTATTTCCAAGTTCTAAACACTTTAAAACTAATAATTAACCTTCGGTGGCATACATACTATGTTATAGTGCTTGATCAATCATCACATGAATAATAAAACATACATAGCATATTCATCTCATGAAATATAATGCATGTCAATGTTGTCCAAAAATTAATATAACAACCTTATATTAATTAATCATGCAAACTATATAATATAACTCCTTATATTATAAATGATGCATGAAAATGCTTAACCTAAGGTGGGATTTCTAAAATTAAAAGCATACACTATGCATGGCAATAATTACATAACAATTGTATAATTAAAATAGCAAAAATTAGACAAATTTTGGCACCCTAAAATTAATTTTAAATAATATAATCTAATTATATTAATTAAAATTAATTAATTAAAATTAATTAATTAAATATAAATTAAATACAAAACATTTTTATCTTAAATAAAATTAAAATTGACGTTTCTGCCCGTTGCTGCCTTCCGTGAAACGTCTTCGGCGTTGCAACGCTGCTTTTGTCATTTTCTATCGAGCGTTGCAACGCTAAAGGCTGCGTTGCAACGCTGCCTCATGCACGCGCCTTCTCCCGCAAGTGCGGCGTTGCAACGCCGATGAACAGCGTTGCAACGCTGCACACAGATAGCATTGAGAATCTTCATTCTTTACTCGTTTTTACTCCGTTCTTCTCTGCAACCGCCTTGCCTCGAATGACACGGACTTACAGACTCGATATACAATTAAATTTGCCCAAAACACCGGGTCCTTACATTGAACATTTCAATGAAAAATTGTAAATCTAAGTGTCGAAATCGAAAACATCTAATTTCACAAAACCGTTCATACATCTCATGCACAAAACAGTAAATCCCACCTTATTCTTGAAAATTCCAGAACATAAATCAAGAACGCAATTGGTCTCTGATACCAATAGAAGGGAATCGAAATCCCCGTAGCGGAAGCGATTGCGAATCGCGCGCTCTTGATTTAGTTACAATGAAAAATTCAAGAGTCTAAAACATAGATTAAGCATAAAATAAGAGTTTGGACAAGTTACCTTTGAAGAACATTTCTTCAAGTGCTCCTCTCTCCACGGTCACGATCTCAGCAACAAGAACTCCAACGTGCAAAGACACGACCATCGGATCTTCTCTGTTGTTCTCTAGGTGTGGGAGGAAGGTGGGTTCCCTTTAGGAGATGTGAGGTATTTTGAGAGAGATGTGTGTTTTGGAACTCTTCCAACTACACAACAAGGAGGCTAGTGATTCTATCAAAACACCCTTAACCTAGTTGCATCTCATGCAACCATATATATAGAGAATTGGGATGGAAATGACCATCCTACCCCTCCTTTAATCTCTCTTTAGTATATAGTCTAAATCACATTAAAACTATATATTATATCAATTATATCATATATAATTGATATAACTCCTCATGTATGAAATTGAACACTTAAATTTCACTCCTAACTTTATACCCTCAATATTACCATGTTGAGCCAACTGAAGGATCTAATGGACCTACAGATCATGAGCTCCAATGAGATGAGATTAACTGATCAAACTCTTTGATCCAGTTAATCAATATTCATTAACTACAAGTCACTCCACTATAGAGTTGTAGCTGCACTCTCCTCACTGTAGATATTATTCTGTCCACTGATATAGTCATTGTCCATTAGTTTACCTTTCACAGGTTGTTCGTAATCACAGCTGGGTCAAATTACCGTTTTACCCTTGTGATTACCTCTTTGCTCCTTAAGCACCACTGATCCTCTAATGAACAACAAGTCTAAGGTCCTACCTTAGACTCATACCCTCATAGAGGGTGGGGCCCCGTTGTTCAAGACCTGGAGTCAGTTCTTAAGGGAACAACCTATCTAATTCCTCAGTAGAGGAATGAGTGAATTCCATCTTTGATTAAGTTCCCACTACCTACGAGAGGTCTGTCCCACGAGAAGGTAGGCTTATTGAGTCGGCTACAGGCCACTCTCACCCATACTAGTCTAAAGACAAACCCCTATAAGCAGGAGTTCTTAACTTGCTCACGATTCAGGTCGAGTCACTAATGACCATCTATAAATTACTAGTCTTATCCTGTTAACGGTATTATACTGGTTAGACTAATAATTTGTGATCCAGTCTTGTATGAACTCTTCATACAGAATGCCCCCACTCGCATGTCAACTACATGAATGAGTTGGATTACCTCATTTGTACTAATTACAAAGTGGGTCGCATCCATGGTATTACCAGAATGAGGTTTCCAACCTTATTCTTATACCATAGACTATTTAGGTTATAATCTTGAACTCAACCCAAATAGTGTCCACTACATTGATTTCAAGATAAGCGTTATAACCTTGGAGCTTAGTTTATTGGATTTATAAAAGCAACACTGTAATCTTATCAAAACAAATAACACTTTATTTAATTGATCAAGATTACACAAGTTTCGGGCATAAATCCCAACACCTCTAACTTCAGATCCCAGAGTCCCGATCCAACAAAATCCGCCGAAGGGAGGACTATGTTGGAAAGCAAACTAAGGAAACTCTATCCCTTTCGGGAGTTCGCTATGTTTCGACTCCTATGATCAGACCCTCCGAAGGAATTGTCTTGTCCAGGCCAAACTAGCAGGCGGATCATAAGATTCTCACAGCGCAAACCATTAGAAGAGACCGTGGGACCTGTTTGCACAAGTCCCGCTCCCACTCACTATAAGCATCCTCTCCATTCACCTTGTTTTTGACCCATACAAACACCATCCGAAAGGGGACGCTCCCATTTGCGCCACGACGCGAAGTATGGATCTCACGGTGTGAACTTAACGGAGATGCGTAAGTGGAAATTAATGTATCATATACACTCATTTCCTCCGACTAAGTACTTTAGAATTAACGGGATGACCTAGATAAATCCGACTATAATTTACCTAAGTCTACTAATATAACATTTATATTGGAATTACCTAAGTCTATAAACCATTTATTAAAACTTAGGTCTATAGTTTATTAAGATTTGAATACACGTCGCTCAAGAGGAATACGACTTATGAATCTCCAGACCAAGTTCACTCCCAGGTCGGTTCCTAGGTAGGGGTGTTCCGTTTCCGTAAGCCTAAATACCCCAAACGCCAGAACCTTCCTTAGACAGAGCTACTTATCAGTCACCATTCATAAGCCATATGTAGATTGCCTAATTCTAATCTTATTAGAACTAGAAAACGTAAGTCTAATTAATAACAGGTTCTAAAACAATTTTAAAACTAGTTAATTAACACTTAGGTTACATGCATTTCTATGTTATAGTGCTTGATCATTCATCACATGAATAAATTAAAACATATAACATACTCATCACATGAAATAAATGCATGACTATGCTTTCATAAAAATTAATATAACTCTTTAAATTAATTAAACATGCATGACTATATTATAATATGATGCATGACTATGCTTAACCTAAGGTGGGATTTTAATCTAAATGGCATACTATATGCGCATAAATTAATACACAATATTTTCATCCTATGCATTAATTAAAATTAATATAATCAAATTATATTAATAATAATTAAATAAAAAAATTAACAAACGAAAAATGAAAAAAAAAAGAAAAGGAAATAAAAGAAATGATGCCTAAAATGAAGCCCACTCCTCCTCTCTTCACGCCTGCAACGTGCGCGCCTCGCATCTACTAATGTAGTGGCGTTGCAACACTACAACCCTCAACGCCCGCCTGGCGTCTTCACGTTGAGCGGCGTTACAATGCTGCTCCTAGCGTTGCAACGCTGCCCCTGAATCAGGCCTCCAACCGCACGTTTGGCGTTGCAACGTTGTCCACTGTACAACAAAGAGAGTTTCTGTTTTTCACCAGATTTCGCTCCGTTTCTTCACAACAACACTTTTCCACGACCGACACAGACTTACAGACTCGATTTACAATACATTTTGCCCGAAACACTGGGTCCTTACATTCAACTTTTCAATTGAATTGTAAATCTAAAATGCCAAATCATGTAAGCATCCATTTTGCAAACCACATGCAATTTCTCTAAATTGAATGATGTACTCACCTAATTTTTGAGAAATTTCTAACATAATTAAGAACAAATATGGCTCTGATACCAATTGAAAGGAATAGAATCTCGTGCGGAAGCGAATGATCTCCTTTACTCTTAATTGTGTGACATAGAAATACTCAAAAAAATAGAAAAATTCTTCAAGTAGTTCCTTGTCGTCTGCGAACTCCTCTTATCTACAATCAAATCTTCGAACACCGCCAGAAGACCTTCTCGGTTGTTCTCTAGGAGAGGGAAAGAGGTGAGATCTTCATTTGGGTTAGGGATGTTTTATAGAGAGATTTAGAGAGAACTCTTGTGTTGCCATAAAATGAAAAACTACACAAATGGTTCAAGTGTTCAAAAATGCATCCAAAGGGATGCTTTTATAGGCAATGTGGGTGGAGAGAAATTCTCTACCTATTTTTGCCAGTAACCCCACATATTATGCATAAATGCATAATAAAAGGTATCAAATACCTTATTATGTGAATCATATTAACATAATGTGGAGAAATTGAATTTAGTCAAATCCAATTTCATCTCTCTTAAAATACTACAAGAAGTTATGTCCTAATTCCATAATTAGACACAATTAGGTTCAATATGAATCATATTCACATTGAACTATATATTATATCAATCGTATCATATATAATTGAGATGATCCCTAAATTGAACTTGAACATTTCAAATTTATTCCCAAACATTATACCCTCTATTAATTCCATGTTGAGTCAATCGAGGTGTTGGGATTTATGCCCTAAAACTCGTAGTTTGTAATTATGTTCTAATTAATGTAATAAAGTGTTATTATTTAAATAAAGTGTTATTGTTCGTTATCTACGAGTTTGCCTTTATTTAAAACCCTAAAACCAATAAACTAAACATCCAAGGCTGTTAAATGAATCTTTAACTGAATGTAATGTACATTAAAAGGATCTCGGTTCGAGATATAGCCTAAAGGGTCTATAGTTAGGGGATAAGGTTTGGGTACCTTACCCTGGTAAAACTATGGATATGGCCCACTTTGTATTTGATACAAACACTGTGATCCTAACGTGTTCGCGTAGATGACATGTGAGTGGGGATATCCTATGTAATGATATTACATAAGACCGAACCACGAAATAGTAACCTCTAGCTGTAACTCCGTTGACTAGTTAGGTTTCTATTTCACTAGGATGACCTAGGCAACTTGATCTCAATCCTGAGCAGGTTACGAACTCCCGTTCACGAGCGATTGTCCTTTGACTAATATGTTAACCAACTTCAGTCTAGGTTCTGAAATTAGTTAACAAATCTTCTCCAACCTTCCCTATAAATAACAGGAAGAGGAATTGACTCATCATTCTATATTGAAGCTAGTCATCTATCGTTTTTTCTATCAAACTCTCTCAATTTTCATATGGCACAATTTTTTTTAAGAAACTTTTCTTTCATCTTTTTTTCTACATTTGTTTTACACTTGTTTAGCACTTATTACATTTCTTTTCTTTGTCTTTTTTAATTTTTTTTCAAACTTTTTTTAATCAAACTTTTCTAACTTTTTCTATTTCTTTTTTATTTCATACTTTTTTTTTGCATTGCAGTTAGGATGCCCCATTCCATTTTGCTTGGAACTTATCAAACTCCTTGTATTCATCATCCTTGGTGGAGGTGACAACATTTCTCCCTGAAGGATGGTTTTTCACGGATGCTCCGACATTGGGGGTGAGTGGATTGCTCACCCTCACCACTGCTTCCTCGCCCATGACATTGGAGGTGAGTGGATTTGTCACCCTCACCTCTGCTCTGCAGACTACGTGAACAGGATGCGAACCGACACTTGGCGAACAGGGTGCGAACCCAAAGACTTGCGAAGCAGGCGCAAACCCAAAGACTTCATAAGCAGGCGTGAACTCGACACTTGGCGAACAGGGCACGAACCATGCACTTGTTCGCGAACTCGATACTTGGCGAACAGGGCACGAACCATGCACTTGGCAAACAGGGTGCATACCCAACACTTAGCGAACAAGGTCGTCACTTGGCGAATAGGGGTGAACCCGAAAGTTGGTGAGTAGGGGTAAACCCGACACTTTCCAACAGGACACGAACCCGACACTTGCCAACAGGACACGAACCTGACACTTGGCAAACATGGCACGAAGCGGACAGTTGGCGTACAGGGGCAAACCCGACACTTGGCAAACAGGGTGCGAACCTTGCACTTAGCGAACAGGGCATGAACCCGAAATGTGAAAAGATCGAATCCCACAGCGGAAGCGATTGTGAATCGCATGTTCATGATATTGTTACATAGATCTCATACAAGAATAATATACTAAGATTAAGCATGCAATTATAAATGAGACAACAAGAATTTACCTTTGAATAACACTTTCTTCAGGAGTTCCTCCTCCAACGATCACGATCTCAGCAACGAACCCGAACCGTGTGAAGATCCACCACTAGATCTTCTCCGTTGTTCTCTTGGTGAGGGAGGAAGGTGGGTTCCTTTTAGGATGAAATGAGGTGATCTTTTGTAAATGTGTTTGGAACTCTTTCCAACACAAAGGAGAGAATTCTAGGGTTGTATGTAATTGCCTTACCCAAAGTTGCATCTTATGCAACTATTTATAGGGAAATAGGATAGAAATTACCATCTTATCCCTCCTTCATTCTCTCATTAGTATATAGTTAATTTGTGAATCTTATTCACATTAAAACTATATATTATATCAATTATATGTGTAATTGATATAACACCTCATATATGAAATTGAACACTTCGATTTCATTCCTAACTTTATACCATCAATATTACCATGTTGAGCCAACAGAGGGACATAATGGACCTACATTCATGAGCTCCAAAGTTGTGAGATTTGAAGGGATTTTGAATTCCCGCAGCGGAAGACGTTGTGAAACGTTGTTGGTCCGTTGTGTAATTCTTATCTTAAAATTGAATATATCTCATAGATCCTATGCTATACATGCAAAGAAGAAGAAGAAAACAGTAAGTAAGAAGTACTAACCTCTTGAAGAACTCTTCTTCAACGTTTTCTCCTTCTCCGGTCACGATCTCACTAGATCCAACGTTCTCTTCGAACAGGAACCACGATCCGAACAGGGAGACACCTCCAAAGGGTCTTCTCGGTTGTTCTCGGGAGGTTGAGGCAGAGTAGGTGGACTCCCTTTGATTTTGGGTGAGGAGAGAATGATAGAGAATTGAGAGAGGATTTGAGAGAGAATCCCTTGCTCTCTTTGGATGGAAATCCAAGAAATGGCAAAATGTATCATGAGATGCCTTTGAATGCATCCTTTTATAATGGTGTGTGGTGGAGTTAAAATCTCCACCAACTCACCATTTTACCACAATTATATAATATACAAATCATATTTGCAGATTATATAATATAAGGTATCTCATACCTTATTATAGAAATATCATTTGCATAAATGTGGAATTATAAATTGAATCACATTCAATTTAATTTCTCTCAATTCTATTTCTCCAAATAGCACTAATTAATCAATTAGGCTATACTATAGTTTATTATGAATCTCATTCACATCAAACTATATATTATGTCATCAATATCTCATATAAATGACATAAATACCCAAATAATGAATTTGAACACTTCAAATTCACACCAAGCTGTAAACCCTCAATTTGTCCAATTTGAGCCAACCGAGGGACCTAATGGACCTACACGTGATTTGAGCTCCAATGATCCGAGAATAACTTGTCAAACTCTTTGACCCAGGTTATTCAACATTCATTAGCTACGGTAACACTCCACTAAAGCCCGTGAGTTGCACTCTCATCAACTTTGTAGGACAAGTTGTGTCCATCGATATAACCAATACCCATGAGTCGACCCTTCACGGGTTGTTCGTAGTCACGGTGGGTCAAATTACCGTTTACCCTCGTGTCTACCTCTTGCTCCTTAAGTCCCACCGCTCCTCTAATGAACAACTACGTTGCATGGTCCAACCATAAACAACAACCCTCTCTCGGGCCAATGAATGAGAGAGTGGGGCCCCGTTGTTCAAGCCCCCGGAGACAAAGACTTAAGGGAACAACCCCTCTAGTTTCCCTAAGTCGGGAGCAGTGAATTCCTTCTTGCGTAGTCAAGTTCCCAGCTCCCACGTGGTCACCCGCCCGAGAAGGTAGGCATATTGGGCGAGCAACGGTGACCACCCTCACCGCGTACTAATCAAAGGACGGACCCTGCAGATAGGAGTCCGTAACACGCTCAAGATTAAGGTCGAGTCACTAATGGCCATCTACGAATTTATTAGCTCTATATCACATCTGCGGTGTTACATCGGTGAGTCTAATAATTCACGGTCCGATCTTGTACAATCTCATTGCACAGGATGCCCTACTCGCATGTCAACCACATGAACGAGTCGGATCACCTCGTTTGTATCTAATACAAAGCGGGCGCATCCACGCAGTGTATCCGTGGATTAGGTCTCCAACCCTATCCATATATCTGTGGGATCGATTGGGTCATTAACTCGAACGGGATCTTTCTGTGTGTCCACTACACACCGCTCAAGTTCTTAGTTCTCTCATAATACAATGACCCTGGAGCTTAGTTTATTGGATTAAGTTTATGAAAAATGCGAGACACAAAGTTTAAATAAATAACTCTTATTTATTTCACAATGTTGAAATAAAGAACTCTTATTCATTTACAACTTGGAATATTACAAACTACACGAGATGAGGACATACATCCCAACAAGATTAACTGATCAAACTGTTTGATTTGGTTAATCAATATTCATTAACTACAAGTCACTCCACCATAGACTTGTAGTTGCACTCTCCTCACTGTAGATTATATTGTGTCCATTGATATAATCACAACCCATGAGTCGCCCCTTCACGGGTTGTTTATAATCACAGTTGGGTGATATTGTTGTTTTACCACTGTGATTACCTCTTTGTTCCTTAAGCACTACTGTAATGAACAACAAGTCTATGGTCTTACCATAAACTCAAACCCTCTTAAGCTAGTTTAGAGGGTGGGCCCCATTGTTCAAGACCTGGACTCAGTTCTTAAGAGAACAACCTATCTAATTCTTTAGTCTAGGAATAAATGAATTTCATTTTGCAGAGTTATGTCCCCAGCTACCTACGAGGTTTTGTCCTTGAGAAGGTAGGCTTATCGAGTCGGCTACAGGCCACTCTCACTCATACTAGTCTAAGGACAAATCCCTATAAGCAGGAGTTCTTAACTTGCTCAGGATTCAGGTCGAGTCACTAATGACCATCTATAAATTATCAGTTGTATCATGTTAACGGTGTTATACTAGTTAGACTAATAATTTGTAGTCCGGTCTTGTATGAACTCTTCATACATAATGCCCCCACTCGCATGTCATCTACATGAATGAGTTGGATTACCTCATTTGTACTAATTACAAAGTGGGTCGCATCCATGGTGTTACCAGAATAAGGTTTCCAACCTCATTCTTAAACCATAGACCATTTAGGTTATAATCTTGAACACAATCCAAATAGTGTCTACTACACTATTCAAGATTCATTATAACCTTAGAGCTTAGTTTATTGGATTTATGAAGTGAAAAGATAATTCTATCAAATCAAATAACTCTTTATTTATTTGAATAAAATTACACAAGTTTAGGGCACATATCCCAACAAAATGAAATCTCTTGACTCGGTAGAGAGAGACGTGTGACAACGAACGACAACTCTTGATTTGGTGAAGAGACGCGCGACGACGAACAAAATCTCTTGATTTGGTAGAGAGAGACGTGTTGGGATTTTTGTCCTAATCTCGTGTTTGTAAAATATTGTTTTGAAATTAATAAGAGTTATTATTTTCTTCACTTTGTGTCTCGCAAATATTTTAAACCTTTCTAATAAACTAAGCTCCAGGGTCATTGAATATATGAGAAAACTAGAACTTGAACGGTGTGTAGTTGACACACAAGGAGGATCACGTTCGAGTTAATGACCCGAACGTCTCTACGATATAAGGATGGGGTTGGAGACCTAATCCACGGATACACTTGTGGATGCGCTCGCTTTGTATTAGATACAAACGAGGTGATCCGACTCGTTCATGTGGTTGACATGCGAGAGGGCATCTGCACAATGAGATTGTACAAGACAGGACCGATAATTATTAGACTTCATCGATATAACACGTTAAAAGAAAAGACTAATAAATTCGTAGATGACCATTAGTGACTCGACCTGAATCCTGAGCGTATCACGGACTCCTGTCTGGCGGGGTCTATCCTTTGATTAGTACGGGTGAGGGTGGTCCCAGTCACTCGCCCAATATGCCTATCTTCTCGAGGGGACGAACCAAAGTAGAGTCGGGAACCTAATTACGCGAGATGGAATTCACTCGTTCCCGCCTATAGGGAAACTAGAGGGGTTGTTCCCTTAAGTGCTGTCTCCAGGGCTTGGACAACGGGCGCCCACCTTCTCCCTGGCCCGAGAAGGGTGTTGTGTATGGTTAGACCATCATAATATGTTGTTCATTAGAGGAGCAGTGGGGATTTAAGGAACAAGATATAGACACAAGAGTAAAACGGTAATTTGACCCAGTCGTGTCTATGAACAACCTGTGAAGGGTCGACTCATGAGCATTGGTTATATCAGTGGACACGTAATATTCTACACTGATGAGAGTACAACTACAAGCTTTAGTGGAGTGTCACTGTAACTAATGAATATTGGTTGACCGGGTCAAAGAGTTTAACTGATTAACCTCAGATCATTGGAGCCCGTCACTGTAGGTCCATTAGGTCCCTTGGTTGGCTCAATCTGGGATAAAAGAAGGGTTAAAGTTTTGGTATGAAATTGAAGTGTTCAATTTCACTTTAAGAGTAATTATATCATATAGATGATATAATATATAGTTTAATATGAATGAGATTCATAATAAACTATATGTTAGCCTAATTGTTGAATTAAAGGCTAATTGGAGAAATTGATAGAGAGAAAATAAATTGAATGTGATTCAATTTGATTAAATCCACAATTATTGCAAATGCGATTTGCAACATAAGATATGAGATATCTTATATTATATAATTATGTGAATGAGATTTATATAACATATGGTTGTGGTAAAGTGGTAATTATGTGAAGTTGTGAACTTCATCATTCCACTATTTAAACCCTTTGTAAGATGGGTTTGGTAAGCCAAGTTGTCATTTTTGGATTTTGACCTAAGAATCCAAAAGTGTTTTCTCTCTATTCTCTCATTTCTCCACCTCTTCCAAAACAAAAGAAAGTTCCCACCAACTTCCCTTCTCCTAAAGAGAACAACCAAGAAGATCTATTTTGGTAGTGTTCGAGATCCGTTCGTGGGAAGAGTTCGTGGAGATCGAGGAGCGCGAAGAGTTCGTGATCGCAAAGAGAGGTTCTTTGAATCGATCTACAACAAGTAAGTTATCCTCATCGTTGTAATCCTTTCAGCATGTTTAGCCTAGATCTAATAGGTAGATCGATTTTAATAAGTACATTGCATGATGATACCATGACGATTCAATCGTCTTCCGCTGCGCGGGGATTCTAATTCCCTTCAAGACGCGCAACAATGGATGGAAACTCCTGACTTGGCAGAGCGATTCGCGATGGCGAACGACAACTCCTAACTGTGTGGAGCGACGCGTGATGACAAACGACAACTTCTGTTTTTCATGGAGAGTCGTGCGACGACGAATGACAACTTTTGATTTTCCAGAGAGAGATGTGCGACGATGAACAGTAACTCCTGATTTGGTAAAGAAGCGCGCAACGATGACAACTTTTTATTTGGTGGAGAGAGACGTGCAATGTTGAAGAGCAACTCTTGATTTGGTGGAGAAACGCGCAATGACGAACAAAATCTCTTGATTGGGAGAAGGACGCACGACAGCTAATGAAAACTCCTAACTTAGTAGAGCGACGCACAATGACAAACGAATACTCCTCATTTGGCAAGGAGAGATGCACGACGACAAACGACAACTTTTGATTTGGCAAAGAGAGACATGCGACAATGAATAGTAACTTCTGATTTGGCGCTTCACAACGACGAAAGAAATCTCTTGACTTGGCAGTGAGAGTCGCGCGACGACGAACAACAACTCCTGATTTTGCAGGGAGAGATGAGCGACGACGTACAAAAACTCCTCATTTGGTGGAGAGAGACGCGCGACCTTAACAACAACTCCTGATTTGGTGGAGAGAGACGCGTGACGTTAACAACAACTCCTGATTTGGCAGAGAAATGCGACAACTCCTAACTTGACGGAGTGGTGGGCGAGGACAAACGACAACTCCTGATTTGGTGGAGAAAGACGTGCAACATTGAACGAAAACTCTTAATTTAGTAGAGAACGCACGACAATTGATGGAGATCCGATCTCCTTGAGCAGCGGAAACGTGATAGAAATCGTAATTTTGCTAGTTTGTTTTGGTTGAAAATCAAATATCCATACATTGGTAAAAATACAGAATAAGCATACAAAAATCCTAATCTAATTAGGCATGGAGTAAACATGCAAACATGCTATGTAATTAAAGTCAACTTAAAGAGAATTCATAATACCTTTGTAGTTTCAGTCTCCAGCAACTCCTTGCTCCTATTGCAGCAACACAACAAGTAAGAACACTTCTCTGTTTTCTCCAACAGGACAGCACCACGAGGAAAACCCTCTATCCTCTAAGTACTACTTAGACCAATTTCGTTGGTGGGAAGGAATTCCAACAATTGGAGAAAGTTTTTGGGAATTTGAGAGAGTGTTTCTTGAGAGAGCAATTCCAAAAAAGCATCAATTTCCTCGATCGATTTTCTTCTCACCAGGAGAAGAAAACTAGTCAGAGTGAAAACTTCCCTCACTCCCTATCGATGGGGAGTTGGAGGGAAGTGGGGAACGTGTCACACGTTCCCTTTTTTTTTATTATATTATAAAATAAATAATCAAATTATTAATTAAATAATATAATTATTTAATCAAATCATATTTAATTAATTATAAATTAAATATCATATATTTAATTTGGATTAAACCACATTTAATCAATTTTTCCTCTAACCTATAGTTTTAATGCACATAAGCACATTAAATTTTAACCTATAGTTTTAAATATGAATCACATTCACATTAATATTGAACTCTTTCAAATATTTAATTCTCTCATATAATTTAATATGAATCATATTCACATTAAATTTGGAATATATAGTTCCAAAACTATATATTATATCATATCTATATACATCAAATTTATTCCCTAATAAATTTGAACATTTCAAATTCAAATGATTTAAAACCCTTTACGAGCTACAAGGTGGACCTAATGGACCTACAGATCTGAAGCTCCAACGATACGAGATTGCTCCGTTAATCTCATTAACCTCCTAATCAACATTCGTTAACTGCGGGAACACTCCACTAAAGTCTCGCACCTGCACTCTTCTCACTGCAGATATATTTCTTTGTCCACGGATATTGACCAATAACAGCAAGTCAATCCTTCACGAATGTTCGTAACACCAGCTGGGTCAAATTACCGTTTTACCCCTGTGTTACATCTTGTACCTTAAGTACCAGTGCTCCTCTAATGAACAATTTGTTTGTGGTTCTACCAACAAACAGAAGTCCCTCTCAGGCCAATGAGAGGGTCGGGCCCTTTGTTCAAGTCCCAGAGACACTACTTAAGGGAGCATTCATCTACTTACCCTAGTAGGCGGGAAGGAGTGAATTTCATCTTGTTAAGTTAAGTAACCAGTCGTTCACTCAGTCTTGTCCCCAAGAAGGTAGGCATATTGAGTCGGCGAACCGCCATTCTTACCCATACTAGTCAAAGGACAATCCCTCGCGAACAGGAGTTAAGTAAACCGCTCGAGATTGAGATCAAGTTGCCTAGGTCATCCTAGTGAAATAGAAACCTAACTAGTCAACAGAGTTACATCTAGTGGTTACTATTTCACGGTCCGATCTTATGTAATCTCATTGCATAGGATATCCCCACTCACATGTCATCTACACGAACACCTTAGGATCCAGTGTTTGTATCTTATACAAAGTGGGCCACATCCATAGTTTTACCAGAGTAAGGTACCAAAACCTTATCTCCTTACTATAGACCCTTTAGGCTGTATCTCGAACTAAGATCCTTTATATGTACACTACATTCAGTTAAAGATACATTTTATAGCCTTGGATGTTTAGTTTATTGGATTTAGGGTTAAAACAAAAGCAATATCGTAAATAACGAACAATAACTCTTTATAGAAATAATAATTCTTTATTACATTAATTAGAATATAATTACAAACTACGAGTTTTAGGGCACAAATCCCAACAGAACGAAATCTCTTGACTTGGCAGAGGGACGCACGACAGCGAATGAAAACTCCTAACTTGGCAGAGAGATGCTTGATGGTGAACGACAACTCCTAACTTGGCGGAGCGACGCGCGTTGACAAATGGCAACTCCTAATTTGACAGGGAGAGACGCGCAATGACAAACGTTAACTCTTGATATGTTAACTCTTAGTACATATCTATGGCTTGTTTGTCATATTTAACGTTTGAGACTGGCTAGAGGTTTATAGATGGAATACTCTATGTATCTTGTTGTGAACTCGTTGGGTCTTGTGGGATTGTGTGATGTTGGAATTGATAGCCTTTGTGGCATTTTAGGTAGGCCAAGCATGGGTTGGTAAGCCTTTGTGGCAAGCTTGGTAGATGATGCGACAATATCGAGTGCCTCAAACTAATGCAAAGAAGAATGAGACTCTGACACCTCTACAAAATGCAAGTATACACGGTCATGTGCAACAAGTTATAAGATAAGTATCGATCCCACGAGGACTAGTTTGACCTAAGTGAATGAGTGTCCTAGCAAATTTCGTTTATTTTTGTGCAATGCATGGGCATGCAATTTTGTTGAAAGTAAATAAACGCACAAATATGAATTGGAATTTTGTTGTTTTTATGAGATAAAGGTAATTACGACTAATACAATAAGTTAAAGAATGAAAGAAAATAATAGAAACTAAACGAGATTATAGGAGAATGCAAATAAGAGACAAGTTGCAAAAGATGAGATTTTTAATGAAAAATAGGTTCGGGTTAGGTTGGAGTTTTCATGCTGAATTAGAATGAATTTTCCAAAGCCAAGTTTTAAAACCTACAATTTTCCAATTGTGATCTAAATTATGTTCACTATTTAAGGTTCTAGGTGGGTCAATTATTCCTAATCAACTAAAGAATCCTAGAATGATATTTTAGTTTCCTAATTCATTAACTTTCCCAAGTTCATAAATTCGAGAGAAATTAGAATGGCCAAATTTTAATTCTCATGCACCATAAAAATTAATAAAATTTCATAAATCTAACCACGACATTACTCATAAGTTCATTCCAAAATTTACATTGAAAACGTCCTAACCCTCGCCTAAGGAAATTTAGTTCATGACGTGAATCAACTCACAAATCTCTAATTGATGCATGCTTTCACTGATTAAGGAATTCATATTTAAATGGTGTAACGGTATCACAAAGACAACTTAAATTAATCATAAATTCTGCAAAAAAAATAGTCATGAATTTAGCCTAAAACGGTGAGTAAAAACAGCCCGAACAATGTCAAATCACAATGACAACAAGCAAAATTAACTAGAGAATAGGAGCGATTTACACGAGGAAGAGGACAGTGTTTTGCTTCAGCAAAAGACCAAGAGACTTCACAAGGCAACAGTCGATTGCCCTAACTCCGATAATTACAAAATTGTCCTTAGACTCCGTCCGGGTGAGTGAGAGTTAACCTTGTTGCGAAATGGTTAGACTCCGTCCGGGAATGTCCTACCCCTTTAGCGAGTCCGTGCAGACCTAGCCCTAGGACCCCTGACCTTCATAACAAACCAGGACTTGACTCCATTGTGGTGAGTAACCTTTGTGGCAAGTTAGCCTGGTGGCAAGCCCGAGATAACCTTTGTTGCACCGTAGCCTTTGTGGCACATTAACCTTTGTGGCAAGACCTATACAAACTTTGTTGCGAGTTAGCCTTTGTGGTAAGACCAAGAAAACCTTTATGGTGGGTTAGCCTTTGTGGCAAGACCTAGAAAGCCTTTATGGAGAGTTGGCCTTTATGGCCATGAGTTAGGGGTCTAGTTCTTGAGGTCAGGGTTAATAGGATGTGAGGGAGTGGCTAGGGTCGTGGAACAACGAATAGGGGTTTGAGTGTTAATGTGCTCGTAATGTTGAGGTTCACTACTTGGTGTTTGTTGTTGTGTTTGGACATTGGCCTACTTACTGTTAGCTTTTAGAATAAGAGTTATGATTGAGCTTTTATTGTGATTATTTCTTGGTATTTTGAGCTTTCTTTACTATTTTAGCTGTAGAAACCCCTTATGTAGATACTTTTATGTGATAATTGTCACAAATCAGTTTTGAAGTACCTTAAGGCCATTAAAATGTTTTTATTGATGAATTTTGTTATTCTGGCCATTTCACAAGAGCTTTTGGAAGATTGGAATTTGTTAAGTGTAGAAAGTGTGTTTTGAAATGTTGAAGTTATGCAATTGCTGAGGGATCAAGCTTGTTGGAGCATTTGCTGGTATAAGATTGCAGATTAAGCACGTGTGAGACATTTCATTAATTGAGCTGGACAAATTTTTGCCACGTTAGCTGCTGAGAACCAATGAGAAGGTGCCATGCCTCTTTTCCTTGTCTCTATTCAACCCTTATTTCATGAAGGACATGTTATAAAAGCTTTCTTAGCCATTGTTAAGGAAAAGGGAGAGTGGGAGGAGAGAGAGACATCAAGTTTGGGTGAAGATTTTCGAGAAGCAGAAGAAGACTTACCTTGGGAGTTGTTCCTCTTCTGGAAAGGAGCTGGAATAATAAGAAAGGGCTATAGAAGATTCCCCCAGTTGTCATGTCTTCTTTTTCTTACTCTTGGACTCTTTTATATTGTAACTAGGTTTTATTTAGTATGTTTAGAGTTATGCTTATTGTCTTATTGTTTTCTTCGTTGGGTTTTATGCCCTAAAACTCGTGGTTTTGTAAACTGAATGTATATAAAGTTGTTATTGAAATTTATTCAGTAAAGGTG
The DNA here is from genome assembly GCA_036507285.1 of Trichosanthes cucumerina. NCBI lineage: Eukaryota > Viridiplantae > Streptophyta > Magnoliopsida > Cucurbitales > Cucurbitaceae > Trichosanthes > Trichosanthes cucumerina. Next base: position 31,226,259 of record CM071842.1, on the reverse strand, counting down.
TTATTGAATAAAGTGAATTGTGTATTGTGTATCCTTAATCCAATAAAGAACCCTTGGCTATAGGATGAATACTTGAACTTTATGTGTGACATAAAAGTGGATCAAGTTCAAGTTATAGCCAGAACAGTCTATAGTATAAGGATAGGGTTGGGTACCTTATCCTGGGGACACTATGGACGCGACCCACTTTATAGAGTACAAACGATGTGATCCTAAATTGTTCATGTGGAGACATGCGAGTGGGGGTGTCCTATGCAATGAGTTTTGCATAAGACTGGACTGCGAAATAGTCACTTAGACTTTATAACTCCGTTTACTGTCTTAACTGACTATATTCGTACGATGACTTAGGTAACTCGATCTTAATCCTGAGCGTTTTATGAACTCCTGTTTATTCGGATTATCCTTAGATTTGCATGGGTGAGAGTGGCCCGAGGCTGCCGACTCAATACGCCTCCCATTTCAGGGGTAAGTCTGGGTAGATAGCTGGGAACGTAGTTCTGCAAGATGGAATTCACTCCTACCCGCTTTAAGGATTAGTAGAGAGGTTGTTCCCTTAAGTGCTGATTCCGGGTCTTGAACAAAGGCTCCACCCCTCTCATTGGCCCGAGAGGGATTCGGTTTGCTGGTTGGACCACAAACCAATTGTCCATTAGAGGATCAGTGAGACTTAAGGAACAAGAGGTTATTACAGGGGTAAAACGGTAATTTTGACCCAGCTGTAATGTAAACCCGAGATCTTTCTTTGGAACCTCCTTATTATCAAACAACAAAAAGGAAGAAGAAATGAATGTTTAAAACTTGGTTTTCCATGTTTTAAAAAGGAAAGAAATGAAGTGAAAGGCAAAAGGAAAACAAGGAAGGAAAGTTTAAACCATTTCGGTTTGGATTGCTTTTAAAACAAAAGAAGAAAAGGAAATGAAACAAATGTTTAATATACTAAGTTTGCTTTGTTTTGCAAAGAAAAGGTAAGAAATGAAAAGATAAAGGAAGGAAAAGAAAAGAAAAGAAAAGGAAAAGGAAAAAGGAAGGAAGAAGTGGAAGGTGGGCCCCACCTTGGTTTTTCTTTTAAACAACCAAGAACCTTCAATTTTCTTCTCATTTTCATCAAAGAGGAGCTGAGGGTTCGTGGGAGAAGCTTAAAGGAAGAAGAAGAAGAAGAGGGTTTCAGCTGGAAATTGAAGAAGAGAGAGGAGAGAACTCAAGCAATTTAGTAGTAGAACAGCAAGGTAATCACTCTGCCATGTTCTGCTATTTGGTTTATCTCGAGCTCCACAGAAAGAGGTAAGAGCTGAAATTTTGTTTCGTGCAAGTTAACTCATATTGAAACAAAATTCGTGAAGGATGCTCGAGCAAATTGGGACCCTAAGCTACTGATTTATGAAGAGGAAGTCAGAACACAGAATTTACTGTCAAATCCGAGAAGTCTCTGATGTTTTGGTTGTACTGACCTGTAGAATTGGAATCAGAAGCTCTATTAGGTATGGTTGGAAAGCTTATCGAATTTCCTACAACTTTCATGAAGAAATCGGGAATAGAAAATGACTGGAAGATGTTGTAAATAGCAGGTCAAGTTTCGGGTTGCAGCAGAAATTCGAATCTGGAATAGCAGAAGTTGGTTCCGGGGAAAGAAGCTTTGAGCTATTTCTGAACCAATCTATTGCGAATCTCATTTTCATGTCTTCATAAGAGTTTTAGAGGGTTCAAAAAGGAAGAGTTTGGTATAAAGTACATTATTTTTGGATAAGTAATGAAGAAGTTATGAGTATCTGAATACAGGGCATAAAATCTGTTAAATGCTGGAATTTTTGTTGGAGTGTTTTCTTGTAGTTTTAAAGTTAAAACCATGAGCTCGAGGTTCTAAAACATGGTTTTGGTTTGTTTGACAGGCCAAGAACAAAAGGTCGAGTGTACGGGTGAAGACTTTAGTTCTAACACTGTGAGTGACAAAACAAACCTTGAAAATGGTTTATAGGCTTGTATTATGCTTATGAAATGCAAGGTTTTGCTAAAACGAAATGGTTTAGATGTTTATTGTTTTCTTGAACACTTGTTTATGAGCATTCATGATTTCTTAGAAATGTTTTAAAGTGTTCATGATGAGCCTAAAAGTCTTTATAAAGTTTATACATGAGCATATGTCCAATGGTTGCCAAAACTTATGAAAATGTGATGATTTCAAGCAAGCATGTACTAGCAAGTATGTTTTAAAGATTTCAGTTTTATGAACAAGCTAAGTAAGCTTGAGTTTTTTATGAAAAAAAAGATAAGTGGCATGTTCAAATGTTTTCATGTGATCTTACGAGATATTGAGGCGAGGCTATGTAGTACAGTGTGCACACAGGTCTTATTCTCGTTGTCGACGTTGAGTGTACTCGTGACAACAGTTACTGTCGTGAGTCTTCGGGCGGGCCCCACTCGACAAAGACGATGGGAGTCTTTGGGCGGGCCCCACTACATCAGAGAATAAACGTTGGTGTCTTTGGCGTGCCCTACACAACGTAGATTGTGACATGTTTTAAAAAGAGTTTACATCATTTACATGCCTTACGAGATTTTAAGCGGTGTCTTGCTTGTTTTCATGAAAAGCTATAATGATTACACGATTACTTTTAACGCTTGATTACTGGATGCATATGCTCATAAATGGCCGGTGATATGATTTACGAGTTAATAGCTTTCTTTTAAACTCAAGTCACTCACCGAGCTTTATAGCTCATTCTTTTAGTGTTTTTCCCACTTTTCGTGTAGAGATCGAGCTCCGGTGCACGATAACTGCTATAGTCACTGGAAGCTTCTCATGTTTGATATGTTGTGCGTGGTTGGTGTGGTTTAGCAAGTCCATATGTCTGTAAATTATTTTAAGAGAACTATGTAATTATAGTCGTATGTGCTTTAGAGGTTGTGGTTGCTTAATTAGTGGTTTGGACTGTTTGTGGTTACGATGTTCTAGCTCATCTTAGTTTCAAGAGAGACTTGAGAGGAGTTTCTCCTCATGTACGTCTTATAGATGTCCAAATTCATTTGTGTTAAGTTTAAAGTGTTCCATATGCGAACATAGTTTGTTTCAGGTGTAAAGTAATGTCAGCAGTATTGTTAAGAGGTAACAATGTCTGTTGGCTTCATGCCGTCTCCGGGCTAAGTTAGCATGTGATTCGGGAGGGGTGTGACACTTGGTATCGAGCGATTAGCTCCATGGGAATGAGACAGAGCAAGTTAGCTCTAGAAGAAACTCAAAAGTAAATAGCAAGTTATTGAGTTAGTTCAATAGAACTAGTAGAGCATGGTCCAAGTAAGGACAAGAGTAAGTCCCAGTCGGGACTAGAATGTGAACACAAGTCTAGAATTGTGCATTTGAGTTGAGTACTCATTACATGTCTAGTATGTTAATATGTTATAGAAGTCATGCCACCACGTACTAGCGAGCGATGCAGCAAGATCGGGGCGGACGCGCAGGATCCTACCCAAGATCAATCCCGGTGGAGATCTAGTGCCCGAGAGAAGCAGAGATACGCGGGCGAATTAAGCGGCATGTTAATTCCTCTCACGGGAGGTAGGTAAGCCATAGGGAGCAGGCTAAGTAATCCAGATAAGACATATAAAATAGATCAACTAAAAGAATTAGGAGCCCACAGTGTTTGAGGGTTCCAAAGATCCGATTGAAGGCGAGGTTGGCTAAATAAGCTTGATAAATGTTTTGATGTTATGAGTTGCTCACGAGGAGCGAAATGTTAAGTTGGCCACATTCTTCTTTGCGCTAAAGAAGGTAGAAGAATGATGGAAATCGATGTTAGCTTGATTGTAGTGATGCACGTACTTCACACCGGCAAACTTTTGAGGTATACTTAAAAATAAATATTACCCTAGCACGCATCGAGAGGCAAAGAGGGATGAATTTTTAGAACTAAAACAAGAGACACTTCCGTTGGTGAGTATGAGAAAAGATATACCGAGTTGTCGCGGTATGTTGATGTGATTGTGGCATCCAAGAGCGGCAGTGTCGACGAATTGAAAGAGGGTTACGACACGAGATACGTACGATTCACAGCCATTGCTAAGTGGGTGACTTCTCTCGGTGGTAGAGACCGCTCTACGTGTTGAGCAGAGTATAGCAGAGGAGAAGTCGATGAGTGAAGCCTAGTTGTGAAGGCTTCGACAACAAGCGATTTCAAGGTCGTGGAGCGTGGCGGCGGAGGTTCACACTTGGAGTAAATGTTTCAAGTCAATATGACTTTAAGGAGCAAGCTAGTAGCCAAGTAGCGTGCATCGAGGCGGATGATTGTGGGTAGTGCCTAGCAGAGGCAGAGCTAAAAGAACCTAATTAGTTTGTTTGATTAGCAAAGCAAGGCGCAAAGAGGGCAAGAGTCTATGCCGTATAACAAGGAAAACTCCATGTGTGATCTCATTGCAATGATCATCAAGATCATTGTCTTGTGAGTGTTGGTACATGCTACCAGGTTGACAACCGTGACATGTCAAGAGGGATTGTCCATGACTATGGACAGCCACTGCAGGGACTAGGGAGTTGAGTCCCGCATGAGCAGAGAGCAAAATGAGAGAGTTTGATGAGTGCAAGAGAAGGCACCAGTGGTGTTAGACTAAAGAGAGTTGTAAGGAGGCCTAGGCAACACGGAAAGGTCTAGGTTATGACTCAGCAAGAAGCTGAGGATGCACCAGATATGATTATTGGTACAATTACTATTTGAAATGTACCTGTACTTGTCTTGATAGAACAAGGTGCTACACATTTCTTTGTTTTTAGTATGTTCTTGACTAAGTTGAATGGGAAGCTAGAACCTTTATGTAAAAGGTTAGTTATATACACTTAGTTGGTGATGTGTTACTAGTCAATTCAGTGATGCAGATTTGTGAGGTCTTAGTAGAAGGTCTCAATATGTTAGTGGATCTTCTTCCACTAGACTTGCAGGTGTGAGAAGCAATCTTAAAGATGGATTTACTATTTACTCATTATGCTTCTAGAGATTGCCATATAAAGGAAGTTGTTTTCAAGAAACCAGGATTAGCTGAAGTGGTTTTATGGGATGAAAGAAAGACTATCCCTACGAGTTTGTTTTCAGCATCCAAAGCTCGGAAGTTATTAAGGAAAGGTTGCACGACGTTTCTTGCACATGTAGTTGAGGTGCAGGAAGAAAAGCTAAAACAAGAAAATGTTCTTGTTATGAATGAATTTTTTTTGTTGTTTTCTAGCAGATCTATCAGGATTGCCACCTGATAGGGAAGTTGAGTTCACCATTGAACTGTTATCATGAATAACACCTATTTCGCAAGCGTCGTATAGAATAACTCCAAGGGAGATCGGGGAGCTAAAGATGCGATTACAAGGACTAGTTGATAAGGGATACATCGGACCTAGTGTATCGCCTTGAGAGCTCAGTGTTATCTCGTGAAAAAGAAAGATGGTACCCGTAGATTATGCATTGATTATAAGCGATTAAACAAAGTCACGATACGTAATAAGTATCCTTTACCCCCGAATAAATGACTTGTTTGACCGATTAAGAGAGGTGCATCGATGTTTTGTAAGATTAATTTAAGATCGAGGATATCATAAGTTAAAGGTCGAGAGAATCAGACATTCCTAAGACGTTATTCATAATGAGGTACGAGCATTACGAGTGTTTAGTAATGCCTTTCGGTTTGACAATGCACTAGCGATTTTCATGGACCCCATGGACGGAGTTTTCCACCGATTATTGGATATCTTGTAATAGTGATTATTGATGATATACTTGTTTACTCGACTTGTGAAAGCTCATGAGGAACATTTGAGGATTACTCTGCAAACACTACGAGGTAAAGCAGTAGACGCTAAACTCACCAAATGTGAGTTTTGGTTGAATCGAGTAGTGTTTTTGGGACATGTTGTCTCGGGAAAAGAAGTTTGTGTGCATCCAAATAAAGTGAAAAGCAGAGTCAACCGGGAAAGACCAACTAGTAACGACAGAGGCAGTACGTAGTTTCCTAGGCTTAGCGAGGATACTACAGACGGTTTGTTGAGGATTTCTCACAATTAACATTACCCTTAACAACTTTGACAAGGAAGAATGCTAAGTTTTAATAATGGTCGATAAGTATGAACAGAGTTTTAAGGAGCTGAAAAAGAGATTAGTTATAGCACCTATTCTGACACTTCCTGTAACAGGAAAAGAGTATGTAATTTAATTGTGATGCTTCGAGGCAGGGTTTGGGTTGTGTGCTCATGCAAGAGGGTAAAGTAATAGCTTATGCATTAAGGCAATTGAAAAAAAAACATGAGTGTAATTACCCTACCCACGATATTGAGTTAGCAGCAATTGTTCTAGCACTGAAGATCTAGAAACATTACTTGTTTGGTGAGAGGGTGTCATATTTTACTGGACCATAAGAGTCTCAAGTATATATTTGATCAAAGAAAGTTTATTATGAGGCATAGAAGATAGTTAGAACAGATTAAAGATTTACGGTTGTACCATAGAATACCATCTGGTAAGGTGAATGTGGTAGCAGATGCATTGAGCAGGAAGTGAAGACTTCCTAGGGATACCTTGTGTGGTATTCGAGCAACATTTTTAAGTACTCTAAGGGATTCTAAGGCAGTTGTAACTGCAGAGAATTCAGAGGGTCTTTTAGTTTAATTTCAGATCAGGCCTTCACTCATAATAGAGATTGTGAGAAGACAATCAGAGAATAGTAACTTGCAAAAGATGTTTAGAAAGTCCAAATAAAGCCAAGAAGCAAAATTTAAAATGAGATCAGACGGAGCCATAGAGAAACAAGGAAGACTATGCGTTCCGAGTGTTAGTGAGCTTAAGAATGCTATTCTAGAAGAAGCTCACAGTTCAGCTACGCTATGCATCCAGGAAGCACCAAGATGTGTAAAACCTTGAATGAGACTTATTGGTGACACGGGATGAAGCGGGAGATAGTTGATTATGTGATAGATGTTTAATCACGCCGCCAAGTTAAACCGATTAGACGAAGCAAAAAGGACTCCTTAACCCATTGCTAGTGTCGGAATGGAAATGGGAGCGTATTACTATGGTTTTTCTGTTTAGATTACCACGTACTTCAAATGGACATGATGGTACTTGGGTAATGGTGGATAGACTCACTAAGACAACACGGTTTGTACCGATTAATGATGTTCACGCTTAATCGGCTAGCTAAGCTATGCGTCGATTGCAATTGTGAAACAATACGAGAGTGCTGTGTCCATAGTTTTGAGATAGGGATCCGAGATTTACTTCTATGTTTTGGCCTAGTTTAAAGAAGGCTATGGGGACAAAGTTGAGTTTTAGTACAGCGCTCCATTCGCAGATGGATGGTCATCGAGAGAGGACCATCCAGACCTAAAAGACATGTTGAAAGCATGTGTTCTTCAAGTTAAGGGAGTGGGATACACACCTATCGCTTATGGAACTTGCTTACAATAACAACTACCAATGAGTATTGGTATGGCACCATTTGAGGCTTTGGATAAAAGAGCATGTAGAAACGCTCGTATATTGGAATGAACTAGGAGAGCGGAAGCTAATCGGTCCTAAGTTGGTACAAGTTCTGATGAGATAGTATTAAGGTAATCAAGGAGAATTTGAAGGTAGCAAAAGACCGTCAGAAGAGTTATGCAGTTAAGCAGCGAAAAGACTTAGAATTCCAAGTTGGAGATCAAGTTTTGGAAAGAAAGGTAAGCTAAGTTCCAGATATATTGGTCCTTATCAAGTAACGGGACAAGTTGGGCCAAGAACCTCTGGACTAGAATTGCCAGCAAAACTATCTTGAGTACATGATGTTTTTCATGTGTTCATGTTGAGAAGTATATTCCAGATCTGACACATGTGCTACAAGCACAACCCGTTGAGTGAAAAAGACATGAGTTACGCAGAGGATGCAGTTCAAATCCTCGACAGAAAAAGAACAAGTTTTAAGAAACAAGACGATCCCACTCGTGAAGGTTCGTTGGAGACATCACGGAGTGGAGGAGGGAACCCGAGAGTTAGAAGACTAAATGAGGAGGAAGTATCAGAGATAATTTTCACCTAAGAACTACTAAATTTCGAGGACGAAATTTCTTAATGGGAGGTAGGTTGTAAACCCGAGATCTTTCTTTGGAACCTCCTTATTATCAAACAACAAAAAGGAAGAAGAAATGAATGTTTAAAACTTGGTTTTCCATGTTTTAAAAAGGAAAGAAATGAAGTGAAAGGCAAAAGGAAAACAAGGAAGGAAAGTTTAAACCATTTCGGTTTGGATTGCTTTTAAAACAAAAAGAAAAAAGGAAATGAAACAAATGTTTAATATACTAAGTTTGCTTTGTTTTGCAAAGAAAAGGTAAGAAATGAAAAGATAAAGGAAGGAAAAGAAAAGAAAAGAAAAGGAAAAGGAAAAAAAAAAGAAAGAAAGTGGAAGGTGGGCCCCCACCTTGGTTTTTTCTTTTAAACAACCAAGAACCTTCAATTTTCTTCTCATTTTCATCAAAGAGGAGCTGAGGGTTCGTGGGAGAAGCTTAAAGAAAAGAAGAAGAAGAGGGTTTCAGCTGGAAATTGAAGAAGAGAGGAGAGAACTCAAGCAATTTAGTAGAACAGCAAGGTAATCACTCTGCCATGTTCTGCTATTTGGTTCATCTCGAGCTCCACAGAAAGAGGTAAGAGCTGAAATTTTGTTTCGTGCAAGTTAACTCATATTGAAACAAAATTTGTGAAGGATGCTCGAGCAAATTGGGACCCTAAGCTACTGATTTATGAAGAGGAAGTCAGAACACAGAATTTACTGTCAAATCCGAGAAGTCTCTGATGTTTTGGTTGTACTGACCTGTAGAATTGGAATCAGAAGCTCTATTAGGTATGGTTGGAAAGCTTATCGAATTTCCTACAACTTTCATGAAGACATCGGGAATAGAAAATGACTGGAAGATGTTGTAAATAGCAGGTCAAGTTTCGGGTTGCAGCAGAAATTCGAATCTGGAATAGCAGAAGTTGGTTCCGGGGAAAGAAGCTTTCGAGCTATTTCTGAACCAATCTATTGCGAATCTCATTTTCATGTCTTCATAAGAGTTTTAGAGGGTTCAAAAAGGAAGAGTTTGGTATAAAGTACATTATTTTTGGATAAGTAATGAAGAAGTTATGAGTATCTGAATACAGGGCATAAAATCTGTTAAATGCTGGAATTTTTGTTGGAGTGTTTTCTTGTAGTTTTAAAGTTAAAACCATGAGCTCGAGGTTCTAAAACATGGTTTTGGTTTGTTTGACAGGCCAAGAACAAAAGGTCGAGTGTACGGGTGAAGACTTTAGTTCTAACACTGTGAGTGACAAAACAAACCTTGAAAATGGTTTATAGGCTTGTATTATGCTTATGAAATGCAAGGTTTTGCTAAAACGAAATGGTTTAGATGTTTATTGTTTTCTTGAACACTTGTTTATGAGCATTCATGATTTCTTAGAAATGTTTTAAAGTGTTCATGATGAGCCTAAAAGTCTTTATAAAGTTTATACATGAGCATATGTCCAATGGTTGCCAAAACTTATGAAAATGTGATGATTTCAAGCAAGCATGTACTAGCAAGTATGTTTTAAAGATTTCCGGTTTTATGAACAAGCTAAGTAAGCTTGAGTTTTATGAAAGAAAAAGATAAGCTGGCATGTTCAAATGTTTTCATGTGATCTTCTGAGATATTGAGCCCGAGGCTATGTAGTACCGTGTGCACACACGAGTCTTATTCTCATTGTCGACGTTGAGTGTACTCCGTGACAACTTATTGTATCGTCGTGAGTCTTTGGCGGGCCCCACTCGACAAAGACGATGGGAGTCTTTGGGCGGGCCCCACTACATCGTAGAATAAACGTTGGTGTCATGGCGTGCCCTACACAACGTAGATTGTGACATGTTTTAAAAAGAGTTTACATCATTTACATGCCTTACGAGATTTTAACGGTGTCTTGCTTGTTTTCATGAAAAGCTATAATGATTACACGATTACTTTTAACGCTTGATTACGGATGCATATGCTCATAAATGGCGGTGATATGATTTACGAGTTAATAGCTTTCTTTTAAACTCAAGTCACTCACCGAGCTTTATAGCTCATTCTTTTAGTGTTTTTCCCACTTTTCGGTAGAGATCGAGCTCGGTGCACGATAACTCGCTATAGTCTGCTGGAAGCTTCTCATGTTTGATATGTTGTACGTGGTTGGTGTGGTTTAGCAAGTCCATATGTCTCGTAAATTATTTTAAGAGAACTATGTAATTATAGTCGTATGTGCTTTAGAGGTTGTGGTTGCTTAATTAGTGGTTTGACTGTTTGTGGTTACGATGTTCTAGCTCATCTTAGTTTCCAAGAGAGACTTGAGAGGAGTTTCTCCTCATGTACGTCTTATAGATGTCCGATTCATTGTGTTAAGTTTAAAGTGTTCCATATGCGAACATAGTTTGTTTCGAGGTAAAGTAATGTCAGCAGGTATTGTTAAGAGGTAACAATGTCTGTTGGCTTCATGCCGTCTCCCGGGCTAAGTTAGCATGTGATTCGGGAGGGGGTGTGACATGTAATTACGAATGACCTGTGAAGGATCGACTTACTAATCATGGTTATATCGAGTGGACAGAAATATATCTACAGTGAGGAGAGTGCAGCCACTGGACTTTAGTGGAGTGCCTCGGTGGTTAATGAATGTTGATTAGCTAGGCTAAAGAGTTTGGTCGGTTAATCTCGTATCGTTGGAGCTCATGATCTGTAGGTCCATTAGGCCCTCCCTACTAGCTCGGATTAAGCCTTGTAACTTTTTAAGAGAAAAAGAATTTGAATTGTTCAAATTCGAGTTTGCAAGAAAGCGTTAATTATATGTGATATTTTTTAGGAATTATAGCTTAATTATGAATTAAACTATAATTAAAAGGAGGTGTATATATTTAAATATGATTTAAATATTAGATCGGTTTATAGCATGAATAAAGATTCATGTTCGGAAAATCGATCGGGATCGGGCAAATTATTTAATTTAATATTTGATATTAAATTAAATTAAAAATTAATTAAATATTTAATAATTTAATTAATTTTAATTAAAAATTAATTTAATATTGATTTTTTGAATTAAAATTAAATAAAAATTAATGGATTTTCCATGAAACCCATCTTGGCAACTTGCCAAATCTTACTCATCATCAAATTCACCAAATTGGTCACCTCCATCTCAATGATCCTCATCACCCTTGAGTTGTCACTCTAATGAAGCTTGTTGAAGCTTTATATAATGGTGATTTGAGGTAATTTCTGAGAATTTTGCAAAAAAATCTAAATTCCCGAAACATTGACCTTTGAGGTCTTTTCTTCCAAATTCTCTCAACCTAGGATCCCACAATCCGTTCTAAGGCCTGAGGATAGTAGGGAAGACTCTAACAGTTGTCCACGAAGTGTTCGTGTTGAAAACCATCCACCGGGTGAAGAGAATTTGATCTTCAAAATTGAGTTTTCTATCCCTCTATTTTTCTAGCTTTGAGCATGTTTTTTATTTTACAAAATTGATCAACTTAGAGTGTTCAAGATCCAAAATTGCTTCCGCTTTCTTAATCTAGACTCTTTCATTCTTTTCTTGTCATTATGAACTAATCACCCTTGGGGTGAGGATTAGGGGATATTATGTTGATTCAAACTTAATGAAGAAGTATTTTCTTGTATTTTCTCACTCTTATGCTTTTTGTTTTTACTGTTTAGCTGAGATTTGTTTGGTGATCTCATTTTAGCATTGTTTATTCCAACTTGGGAAAGGGAAGAGTAAACCGATTTCAAAGCATAACACTAGTTCTGATTAAGAGTTTTTCTCTCAAGTAATTGATGAGTCTAGGGATAGTCACTCACCTAGTATTTACAATTAGGACCTTCATTTGAGGTGTTTAATAGGAATTAATTATCTAATTTACGAAGAAATCTGGGAAGATTCCGAGAGTTAACTGTTTTGGGTGTTGAAGCAATTTAGAGCTCCAACATTAAGTTTGTTAAAGCATAATTTTAACACTAATCCAATCCCCTTTTTCACTGCTTTGATTTAAAATTTGATTTATTGCCTCTACTGTTTGTTTAACCTTTTCAACATTACCTTGAGTTTTTTGTTTACTTTTTGTCCTTAAAGTTTTGTTGCACAAATTTTTATGTTGGTTAATTTTCACTTATTAAATTCAACTCAACTTTGTGAATTTCTTGTAACTAAACCCCAAGGAGACGATAAAATATACTTATCAATTGTTGCTTAGAATGTGTATACTTGCACAACTTAAGAGTGTTTTATTGAAAAAATTCATACACCCTTCTAAGCAAACACTTACTGAATATTCTCAATACTCACGCTACTTTCTCTGATATTTTATGGTTGCATATAGGGTTTGATCGTGAGTTGGCTGATGACGGTGACCACCTGTCAGGCTATGAAGACTTCCCTTTTCCCTTAGGCTTAGTTTTAGTTTTGTACACTGCCATCAGATTTGTGTTGGTTTCTTGAACATGCATTGTAGTCTCCATCCTTTGTTTGTGACCTATTATTTTTTATGTATATTCATCAGAATTCGTGACTCCTGCTTATTTTTCTGAATAATGTAATTGAGCATGTGTTGTTGTTTCTAGTTGTTGAGCCCCAACCCTAGTGTATGTGAAATTAATGGGTGGCTGGGAGGAAATGATTTGTTTTTGAAGTGTTCTTGTTGCTTAAGCAGGCTCTTGAATTTTTTTAGAAAGTCCTAGCAATGTCGTTATGTTGCTGAAATTTCGGCACGAACAACGTGTCTTAAATAACACCCTAGATAAGTTCTCCAAAATTTAGGGTCATTACATGAAGAGTTTTGTTTTGTGAAACATAAAATTTTCTAGGTCATTTGCCCCTAATTTATGATAGTTTTGAATGTTTTAAAAATTATGGAATTGAAAAAATTGTTTGGTATTTTATGTCGTATTAAAAGGTATTGATTTAACCGATTTTAGTACGTTTTTAATTGGAGTTTAAAATGCTTTTAATACAGTTTTTCAGTGCTATTTTTTTAGTCCAAGAACTACATAATTTTCCTAACTTTTTATGCAGAAAATTGTTTTGAAGAAAAGAATTGGGCTGATAAAATTGGCTATGTTTTATATTCTCTTGGACCTTTAAGATAGAATTTTGGTTTTTGATCTGTAAAAGTATTGAATATGTTTAAACTTCTAGGAAAAATTAATGATTTTTCAAGAAAGTGGAATTAGATTTAGAATTTAGATCGAGATTTGAAATTGTAGGATTATCGATCGAGGTAAGTAGTTTCCACATCCCATCCAAAATAGAAATTTTAGAATAATAATGTTTTGATTTGACAAAATATCTGAAAGCATATTTTTTTGTAATATTGTTTATTTGACAACAGTGTGAAAACATGATTTGAAATTGATGGAAATTGTTTAGCCAAGTGAAAGCATTTGTTAACAAGAATGTTTTGAAAAGTATTTGATTGATTCGATAGGGCTATCCAGATATGCCAATTTTTTTTGTTTTGAGAATCGCTTATTTGTGGTAGTAGCCTAAACTGGAATGGATGAAATTGTCCTCGCTTATTTGTGAGAAGACACATTTATGGTTTGACATCTCTGATTGAAGATTATTTGTGAAAAGACAATTTGTTGGTTATGCATTTCTTTGGAATGAAGATTATGTTCTAATTGATTTTTATCGACAACTCTGATTGATTAGAGTTACCGACGGATAACCATCATGTACAGTGGCAAATCCAGAACTTTATGTCGGGGGGCTTGATATATATCTTTTATATTCGTTTGTTCAATATAAAATATGACTAATATTTTTTAGATTAAAATGCTATTTTGGTTCCTATACTTTGATGTTCATTCTATTTTAGTCTATGTACTTTTAAATGCACAAATTTAATCTTTATAATTTCAATAAATCTTAAATTAATTCTAGTTATTAGTTTGATGTTTTTTATAAAAAAAAAAAAACTTGATAAAATAATAATGATTTCCATTCAAGACACAATATGAATATGTTTTCAAAAATTTATATAATGAAGGTTAATAAATACTATATGTTTATGTTGGAAATATGAACAAGACTACAACTTAGGCCTCTCATTTAATAACCATTTGATTTTTAGTTTTTGAAAATTATACTTGTTTTCTCATTATATTTCCTATAATGATCTTCATCTTTCCTACAATGGTTCCTACCTTTCTTAAGAAAACACTAGAATTATTAACTAACTTTCAAGACCAAAAAACAAGTTTTTTGAAACTACTTTCTTAGTTTTCAAAATTTTTCGTAGTGTTTTAAAATACATCTAAGAACTAGATAAGAAAACATGAAAAACAATAGGTGTGAAAGTAGTATTTATAGACTTAATTTTTTTTTTAAAAAAACCAAATATAGTTATCAGAGGGAGCTCAATTTTTTCTTTTCCCTCCAAGAGATGATCCTAGTGCATTGGATTGACGAGTAAAAGAACACAGAGTGACGAAGAAGAAAAACAGAGTATAAGTAGAGGCCTAATTTTAAAATTTATTGAAAGTTTAAATTTTTAACATTTGAAACTATAAACCCTATAATTAAATGAGTCTCAGAGTATATTGATCAAAATGGTATTTAACTTATTGTGTATATATATATATATATAAAATAAAACTTGAATAATAATTATAGTTTATTAAATTTTAATAATTATATAATTTTTAATTTTATAGTAATTATGGTTTCTTATAGAAATGGGTATTAAAACATAATTTACTAATGTTTAAAAATATTCACTGAAAACAGTTCTTTCTAGGATTTGAACATGGGCAAAAACACCTGTTTTTCAAAAACAAAAAAGCAAAAATGCGCACACAAAAAAAATTCAAGACCCAAGGACTTGAGATCTAATTGCCACTAGGACAAGATGACATTATAATACTAATTAGGAACTATTATATAATAATACAATAGCTTCTGAAATTCAGCCCACTGTACCTCTGCCCTTGATCATATATGTTCTCAAGGTTATCAAAATAATACATCTTCTTACCATGATATTTGAAATTATTGATCGATTGAAAATATTATTTAAATTAAAAGTATTGATTGATTGAAAGTATTATTTGAATTGAAAGTCTTAGCTTGAAAGTTTTGGTTTAAATGAAAGTTTTGTTCCATTGAAAAGTTTTATTTTCAAAATTGAAATATTTTCTTTTATTTTTTATTTTTAAAGCACCAATTGTTTGAAAGTTTTAACTAAAAGTTTTAGTAGTTGTATTAAAAGTTTTGCAAGGATATTTGTATTTAGTTGACGATTGTTTGGAAAGAAAATGACCAAATGAATATTTGACTTTTGATTCAACTATTGAAAAGGTTTATTAAATTGAATTTCTATATATATATTTTTTTTGACGAAAATGAATTTATGAACTTGATGTGGAAATTGCTTATTGAGTATTCTTGTTCTCGTTTTTTCTAAAATGTTTTCAGACAAAAGATCAAATGATAGTCCGTCCTGAAAGGAGTGGAGTTTAGCATTGTGGCACAAGACTTAGAAAGTCGTTATTAAGGATTTGATAGTTTCTTTATTTTAGAAATCCTTGGTAAGAAATTGGTCCTGCTAAATTGGTTTAAGTTTGTTTTAATTTGTTATTGTTATTGCATTATTGTTGCATTATTGTTAGAATGACCGTATTGGAAAATAGAGATTGTTACAAACATCTTGATGCAAGTGGAAACGTCCAGATGCTATTTCATTTACTTTGGTTAACCCTTTCTCCCATCCTTTATATTAGTGTAGGACAATTTCTTATATACGTGACCTTAAAAAAATGAGAGAAAAGAGATAGAATCAGCCACATACATAGATGAATCTATATAGAGGCTAGAGGGCCATGACCCCTCAATTTTCTTTTTTTTTTTTTAATTCAATAACATGGTATATACTATTTTTTAAAAAATAATAATATATAATATTATTACTATACAATACATATTGCTAATAAAAGTGTAGCTTATTACCGTGGTAGTATGACCAACTTCCATCCCAACAGTCCCCTTATCAACAATTTGCTTTTTCTTTTTTTCCTTTTCATATTTTTTTATATATTTATTTTTTATATATATAAATTTGTAAAAGATTGCTAAAAAATATTTCCTTTTTTTTTTTATATATTGTTTTTCTGTTTCTTTTTTTTTTCCATATTTTTTCAAATATTTATTTCTTATATGTTTATAAAAGTTACTAAAAAAATGCATATTTTTTTATATATATAAATGATAAAGTCACATTTTATTTAAAAATTTTATTAAGATGATATTTATAATTCAAATATTTTTTTTAAATGTTGATAAATTAGTTTTCAATGTTTAATTCTATAAGAAACTATGATATTATATTCTTGATCTATTCGATATTTTTTTTTAATTTACGGATCTAGATATAAAAGTACTTATACAATTCACAAATATTTTTAAACGTTAATAAATTAGTTTTTAATATTTAATTCTATAAGAAGCTATAATATTATATTCTCAATGTATTTGATATGTTTTAAAATTTAGGTTTTTATTAGATATAAAATCAAATATGTTTAAAGTTAGATACGTATTGGATACATTTAAAGTTTAAGAACTTATTACATACTAGATTGAAAGAGACTCGTTTGGTACTTTTTAAATCGTCATTTAAACATTTTTTTTTCTATTTGATAGGACATTAAAATTATTCAAACTTAGTTTGGAAGTTTTCGAGTGCACCTAATATTCTTATCACCAATAACTGCAATATAATGTGAGTGTGTTCAAAGAATCTTGAAGATAATTTTTTATAATATTTATTAACCTAAGTTGTTGACCCCTCAAACATTAATATCTAGGTCTGCCCCTGGCCACATATGTTGAGAGACTTATTTAGGGTGAGTTGGAGAGAAAAACACATGGGGTCGTTTGGCCCCCTGTTTTGGATTTAGATGGTTTTGGATTCCAAATCCAAAACCATGTTTGGTCCAATGTGTTCAAAACCCTTGGTTTTGAAACACAACCCTGAAGGGATTTTGAATTCCCGCAGCGGAAGACGTTGTGAAACGTCGTTGATCCGTTGTGTAATTCTATCTTAAATTGAATCTATCTCATAGATCCTAGGCTAAACATGTAAAGAAGAAGAAGAAAACAGTAAGTAAAAAATACTAACCTCTTGAAGAACTCTTCTTCAACGTTTTCTCCTTCTCCGGTCACGATCTCTCTAGATCCAACGTCCTCTTCGAACACGAACCACGATCCGAACAGGGAGACACCTCCAAAGGGTCTTCTCGGTTGTTCTCGGGAGGTTGAGGGAGAGTAGGTGGGACTCCCTTTGGTTTTGGGTGAGGCGAAAATTTTGAGAGAATTAAGAGAATTCTAGAGAGAATTATCTTGCTCTCTTTGGATGGAAATCCAAAAATGGCAAGAAAATGTGTCATGAGATGCCTTTGAATGCATCCTTTTATAATGGTGTGTGGTGGAGTTAAAATCTCCACCAATTCACCATTTTACCACAACTATATAATATACAAATCATATTTGCATATTATATAATATAAGGTATCTCATACCTTATTATAGAAATATCATTTGCATAAATGTGGAATTATAAATTGAATCACATTCAATTTAATTTCTCTCAATTCTATTTCTCCAAATAGCACTAATTAATCAATTAGGCTATACTATAGTTTATTATGAATCTCATTCACATCAAACTATATATTATGTCATCTATATCTCATATAAATGACATAAATACCCAAATAATGAATTTGAACACTTCAAATTTACACCAAACTGTAAACCCTCAATTTGTCCAATTTGAGCCTACCAAGGGACCTAATGGACCTACACGTGACAAGCTCCAATGATCCGAGAATAACTTGTCAAACTTTTTGACCCGGTTATTCAACATTCATTAGCTACGGTAACACTCCACTAAATCCCGTAGCTGCACTCTCATCACTGTAGGACAAGTTGTGTCCATCGATATAACCAATACCCATGAGTCGACCCTTCACAGGTTGTTCGTAGTCACAGCTGGGTCAAATTACCGTTTTTACCCCTGTGTCTACCTCTTGCTCCTTAAGTCCCACTGCTCCTCTAATGAACAACTACGTTGCATGGTCCAACCATAAACAACAACCCTCTCAGGCCAATGAGAGAGTGGGGCCCCGTTGTTCAAGCCCTGGAGACAACAATTAAGAGAACAACCCATCTAGTTTCCCTAAGTCGGGAACGAGTGAATTCCTTCTTGCGTAGTCAAGTTCCCAGCTCCCCACATGGTCCTGACCCTGAGAAGGTAGGCATATTGGGCGAGCAACAGTGGCCACCCTCACCCGTACTAATCAAAGGACAGATCCCCGCAGACAGGAGTCCGTAACACGCTCAGGATTAAGGTCGAGTCACTAATGGTCATCTACGAATTTATTAGCTCTATACTTTTAACGGTGTTACATCAGTAAGTCTAATAATTCACGGTCCGGTCTTGTACAATCTCATTGCACAGGATGCCCCTACTCGCATGTCAATCACATGAACGAGTCAGATCACCTCGTTTGTATCTAATACAAAGCGGGCGCATCCACAGTGTATCCGTGGATTAGGTCTCCAACCCTATCCATCACATCAGAGACCGATTGGGTCATTAACTCTCGACGCGATCTTCCCCTGTGTGTCCACTACACACCGTTCAAGTTCTTAGTTCTCTCATAATACAATGATCCTGGAGCTTAGTTTATTGGATTAAGTTTATGAAAAATGCGAGACACAAGGTTTAAATAAATAACTCTTATTTATTACACAATGTTGAAATAAATAACTCTTATTCATTTACAACTTGGAATATTACAAACTACACGAGATGAGGACATACATCCCAACAAACCCATGGGTTACAATAGTGCAACCCCATGAGTTTATTCCATGTTTTCTTATTTTATTTGTCATCTTCCATTTTCAGTGATTACTTCAACAACAATTTCGATGACAACTCCAACAACTACATCGATGACCTGACTACAACTAATGGCTACCTCCAACAACAACTCCGGCGATCCGAGCACTGCTGACAATTACCTCCGGCGACAACTCCGATGACCACACCGGTGACCCCGCTACCGCTGACGACTACCTCCGATGGTAATTCTGACGACTACACCGGCGACCCCCCACCGTTGACGACTACCTCCGACGGCAACTCCAACGACCACACCAGTGACCCCTACCACCGCTGACGACTACCTACGACGACAACTCCGACGACCATACCGATGACCCGACCACCGTTGACGACTACCTCCGACGAAAATTTCGACTACCACACCGACGATCCCAACCATTGCTGACGACTACCCGACGACAACTCTGACGACCACACCGACGATTCGAACCACCGTTGATGACTAACTCCGGCGACTATACCGATGACCCCGACCATAGCTGACGACTACCTCCGATGACCACACCAACGACCCCAACCACTATTGACAACTACCTCCGATGGCAACTCCGACGACCACACCGTCGACCCCTGCCACCGCTGACGACTACCTCCGACGACCATACCAATGACCCCGACCACTGCGGACGACTACCTCCAACGACCACACGGACGACCCCAACCACCACTAACGACAACTCCAACGACCACACCGACGACCCCAACCACCGTTGACGACTACCTTCGACGACAACTCTAATTACTACATCGATGACCTAACCAGTACTAATGACTACTTTCGACAACCACTCAAGAGACTTGTATACGCCTACCCAACAACCCGATCACTCGAGCAATCAACTACCCTAACGACTTAACTTGTGCGCAATCACCACTTTTCTTATTAGAGTTCCAAAAATAAGTTTTTGGATACTTTGTGTAATAAAATTTTAAATTTTCTAATAACTTAAATAGACTCCCAATTTTTTAATTTTTAAAATAGAATTCTAAAAATAAGTTTTTGAATACTTAATAAAATATAGTTTCAAATTACCTAAATTATTAAATAAACTTTCAACTTTTTAATTTTAAAGTAGAATTCCAAAAGGTAGTTTTCAGAACACTATGTGACGTGAAATAGAGTTTTTAATTCCCTAATTTCTTAAATAAACTTCTATTTTTTTAATTTCTAAAATAGAGTTCCAAAAATACTTTTCTAAATATTTTTTGAAATAGAGCTTTAAATCCCTAATTTCTTAAATGGACTTTCAATTTTTTAATTTCTAAAATAGAGTTCCAAAAATACTAAACTAAATACTTGTGAAATAGAATTTTAATATTTCTTACATAGACTTCCAATTTCTTAATTTCTAAAATAGAGTTTCATTTTTGTAATTCTTTTATGTTATACAAGGGTTTCTACAATTCACAAAACATCCACTAAAAATAAGAGAACAAAACAATTTAAACAAAAAGAAAAAAAAAACAACATAAACTCAAGGATTCAAAACACTGCACTCCCAAAGCTTGTTTTTTCTTATTAGAGCGCTTGAACACTGCACCCCAAACATGCTTTTTGATTTCAGATTGTTTTGTAATCCCAGAACAAACCCCCCAGGATTTTGATTCCCAGGGTTTTGATTCCAAGAGAGGGTCAAACAACCCCATAATACCCAAATTTCCATTACGAATTGAAATAGTCCCAAGTTTGGGGTAAACTAATAATATAAATATGATATTTATATTTCTCTTTTTCTTTCTTTCTTTTTTTTGAAGGTTTACTTTCATCACTTCTTATCATTGTTTATCGTATCATTACATTAATGGAATAAAAATTAGGTTCTAAATAGATAGTTTAAATGCAGAAAAATGGTAAATATACTGAAAACCAAACCTATAATTAATTGTAAAGTTTGGTGAAGTGCCCACCATTCACGCAAGGTGAAAACTTAATATAGAAAAATATTGGTTATGTCGGCGCGCTCTTACTTAATTGAAGACTTAAACAAAGCTAATAATATCAATTCCTATCTTAAATTAGCAAAGATTCAATGCATGTAAGCATTCGCCAAAAAACGCGTTCTTCGTCTGTTTCTTTTTTTTGGCTTTTACGTGAACAAAAGATTCAATGTATACATTGGACACACAATATTCTTTAACATCCATTTCTTCTTCCTTTTTTTTTCCAACAAACAAATCTCAATTTCCAATACTTCATTCAAAGTATTTATGACATACATGTCGACCAAAGCTACATTTTAGGAAAAATTATCATGACAGAGAATGGAACTTTTTTGTAATACTTCCTTCATTTGAGAGGTTAGAACAACGTTTTAAAGATTGATGTTGATAGAAATGTTCATTTCTTAGATTTATAAAAATGTTGACATCGATGTCTATGAATATTTTTGAACAAAATGATAAAAATCAATAAATTCACAAAAAAAATTATATAAATTGATAATTAAGCATTTTACTCCTTTTAAATAAAAAAAATCCTATTATTAATATTATGTTTATGTTGATGATATTTTGTTGACAAGTCTTTATATTTCATTGAATTTCTTACTATATAATGAAAATATCAATCCAATCCTTATATCAATGTTCCACTCATGAACAAATTAAATTTTAGTATAAATTATATTGATAGGTTGACGAAATTTTAGTGCAAGTTTTATTGTCCAATTGACTAGGTTTTTTCTTTAAATCAGCTTTATTATCAAAATTCGTAAACAGATCATATTTTGGTCGGATGAATCGCATTTAGTTAATTTATATAAATTTAGCCTCAAATTTTTTAGTATAAGTTTATAATTTTAAAAAAATAATTAATTGAAATTTTAGAGCCGGATAACTGTTTAGGTCGCTTTTGATAACTACTTGATTTTTTTTTTTTAAAAAAAATAATAAACCTATAAATACTTCTACGTTCTACCCACTGCTTTCTATGTTTTTTGTATCTACTTTTTAGGTGTGTGTTTTTAAGAACCAAACCAAGTTTTGAAAACTAAATAAAATAGCTTCCAAAAACTTGTTTTTTTTTTTAAATTTATCTAAGAACTCAAGTGTTTTCTAAAGAAAGATGGGAACCATTAGAGAAAAGTTGTGAGAAAACAAGTACAATTTTCAAAAACTAAAAACTAAAAACCAAATAGTTATAAAGGTGGGTGTTAGATTTTTTTTTAAAAAAACAAATAATAATTGAGCTTGTTTTCTCACTATTTTTCTACATTGGTCTTAATTTTCTCTTCCATGCCTATCTTTCTTAAGAAGATGCTTTAATTCTTAGCCAAATTTCAAAAATGAGAATAAGTTTTTGAAAAATAATTTTCTTAGTTTTCAAAATTTGACTTGTTTTTGAAAATAGATCTATAAAGGTGATAAGAAAACATGAAAAACCAGAGGTGAAAGTTGTATTTAAAGGCTTAATTTTCAAAACTAAAAAATAAAATATTTATCAAACCGTTCAAAATTTTCAATTATGCTTCTATTTATAGTTAGCTCTAGTTGTTAATAGTTTTCTACAAGGTGGTCTCTGAATCAGATTTTCTTTGTGATTGAGAGTTTTCCTTTCCGTGAGAAGAGTGGCAGATCTAGAATTTTAGTTTAGGGATGCTTTGACTTTAAATTCAGTAAAAATAATTTACAAGTAATTTCAAAAATTCATAAATGAGTGAAATTTCTTTAATAGAAAAGTATGATTCCAAGGCTATACTAAGGTTTTTTAGGGGAATATGTTTCGCAAACATGGTCTTGAATTTTACAAAAGAATTCTAATTCCTAGATCAAGATCTTTTAGTTAATTTTCCAAATTTACTCATGTGAAATGTTAATAAGAAGCATTATTACTTTTCTTCAATGGGGCTGATGACCTCATTGATTTTCTTTTATAGTTTATCTCAATATAGATTTGAAATTAAATCAACAATATATTACTAAAAATAGATAAAATAAAGAAATATAAACATAAAATAAGAGGGATGAAAACTAAACGTGCACAAAAGTAATTAAAGCACAAAAACTAAATTCACTTTAAAAATTTAATCTCCAATTTCTAAACTTCTTGAAATTGCCAGCTACAATCACCCTTGACAGCCAACAAATGTATTTGAATAGATTTAAAGAAATTTGTATAATTTTAAAATGTTATAATGATGGTCACACCATTTTAAAGTGGTGAAAAAACAAAGTTATTTTTAGAATTTGAAGATCCACCAACAAATTTTCTTCTTTTATTTATTTATTTTTTTAAGTTGACATAGTATAAAGCAATTTTATAAAAGTACAATCTAACATATTAGAACAGAGCTGATTCCCCCATAAAAGAACAAAAATAAAATTTGTACAAATTACAGATAGTTCAACGTAAGAGGAGAAATAAAAATTTTAAAATATTATATAAAGAAATTTAGAGATCAGGGGAGATTCAATTGAAGCTTGAAAAATTCGGAATTGTGATTGCTGTGTCGTGGAATCCACTGCCTTGAAAGTAATTTCGGCACGACCTCGATGTGAATCGTTTTTATCGGTTGCTCTCCAAGGTTAACACAACGTCCACCTCGAACGTGCACTCGTTAGAGGAGGATTGGAATCAAATCAAAAATATTTTTTTCCTCATAATCGAAGGAGAAGAAGAAGAAGATGATCAAGAACTAAAAACCGATCTCACCTTCGAAAAAATAGGTTCTTGCCAATATATGATCTAGATCTAGATCTAAAACTGTTTTGAAAAATCAAACGTTTTTTTTTTTAATAAAATCGTGAGTTAATGAGGTATTATTACCTTAGCATAAAATATTCAATGTAAAAAATTAAATTGAGAAGTAATAAAAGATTTCCTTTTTTTTCGCGCAAGCACATTTACCCAAACTCGAACCCGTTCGATCGGACGGACGACGGCACACATGTGGGGATAGATCTTATTACCACTCCATGCATACTTTGTAAGCGCCTCAATATGCTTACACATATAAACCCCCTTCCCACTTAAAAATCTTTCCATGTGGGACAAAAGTTTGTGCAATTCTCTTAGAATTGTAATGGGCCAATGGGCCCATAGTCATTCCCAACAATCCCCCACGAATGACTATCAAGATGAAGGAAAAGGAAGAGAAACAGATTCTGAGCAAAAAAAAGAGAATAAACATAAACATCAATATCTTACGATTTGAATTGATGCATAGTGAAGTAGGGCAACAACCTAATTAAAGAAAGTGAGTTACCTCTTGAACTTTCGATAGTTACAGTTGAGACCCCCACAACACGTTTCAGTCCTTATGATTGATTTGATTCCGCGATAAATAAACTCAAGTGCTATTAATGGCCATGCACATAAAACCTCGGGTCATCGTGAGTGCTCTAGAAAGAGTCCCTTTAAACTCTTTCATAGAAGGCGACCACACCTTCACACTCATGTTCCTTACTTCATCAAGTCTGCCGAAGACAAACCACTCAAAACTGAGCTATGAAGACTTTAGAGTTATCCATCAAGTCTAGATTTAGACCACCCAAATAACTGGGCTATGAAAACTTTTCAATTTTCCATCAAGTCCACATTTGGACCACCCAAATAAAGGGCTATGGAACCACTACAAGGGTTTGAGTCCCAACTTGTCGAAGACTCTAGAATTACTCTCCTTGTTAGGCATTTAGTCAGAGGATCCCCTAAGTTCCTTTCAGACCTCACATATTCCAAAGAGATAATTTCACTCTTCAGTAATTGTTTCACAGCTCCATGTCTAAGCCTTCTATGCCTTCTTTTGTCATTATACACAATGTTCTTGGCAATACCAATGGCAGCTTGTGAATCACAATGTAAAGAGACTGGCACAGACGCCCCCCACAATGGTACGTCTCCTAGCAAGCTTCTTGCACGTTTGCTTTGTTGATTTTCAGGAAATAACTCCTCGACCTAGTATGAAAACATATCCACAAGTAGAGGTCACTTTGTCATTGTCTGTTACCCAATTTGTATCGCAATATCCTTCTAACACTGCAGGAATTTTATTAACATGCAAACAATAATCCATTGTACCTCTAAGGTACCTCAACAATCAACGAATAGCAACCCAGTGATATTTATCAGGATTATGTGTATATCTACTCAATATACTCACAACATACGCAATATCAGGTCTAGTGTAGTAACATTAGAAACATGACACTACCTATTATTTTTACAGATTCTGATTGAGAAACACTATCTCCCTTATTCTTCTTGAGATTCATACTAGCATCATAAGGTGTTCTTGCAGAAATATCATCAAGACAATCAAATCTCTTTAACAACTTTTCAATGTAGTGTGATTGACATAATGAGAAACCATTTTCAGTTTTTCTTATCTTAACACCAAGTATCACATCAACCTCACCTAAATCTTTCATTTCAAAGTGTGAGGATAAAAATGACTTATTATCATTAATCACTTCTATGTTTGTATATAAAAAATAAGCATATCATCGACATACAAACAGATAATCACACAATCAACTCCAAACATATTTGAGTAAACACATGTATCAGAACAGTTTACTTTAAAATTGTTGTTTATCAAAGTACCATTAAAGTTCTCGTACCGTTGTTTGGGAGTTTGTTTAAGACCATAAAGAGATTTTTTAAGCTTACATACTTTGTTCTCTTGACTAATAACTATAAAGCCTTCGGGTAGTATCATGTATATTTCCTCATCTAAGTCACCATTTAGGAATGTCGTTTTTACATCCATTTGATGTATTAGCAAGCCACGAATTGTTGCAAATGCAATCAACACCCTAATGGTAGCTATTTTAGTCACAGGAGAATAAGTATCAAAGTAATCTATACCTTGTTTCTGTGTATATCCCACAACCACTGATCTAGCCTTGAATTTTTCAATTGATCCATCAGGTCTAATTTTCCTTTTGAAAATTCATTTGCATTTAATTGGCTTATTACCTTTAGGCAAATCTACTAAGTTCCATATTTGATTCATAAGCAAGGAATCTAATTCACTTTTAATTGCTTCTTTCCAAAACTTGGAGTCTATAGAGCATAAAGCCTCTTGGTATGATTTAGGTTCCTCATCTATTAAGAACATGCAAACAAATTGATTGTCTATCTTATATGAACTTTCTACTAGAAAAATGGTTTTTAAAAAAATCAGATCCGAAATTTTTATCAATTTTTTCTCTTACTTCTTCTAGGTTCATGCAAACTATCAGAAGTAAATGGTAATTGAATAGGTATCTGGTCATTGATTGAGATGTTGACATTCTTAGTATCAGTACGTTCACTAGCTACTTTAACCATGAGAAAAATATTTTCAAAGAATTCAATATCTCTATATTCACAAATTGATTTATCATTTAAGCACATAAACTTATACGTTGAATAAGATGCAACTTTGAGACTACGCTTTTTGGTTGTAACCCTAGAGTTCCACATTGTTGTGTTGGTGGAAAAGTTCCAAACACAACTTCTCTCAAAATCCTCAACACCTCATCCTAAAGGAACCCACATTCCTCCCTCACATAGAGAACAACGAAGAAGACCTAGTGGTGGATTTTCATACGGCTCGGATTTGTTGTTGTGTTGTGATCGTTGGAGGAGGAAATCGTGAAGAAAGTGTTTCATCAAAGGTATGTTATCTTGCTGTCCTAATTAGAAATGTACGCTTAATCTTAGATCTAGTTCTTGTATTTTAGATTTGTGTAAATAAATCATGAACACGTGTTGCGTAAAATTATATTGCAATACTGCAAGTGTACGGATCAAGTTTTAGTATAGTGATTTGAGAGTCCAAGTATCGTCCTCGAGAATGGGTTTCTAGATTAATGAATTACCAAGATACTAATTCTCAATTTTAGCTAAAGTAATATAACTTGGATAGGTGGTGAAAATAAAGACAAAAGAAAAACAAACAAGTGGAGACACGAATTGATAGATTTGGAGGAAATTAACTTCACAAGTTAAAACTTAATTAACACATGCAATAAACTAATGTGATGAATTTATAAACAAGAAGTAAAATACTCAAGAAAATCTCTCGATTCTTAGTAAGCCTTACACACACAATAAATTCTAAGTCTCCTTATGAAATCTAAAGCATGCACGGCATTAAGCAACTTTTTTATGTGTTTCCCTTAGACTTCTAGATCATTCTCATGCCAGACTTCTAAGAGTTTTGAAAACTTTGCTCTAATCTAAGTTTTATCTCTCGAGTCCACTTAAACCAACAATATCACAGAGTTAAAGAACGAATTGCCAAAAATAGATGTCAAAACATAATTCAATACATGGGAAACAAGTCTTAACATGCAAATCAAAATCCTAACTACAACAATTAGCTACTCTAAATCACAAGAAAACCAAACTAAAAGTGTAGAAAACGTCTTAACACGGAGTTACAATCTGAAAGAAAAGGAAATTAAACTTATGTGTCGATGTCGGTCCTTCGTCTACGAGCTCCCGTCTTCGATCTTGAACCTCCACGAATGCTTTGGCTCCCAAGGATTGCTCTCTTTTCTCTTCTTACAGAGGGTATTTCGAAATTAGGGTCAAAAGTCTATCAAATTTGGCTCCCTTTGCAAGAAGATGTAAGGATGTATTTATAGATGAAATTGGTGCAACGTTGCAACGCTAGGGACAGCGTTGCAATGCTGTACCCTAACCGCGTGGTATATATGGAAACTATCGATGGCGTTGCAACGAGAGGGCAGCGTTGCAACGCCGCTACCTTAACACATGCGCTTCTTATCGATCTGGCGTTGCGACGCTGCAAGGTAGCGTTGCAACGCCCTCGCAACGGTTCTTCGTTGAAATCCATGCTCCCGTTCTGAGGAACTCCAACACACATGCTTTGGCTATCGAAGAAACTCAGAAAGATCTCCATTACCCAGGACAGTATTGTTCACTCTTACCCTTATACTTAATTTGTGCTTAATTCTGTAAACATTGGGGACAATGTTTAGTTTAAGTTTGGGGGTGGGATGTGTTTATTTGTTGTGACTGTCTTGAGTATGTTTTGAATTGTTGATTGATCTTTTACATAAGTATGATCATGATAGCCTAGGATGAGATTTAATTGAAATATTCGTGATTCTGCTGAAACTTGAGAGCATGACATGAATTCGAGTTAATTTAAAAATTTTCTTGAGTTTTCCTGCACTATTATGCACATAGTCTGTGTTCTTGTAGTTTTGAAATGCTTAGAACAAATTTATTAGGTTCAGAAGTTTGATGTCACCTCGATAGGTCTAAGAACTGATTTGAGAGCTAAACTGCAGGATAGGGTGAATAACAATACGAAGTGCATGACCTGTATAATATGTGAATTAGTTGGCTTTTGTGATTTGTTTGCTAAAGAAAAAATTCGTGAGGGCAAAAAGAGCTACCTTCATTGTGATCAGTTAGGCCACTCATTGAGCGAGTGCTCTAGGTAAGGGTCCTTGCAGTGGATGTGTGAAAGCTAGTGTCCTTGCACAAAAAAAAAAGAAGAAAATAGAAAAATTGATAAAAAAAAAAGTAAGTACTGAGTAGAGTTATTTAATTCTTGAATGTAGGGAGCCTCAAAGATTAGTAATTAAGACCAGTGTAGGGGGAAGTTGAATTGAGAGCCAAATAAAGTTGATCCGGGCTTAGTAAAAATAAAGGGAACATAGGCTAATCACACACACACGTAGGAACACTTAGGAAAAGTTTTAAATTGCGTGCTGAAGTGTTATGTTTGAGTGTTTCCTGTGATTACCAAGTTTTCTCTTAAATTTTTGAGGCTTGAATCAAATGTATGTTTAAGAACAATATGATGTTTAATTCTGTTATTGCTCGGGACTAGCAAAAGTTTAAGTTTGGGGGTGTTTGATAGCAAACAAAATGTGCTATCCTTAGGCTTAATTATTGCTAGTTTTATAATGATTTCAGAGCCTTTACGTGTTTAAATTACTCAATTTCAGGTTAAGAGCGTAAACAGAACATTTTGAGACAAATTGAATCACTCGGGATCGAAAAGAGGCTATTTGGAGCCCAAAATAACATCAATTGAAAGTGAAATGACCAAACCAAGCTTGAAGACCCGAGGTGATGGCGTTGCAATGCCATGAAGAGCATTGCAACGCCGAACGTGCAGCCAAGATGCGTTGAAGACCCCAGGAGATAGCGTTGTGACGCTGCTTAAGAAGATGCGCAAGAAGGACCACACAATGGGCGTTGTAACGCTTCCTTGCAGCGTCCCAACGCCATTTCGATAAGGAGCGCGCATTAGGGTAGCGGCGTTGCAGCGCTGCCGACTGTTTCCTTATTTACTAGCCGCCTAGGGTACAGCATTGCAAAGTTGTCCCTAGCGTTGCAACGCTGCACCGAATTCCTCTATAAATTCAACCTTAATTCTTCTTGCAAAGGGAGCCGAATTTGGTAGATTTTCCACCCTAATTTCAAAATACACTTTGTAAGAAGAGAGAAAAGAGCGTTTTTAGGAGCCAAAGTATTCGTGGAGGTTGGAGATCGAAGACGGGAGCTCAGAGACGAAGGACCGGCATCGACACATAAGTTTAATTTCCTTTTCTTTCAAATTGTAATAGCGTTCTAAGACGTTTTCTACACGTTTAGTCTGATTTTTATGTGATTTAGAGTAGCTAAACATTGTAGTTAGGAATTGATTTACTTGTTAAAGACTTTATTACTATGTATTGAAGCATGTTTTGTTCTTATTTTTGACAATTTGTTTTTTACTTCTTAATTTGTTGGTTTAAGTGGACTCGAGAGATAAAACTTGAATTAGAGCAAAATTGTTAAAACCCTTAGAAATCTAGCATGAGAATGACCTAGAAATCTTAGGGAAATGTATAAAGAAGTTGCTTAATGGCATGCATGTCGTAGGTTCATATGGAGACTATGGAGGTTATTGCATGTGTGAGGCTCACTAAGAATCGAGAGGTTTTCTTGAGTATTTTACTTCTTGTTTATAAATTCATCTCATTGGTTCATTGCATGTGTTAATTGAGTCATTAACTTGTATAATCACTTCCCTCAATTCTATCAATTCGTGTCTCCACATGTTTTTTTGTCTGCCTGTCTTTACTTTCAACCAACTATCCATGTTATGTTTTTTTAGCTAAAATTGAGAATTAGTACCTTAGTAATTAATTAATCTAGAAACCCATTCCCGAGGACGATACTTGGACTCATAAATCACTATACTAAAACTTGATCCGTACACTGCGGTATTGCATATCCATAATTTTTGCAACAACAACGCTACCTGCATAGGCCTTCAACGCATCAACGTAGCACGCTCGGCGTTGCAATGCTCTGCATGGCGTTGCAACACCATCACCTCGGGTCTTCATGCTTGGATTGATCCTTCCACTTCCAATTGATGTTATTTTTAGCTCCTAATATGCTCGTTTCGATCCCGAGTGATCCAAAATGTCTCCAATTGTTCTATTTAAGCTCTTAACCTGAAATTGAGTGATTTAAACACATAAAAACTCTGAAATCATTATAAAACTAGCAATAATTAAGCCTAAGGATAACACATTTTGTGTGCTATCAAACACCCCCAAACTTAAGCTTTTGTTAGTCCCGAGTAAAAACAGAAGTGAACATGAGATTGTTCTTATACATACATTTGATTCAGGCCTCACATAATTTAAAAGAAAAAATTGGCAATCACAGGAAAGAATCAAACATAACACTTCAATGAGCAATTTAGACTTTTTTCTAAGTGTTCCTACGTGTGTGTGTGATTAGGTTATGTTCCCTTCATTTTTACCAAGCCCGGAACAACTTTATTAGGCTCTCCATTCAACTTCCCCCTACACTGGTCATAATTACTAATCTTTGAGCCTCCCTACATTCAAGCAATAAACAACTCTACTCCGCACTTAATCACTTTTTCTATTTTCTTCTCTTTTTTTGTGCAAGGACACCAGCTTTCACACATTCACTGTAGGGACCCTTACCCAGAGCATTCGCTCAATGAGTGGTCTAACTGATCAAAGTGAAGGTAGCTCTTTTTTCCCTCACGAATTTTTTCTTAAACAAACAAACAACAAAAACAATCTACTTTACATAGTATACAGATCATGCACTTCATATCGTCATTCACCCTATCCTG
This sequence comes from Trichosanthes cucumerina, assembly GCA_036507285.1. Taxonomy (NCBI): domain Eukaryota; kingdom Viridiplantae; phylum Streptophyta; class Magnoliopsida; order Cucurbitales; family Cucurbitaceae; genus Trichosanthes; species Trichosanthes cucumerina. The sequence continues at coordinate 31,195,228 of CM071842.1, read as the reverse complement.
CAGTTTAACTCTCAAATCAACTCTTAGACCTATCGAGGTGACATTAAACTTCTAAGCCTAATAACTTTGTTCTAAGCATTTCAAAACTACAGGAACACAGGCTATGTGCATAATAGTGCAGGAAAAACTCAAGAAAAAATTTAAATTAACTAAAATTCATATCATGCTCTCAAGTTTCAGCCGAATCACAAAAATTTCCAATTAATTCTCATCCTAGGCTATCATAATCATACTTATGCAAAAGATCAATCAACAATTCAACATATACTCAGGACAATCACAACATATTAGTAACATCCCACCCCCAAACTTAAACTAAACATTGTCCCAAATGTTTGCAAAATAAGTTCAAAGCAAGTATAAGGGTAAGAGTGAACAATATTGTCCTGAGTTATGGAGATCTTTATTATTTTCTGAGTTCCTTGGATAGCCAAAATACGTGTGTTGGAGTTCCACGGAACGGGAGCATGAATATTAACGAAGGAAGACATCATCAAAACCTACAAAGCAAAACAAACAAACTAGTGAGAAAATTAAAAACAGAAAATAGAAATTACAAAGTAGTAAACCTTGGGTTGCCTCCCAAGAAGCGCTTTTTTTAACGTCTTTAGCTAGACTGTACTCCCTCAAGGTGTTTCTTTTTTGTCCTGCAGCGCTCGGAGTGATGTGTTCATCTGGCTGATCTGAGTCTCGATATTCTTTATTGCAGCTCCATGACTAGTCACTATACTAGATAGATCGTGGTGTTGCATTTCTCGGTAGGTTGGACCTACTTCTGGATTCAGCTATGAAGGAGTGCATTGTTTCTTCCAGAGATGGTTTCCTCTCAGATGTAGAAGCATAGCCTGTAGAAGGGTTCAACACATTCTTATTGTTAGCATAAGAGAAATTTTCATGATCCCTCAAACCTGAATTTTAATGTGTTGGAAGGTTATTCTGAGTCTGGTTTCCTCCATATGTATTGCTCCTGTTGTTCAGATAATGTAGTTATTCCAAAGTAGAATCTTCATTGGGCTGGGAGCATTGAGAGGGCATCACTGTTTGGGGTGATCCTACAAAATTATTTAGAGCATGAGTGAGGGATGCCATATGAGATCTAAGCGAGGTTACCTCATCCAGTTGATACAATCCAACTACTAGCTTAGATCTGTCATTGTCCGTAGGCCACTGGTAGCTGGAAGTTGACACTTCCTCAAGGAGGGCACGTGCTTCTGGCACAGTCTTTGCCATGAAAGCCCCTCCAGCAGTGGCATCCAAAATGGTCCTGATCTTACCTTCCAGTGCATAATAGAATAGTTGTACCTGGAGCCAATCTGGGTAGCCATATTGTGGGCACCTCCTGAGCATGTTCGTGTACCATTTCCAGGTCTCAAATAGCTGTTCTCCCTCCTAATGTCTGAATGTTCCTATCTCAGTCCTTAACTTTGCAGCTTTCACAGGTGGAAAAAATTTGGTCATGAAGGCTTGGGCCAGCTCCTCCCAAGAAGTGATACTTCTCGGTGGGAGAGATCCTAGCCATTCTTTAGCTCTACCCTGCAAAGAGAAAGGAAAGAGACGTAAGCGAATACTATCAGCCGAGATACCATTCATTTTAAGTGTACCACAGATTTCTAAAAAAATTTGCAAGTGTGAATTAGGATCTTCTATGGTTAATCCTCTGAAAGAACATTCCCTAACCATCTGTATAAGCCCTGTTTTAAGTTCAAAATTGTTAGCATTTATGGGGGGCATGGACTATTCCAGCCTGCTCAGAATTAAACACAGGGTTGGAAATACTCCCTAATGGGTTTATAGTTATTGATTAACTCCTGATCAACCATTGTCTGAGATTCTGCTCTTCCTTCCCTTAGGAGTCTCCTACAGGTCCTCTTGATCTCAGGATCAAAAGGGTGCAAGTCTGCAGCTCTACCCTTGGGCATACACCTGGAGGTACAAAAAAATAAAAATCAGAACAACAACTAGGAAAGGAAAGAAAATATAAAAAGAAAGAAAACATAAAAAAAAACAGAGAACATAAAACATAAAACTTGGGTTGCCTCCCAAGAAGCGCTTTCTTTAACGTCTTTAGCTAGACGGTGACTTATCAGGACACATAAAACTACTCATATTTCTTCGGGTCCTTCTTTCTTGAATCGATATAGCCTCCTAAGTCTAAAAGGTTATCCTGTTTCTCCTGGGCACTAGACAAATAATTATTTTTTGTATTTTTGTTTATCAACATAGAAGAACAAAAATAAAAACAAGACTCGTGAGTGTAGGACAAATGGCTATCAAGATTAAAGGAAATTTTTGGAGATAAAAGGGAAGAGGACTTCTCAGCCTCGAACTTTATCAGCTTGATTTCCTCTATGGAAGTGATTGTCTCATCATTGTCTACCTCACAAACCTGATTATGGTGTGTCTCAGCTCCTCCAACCCATCCTCACTATCGTACGATAAGTCCTCCTAGGCGGCACCTCCTTAGTGGTAAGGATAAGAAATTGTTCTTGTTAGGCCTTAAGGGAAATTACTATTTGATTAAGATAATGATATCTTTCCTGTACTATTTCCTAAAGTCCTACCACTTCAGCTTCTAACTTATCCAACGTCACTAATTCATTGTGAACCAAATTTCTAATTTTCAACTCTAAGGTATATTCCATTAATTGGTCCACAAGAGAAGATTTTTCTATAGGTTGGTCAGGGTACGAGAAATTATGGTTCCAAGTGCCTAAATAACTACCATCACGTGATTTTTTATTAATTTCAGGTACAAAATGGTAAAAATTAGACAAATGGTATTTAGAGAAATCATGATGCACATACCTAGGATCCTGAGAGGGGCAATAGAACGGTGGAGAATAAAAATCATGCAAAGTCATACTTGAAAAATCAGTAATTTAATTTAACACTTTTACACAATAGCAACACAAATAAAACAGGGACAAAGACTAAAAAATACACAAAAATAAAAAAGAACGAATAAAGAAACAAATAAACACACAAAGAAAACAAATAAGGAAAACAACACAAACACACTTCAGTCTAAAATCTCAAATTTTCTCCTAATATTAATTAATCTAAATAATCGCCATTCCCCGGCAACGACGCCAAAAACTTGTTGCATAAAATTATATTGCAATACCGCAAGTGTACGGGTCAAGTTTTAGTATAGTGATTTGAGAGTACAAGTATCGTCCTCGGGAATGGATTTCTAGATTAATTAATTACCAAGATACTAATTCTCAATTTTAGCTAAAGTAAAATAACTTGGATAGGTGGTGAAAATAAAGACAAAAGACAAACAAACAAGTAGAGACACAAATTGATAGGTTTGGAGGAAATTGACTTCACAAGTTAAAACTTAATTAACACATGCAATAAATGTTGGGGGTTTTGTCCTAATCTCGTATTTGTAAATTACTGTTTGAAATTAATAAAGAGTTACTCATTTCTTCATTTTGTGTCTCGCATTTTATACAAACTTTGACCAATAAACTAAGCTCCAAGGTCATTAAATATATGAGAGAACTAGAACTTGAACGGTGTGTAGTGGACACACAGGGAGGATCACGTTCCAGTAAATGACCCGAACGGTCTACAGTATATGGATAGGATTGGAGACCTAATCGTGGATACGTTGTGGATGCGATCCACTTTGTATTAAGATACAAATGAGGTGATCTGACTCATTCATGTGATTGACATGGGAGTGGGGGCATCATGTGCAATGAGATTGTACAAGACCGGACCGTGAATTATTAGACCTCATCGATGTAACACCATTATGATGGGACTAATAACCGTGAGATGACCATTAGTGACTCGACACGAATCACGGCGTGCTACGGACTCTCATCATGCGGAAGTGCGTCCTTTGACTATACGGGTGAGGGTGGTCACAGTTACTCGCCTAATATGTCTACCTTCTCAGGGATAGAACCAAGTAAGGAGCTAGGAACTTAACTACGCGAGATGAAATTCACTCGTTCCCGCCTTTAGAGAAACTAGAGGGGTTGTTCCCTTAAGTGATGTCTCCAGGGCTTGGACAACGGGCGCCCACTCTCTCACTGGCACGAGAGAGTTGTTGTATGGTCGGACCATTACAACGTTGTTGATCATTAGAGGAGCAGTGGGGACTTAAGGAGCAAGAAGTAGACATAAGGGTAAAAAGATAATTTGACCCAGCAGTGTCTACGAACAACTTGTGAAGGGTCGACTTATAGGCATTTGTGATATCAGTGACACGTAATATTCTACACTGACGGGAGTGTAGCTACGGGCTTTAGTGGAGTGTTACCGTAGCTAATGAAAGTTGATTAACCGGATCAAAGAGTTTGATAGGTTAATCTCAGATCATTGGAGCTCGTCACTGTAGGTCTATTAGGTCCCTCGGTTGGCTCAAACTGTGTTAAAAGAAGGGTTAATGTTTTGGGGTCAATTGAAGTGTTCAATTTCACTTAAAGGGCATTTATGTCATTTATATGAGATATGAATGATATAATATGTAGTTTAATGTGAATGAGATTCATAATAAACTATAGGTTAACCTAATTGTTGAATTACGGCTAATTGGAGAATTTAATTGAGAGAAATTAAATTGAATGTGATTCAATTTAATAAATCCACATTATTGTAAATGTGATTTGTAATATGAGATATGAGATATCTTATAATATATGGTTATGCAAATATGATTTGCATAACCTATAGTTGTGGTAAAATGGTAATAATATGGAGATTTTAACTCCATTATTTTCCATTATTTAAACCCTTCTTGCAAGAAGGAAAGCATGGAATTCTCTCATTTTTGGATTTCACAAAAGAGAAGAGATTCAATTTTCTCACAAAGTCTCTCATTTTCTCCTCCCTTAAACAAAACTTAGAATCCCACCATTTTCCTTCTTCCAAAAGAAGAACAACCGAGATTTCGATTGGTGGTGTTCGTTCTTGATCAAGAGAAGAGTTCGAGAAGTTCAAGGAACACGAAGAGTTCGTGACTGGAAAGGGAGATTCGAAGTACGTTTTCAACAAGTAAACGTGCATTTACTTACCGTTTTTCCTTCCCTTTTTAAATGTTTAGCCTAAACTATTAGATAGTTGATTTTAATGAAATTGAGTTGAAAAACGATACCATGACGATTTGATTGTCTTCCGTTGCACTAGGATTTTCATTCCCTTCAATTGGTATATGTAAGCCCTAAACTCTATTTTCTTTTATCATTTTGCACTCGTTCATGAAGATTTGAAATATGCAAAATCGTATAGGTTGCACTAAATGATGTCGTGATCGGATTTGGGAATCTATTGAATTTGGAGCTACAATGTGTCTAAGCTTCATAAGGAGATAGGTAAGCCGTTGAAATAAGCATATTAAAGGTTGCATTGAAGTAAGTTTAAATCATTAGCAAATTGGAGAAGTTTTAGGTGCATCATGTATTGAATGGAAGATCTTATATCTCACAAACTTAGGATAAGTTGGCTAAATGCTTAGGGTTTATTTACACACTTATTTTAGTGTTTTAAAAAGGTGATTATGATGTAAATATTGAAGGAGGAGCTGACCAAGGGAGGTGAAGCCTCGGAGTTAAACAAGGCAAGTAGGTGTTGTCAAATTCGCAGAAAAACAGCAAGCAGCTGGAAAATGGGTCATCTTCAAACGATCATATCTCTCAATTTACTGAGTCAAATTCGTTGATGTTTGAGTCAACATCTCTTAAATTGAGTGTAGAATACGAAACTGGTCGACTTTTGAAAAAATATAGAGAGGACGAAGGAGAAAAGTGCAGAACAGTGAGAGGTGTTCAAAGTTCTCGGGTAGTAGAACAATGTGAGGAGTTCAGTCTGTTTTGAGCTCATTAGGAGGAATTAGAAGCTGAAATTTTGAGGTAAGTAAGCTAAGATGTTTTCCTTGAGGTTTATCAAAAAATATTTGGTGGTTGTGTTGATAAATGTTTAGGAACCCAAGCTGAAAGTTGAACCTGTAATTTTAGGTGCAAGGGAAAAACTGCTAGCAAGAGATTGAAGGAGATTCTCTTCCATAACTATATACCTTACAACCAATTGTGTGTATGGCTATTCCGAATTGAGTTATGGGACTGAATTAGAACTGTTTCTAAAGTGTATAGGGGAAAGAATTGATATTACTAATTTCATTTTCAGGGCGAACAGAGATAGGAAAAACGTATAACCCTTGGAACTCTTTTGGTGATTGTGAGTGACTCTATTTTAGAATTATGCTTGACCTATGTTTTCCTCCAAAAACATAATTGTTGATCATTGAATCTTATTTGAACTAATTATGTATAGCTTCATGGAGTTTCTAACATAAAGTTCATGATGGAACCTAAGCATGCTTTGAATTAGTTGTAACTATAAATCCAAGTATGGAAACTAAATTATGAAAGTATGCTTTCCTTTAGAGAATGTTTTGTGTAAATCCACTTGGGAACATGTTTAGATGATAATGTGAAAATGTCACGAAATTGTTGTATGTGTTATAAAGACATGATTTCCATGGTAAACAAATTATGCCCTTGATTGTGGTTAACCCCTAATACTGAAGGACATTCGAGAAGGTACTTAGGGGGGAATGAATCATAATTTCCCGATACTGAAGGACAATGAGAAGGTATTCGGGTAGTAAATGGTCTTACCTTAATACTGAAGGACATAGAGAAGGTATTAGGGAAAATCAAAGGGCCAAAGGTATTCCACGTGCACGTGAGAGAGGTATGAACCTCATTGGTACAAATGTAACTCTACCACCTCTATAGTTCAAAAGTGGTATCATGCCATGTGTTTTATTGTTATGAGCTTCTAGATTATTGATCTATCTACCCTCAATATAATACTACATTATGAGTTGTGTGCTATGCATAAGTGGTGACTTTAACCTGTAAATTGGAAGCATGGTTTGTTTATGTTAAGCTATTTTCTACTTATAGTCTGCCATTTTTTTTTATGTTTCACTTGTGAGCTTATAATAGACACTCACTGAGCTTCCTAGCTCACGTTTTCTTTATGTCTACTCTTCCCAGGTAGCAGACGAGTTTCCAGTGCTTAACCTTCACAAGACCTATTTGCCACCACGCCATTTAGCTCCTTGTATATACACTATCTTTTGTATATGGATTGTAGTGAGAACATATTAGATGGGTTGTAATAAACTTGGAAACTTTATGATTATCTAAAGAACATAGTAAAGGAAGTGAATGTGTTTCATATATAAGTGTATATCAGTGCTTAATTTTGCTTGTTCAAACATGTTGTGTTACGTTTATTTTAAATTAAGTCTTGGGTTAGTCAAGGAAAGCCAACAAGAGGTTTGGTTATCTTTGTCTTTGCATCTCTTCCTAGGTTAGGCAAGTAAGCTAGGACGGGGTGTAACAGTATCAGAGCCATACGTTGGTTCTTCGTTGTGCACTGTTTTTCATTAAAATTAGGTGGGTAAAGCCTTAATTTATGTGATAAATTGTTGGTTTGCAAAAATTGGATGTTTTAGGTTTTAGAATTTTTAGATTTAATTTCTGTTTGATGAGATCAAATGTAAGGGCCCGTATTTTTTGGGCAATTTAGAAAATAAATCGAGTCTGTAAGTTCGTGGCATTCGTGGCAAGTGTTGCTGTGAAGAAATCGGAGCGAAAACGGGCGAGAAACAATGAAGAACAGCAAGAGGAGCTTGCTGTTCTATCGATAGTGTTGAGACGCTCTTCATCGGCGTCTCAACACTGTCAGGGAGGCAAGGCGCGCTGCAGGACAATGTTGCAACCCGTTGGCGTTGGAAACGCTAGCACAATGTTGGACTCTGCAGCGTTGCAATGCTGCCCACGACGTTGCAACGCTGCGTGCGATAGTGGGCAGTTCGCGAGGAGCATTTGCAGTTCGTGGGCAGTTACTTCACTTTTTATTTTATTTTATTTTTTGAAACATGTATTTATTATTATTTAATTTATTTATTTTATTAAATAATATTAATATAAAAGTTATATTAATCTTATTTAATTAAATAAATTGCCCTTAGGTGCCAAAATCGGTCTCTTTTTGCTATTTAATTATTTTATGCATGTGATGTATGATTTAATTAATTTCTATGTGCATAATGTATGTCATATAGATTTAAAAACCCACCTTAGGTTAAACATTTCATGCATCATTTATATTATAAGAGTTATAATATATAGTTTGCATGATAAGTTATATTATAAGAGTTATAATGTAATTAAATGCATGTTTTAATTTAATTAATATAAGTGTTATATTTTTTAGATTAAAGTATGCTCATGCATTTATATTCATGTGATGAATTATTCTGTTATAGCATAATCATTCATGTGATGAATGATCAAGCACTATAACATAAAAATGCATGAAACCTAAGTTAATTATTAGTTTTAAAGTGTTTAGAACTTGAATAATTAGATTTAGGTTTTTTAGTTCTAATAAGATTAGAATTAGGAAATCAAAGTATAGTTTTTAAATGGTGACTGATTAGTAACTTTGTCTGAGGAAGGTTTTGTCTAAGGCTGGGGTATTTAAGTTGACGCTCGCGGAACACTCCTACCTGGAAACCGACCTGGGAGTGAATTCGGTCCGGAGATTTTTAGATTATACTTATCGTGAGTGTCGTTAACTAAAAGTTAATTAATTTACTCACATAGACCTAAGTAATAATGTGATTATAAACGTAGGTTAAATACCAAATTAGAGTTATATTGGTAGACTTAGGTAAATTTTAGCCAATTTATCTAGGTCAATCCCGAAATTTGTAAAGTGCTGAGTGGGAGGAAATATAGTGTATGAGATACATTTAATTTCCGACCACAAATCTCCGTTAAGTCTGCACCGTGAAATCCATACTCAGCCTCATGGTGCAAATGGGAGCGTCTCCATTCGGATGGTATTTGTATGGGTCAATATCAATGTGGATGGAGAGAGTACTTATAATGAGTGGAAGCGGGACCTGTGAAATCGGGACCCACGGTCTCTTCTTTCGATTCACACCGTGAGACCCCTATGATCTGCCTGCTAGTTTGGCCTGGACCAGACAATCCCTTCGGAGGGCCTTGATCATGGGAGTCTGAACACCGTGAATTCTCGAAAGGGATACAGTTTCCTTGTTGGTTTTCTTTCGTGGTTCATCCTTCGGTGGTTATTGTTTGGACGAATAATTGGAAACTTAAAGATTGAGAGTGACACTCACGGGATTTGTCAAGTGTTAATGAATTGGACCAAATAATCGTAACTAGACGCCTAATGGAATAAGAGTTATTCTGGGATTAGGGTTTGGTCGAGAAGGTCTCATCCTAGAGGAGGAGTGTTTTTGTTCACCCTTCGGTGGCGGTCATTCTAAACCTTTAGGATATCATTGCAATTTTTAAATGACCTAGGGATCATAGGATTAAATTTTGCTAAAACTTGATTGTTTTTCAAAAAGTTTATGCGAGACTGACACTAAATTTATTTTATTTTTCATCTAAAATATATGTCTAGCTCAATAATAGCTTTTCTAGCTTCCGACAAATTAGTGGGAGATAACTTCCAAACTTGGAAGAATAATATCAACACGATCTTAGTAACTGACGACCTGAAGTTCGTGCTTATTGAGGAGTGTCCTCAGTTGCCGAGCTCGACTGCATCAAGAAGTGTTCGTGATGCTTACGATCGATGGATCAGGGCCAATGAAAAGGCCAAGGCCTATATACCTACCAGCTTATCTGAAGTCTTGGCAAAGAATAATAAGTTGATGGTCACCGCTAAAGAGATCATGGATTCGTTGAAAAACATGTTTGGACAACAGTCCTTTCAGGTCAGACACGATTCACTCAAACACGTCTTCAACGCACAGATGAGAGAAGGGTCGTCTGTCCATGAACATGTTCTAGACATGATGACCCACTTTAATCTGGCAGAGATGAACGGGGCTTCGATCGACGAGTCGAGTCAGTTTAGCTTTATCTTTGGAGAATCTTACAGTAGGGTTTCCTTGGTTTAGTAGCAACTTATTTGTTATGAACAAGATTAGCTACACACTGACTACCCTCCTCAATGAGCTATAGAATTTCCAGTCCTTGATGAGGATCAGGGCACCGAAATCTGAGACAAATGTTGCCTACAGGTCTTATCACAGAGGTTCGACCTCTAGGACTTAACTTGTTGCTCCTTCTCACCCGAAAGGGAAGAAGAAGAAGATGAAGAGGGGTAAAGCTGACCAAGCTACCGCCCAAAAGGCAAGAAGGTCAAGGAAGTTGCAGAGAAAGGAAATTGTTTCCACTGCAATGGAGACGGACACTGAAAGAGAATCTGTCCCAAGTTCCTTGTGTTGGGATTTGTGTCCTAAACTTAAGTAATTTTGATCAAATAAATAAAGGGTTATTTGTTTTGATAAAATTACAGTCTTGCTTTATAAATCGAATAAACTAAGCTCCAAGGTTATAATATATATCTTGAACATCAGTGTAGTGGACACTATTTGGATTGAGTTCAAGAATATAACGTAAATGGTCTATGGTATAAGAATAAGGTTGGAAACCTCATTTTGGTAACACCATGGATGCAACCCACTTTGTAATTAGTACAAATGAGTTAATCCAACTCATTCATGTAGTTGACATGCGAGTGGGGGCATCCTGTATGAAGAGTTCATACAAGACCGGACCGCAAATTATTAGTCTAACAAGTGTAACACCATTAACAGGATAAGACTAGTAACTTATAGATGGTCATTAGTGACTCGACTTGAATCCTGAGCAAGTTAAGAACTCCTGCTTATAGGGGTTTGTCCTCAGACTAGTATGGGTGAGAGTGGCCTGTAGCTGACCCAATAAGCCTACCTTCTCAGGGACAGAACCTCGTAGGTAGCTGGGAACTTCATTGTGCAAGATGGAATTCACTCATTCCTACACTAAGGAATTAGATAGGTTGTTCCCTTAAGAATTGACTCCAGGTTTTGAACAACGGGGCCCCACCCTCTATGAGGGTATGAGTCTATGGTAGGACCTTAGACTTGTTGTTCATTAGAGGATCAATGGTGCATAAGGAACAAAGAGGTAATCACAGGGGTAAAATGGTAATTTGACCCAGATGTGATCACGAACAACCTGTGAAGGGTCGACTCATGGGTAATGATTATATCAGTGGACAGAATATTATCTACAGTGAGATGAGTGCATCTACAAGTCTATAGTTGAGTGACTTGTAATTAATGAATATTGATTAACTGGATCAAAGTGTTTGATCAGTTAATCTCACATCATTGGAGCTCAGGAACTGTAGGTCCATTAGGTCCCTCCATTGGCCCAACATGGTAATAATGAGGGTATAAAGTTAGGAATGAAATTGAAGTGTTAGATTTCATACATGAGGTGTTATATCAATTATATATGATATAATTGATATAATATATAGTTTTAATGTGAATTAGATTCACATATAAACCATATACTAATGAGAGAATAAAGAAAGGGTAGGATGGCCATTTCCATCCTATTTCCCTATATATATGGTTGCATGAGATGCAACTAGATTAAGGAATTTCAAGCCTTTGTTGTGTTGTTGGAAAAGTTCTAAAACACAAATCTCTCTCTCACAACATCTCATCTCACCTAAAGGGAACCCACATTCCTTCCTCACCTAGAGAACAACGGAGAAGATCCGGTGGTAGTGTCCGTGATCGCTTGGGTTCGTGTTGCTGAGATTGTAGCAGTGGGAGAAGGAGCACTCGAAGAAAGGTTCTTCAAAGGTATAATCTCTAGCTGTCCATATTCTGTTTTTATGCTTATTGTAGTTAATTTTTTTCTTGAATGTAATCGTTGTAACGAAATTAAGAACGTGCGATTAACAATCGCTTCCGCTGCGGGATTCGATTCATTTCAATTGGTTTCAGAGCCTAATTGTGTTCTTAATTTACGTTTTGGATTTTTCAAGAACGAGGTGGGATTTATTGTTTTGCATGAGATGTATGAACGGTTTGCAATTTAGACGTTTTAAATTTTGGCACTTATATTTATAATTTTAATTGAATCGTTCAATGTAAGAGCTCGATGTTTTGGGACAATTTTAATTGTAAATCGATTCTGTAATTCTGTGTCGATCGAGGAAAGGTGGTTGCTGAGAAGATCGGAGCAAAAACGAGCAAGAAATGGAAATTTCACTTTACTGTTTGTGTGCAGCGTTGCAACGCTGCGCTTGCCGAAAGAGCGCGTAGGAGACGACAGCGTTGCAGCATTGTATCAGCGTTGCAACGCTAAGGCGTTGCACAACACTGCTGATGAGGTGCGTTTGAGCCGACAGAAGAGGACAAACCGCAGCGTTGCAACGCTGGGATCAGTGTTGCAACGCCACAGACGTTTCACGCAAAGAAGTAACGAGCATAAATAGATTTTTTTAATTATATATTAATTATAAAAAACGTTTTATAATTTAATATATTTATTTTATTTAATTGTAAATTAATATAATTAGATTATATTAATTAAAATTGAATTTATGGTGCCAAAATTGGTCTAATTTTGCTATTTAAATTATGCAATTGTTGTGTAATTATTGTCATGCATAATGTATGCTTTTATTTTAGAAATCTCACCTTAGGTTAAACATTTTCCTGCATCATTTATAATATAAAGTGTTATATTATATAGTTTGCATGATTAATTAATATAAAATTATTATATTAATTTATGGACAGCATTGACATGCATTATAGATCATGAGATAATTATGCTATGAATGTCTTATTATTCATCTGAAGAATGATTAAGCACTATAACATAGTATGCATGTCACCTAAGGTTAATTATTAGTTTTAAAATGTTTAGAACTTGGAAATAATAGACCTTAGGTTATCTAGTTCTAATTAGATTAGAATTAGGAACCAAGTCATTTATAGGTTATGATTAAAAGAGGAACTCTGTCTAAGGAAGGTTCTGTTTAGGCTGGGGTATTTAAGCTGACGGAAACGAAATACCCCTACCTGGGAACTGACCTGGGAGTGAAATTTAATCAGAGAGATTATAAATTACAGTAGCGTCAGCGGATTTATTAAGGGGTTAATAAACTAGAAATCCTAGGCTTAATATAAAGAGTTATATTAACAAACTTAGGATAAAATCAATATAAGAGTTATATTGATAGAGTTAGGTAAAAACATTAGCCGGGTTTTAGCCTAAGTAAGATTGCTATAATTTTAAAGTATCTAGTGGGAGGAAAAGTGTATATGATACATATTTTTTCACCTACGTTATATCTGGAAAATTCATACCGTGAGACTCATACTTGGCCTCATGGCGCAAACGGGAGCGTCCCCCTTCAGATGGTGTTTGAATGAGTCAATATCAAAGTGAATGGAGAGGATACTTATAGTGAGTGGGAGCAAGTTTAGTGAAAAACAAAACCTACGGTCTCTTTTGTCGGTTTACACCGTTAGACCACTATGGTCAGCCTGCTAGTTTGGCCTAGACCAGAAAATCCATTCAGAGGGCTTGATCATAGGGGATCGAACACAGTAGACACCCGAAAGGGATAAAGATTTTCTTAGTCTGTTTTTCAATCTAGTCCTCCCTTCGGCGGATTTTATTGGATGGAGACTCTGGGATCTAAAGACAAAGGGTTACACTCACGGGGTACATAAGTTGTGTATGTATCCTGACCGAAAATGGTAACTAAAGCCTATAGGAATAAGAGTTATTCTGACATTAGGTTTTGGTTAAGAGTGTCTTGATCCAGAGGAGGAGTGTTTTTTATTACCCTTGGTGTCATACATTCTAAACCTTTGAAGTATCATCGCAAATTATAAATGACCTAGGAATCATTTGATAATTAGCTAAAACATGATTGGATTTGAGTCATAGCAAGAAACTCATACAAGTTTGTTTGTAAATTTTCAGCAAAAATGTCTAGCTCTATTATTTCCTTATTGGGTGCGAAAAAGTTAACCGGAGAGAATATGATGACATGGAAAAACAAACTGAACACTATATTGGTAGTGGATGATCTGAAATTTGTGCTAACTGAGGAGTGTCCTTAGGTGCCAGGCTCAAATGCATCACGAAATTTTCGTGATGCATATGATCGATGGATTAAGGCCAATGATAAGGCCAAGGTCTACATGCTGGCAAGTATGTCTGACATATTAGCCAAGAAGCATGAGGGCATGATAACTGCCAAGGAAATCATGGATTCTGTGCATGGTATGTTTGGACAACAGTCCACACAGGCCCGACACAATGCCCTAAAGTACAAATTTAACTCAAGGATGCAAGAGGGTACATCTGTTCGGGATCATGTCCTGGATATGATAGTGCACTTTAACATCACGGAGTCGAATAGTGTTTCCATCGATGAGTGGAGCCAGGTCAGCTTCATTCTGGAAACCCTTCCAGATAGTTTCCTACAGTTTAGAAGTAATGTTGTTATGAACAAGCATACTTTTAATCTTACCTCCCTTCTGAATGAACTCCAGACCTTTCAATCTTTGATGAAATTCAGGGATCGAAAGGTGAGGCAAATGTTGCCAGTAGGAGTTATCAAAGAGGTTCGACCTCTGGGACAAAAACAGTGGCTTCATCTTCTTCTAACCTGAAAGGGAAGAAGAAGAACATGAAGAAGGTTGGTAAAGGGAAACGAGCTGACAAAGCTGCCACCTAGAAGGGCAAGAAAGTCAAAGAAGTAATCGACACAGAAAGTGTTTCCACCGCAACGAAGGCGGGCATTGGAAGCGGGAATCGTCCAAGTACACATTGAGAAAGAAGAAGGAAGGTAAATATGATTTACTTGCCTAGAAACGTTTTTAGTGGATAATGATAAAACTGCTTGGATACTTGATTCAGGCGCCACTAATCATGTTTGCTCTTTTTTTCAGGGAATTGATTCTTGGCAGCAGCTACAAAAAAGAGAGATAACGCTCCAGGTTGGAAATGGAGAAGTCGTCTCAGCTGTAGCAGTAGGCACGATGAAGCTTTATTTTGGCAAGAAATATATGTTGTTGGACAATATATTAGTGATACCAGGGTTTACTAGAAACCTTATTTCAATTTCTTGCCTTATAGAACAATGTATTTCTGTTTTCTTCTCTATGAACAAAGTGTTTATTTTGAAAAAAAGTATAGAAATATGTTCAACTTCATTAGAAAATGGGTTGTATGTTTTCACGCCTAATTCAATCAAAATGGTTTTGAACACTGAATTATTTAAAACTGAAAACGTACAAACTAAGAAACGTAAAATTTCTCCTAAAGAAAATGCTCATCTTTGGCATCTAAGATTGGGTCACATTAATCTCAATAGGATTGAGACATTGGTAAAGAATGGACTTCTAAATGAGTTAGAAGAAAATACTTTACCTGTATGTGAATCCTGCCTAGAAGGCAAAATGACTAAAAGACCTTTTAATGGAAAAGGTTATAGAGCCAAAGACCCTATAGAGCTTATACATTCACACCTTTGTGGTCCGATGAATGTTAAAGCCAGGGGAGGATATGAATATTTCATCTCGTTTATAGATGATTATTCTAGATTTGGGCATATTTACCTAATGCACCACAAGTCTGAAGCACTTGAAAAGTTCAAGGAATTCAAGACAGAGGTTGAAAATCAATTAGGTGAAACTATTAAAACACTTCAATCAGATCGAGGTGGAGAGTACATGGATTTAAAATTCCAAAACTATATGATAGAACATGGAATTCCATCCCAACTCTTAGCTCCCGGCACACCACAGCAAAACGGTGTATCGGAAAGGAGAAATAGAACCTTGTTGAACATGGTTCGATCAATTATGAGTTATGCGCATCTCCCTAGTTCATTTTGGGGTTACGCAGTAGAGACTGCGATATACATTTTGAATAATGTGCCCTCAAAAAGTGTTTATGAAACACCTTTTGAACTATGGAAAGGACGTAAAGGTAGTTTATGTCATTTCAGAATTTGGGGTTGTCCAGCGCATGTGCTTGTGACAAATCCAAAGAAGTTGGATTCACGTTCAAAATTGTGCCTATTTGTAGGCTACCCGGAAGAAATAAGAGGTGGTTTATTCTATGATCCTAAGGAAGATAAGGTTTTTGTGTCGACAAATGCCATTTTCTTAGAGGAGGACCACATAAGGGACCACAAACCAAAAAGTAAAGTAGTGTTAAGTGAGTTAGACGGAACAATAGCAAAGGTTTTGCTAATAAAACTAGTATGTCAACAAGAGTTGTTGATACTAGTTTGTCTAGTCAAAAGAGTCCATCTCAAGAGTTGAGTATGCCTCGACGTAGTGGGAGGGTTGTAACACAGCCTGACCATTACATGGGTTTATCTGAAACCCTAGTTGTTATACCAGATGACAACTGCGAGGATCCATTGACTTATAATCAAGCGATGGTTGACAAAGACAAAGACAAATGGGTCATAGCCATGGACCAAGAAATGAAGTCTATGTACTTCAACTCTGTTTGGGATCTTGTAGATAAGCCTGATGGGGTAAAACCTATAGGTTGTAAGTGGATCTACAAGAGAAAGCGTGGCGTAGATGGGAAGGTGCAAACCATCAAAGCTAGACTAGTAGGAAAGGGTTATACCAAGGTAGAAGGAGTTGACTATGAGGAGACCTTTTCACCTGTTGCTATGGTAAAGTCTATCTGTATCCTACTTTCCATTGCCGCATATTATGACTATGAGGTATGGCAAATGGATGTCAAGACGACATTTTTTTAATGGCAATCTTGAAGAAAACATCTACATGGAACACCCCAAACGGTTCATTAAACAAGGACAAGAGCAAAAAGTTTGCAGGCTTAAAAGGTCAATTTATGGACTGAAACAAGCCTCTAGGTCCTGGAATATAAGATTTGATGAGGCAATCAAATCTTATGGTTTTGATCAGAACAATGATGAACCTTGTGTCTACAAGAAAATCATCAATAGTTCTGTCACATTCCTAATTCTCTATGTGGATGATATCCTACTCATTGGGAATGATGTAGGTTATCTTACTAACAGTAAGGATTGGCTAGCTACGAAATTCCAAATGAAAGATTTGGGTGATGCACAGTTTGTTCTTGGGATCATGATTGTCCGGAACCGCAAGAATAAAACACTAGCCTTGTCTCAAACATCTTAAATAGACAAAGTATTGTCAAGGTTTAAGATGCAAGACTCCAAAAAGGGCTTGTTGCCTTTTCGACATGGAGTCCATTTGTCTAAGGAACAGTGTCCTAAGACACCTCAAGGAGTTGAGGATATGAGACGGATTCCTTATGCATCAGTTGTTGGAGCCTGATGTACGCCATGTTGTGTACTAGGCCTGACATCTGTTTTGCAGTTGGAATGGTCAGTAGGTATCAATCCAATCAAGGACTTGAACACTGGATAGCGGTTAAAACAATCCTTAAGTATCTTCGGGGAACAAGGAACTACATGCTTGTGTATGGGGCTAAGGATTTGATCCTAACAGGATACATGGATTACGACTTTGGATCGATAAAAGATTCTCAAATCTACATCGTGGTCGGTGATTTACTCTTAACGGAGGAGCTGTAGTATGGCGAAGCGTCAAGCAAGGATGCATCGCAGATTCCACCATGGAGGTCGAATATGTAGCAGCTTGTGAAGTAGCTAAAGAGGTCGTTTGGTGAAGGAAATTCATGCTAAATTTGGAAGTTGTTCCAAATATGACTTTGTCCATCACGCTGTATTGCGATAATAGTGGTGGAGTGGCAAATTTGAGGGAACCCCAAAGTCACAAGAGGAAAAAGCACATTGAGCGGAAGTATCAGCTCATCCGGGAGATCGTTCATAGAGGAGACGTGATTGTCACGAAGATAGTCTTAGAGCACAACATTGCTGATCCTTTTACAATGGCTCTCACGGCTAAAGTATTTGAGAGTCACCTAGAAGGTCTAGGTTTACAAGTCTTCCCCAACTAGGGCAAGTGGGAGTATTTTGTACAAAGGATTTAAATGCCCTAGTTTATTGTATTTACATTACTGTAATGTTTTAGTACTCCACAAGCTTTAGGTCAAGTGGGAGATTGTTGGGATTTATGCCCTAAACTTGTGTAATTTTGATCAAATAAATAAAGGTTATTTGTTTTGATAAAATTACAGTCTTGCCTTATAAATCCAATAAACTAAGCTCCAAGGTTATAATATATATCTTGAACATCAGTGTAGTGGACACTATTTGGATTGAGTTCAAGAATATAAAGTAAATGGTCTATGGTATAAGAATAAGGTTGGAAACCTCATTCTGGTAACACCATGGATGCGGCTCACTTTGTAATTAGTACAAATGAGGTAATCCAACTCATTAATGTAGTTCACATGCGAGTGGGGGCATCCTGTATGAAGAGTTCATACAAGACCGGACCGCAAATTATTAGTATAACCAGTGTAAGACCATTAACAGGATAAGACTAGTAATTTATAGATGGTAATTAGTGACTCGACCTAAATCCTGAGCAAGTTAAGAACTCCTGCTTATAGGGGTTTGTCCTAGACTAGTATGGGTGAGAGTGGCCTGTAACCGACTAAATAAGCCTACCCTCTCAAGGATAGAACCTCGTAGGTTGCTGGCAACTTAAATGTGTAGGATGGAATTCACTCATTCCTACACTAAGAAATTAGATAGATTGTTCCCTTAAGAACTGACTCTAGGTCTCGAACAACGGGGCCCCGCCCTCTATGACGGTATGAGTCTATGGTAGGACCTTAGACTTGTTGTTCATTAGAGGATCAGTGGTGCTTAAAGAACAAAGAGGTAATCACAGGGGTAAAACGGTAATTTGACCCAACTGTGATCACGGACAACCTGTGAAGGATCGACTCATGGGTAATGAGTATATCAGTGGACACAATATTATCTACAGTGAGGAGAGTGCAGCTACAAGTCTATAGTGGAGTGACTTGTAGTTAATGAATATTGATTAACTGGATCAAAGAGTTTGATCAGTTAATCTCACATCATTGGAGCTCATGAACTGTAGGTCCATTAGGTCCCTCTGTTGGCTCAACATGGTAATAATGAGGGTATAAAGTTAGGAATAAAGTTGAAGTGTTCAATTTCATACATGAGGTGTTATATCAATTATATATGATATAATTGATATAATATGTAGTTTTAATGTGAATTAGATTCACATATAAACCATATACTAATGAGATAATAAAGGAAGGGTAGGATAGTCATTTCCATCCTATTTCCCTATATATATGGTTGCATGAGATGCAACTAGGTTAAGGAATTTTTAAGCCTTTGTTGTGTTGGTTGAAAAGTTCCAAAACACAAACCTCTCTCTCACAACATCTTATCTCACTTAAAGGGAACCCACATTCCTCCCTCACCTAGAGAACAACGGAGAAGATATGGTGGTAGTGTCCGTGATCGCTTGGGTTCGTGTTACTGAGATTGTAGCAATGAGAGAAGGAGCACTTGAAGAAAGGTTCTTCAAAGGTATAATCTCTTGTTGTCCATATTCTGTTTTTATGCTTAATCTAGTTAAATTTGTTCTTGAATGTAATCATTGTAACGAAATTAAGAACGCGCGATTAACAATCGCTTCCACTGCGGGATTCGATTCCCTTCACCTTGCCGAGAGGAAGAATCAAGGTAAATGTGATTTACTTGTAACTGAAACATGTTTAGTGGAGAGTAGTGACTCTGCCTGGATTTTAGATTCGGGCGCCACTAACCACGTTTTTTCTTCTTTTCAGTGAATTGATTCCTGGCAGCCACTGCGAGATAGTGAGGTGACTCTACGGGTTGGATTAGGGGAGATAGTCTCTGCTCTGCTGCAGCGTTCGACAAAGTGAAGATCTATTTTGGCAGGAATTTTTTATTGTTGGACAATATGTATATAGTCCTAGGGTTTACTAGAAACCTTGTTTCTATTTCCTGTCTCATTGAACATTGTATTTCAATTTCTTTTGATTCTAATAAAGCGTTTATTTCTTTCAAAGGCAATTTGATTTGGTCAGCTTCACTTGAGTCTAACTTGTATGTTTTAAAGCCAAATTCGGTCAAAAGCGTTTTGAATATTGAATTGTTTAAAACTGCAAAAACGCGAACTAAGAGAGTTAAAGTTTCTCCGAAATAAAAATCCCATCTTTGGCATCTTAGGTTAGACCACATTAATCTCAATCAGATTGGGAAACTAGTGAAGAGTGGACTTCTAAGTCAGTTAAAAGAAAACTCTTTATCGGTGTGTGAGTCATGCCTTGAAGGCAAATCACCAAACGTCCTTTTAGTGGAAAAGGATATAGAGCCAAGGAGCCCCTTGAGCTTATACATTCTGACCTCTATGGTCCTATGAGTGTTAAAGCACGAGGTGGTTACGAATACTTCGTTTCTTTCATTGATGATTATTCGAGGTATGGGTATATTTACCTAATGCATAAGAAGTCTGAAACTCTTGAAAAGTTCAAGGAGTACAAGACTGAGGTTGAGAACTTGTTAGGTAAAACCATAAAAACACTTCGATCGGATCAAGGTGGAGCATATATGGACACTGAATTCCAGAACTATATGATAGAACACGAAATTACGTCCCAACTCTCAGAACCTGGTACGCCACAAAAGAATGGTGTATCGGAGAGGAGAAACAGAACCCTGTTGGACATGGTTCGTTCGATGATGAGCTATGCTCGTCTCCTTGATTTCTTTTGGGGTTACGTAGTGAAGACTGCGGTTTACATTTTGAATAACGTTCCGTCGAAAAGTGTTTGTGAAACACCTTTCGAACTCTAGACTAGCCGTAAAGGTAGTTTACACCATTTCAAAATTTGGGGATGCCCGACCCACGTGTTAGTGTCAAACCCGAAGAAGTTGGAACCCCGTTAAAAATTGTGCCTATTCGTAGGTTACCCAAAAGAGACCAGAGGTGGTCTGTTTTATGATCCTAAGGATAATAGGGTGCTTGTGTCGACAAATGCCACTTTCCTTGAGAAACATCATATTACGGATCAAGTGAGTAGGAGCAAAATCGTGTTAAACGAAATGGACAGTATGTCACACCCCCTCCCAAACCACTTGCTAACTTAGCCCGGGAGACGGCATGAAGCCAACAGACATTGTTACCTCTTAACAATACCTGCTGACACTACTTTACCTGAAAACACACTATGTTCGCATATGGAACACTTTAAACTTAACACAGTGAGGCTGGACATCTATAAGGCGTACATGAGGAGAAACTCTTCTTAAGTCTCTCTTGGAAACTAAAACGAGCAAGAACATCAGAACCACAAACAGTCCAAACCACTAATTAAACAACCACAACCTCTAAAGCACATACGACTATAACTACATAGTTCTCTTAAAATAATTTACAAACATATGGATTTACTAAACCACACCAACCACGTACAACATATCAAACATGAAAAGCTTCCAGCAGACTATGGCGGAGTTATCGTGCACAGGAGCTCGATCTCTACACGAAAAAGTGGGAAAACATCGAAAGAATGAGCTATCAAGCTCGGTGAGTGACTTGAGTTTAAAAGAAAGCTATTAACTCGTAAATCATATCACCTGGCCAACTATGAGCATATGCATCTGTAATCAAGCATTAAAAGTACTGGGTAATCCGAATAGCTTTTCATGAAAATCAGCAAGTATACCGTTAAAATCTCGTAAGGCATGTAAATGATATAAACTCTTTTTAAAACATGTCACAATCTACGTTGTGTAGGCACGCCTTGATACACCAACGTTTATTCTACGATGTAGTGGGGCCCGCCAAAGACTCCCATCGTCTTTGTCGTCGAGTGGGGCCCGCCAAAGACTCACAGCAGTAGCGTTGTCACGGAGTACACTCAACGTCGACAACAGAATAAGACCTGTGTGCACACGATACTATATAGCCTCGGGCTCAATATCTCAGAATATCACATGAAAACATTTGAACATGCCAGCTTATCTTTTTCTTTCATAAAACTCAAGCTTACTTAGCTTGTTCATAAAACTAGAAATCTTTAAAACATACTTGCTAGTACATGCTTGCTTGAAATCATAACATTTCCATAAGTTTTGGCAATCATTAGACATATGCTCATGTATAAATTCCTTCAAGACATTTAGGCTCACAACGAGCACTTGAAATCATTTCTTAGAAAATATGAATACTCATAAACATGTGTTTCAAGGAAAACATTAAGCATTCAAACTATTTCGTTTTAGTAAAACCTTGCATTTTCATAAACATAATACAAGCCTATAAACCATTTTCCAGGTTCGTTTTGTCACTCACAGTGTTAGAACTAGAGTCTTGACCCGTACACTCGACCTTTTGTTCTTGGCCTGTCAAACAAACCAAAATCATGTTTTAGAACCTCGAGCTCATGGTTTTTAACCTTAAAACTACAAGAAAATACTCCAACAAAAATTTCAGCATTTAACAGATTTTATGCCCTGTATTCAGACAGCCATAACTTCTTCATTACTTAGCCAAACAGGGTGAAATTTATACCAAACTCTTCCTTTTTGAATCCTCTAAAAATCATGTGAAGACATGAGATTGAAATTCCCAATAGATTGGTTCAGAAATACCTCGAAAGCTTCTTTCCCAGGAACTAACTTCTGCTATTCCAGATTCGAATTTCTGCTGCAACCCGAAACTTGACCAGCTATTTACAACATCTTCCAATCATTTTCTATTCACGATTTCTTCATGAAAGTTGTAGGAAATGCAATACGCTTTCCAACCATACCTATTAAAGCTTCGGATTCCAACTCTACAGACCAGTACAACCAAAACATCAGAGACTTCTCGGATTGACAGCAAATTCTGTCTTCTGTCTTCCTCTTCACAAAACAGTAGCTTAAGATCTGAATTTGCTCGAGCTTCCTTCACGAATTTTGTTCCAATATGAGTTAACTTTCATGAAACAAAATCTCAAATCTTACCTCTTTCTGTGGAGCTCGTGATGAATAAAATAGCAGAACTGGTCTGAGTTGTTCACCTTGCTGCTACACAAGTAATCTTTGAGTTCTCCTCCCTCTCTTCTGCAATTCCAGCACCAAAAACCCCTTCTTCCTCTTCCTTTCTGCTTCTTTGATGAAAACCCTTACTTTCCTTTTGATAAATGAAGAAGAAGATCGAAGGAACATGGTTTTAAAAAGAAAATTAGGTGGGGTCCCACCATCCACTTCCCTTTTTCATTTTTCCCTTTTCATTCTTTTCCTTTTCCTTTCTTTTCTTTTCTTTTCTTTTCTTTACTTTTCAAAACAAAACTTAGTATTATAACCTTTCCTTTCATTTTCTTTCTTCATTATTCTTAGAGCAAACCAAACCAAAATGGTTTATGTTTTTCCTTCCTTGTTTTCCTTTTGCCTTTCACTTCATTACTTTTCTTTTTAAAACAAGGAAAACCAAGTTTTAAGCATTCATTTCTTCCTTTCTTTTGTTGTTTGATAATAAGGAAGTTCCAAAGAAAGATCTCGGGTTTACACAGTACATCAACAAGAGTTGCTGATAGGGCTAGTACGTCAACAAGTGTTGTTGATCCTAGCACTTCAAGTCAAGTCCGTTCCCAAGAGTTGGGAATGCCTCGATGTAGTGGGAGGGTTTTGAGACAGCCTGAACGTTACATAGGTTTAGCTAAAACCCAAGTCGTCAGTCCTGTTGATGACTGCGAGGATCCATTGACCTATGATCAGGCAATGGCTGATATTGACAAGGACGAATGGATTAAAGCTATGGACCAGGAAATGGAGTCGATGTACTTCAATTCTGTCTGGGAGCTTGTGGATCAACCGGATGGGGTAAAACCTATTGGTTGCTAATGGATCTAAAAGCGTAAACTTGGCGTAGATGGGAAGGTGCAGACCTTCAAAGCACGACTAGTGGCAAAGGGTTTTACCCAGGTTGAAGGGGTTGACTATGAGGAAACGTTTTCACCTGTTCCCATGGTAAAGTCAATCAGGATCCTTCTAGCCATTGCTGCGTATTATGACTACGAGGTATGGCAGATGGATGTCAAGATCGCCTTTCTGAATGGCAACCTTGACGAAACCATCTACATGGACCAGCCCAAAGGGTTCATTACCTAAGGCCAAGAGCAAAAGGTTCGTCGGCTTCATAGGTCTATTTATGGACTGAAACAAGCCTCGAGGTCTTGGATTATAAGGTTTGATGAGGTAATCAAATCATATGGCTTTGATAAGAATGTTGGCGAGCCTTGTGTCTACAAGAAAATCGTTGACAAAACAGTCGCATTTCTGATATTATACGTGATGATTTTCTTCTCATTGGGAATGAGGTAGAATTTCTTACTAACGTAAAGAAATGGCTAGCTTCGCAATTCCAAATGAAAGATTTGGGAGAAGCTTAGTATGTTCTAGGTATCCAGATAGTCCGGAACCGGAAGAACAGAACGCTGGCCATGTCTCAAGCGTCTTATATTAACAAGATGTTGTCTAGATATAAGATGCATAACTCCAAGAAGGGCATGCTGCCTTTCAGGCACGGGGTCCACTTGTCTAAGGATTAGTGTCCCAAGACTACTCAAGAGGTTGAGGATATGAGACGGATCCCCTATGCTTCAACTGTAGGGAGCCTGATGTATGCCATGCTGTGTACTAAGCCCGACATCTGTTATGCAGTAGGGATAGTCAGTAGGTATCAATCCAATCCAAGATTATATCACTGGACGACCGTAAAAGCAATCCTCAAGTATCTTAGGAGAACGATGAACTACAACTTAGTGTATGGCGGTAGGGATTTGATCCTTACGGGATACACGGATTCTGACTTTCAGACCGATAAAGATTATAGGAAATTCACTTCGGGGTCAACCTTCATTCTGAATAGAGAAGCTGTAGTGTGGCTGATGCGAAAATATCGAGTGCCCTAAACTAATGTAAATTAGAATAAGACTCCGACACTTCTACGACGTGCAAGTATACACGGTCGAGAGCAGCAAGTGATAAGTTAAAGTATCGATCCCACGAGGACTAGCTAAACCTAAATGAATGAGTGTCCTAGCAATTTTTCCTTATTTTAGTGCAATGTATGAGTGTGCAAATTACTATTGTAAATAAATAAATTGATGTGATAAGTGTGCAAAGACAAGACTAGACTCAAGAAAATAACTAAATTTAAATGAGGGGAGAGGAGAATGCAAACAAGAGGGGAGATGCAAGAGATGAGATTTTTAATGAAAAATAGGCTCGGGTTAGAGTTCTAATGTTCAATTAGAATAAATTTTGAGTGATGCCTTGAATTTACCTACACATGCATTCAAATGATTCTTTCCAAAATTACTAAGTTTTAAAACCTACAATTTCCCAATTGTGATCTAAATTATGCTCATGATTTTAGGTTCTAGGTGGGTTAATTATCCCTAATCAACTCAATAATCATAGAATGAAATTTTAGTTTTCTAATTCATTAGCTTTCCCAAGTTTATGAATTACCAAAAATTCAGTATTAAATTGATGGTTGACAACAAGCAATAAAACTTAGAGATAGGGAACAAGTTACACAGCAGGTGGCATTGCTTTTGCTACAGAAATTTCCTAGCAGCAACCCTCTGTCGATGGTCTGCAACAGGGCACTTTGCTTTAGCAAAACCCTTTGGTTGGTTTCAGCAATAGTGTGTCAATTGCTTCAGCAAATGGCTCAATCGCAACAGTTTTTTTTAGGTTCTGTCCGACAGTGATATCGGATAAACCGAACCTCCAAACGCCGATCGACCTGTTCAAACCGAAGGCTTGTGAGTCTCAAACATGCTGACAAAATTTGAGCACAATCCAACGGTTGAAACTCCAGAAAAGAACAACTGTGTGAGTGTTTTCTGTGAAAAACTGAACTGCAGTGGTCGCTCAACATGACAGCAATATTTTACACAGAGAATCTCCAAACGACGATCCAACCGTTAAAACTGAAGTTCTATGAGTCCACAACAGGCTGATAAAATTGTGACAAATCCAACGGTTGAATAGCAAGAATCACAAATTTCGTAAAAGACGCGTCGTGAAAAATCGAATCGCAGATGATGCTCTCGATTTTGCTACAACAATGGTATCTCGGTTTTGCTACAGCAATGACACCTTGAAGCTTCAATTTTTCCTCACTCACACAATTTCTACAGCACTGGAACCTTCACGATTTTCCTCTCCAATGCACACCTTTGCTGTAGCAATCGCCCGTTCTCTCTCGGTCTCTTTCTCTTGTCGCCAATTCTCTCCAACTCCTTTTTGCCACTTGTGAACCCTAGCCTTCTTATACAAGATGGTGTTACCCTAACTCTGTAATTTACAAAAATGCCCTTAGGGGTAAAAAGACCATCTTACCCTTTGGGTAAAATGTCTAAAATGCCCTTAGGGCTCCTGTAATTTTCAAACATCTCCTGCACATAGAAAAATCCTGATAAATTCATTAATTAAAATATGGATCCAATAAATATGATAGGATTTTTCTAGAATTTAAAATCTCATTTTTCGGTCTTTAATTACTGTTAGCTTATTTTTCCAAATTTCTTAAATTAAAGCATAAAAAATATCAAAATTAATTCTTTTCGAACCTAATGCTTAAATTCCAGATTTTAAAGCTAACACGCACAATTTAGGGATAAAATAACATGAGACTCAACAAATTTTATGCAATTCAAGTAGATTGAGCACTAAAATTCTATTAAAATAACTCTCCTATGACGAGTTATCACATTAGAAAATGGGTTGTATGTTTTAAGGCCTAATTCAGTCAAAATGGTTTTGAGCACTGAATTATTTAAAACTGCAAACGCACAAACTAAGAAACGTAAAATTTCTCCTAAAGAAAATGCTCATCTTTGGCATCTTAGATTGGGTCACATTAATCTCAATAGAATTGAGAGATTCGTAAAGAATGGACTTCTAAATGATTTAGAAGAAAATACTTTACCTGTATGTGAATCCTACCTAGAAGGCAAAATGACTAAAAGACCTTTTAGTGGAAAAGGTTATAGAGCCAAAGAACTTCTTGATCTTATACATTTAGACCTTTGTGGTTCGATGAGTGTTAAAGCCAGAGGAGGTTATGAATATGTCATCTCTTTTATAGATGATTATTCTAGATTTAGGCATATTTACCTAATACAACATAAGTCTGAAGCACTTGAAAGGTACAAGGAATTCAAGACTAAAGTTGAAAATAAATTAAGTAAAACGATTAAAACACTTCGATCAGATCGAGGTGGAGAGTACATGGATTTAAAATTCCAGAACTATATGATAGAACAAGGAATTTCATCCCAACTCTCAGCTCCCGGTACACCACAGCAAAACGTTGTATCGGAAAGGAGAAGTAGAACCCTGTTGGACATGGTTCGATCAATGATGAGTTACGCTTATCTCCCTAGTTCCTTTTGGGGTTACGGAGTAGTGACTGTGATATACATTTTGAACAATGTGCCATCAAAAAGTGTTTCTGAAACACCTTTTGAACTCTAGAAATGACATAAAGGTAGTTTATGTCATTTCAGAACATGAGGTTGAGCACATGTGTTTGTGACAAATCCAAAAAAGTTGGATTCATGTTCAAAATTGTGCCTATTCGTAGGATACCCAAAAGAAACAAGAGGGAGTTTATTCTATGATCCTAAGGAAGATAGGGTTTTTGTGTCGACAAATGCCACTTTCTTAGAGGAGGACCACATAAGGGACCACAAACCAAGAAGTAAAATTGTGTTGAGTGAGTTAGACGGAACAATAGAAAAGGTTGTTAATAAAACTAGTACGTCAACAAAAGTTGTTGATACTAGCTTGTCTAGTCAAGAGAGTCCATCTCAAGAGTTGAGTATGCCTCGACGTAGTGGGAGGGTTATAACACAACCTGACCGTTACATGGGTTTATCTGAAACTCAAGTTGTTATACCAGATGACAACTGTGAGGATCCATTGACTTATAATCAAGCGATAGTTGACAAAGACAAAGACAAATGGATCATAGCCATGGACCAAGAAATGGAGTCTATGTACTTCAATTCTGGTTGGCATCTTGTAGATAAACCTGATGAGGTAAAACCTATAGGTTGTAAGTGGATCTACAAGAGAAAACGTGGTGCAGATGGAAAGGTGCAAACCTTTAAACCTAGACTAGTAGCAAAGGGTTATACCCAGGTTGAAGGGGTTGACTATGAGGAAACCTTTTCACCTGTTGCTATGGTAAAGTCTATCCATATCCTACTTTCCATTGCCGCATATTATGACTATGAGGTATGGCAAATGGATGTCAATACAACCTTTTTGAATGGTAATCTTGAGGAAAACATCTACATGGACCAACCCAAAGGGTTCATTGAACCAGGACAAGACCAAAAGGTTTGAGGCTTAAAAGGTCAATTTATGGACTAAAGAAAGCCTCTAGATCCTGGAATATAATATTTGATGAGACAATCAAATCCTATGGCTTTGATCAGAATGATGATGAACCTTGTGTCTACAAGAAAATCATCAATAGTCATGTCGCATTCCTAGTTCTATATATGGATGATATCCTACTCATTGGGAATGATGTAGGTTATCTTACTGACATTAAGAATTGGCTAGCTACGCAATTCCAAATGACAGATTTGGGTGAAGCACAGTTTGTTCTTGGGATCCAAATTGTCCGGAACCGCAAGAATAAAACACTAGCCCTGTCTCAGACATCTTACATCGATAAAGTGTTGTTGAGGTTTAAGATACAAGACTCAAAAAAGGGTTTATTGCCTTTTAGATATGGAGTTCATTTGTCTAAGGAACAGTGTACTAAGACACCTCAAGGAGTTGATTATATGAGACGGATTCCTTACGCATCAAAAGTTGGGAGCCTGATGTACACCATGTTGTGTACTAGGCTAGACATCTATTTTGCAGTTGGAATAGTCAGTAGGTATCAATCCAATCCAGGACTTGAACACTGGACAACGGTTAAAACAATCCTTAAGTATCTACGGGGAACAAGGAACTACATGCTTGTGTATGGGGCTAAGGATTTGATCCTTACAGGATACACGAATTCTGACTTTCAGACTGATAAAGATTCTCGGAAATTTACATCAGGGTCAGTATTCACTCTTAAATGAGGAGTTGTAGTATGGCGAAGCATCAAGCAGGGATGCATCGCTGACCACCATGGAGGTCGAATATGTAGCAGCTTGTGAAGCAGCTAAAGAGGTCGCATGGTTAAGGAAATTCATGCTGAATTTGGAAGTTGTTCCAAATATGAGTATGTTTATCACACTGTATTGTGATAACAGTGGTGCCGTGGAACATTCAATGGAACCCCGAAGTCACAAGAGGGAAAAGCATATTGAGCGTAAATATCATCTCATCCGGGAGATCGTGCATCGAGGAGACGTGATCGTAATGAAGATAACCTCGAAGCACAACATTGCTGATCTTTTTACAAATCCTCTCACGGTTAAAGTGTTTGAGAGTCATTCAACCTATAAGGACTAGGTTTACAAGTCTTCCACAACTAGGGCAAGTGGGAGTATTCTGTACAAAGGGTTTAAATGCCCTAGTTTATTGTATTTACATTACTGCAATGTTTTAGTACTCCACAAGCTTTAGGTCAATTCGGAGATTGTTGCGATTTGTGCCCTCAACTTGTGTAATTTTGATCAAATAAATAAAGAGTTATTTGTTTTGATAAAATTATATTCTTGCTTTAGAAATCCAATAAACTAAGCTCAAAGGTTATAATATATCTTGAACATCAGTGTAGTGGACACTATTTGGAATGTGTTCAAGAATATAACATAAATGGTCTATGGTATAAGAATAAGGTTGTGAAGGGAATGATAATCACCGCGCAACGGAAGACGATTGAATCGTCAAGGTATCATTACGCTACTTGATTTTAGTTAAAACGATCTAACCCTTAGATCTAAGTTAAACATGTAAAGAAGGAAAAAATTACAGCAAAAAGAACTCTACTAACTTGTTGTAGACTGTTCTTCAAAGTTCCTTCCTCGATCACGAACACTTCGTGCTTCTCAACGAATGCTTCTCTCGAACAAAACGAACACCACCAACAGCCTTCTCGGTTTTTCTTCGTTTGGAAGAAGGAAAGTGGTGGGACTTTTCTTTGTTTTGGAGAGGGAGGAGACTTGAGAGAGTTGAGAGAATTTTTAATCTCTTCTCTTTGATGAAGATCAAAAAATGAGAGAATGAGTTACTAATCCCTTCTTGCAAAGGGGTTAAATAGTGGAAATTGATGGAGTTAAAATCTCCACATTATTACCACTTTACCACAACCATAGGTTATGCAAATCACATTTGCATAACCATATAATATAAGATATCTCATATCTCATATTGCAAATCACATTTGCAATAATTGTGGATTAATTAAATTGAATCACATCCAATTTAATTTTTCTCAATTAATTCTCCAATTAGCCCTAATTCAACAATTAGGCTAACCTATAGTTTATTATGAATCTCATTCACATTAAACTATATATTATATCATTCATATCTCATATAAATGACATAAATTCCCTTTAAGTGAAATTGAACACTTCAATTTCATACCAAAACATTAACCCTTCTTTTAACCCAGATTGAGCTAACCATGGGACCCAATGGACCTACAGTGACGGGCTCCAATGATCCGAGATTAACCTATCAAACTCTTTGACCCGGTTAATCAACATTCATTAGCTACGGTAACACTCCACTATAGACCGTAGTTGCACTCCCATCAGTGCAGAATATTACATGTCCACTGATATAACCAATGCCCATGAGTCGACCCTTCACAGGTTGTTCGTAGACACGGCTGGGTCAAATTATCGTTTTACCCCTGTGTCTACCTCTTGTTCCTTAAGTCCCCACTGTTCCTCTAATGAACAACATATGTGATGGTCCAACCATACACAACACCCTTGTCGGGCCAGTGAGAAGGTGGACGCCCGTTGTCCAAGCCCTCGAGACAACACTTAAGGGAACAACCCCTCTAGTTTCCCTAAAGGCGGGAACGAGTGAATTCCATCTCGCGTAGTTAAGTTCCTAGCTCCCTATTTGGTCCTGTCCCTGAGAAGATAGACATATTGGGTGAGTAACTGTGACCACCCTCACCCGTACTAGTCAAAGGATAGACCCCCGCAGACAGGAGTTGTCACACCCCCTTCCGAACTACCTGCTAACTTAGCCCGGCAGACGGCGTGAAGCCAACAGACATAGTTCACCTCTCTAACGATACCTGTTGACCCTGTGTTACTTTATAAGCATACTAAACTTGTATAAGAAATAACTAAAACACAACACAGCGGAATATTGACAATTACGTAACCTACGTAAGGGGTAACCCTACTTAAGACTCTCTGGAAAACTGAAAGAGATATGAACATCACAACCATAAACATACCCAACTATGGCTTACACAACCACAACCTAGAATGTACACATAAACATAACTTCAAAGTCCTTCTACAATACGTATAGACTTCCTATACATCTCCACCCACGTATAAAGTATCAAACTCAAGCTTCACAGATTATGGCAAAGTTATCGTGCACCGGGATCTCGATCCTACCTGAAAAGTGGGGAAAACACTGAAAGAATGAGCTATGAAGCTCAGTGAGTGACTTGAGTTTAAAAGAAAGCTATTAACTCGTAAATCATATCACCTGGTCATCTATGAGCATATGCATCTGTAATCAAATGTTAAAAGTAACTGTGTAATCATAATAGCTTTTCATGAAAACCAGCAAGTATACCGTTAAAATCTCGTAAGGCATGTAAATGATATAAACTCTTTTTAAAACATGTCACAATCTACGTTGTGTAGGGCACGCCCAGTACACCAACGTTTATTCTACGATGTAGTGGGGCCCGCCCAGCACTCCCATCGTCTTTGTCGTAGTGGGGCACGCCCAGCACTCACGACAGCGCTGTTGTCACGGCGTACACTCAACGTCGACAACAGAATAAGACCTGTGTGCACACGGTACTATATAGCCTCGGGCTCAATGTCTCAGTCATTTACTCATTCAAGACTCAGAAAAACACATAAAAACATTTAAACATGCCTGCTTATCTTCTCTTTCATAAAACTCAAGTTTACTCAGCTTGTTCATAAAACTGAAAAGCTTTAAAACATGCTTGCTAGTACATACTTGCTCAAAATCATAACATTTCCATAAATTTCGGCAATCATTAGACATATGCTCATGTATAAATTCCTTCAAGACATTTAGGCTCACAACGAGCACTTGAAATCATTTCTTAGAAAATATGAATACTCATAAACATGTGTTTCAAGGAAAACATTAAGCATTGAAACCATTTCATCTTAGCAAAACCTTGCATTTTCTTAAGCATAATACAAGCCTATAAACCATTTTCAAGGTTCGTTTTGTCACTCACCGTGTTAGAACTAGAACCTTGGCCCGTACACTCGACCTATCTCCTCTTGGACTGCCAAACAAACCAAAACCATGTTTTAGAACCTCGAGCTCATGGTTTTTAACCTTAAAACTACAAGAAAACACTCCAACAAAAATTCCAGCATTTTCAGAATTTCTGCTCTGTTTTCAGACAGCCATAACTTCTTCATTACTTAGCCAAACAGGGTGACATTTATACCAAACTCTTCCTTTTTTAATCCTCTAAAAATAATATGAAGACATGAAATTGAAATTCCCAATAGATTGATTCGGAAATACCTCGAAATCTTCTTTCCCAGGAACTAACTTCTGCTATTTCAGATTCGATTTTCTGCTGCAACCCGAAACTTGACCTGCTGTTTACAACATCTTTCAATCATTTTCTATTCACGATTTCTTCATGAAAGTTGTAGGAAATTCAATAAGCTTTCCAACCATACCTAATAGAGCTTCGGATTCCAACTCTACAGACCAGGACAACCAAAACACCAGAGACTTCTCGGATTTGACAGCAAATTCTGTCTTCTGTCTTCCTCTTCATAAGTCAGTAGCTTAAGATCCGAATTTGCTCAAGCTTCCTTCACGAATTTTGTTCCAATATGAGGTAACTTGCACGAAACAAAATCTCAACTCTTACCTCTTTCTGTGGAGCTCGAGATCAACAAAATAGTAGAACTGGTCTGAGTTGTTCACCTTGCTGCTACACAAGTAATCTTTGAGTTCTCCTCCTTCTCTTCTGCAATTCCAGCACCAAAATCCCCTTCTTCCACTTCCTTTCTGCTTCTCTCATGAAAACCCTTGCTTTCCTTTTGATAAATGAAGAAGAAGATCGAAGGAAACATGATTTTAAAAAGAAATTTAGGTGGGGTCCCACCATCCACTTCCCTTTTCCCTTTTTCATTTTTCCTTTTCATTATTTTCCTTTTCCTTTCTTTTCTTTTCTTTTCTTTTCTTTTCAAAACAAAACTTAACATGATTTAAATTTGTTTCATTTTCTTTTCTTCTTTTATCTCGTAAAGAAAACCAAACCAAAAATGGTTTAAGCTTTTTTTTTTCTTTCTTGTTTTCCTTTTGTCTTTCACTTCATTTCTTTTCTTTTTAAAACAAGGAAAACCAAGTTTTATGCATTCATTTCTTCTTTTCTTTTGTTTTTTCTTTATAAGGAAATTCCAAAGAATGATTCTCGGGTTTACAGGAGTCCGTAACACGCTCAGGATTCAGGTCGAGTCACTAATGGTCATCTACGAAGTTATTAGTCCCATCACAATCAAGCAATGTGTTACATCGGTGAGGTCTAATAATTCACGGTCCCGGTCTTGTACAATCTCATTGCACAGGATGCCCCCACTCGCATGTGAACCACATGAACGAGTAAGATCACCTTGTTTGTATCTAATACAAAGCGGGCCGCATCCACAGTGTATCCAGGGTTAGGTCTCCAACCCTATCCATATACTGTAGACCGTTCGGGTCATTAACTCGAACGTGATCCTCCCTGTGTGTTCACGACACACCGTTCAAGTTCGAGTTCTCTCATAAATTCAATGACCCTGGTGCTTAGTTTATTGGAAAAGTTTGTAAATATTGCGAGACATAAAGTAATGAAATAAATAACTCTTATTAATTTCAAACAGTAATTTACAAACACGAGATTAGGACAAAAATCCCAACAGGTTGGAAACCTCATTCTGGTAACGCCATGGATGCGACCCACTTTGTAATTAGTACAAATGAGATAATCACACTTATTCATGTGGTTGACATGCGAGTGGGGGCATCCTGCAAATTATTAGTCTAACTAGTGTAACACCGTTAACAAGATAAGATGGATAATTTATAGATGGTCATTAGTGACTCAACCTGAATCCTGAGTAAGTTAAGAACTCCTGCTTATAGGGGTTTGTCCTTAGACTAGTATGGGTGAGAGTGGCCTGTAGCCGACTCAATAAGCCTACCTTCTCAGGGACAAAATCTCGTAGGTAGCTGGGGACTTAACTATACAAGATAAAATTCACTCATTCCTACACTAAGGAATTAGATAGGTTGTCCCCTTAAGAACTGACTCCAGGTCTTGAACAACGGGGCCCCGCCGTCTAGCTGACTTAAGAGGGTATGAGTCTATGGTAGGACCTTAGACTTGTTCATTAGAGGATAAGTGGTGCTTAAGGAACAAAGAGGTAATCAAAGGGGTAAAACGGTAATTTGACCCAGCTGTGATTACGAACAACCTTTGAAGGGTCGACTCATGGGTAATGATTATACCGATGGACACAATATAATCTACAATGAGGAGAGTGCAGCTACAAGTCTATAGTGGAATGACTTGTAGTTAATGAATATTGATTAACTTGATCAAAGAGTTTGATCAGTTAATCTCACATCATTGGAGCTCATGAACTGTAGGTCCATTAGGTCCCTCCGTTGGCTCAACATGGTTATATTGAGGGTATAAAGTTATGAATGAAATTAAAGTGTTCAATTTCATACCTGAGGTGTTATATCATTTATATATGATATAATTGATATAATATATGGTTTTAATGTGAATTAGATTCACATATAAACCAAATAATAGTGGGAGAATAAAGGAGGGATAGGATGGTAATTTCCATCCTATTTCCCTATATATATAGTTGCATGAGATGCAATTTAGGGTTAAGACTTTTAAAAAAGACTCTAACATTCTCTCACATTGTGTTGGAAAGCGTTCCAACTACAATCTCACAAATATCTCACCTCACCTAAAAGGAATTCACCTTCCTCCCTCACCTAAAGAACAACGGAGAAGATCCGGTGGTAGTGTCCTTGATCGTTCGGGTTCGTGTTGCTCAGATCGTGATCGTGGGAGAAGGAGCACTTGAAGAAAGAGTTCTTCAAAGGTATAATTCTTATTGTCCATCTTGTAGAAATGCATGCTTAATCTAGTTAGATTAGTTCTTGATTGTAATCCATGTAACTAAATTAAGAACACGCGATGTGCAATCGCTTTCGCTGTGGGAATCGTATCCCTACAGGAACAACCTATCTAATTCCTTAGTGTAGGAATGAGTGAATTCCATCTTCTATAGTTAAGTCTCCAGCTACCTAGGAGGTTCTGTCCCTGAGAAGGTAGGCTTATTGAGTCGGCTACAGGCTACTCTCACCCATACTAGTCTAAGGACAAACCCCTATAAGCAGGAGTTCTTAACATAATCAGAATTCAAGTCGAGTCACTAATGACCATCTATAAATTATCAATCTTATCCTGTTAACGGTATTATACTTGTTAGACTAATAATTTGCAGTTCGGTCTTGTATGAACTCTTCATACAAGATGCTCCCACTCGCATGTCAACCATATGAATAAGTTGGATTACCTCATTTGTACTAATTACAAAGTGAGTCGCACCCATATTGTTACAAGAATAGGGTTTCCAACCTTATTCTTATACCATAGACCATTTAGGTTATACTCTTGAACACAATCCAAATAGTGTCTACTACACCGATGTTCAAGATACATTATAACCTTAGAGCTTAGTTTATTGGATTTATAAAGAAAGAATATAATTTTATCAAAACAAATAACTCTTTATTTATTTGATCAAAATTACATAAGTTTAGGGCACAAATCCCAACACCTCTATCTTTAAATGTCTAAGTATCCGTCCAAACAATAGCCGTCGAAGGGAGGACTACGAAGGAAAACCAACAAGGAAATTATATCCTTTTCGGGTGTTCATGGTGTTCCGACTCCCATGATCAAGGCCCTCCGTAGGGATTTTCTAGTCCAGACAAAACTAGCAGGTGGATCATGGGCGTCTCATGGTGTGAATCGATAGAAGAGACCATAGGTCCTGTTTTCACAGGTCCCGCTCCCACTCACTATAAGTACCCTCTTCATTCAGGTGAATTTTGACCCATACAAATACCACCCGTAGGGGGACGGTCTCATTTGTGCCACGAG
The DNA here is from genome assembly GCA_036507285.1 of Trichosanthes cucumerina. Classification (NCBI taxonomy): domain Eukaryota; kingdom Viridiplantae; phylum Streptophyta; class Magnoliopsida; order Cucurbitales; family Cucurbitaceae; genus Trichosanthes; species Trichosanthes cucumerina. Next base: position 31,158,969 of record CM071842.1, on the reverse strand, counting down.
GCCAAGTATTGATCTCATGGTGTGAATTTTACGGAGATTTGTAGATGAAATTTAAATGTATCTCATACACTTTAATTCCTCCCACTCAGCACTTTAGAATAACGGGATGACCTAGATAAACCGACTATTGTTTACCTAAGTCTATCAATATAACACTTATATTGGATTAGCCTATGTCTATAATCACATTATTAACTTAGGTTGATGTGAGTATTTTAATTAACTCTTAATTAACGACACTCACGAAAATATAACCTATGAATCTCCAGACCAAATTCACTCCCAGGTCGATTCCCAGGTAGGGGTGTTCCGCATAGCGTCAGCTTAAATACCCCAGCCTTAGACAGAACCTTCCTTAGACAGAGTTATTAATTAGTCACCATTCATAAGTCATATTGATTTCCTAATTCTAATCTTATTAGAACTTGAAACCTAAGTCTAATTATTCAAGTTCTAAACCATTTAAAACTAATAATTAACTTAGATTACATGCATTTCTATGTAGTGCTTGATCATTCATCACATGAATAATTAAACTAAATAACATACATACATCACATGTATAAATACATGTCAATGCTTTTAATCTAAGTAATATAACTTTTATATTAAGTAAATTAAAACACATGCATTAGATTATAACACTTATAATACAATCCTATCATGCATACTATATATTATAACTCTTATAATATAAAATGATGCATTGAATGTTTAACCTAAAGTGGGATTTCAAATCTATATGACATACATTATGCACATAGAATTTTCATACAACACTTGCATAAAAATAAATAGCAATATTGGACCGATTTTGGCACCCTAGGGACATTAATTTAATTAATCAACATTAATATAACATTAATATTAATATTAATTAATACAAATTAATTAAAACTGAATTTACAAAACACAAAATAAATTAAAATTAAAAACGGTTGTCAACAGGTCTCGAAACCGCTCCCTACACGTCCCCATTAGCCACTTCCGCGCGAAATTCTCGCTGGAACTCCGCACTACGCTGAGGCGTTGCAACGCAACACTGCACTACAACAAGTGCTTCTACCGCATGGATGGTGTTGCGACAGCGAAGAACAATGTCGCAACGCTATTGACTGTCCAATAAGCACTGTTTCACCGATTTTTCCCATTTTCGGTCCATATCTTCACAACAACCCTTCCCATGAATGACCCGGACTTACAGACTCGATTTACATTAAAAAATGCCTAAAACAACGGGCCCATACATTGATCTCATCAACGAAATAATGTAAATCTAACTAGTACCAAAACAGAAAACATCCAACATGCAAACAACAATTTCATCTCATGAAAATTAAGGTTACCCACCTAATTTTAAGAAACCACAGAATGTACAACAAAGAGCAACGATTGGAAATGATACCAATTGATGGGAATGAATTTTTCGCAACGGAAGACGTTGTGAAACATGTTTCTTAAAACTGAACATATCTCATACATCCTAGGTTAAAGATGCATAAAATTGAGAAGAAAACAGTAAGTAATAAGTTACTAACCTCTTGAAGAATTCTTGTTCAACATTTTCTCCTCCGGTCACAAACTCTCTCGAACCAACGATCTCGACAATCTCGTTCCTCGATTCGAACAACAAGGACACCTCCAAAAGATCTTCTCGGTTGTTCTCGTTAGGTTGAGGGAGAGTTGTGGGACTCCTTTTGGTTTTGGGGTTTGAAGAGGAAATTAGAGATAATTGAGAAAGCTCTGAGAGAGAGAGCTTTTTCTCTTAGGAGTGAAAATCCAAAAAATGAATGAATTCCTCACCAAAGGCTCCTTTCAAGGCTTTTATATAATGGTGTGTGGTGGAGTTAAAATTCCCACCAATTCACCATTTTACCGCAATCATATGATATGCAAATCATATTTACATATCACATAATATAAGGTATCTCATACCTTATTATACAAATCTCATTTGCATAATTGTGGAAGTTTAAATTGAATCACATTCAATTTAATTTCTCTCGATTCAATTTCTCCAATTTAGCACTAATTAATCAATTAGGCTATACTATAGTTTATTATGAATCTCATTCACATCAAACTATATATTATATCAATTATAACACATATAAATGACATAAATACCCAATTAATGAATTTGAACACTTCAAATCCACACCAAACTGTAAACCCTCAATTTGTCCAATTTGATCCAACCGAGGGACCCAATGGACCTACAAATTACGAGCTTCAATGATCCGAGATTAACCTGTCGAACTCTTTGACCCGGTTATTCAACATTCATTAGCTACGGTAACACTCCACTAAAGCCCGTAGTTGCACTCTCATCACTATAGGACAAGTTGTGTCCATCGATATAACCAATCTCGTGAGTCGATCCTTCACTGGTTGTTCGTAGTCAGAGTTGAGTCAAATTATCGTTTTACCCCAATGTCTACCTCTTGCTCCTTAAGTCCTACTACTCCTCTAATGTGTTGGGATTTATTTCCTAAACTTGTGTAATTTTGATCAAATAAATAAAGGGTTATTTGTTTTGATAAAATTATATTCTTGCTTTATAAATCCAATATACTAAGCTCCAAGGTTATCATATATCTTGAACATCAGTGTAGTGGACACTATTTGGATTGTGTTCAAGAATATAACCTAAATGGTCTATGGTATAAGAATAAGGTTGGAAACCTCATTCTGGTAACATCATGGATTCGACCCACTTTGTAATTAGTACAAATGAGGTAATCCAACTCATTCATGTAGTTGACATGCGAGTGGGGGCTTCCTGTATGAAGAGTTCATACAAGACCGGACTGCAAATGATTAGTTTAACGAGTATAACACCGTTAACAGAGTAATGCCGATAATTTATAAATGGTCATTAGTGACTCGACCTGAATCCTGAGCAAGTTAAGAACTCCTGCTTATAGGGGTTTGTCCTTAGACTAATATGGGTGAGAGTGGCTCAGAGCCGACTCAATAAGCCTACCTTCTCGTGATGACGAATCTCGTAGGTAGCGAGGACTTAACTGTGCAAGATGGAATTCACTCATTCCTACACTAAGGAATTAGATAGGTTCTTCCCTTAAGAACTGACTCCAGGTCTTGAACAACGGAGCCCGCCCTCTATGAGGGTATGAGTCTATGGTAGGACCTTAGACTTGTTGTTCATTAGAGGACCAGTGGTGCTTAAGGAACAAAGAGGTAATCATAGGGGTAAAACGATAATTTGACCCAACCATGATTACGAACAACCTGTTAAGGGTCGACTCATGGGTAATGATTATATCAATGGACACAATATAATCTACTGTGAGGAGAGTGCAGCTACAAGTCTATAGTGGAGTGACTTGTAGTTAATGAATATTGATTAACTTGATCAAAGAGTTTGATCAGTTAATCTCACATCATTGGAGCTCATGAACTGTAGGTCCATTAGGTCCCTCCGTTGGCTCAACATGGTGATATTGAGGGTATAAGGTTAGGAATTAAATTGAAGTGTTCAATTTCATATATGAGATGTCATATCAGTTATATGTGATATAATTGATATAATATATAGTTTTAATGTGAATTAGATTCACATATTAACTATATACTAAAGAGAGAATGAAAGAGGGATATGATGGTAATTTCCATCCCTATCTCCTTGTATATATAGTTGCATGAGATGCAACTAGATTAATAGAACCAACCTAAGCTTTTGCTAACCCAAGTGTGTGCCATTTGTTGTGTTGTTGGAAAAGTTCCAAAACATAATATCTCTCACAACATCTCATCTCACCTAAAGGGAACCCACATTCCTCCCTCACCTAGAGAACAACGGAGAAGATCTGGTGGTAGTGTCTTCTTCCGTTCGGGTTCCAGTTGCTGAGATCATGATCGTGGGGAAAGAAGCACTCGAAGAAAAGGTCTTCAAAGGTAATATCTCGTTGTCAATATTGTTTATTTATGCTTAATCTAGGTAGAATCGTTCTTGAATGTAATCCATGTAATCTAATTTAGAACGCGCGATTCACAATCGCTTCCGCTGCAGGATTCGAATACCTACAATTGGTATCAGAGCTCAATTGCTTTCTTAATTTACGTTCTGGATTTTTCAAGAACGAGGTGAGATTTACTGTTTTCCATGAGATGTATGAACGGTTTGCAATTTAGACGTTTTCAATTTTGGCACTTAGATTTTCAAATTTTCATTGAATCATTCAATGTAAGGGCCCGGTGTTTTGGGCAATTATAATTGTAAATCGAGTCTGTAAGTCTTTGTCGATCGAGGCATGGTGGTTGATGAGAAGATCGGAGTGAAAACGAGTAAGGAATGGAGATTCCACATGCTGTCTGTGTGCAGCGTTGCAACGTTGTTCCTTGGCGTTGCAACGTTGCGCTTGCGGAAGGAGTCGCACAGAAGACGACAGCGTTGCAACGTTGTTATCAACATTGCAATGCAAAGGCGTTGTGCAACGCTGCTACTGAGGTGCGTTTCAACCGGCAGAAGAGGACAAACCGCAACGTTGCAATGCTGATATCAGCGTTGTAATGCCACAAGCGTTTCACGCGAAGAAGCAACGGGCAGAAAACAGATTTATTATATATAATAAATGTAAAAACGTTTTATATTTATTTATATTTAATTTAATTAATTTTAATTAATATAATTAGATTATATTAATTAAAATTGAATTTATGGTGCCAAAATTGGTCTAATTTTGCTATTTAAATTATGCAATTGTTGTGTAATTGTTGTCATGCATAATGTATGCTTTTAATTTAGAAATCTCACCTTAGGTTAAGCATTTTCATGCATCATTTATAATATAAAGAGTTATATTATATAGTTTGCATGATTAATTAATATAAGGTGTTATATTAATTTATGGACAACATTGACATGCATTATATATCATGAGATGATTTTGCTATGTATGTCTTATTATTTATGGGATGAATGATCAAGCACTATAACATCGTATGCATGTCACCTAAGGCTAATTATTAGTTTTAAAATGTTTAGAACTTGGCAATAATATATCTTAGGTTATATAGTTCTAATTAGATTAGAATTAGGAACCAAGTGATTTATAAACAATGATTAAAAGAGGAACTCTGTCTAAGGAATGTTTTGTCTAGGCTGGGGTATTTAAGCTGACGGAAACGGAACACACCTACCTGGGAACTGACCTGGGAGTGAAATTTAATCAGAGGGTTTAGCGGGTTTATTAAGGGGTTAATAAACTAGAAATCCTAGGCATAATATAAAGAGTTATATTAGCAAAGTTAGGATAAAATCAATATAAGTGTTATATTGATTATCGATATAAGAGTTATATTGATAACTTTAGGCAAAACCATTAGCCGGGTTCAGCCTAAGTAAGATTCCTATAGATCTAAAGTATCCAGTGGGAGAAAAAGTGTATATGATACATATTTTTCAACCTACGTATCTCTGGGAAGTTCACACCATGAGACTCATACTTGGCCTTGTGGCGCAAACGGGAGCGTCCCCCTTCGGATGGTGTTTGTATGAGTCAATATCAAGGTGAATGGAGAGGGTACTAATAGTGAGTGGGAGCAGGTTTAGTGAAAACAAAACCTATGGTCTTTTCAGTCGGTTTACACCGTAAGATCACTATGGTCAGCCTGCTAGTTTGGCTTGGACCAGACAATCTCTTCGGAGGGCTTGATCATAGGGGATCGAACACAGTAGACACCCGAAAGGGATAAAGATTTCCTTAGGATGTTTTTCAATCTAGTCCTCCCTTCGACGAATTTTATTGGATGAAGACTCTCGGATCTAAAGACAGAGGGTTACACTCACAAGGTACATAAGATGTGTATGTATCCTGACCGAATAATTGTAACTAAAGCCTATAGAAATAAGAGTTATTCTGACATTAGGTTTTGGTCAAGATTGTCTTGATCTAGAGGAGGAGTGTTTTTTTATTACCCTTCGGTGTCATACATTCTAAACCTTTGGAGTATTATTACAAATTATAAATGACCTAGGAATCATTTGATAATTAGCTAAAACATGATTGGATTACACAATTATAGCAAGAAACTCATACAAGTTTTGTTTATAAATTTTCAGCAAAAATGTCTAGCTCTATAATTTCCTTATTGGGTTCAAAAAAGTTAACCGGAAGGAATATGATGACGTGGAAAAACAAACTCAACACTATATTTGTAGTGGACGATTTGAAGTTTGTGCTAACTGAGGAGTGTCCTCAGGTGTCAGGCTCGAATGCGTCTTGAAATGTTCGTGATGCATATGATCGATGGATCAAAGCTAATGATAAGGCCAAGGTCTCCATACTAGCAAGTATGTCTAACATATTGGCCAAGAAGCATGAGGGCATGATGACCGCTAAGGAAATCATGGATTCGGTGCAGGATATGTTTGGACAACAGTCCACACAGGCCCGACACAATGCCCTCAAGTACATATTGAACTCAAGGATGCCAGAGGGTTCATCTGTTCGGGATCATGTCCTGGATATGATGGTACACTTTAACATCGCTGACTCGAATGGTGCTTCTATCGATGAATCGAGCCAGGTCAGCTTCATTCTGGAAACCTTTCCAGATAGTTTCCGACAGTTTAGAAGTAATGCTGTTATGAACAAGCTTACTTTTAATCTTACCTCCCTTCTTTATGAACTCCAGACCTTTCAATCTTTGATGAAAATTCAGGGATCGAATGGTGAGGCAAATGTTGCCAGTAGGAGTTATCACAGAGGTTCGACCTCTGGTACAAAAACATTGGCTTCATCTTCTTCTAACCTGAAAGGGAAGAAGAAGAACATGAAGAAGGTTGGTAAAGGGAAACGAGCTGACAAAGCTGTCGCCCCGAAGGGCAATAAAGTCAAAGAAGTTACTTTCAAAGAAGTTACTGACAAAGGAAAGTGTTTCCACTACAACGAAAACGGGCATTGGAAACGAAACTGCCCGAAGTACATTGCAGAAAAGAAGAAGGAAGGTAAATATGATTTACTTTGCCTAGAAGCTTGTTTAGTAGATAATGATAAAACTGCTTGAATACTTGATTCAGGCGCCACTAATCATGTTTGTTCTTTTTTTTAGGGAATTGATTCCTAGCAGCAGCTACTGAAAGGAGAGATAACGCTCCGGGTTGGAAATGGAGAAGTCGTCTCAGCTGTAGCAGCAGGCACGATGAAACTTTATTTTGGCAAGAAATATATGTTGTTGGACAATATATTAGTTATACTAGGGTTTACTAGAAACCTTATTTCAATTTCTTGCCTTATAGAACAATGTATTTTTGTTTCTTTCTCAATGAATAAAGTTCTTATTTTAAAGAAAGGTATGGAAATATGTTCAGCTTCATTAAAAAATGGGTTGTATGTTTTAAGGCCTAATTCACTCAAAATGGTTTTGAACACTGAATTATTTAACACTGCAAATGCACAAACTTAGAAACGTAAAATTTCTCTTAAAGAAAATGCTCATCTTTGGCATCTTAGATTGGGTCACATTAATCTCAATAGAATTGAGAGATTGGTAAAGAATGGACTTCTAAATGAGTTAATAGAAAATACTTTACCTATATGTGAATCCTGCCTAGAAGGCAAAATGACTAAAAGACCTTTTATTGGAAAAGCTCTTGAGCTTATACATTCAGACCTTTGTGGTCTGATGAGTGTTAAAGCCAGAGGAGGTTATGAATATTTCATCTCTGTAGATAATTATTCCAGATTTGGACATATTTACGTAATACAACATAAGTCTGAAGCACTTGAAAAGTTCAAGAAATTCAAGACTGAGGTTGAAAATCAATTGGGTAAAACAATTAAAACGCTTCGATTAGATCGAGGTGGAGAGTACATGGATTTAAAATTCCAGAACTATATGATCGAACATGGAATTACATCCCAACTCTCGGCTCCCTGTACACCACAACAAAACGGTGTATCGGAAAGGAGAAATAGAACCTTGTTGGACATGGTTCGATCAATGATGAGTTATGCTCATCTCCCTAGTTCATTTTGGGGTTACGCATTAGAGACTGCAGTATACATTTTGAATAATGTGCCCTCAAAAAGTGTTTTGAAACACCTTTTGAACTCTGGAAAGGACGTAAAGGTAGTTTATGTAATTTCAGAATTTGGGGTTGTCCAATGTGCTTGTGACAAATCCAAAGAAGTTGGATTCACATTCAAAATTGTGCCTATTCGTAGGCTACCCAAAAGAAACAGGAGGTGATTTATTCTATGATCCTAAGGAAGATAAGGTTTTTGTGTCGACAAATGCCACTTTCTCAGAGGAGAACCACATAAGGGAGTCTATGCACTTCAATTTTGATTGGGATCTTGTAGATAAACCTGATGGGGTAAAACCTATAGGTTGTAATTTGATATACAAGAGAAAGCGTGGTGTAGATGGAAAGGTGCAAACCTTTAAAGCTAGACTAGTAGCAAAAGGGTTATAGCCAGGTTGAAGGGGTTGACTATGAGGAAACCTTTTCACCTGTTGCTATGGTAAAGTCTATCCGTATCCTACTTGCCATTGCCGCATATTATGACTATGAGGTATGGAAAATGGATGTCAAAACGGCCTTTTTGAATGACAATCTTGAGGAAAACATCTACATGGACCAACCCAAAGGGTTCATTGAACAAGGATAAGAGCAAAAGGTTTGCAGGCTTCAAAGGTGAATTTATGGACTGAAAAAAGCATCTAGGTCCTGGAATATAAGATTTGATGAGGCAATCAAATCTTATGGTTTTGACCAGAATGTTGATGAACCTTGTGTCTACAAGAAGATCATCAATAGTTCTGTAGCATTCCTAGTTCTATATGTGGATGATATCCTACTCATTGGGAATGATGTAGGATATCTTACTCACATTAAAAATTTGCTAGCTACGCAATTCCAATTGAAAGATTTGGGTGATGCACAGTTTGTTCTTGTGATCCAGATTGTTCGGAACCGCAAGAATAAAACACTAGCCTTGTCTCAAACATCTTACATAGACAAAGTGTTGTCAAGGTTTAAGATGCAAGACTCCAAATCGGGCTTACTAACTTTTTGACATGGAGTCCATTTGTCTAAGGAACAGTGTCCTAAGACACCTCAAGAAGTTGAGGATATGAGACGGATTCCTTATGCATCAGTTGTTGGGAGCCTGATGTACGCCATGTTGTGTACTAGGCCTGACATTTGTTTTGCATTTGAAATGGTCAGTAGGCATCAATCCAATCCAGGACTTGAACACTGGACAACGGTTAAAACAATCCTTATGTATCTACAGAGAACAAGGAACTACATGCTTATGTGTGGGGCTAAGGATTTGATCCTTACAGGATACACGAATTCTGACTTTCAGACTGATAAAGATTCTCGAAAATCTACATCAGGGTCAGTTTTTACTTTTAGCGGAAGAGTTGTAGTATGGCGAAACGTCAAGCAAGGATGCATCGCTGATTCCACCATGGAGGTTGAATATGTAGCAGCTTGTGAAGCAGCTAAAGAGGTCGTTTGGTTAAGGAAATTCATGCTAAATTTAGAAATTGTTCCAAATATGATTTTGCCCATCACGCTGTATTGCGATAACAGTGGTGCAATGGAAAATTCGAGGGAACCCCGAAGTCACAAGAGGGGAAAGCACATTGAGCTGAAATATCATCTCATCCGGGAGATCGTGCATAGAAGAGATGTGATTTTCACGAAAATAGCCTCAGAGCACAACGTTGTTGATCCTTTTACAAAGGCTCTCAAGGCAAAAGTATTTGAGAGTCACCTTGAAGGTCTAGGTTTACAGGTCTTCCCCAACTAGGGCAAGAGGGAGTATTTTGTACAAAGGGTTTAAATGCCCTAGTTTATTGTATTTACATTACTGTAATGTTCTAGTACTCCACAAGCTTTAGGTCAAGTGGGAGATTGTTGGGATTTATGTCCTAAACTTGTGTAATTTTGATCAAACAAATAAAGGGTTATTTGTTTTGATAAAATTATATTCTTGCTTTATAAATCCAATAAACTAAGCTCCAAGGTTATAATATATCTTGAACATCAGTGTAGTGGACACTATTTGGATTGTGTTTAAGAATATAACCTAAATGGTCTATGGTATAAGAATAAGGTTGGAAACCTCATTCTGGTAACATCATGGATGCCACCCACTATGTAATTAGTACAAATGAGGTAATCCAACTCATTCATATAGTTGACATGCGAGTGGGGGCTTCCTGTATGAAGAGTTCATACAAGACAAGACTGTAAATTATTAGTCTAACCAGTATAACACCGTTAACAGGGTAATACCGATAATTTATAGATGGTCATTAGTGACTCGACCTGAATCCTGAGCAAGTTAAGAACTCCTGCTTACAGGGGTTTGTCCTTAGACTAGTATGGGTGAGAGTGACATGTAGCCGACTCAATAACTGATCAAGATGAAATTCACTCATTTCTACACTAAGTAATTAGATAGGTTGTTTCCTTAAGAACTGACTCCAGGTCTTGAACAACGGGGCCCCGCCCTCTATGAGGGTATGAGTCTATGGTAGAAACTTAGACTTGTCGTTTATTAGAGGATCGGTGGTGTTTATGGATCAAAGAGGTAATCACAGGGGTAAAACGGTAATTTGACTCAGTCGTGATTACGAACAACCTGTGAAGGGTCGACTCATGGGTAATGATTATATCAATGGACATAATATAATCTACAATGAGGAGAGTGCAGCTACAAGTCTATAGTGGAGTGACTTATAGTTAATGAATATTGATTAACTGGATCAAAGAGTTTGATCAGTTAATCTCACATCATTGGAGCTCAAGAACTGTAGGTCTATTAGGTCCCTCCGTTGGCTCAACATGGTTATATTGAGGGTATAAAGTTAGGAATGAAATTGAATTGTTCAATTTCATATATGAGATGTCATATCAGTTATATGTGATATAATTGATATAATATATAGTTTTAATGTGAATTAGATTCACATATTAACTATATACTAAAGAGAGAATGAAACAGGGATAGAATGGTAATTTCCATCCCTAACTCCTTGTATATATAGTAGCATGAGATGCAACTAGATTAAGAGAAGCAACCTAAGCTTTTGCTAACCCAAGTGTGTGCCATTTGTTGTGTTGTTGGAAAAGTTCCAAAACATAATCTCTGTCACAACAACATCTCATCTCACCTAAAGGGAACCCACATTCCTCCCTCACCTAGAGAACAACGGAGAAGATCCGGCGGTAGTGTCTTCATTCGTTCGGGTTCCTGTTGCTGAGATCGTGATCGTGGGGAAAGAAGGACTCGAAGAAAAGTTCTTCAAAGGTAATATTTCGCTATCCATATTGTTTATTTATTCTTAATCTAGGTAGAATCGTTTTTGAATGTAATCCATGTAATGTAACTTAGAACGTGCGATTCACAATTGCTTCCGCTGCGGGATTCGAATCCCTACATTATGATCCTATGTTGCATGGTCCGACCATAACAACAACCCTCTCGTGCTAATGAGAGCATGGGGTCTCGTCGTTCAAGTCCTGGAGACAACACTTAAGGGAACAACAACTCTAGTTTCCCTAATTTGAGAACGAGTGAATTCCATCTTACGTTGTTAAGTTCCCCGCTCCCCACGTGCTCCTGTCCCAAGAAGGAGGCGTATTGGGCGAGCAACTGTGGCCACCCTCACCCGAACTAGTCAAAGGATAGACCCCTGCAGACAAGAGTCCGTAACACGCTCAGGATTAAGGATAAGTCACTAATGATCATCTACGAAGTTAATAGTCTTATACTGTTAACGGTGTTAATTCACGGTCCGGTCTTGTACAATCTCATTACACATAATGCCCTCACTCGCATGTCAACCACATGAACGAGCTGGATCACCTTGTTTGTATCAAATACAAAGCGAGCCGCATCCACAGTGTAACCCGGATAAGGTTTCCAACCTTATCCATATACTGTATGTTGGGGTTTGTGCCCTAAAACTCGTAGTTTGTAATTATGTTCTAATTAATGTAATAAAGTGTTATTATTTCAATAAAGAGTTATTGTTCATCATTTTCGATATTGCCTTTGTTTAAACCCTAAATCCAATAAACTAAACATCCAAGGTTGTTAAATGAATCTTTAACTAAATATAGTGAACATATAAAGGATCTAGGTTCGAGATACAGCCTAAAGGGTCTATAGTTAGGGGATAAGGTTTGGGTACCTTACCCTGGTAAAATTATGGATGTGGCCCACTTTGTATATGATGCAAAAATTGTGATCCTAACGTGTTCGTGTAGATGAAATGTGAGTGGGGATATCCTATGTAATGAGATTACATAAGACCGGACCACAAAATAGTAATCTCTAGCTGTAACTCCGTTGACTAGTTAGATTTCTATTTCACTAGGATGACCTAGGCAACTTGATCTCAATGCTGAGCAGGTTATGAACTCCTGTTCGCGAGTGATTGTCTTTTGTTTAGTATGGGTGAGAGTGGCCAGATTCGCCGACTCAATATGCCTACCTTCTTGGGGACAAGACTGAGTGAGCGGCTGGGAACTTAACTTAGCAAGATGAAATTCACTTCTTCCCGCCTACTAGGGTAAGTAGATGAATGTTCCCTTAAGTGGTGTCTCTGGGACTTGAACAAAGGGTCCGACCCTCTCATTGGCCCGAGAAGGACATTGTTTGTTGGTAGGACCACAAACAATTTGTTCAGATGAGCACTGGTACTTAAGGTACCAGATGTAACCCAGGGGTAAAATGGTAATTTGACCTAACTGGTGTTACGAACATTCGTGAAGGATTGACTTGCTGGTATTGGTCAATATCCGTTGACACAGAAATATATCTGCAGTGAAAAGAGTGCAGCTGCGGGACTTTAGTGGAGTGTTCCCACAGTTAACGAATGTTGATTGAGAGGTTAATGAGATTAACCGAGCAATCTCGTATCGTTGAAGCTTCTGATATGTAGGTCCATTGGGTCCACCTTCTAGCTCGTAAAGGGTTCATAAATCATTTGAATTTGAAGTGTTCAAATTCATAAGGGAATAAACTTAATGTATATTGATACGATATAATATATAGTTTTCGAACTATATATTATAAATTTGATGTGAATATGATTCATATTAAATTATATGAGAGAATTAAATATTTGAAAGAGTTCAAATATTAAATTCAAATGTGAATGTTATTCATATTTGAAAACTATAAGTTAGAATTTAATGTGCATAAGATGTGCATTAAAACTATAGGCTAGAGGAAAAATTGATTAAATGTGATTTAATCTAAATTAAATATATGATATTTAATTTAAGTTAAGTAAATAATATTTAATTGATTTATTAATTAATACGATTAATTATTAATTAAAAATACAAAATAGGAAACGTGTCACGAGGACACGTTCCCCCTCTCTCCCAACTCCCTATTCGATAGGGAGTGGGAAATGCCCTCTACAGAGCTTTTCTTCTCCTGGTGAGAAGAAATTTGATCGATTAATTCAATCGACTGATTTTCTCTGACAGAAGAATTCTCTCTCTCTCACTCTAAAAAGAATTCTCAATTCTTCCAATTGTTGGAACCCTTCCCACCTAGGGTGATCTGCACTCAGAGGATAGAAGGTTTTCTCTACTAGTTGTGTCCTGTTGGAGAAAAGCAGAGAGTTTTTTTTTTTTGGGTGTTGTTGTGTTGCTGTGAACCTTGGAGCAAGGAGTTGGTGTTCGAGGAAAAACTACAAAGGTAATACCTTTTCTCCCTTTATTAGTTTATTTGTTAAATTTTTAGCATGTTTGCATGATAGATCTCCATGTCTAATTAGATTAGTTTTACATGTTTATCTTTGTTTTTTGTCAATGTACTTGTTTTTGCATTTCAACAAAAACAAACTTGCATATTACGATTCCAAACTCGTTTTCGCTGCTCAAGAAGATCCGATTTCCATCAATTGGTATCAGAGGAATGCTTGTTTTGGTTTGGTTGAAACAAAATTGCATTGATTTGGTGGGAAATTCATTTTGGTTTGCTGTAAAACTAGTTTAGGAATATTTTGGCCTTAGTTTACTTTTGATTTGATCAATTTGTATGTAAAGGCCCCTGTGTTTTGGGCAATTATGTGCATTATCGAGTCTGTATTCGAGTTAAGAGTCATTCGGGACCAGTTTCATGCAATTCGGTTGAGAATCAAAGGAGAATTTGAAGTTTGAAGTTGCTGTGTTTGAAGAGGAAAGTTGTTGCCGAAGCAGCAGCGTTGCAACGCCGTTCATCAGCGTTGCAATGCTGAGGAACAGCGTCGCAACGCCAGACTCCCTATCGATGCGAGAGTCCAGGGTCAACGGCGTTGCAACACAACCCCGATAGAAGGCACGCGTGCGAACGAAGCGGGCGTTGCAACGCCGTGATGGCATTCCAGCAGCTGCAGACCGGATTAGCGGTTTGGTTGGTTTTTTTATTCGATTCGAGTGCTTCAAGCCCGGTTCAAGGAGTTTTTGACCGGTTTATGTAATAAAATTAGAGTAATTTTATTATTTTGCACTTTAGGGACCAAATTATTCCGGTTTTACAGCTGTATTTCTTTATGAATGTCATTTAGATTTTTTCCCACCATAGGATAAGCATGTTCATGCATTTTATTTGTATAATTGTTATATGAATATAGTTTAGATGCATGATTAATTTATTTTTCATGAGTAATTAATTATAATTGTTATAATTAGATTATATGTAAAATAAATTGCATGGAGCATGTAATTACTAAGTTTAAAATTAATGTTATTTTATTTTAAGTTATTTAGTTATTCAATTAGTTGAATAGTTTTATAATTCCAATTTGAAAAATAATTGTTGGTTTTATAATATAGTTTCTTTATCATATGTTAATTATTAAATTTATAAAAGTTATAAATTAAAGGGGTTTTAGAAACCATAACCTATAATAAAGAAATGCATGCAAACATAGGAACTTGGGTTAAAAATTAAATTAGTTTTAAATTGTTTTAAATTAATTTATACCTAAGTTTTAATTACTAATAGGATTAGAAATTAGTCTTACATAGTATTTTAAATAGTTTAAAATATAGTAGGACATTAGGACTTTGGTTATAAGGGAACTCTACTGGTGACGTTTTGTCTAAGGTTGGGGGCACTTAAGTTGACGGTTAACGGAACACCTCCTACCTGGGAACTCATCCAAAACTTGAGTTTAATTAGTCTTAGTTCTATTTTATATCTGGGTAATTAAAATATTTATTCACCTAAACATAAGGTTAAAAGACCTAGTTGTAATAGTTATAATAGGCATAGACTTAGATAGATTCTTTTAGCCAGAATCCGACTAAGTTAAACCTATACCCTAATCTTAGGAGCTTCAGTGGGAGAAAACGAGATGTTCACATCAAGTTTACTCTCACGTCCTCAAGAGTTCACACCGTGAGTTCCATGCTCGGCTACGTGGCGTCAATAGGGTGTCCCCCTACGGTATGTGTTTACATGGTTCAATACCAAGGTGAATGAGGGAAGTATCCATAGTAAATGGGAGCAGGGCGCGTGTCAACGTATCCTACGGTCTCCTCCATTAGGTCACACCGTGAGATTTCTATAGTCCGCCTGCTAGGTTGTCCTGGAACAACCAAACCCTACGGAGGGTCTGACTCTAGGGATCGAAACACCGCGAACTCCAGAAATGGATAGGGTTTCTTACGTAATTTGCCAACAGTTGTCTTTCTTAATAGTAGCCTGTTGGCTCTGACCTATTGGATCTGAAAATGGTAGGGTCACATTTACGGGATGAGTTAAGCTAGTTAACAAGTCCTTTACCAAACAAACGGTAGCTAAGGACCATTGGGGCATGAGATGTTCAGGTAGTGAGAATTGGCTGAGAAAGTCTCAATTCAGGGGAGGAATGACTGACCGCCCGACGGAGGCTTTTGTTTGAAACCCATGAAATATCGTTGCAAAATTAAAGGTTTAATTTAAACGCTGAGTTTAGTTTAAACACTAGGGTTCTTTAATAATTTTACTAAATATGATTGATTTTATAATGGGTTAAAAGGCATAACTAATTAGAACTATTGTGGATTTTCAGCATGTCGTCCTCAATAATAGTCTTACTAAAAAGTGATCATTTAACTGGTGAGAACTTTACTACGTGGAAGTCCAACTTGAATACGATTCTTGTTGTCGATGACCTACGGTTTGTACTGACTAACGAATGTCCTCAGGTCCCTGCTCGAAACGCTCCTCAATCTGTTAAGGAGGCGTACGACCGCTGGATCAAGGCCAATGATAAGGCCAAGGTTTACATTTTGGCTAGTGTTTCTTAAGTTCTAGCCAAAAAGCACGACGGCATGGTCTCAGCTCGTGAGATTCTAAGTTCGTTGCAGGATATGTTTGGACAACCGTTTGGACAGTTTCGGCACGAATCCCTCAAATACGATTATAACTCTCGTATGAAGGAGGGGTCATCGGTGAGAGAACACGTTCTCGATCTGATGGTCCACTTCAACGTGGCTAAGATGAACGGAGCGGTCATTGACGAGCAAAGTCAGGTCTCGTTCATCCTGGAATCTCTTTCAAAGAGTTTCCTGCAATTCTGCAACAATGTGGTGATGAACAAGATAAAGTATAACCTGACTACTCTCCTCAATTAACTACAAACTTTTCAGTCTCTTATGAAGAATAAGGGACAGGCTGATGGAGAGGCAAATCTGTTTGCCCATTCCAGAAGGTTCCAGAAGGGTTCATCCTCTGGGACTAAGTTGTGTTGTTCAACTTCTAGGCTTAAGAAGACCCAAAAGAAGAAGATAGGAGGGAAAGGGAAGGCACCTGCTGCTGATAAAGGCAAGGGAAAGGCCAAAGTTGCAGATGAAGGAAAATATTTTCACTGCAACGTGGATAGGCACTGGAAGCGAAACTGCCCAAAATACCTTGCTGAGCTCAAAGAGAAGAAAGTTAAATTAGATTTACTTGTTCTTGAAACTTGTTTACTGGAAAATGATGATTTTACCTAGGTACTTGATTCGGGAGCCACTAATAACGTTTGCTCTTTGTTTCAGGAAACTAGTTCCTTCAATGAGCTCGAAGAGGGTGAGATGACGCTCAGGGTCGAACGGGAGACGTCATCTCAGCTCATGCAGTGGGAGATGCCAAGCTGTTTTACGGAGATAGATTTATTTTATTAAATAATATGTATATAGTTTCTAAAATTAAGAGGAACTTAATTTCTATCTCTTATTTATTATAACTTGGATATTGTATTTCCTTTTCATTGAATGAACTGTTCATTTTAAAAGAGGGTGTCAATATTTGTTCTGCTAAATTGAAAAACGGATTGCATGTACTTAAACCGAATAGAACAAAAGCAATTTTGAATCATGAGATGTTTAAAAATGCTAATACACAAAATAAAAGGCAAGGAATTTCTCTAAATAATAATACCTATCTATGGCATCTTAGACTTGCTCATATTAATCTCAACCAGATTGAGAGACTATCTAAGAATGGACTTCTAAATAAGTTATAAGATGATTCTTTACCTCCTTGTGAATCTTGCTTGGAAGGTAAAATGACCAAGCGACCTTTTACTTGAAAAGGCTACAGAGCCATAGAGCCCTTAGAACTTGTACATTCGGATCTTTGTGGTCCAGTGAATGTTAAAGCTCGAGGAGGGTACGAATATTTCATCTCTTTCATAGATGATTATTTGAGGTATGGTTATCTAAGTCTTAGGCTCTTGAAAAGTTCAAAGAGTATAAGGCTGAAATAGAGGATGCATTAGGGAACACCATTAAAACACTTCGATCCGATCGAGGTGGAGAGTATATGGATTTGAGATTCAAGGACTATATGATAGAACATGGAATTAAATTTCAACTCTCAGCACCTAATACACCACAGCAAAATGGTGTGTCAGAAAGGAGAAATAGAACCTTGTTGGACATGGTTCGTTCTATGATGACCTATGCTCAATTGCACACGCCCCAGATTGGGGATAGGCGATGAGAGACTATGATTCAAATCTTGAACACTGTTCCATCAAAGAGTGTTTCAGAAACACCTTTTGAATTGTGGAAGGGGCGTAAACCTAGTTTACAACACTTTAGGATTTGGAGTTGTCTGGCAAACGTGCTAGTGACAAACCCAAAGAAATTGGAACCTCGTTCAAGATTATGCCAATTTGTTGGTTATCCCAAAGAAACCAGAGGTGGTCTTTCCTACGATCCACGAGAAAACAAGGTGCTTGTATCGACAAACGCCACTTTCTTGGAGGAAGATCACATGAGGAACCACAAACCGCGTAGTAAATTAATGCTAAATGAAGCTACAAATGAACCAACAAAAGTTGTTGATCAAGCTGAACCTTCATCAAGAGTTAATGGAGGAGCCAGCACCTCGAGTCAGTCTCGTCCTTCTCAATCGTTGGGAATGCCTCGACGCAGTGGGAGGGTTGTTTCCCAACCTGACCTCTACTTGGGTTTAGCTGAAACTCAAGTCGTCATACCTGATGACGGCGTAGAAGATCCATTGTCTTATAAACAAGCAATGAGTGACGTAGACAAGGACCAATGGATGAAAGACATGGACCTGGAAATGGAGTCAATGGACTTCAATTCAGTGTGAGAACTTGTAGACCAACCTGAAGGGGTAAGACCCATAGGGTGTAAATGGATCTATAAAATAAAGAGAGATGCAGCCGGAAAGGTATAGACCTTTAAGGCTAGACTTGTAGCAAAGGGTTTTACCCAAAGGGAAAGAGTTGATTATGAAGAAACTTTTTCCCCTGTTGCTATGCTGAAGTCTATCAGGATACTCTTGTCCATAGCCGCTTTTTTGTTGGGATTTTTGTCCTAATCTCGTGTTCATAAATTACTGTTTGAAATTAATAAGAGTTATTTATTTCATTACTTTGTGTCTCGCAAATATTTAAAAACTTTTTCAATAAACTAAGCTCAAGGGTCATTGAATTTATGAGAGATCTAGAACTTGAACGGTGTGTAGTGGACACACAGGGAGGATCACATTCGAGTTAATGACCCGAATGGTCTACAGATATGGATAGGGTTGGAGACCTAATCCTGGATACGCTGTGGATGCGGCCCGCTTTATATTAGATACAAACGAGGTGATCTGACTCGTTCATGTGGTTGACATGTGAGTGGGGGCATCCTGTGCAATGAGATTGTACAAGACCGGATCGTGAATTATTAGACCTACTGAGGTAACACCGTTGACAGTAAGGACTAATAAATTCGTAGATGACCATTAGTGACTCGACACGAATCCACGAGCGTGTTACGGACGGACTCGTCTGCATGCGAAGTCCGTCCTTTGACTAGTACGGGTGAGGGTGGTCACAGTTACTCACCTAATATTCCTATCTTCTCATAAACAGGACCAAGTAGCGAGCTGGGAACTTAACTACGCGAGATGGAATTCACTCGTTCCTGCCATTAGAGAAACTAGAGGGGTTGTTCCCATAAGTGCTGTCTCCAGGGCTTGGACAACGGGTGCCCACCTTCTCACTGGCCCGAGAAGGGTGTTGTGTATGGTTTGACCATCACAATATGTTGTTATTAGAGGAGAAGTGGGGACTTAAGGAACAAGAGGTAGACACAGGGGTAAAACAGTAATTTGACCCAGCCGTGTCTACGAACAACCTGTGAAGGGTCGACTCATGGGTATTGGTTATATCATTGGACACGTAATATTCTACACTGACGGGAGTGCAACTACGGGCTTTACTGGAGTGTTATCGTAGCTAACGAATGTTGATTAAGTGGGTCAAAGAGTTTGATAGGTTAATCTCGGATCATTGGAGCCCGTCACTGTAGGTCCATTAGGTCCCTCAGTTGGCTCAATCTTGGTTAAAAGAAGGGTTAATGTTTTGGTATGAAATTGAAGTGTTCAATTTCACTTAAAGGGCATTTATGTCATTTATATGAGATATGAATGATATAATATATAGTTTAATGTGAATGAGATTCACAATAAATTATAAGTTAACCTAATTGTTGAATTAGGACTAATTGGAGAAATTAATTGAGAGAAATTAAATTGAATGTGATTCAATTTGATAAAATCCACAATTATGCAAATGTGATTTGTATAATTAGATATGAGATATCTTATAATATATGGTTATGCAAATGTGATTTGCATAACCTATAGTTATGGTAAAATGGTAATAATGTGGAGATTTTAACTCCATGTTATTTCACTATTTAAACCCTTTACAAGAAGGGTTTCAGAAGGCAATCCCTCATTTTTTGAATTTTAACCAAAAGAAGAGACTTCTCTCTCAACATTTTTCTCTCAAATCTCCTCCCTCTCCAAAACTAAAGTTCCACTACTTTCCTTTTTCCAAAGGAAGAACAACCGAGAAGGCTGTTGGTGGTGTTCGGGTTTTGTTCGAGAGAAGTGTTCGTTGAGATCGAGAAGCACGAAGTGTTCGTGACCAAGGAAGGAACCTTGAAGAATTGTCTTCAACAAGTAAGTATGTTCTTCTTACTGTGTTTCTTCCTTTATTTGTATGTTTAACTTAGATCTAAGCGTTAGATCATTTTAACGAACTTCTAGTAGCGTAACGATACCTTGACGATTCAATCGTCTTCCGCAGCGCGGGGATTTTCATTCCCTTCAAATGGTATCAGAGCCATTTTGATGGTTCTTCGTTATGCACTGATTTTTGTTAAAATAGGTGGGTAATTTACCTTAATTCATGAGATGAATGTTGGTTTGCATGATGGATGTTTTGGTTTTTGGCATTTTTTTAGATTTACAATTATGTTGATGATATCGATGTAAAAGCCCGTTGTTGTTGGACAATTTTGTTGTAAATCGAGTCTGTAAAGTCCGAGTCTTTAGTAGCAAGAGTTGTTGTGAAGAAATCGGAGCGGAAACGGGCGATATTCGAAACAAAACATCAAAGGAGTTTGTTGTACAGGCGACGACGTTGAGACGCTGTTCATTGGCGTCTCAACGTTGTGCCAGCGGGAGCAAGGTGCGCTGCAGGACAGCGTTGCAACGCCGCTCTCATTGAGAACGCTGGCATGACGCTGGACGCGGCAGCGTTGCAACGCCGCACGCGATAGTGGGCAGCTCGCGAGGCAGTTCGCAGACATGGGTGGTTTTCTTCAGCAAAGTGGGCAGTTTTTCCGTTTTTTTTAATTTTATTTAAAATTTAAAATGCTTTTTATATTTAATTTAATTATTTTATTAAATAATATTAATATAAATGTTATATTAATGTTATTTAATTAAATAATTGCCCCTAGATGCCAAAAACTGGTCCATTTTTGCTATTTAATTATTAAATGCATGAGATGCCTGATTTAATTAAATTCTATATGCATAATGTATGTTATATAGATTTAAAATCCAACCTTAGGTTAAACATATTCATGCATCATTTATATTATAAAAGTTATAATATATAGTTTGCATGATATGTTATATTATAAGTGTTATAATATAATTTAAATGCATGTTTGATTTAATTAATATAAGTGTTATATTTTTTGAATTAAAGTATGCTCATGCATTTATTCATGTGATGAATTATTTTTATTATAGTATAAAGTTATTCATGTGATGAATGATCAAGCACTATAACATAGAAATGCATGCAACCTAAGTTAATTATTAATTTTAAAGAGTATAGAACTTGAATAATTAGATTTAGGTTTTCTAGTTCTAATAAGATTAGAATTAGGAAATCAAAGTTTAGTCTATGAATGGAGACTGATTAGTAACTCTGTCTAAGGAAGATTTTGTCTAAGGCTGGAGTATTTAAGTTGACGCCATGAACACCCTAACACGAAACCGACTGGGAGTGAATTCGGTCTGGAGATTCTTAGATTATACTTATCGTGAGTGCCGATAATTAAAAGTGTTTTAATTTACTCACATAGACCTAAGTAATAATGTGATTATAAACTTAGGTTAATACCATATAAGAGTTATATTGGTAGACTTAGGTAAATTTTAGCCGGTTTATCTAGGTCAATCCCTATTAAAATTAAAGTACTGAGTGGGAGGAAATATTGTGTATGAGATACATTTAATTTCCGACCACAAATCTCCGTTACGTCCGCACCGTGAGATCTATACTCGGGCTCGTGGCACAAATGGGAGCGTCCCCCTTTGGGTGGCATTTTTATAGGTCAATATCATCGTGGATGGAGAAAGTAATTATAACGAGTGGGAGCGGGACTTGTGAAAATGGGGCCCACGGTCTCTTCTTTCGATTCACACCGTGAAACGCCTATGATCCGCCTGCTAGTTTTGCCTGGACCAGACAATCCCTTCGGAGGGCCTGATCATGGGAGTTGAAACACAGTGAATTCCCGAGAGGGATACAGTTTCCTGGTTGGTTTTCCTTCTTGGTTCACCCTTCGGTGGCTATTATTTGGACGGATGCTTGGAAACTTAAAGATTGAGGGTGACACTCCCAGAATTCGTTAAGAGTTAATGAATTCGACCGAACAATGGTAATTAGACGCCTAATGGAATAAGAGTTATTATGGGATTAGGGTCTGATCGAGAAAGTCTCGTCCTAGAGGAGGAGTGTTTTGTTCACCCTTCGGTGGCGGTCATTCTAAACCTTTAGGATATCATTGCAAATTTTGAATGACCTAGGGATCATGAAACATTTTTGCTAAAAACTTGATTGGATTTCAAAAGTTTTATGCGAGACTAACACAAAGTTTTCTTAATTTTTTCAGCTTAAAACATGTATAGCTCAATAATAGCTCTACTCGCGTCTGATAAACTAGTGGGAGATAATTACCAAACATGGAAAAACAACATAAACACAATTTTGGTAACTTACGACATTAAGTTCGTGCTCTCTGAGGAGTGTCCTCAGATGTCGGACTCGACTGCATCGCGAAATGTTCGTGATGCATACGATCGATGGATCAGGGCCAATGAAAAGGCCAAGGTCTATATCATTGCCAGCATGTCTGATTTTTTGGTAAAGAAGCATGAGCTGATGGTCACCACTAAGGAGATCATGGAGTCCTTGCAGGAAATGTTTGGACAACAGTCCTTTCAAGTCTGGCATGACTCGCTCAAATACGTCTTCAACGGACGGATGAAAGAGGGGTCATCTGTCCGTGAACATGTTCTAGACATGATGACCCACTTTAATCTAGCGAAGATGAACGGGGGCTTCGATCGACGAGTCGAGCCAGGTCAGTTTTATCTTGGAGACTCTTCAAAAGAGTTTCCTTCAGTTTCGTAGCAATGTTGTTATTAACAAAATTAGCTACACTCTGACTACCCTCCTCAATGAGTTACAGAATTTCTAGTCCTTGATGAGGATCAGGGCACCGAAATCTGAGGCAAATGTTGCCTACAGGTCTTATCACAGGGGTTCGACCTCTAGGACTAAACCTGTTGCTCCTTCACGCCCGAAAGGGAAGAAGAAGATGAAGAGGGGTAAAACTGACCGAGTTGTCCCCCAGAAGGGCAAGAAGGTCAAGGACGTTGTAGAGAAAGGAAAGTGTTTCCACTACAATGGGGGAAGACATTGGAAGAGGAATTGTCCCAAATTCCTAGCAGAAAGGAAGAATCAAGGTAAATGTGATTTACTTGTGACAGAAACCTATTTAGTGGAGAGTAGTGACTCTGCCTAGATATTGGATTCGGGTGCCACTAACAATGTTTGTTCTTCTTTTCAGGGGATTGATTCCTAGCAACAGCTGCGAGAGGGTGAGGTGACTCTACGGGTTGGATCTGGGGAGCTTGTCTCTGCTGCAGCGGTCGGCACGGTGAAGCTACATTTTGGCAGGAATTACATTTTGTTGGACAACATGTATATAGTTCTAGGGTTTACTAGAAACCTAGTTTCTATTTCCTGCCAGTTAGAACAGTGTACTTTCGTTTCTTTCCATGGTAATAAAGCATTTATTTCCCGAAATGGTAATCTTATTTGTTCTGCCTCACTTGAGCATAATCTGTATGTTTTAAAACCTAATTCGGTCAAAAGTGTTTTGAATACTAAATTGTTTAAAATTGCAGAAACGCGAACTAAGAGAGCGAAAGTTTCTCCTAAGGAAAATGCCCATCTTTGGCATCTACGGTTAGGCCACATTAATCTCAATAGAATTGAGAAACTAGTGAAGAGTGGACTTTTAAATGAGTTGGAAGAAAACTCTTTACCGGTATGTGAGTCGTGCCTTGAGGGCAAAATGACCAAACGTCTTTTTAGTGGAAAAGGATATAGAGCCAAAGAGCCCCTTGAACTGGTACATTCTGACGTCTGTGGTCCGATGAATGTTAAACCTCGAGGTGGTTATGAATACTTCGTGTCTTTCATAGATGATTACTCGAGGTATGGGTATATTTACCTAATGTATAAGAAGTCTGAAACTCTTGAAAACTTCAAGGAGTACAAGACTGCGGTTGAGAACCGTTAGGTAAATCGCTTAAAACACTTCGATTGGATCGAGGTTGAGAGTATATGGACACTAAATTCCAGAACTATATGATAGAACACGGAATTACGTCCCAACTCCAAAGACTGGTATGCCACAGTGAGAATGGTGTATCGGAGAGGAGAAAAAGCAGAACCTCGTTGGACATGGTTCGATCGATGATGAGCTATGCTCGTCTCCCGATTCTTTTTGGGTACGCAGTGAGTGGAGAAGCGCGGTCTATATTTTGAACAACGTTCCGTCGAAGAGTATTTGTGAAACACCTTTCAAACTCTGGAGTGGACGTAAAGGCAGTTTACATCACTTCTGAATTTGGGGATGCCCGACCTATGTGTTGGTGTCAAACCCGAAAAAGTTGGAACCCCGTTCGAAATTGTGCCTATTCGTAGGTTACCCAAAAGAGACTAGGGGTGGCCTATTTTACGATCCTAAGAAAAATATGGTGCTTGTGTCGACAAACGCCACTTTTCTAGAGGAAGACCACGTCAGGGATCATTTACCAAGGAGTAAAATTGTATTAAATGAAATGGACAGTACATCAGCAAGAGTTGTTGATGGGGCTAGTACATCAACAAGTGTTGTTGATCCTAGCACGTCAAGTCAAATTCGTTCCCAAGAGTTGGGAATGCCTCGACGTAGTGGGAGGGTTGTGAGACAGCCTGATCGTTACATGTGTTTAGCTGAAACCTCAGTTGTCGCTCCTGATGATGACTGTGAGGATCCATTACCTATGATCAGGCAATGGTTGATGTTGACAAAGACAAATGGATTAAAGTTATGGACCAGGAAATGGAGTCGATGTACTTCAATTATGTCTGGGAGCTTGTGGACAACCGAATGGGGTAAAACCTATTGGTTGCAAATGGATCTACAAGCGTAAATGTGGCGTAGATGGGAAGGTGCAGACCTTCAAAGCCCGACTAGTGGCAATGGTTTTACCCAGGTTGAAGGGGTTGGCTATGAGGAGACCTTTTGACCTGTTGCCATGGTAAAGTCGATCAGGATCCTTCTGGCCATTGACGCGTATTATGACTACGAGGTATGGCAGATCGACGTCAAGACAGCCTTTCTGAACAACAAACTTGATGAGACCATCTACATGGACCAACCCAAAGGGTTCATTGCCCAAGGCCAAGAGCAAAAGGTTTGCCGGCTTCATAGGCTTATTTATGGACTGAAACAAGCTTTGAGGTCTTGGAATATAAGGCTTGATGAGGCGATCAAATGTTATGGCTTTAATCAAAATGTCGACGAGCCTTGTGTCTACAAGAAAATCGTTGACAAAACTGTCGCATTTTTAGTGTTGTATGTGGATGATATTCTTCTCATTGGGAATGAGGTAGAATTTCTTACTGACGTTAAGAAGTGGCTAGCTTCGGAATTCCAAATGAAATATTTAGGAGAAACTCAGTATGTTCTAGGTATCCAGATAGTTCGAAACCGGAAGAACAGAACGCTAGCTTTGTCTCAGGCGTCTTATATTGACAAGATGTTGTCTAGATATAAGATGCAGAACTCCAAAAAGGGCTTGCTGCCTTTCAGGCATGGGTTCACTTGTCTAAGGATCACTGTCCTAAGACTCCTCAAGAGGTTGAGGATATGAGACGGATCCCATATGCTTCAGGTGTAGGGAGCCTGATGCATGCCATGTTGTGTACTAGGCCCGACATCTGTTATGCAGTAGGGATTGTCAGTAGGTATCAATCCAATCCAGGATTAGTTCACTGGATAGCCGTAAAGGCAATCCTCAAGTATCTTAGAAGAACGAGGAACTACAGGTTAGTGTATGGAAGTGGGGATTTGATCCTTACAGGATACACGGATTCTGACTTTCAGATCGATAAGGATTCTAGGAAATCCACTTCGGGGTCAGCCTTCATTCTGAATGGAGGAGTTGTAGTATGGCGAAGCATCAAGTAGGGATGCATCGCTGATTCTACTATGGAAGCGGAGTATGTTGCGGCTTGTAAAGCTGCAATGGAAGTTGTTTGACTCAGGAAGTTCATGTTATATTTGGAAGTTGTTCCAAATATGAACTTGTCGATCACACTGTTTTGTGATAATAGTGGTGCAGTAGCCAACTCCAGAGAGCCTCGGAGCCATAAGAGAGGAAAATACATTGAGCGGAAGTATCATATTATACGGGAGAATGTGCACCGCAGAGACGTGACAATCACGTAGATAGCGTCGGAGCACAACATAGCTGATCCATTTACAAAGCCCCTCATGGCTAAGGTGTTTGAGGGTCACCTAGAGAGTCTAGGTCCTCGAGTGCTTCTTGACTAGGGCAAGTGGGAGATATGAAAACGGGTATTCAATGCCCTAGTTTATTGTATTACTTCATTGTAATTTATGTACATTTCTGAAATGTATTTTCTCCACTAGCTTAGTCCAAGTGGGAGTTTGTTGGAATTTTTGTCCTAATCTCGTGTTTGTAAATTACTGTTTGAAATTAATAAGAGTTATTTATTTCATTACTTTGTGTCTCGCAAAATTTATAAACTTTTCCAATAAACTAAGTGATGGAGATCTGATCTCCTTGAGCAACAGAAACCTGATTGGGATCGTTAATGTGCTTGATTGTTTTGCTTAAAACAAAAACCAGTACATTGATAAATAAAACAGAACAAGCATATAATCAACTCTAATCTAATTAGGCATGGATTAGATACATACAAACATACATGGAGTTTAACTATTAAACTAAAGAATGGAAAGGAAATTACTTTTGTAGATTCACAGCAACTTCTTGCTCCAAGCAAATTCCAGTAGTTCAAGAACTTCCAAAAGTTCTCTGTTTTTCTTTCAACAAGAACACTACCAACAGGAGAACCCTCTATGTCTCTGAGCTTTAGATCTTCCTTGGTGGGAAGGATTCCAACTTTTTGAAAAAAAAAGGGAATGGAGAGTTAGAGAGAATTTTGACAAAAATACCACACTTACCTCTAATGATCAATCGATCATTGCCTTCTTCTACTAGAGAAGAAGGATTCAGTGGGTAACTCCCCACTTCCCTATCGAGAGGGAGATGGGGAGTGGTGGGAACGTGTCCTCTTGACACGTTCCCATTTAATATTATATTAATATTTAATTAATAATTAAATACATTAAATTAAATCATATTTAATTCATATATAATATTAAATAAATGATTAAATCACATTTAATCATTTTACCCTTTATCCTATAGTTTAATGTACATCTTATGCACATTAAATTATAACCTATAGTTTTCAAATATGAATCACATTCACATTTGAATTTTATATTTGAACTCTTTCAAATATTCAATTCTCTCAAGTAATTTAATATGAATCATATTCACATTAAATTTATAATATATAGTTCCAAAACTATATATTATATCGTATCCATATACATTAAATATATTCCCTAATGAATTTGAACATTTCAAATTCAAATGATCTAAGAACCCTTTTACGAGCTAGAAGGTGGACCTAATGGACCTACAGATCAGAAGCTCCAACGATACGAGATTGCTCGGTTAATCTCATTAACCTCCCAATCAACATTCGTTAACTGCGGGAACACTCCACTAAAGTCTCACAGCTGCACTCTTCTCACTGCAAATATATTTCTGTGTCCATGGATATTGACCAATAACAGCAAGTCAATCCTTCACGAATGTTCGTAACACCAGCTGGGTCAAATTATCGTTTTACCCCTGGGTTACATCTTGTGTCTTAAGTACCAGTGCTCCTCTAATGAACAATTTGTTTGTGGTCCTACCAACAAACAGAGTCCCTCTCGGGCCAATGAGAGGGTTGGGCCCTTTGTTCAAGTCCCGGAGACACCACTTAAGGGAACATTCCTCTACTTACCCTAGTAGGCCGGAAGGAGTGAATTCCGTCTTGCTAAGTTAAGTTCCCAGCCGCTCACTCGGTCTTGTCCCCAAGAAGGTAGACATATTGAGTCGGCGAATCTGGCCACTCTCACCCATAATAGTCAAAGGACAATCCCTCGCAAATAGGAGTTCGTAACCTGCTCAGGATTGAGATCAAGTTGCCTAGGTCATCCTAGTGAAATAGAAACCTAACTAGTCAACGGAGTTACAGGTAGAGGTTACTATTTCGTGGTCCGGTCTTATGTAATCTCATTACATAGGATATCCCCACTCACATGTCATCTACACGAACACGTTAGGATCACAGTGTTTGTATCAAATATAAAGTGGGCCACATCCATAGTTTAACCAAGGTAAGGTACCCAAACCTTATCCCCTAACTATAGACCCTTTAGGTTGTATCTCGAACCGAGATCCTTTTTATGTACATTACATTCAGTTAAAGATTCATTTAACAACCTTGGATGTTTAGTTTATTGGATTTAGGGTTTAAATGAAGGAAAACTCGTCGATAAAGAACAATAACACTTTATTGAAATAATAACACTTTATTACATTAATTAGAACATAATTACAAACTACGAGTTTTAGGGCACAAATCTCAACACTAAGCTCCAGGGTCATTGAATTTATGAGAGATCAAGAACTTGAACGGTGTGTAGTGGACACACATGGAGGATCATGTTCGAGTTAATGACCTGAACGGTCTACAGTATATGGATAGGGTTGGAGACCTAATCCTGGATATGTTGTGGATGTGGCCCGCTTTGTATTAGATACAAACGAGGTGATCTGACTCGTTCATGTGGTTGACATGTGAGTGGGGGCATCCTGTGCAATAAGATTATACAAGACCGGACCGTGAATTATTAGACCTACTGATGTAACACCGTTGACAGTAAGGACTAATAAATTCGTAGATGACCATTAGTGACTCGACCTGAATCCTTGGTGTGTTACGGACTCCGGTCTGCGGGGGTCTGTCCTTTGACTAGTACGGGTGAGGGTGGTCATAGTTACTCACCCAATATGCCTATCTTCTCAGGGACAAGACCAAGCAGGGAGCTGGGAACTTAACTACGCTAGATGAAATTCACTCGTTCCCGCCATTAGGGAAACTAGAGGGGTTGTTCCCTTAAGTGTTGTCTCCAGGGCTTGGACAACGGGCGCCCACCTTCTCACTGGCCCGAGAAGGGTGTTGTGTATGGTTGGACCCTAACAATATGTTGTTCATTGGAGGAGCAGTAGGGACTTAAGGAACAAGAGGTAGACACAGGGGTAAAACAATAATTTGACCTGGTAGTGTCTCACTGAACAACTGTTAAGGGTCGACTCATGGGTATTGGTTATATCGGTGGACACGTAATATTCTCGTGACCGACGGGAGTGCGACGCACACGGGCTTTAGTGGAGTGTTACCTTAGCTAATGACTGTTGATTAACCGGGTTAAAGAGTTTGATAGGTTAATCTCGGATCATTGGAGCCCGTCACTGTAGGTCCATTAGGTCCCTCGGTTGGCTCAATCTGGGTTAACAGAAGGGTTAATGTTTTGGTATGAAATTGAAGTGTTCAATTTCACTTAAAGGGCATTTATGTCATTTATATGAGATATGAATGATATAATATATAGTTTAATGTGAATGAGATTCATAATAAACTATAGGTTAGCCTAAATGTTGAATTAGGGCTAATTGGAGAAATTAATTGAGAGAAATTAAATAGAATGTGATTCAATTTGATAAAATCCACAATTATGCAAATGTGATTTGTATAATTAGATATGAGATATCTTATAATATATGGTTATGCAAATGTGATTTGCATAACCTATAGTTGTGGTAAAATGGTAATAATGTGGAGATTTTAACTCCATGTTATTTCACTATTTAAACCCTTTGCAAGAAGGGTTTCAGAATGCAATCTCTCATTTTTGGAATTTTAACCAAAAGAAGAGATTTCTCTCTCAACATTTTTCTCTCAAATCTCCTCCCTCTCTAAAACTAAAGTCTCACTACTTTCCTTCTTCCAAAGGAAGAACAACCAAGAAGGTTGTTGGTGGTGTTCGGGTTTTGTTCGAGAGAAGTGTTCGTTGAGATCGAGAAGCACGAAGTGTTCGTGACCAAGGAAGGAACCTTGAAGAATTGTCTTCAACAAGTAAGTACGTTCTTCTTGCTGTTTTTCTTCCTTTATTTGTATGTTTAACTTAGATCTAAGCGTTAGATGATTTTAACGAACATCTAGTAGCGTAACGATACCTTGACGATTCCATCGTCTTCCGCTGTGCGGGGATTTTCATTCCCTTCATTTTTTATGATTATGAAATCTGGCAAATGGACGTCAAGACTGCCTTTTTGAATGGTAATCTTGACGAGAGCATCTATATGTCTCAGCCTGAAGGGTTCATAACCCAAGGTGAGGAGCAAAAAGTTTGCAAGCTCAATCGATCCATTTATGGTTTGAAACAAGCATCTAGCCCTTGGAATATAAGATTTGATACTGCGATCAAGTCTTATGGCTTTGACCAAAATGTTGATGAGTCTTGTGTTTACAAGAGGATCATCAACGACAAAGTAGCTTTCTTAGTACTTTATATTGATGATATCCTACTCATTGGAAATGATGTAGGATACCTAACTGACATAAATAATTGGCTGGCGACCCAATTCCAAATGAAAAATTTGAGAGAGGCGCAGTATGTTCTTTGGATTCTAATCTTCAGGAATCGCAAGAATATAACGCTAACTCTGTCTCAAGCGTCTTATATCGACAAAATGTTGTCCCGATATTTGATGCAGAATTCCAAGAGGGGCTTGTTACCCTTCAGGCATGAAGTTCATCTGTCTAAGGAATAGTGTCCTAAGACACCTCAAGAAGTTGAGGATATGAGACGTATTCCCTATGGCTTTGCAGTAGGTAGCTTAATGTATGCTATGTTGTGCACGAGGCCAGACATTTGTTATGCAGTGGCAATAGTCAGTAGGTACCAATCCAATCCAAGGTTAGACCACTGGACAACAGTGAAAAATATCCTCAAGTATCTTAGGAGAACGAGGGACTATACGCTTGTGTATGGGTCAAGGATTTGATCCTTACTAATATATATCGATTCGATTTTTGACCGATAAGAATTCTCGAAAATCCACATCGGGATCAGTTTTCACCCTTAACGGGGGAGCTATAGTATGGCGAAACATCAAGCAAAGATGCATCGCTGACTACACGATGGAGGCTGAGTATGTCGCTGCTTGTGAAGCAGCTAAGGAGGTTGTTTGGCTAAGCAAATTCCTTACGTATTTGGAAGTCGTTCCAAATATGGAATTTCTCATCACCTTATATTGTGACAACAGTGGTGCGATAGCCAATTCGAAGGAACCTCGCATCCATAAGTGAGGCAAGCACATCGAGAGGAAATATCACCTGATACGAGAAATAGTGCAACGAGGAGATGTGACAGTCACGAAGATCGCTTCAGAGCATAATATTGTTGATTCGTTTACAAAGACTCTCACGGCTAAAGTGTTCGAGGGTCATCTGGAAAGTCTGGGTCTACGAGATATGTACATAAACTAATCTAGGGCAAGTGGGAAATATGTAATGGGGTATATGGATGCCCTAGTTTATTGTATTTTCTTATCTTTGTAACCACTGTTTTAGATTATGATGTACCCCACTAGAGTTTTAGTTCAGTGGGAGTTTGTTCGGGTTTGTTCCCTAAATCTCGTAGTTTGTAATTATGTTCTAATTAATGTAATAAAGTGTTATTATTTTAATAAAGAGTTATTGTTCATCATTTGTGATATTGCCTTTGTTTAAACCCTAAATCCAATAAACTAAACATCCAAGGTTGTTAAATGAATCTTTAACTCAATGTAGTGTACATATAAAGGATCTCGATTCGAGATACAGTCTAAAGGGTCCATAGTAAGGGGATAAGGTTTGGGTACCTTACCCTGGTAAGACTATGGATGTGGCTCACTTTGTATATGATACAAACACTGTGATCCTAACGTGTTCGTATAGATGACATGTGAGTGGGGATATCCTATGTAATGAGATTACATAAGATCGGACCACGAAATAGTAACCTCTAGCCGTAACTCCGTTGACTAGTTAGGTTTCTATTTCACTAGGATGACCTGGCAACTTGATCTCAATCCTGAGCAGGTTATGAACTCCTGTTCGCGAGGGATTGTCTTTTGACTAGTATGGGTGAGAGTGGCCAGATTCGCCGACTCAATATGCCTACCTTCTTGGGGACAAGACCGAGTGAGTGGTTGGAAACTTAACTTAGCAAGATGGAATTCACTCCTTCCTGCCTACTAGGGTAAGTAGATGAATGTTCCCTTAAGTGGTGTCTCTGGGACTTGAACAAAGGGCTTGACCCTCTCATTGGCCCGAGAGGGACTTTGTTTGTTGGTAGGACCACAAATAAATTGTTCATTAGAGGAGCACTGGTACTTAAGGTACAAGATGTAACCTAGGGGTAAAATGATAATTTGACCTAGCTGGTGTTACGAAAATTCGTGAAGGATTGACTTGTTGTTATTGGTCAATATCCGTGGACACAGAAATATATCTGCAATGAGAAGAGTGCAGCTGCGGGACTTTAGTGGAGTGTTCCCGAAGTTAACGAATGTTGATTGGGAGGTTAATGAGATTAACCGAGCAATCTTGTATCGTTGGAGCTTCTGATCTGTAGGTCCATTAGGTACACCTTCTAGCTCGTAAAGGGTTCTTAGATCGTTTGAATTTGAAGTGTTCAAATTCATAAGGGAATAAATTTAATGTATATTGATACGATATAATATATAGTTTTGGAACTATATATTATAAATTTAATGTGAATATGATTCATACTAAATTATATGAGAGAATTAAATATTTGAAAGAGTTCAAATATTAAATTCAAATGTGAATATGATTCATATTTGAAAACTATAGGTTAAAATTTAATGTGCATAAGATGTGAATTAAAACTATAGGTTAGAGGAAAAATTGATTAAATCTGATTTAATCTAAATTCAATATATGATATTTAAGTTAAGTTAATTAAATAAAATTTAATTGATTTATTAATTAATACGATTAATTATTAATTAAAAATACAAAATAGGAAACGTGTCAGTAGGACACGTTCCCCCTCTCTCCCAACTCCCTAATTGATAGGGAGTGGGAGATGCCCTCTACAGAGCTTTTCTTCTCCTGGTGAGAAGAAATTCGATCGATCAATTCAATCGACTGATTTTCTCTGACAGAAGAATTCTCTCTCTCTCACTCTAAAAAGAATGCTCAATTCTTCCAATTGTTGGAACCCTTCCCACCTAGGGTGATCTAAGCACTCAGATAATAGAAGGTTTTCTCTACTGGTTGTGTCCTGTTAGAGAAAAGCAGAGAGTTTTTTTTTTTTTTTTGGTGTTGCTGTGTTGATGTGAACCTTGGAGCAATTAGTTGTTGTTCGAGAAAAAACTACAAAGGTAATACCTTTTCTCCCTTTATTAGTTAAATTGTTAAACTTTTAGCATGTCTGCATGATAGATCTCCATGTCTAACTAGATTAGATTTACATGTTTATCTGTGTTTTTTGTCAATGTAGTGGTTTTTGCATTTCAACCAAAACAAACTTGCATATTACGATTTCAAACTCATTTCCGCTGGTCAAGGAGATCAGATCTCCATCACTGTAGATCATTCGGGTCATTAACTCGAATGTGATCCTCCCCGTTTGTCAACTACACACCGTTCAAGTCTTAGTTCTCTCAAAGAATATGACCCTGGAGCTTAGTTTATTGGATTAAGTTTATAAAATTGTGAGACACAAAGTTTTAATAAATAACTTTTATTTATTTCAACAATAAATATGACAAACTACACGAGATTAGGGCATACACCCCAACATGCTTGAGGGTCCATGACAGGTGGATCCAATTGTAGTTCTTGCAAAGTAGTTTTGTCACAAATTTCTTGTTTGATCCACTCCTACAATTTTTTTGCTTCCTCCTTTGTTGTCTATGGTGTTGGTGGAAGGTTCTTTCAACTTGGGGTCTATCTCCAAGATGTAAAGCTCTTTATTCATGCACCAAACTCAACCTGCAATTTTACATGCAATTCTAGCTTGGGTCCCAGAGAAAGTGAAATTGCTACTGCAATTGCAGCAACAATTTGTCCTGCAATTTCCTTCACAATTCTTATATCTGAAATAACTTGTTAAAATGTCATTCTCCGACAACGACGCCAAAAACTTGATCTGACGCTACACGCAAGTGCACGTGATCGAAGTAATAAGACTGAAATATTCTAGAGTATCGAACCCACAGGAAACGGGTTTACAAGTTAAATCGGAAAACCAATAATTTCTAATGAAAATGCAAGTAAGGTAACTAAGTGTTGCAAAAATATTTTGGAAGATTATCTATACTACTAACAGTTCAAGGAAAATCAATGAATTAAAATGAAGGGAATTCAAGTGTTTCTGCCCCTTCGGAGAAAATGTTGCTGAAAATGTTGCAGCAATTGTGGAAGCAATTCCAAATCTAAGTAAATCAGGTTCAATTCCTATTCGGTTATGCTCTCAATCCTTTAAGAAACTAAGCAATTAAACCTACATGTCTGTGGCTAATTACGCTTAGATGGTTCTCGCACACAACCCTCTTGATTTCGGAGTCTCGTCCTATGTCTAGGGTCTAAGTTTCGGATCTTATGCCTAAGTCCTTTCCTCCATTGTTTTTAGGAGATCCGTTGTTCGTTGACTCTTTAGGTATCAAGTTCAAGCATATTAAACACGACCTAGCGGTTATCTAAGGTTGTCCAAATTTATTCATTAAAAACAAACGTCGATTCGGATGCCAACACAATTGCTTTGCTACTTTAAGCTAGGCATCTCTCTTCTAGGGCATTAACACTTGAATCCCTAAAGAGGATTTAGCTCATGATTAAAACTAAAGAAAACATGATTTTAGTTGCTGAAAATAATAAAGAAAAACAAAAACGAAGTAAGTTGGAATCGATGGAAGAAAAACACTTATTATTGCATGTAAAAAGTTCTCGGCTTTCTCCCACTTTATTTACAAAAAAGTAAAGAAACCAAGCTTGATATTAAACTGAATGAATGAGAAGAAATACAAGAAAAGAATCGAAATACAAGAAAAGAAAAATAGTAACTTATTAAAGTAAGGCTTTCAGGTTTCCCTTTTTTGCTTTATTCAAAGAAAGACTTTTAAACTAAGTACAAAGGTTATTGAATTGAAAGGTAAAATAGAAACTTAATTGAAAATTAAAGTGTGCATACAGTAAGGAAAAACATAAGGAACTAAATCTCTAAACCCCCTTTGTTAATCAATTTCTACCCACACTTGGGTTAAAACTCTTAACCTCCAATACTTTCGTAAAGAGGGATTAACCTAGGGGGTTTTACAAGCTAAATAAAGAAGAAAAACTTGCTATAAAACAAAATTGAACCTCTAAAAAAAACTCTGTCTAAAGCTTAAAAAACAACAGAAATAGAGGAAGAAAAGTGCAGCCTGTATGTTGTTGAAAACCCATAAAACGTCCTCTATTTATAGGTTGTGCCAGCTAGGGTTTCCTTCTAAATCCCCCATCAATCAATAGGTAATCATTTGGGCATGATTTTAGGTTGTATTCTTTCAAAAAATGAGTAAGAATCTCCCAAAATCTCGAAATCCCAAAACTTGTGGTGTTTTCTCGAATCTGGAACTTTGTCAGCATTTTGCCTAGTAATTTGTCTGGCATTTTGGCTTGTTTGTTTGGCTACTTTGTTGGTTAAAATGCAACTGCAAATTCCTTGACATTTTTTTCTGCTATTCTTTTCCTTCATAAAAACACACCAAATGAGCTTGTTTTCAATCATTTTTTCCTGATTTCTTATTTTCACTAATTTTAGCAAGCTTTAGAAATTTTACTCCCAAATGATAATTTTAGCTTACCATATCATGAAAAATTGAATAAATTAGACAAAAGTGACTGAGTATAAAGATAAATAATCCTCATAAAATGAGTATTATCACACACCCTCTCATTGACCCGAGAGGAACATTGTTTATGGTAGGACCATAAACAAGTTGTTCATTAGAGGATCAGTGGTACTTAAGGAGCAAGAGGTAGGCATAGGGGTAAAACGGTAATTTGACTCAACTATGACTATGAACGACCTGTGAAGGGTTGACTCATGGGCATTGGTTATATTGATGGACACAACTTTTCTACAGTGAGAAGAGTGCAGATACGAGTTTATAGTGGAGTTACTCGTAGAATGAACGTTGATTAACGGGATCAAAGAGTTTAGTCAGTTAATCTCGGATCATTGGAGCTCATGATCTGTAGGTCTATTAGGTCCCTCGGTTGACTCTATTATGGATTTAATGAGGGTATAAAGTTTGGAGTGAATTTGAAAAGTTCAAATTCACATAAAGGGTATTTATGTAATTTATATGAGATATAATTGATATAATATATAGTTTAATGTGAATGAGATTCATATTAAATTATACTATGAGCCTAATTATGGAATTAGTGGGAGAAATAAATTTGAGAGAAGTAAAATTGAATGTGATTCAATTTTTTAATTCCACATTATGCAAATGAGATTTGTATAATAAGGTATGTGATACCTTATACTATATAATTATGCAAATATGATTTGCATAATTATATAGTTGTGGTTAAATGTTAATTAGGTGAAGAATGTCTCTCCACCACATACCATTATAAAACGATGCTATGTGAAGCAATCCTTAAGTGATTCTCACATTTTTTGGAATTGAAGCGTCCAAATCCTCTCAAATTCTCTCTACTCTCAACACTCAATTCCAAATGGGAACCCACTTTCCTCCCTTATCCATCGGAGAACAACCAAGAAGATTTAGTAGAAGTGTTTGTACTATTTCTCTTGGTTCGAGAATCAAGTTCATTCGAGAGATCGGGAGATCGGGAGATCGTAGAGATTGTGATCACCAAAGGAGGAAAACAAAAAGAAGTTGTTCTTCAAGAGGTTAACTTTCTGTTTTTTCCTTCTCTTTAGCGCTTAACCTTCTCAAGCATGTGATGTATGAGTAATTTTAAGTAACTTTTGTGTAACACAACGGGACAATGCAATTTGCATCGCTTCCACTGTGGCATTCAATCCCATCAGCCTCTCCTTCACTCGGTCCCTTATTTTTCATAAGAGACTGATAAGTCTGTAGCTCATTGAGGAGGGTAGTCAGGTTATATTGAATCTTGTTCATCACCGCATTGTTGTGGAATTGCAGGAAACTCTTTGGAAGAGATTCGAGGATGAACGAAACCTGATTTTACTCGTCTATGACCGCTTCGTTCATTTCGGCCACGTTGAAATGCACTATCAGATCGAGAACATGTTCTCTCACTGAAGTCCCCTCCTTCATACGTGCGCTATAAACGTACTTGAGAGATTCGTGTCGGATTTGTCCAGATGGTTGTCCAAACATATACTGCAATGAACTCATGATCTCACTTAAGACCATGCCCTCATGTTTCTGTGCTAACACCTCAGATAGGCTAGCTAAGAAATAGACCTTGGCCTTATCATTGGCCTTGGTCCATCGGTCATAGGCGTCCCTAACCGTTTAGGACGCATTACAAGCAGGGATTTGAGGACACTCCTCAGTTAAGACGAATCGTAGATCGTCAACAACCAGAATCTTATTCAGGTTGGACTTCCACGTAGCGTAGTTATCCCCAGTTAATTTTTTTCGTTAGCGAGCAATGCAATAATAGAGGACGACATGCTGAAAAACAAACAAATTTGTCAAAATTAGTTATCTGTACCTTAACCAATTACATGCAATCAAATCATTTTAGCAAAATAACAAAGGACCCTAATGTTTAATTTTAAACCAATGTATTTAATTTTGCAATGATACTTCAAAAGTTTAGAATAAAAGTCACCGTCAGGTGATCAGTCACTCCTCCACTGAATTGAGACCATCTCAGCTAATTATCATTACCAAAATATCTCATATTCAAATGGTTTTTAGCAACCGTGTTTTGGTCAAAGATTTGTTAACTAACTTAACTCATCTCGTAAATGTGACCCTACCATTTCAGATCCAGTAGGTCCAAGCCAACAGGCTGCCGTTAGGAAAGACTACTATTGGCAAATTACCTAAGATACCCTATCCATTTTTAGAGTTCGTGGTGTTTCGATTCATATGGTCAGACCCTCCGTAGGGGTGGTTGCTCTTAGGGAAACACGCAGGCGGACCATATAAATCTCACAGTGCACCTAATAGAGGAGACCGTAGGATACGTTGACACGTGTCCTTCTCTCATTTAGCCAGAATCCACCTAAGTAAAAAATTAACCCTAAAACCTTAGGATACTTTGGTGGGAGAAAATGAGATGTCCACACCGATTTTTAGCTCTCACGTCCTCAAGAGTTCACACCATGAGTTCCATGTTCGGTCTCGTAGCGTCAATGGGGCATCCCCTACGGATGGTATTTGCATGGTTCAATACCAAGGTTAATAAGGAAAGTATTTAAAATACTAAGTAAAAATAATTTCTAATCTTATTAGAAATTTTGATCTTAGATTTAATTAATTTTGAACATTTTAAATTAATTTGATTTACCTAAAAATCCTATGTTTGCATGCAACTCTTTATTATAAGTTAATGTTTCAAATTAAAAATTATAACTATTATAAATTTTAATATATTAACCTGTAACATCCTTCTATGGTGTAATAAATTAATAATCAAATTCTAATTAATTTACCAACCAAATAACTCATGAAATTAATAAAACATTTACATTAATAAATCATGAATTAATCAAGCATGCTAGACATTAATTAATATAATACTTTATATTAAACTAGGTAATGTCATGCATCATGCTTTTCATTTTTCATATATTTAATACAACACATTATATCAAATCACTCATGAAAAAAAATATTCACATTTATATTTATATAATGAAACTAAAATAAAAACAATGATAAATACCATATAAATATGACAATGCAATTTTCTTTAATTAATATAACAATTATTTTAATTAAGGAAATTAAAACTTTGAACATGCATTTCTACATAATATAACTCTTATATTATAAATGATGCATGAAACATGCTTATCGTAAGGTGAGATTTGACTAAATGACATTCATAAAACAATAAATAACCATATAAACCGAAATTTTTAGCCCCCTAAAAAAATTACATTAATTTTATTAAAAAATATGGACAAGACTGCACAAATACGATCGAACCAGACCAAATCTCATGAACCAAGCCGAACCGAACTAGATCTAATGAACTAGACCAAATCTCCTAAAACCGAACCAAATCTTCCATACAGAGCATGTTCTTTTCGATTTCTACAGAAATTCCCAATACATAATACCTTCTTATCGATTTCTGCAGAAATTCCCAATATAGAACCCCTTCTTATCGACTTCTGCAAAAATTTGTTGCAAATGCTTTGTTCCAGTTGGCTTCTTGAACACGTACACAACAACAAATATAGACTCGATTGCATAAAAAAAATGCTCAAAAAATGCAGGGGCCTTTACAGAATTGAATAATTCAAAACGTAAAATCTATGGCCAAAAAAAGTCCTAAACAATCTAATGGAAAAACCCAACATTCATAATGCAAATCAATCCCACCACACCAATGCAACTTTCAGAAATCCAAATTAGAATACGAGTTGTCTCTAGTACCAATTGAAGGTTTCAAAAAACCAATTGCACAGCAAAAGACAATTGGGGATCAAATCTTATTTTATATTTGGTTTCCAAAATACCAGTACATTGAAAAATAATCGATAAACAATTAAAACATCTATGATTTATACCGAGCAATTCAAGAATTTAATTCTAAAGTAAAAGAAAAATTGATAATTACCTATTGGCTTTTTGGGAAAACAAAACTCTTTATGCAATTGCAAATTCCAAACCTATTTGAAATTTTTGTAGAGCACGACCAAAGGGGAAACACCCTATCCTATGAGTCTCTAAGATTGAAGTTTTGTGGGAAACTTCTCTTGATTCTATTTTTGGGAAAAGTTACACAAAAAGATACTGAAGAAAGGTGATTCAAAAAATCATCTTCTCTCCTCAACTTCCTCTACTTTATCAATAGAGGAAAGAAAGATTGAGGGAGAGATGGAGAGATATGGGGAATGTGTCTATCACATGTTCTTCGTTAAATTTATTTAATTAATTAATAAAAAATTAATTAAATTAACATTTAATTAAATTAAAATGCATATACATTTAAATCATATTTAAATGCAGATCTCACATAATGTATAGTTCTAATTAATTTAATTAAACTAAATTTAATTAAATTAACTAAACTTAATTAATTTAATTAAAGTCACAAATTAATTAATAATGTAACTAACTAATTCATAAATTAAATATCAAATATTCAATTTTGGTTATGATAATTAAATCATATTTAATCAACCTCCCTTTAATCTATAGTTTTAATGTACATCTAATGTATTAATCTATAGTTTAATATGAATCCCATTAACATTATAACAATATTCGAACTCTTTCAAATATTTAATTCTCTCGTAAATTAACTTTGAATCATATCCAAAATTAAATTTATATAATAAAGTTTTAATGTACATTAAAACTATATATTATAATGTATCTTCATACATTAAATTAATTCCCAAAGTAAATTTGAACATTTCAAATTCTAATCAAGATCTAGCAATCTTAGAACACTTTACAAGGTAGGAAGTGGACCTAATGGACCTACAAATCAAAAGCTCCAACGATAAAAGATTAATTGACTAATCTCATTATCTGCTTAATGAACATTTGTTAACTGCGGGTACACTCCACTAAAGACCCGCAACTGCACTCTTCTCACTGTAAATACTTTTCTGTGTCCATGGATAAAAGACCAATAACAGCAAGTCAATCCTTCACAAATGTTCGTAACACAAGCTGGGTCAAATTATTGTTTTACCCCTAGGTTACATCTATGGCCTTAAGTACCAATGTTCCTCTAATGAACAACTTATTTATGGTCCAACTAATAAACAGAAATCTCTCTCAGACCCGTGAGAGGGCAGGACCCTTTGTTCAATTCCCAGAAGCACTACTTATTCCACTCATCTACTTACCCTTAGATAAGGAAGGAGTGAATTCCATCTTACTAGGTTAAGTCCCCAGCTGCCCAGGCGATTTTGTTCCCAAGAAGATAGGTATATTGAGTCGGCATCTCAGGCCTTTCTCACCCATAGTAGTCAAAGGATATTCCCTTGTAAATAGGAGTTTGTAATCTGCTCAGGATTAAGATCAAGTTGTCTAGGTCATCCTATTGAAATAGAAACCTAAGTAGTTAACGGAGTTACATCTATTGGTTACTATTTTGCGGTTCGGTCTTATGTGAACTCATCACATAGGATACCCCACTCACATGTCACCTACACGAACACGTTGGATATTGTGTTTGTATCAAATACAAAGTGAGTCGTATCCATAGTGTCACCAGGATAAGGTACTCAAACTCATCCCTATACTATAAACCATTTAGATTGTTTCTTCAACCTTAATCGTCGTATGTCTACATATATAGTTCAAGAGACACAATACAACCTAGGATGCGAGTTTATGGGATTTAGGATTAATTTAAAGCAATTTTTATAAAATTCACCAACAATTGAATGAACAATGTCAATAAAATTTTATTTAATAAAATTGAACAAAAATTACAAACTACGAATTTTAGGGCATAAAACCCAACATTAAGATTGCTAGATCTTGATTAGAATTCGAAAAGTTCAAATTTACTTTGGAAATTAATTTATTGTATGGAGAAAAAGTTTTTATGTGCATTAAAACATTATTATAAATTTAATTTTGAATATGATTCAAAATTAATTTATGAGAGAATTAAATATTTGAAAGAGTTGTTATAATGTGAATAGGATCCATATTAAACTATAGATTAAATTTTAATAAATATAAGATGTACATGAAAACTATAGGTTAAAGGAGGGTTGATTAAATATGATTTAATTATGATAACCAAAATTAAATATGTATATTTAATTTATGAAATAATTAATTACAAAATTAATTAATTTGTGAGTTTAATTAAATTAATCAAATTTGATTTAATCAAATTAACTAAAACTATAGGTTATGTGAGATATGCATTTAAATATGATTTAAATGTAAATTAAATTTAATTTAATTAAATGTTACTTAAATTAATTAATTAATTAATTTTTATTATTTAAATTAATTAAATTAAATGAGAAATATGTGATAGACACGTTCCTCATAACTCTCACCATCTCCCTTCAATCTCCTCCTTCCTCTATCGATAAAACAGTGGAAGTTAAGGAGAGAAGATGATTTTTTTAATCACCTTTCTTCACTCTCTCTGTGTGTAACTTTTCCAAAAAAGAATAGAATCAAGAGAAGTTTCTCACAAAATTTCAATCTTAGAAACTCAAAAGATAGAGAGTTTTCCCTTTGGTCGTGTTCTACAAAAATTCCAAAAAGGTTTGGAATTGACAATTGCAAAAAGAGTTTTGCGATAGGTTTCCCCAAAAGCCAATAGGTAATTATCAATTTTTTAATTTAGAATTAAATTCTTGAATTGCTTTGTGTAAATCATAGATACTTTTAATTGCTTATCAATTATTTGTCAATGTACTGGTATTTTGGAAACCAAAAATAAAATACGATTTTATTATCAATTGCCTGCCGTTGTGCAATTGGTTTATTGAAATCTTCAACAATAACCATGGTGATTTCATTGACTTCGATGGTGAGAGATTTCAGCTCGACAAAAATGCAGAAGAGAATAAAAAAGGCGGTGGTGAATATAATAACACCCATGAACACAATGAACTGGTCATAGTCGACCTTGTTAATCTCATCGAAGGATTAAAGTGACAATGATGTTGGAGAGAAAGGAAATAAATATTCTAACGAGGGTGATTTCGAAATCTTGACTTCTATAGTGGTAGATGGAGGATAAATCAAGCTCAAGAGTAATGAAAAATTAAAAAAAAAATCAATATTGGTGATGACTTCAAGAATGAAAGTACTCCATTGAGAAGAAATTTGGTGCAAATAAGTTTTAACCGATGATGTAAATTGATACACTTATTCAAGATTGAGGTTTAAATAATGAAATTGAAAGTTTATAGTTAAAATTGATACAACCTGCCAAGTTTGAGGTTTAAATTTATGAAATTGAAAGTTTTTGGTTAAAATTGATATAACCTACAAAGTTTAGGGGTCAAAAATATTTTTTTCCCAAAATATTATAGACAAAGAAAGTATGATACTAGGGTATTACTAAAAAATTTTCTAAAATAAATGCATGTTAGCCTATTGTTTTGTTTAGTCTGACAAATTCTTGTCAACAAGAGCATAACACATCAAGTATGACTTATGGTCAACAACAACATAATTCAACTGACATAAAAAAGACTTGTGAGTAATAGGTTATGGTTCAAATCTCCACCCCAAATTGTTGATGTATGATTGATGTATTAAAAAAAAAACTGAGTTTTCTCTCTCCTATGCATGTTGGCCTATTTTTTTGTTTAGCCCTACAAAAGCATTTAAAAGTAACGTGTGAGTTCCATGATATTAAATAATACATATAAATAATTATTACCTAATTGGCTGTCAAATATTGAATACACTAGAAATTTTCTACAACCACATATTTATTTTCTTTTTTCTGTTCTCTC
The DNA here is from genome assembly GCA_036507285.1 of Trichosanthes cucumerina. Lineage (NCBI taxonomy): Eukaryota > Viridiplantae > Streptophyta > Magnoliopsida > Cucurbitales > Cucurbitaceae > Trichosanthes > Trichosanthes cucumerina. The sequence goes on along the minus strand of CM071842.1, from coordinate 31,114,979 downwards.
TCTTACATGCACGACTCGATCATTATTAATTATTCCCCTCTCTCTCTAACATGCAAAGAGGCCACCGATTCTCTCTCTCTATCTGCCAACTATGGGTCTCTTTACTTCTACTACCCAAAGCCAATCAAGGAATGAAAATCAACTTTTTCATTTTTTATCAATGGTGTTTAATAAAATATGAAATATATAATCAAGTAATATGACCTACCATCAATTTAGAAATCTCTCCCCAATAAAAAAATCACATTTTTCTAAAAAATTGTCGTCAATCTCATGCCCATTCTTTCATTATATTATACTTTTAAGAAAGAAATATCAATTTTTACATCTTTGTTGGGTCCATTTTTACAAATTTCTAATTTCATCAAATTTCATTCTAAATTTAGATGTCTAAACTCGTTATAATTTAAACCCCTTTTAATAAGCTTCAATTTGAAAGATATTTTAAAACATTCGTTTTTGACTCTAAACTTAGTTGGTTCGATCAATTTTAACAACAAATTTTTAATTTCATCAATTTAAACTTCAAACTTAGTAGATTGTATTAATTTTAACGCTAAACTTTCCAATTCCATTCATTTAAACTTTAAACTTAGCAACTTGTATTAATTTTAATCTCAAACTTTCAACTTCATCAATTTAAATATCAAACTTAGCAGATTGTATTAATTTTAACCATAAACTTCCAATTTCATCAATTTAAACTTCAAACTTAGCAAATTGTATCAATTTTAAATCTGACTTGCAATTCCATCAATTTAAACCTCAAACTTAGCAGATTGTATCAATCTTAACTCTAAAATTTCAATTTCATCTATTTAAATCTAAAACTTGAATAAGTATATTAATTGACACCCTTGGTTAAGTTTAGTTACATGTTGCTCTATAACAGATACTTATTTCTTATAAAAAAAATGTTGGATAAAATTGGAGTAGACCTTCCACAATGTTTTTCAATTTCAAAGCACAATTTATTTTTACTTCTTATCTTTTCTGATACTATTGTTTGTGGTCTTTCATTAGTTGAGAGGTTTTCAATTTTAAGACATGATTCTTGATAGAACAAAAAATAGTCCTATTTTACCGGCATATTCCTTGTTATTTTGCATGTTTTTATGCACTGTAATGTTTATTTTGTAGGTATTTGAGACCAAAGAGAAATTAGAGCAAAATGAAGCTTTTTGGAGCTTATTGGAGAATTTGGGGCGTATTCGACATGATCTCGACACTACTTCAAAGACAGAAGCATTCGGTTGAAGCCAACGTTGAAATGTTGTGTTCAAGTGTCTCAAATATGTCTAAGTCCTTACCTCCATTGTTTAGGGTCAAAGTTTTGGATCTTATGTCTAAGTCCTTACCTCCATTGTTTTTATGAGATCAACTATCCCTTAACCCTTCTAGTATTAAGTTCTGCTTGGTTAGCCTAGTGCTACCCAAATTATATTTAATAAAAACAAACATAAAATTAGTTGCAGACACAATTACTTTGCTACTTTAAGCTTGACATCTCTCTTCTAGGACATTCACAACTTGATTTCCTAAAGAGTTTAGCTCATGATAGAAAGGAAGAAAAATACAAAATTAATAATTAAAACATCATGTTGTGATTTATGCCCTAAACTTGTGTAATTTTGATCAAATAAATAAAAAGTAATTTGGTTTTGATAAAATTATATTCTTAATTTATAAATCTAATAAACTAAGCTCCAAGGTTATAATATATCTTGAACATCAGTGTAGTGGACACTATTTGGATTGTATTTAAGAATATAACCTAAATGGTCTATGGTATAAGAATAAGGTTGGAAGCCTCATTTTGGTAACACCATGGATGCATCCCACTTTGTAATTAATACAAATGAGGTAATCCAACTCATTCATGTGGTGGACATGCGAGTGGGAGCATCCTGTATGAATAGTTCATACAAGACCGAACTACAAATTATCAGTCTAACCAGAGTAACACCGTTAACAAGATAAGACTGATAATTTATAGATAGTCATTAGTGACTCGACCTGAATCTTGAGTAAGTTAAGAACTCTTGCTTACAGGGTTTGTCCTTAGACTAGTATGGGTGAGAGTGGCATGTAGCCGGCTCAATAAGCCTACCTTCTCAGGGATAGAACCTCGTAGGTAGCTGGGGACTTAACTATACAAGATGAAATTCACTCATTACTACAGTAAGAAATTAGATAGGTTGTTCCCTTAGGAACTGACTCCAGGTCTTGAACAATGAGGCCCCACCCTCTATGAGGGTATGAGTCTATGGTAGGACCTTAGACTTGTTGTTCATTAGAGGATCAGTGTTGCTTAAGGAACAAAGAGGTAATCACAGGGGTAAAACGGTAATTTGACCCAACTGTAATCGCGAACAACCTATGAAGGGTCGACTCATGGGTAATGATTATATCAATGGACAAAATATAATCTACAGTGAGGAGAGTGCAACTACAAGTCTATAGTGGAGTGACTTGTAGTTAATGAATATTGATTAACTGGATCAAAGAGTTTGATCAGTTAATGTCACATCATTGGAGCTTATGAACTGTAGGTCTATTAGATCCCTTCGTTGGCTCAACATGGTAATATTGAGGGTATAAAGTTAGGAATGAAATTGAAGTGTTCAATTTCATGCATGAGGAGTTATATCAATTATATATGATGTAATTGATATAATATATGGTTTTAATGTGAATTAGATTCACATATAAACCATATAATAGTGGGAGAATAAACGATGGATAGGATGGTAATTTCTATTCCATTTCCCTATATATATAGTTGCATGAGATGCAACTTATAAGCTAAGACTTGGAAACCCTAGATTGTGATCTTGTTGTGTTGTTGGAAAGGTCCACAAACACATTCTCTCACAATCCCACAAACATCTCATCTCACCTAAAAGGAACCCACCTTCCTCCCTCACCTACAGTACAACGGAGAAGATCGACTGGTAGTGTCTGTGATCGTTCGGGATCGTATTGCTGAGATCGTGATCGTGGGAGAAAGAGCACTCAAAGAAAAGTTCTTCAAAGGTATAATTCTTGTTGTCCATCTTGCTTGTATATGCTTAATCTAGATAGATTAGTTCTTGAACGTAATCCATATAACGAAATTAAGAACGCGCGATTCAGAATCGCTTCCACTACGGGATTCGATTCCCTTCAATTGGTATCAAAGCCCAATTGCGTTCTTAGTTTACATGGATTTATCAAGAACGAGGTGGGATTTATTATTTTGCATGTGATGTATGAACAGTTTGCAATTTAGACGTTTTCAATTTTGACACTTAGATTTACAATTTTTCATTGAATCGTTCAATGTAAGGACCCGGTGTTTTAGGCAATTTTAATTGTAAATCGAGTCTGTAAGTCCGTGTCGATCGAGGCAAGGTGGTTGTTGAGAAGATCGAGCAAAAACGAGCTACAAATGGGAAATGGTTTTGTTGTTATGTGAATGGCGTTGCAATGTTGTTCTATAGCGTTGCAACGCCACTGCAGCAGGCGCGCGGTTGGGAAGACGACAGCTTTGCAACCCTGTCCTCAGCGTTGCAACGCTGAGGCGTTGTGTAACGCAGAAGCTGAGGCACGTTTCAACGGGCAAAAACGGACAACATGCAACGTTGCAACTGTTGGTCTAATTTTGCTATTTAAATTATGGGCGAAAAACGTGTTTTTTAATTATATATTAAATATAAAAACATTTTATATTTAATTTATTTAATTTTAATTAATATAATTAGATTATATTAATTAAAATTATTTTTAGGGTGCCAAAATTGGTCTAATTTTGCTATTTAAATTATGCAATTGTTGTGTAATTATTGTCATGCATAATGTATGCTTTTAATTTAGAAATCCCACCTTAGGTTAAGCATTTCCATGCATCATTTATAATATAAAGAGTTATATTATATAGTTTGCATGATTAATTAATATAAGGTGTTATATTAATTTATGGACAACATTGACATGCATTATGTTTCATGAGATGATTATGTTATGTATAATATTATTATTCATGAGATGAATGATCAAGCACTATAACATAGTATGCATGTCACCTAAGGTTAATTATTAGTTTTAAAATGTTTAGAACTTGGAAATAATAGACCTTAGGTTATCTAGTTCTAATTAGATTAGAATTAGGAACCAAGTAATTTATAAACAATGATTAAAAGAGGAACTCTGTCTAAGGAAGGTTCTGTCTATGCTGGGGTATTTAAGCTAACGGAAACATAACACCCCTACCTAGGAACTGACCTATGAGTGAATTTTAATCAAAGAGTTTATAAATTATAGTAGCGTCAGCGGGTTTATTAAGGGGTTAATAAACTAGAAATCCTAGGCTTAATATAAAGAGTTATATTAGCAAACTTAGGATAAAATCAATATAAGAGTTATATTGATTATCTATATAAGAGTTATATTGATAAGTTTAGGTAAAACCATTAGCCGGGTTTTAGCTTAAGTAAGATGCCTATAGATTTAAAGTATCCAGTGGGAGGAAAAGTGTATATGATACATAGTTTTCCACCTACGTATCTCCGAGAAGTTCACACCATGAGACTCATACTTGGAATCGTGGCGCAAACGGGAGCGTCCCTCTTCGAATGGTGTTTGTATGAGTCAATATCAAGGTAAATGGATAGGGTACTTATTGTAAGTGAGAGCAAGTTTAATGAAAACAAAACCTATGGTCTCTTCTGTCGGTTTACACCGTAAGATCACTATGATAAGCCTGCTAGTTTGGCCTGGACCAGACAATCCCTTCGGAGGGCTTGATCATAGGGGATCGAACACAGTAGACACCCGAAAGGGATAAAGATTTCCTTAGTCTGTTTTTCAATCTAGTCCTCCCTTCGACGGATTTTATTGGATAGGGACTCTGGGATTTAAAGACAGAGGGTTACACTCACAAGGTACATAAGAAGTGTATCCTGACCGAATAATGGTAACTAAAGCCTATAGAAATAAGAGTTATTATGGCATTAGGTGTTGGTCAAGAATGTCTTGATCCAGAGGAAGAGTGTTGTTTGATTACCCTTCGGTTTCATACACTCTAAACCTTTCGAGTATCATTGCAAATTATAAATGACCTAGGAATCATTTGATAATTAGCTAAAACATGATTGGATTAGAAATTAAAGCAAGAAACTTATACAAGTTTTGTTTGTAAATTTTAAGAAAAAATGTCTAGCTCTATAATTTCCTAATTGGGTGAGGAAACGTTAACCGGAGAGAATATGATGACGTGGAAAAACAAACTCAACACTATATTGGTTGGGGATGATCTGAAGTTTATGCTAATTGAGGAGTGTCCTCAAGTGCCAGGCTCGAATGCGTCACGAAATGTTCGTGATGCATATGATCGATGGATCAAGGCCAATGATAAGGCCAAGGTCTACATGCTGGCAAGTATGTCTGACATATTAGCCAAGAAGCATGACGGCATGATGACCGCTAAGGAAATCATGGATTCAGTGCAGGGTATGTTTGGACAATAGTCCACACAGGCCCGACACAATGCCTTAAAGTACATATTCAACTCGAGGATGCCAGAAGGTACATCTGTTAGGGATCATGTCCTTGATATGATGGTACACTTTAACATCGCGGAGTCGAATGGTGCTTCCATCGATGAATCGAGCCAGGTCAGCTTCATTCTGGAAACCCTTCCAAATAGTTTCCTACAGTTTAGAAGTAATGTTGTTATGAACAAAGCTTACTTTTAATCTCACTTCCCTTCTGAATGAACTCCAGACCTTTCAATCTTTGATGAAAATTCAGGGATCAAAAGGTGAGGCAAATGTTGCCAGTAGGAGTTATCACAGAGGTTCGACCTCTGGATAAAAAACAGTGGCTTCATCTTCTTCTAACCTGAAAGGGAAGAAGAAGAACATGAAAAAGGTAGGTAAAGGAAAACGAGCTGACAAAACTGCCGCCCAGAAGGGCAAGAAAGTCAAAAATGTTTCCATTGTAACGAAGACGGGCATTGGAAACAGAACTGTCCAAAATACATTGCAGAAAAGAAGCAGGAAGATAAATATGATTTACTTTGCTTAGAAGCTTGTTTGGTGGACAATGATAAAATTGCTTGGATACTTGATTCAGGCGCCACTAATCATGTTTTCTCTTCTTTTCAGGGAATTGATTCCTTGCAGCAGCTACAGAAAGAAGAGATAACGCTCCGAGTTAAAAATGGAGAAGTCGTCTCAGCTATAGCAGTAGGCACGATTTTTCTCTAATTTTGGCAAGAAATATATGTTGTTAGACAATATATTAGTGATACCAGGGTTTACTAGAAACCTTATTTCAATTTCTTGCCTTATAGAACATTGCATTTCTGTTTCTTTCTCTATAAATAAAGTGTTTATTTTGAAGAAAGGTGTGGAAATATGTTGAACTTCATTAGAAAATGGGTTGTATGTTTTAAGGCCTAATTCAATCAAAATGGTTCTGAACACTGAATTATTTAAAACTGCAAACACACAAACTAAGAAACGTAAAATTTCTCCAAAAGAAAATGCTCGTCTTTGGCATCTTATATTGGGTCACATTAATCTCAATAGGATTGAGAGATTGGTAAAGAATGAACTTCTAAATGAGTTAAAAGAAAATACTTTACCTGTATGTGAATCCTGCCTAGAAGGCAAAATGACTAAAAGACCTTTTAGTGAAAAAGGTTATAGAGCCAAAGAACCACTTGAGCTTATACATTCAGACCTTTGTGGTCCGATGAATGTTAAAGCCAAAGGAGGTTATGAATATTTCATCTCCTTTATAGATGATTATTCTAGATTTGGGCATATTTACCAAGTATAACATAAGTCTGAAGCACTTGAAAAGTTCAAGGAATTCAAGACTGAAGTTGAAAATCAATTAGGTAAAACGATTAAGACACTTCGATCGGATCGAGGTGGAGAGTACATGGATTTAAAATTCCATAACTATATGATAGAACATGGAATTACATCCCAACTCTCGGCTCCTGGTACACCACAACAAGATGATGTATCGAAAAGGAGAAATAGAACCCTGCTGGACATGGTTCGATCAATGGTGAGTTATGCTCATCTCCGTAGTTGCATTTTGGGTTACGCAGTGGAGACTGCGATATACATTTTGAACAATGTACCATAAAAAAGTGTTTCTGAAACACCTTTTGAACTCTGGAAAGGACGTAAAGGTAGTTTATGTCATTTCATAATATGGGGTTGTCCAACACATGTGCTTGTGCCAAATCCAAACAGGTTGGATTCACGTTCAAAATTTTGCCTATTCGTAGGATACCCAAAAGAAACAAGAGGTGGTTTATTCTATGATCCTAAGGAAGATAAGGTTTTTGGGTCGACAAATGCAACTTTCTTAGAGGAGGACAACATAAGGGACCACAAACCAAGAAGTAAAATTGTGTTGAGTGAGTTAGACGGAACGATAGCACAGGTTGCTAATAAAACTAGTACGTCAACAAAAATTGTTGATACTAGCTTGTCTAGTCAAGAGAGTCCATCTCAAGAGTTGAGTATGCCTCGACGTAGTGGGAGGGTTATAACACAACCTGACCGTTACATGGGTTTATCTGAAACCCAAGTTGTTATACCAGATGACAACTATGAGGATCCATCGACTTATAATCAAGTGATGGATGACAAAGACAAAGACAAATGGATCATAGCCATGAACCAAGAAATGAAGTTTATGCACTTCAATTCTGTTTGGGATCTTGTAGATAAACCTGATGGGGTAAAACCTATAGGTTGTAAGTGGATCGACAAGAGAAAGCGTGGTGTAGATGGGAAGGTGCAAACCTTTAAAGCTAGAGTAGTAGCAAAGGGTTATACCCAGGCTGAAAGGGTTGACTATGAGGAAACATTTTCACCTGTTGCTATGGTAAAGTCTATCCGTATCAAACTTGCCATTGCCGCATATTATGACTATGAGGTATGGCAAATGGATGTCAAGACAATCTTTTTGAATGACAATCTTGAGTAAAACATCTACATAGATCAACCCAAAGTGTTCGTTGAATCAGGACTAGAGCAAAAGGTTTGCAGCCTTAAAAGGTTAACAAATGGACTAAAACAAGCCTCTAGGTCCTGGAATATAAGATTTGATGAGGCAATCAAATCTTATGGCTTTGATCAGAATGATGATGAACCTTGTGTCTACAAGAAAATCATCAATAACTCTATCGCATTCCTAGCTCTATATGTGGATGATATCCTACTCATTGGGAATGATGGATATCTTACTGACATTAAGAATTGGCTAGCTACGCAATTCCAAATGAAAGATTTGGGTAATGCACAGTTTGTTCTTGGGATCCAGATTGTCCGGAATCACAAGAATAAAACACTAGCCCTGTCTCAGACATCTTACATCGACAAAGTGTTGTTGAGGTTTAAGATGCAAGACTCCAAAAATAGTTTATTGCCTTTTAGACATGGAGTTCATTTGTCTAAGGAACAATGTCCTAAGACACCTCAAGGAGTTGAGGATATGAGACAGATTCCTTACGCAACAGCAGTTTGGAGCTTAATGTACGCCATGTTGTGTACTAAACCAGACATCTGTTTTGCAGTTGGAATGGTCAGTAGGTATCAATCCAATCTAAGACTTGAACACTGGACAACGGTTAAAACAATCCTTAAGTATCTACGGAGAACAAGGAACTACATGCTTGTGTATGGGGCTAAGGATTTGATCCTTACAGGATACACGGATTCTGACTTTCAGACTGATAAAGATTATCGGAATCTACATCAGGGTCAGTATTCACTCTTAACGGAGGAGCTGTAATATGGCGAAGCGTCAAGCAAGGATGCATCGCTGATTCCACCATTGAGGCTGAATATGTAGCAGCTTGTGAAACAACTAAAGAGACTGTTTGGTTAAGGAAATTCATGTTAAATTTGGAAGTTGTTCCAAATATGACTTTGCTCATCACGCTGTATTGCGATAACAGTGGTGCAGTGACGAATTCAAAGGAACCCCGAAGTCACAAGAGGGGAAAGCATACTGAGCGCAAATATCATCTCATCCGGGAGATCGTGCATCGAGGAGACGTGATCGTCACGAGGATAGCCCCGGAGCACAACGTTGTTGATCCTTTTACAAAGACTCTCACGGCTAAAGTGTTTGAGAGTCACCTAGAAGGTCTAGGTTTACAAGTCTTTCCCAACTAGGGCAAGTGGGAGTATTATGTACAAAGGGTTTAAAAGCCCTAGTTTATTGTATTTACATTACTGTAATGTTTTAGTACTCCACAAGTTTTAGGTCAAGTGGGAGATTGTTGGGATTTATGCCCTAAACTTGTGTAATTTTGATCAAATAAATAAAGAGTTATTTGCTTTTGATAAAATTATATTCTTGTTTTATAAATCCAATAAACTAAGCTCCAAGGTTATAATATATCTTGAACATCAGTGTAGTGGACACTATTTGAATTGTGTTCAAGAATATACCCTAAATGGTCTATGGTATAAGAAAAAGGTTGGAAACCTCATTCTGGTAACACCATGGATGCGACCCACTTTGTAATTAGTACAAATGAGGTAATCCAACTCATTCATGTGGTTGACATGCGAGTGGGGGCATCCTGTATGAAGAGTTCATACAAGACCAGACTGCAAATTATTAGTCTAACCAGTGTAACACCGTTAACAGGATAAGACTGATAATTTATAGATGGTCATTAGTGACTCGACCTGAATCCTGTGTAAGTTAAGAACTCCTGCTAATAGGGGTTTGTCCTTAGACTAGTATGGGTGAGAGTGGCCTGTAGCCGACTACATTAAGCCTACCTTCTCAAGGACAGAACCTCGTAGGTAGCTTGGGACTTAATTATACAAGATGGAATTCACTCCTTCCTACACTAAGGAATTAGATAGGTTGTTCCTTTAAGAACTGACTCCAGTTCTTGAACAACGGGGCCCCGCCCTCTATGAGGGTATAAGTCTATGGTAGGACCTTAGACTTGTTGTTCATTAGAGGATCAGTGCAGCTTAAGGAATAAAGAGGTAATCACAGGCGTAAAACGGTAATTTGACCCAACTGTGATCACGAACAACCTGTGAAGGGTCGACTCATGGGTAATGATTATATTAATGGACAAAATATAATCTATAGTGAGGAAAGTGCAACTACAAGTTTATAGTGGAGTGACTTGTAGTTAATAAATATTGATTAACTGGATCAAAGAGTTTGATCAGTTAATCTCACATCATTGGAGCTCATGAACTGTAGGTCCATTAGGTCCCTCCGTTGGCTCAACATTGTAATATTGGGGGTATAAAGTTAGGAATGAAATTGAAGTGTTCAATTTCATGCATGAGGTGTTATATCAATTATATATGATATAATTGATATAATATATGGTTTTAATGTGAATTAGATTCACATATAAACCATATAATAGTGTGAGAATAAAGGACGGATACGATGGTAATTTCCATCCCATTTTCCTATATATATATAGTTGCATGAGATGCAACTTATAAGCTAAGACTTGGAAACCCTAGAGTGTGATCTTGTTGTGTTGTTGGAAAGGTTCCACAAACACATTCTCTCACAATCCCATAAACATCTCATCTCGCCTAAAGGGAATTCACCTTCCTCCCTCACCTAGAGTACAACAGAGAAGATCCAGTGGTAGTGTCCATGATCGTTCGGGATCATATTGCTGAGATCGTGATCGTGGAAGAAGGAGCACTCAAAGAAAAGTTCTTTAAAGGTATAATTCTTGTTGTCCATCTTGCTTGTATATGCTTAATCTAGATAGATTAGTTCTTGAACGTAATCAATATGACGAAATTAAGAACGCGCGATTCACAATCGCTTCCACTGCGGGATTCGATTCCCTTCATATCATACTTTTCGAAAACTAAAAAAAAAAATGATGAAAGTGAAAATAGAATTAATCTACAACCTACTTGTTACTTTCTAAAGGCTTGCTTCTAAATTTTAGTGATGCCCTAAATAAGGAAAGTAAAACAGTAAAGAAAAACAAAGAACACTCATAAAAAAATGCTTAAAGACTCACGAAGACTTTATTCCATATGAAATGAAAGTATAAGAACTTAATCCTACTTTGATTCTAACAGAGATGAACAAAAAAACAGTAGTAAAAGGGAAGAAATGGTACACATAAAAATGAACAACAACTAACTTGTTAAACATATATAAAACATAAAACAATAGCTAAAATCCTAACTTTCTTGTTTGATCGATTCCAATAACCCGTTAGTAGATTATGGATCTTCACCTCTCCACTTTCGTGAAAGAGGGATCAACCTTAGGAAGATTACATGACTAAAAGATGAAGAAGAAAGTGCTGAAAAAATAAAGAAAATGAAGGAAAACGGTAGTTGCCAATAACGTCTTATTTGAAAACCCATGAAAACACCCTCTTTTTATAGGTGGTACAAGCTAGGGTTTCCTTCTAAATCCATCCTCAATCCATGGAAAATAATTTGGGCATGATTCTAGGCTTTAAACTTTTAAAAAATGAGCAAGATTTGGTAAAATCCTGTGATTCTCAAATTTTGATGTGTTTTCTCGAAAATCCTACAGTTAGCATTTTATCCAATATTTTGTCCAACATTCTTGCTTGTTATTCTCCTGCTCTGGAAGTAAAAATGTCAACTGCATTTTTGCTTGCATTTTTCATATTTACTCCAAAATCTACAAAAAAAAACAATGAAATTAGTTCAAATTCATTCTTTTCTCAATTATTTTTCACTTCCCACAACTCTTAGCAAGCTTTAAAAAATTTTACTCATTAATGTTATTTTTGGCTGGCTCGGTAATCAATAAGCAGACAAAGATGACAAAAAAACCTAATTTTGGGTTAAATAATCCTCATAAATGAGAATTATCACACCTCCAAACTTGAGTTATTGTTTATCCTCATGGAATATCATAGAAAACATTAAAACATATAAGCACATAACAAGTCCGATTCTCTGAGTGATTCTTATACCCCTCTTAGGGGAGGTCTCATGCTCATAACACTTACAAAACTTTAATGCTTCCGCTACATGCAACTTCTACGCTTCCCTTATCTCAACAATATACCTTCATCCTACAACTACACCTTGGGCTCATACTACCTAGTTCCTTTAGTCAAGTTTCACTTAATTGCTCAGAAGCTAACTTTTTCTTGATTTTCTTTATCAACATCCCCCAAACGTATTATTAATTGCTAATGTGCATTTTTTTTTTGTTTTCAATGTTTTTTTTTTCTATTCTTTTTAAGAGGTAACCTTTTTGTCATTTATGCCTTCACTTTAGCTTACTAACACTTTTTGGTGAAAGTATCTAACTACGAGCACTCATCATATCAAGGTCATTTGCATACTCACTTCCTAAGTTAACTTTTCATGCAAAGGAAATCATGAGTGTCATGACTGCCCCTGGTTACTAATCTAACTCTGGAATGAGGAGTATCCTTTTTTTTTTTGTGAATCCTAGCAGTGGTGTTAAAACAACATTACAACAATAATATTACAACAACATAGTGTTACAACAATAGTATTACAATAACATGCTATTACAATAGTAGGATTACATATATTACATGACTCACCCCACAAACTTAAACAGACCAATGGCCCTATTGGCCAAAAATATAACAAATAGGGGTGAAAGAAAGGGGTGACTTGCAAAACATTTAAGTTATTCTCTCCTAAAGGGTAAAGTGCATAAACTTAGGTGAGTCTTAGATTTAGATATTTCATAGAGACAAGGAATCATGAAGGTATTTGTTCGGGAAGCACTTAAATAATAATCTAGTGTTTAATGATCCAATCAAACTCCAATGTCATCGTTAAAGGGTGTTTAATCAGAAAAATATTCAAAGAATATATCAAAATAGTCCATCATAAAAAAATATTTCAGAGTTCATAAAAAGAAACAAATAAACGAAAAATCAAGAAAAACAACCTATCTAAACCAATGCAAAAACAAAGAAACAACAAACTAACAAAATTGACTTGAAGGAAACAACTAAGAAAATAATTAAAAACATAAAACAACTACTCGTCTGTGGAGAAGAATGAGACATTGCTCTCATCACTAGCCTCTGGAGTCTTTGGTCGTGGAAGAATAATTTCTGGAAAGTCGAGAATAACGAGTCCTTTGCATTTATTCTTCCACCTGAAACTCAAGATTAACTCATTAAAAAATTCACACAATTTCTCCCTTGGGTCTTGTTGATTATTAAAAATCTCAATTTAAAACTTAGAGTTTATTCATTGAACTCCCAGGTAAATACCTCGGTGGAGCTGTTCCCTAGACAGTCAGTTTAATTACCTCGAGCAAGACCAGATTTTCTTAGATAGAGATTCTCATAATCAAACTCCTTTATTTAAATTGATTTTCTCAAAGTCATTGATCGGTCGTTACATGCAAGTGCACGTGATCGAAGTAATAAAACTGGAGTATCGAACCCATAGGGAATGGGTTTCACTAAGTTACTTCGAAAAAATGTATGGTAACAAGGTTTTTTAAATAATATTTTGGTAGTAAAGGAGTGCTGCTAATATTTAAAAGAAACAATGAGGTAAAAGAAGGGAATTCAAGTTGCTTTTGCCCCTTCGAAGACAATGCTGTAAAAAATCTTGTAGCAATTGTGTCAACAATTGTAAATCTAAGTAAACCGGATTCGACTTCTATTCGGTTTTACTCCCAAAACCTTTAGGAAGCTAAGCAATTAAACCTATATGTCTATGGCTAATTGAGCTTAGATAATTCTATGCACAATCTTTTGATCTTGGAGTCACGCTATACGTCTAGGGTCAAAGATTCAGATCTTATGTCTAAGTCCTTTCCTCTATTGTTTTTATGAGATCCGCTTTCCCTTGACTTTTTCAATATCATGTTTTAGCTCGAGCAAGTCCTAGTGATTGGTTAGGGTTGTCCAAAATATATTCAATAAAAAAAACTTGAATATCTTGCTACTTTAAGCTTCTTATAGGGCATTCATAAGTTGAACTGCTAAAGAGGATTTAGCTCATGATTATAAGGAAAATTTTATTTTTCTTGCTGAACATATAAAAGACATCTTTCTATTGGAAAGTAAACACAACAATCAATGAAATAAATAAAGAAACCGAATTGGCAATGAAATGAAGGCCCTCGGGTCCTTACTCTTTATTAGAAAATTGAACCTTACCAAGCACAACTCCATTCACACTGAAAATAAACTTGAATACTGACCTTTACTGCAAAACTTCACTGAAAAATGTAGTACGTGAAGAACAAAAGAAATATTTCAAAATCCCAAAGGAAGTTAGGAATCTTAACCTCCAACATTTTTGTAAAGAGAGATCAACAAAGAATTCGTTACAAGCTAAGAAATAAAATGAAGGTTTGTGGAAATAAAATAACAAAAGAGAAATTGTTGTTGTAATATAATCGACCCTACGAACATGAAAAAATGAAATAACGGAAAATGAACTAGTAGCCTCCTCCAAAGTCGTCACTTTTCTCTAGGGTTGTTTGTGCATTTATAGATGATTTCCTTTGGGGTTTCCTTGTTTGGACTCCCATGAATTGTGGGGAATCAATCAATTACGAATCTGGGCTGTCAACGCTTCCATAAATGGTAAAAATCTCGTAATTCCAACAACCTTTCTTTTTTTGCAGATTCTTACAATGCAACCTGCATTTTAACTCACATTCTGTCTGGTTTGGTCTGAGCATTTTGCAGATAAAAATGCGATCAACAATTTCCTTAGCATTTGTTTATATCTCATTTTCCTTTAAAAAACACACCGAGTTAGCTTATTTTACACCATTTTCCAACCAATTCTTATTTTTCACTAATTTTAAAAAGCTTGAACAATTTTACTCATGAATGATATTTTTAGCGCTACAAAAAAAAATTATTTGCAATAAAATAGACAAAAATAACCAAGTTTAGGTATAAATAATCCTCTAAATGATAATTATCAGCCATACTTCTCTCTTAACCATAAACTGTTTTTATTCTCCTTATTTTCTTTCGAATTTTTGAAATTCTCAGACAATTTTCCAAGTAGAGGTGTTCCTTAGACGGGCAGCTTACGTACCTCAGCCTAGACAGGATCCGTCCTTAAACAGAATTTGTCCAATAATTTTTCAATTGATAGAAATAAGATTTTTTTTTATTTTTAATTTTGTTGTGTTTTATTTTTTTCAAAAAACAATTCGCGAAGAGATAAACTCATCTTATTCCAATTGGGAAACCACAACCATGTTCCTTCATTTTGCACCTTGGTCTTGATGATGGGTGATATTTCAGCCTTAGTTGAGGTTCTTTCATCACAATGGGTCTTGCTTGCTCAAGAGATTTACAAGTGCTTTTGAAAGTAGAAAATGTAGTTGCACTTTATATGACATCTTGTAAATTATCGTCTGTCATGCTTTCCTTTTTGCATTCTTCTTCATTTAGCTTTTCCTGCAAGCTGCAATAAGTGACAACAAGGATTTCTAGTATTGGGAGTACTTTGGATGTCATTTGCTGTGAAATTGTTGCATAACTCACTGCAACTTCCTTGGATGGTTCCTTCTCTTCTTGAGGTAGTTCTTCTTTAATATTTTCCCTCCCTTTTGGCTCCTCGGTACTTTCAAGTGTTGGAGTACATTGTGCTTCAACTAGGAGTTCAAGGTCTTCATGTTCAAATTCGGCTCGAAGTATTACCGACTCGCATTATTGCTCTTCTTCTTTTTTGGAAGTCTCTATATTGTTGAGCAAGATTCCTTGTGACTTGTTCTGCAATTCATTTGTAATTTGTTTCACCTGGATCTTCAAAATTTGCAAAGATGTGGCCTGATTTTGCATCAAAACATCTTGCTTTACTATGTATTCCGTGATGAGTTCTTCAATGGTAGGCTCTTTTGGAATCATCTTCTCTTGTTGGAAACACTAGAAATCCATAACACAAAAAATAAGGATTACAAGGACAATTCTCAAATAAATGATTTCCTTTACAAAAAATACAAGAAATAGAATGAATAGGGTTAGAAGGAGCTATGGAGTTTCTCTTCATCAAAGTCTCCATCATGTAGCTCATCGATGAAGCTTTTGCGCTCAATGTTGCAATGATGTCTTCTTCCATCCTAGAGGATATCTTGAACAATTAAATCCTATGTTGTGGCTTTCTCCACTTACAATTTCTCTCCCTCAACCTTTTCTTGTAAACTTTTCAACCAAAACTCTCTTTGCATGCACCAAACTTGTCCTGCAATTGTTCTTGCAATTCAATTTTGGGTCCCAAAGAAAGTGATTTTGCGACTGCAAATGCAACAATAATTTGTCCTGCAATCTTGCTCACAAATTTTGTAACCAAAGTAAAATTTGTTAAAAGTACTGTTCCCCGACAACGACGCCAAAAACTTGATCGGTCAGTGCACGTGATCGAAGTAATATAAAACTTGAAGTACTCTAGAGTATCGAACCCACTGGGAACGAACTTTAACAAATCTTATTTGGAAGACAGAATATGCTAACAATAATGAAAGTGGTGAAACAATGTTATAAAAGTGTTTTGAAGGATATCTATGCTACTAGAAATTAAGGAAAAATCAATGATTAAAAAGAAGGAAATTCAAGCTGCTCTTGTCTTTTCAAAGAAAATGCTGCCGAAAATGCAGTCGTAATTATGCTAGCAATCGTAAACCTAAGTAAACTGGATTGAACTCCTATTCAGGTTTTCTCCCAAAACCTTTAGGAGACTAAACACATAAAACTATATTTCTATGTCTAATTAAACGAATTTTGAGGCATTTTTCAGAAAAATCCAGTTATTAGCATTTTGTCCAACATTCAACTTTTTATTCATCTGCTCTGTAAGTAAAAATTTCAGCTGCATTTTCGCTTTCGTTTTTCATGTTTGCTCCAAATCGAAACAAAAACAATGAAATTAGCTCAAATTCATTCTTTTTTCTATATTTCACTTTCCACAATTAGCAAGCTTCAAGAACGTTACTCATGAATGCTATTTTTGTCTTGCTCGATAATCAATAAACATATAAAGATGACAAAAATAACCTAGTTTAGGGTTAAATAATCCTCATAAATGAGAATTATCATGGAGACATACAAGAATCAAAAGTTCAAGAAACAACCTAAAAGGTCTATAGTATTGGGATGAGGTTGGGTACCTTATCCTAGTTACACTATGGATACAACCCACTTTGTATTTGATACAAACACAATGATCCAACATGTTCATGTAGGTGACATGCGAGTGGGAGTAACCTATGTGATGAGTTCACTTAAGATTGGACTTCAAGATATTGATCGATAGATGTAACTCCGTTGATTAATCATGTTCCTATTTCAATAAGATGTCCTAGGAAACTTGATCTTAATCTTGAGCAAGTTACGTACTTCTATTTTTGAGAGATTGACCTTGGACTAGTATGAGTAAGAGTGGCCCGAGATGCCGAATCAATAACCTACCTGTTGGGATTTATGCCCTAATCTCGTGTAATTTGTAATTATTTGATGGTTATAAATAAAATGTTATTTTTCATCAAATCTTGTTATCTCGTAATTAAAACATAAATCCAGTAAACTAAACTCTAGGGTCAGGTTTACGAGACCTTGAACAGTGTGTAGTGGACACACATACAAGATTTGTTGGGATGTATGTCCTAATCTCGTGTAAGTTTGTAATATTCCTTGTTGAAATAAATAAGAGTTATTTTTTCATCACTTTGTGTCTCACATATTTATAAACTTAATCCAAAAAACTAAGCTCTAGGGTCATTGAATTATGAGAGAATGAGAATTTGAACGGTGCGTAGTGGACACACGAGGAGGATCACGTTCGAGTTAATGACCCGAATGATCTACAGTATATGGATAGGGTTGGAAACCTAATCCTGGATATGTTGTGGATGCAACCCGCTTTGTATTAGATACAAACGAGGTGATCCAGCTCGTTCATGTGGTTGACATGCGAGTGGGTGCATCCTGTGCAATGAGATTGTACAAGATCGGGCCGTGAATTATTAGACATACTGATGTAACACCGTTAACAGTATATGACTAATAACTTCGTAGATGACCAATAGTGACTCGACCTTAATCCTGAGCGTGTTACAGACTCCTGTCTCTGGGGATATGTCCTTTGACTAGTATGGGTGAGGGTGGTTAAAGTTACTCATCCAATATACGTATCATCTCAGGGACAAGACCACGTGGGGAGCTGGGAACTTGACTACACGAGATGGAATTCACTCGTTCCTGAATTAGGAAACTAGAGGGGTTGTTCTCTTAAGTTCTGTCTCCAGGGCTTAGACAACGAGCACCCACCTTCTCACTGACTCGAGAGGGATGTTGTTTATGGTTGGACCATTCAACGTAGTTGTTCATTAGAGGAGCAGTGGAACTTAAAAAGCAAGAGGTAGACACAGGAGTAAAACGCTAATTTGACCCAACAGTGCCTACGAACAACCTGTGAAGGGTCGACTCACGGGTATTGGTTATATCGATGGACACAACTTGTCCTACAATGATGAGAGTGCAACTACGGATTTTAGTGGAGTGTTACCGTAGCTAATGAATATTGAATAACCGAGTCAAAGAGTGTGACAGTTTAATCTCGAATCATTGGAGCTCGTCATCTGTAGGTCCATTAGGTCGCTCGGTTGGCTCAAACTAGATAAATTGAGGGTTTACAGTTTGGTGTGAATTTGAAGTGTTCAAATTCATTATTTAGGTATTTATGTCATTTATATGTGATATAGTTGACATAACATATAATTTGATGTGAATGAGATTCATAATAAACTATAGGTTAGCCTAATTGATTAATTAGTGCTAATTTGGAGAAATTGAATTGAGAGAAATTAAATTGAATGTGATTCAATTTGAAATTCCACAATTATACAAATGAGATTTGTATAATAAGATATGAGATACCTATATGTAATATGCAAATATGATTTGCATATTATAAAGTTGTGGTAAAATGGTGATTTCGTGGAGATTTAAACTCCACCACTCACCATTATATATAGGCTTTGCAAAAAGCCTTTGGCAAGGCAATTGCTCATTTTTGGAATTCCATCCAAAGAGCTTTCTCTCTTCTCTCAATTCTCTCTCAAATGCTTTCCACCCAAAAGCCAAAGGGAGTCCCACAACTCTTCCTCAACCGAGCTAGAACAATCTAGAATACCTTTCGGAAGTGTCACTATTCTTAGTTCGAGAGATCGTGATTGTAGAAATTGTAGTTGTGAAGAGGTTCGTGACCGGAGAAGAAAACCTTGAAGAAGTGTTCTTCAACAAGTAAGTACCTTTTACTTTCTGTTTTCTTCTTAAAAATTGCATGTTTAGCCTAGGATTAAAGTAGTTTAATTCAATTTTAAGAAAGGAATTGCATAACGAACACCACGACATTTCATGTCGTTTCCGCTGCGGAGTTTCCATTCCCTTCAATTTGTATCAGAGACAGGTTGTTGCCTATTTCGTTGTGCATTATGTATTTCTTAAAATTAGGTGGGTATGCTTTAATTCATGTGATGAATTGATGGTTTGCGTATTGGATGTTTCGATTTTGGCACCTAATTTTAGATTTACATTTTCGTTGATGAGATCAATGTAAGGGCCCGTTGTTTTGGACAAATTGTATGTAAATCGAGTCTGTAAGTCCTTGTCGTTCGTGGCAAGAGTTGCTGTGAAGAAATCGGAGCAGAAACAGGCGAAAAATGGCGAAGAACAGCAAAGGAGTTTGCTGTGTTGTCGATGGCGTTGAGACGCTGTTCTTCGGCATCTCAACGTCGTCCGCCAGGCGTCAGGCGCGGCGTTGCGACGCTGTGGGTGTTGTGCACGCTGCCAAGGCGTTGGACAACATAGCATAGCGTTGCGACGCTGTGGGCGTTGCGCACGCTGCCAACGTAGTAGGCAGTTCGAGCGAACTTTTCGCGCGCGAGTGGCAGATGGGGACGTGGGTCGGCTGTTCGAGCCCTGACTGAAGCAACTGTTTTTTATTTAATTTATTTTATTTTGTAAAATGTTTTTATTAATTAATATTAATATAATTGTTGTATTAATGTTAATTAATTAAATTAATGTCCATAGGGTACCAAAATCGGTCCAATATTACTATTTATTTAATTTTATGCATGTGATGTATGAAATTTATTATTCTATGTGCATAATGTATGTCATATAGATTAAAATCGCACCTCAGGTTAAACATTTCATGCATCACATTTATATTATAAGAGTTATAATATATAGTATGCATGATAGGATTATATTATAAGAGTTATAATATAATGAATATTTTTAATTTAATTAATATAAGTGTTATATTTCTTAAATTAAAAGCATTCACATGCATTCATACATGTGATGTATGTATACTATATAGTTTATTTTTCATGTGATGAATGATCAAGAATTATAGTATAGCAATGCATGTAAACTAAGTTAATTATTAGTTTTAAATGGTTTAGAACTTGAATAATTAGACTTAGGTTTTCTAGTTCTAATAAGATTAGAATTAGAAAATCAAATATGACTTATGAATAGTGACTAATTAGTAACTCTGTCTAAGGAAGGTTCCGTCTAATGCTCGAGTATTTAAGCTGACGCTTTGCGGAACACCCCTACCTGGGAACTGACCTGGGAGTGAATTTAGTCCGGAGATTCATAGGTTATAATCTCGTGAGAGGCGTTTAATTAAAAGTTGTTTAAATTACTCACATAGACCTTAGTTAATAATGTGATTATAGACTTAGGCTAATCCAATATAAGTGTTATATTGGTAGACTTAGGTAAATATTAGTCGGTTTATCTAGGTCAATCCCGATTAAATTAAATTGTTGAGTGGGAGAAAATAAAGTGTATAAGATACATTTGTTGGGGTGTATACCATAATCTCGTGTAGTTTGTAATATTCCAAGTTGAAATAAATAAGAGTTATTTTTTCAATACTTCGTGTCTCGGATATTTATAAACTTAATCCAATAAACTAAGCTCCAGGGTCATTGAATTATGAGAGAACTAGAACTTGAATGGTGTGTAGTGAACACACAGGGAGGATCACGTTCGAGTAAATGACCCCAACGGTCTACAGTATACAGATAGGGTTGGAGACCTACTCCTAGATAAGCTGTGGATGCAACCCGCTTTGTATTAGATACAAACGAGGTGATCCAACTCGTTCATGTGGTTGACATGCGAGTGGGGGCATCTTGTGCAATGAGATTGTACAAGACCGGACAGTGAATTATTAGACTTACTGATGTAACACCGTTGACAGCATAAGACTAATAAATTCGTAGATTACCATTAGTGACTCGACCTTAATCCTGAGTGTGTTACGAACTCCTGTCTGCGAAGGTCTGTCCTTTGACTAGTTCGGGTGAAAGTGGTCACAGTTACTCGCCCAATATGCCTATCTTCTTAGGGGCAGGACCACGTGGGGAGCTGGGAACTGGACTACGTAAGAAGGAATTCACTCGTTCCCGAATTAGGGAAACTAGAGCGGTTGTTCCCTTAAATGCTGACTCCAAGGCTTGAACAATGGGGCCCAACCCTCTCACTGGCCCGAGAGGGTTGTTGTTTATGGTTGGACCATGCAACGTAGTTGTTTATTAGAGGAGTAGTGGGACTTAAGGAGAAAGAGGTAGACACAGGGGTGAAACGGTAATTTAACCCAACATTAGTTAATCGATGGACACAACTTGTTCTACAGTGTTGGGAGTGCAACTACGGGCTTTAGTCGTGTGTTACCGTAGCTAATGAATGTTGAATAACCGGATAAAAGAGTTTGACAGGTTAATCTCGGATCATTGGAGGTCGTCATCTGTAGGTTCCTCGGTTGGCTCAAATTGGAAAATTGAAGGTTTACATTTTGGTGTGAATTTGAAGTGTTCAAATTTATTATTTGGGTATTTATGTCATTTATATGTGATATAGATGACATAATATATAGTTTGATGTGAATGAGATTCATAATAAACTATAGTATAGCTTAATTAATTAATTAGTTCTAATTGGAAAAATTAAATTAAGAGAAATTAAATTGAATGTGATTGAATTTAAAATTCTACAATTATGCAAATGAGATTTGTATAACAAGGTATGAGATACCTTATATTATATGATATGCAAATATGATTTGCATATCATATGGTTGTGGTAAAATGGTGATTTGGTGGAGGTTTTAACTCCACCACACACTAATATATAAAGGGCTTGCAAGAAGCCTTTGGTGAGAGTTTTTGCCATTTTTTGGATTTTCATCCAAAGAGAGCAAGTCTAATTCTCTCAAAAGTTCTCTCTCAATTCCTCTAGATTTCTCTCCTCACCCAAAACCAAAGTGAGTCCCACAACTCTCCCTCAACCTCTCGAGAACAACCGAGAAGACCCTCTGGAAGTGTCTTGCTGTTCGGTTCGAGGATCGAGTTCGTAGAGATAGTTCGTTCGAGAGGGATCGAGATCGAGAAGGAGAAAACGTTGAAGAAGAGTTCTTCAAGAGGTTAGTACGTTTACCTACTATTTTCTTCTTAATATTATGCATGTTTAGCCTAGAATTTATGTGATAATGTCAATTTTAAGAAAGGAATTCCACAACGAAACAATGACATTTCACAACGTCTTCCGCTGCACGCCATCCGTGTGAGAGCAAGGCACGCTGCAGGACAGCGTTGCGACGCTGCTGGCGTTGGGAACGTTGGCAGGACGCTGGACGCTATAGCGTTGCAACGCCGCAGTGTAGTGGAGTAGTTGCGCGTGGTAGTGGCGTATGGGGCTTCGAGGTCGACGGTTCGAGCAACTGTGACCGTTTTTGCATTTATTTTATTTATATTTCTTTGTAAAATGAATTTTAATTTATTTTATTAATTAATATTAATATAATAGTTATAATAATGTTAATTAATTTAAATTAAAGTCCCTAGGGTGTCAAAACCGATCCAATTTTGCTATTTAATTAATTTTATGAATGTGATGTATGAAATTTATTCTTCTATGTGCATAGTGTATGTCATATAGACTAAAATCCCACCTTAGGTTAACCATTTCATGCATAATATTTATATTATAAGAGTTATAATATATAGTATGCATGATAGATTATATTATAAGTGTTATAATATAATGTATGTTTTTAATTTAATCAATATAAGAGTTATATTTCTTAGATTAAAAGGATTTGCATGCATTAATACATGTGATGTATGCATAGTATATAGATTAATTATTCATGTGATGAATGATCAAGCACTATAATATAGCAATGCATGTAACCTAAGTTAATTATTAGTTTTAAATGGTTTAGAACTTGAATAATTAGACTTAGGTTTTCTAGTTCTAATAAGATTAGAATTAGGAAATCAATATGACTTATGAATGGTGACTAATTAGTAACTCTGTCTAAGAAAGGTTCTGTCTAAGGCTGGGTATTTAAGCTGATGCTTTGCAAAACACTCTTACTTGGGAACCGACCTGGGAGTGAATTTGGTCCGGAGATTTATAGGTTATATTCTTGTGAGTGTCGTTAATTTAGAGTTAATTAATTTACTCACATAAACCTAAGTTAATAATGTGATTATAGACTTAGGCTAATCTAATATAAGGGTTATATTTGTAGACTTAGGTAAAGTATAGCCAGTTTATCTAGGCCAATCCCGATTATTTTTAAGTGATGAGTGAGAGTAAATAAAATGTATGAGATACATTTAATTTTCCATCCACAAATATCCGTAAAGTTCACACCGTGAGATATACTCGGCCTCGTGGCGCAAATGGGAGCATCCCCCTACGGGTGGTATTTGTATGGGTCAAAATTCAATGTGAATGGAGAGAGTACTTATAGTGAGTGGGAGCGGGACCTGTGAAAACGGGACCCACGGTCTGTTCTTTCGATTCACACCATGAGATCCCTATGATCCGCCTGCTAGTTTGGCCTGGACCAGACAGTCCCTACGAAGGTCCTTGATCATGGGAGTCGAAACACCGTGATTCTCAAAAGGGATACGATTTCCTTGTTGATTTTCTTTCGTAGTCCTCCCTATGGCGGCTATTGTTTGGACGGATACTTGGAAATTTAAAGATAGAGGGTGACACTCAAATTATTCATTAAGAGTTAATGGATTCAGACCGAAAAATTGTAACTGGGTGCCTAATGGAATAAGAGTTATTCTGGTATTAGGGTCTGGTCGAGAAAGTCTCGTCCCAGAGGAGGAGTGGCTTTGTCTACCCTACGGTGGCGGTCATTCTAAACCTTTGGGGTATAATTGCAATTTTTGATGACCTAGGGATCATAGGATAAAAATTTATAAAACCTGATTGGATTTTCAAAGGTTTTGCGAGACTAATACAAAGTTTTCATTTTTCAGCAACAAAATGTCAAACGCCTTTAATGCTCTTTTAACTTCCGATAAGTTAGCCCGCGATACTTTTCAAACGTGGAAAGACAATATTGACACGATTTTGGTAAATGACGACCTAAAGTTTGCGCTCACTGAGGAGTGTCCTCAGGTGCCCGGTCGAACAATCCTATTCAACGAACTACAAACCTTCTAATCCTTGGTGCAAATCAAGGGACAGGAAGCTTAGGCAAGTGTTGCCTTAAGATCTTTTCACAGAGGTTCGACCTCTATGACAAAGTTTGTAGGTTCTTTAGGCCCGAAAGGGAAGAAGAAGAAGTTGAAGGAGGTTAAGGTTGACCGTGCTACTGCTCAAAAGGGCAAAGACATTAAGGAAGTTGTAAGAAAGTGTTTCTATTGCAACAGGGACGATCACCTGAAAAGGAGTTGTCCCAAGTTCCTTGTCGAAAAGAAAAAGGAAGGTAAATGTGATTTACTTGTTACAGAAACTTATTTAGTGGAGAGTAATGACTCTGTCTAGATATTGGATTCAGGTGCCACTAACCATGTTTGCTCTTCTTTTAAAGGATTAAGTTCCTGGCAGCGGCTGCACGAGGGTGAGATAACGCTCAGGGTTTGATCCGGAGAAGTTGTCTCAGATGCAACAATTGACACGGTGAAGTTGTTTTTTGTCGGGAAGCACTTATTATTAGATAATATGTACATAGTTCTAGGGTTTACTAGAAACCTAGTTTCTATTTCCTACCTATTAGAACAAAATATTTCTGTTTCTTTTATGAGTAATAAAGCGTTTATTTCTCGAAATGGAAATTTGTTATGTTCTGCTTCGCTTGAGAGTAATTTGTATGTTTTAAAGCCTAATTTTGTCAAAAGTGTTTTGAATACTGAATTGTTTAAAACAACAGAAACGCGAACTAAGAGAGTAAAAGTTTCTCCAAAAGAAAGTGCCCATCTTTGGAATTTAAGGTTAGGCCACATAAATCTCAATAGGATTGAGAGACAAGTGAAGAACGGACTTCTAAGCGAGTTGGAAGAAAACTCTTTACCAGTTTGTGAGTAATGCCTTGAAGGCAAAATGACCAAACGTCCTTTTAGTGGAAAAGGATATAGAGCCAAAGAGCCTCTTGAGCTTATACATTTTGACCTCTGTGGACCGATGAATGTTAAAGCACAAGGAGGTTACGAATACTTTGTATCTTTTATAGATGTTTATTCGAGGTATGGGTACATTTACCTAATGCATAGGAAGTCTGAAACTCTTGAAAAGTTCAAGGAGTACAAGACTGAGGCTGAGAACATGTTAGGTAAAACGATTAAAACACTTCGATCGGATCGAGGTGGAGAGTATATGGACATTGAATTCCAAGACTATATGATAGAACATTGAATTGCGTTCCAACTCTCAACACCGGTATGCCACAGCAGAATGGTGTATCAGAGAGGAGAAATAGAACCCTGTTGGACATGGTTCGGTCGATGAAGAGCTATGCTCGTCTCCCTGATTCTTTTTGGAGTTACGTAATAGAGACTGCGATATACATTTTGAATACAGTTCCGTCGAAGAGTGTTTGTGAAACACCTTTCGAACTCTAGCATGGTCGTAAAACAAGTTTACGACATTTCACAATTTGGCGATGCCCGACCCATGTGTTGGTGTCAAAGCCGAAGAAGTTGAAATCCCTTTCAAAGTTTTGCCTCTTTGTAGGTTACCCAAAAGAGACTAGGAGTGATATGTTTTATGATCCTAAGGAAAATAGGGTGCTTGTGTCGACAAACGCCACATTCCTTGAGGAAGACCACATCAGGGATCACTTACCAAGGAGTAAGATTGTGTTAAATGAAATGGACAGTTCATCAACAAGAGTTGCCGATGGGACTAGTACGTCAACAAGTATTGTTGCTCCTAGCTCGTCTAGTCAAGTCCGTTCTCAAGAGTTGAGAATGCCTCGACGTAGTGGGAGGGCTATGAGACAACCTTAAGACAATCCCTTCGGAGGGCCTTCGAAGGGCCTTGATTTTCCTTCGTAGTCCTCCTATCCGTAGCTATTTTTTGGACGGATACTTGGAAATTTAAAGATAAAGGGTGACACTCATAGGATTCATTAAGAGTTAAATGGATTCAGACTGAATAATGGTAACTGGAGGCCTAATGGAATAAGAGTTATTCTGGTATTAGGGTCTGGTCGAGAAAGTCTTGTCCCAGAGGAGGAGTGTTTCTTTCTACCCATCGGTGGCGGTCATTCTAAACCTTTGGGGTATCATTGCATTTTTTAATGACCTAGGGATCATAGGATAAATATTTGTTAAAACCTGATTGGATTTTCAAAGTTTTTGCGTAATTCAAAATTTTTCTTATTTCAGTAAAAATGCCGAGTTCAATTACCGCCCTTTTAGCTTCTGACAAATTTGTCGGCGACAATTTTCAAACATGGAAAAACATTATCAACACAATTTTAGTAACTGACGACCTTAAGTTCATGCTCACTGAGAAGTGTCCTTAGGTGTCGGGCTCGACGGCATCGCGAAGTGTTCGTGATGCGTACGATCGGTGGATCAGGGCCAATGAAAAGGCAAAGGTCTACATAATTACCAGCTTGTCTGAAGTCTTGGCAAAGAAGTATGAGGTGATGATCACCGCTAAGGAGATCATGGAATCACTACAGGATATGTTTGGACAACAGTCCTTTCAAGTCCGCCACGATTCCCTCAAACAGGTCTTCAATGCAAGGATGAAGGAGGGGGCATTTTTTCGTGAACATGTTTTGGACATGATGACCCACTTTAACCTGGCAGAGATGAACGGAGCTTCGATCGATGAGTCGATCCAGGTAAGCTTTATCATGGAGACTCTTTCGAAGAGTTTCCTGCAGTTTCATAGCAATGCTGTTATGAACAAAATTAGCTACACTCTGACCTCCTTACTCAATGAATTGCAGAACTTCCAGTCTCTGATGCGAGTCTGGGGACCGGAAGCTGAGGCAAATGTTGCCTAAAGGTCCTATCACAGGGGTTCGACCTCTGGGACTAAGTCTGCAGGTTCTTCAGACTACTTTATTGTATTATTACTGTACATTTGAGAAATCAATTATGTACTCCACTAGCTTATTATTGTAAATTTGAGAAATGTATTATGTGTTGGGGTTTGTGCCCTAAAACTCGTAGTTTGTAATTATGTTCTAATTAATGTAATAAGGTGTTATTATTTCAATAAAGAGTTATTGTTCGTTATTTGCGATATTGCCTTTGTTTTAACCCTAAATCCAATAAACTAAACATCCAAGGCTGTAAAATGAATCTTTAACTGAATGTAGTGTACATATAAAGGATCTCAGTTCGAGATACATCCTAAAGGGTCTATAGTTAGGGGATAAGGTTTAGATACCTTACCCTGGTAAAACTATGGATGTGGCGCACTTTCTATATGATGCAAACAGTGTGATCCTAACGTGTTCGTGTAGATGACATGTGAGTGGGGATATCCTATGTAATGAGATTACATAAGACCGGACCGCGAAATAGTAACCACTAGATGTAACTCCGTTGACTAGCTAGGTTTCTATTTCACTAGGATGACCTAGGCAACTTGATCTCAATCTTGAGCAGGTTACGAACTCCTGTGCGCGAGTGATTGTCCTTTGACTAGTATGGGTGAGAGTGGCCAGATTCGCCGACTCAATATGCCTACCTTCTTGGGGACAAGACCGAGTGAGTGGCTGGAAACTTAAGTTAGCAAAATGGAATTCACTCCTTCCCGCCTACTAGGGTAAGTAGAGGAATGTTCCCTTAAGTGGTGTCTCCGGGACTTGAACAAAGGGCTCGACCCTCTCATTGGTCCGAGAGGGACTCTGTTTGTTGGTAGGACCACAAACAAATTGTTCATTAGAGGAGCACTGGTACTTAAGGTACAAGATGTGACCTAGGGGTAAAACGGTAATTTGACCCAGCTGGTGTTACGAACATTCGTGAAGGATTGACTTGCTGTCATTGGTCAATATCCGTGGATACAGAAATATATCTGTAGTGAAGAGTGCAGCTGCGGGACTTTAGTGGAGTGTTCCCGCAGTTAGCTAATGTTGATTAGGAGGTTAATGAGATTAACCGAGTAATCTCGTATCGTTGGAGCTTACGATGCAGAGGTCCATTAGGTCCACCTTCTAGCTCGTAAAGGGTTCTTAGATCGTTTGAATTTGAAATGTTCAAATTCATTAAGCAATAATTTTAATGTATATAGATACGATATAATATATAGTTTTAGAACTATATATTATAAATTTAATGTGAATATGATTCATATTAAATTATATGAGAGAATTAAATATTTGAAAGAGTTCAAATATTAAATTCAAATGTGAATGTGATTCATATTTGAAAACTATAGGTTAAAATTCAATGTGCATTAGATGTACATTAAAACTATAGATTAGAGGGATAATTGATTAAATGTGATTTAATCTATATTAAATATATGATATTTAATTATGATTAGTTAAATGTGATTTAATTAATTATATATATTATTCATAATTTTTATTATTTAATTAAATAAAAAAAAGAGGGAACGTGTCAGGAGGACACGTTCCCCATCTCTCCCAACTCCCTAATCGATAGGCAGTGAAGAGATGCCCTCTACATGTTCCTCTACTCCTGTTGAGAGGAGGAGAGTTCGATCGATCATTCTCTAGATTGAATTTTTAGAAGAAAAATTCTCTCTCCCTCTCAATTTCCCATTCACTTCCAATTGTTGGAATTCCTTCCCACCAAAGGAATTGGTGTGAGTAGTACTTAGAGGATAGAGGGTTTTCCTCATGGTGCTGTCCTGTTTGAGAAAACAGAGAAGTGTTCTTACTTGTTGTGTTGCTGCAATAGAAGCAAGGAGTTGCTGGAGATTGAAACTACAAAGGTATTATGAATTCTCTTTTAGTTTACTTTAATTATAAAGCATGTTTGCATGTCTAATCCATGCCTAATTAGATTAGGATTTTTGTATGCTTATTCTGTATTTTTACCAATGTAAGGGTATTTGATTTTTAACCAAAACAAAGTAGAAAAATTACGATTTCTATCACGTTACCGCTGCTCAAGGAGATCAGATCTCCATCAATTGGTATCAGAGCAATGCTTGTTTAGCTTTGGTTGAAACAAATTTGCATTGGTTAGGTGAGATTTGCATTTGATTTGCTGTAAAACTAGTTTTGGAAAATTTTGGCCTTAGTTTCTTTTGATTTGATCAAA
This sequence comes from Trichosanthes cucumerina, assembly GCA_036507285.1. NCBI lineage: Eukaryota > Viridiplantae > Streptophyta > Magnoliopsida > Cucurbitales > Cucurbitaceae > Trichosanthes > Trichosanthes cucumerina. The sequence continues at coordinate 31,085,411 of CM071842.1, read as the reverse complement.
TTATATGTAAAGGCCCCGGTGTTTTGGAAATTAAGTGCATTATCGAGTTTGTATTCGAGTTAAGAGTCATTCGGGACTAGTTTTGTGCATTTCGATGGAGTATCGAAGGAGAATTTCATGTTTGAAGCTGTTGTGTTCGAAGGAGAAAGTTGCAGCCGAAGCAACAACGTTGCAACGCTACCTGATAACACACAAAATGTGCTATCCTTAGGCTTAATTATTGCTAGTTTTATGATGATTTCAGGGCTTTTACGTGGTTAATTTATTCAATTTCAGGTTAATAGCTTAAACGGAGCTATTGGAGACAATTTGGATCACTCGGGATCAAAATGAGGCTATTTGGAGCTAAAGATAACATCAATTGGAAGAAAAAGGATCAAACCAAGCTTTAAGACCCGAGGTGATGGCGTTGCAACGCCATATACAGCGTTGCAACGCCGAATGTGCAGCCAAGACGCGTTGAAGACCCCAGGCGATAGCGTTGCAACGCCTTCTCGATAGGAAAGCACGCATGAGAAGTCGCACAACGGGCGTTGCAACGCTGCCTTTCAGCGTCGCAACGCCATATCGATAAGGAGGCGCGCGCGGGGGTAGCAGCGTTGCAACGCTGTCCCTAGCATTGCAACGTTGTCGATAGTTTCCATATTTGATACACGCCTAGGGTACAGCGTTGCAACGCTGTGCCGTTAATGCCTATAAATACAACATGTTGTTTTCATTGCAAGGGAGCCGAATTTGGTAGTTTTTAGCCCAATTTTGAAATACACTTTGTAAGAAGAGAGAAAAGAGCATTTTTGGGAGCCAAAACATTCGTGGAGGTTCGAGATCGGAGATGGGAGCTCGGAGACGAAGGACCGGCATCGACACCTAAGTTTAATTTCCTTTTCTTTCAATTTGTAATAGCATTCTAAGACGTTTTCTACTTGTTTAGTTTGATTTTCATGTGATTTAGAGTAACTAAACATTGTAGTTAGGATTTGATTTGCTTGTTATGACTTTATTACTATGTATTGAAGCATGTTTTGTCTTTATTCTTGGCAATTTGTTCGTTACTTCTTAATTTGTTGATTTAAGTGGACTCGAGAGATAAAGCTTAAATGAGATCAAAGTTGCCAAAACTTTGAGAAATCTTGCATGAGAATGACCTGGAAATCTTAGGGAAACACATAAAGAAGTTGCTTAATGTCGTGCATGCTTAGATTTTATATGGAGACTATAGGATTTATTGTATGAGCGAGGCTCTTGAGAGATCGAGAGACATTCTTGAGTAATTTACTTCTTGTTTATAAATTCATCTCATTGGTTCAATGCATGTGTTAGTTAGATCATTAACTTGTATAATCACTTCCTTAAAATCTATCAATTCGTATCTCCACATGTTTGTTTGTTTGTCTGTATTTACTTCAACCAACTATCCATGTTATGTTTCTTTAGCTAAAATTGAGAATTAGTACCTTAGTAATTAATTAATCTAGAAACCCATTCCCGAGGACGATACTTGGACTCATAAATCACTATACTAAAACTTGACCCGTACATTACGGTATTGCAATATCATAAATTTTGTAGCAACAAGTTTTTGGCGCCGTTGCCGGGGAATGACGATTATTTAGATTAATTAATGTTAGGAGAAAATTTGAAATTTTAGACTAAAGCTTGTTTGTTTGTCTTTCCTTAATTATTTTGTGTGATTGTTTGTTTCCTTAATTGTGTTATTTTAGTTTTGTGCATTTTTGAGTCTTTGTTTCCTGTTTTGATTGTGTTGATATTGTGTGAAGTCTTGTTGTGAAATTACTGATTTTTCAAGTATGACTTTGCATAATTTTGAGTTTCTACCATTCTATCACTCATCTCAGGACCCTAGTTTTGTGCATCATGATTTTTCTGAATACCATGTATCTAATTTTTACCAGTCTGTACCTGACATATATGAAAATTCACATGAGGGTAGTTATTTAGGCACTTGGAACCAGAATTTTTCGTACCTTAACCAACCCTTAGAAAAATCTTCTCTGATGGACCAATTGGCTGAATACACATTAGAATTGAAATTGAAAAATTTGATCGATAGTGAATTAGAGAGGTTGGATAGGTTAGAAACTGAGGTGGTAGGACTTTGGGAAATAGTACAGGATAGAACTCAATATCTTAACCAACTAGTAGTTTCCCTTAATGCCTTAGAGGAGCAATTTCTTATCCTTACCACTCAGGAGATGCCACCTAGGAGGGTTTGTTTAGATGTTACTGAAGATAGTTTGGGGGAGACTGAGGCACACCATGATAAGGGTAGTGAGGAGGACACTGGTGATACACTTAGTTCCACAGGAGAGATCCAGGTGATAGAGTTAGAGGCTGAGAAGTCTTCTTTTATTTTATCCCCAGAAATCTCCTTTATTTTTTATAACCATTTGTCTTACACTCACGAGTCTTGCTTTGATTTCCGTTCTTTTATTTTGATAAACAAAAATAGAAAAAATAATTTTCTATCTGGGGCTCAAGAAAAGAAGGATAGCCTTTTAGACTTAGAAGGCTACATCGATTCGAGCAAGAAGGGCCCGAAGAAATATGAGCAATTTTTGTGCCCTGATAAGTCACCGTCTAGCTAAAAACGTTAAAGAAAGCGCTTCTTGGGAGGCAACCCAAGTTTTATGTTTTATGTCTTTATTTTCTAGTTGTTTGTGTTTTTCTTTTTTATCTAATTTCGTTCTTTTTGTTCCTCTAGGTGTATGCCCAAGGGGAGAGCTGCAGATTTGCACCCTTTTGATCCTGAGATCGAGAGGACCTGTAGGAGACTCCTAAGGGAAGGAAGAGCAGAACCTCAGGAAATGGTTGATCAGGAGCTCATCAATAACTGTAAACCTATCAGGGAGTATTTCCGACCTGTGTTTAATTCTGAGCAGGCTGGAATAGTCCATGTCCCTATCAATGCTAATAATTTTGAACTTAAGACAGGGCTGATACAAATGGTTAGGGAAGGTGCTTTCAGAGGCTTAGCCACAAAAGATCCTAACTCTCATCTTCAAAATTTCTTAGAAATTTGTGGTATATTTAAAATGAATGGTATCTTTGCTGATAGTATTCGCTTACGTCTTTTTCCTTTTTCTTTACAGGGCAGAGCCAAAGAATGGCTATGGTCCCTTCCCTCAGGGAGTATCACTTCTTGGGAGGAGTTGACCCAAGCCTTCATGACCAAATTCTTTCCACCTGTAAAGGCTGCAAAGTTAAGGACTGAGATTGGAACATTCAGGCAGCAGAAGGGAGAGCAACTATTCGAGGCCTGGGAAAGGTACAAGGACATGCTCAGGAGGTGCCCACACCATGGCTACCCAGAATGGCTCCAGGTACAATTGTTCTATAATGGACTGAAAGGTAAGACTAGGACCATTCTGGATGCCACTGTTTGAGGGGCTTTCATGGCGAAGACTGTGCCAGAAGCACATGCCCTCCTGGAAGAAGTGTCAACTGCCAGCTACCAGTGGTCTACAGAAAATGACAGATCTAAGCCAGTAGCTGGATTATATCAACTGGACGAGGTAACCTCTCTCAGATCTCATATGGCATCTCTCACTCATGCACTGAATAATTTTGCAGGATCACCACAAACAAGGATGTCCTCTCAATGCTCCCAGCCAATTGGAGAATCCACTATGGAGCAATTGCACTACCTGAACAATAGAAGCAACACCTATGGAGGCAATCAGACTCAGAACAACCTCCCAACACATTACAATCCAGGTTTGAGGTATCATGAAATTTTTTCTTATGTTAACAACAAAAATGTGTTGAGTCCTCCTACAGGGCATGCTTCTACATCAGAGAGGAAACCATCTTTGGAAGACACATTGCACTTCTTCATAGCTGAATCCAGAAGTCGGTCCAACCGGTAGGAGAATGCGATCACGATTTATACGGTATAGTGACCAGTCATGGAGTTGCAATAAAGAATATAGAGACCCAGATTGGCCAAATGAACACATCACTCCAGGCACTGCAAGCAAGAAAAGAAACACCTTGAGGGAATACAGTCTAGCTAAAGACGTTAAATAAAGCGCTTCTTGGGAGGCAACCCAAGCTTTACTTACTTTTGCTTTTCTGTCTTTAGCTTGCGTTAGTTTGTTTTCAGTTGTTCTTCCATTCTTAGTTTCCTTACTAGTTTGTTGCTTTGCTTTGTAGGTTGTGGAGATGCCTTACTTCGTTGAAATCCATGCTCCCATTCTGAGGAACTCCAACACACATGCTTTGGCTATCCAAGGAACTCAGAAGGAGCTCCATAAACCAGGACAGTATTGTTCACTCTTACCCTGATACTTAATTTGTGCTTAATTCTGCAAACATTGGGGACAATGTTTAGTTTATGTTTGGGGGTGGGATGTGTTTATTTATTTGTTGTGGTATCCGAGTATGTCTTTGAATTGTTGATTGATCTTTTACATAAGTATGAGTATGATAGCCTAGGATGAGATATAATTGGAAATCTTTGTGATTTTGCTGAAACTTGAGAGCATGACATGAATTTGAGTTAATTTAAAAATATTCTTAAGTTCCTCCTGCATTATTTTGCACATAGCATGTGTTCCTGTAGTTTTGAAATGCTTAGAACAAAGTTATTAAGCTTAGAAGTTTGATGTCACCTCGATAGGTCTGAAAACTGATTTGAAAGTTAAACTGCAGGATAGGGTGAATGACAATATGAAGTGCATGATCTGTATAGTATGTGCAGTATGTGAAATAGTTTTTTTTGTTTGTTTGTTAAAAAAAAGAAAAAAAATCGTGAGGAAAAAAAGAGCTACCTTCACTGTGATCAGTTAGGCCACTCATTGAGCGAGTGCTCTGGGTAAGGGTCCCTGCAGTGGATGTGTGAAAGCTAGTGTCCTTGTACAAAAAAAAAAAGAGAAGAAAATAGAAAAAGTGGCATCAAAAGAGTGATTAAGTGCTGAGTAAAGTTGTTTATTTCTTGAATGTGGAGAGGCTCAAAGATTAGTTATTAAGACCAGTGTAGGGGGAAGTTGAATGGAGAACCTAATAAAATTGATCCGGGCTTAGTAAAAATGAAGGGAACATAGGCTAATCACACACACACGTAGGAACACTTAGGAAAAGTTTTAAATTACTTGTTGAAGTGTTATGTTTAAGTGTTTGCTGTGATTGCAAAAATTTTCTCTTAAATCCTTGAGGCATGAATCAAATGTATATTTAAGAACAACCCAATGTTGAACTCTGTTTTCTGCTCGGGACTAGCAAAAGTTTAAGTTTGGGGTGTTTGATAGCACACAAAATGTGCTATCCTTAGGCTTAATTATTGCTAGTTTTATGATGATTTCAGGGCTTTTACGTGGTTAATTTATTCAATTTCAGGTTAAGAGCTTAAACGGAGCTATTGGAGACAATTTGGATCACTCGGGATCAAAACGAGGCTATTTGGAGCTAAAGATAACATCAATTCGAAGAAAAAGGATCAAACCAAGCTTTAAGACCCGAGGTGATGGCGTTGCAACGCCATATACAGCGTTGCAACGCCGAATGTGCAGCCAAGACGCGTTGAAGACCCCAGGCGATAGCGTTGCAACGCTGCCTAGCAGCATTGCAACACCATCTCTATAGGAAAGCACGCATGAGAAGTCAAGACAACGGGCGTTGTAACGCCGCTTTTCAAAGGCCGCAACGCCATATCGATAAGGAGGCGCGCGCGGGGGTAGCAGCGTTGCAACGCTGTCGATAGTTTTCATATTTGATACACGCCTAGGGTACAGCGTTGCAACGCTGTACCGTTAATGCCTATAAATACAACATGTTGTTTTCATTGCAAGGGAGCCGAATTTGGTAGTTTTTAGCCCCAATTTCGAAATAAACTTTGTAAGAAGAGAGAAAAGAGCAGTTTTGGGAGCCAAAACATTCGTGGAGGTTCGAGATCGAAGACAGGAGCTCAGAGACGAAGGACCGACATCGACACCTAAGTTTAATTTCCTTTTCTTTCAATTTGTAATAGCATTCTAAGACGTTTTCTACTTGTTTAGTTTGATTTTCATGTGATTTAGAGTAACTAAACATTGTAGTTAGGATTTGATTTGCTTGTTATGAATTTATTACTATGTATTGAAGCATGTTTTGTCTTTATTCTTGGCAATTTGTTCGTTACTTCTTAATTTGTTGATTTAAGTGGACTCGAGAGATAAAGCTTAAATGAGATCAAAGTTGCCAAAACTTTGAGAAATCTGGCATGAGAATGACCTGGAAATCTTAGGGAAACACATAAAGATGTTGCTTAATGCCGTGCATGCTTAGATTTTATATGGAGACTATAGGATTTATTGTATGAGTGAGGCTCTTGAGAGATCGAGAGACTTTCTTGAGTAATTTACTTATTGTTTATAAATTCATCTCATTGGTTTATTGCATGTGTTAGTTAGATCATTAACTTGTATAATCATTTCCTTAAAATCTATCAATTTGTGTCTCCACATGTTTGTTTGTTTGTCTGTATTTACTTCAACCAACTATCCATGTTATGTTTCTTTAGCTAAAATTGAGAATTAGTACCTTAGTAATTAATTAATCTAGAAACCCATTCCCGAGGACGATACTTGGACTCATAAATCATTATACTAAAACTTGACCCGTACACTGCGGTATTGCAATATAATAAATTTTGTAGCAACACTACCAGCAGCGTTGCAACGCCGTTCATCAGCATTTCAACGTTGAGGAACGACGTCACAACGCCAGACCTCCCTATCGACGTAGGGCTCCAGGGGTCAGTAGCGTTGCAACGCTACCCCTCAGCGTTGCAACGTTATCCCGATAGCAGACGCGCGGACGGACAAAGCCGGTGTTGCAACACCCACATCAGCGTTGCAACGCCATGACGCCAATTAAGAAGCTGCAGACCGGTTCGAGCGATTTAATTGGTTTTCGGTCCGATTCGAGAAGTACGAGTCTGGTTCAAGGTGTTTTGGACCAGTTTTTTGTAATAAAATTAGAGTAATTTTATTATTTTTCACTTTAGGGGCCAAATTATTCCGGTTTTACAGTTGTATTTCTTTATGAATGTGATTTAGAATTTTTCCCATCTTAGGATAAGCATGTTCATGCACATTATTTGTATAATTCTTATATGAATATGGTTTAAATGCATGATTAATTTATTTTTTATGAGTAATTAATTATAAATGTTATAATTAGATTATATGGAAAATAAATTGCATGGAGCATGGAATTACTTAGTTTAAAATAAATGTTATTTTATTTAAGTAATTTTAGTTATTCAATTAGTTGAATATTTTTTATTATAATTCCAATATTGGTTTTATAATATAGTTCCTTGTCATAGGTTAATTATTAAATTTATAAAAGTTATAAATTAAGGGGTTTTAGAAACCATAACCTATAACAAAGAATTGCATGCAAACATAGGAACTTGGGTTAAAATTAAAATTAGTTTTAAATTGTTTAAAATTAATTTAGACCTACGTTTTAATTTCTAATAAGATTAGAAATTAGTCTTATATAGTATTTTAAATAGTTTAAAATATAGTAGGACATTAGAACTTTGGTTATAAGCGAACTCTACTGGTGAAGTTCTATCTAAGATTGGGGGTACTTAAGTTGATGAGTTAATGTAACACCTCCTACACAGGAACCGACTTGAGCTTGAGTTGAATTAACCTTAGTTCTATTTTATATCTAGGTAATTAAAATGTTTATTCACCTAGACATAAAGTTAAAAGACCTAGTTATAAAAGTTATAATAGGCATAGACTTAGATAGATTCTTTTAGCTAGAATCCGACTAAGTTAAACCTTTACCCTAACCTTAGGAGCTTCAGTGGGAGAAAACGAGATGTTCGCATCGAGTTTACTCTCACGTCCTCAAGAGTTCACACCATGAGTTCCATGCCTGGCTACGTGGCGTCAATAGGGCGCCCCACTACGGTAAGCGTTTGCATGGTTCAATAGCATGGTGAATGAGGGAAGTATCCATAGTAAATGGGAGCAGGACGCGTGTCAACGTATCCTACGGTCTCCTCCATTATGTCGCACCGTGAGATTTCTATAGTCCGCCTGCTAGGTTGTCCTGGAACAGCCAAACCCTACGGAGGGCCTGACTATAGGGATCGGAACACCGCAAACTCTAGAATTGGATAGGGTCTCTTAGGTAATTTGCCAATAGTTGTCTTTCTTAATAGTAGTCTATTGGCTCAGACCTATTGGATTTGAAAATGGTAGGGTCACATTTACGGGATGAGTTAAGCTAGTTAACAAGTCCTTGACCAAACAAACGATAGCTAAGGACCATTGGGACATGAGATGTTCTGGTAGTGGGAATTGGCTTAGAAAGTCTCAATTCAGGGGAGGAATGACTGACCGCCCGACGGAGGCTTTTGTTCTAAACCCTTGAAGTATCGTTGCAAAATTAAAGGTTTAATTTAAACACTGAGTTTAGTTTAAACACTAGGGTTTTGAATAATTTTGCTAAGTTTGATTGCTTTTTAATGGGTTAAAAGGCATAACTAATTGAACTATTTTGGAATTTCAGCATGTCGTCCTCAATCATAGCCTTACTAAAAAGCGATCGTTTAACTGGTGAGAACTTTACTACGTAGAAGTCCAACTTGAATATGATTCTTGTTGTTGACGACCTTCGGTTTGTACTGACTGAGGAATGTCCTCAGGTCCCTGCTCGAAACGCTCCTCAATCTGTTAAGGAGGCGTACGACCGCTAGATCAAGGCCAATGATAAGGCCAAGGTCTACATTTTGGCTAGTGTTACTGAAGTTCTAGCCAAAAAGCACGAGGACATGGTATCAACTCATGAGATCATGAGTTCGTTGCAGGATATGTTTGGACAACCGTCTGGACAACTTCAACACGAATCCCTCAAATACGTTTATAACTCCCGTATGAAAGAGGGGTCGTCAGTGAGAGAACACGTTCTCGATCTGATTGCCCACTTCAACGTGACTAAGATGAACGGAGCGGTCATTGACGAGCATAGTCAGGTCTCGTTCATCCTGGAATCTCTTCCGAAGAGTTTCCTACAATTCCGCAGCAACGTGGTGATGAACAAGATAGAGTATAACCTGACTACTCTCCTTAACGAACTACAAACTTTCCAGTCTCTTATGAAGAATAAGGGACAGGCTGATAGAGTGGCAAATCTGTTTGCCCATTCTAGAAGGTTCCAGAAGGGTTCATACTCTGGAACTAAGTCATGTGATTCATCTTCTGGGCTTAAGAAGACCTAAAAGAAGAAGATAGGAGGGAAAGGGAAGGCACCTACTGCTGATAAAGACAAGGAAAAAACCAAGGTTGCAGACAAAGGAAAGTGTTTCTACTGCAACGTGGATGAGCATTGGAAGCGCAACTGCCCAAAATACCTTGTTGAGCTCAAAGAGAAGAAAGGTAATCCGATTTACTTGTTCTTCAAACTTGCTGAATGGAAAATGATGATTTTACCTCGATACTTGATTCAGGAGCCACTAATCACGTTTGCTCTTCGTTTCAGGAAACTAGTTCCTTCAAGGAGCTCGAAGAGGGTGAGATGACGCTCAGGGTCGGAACGAGAGACGTCATCTCAGCTTGTGCAGTGGAAGATGCCAAGCTGTTTTTTAGAGATAGATTTATTTTATTTAAAAATCTGTATATATTTCCTAAGATTAAGAGAAATTTAATTTCTATCTCTTGTTTAATAGAACTGGGATATTGTATTTCTTTTTCTTTAAATGAAGCGTTCATTTTAAAAGAGGGGGTCAATGTTTGTTCTGCTAAATTGAAAAACGACTTGTATGTACTTAAACCAAATCAAGCTAAAGCAATTTTAAATAATGAGATGTTTAAAACTGCTAATACTCAAAGTAAAAGGCAAAGAATTTCTCCAAACAATAATACCTATCTATGGCATCTTAGACTTGGTCATATAAATCTGAACCGGATTGAGAGATTATCTAAGAATGGACTTCTAAACAAGTTAGAAGATGATTTTTTACCTCCTTGTGAATCATGCTTGGAAGATAAAATGACTAAGTGACCTTTTACTGGAAAATGTTACAGAGCCATAGAGCCCTTAGAACTTATACATTCAGATATTTGTGGTCCAGTGAATGTTAAACCTCGAGGAGGGTACAAATATTTCATCTCTTTCATAGATGATTATTAGAGGTATCGTTATTTATACCTAATGCATCATAAGTCTGAAGCTCTTGAAAAGTACAAAGAGTATAGGGCTGAAGTAGAGAATGCATTAGGGAAAACCATTAAAACACTTCGATCCGATCGAGGTGGAGAGTATATGGATTTGAGATTCCAGGACTATTTGATAGAACATGGAATTAAATCTCAACTCTCAGCACCTAATACACAACAATAAAATGGTGTGTCAGAAAGGAGAAATAGAACCTTGTTGGACATGGTTCGTTCTATGATGAGCTATGCTCAATTGCCTGCCTCGCTTCGGGGATACGCAGTAAAGACTACAATTCAAATCTTGAACACTGTTGCATGAAAGAGTGCTTCAGAAACACCTTTTGAATTCTGGAAGGGGCATAAACCTTGTCACACCCCCTCCCGAACTACCTGCTACTTAGCCCGAAAGGCGGCGTGAAACCAACAGACATTGTTTACCTCTTAACAATACCTGCTGACCCTGTTCTCCTGATAAACATACTATGTTTGCATATGGGACATTTTAACATAACACAGCAGAAACTGGACATCTATTAAACATACACAAGGAGAAACCCTTCATAAGTCTCTCTTGGAAACTAAAAGTCAAGTGCATCAAAACAACACAAGACAACTCATTGTTTATACAACCACTAATGTACAAAACTTCTATAACTACATAACGACTTGCTATACAACACCAGCCACGTACAAACTAACAACTTATGAAACTTCCAGCAGACTATGGCAGGATGTCAGGTACCAGGAGCTCGATCTCTACCTGAAAAAGTTTGAAAACATTGAAAGAATGAGCTAAAAAGCTCAGTGAGTGTCTATCTTTAAAACATTATAAGCTCACAGGTGAATCATAATAATGGCAGATTATAAGTAGAAAATAGCTTAACATCTGTTTGTAAACATAAACAAACCATGCTTCCAATTTACAGGTTAAGTCACCACTTGTGCATAACACACAACTCGAAATGTACTATCATATCGAGGGTAGATAAATCAATAATATAGAAGCTCATAACAGTAAAACATATGACAAGATACCACATTCAAATCATAGAGGTGGTAGAGTTACATTTATACCAATAAGGTTCATACCTCTCACTCTCACGTGCACATGGAATACCTTTGGTCGTTTGGTTTTCCCTAATACCTTCTCTATGTCCTTCAGTATTAAGGTAAAACCATTTACTACCCGAATACCTTCTCATTGTCCTTCAGTATTAAGGTAAAACCATTTACTATCCGAATACCTTCTCATTGTCCTTCAGTATCGGGATATCATGATTCTTTCCCCCCTAAGGACCTTCTCGAATGTCCTTCAGTATTAGGGGTTAACCACAAACAAGGGCATAATTTGTGTACCATGGAAATCATGTCTTTATAACACATACAACAATTTCTTGACATTTTCACATTATCATCTAAACATGTTCCCATGTGGATTTACATAAAACATTCTCTAAAGGAAAGCATACTTTCATAATTTAGTTTCCATACTTGGATTTATAGTTACAACTAATTCAAAGCATGCTTAGGTTCCATCATGAACTTTATGTTAGAAAACTCTATGAAGCCATATATAACTAGTTCAAACAGGATGTAATTATCAACACTTATGTTCTTGAAGAAAAACATAGGTCAAGCATAGTTCTAAGATAAAGTCACTCACAGTATTAGAATTAGAACCTTGGCTTGTAAACTTGACCTATTGATCTTGGCCTGTCAAACAAACGAACTCAACCATTAGAACCTCGAGCTCATGATTTTTGACCTTAAAACTACAAAGAAAACACACTTTCAAATTTCCAGCATTTTCAGATTTTCTGCCCTGAATTCAGACAGTCATAACTTCTTCATTACTTATCCAAAAATAATGTAATGTATACCAAACTCTTCCTTTTTGAACTCTCTAAAATTCGTATGAAGACACTAAATTGAAATTCCAAACGGATTTGTTCAGAAATATCTCGAAAGCTACTTTCCTCAAAACAGACTTCTGCTGTTTCCAGATTCGGATTTCCTGCTGCACAACAAATTTAACCTGATATTTAAAACATCTTCTAGACATTTTCTACTCTGGATTTCTTCACGAAAGTTGTAGGAAATTCAATAAGCCTTCAAACCATATCAATTAGAGCTTCTAACTCCAAGAATACAGATCAGAACAACCAAAACATCAGAGACTTCCCAGATTTGACAGCAAATTCTGTCTTCTGTCTTCCTCTTAACAAAACAGTACGTTAACTTCAGTATTAGCTCGAGCTTCCTTCACGAAATTTGTTCCAATTTGAGTTAAATTTCATATATCAAAAACTCAACTCTTACCGCTACTTGTTGAGCTCGAAAAGTCCAAAATATCAGAACTGGTCTGAGTTGATCACATTGCTGCTATACAATTAAGCTTTGAGTTCTCCTCCTTTCTTCTGCAATTCCAACTCCAAAATCACGAAAATGGCTTCCTTTTTCTTCCTTTCTCCTTCTCCCACGAAGCTTCAGCTTTGGTTTTGGTAAATAAAGAAGAAAATGGAGAAGATAAAGTCATTTTAAAAAGCAAACGGTGGAGGCAAACTTTGTCTTTTTCCCTTTTGCTTTTTCTTTTCTTTTTCCTTTTCTTTTTCCTTTCCTTTATCCCTTTCTTTCTTTTTTTTTTCTTTTCTTTTATTTTCTAAACAAAACAAAACACAATATAATATCCATTCCTTTCATTTCATTTTCTTCATTATTTTTAAAGCAAACCAAACCAAAATGGTTTAAGCTTTTCCTTACTTGTTTTCCTTTTATCTTTTACTTCATTTCTTTTCTTTTTAAAACATGGAAAACCAAGTTTTAAACATTCATTTCTTCTTTCTTTTTGTGGTTTGTCAATAAGGAAGTTCCAAAGAGATTAGGTTTACAACTTACCTCCCCTTAAGAAATTTCGTCCTCGAAATTGAGTAGTTTTTAAGTGAAAATCATCAGGTACTTCCTCCTCATTAGGTCCTCTACCTCCCAGGTAGCCTCCTCCACTCCGTGATGTCTCCAACGAACCTTCACGAGTGAGATCGTCTTGTTTCTCAAAACTTGTTCTTTCCTGTCGAGGATTTGAACTGCATCCTCTATGTAACTCATGTCTTCTTTCAACTCAACTGGTTGTGCTTGCAACACATGTGTCGGATCTGGAATATACTTCCTCAACATGGACACATGAAAAACATCATGTACTCGAGATAGTTCTGCTGGCAACTCCAGTCTGTAGGCTTCTGGCCCAACTCGTCCCGTTACTGGATAAGGACCAATATATCTAGGGTTTAGTTTACATTTCTTGCCAAAACGAAGGACACCTTTCCACTGAGATAACTTCAAGAAAACTTAATCTCCGACCGGGAATTCTAAGTCCTTTCGTCTCTTATCTGCGTTACTCTTCTGACGGTCTTGAGCAACCTTCAAATTTTCCCTAATTACCTTAATATTATCCGTCGTAACTTGTATAAACTCAGCACCGATAAGCTTTCGCTCTCCTACTTCATTCCAACATATGGGTGTTCTACACGACCTTCCATACAGAGCCTCAAATGGTGCCATGCCAAAACTTGACTGATAGCTATTATTGTAAGCGAACTCCATAAGTGATAGGTGTGTATCACAACTACCCTTAAATTGAAGGACACATGCTCTCAACATATCCTCTAGGGTCTGGATGGTCCTCTCTGACTGCCCATTTGTCTGAGGATGGAATGTTGTACTAAAATTCTACTTTGTCCCCATAGCTTTCTGTAAGCTAGGCCAAAACTTAGAAGTAAATCTTGGATCCCTATCTGAAACAATGGACACTGGCACTCCGTATTGACTCACAATTCTGTCAACGTATAGCTCCAAAAGCTGATTAAATGTAGATGTCGCTTTAATCAGTATAAACTGTGCTGTCTTAGTGAGTCTATCCACTATAACCCAAATACCATCATGTCCACATGAAGTACGTGGTAATCCAAATAGAAAATCCATAGTGATATGCTCCCATTTCCACCAATACGCTCCATTTCAATGTCTTATACATCTTGGTGCTTCATGGATGTATAGCGTAAGCTGAACTGTGAGCTTCTTCTAGAATAGCATCTTTAAGCTCACTAACACTCGGAACACATAGTCTTCCTTGCCTCTCTATGGCTCCATCTGATCTCATTTTAAATTCTGCCTCTGGGCCCTGTTTGGACTTTCCAAACATTTTCTGCAAGCTACTATCCTTTGGTTGTCTTCTCACAACCTCTGCTACGAGTGAAGACGTGACATGGAACAGAGCTAAAAGACTCCCTGAATTCTCTGCAATCACAACTGCCTTAGAATCCCTTAGAGTACTTAAAAAAAAAATATCGCTCAAATACCACATAAGGCGTTCTTAGGAAGTCTTGACTTCCTACTCAATGCATCTGCTACCACATTTTTTACCTTAAAACTACAAGAAAACACACTTTCAAATTTCCAGCATTTTCAGATTTTCTGCCCTGTTTTCAGACAGCCATAACTTCTTCATTACTTATCCAAAAATAATGTAATTTATATCAAACTCTTCCTTTTTGAATCCTCCAAAATTCATATGAAGACACAAAATTGAAATTCCAAACGGATTTGTTCAGAAATACCTCGAAAGCTACTTTCCTCAAAACAAACTTCTGCTGTTTCCAGATTCGGATTTCCTGCTGCACAACAAATTTAACCTGATATTTAAAACATCTTCTAGACATTTTCTTCTCTCGATTTCTTCATTTAAAGTTGTAGAAAATGCAATAAGCTTTCGAACCATACCAATTAGAGCTCCTAACCCCAAGAATACAGATCAGAACAACCAAAACATCAGAGACTTCTCAGATTTGACAGCAAATTCTATCTTCTGTCTTCCTCTTAACCAAACAGTAAGTTAACTTAAGTATTAGCTCGCGCTTCCTTCACGAAATTTGTTCCAAATTGAGTTAATTTCATGTATCAAAAACTCAACTCTTACCTCTTCTTGTTGAGCTCGAAAAGACCAAAACATCGAACTCGGTCCAGAGTTGATCACCTCTGTCGCTATACAATTAAGCTTTGAGTTCTCCTCCTTTCTTCTGCAATTCCAGCTCCAAAATCACGAAAATAACTTCCTTTTTCTTCCTTTCTCCTTCTCCCACGAAGCTTCAGCTTTGGTTTTGGTAAATGAAGAAGAAAATGGAGAAGATAAAGTCATTTTAAAAAGCAAACGGTGGAGGCAAACTTTGTCTTTTTCCCTTTTGCTTTTTCTTTTCTTTTTCCCTTTATTTTTCCTTTCCTTTATCCCTTTCTTTCTTTTCTTTTCTTTCCTTTTATTTTCTAAACAAAACAAAACACAATATAATATTCATTCCTTTCATTTCATTTTCTTCATTATTTTTAAAGCAAACCAAACCAAAATGGTTTAAGCTTTTCCTTCCTTGTTTTCCTTTTATCTTTCACTTCATTTCATTTCTTTCTAAAACATGGAAAACCAAGTTTTAAACATTCATTTCTTCTTTCTTTTTGTGGTTTGTTAATAAGGAAGTTCCAAAGAGATTGGGTTTACAAACCTAGTTTACAACACTTTAGGATTTGGTGTTGTCCAACACACATGCTAGCGACAAACCTAAAGAAACTGGAACCTCGTTCAAGATTATGCATTTGTTGGCTATCCCAAAGAAACGAGAGGTGGTCTTTTCTATGACTCACAAGAAAACAAGGTGATTGTATCGACAAACGCCAATTACTTGGAGGAAGATCACATGAGAAACCATAAACCGTGTAGTAAATTAGTACTAAATGAAGCTACAAATGAACCAACAAAAGTTATTGATCAAGCTGGACCTTCATCAAGAGTTGATGGAGAAGCTAGCACCTTAAGTCAGTCTCGTCCTTCTCAATTGTTGGGAATGCCTCGACGCAGTGGGAGGGTTGTTTCCCAACCTGACCACTACTTGGGTTTAGCTGAAACTCAAGTTGTTATACCTAATGACGGCGTAGAAGATCAATTGTCTTATAAACAGACAATGAATGACGTAGACAAGACCAATGGATCAAAGCCATGGACCTTAAAATGGAGTCAATGGACTTCAATTCAGTATGAGAACTTGTAGACCAACCTGAAGGGGTAAGACCCATAGGGTGTAAATGGATCTATAAGAGAAAGAGAGATACAGTCGGAAAGGTACAAACCTTTGAGACTAGACTTGTAGTAAAGGGTTTTACCCAAAGGGAAGGAGTGGACTATGAAGAAACTTTTTCCCCTGTTGCTATGCTGATGTCTATCAGGATACACTTGTCCATAGCCGCTTTTTATGATTATGAAATTTGACAAATGGATGTCAAGACTGCCTTTTTAAATGGTAATCTTGACGAGAGCACCTATATGTCTCAACCCGAAGGTTTTATAACCCAAGGTCAGGAGAAAAAAATTTGCAAGCTCAATCGATCCATTTATGGGTTGAAACAAACATCTAGATCTTGAAATGTAAGATTTGATATTGCGAACAAGTCTTATGGCTTTGACCAAAACGTTGATGAGCCTTGCGTTTACAAGAGGATCATCAACGACAAAGTAGATTTCTTAGTGCTTTATGTGGATGATATCCTACTCATTGAGAACGATGTAGGATACCTTACTGACATAAAGAATTGGCTAGCGACCCAATTCCAAATGAAAGATTTGGGAGAGGCACAATATGTTCTTGGGATTCAGATCTTTAGGAATCGCAAGAACCTGAATCCCAAGAACAAAACGTTAGCTTTGTCTCAAGCATCTTATATCGACAAAATGTTGTCTAGATATTCGATGCAGAATTCCAAGAGGGGCTTATTACCCTTATGGCATGGAGTTCATCTGTCTAAGGAACAGTGTCCTAAGACACCTTAAGAAGTTGAGGATATGAGACAAATTCCCTATGCCTCTGTAGTAGGTAGCTTAATGTATGTTATGCTGTGCACGAGGCCAGACATTTGTTATGCAGTGGGAATAGTCAGTAGGTACAAATCCAATCCAGGATTAGACCACTGGAGAACAGTTAAAAATATCCTCAAGTATCTTAGGGGAACGAGAGACTATACACTTGTGTTTGGGACTAAGGATTTGATCCTTACTGGATACACTGATTCTGATTTTCAGACCGATAAGGTTTCTCAGAAATCTACATCGGGATCAGTTTTCACTCTTAACGGGGGAGCTATAGTATGGCGAAGCATCAAACAAGGATGCATCGCTTACTCCACGATGGAGGCTGAATATGTCGCTGCTTGGGAAGCAACTAAAGAGGTTGTTTGGCTAAGGAAATTCCTTACTGATTTGGAAGTTGTTCCAAATATGAAATTTCCCATGACCTTATACTGTGACAACTATGGTGTGGTAGCCAATTCGAAGGAACCTCGCATCCATAAGCGAGGCAAGCACATCGAGAAGAAGTATCACCTGATACGAGAAATAGTGCAACGAGTAGATGTGACAGTCACAAAGATCGCTTCAGAGCACAATATTGTTGATCCGTTTACAAAGACTCTCACGGCTAAAATGTTCGAGGGTCATCTGGAAAGTCTAGGTCTACGAGATATGTACACAGGCTAATCTAGGGAAAGTGGGAGATATGTAATGGGGTATATGCATGCCCTAGTTTATTGTATTTGTATCTCTGTAACCACTGTTTTAGATTATGATGTACCCCACTAGAGTTTTAGTTGAAGTGGGAGTTTGTTGGGGTTTGTGCCTTAAAACTCGTAGTTTGTAATTATGTTATAATTAATGTAAAGTGTTATTATTTCAATAAAGAGTTATTGTTCGCTATTTGCGATATTGCATTTGTTTTTAACCCTAAATCCAATAAACTAAACATCCAAGGTTGTAAAATGAATCTTTAACTGAATGTAGTGTACATATAAAGGATCTCAGTTCGAGATACAACTTAAAGGGTCTATAGTTACGGGATAAGGTTTAGGTACCTTACTCTGGTAAAACTATGGATGTGGCCATCTTTGTATATGATGCAAACACTTTGATCCTAACGTGTTCGTGTAGATGACACGTGAGTGAGGATATCCTATGTAATGAGATTACATAAGACCGAACCACGAAATAGTAACCTCTAGATGTAACTCCGTTGACTAGTTAGGTTTCTATTTCACTAGGATGACCTAGGCAACTTGATCTCAATCCTGAGCAGGTTACGAACTCCTGTTCGCGAAGGATTGTCCTTTGACTAGTATGGGTGAGAGTGGCCAGATTCGCCGACTCAATATGCCTACCTTCTTGGGGACAAGACCGAGTAAACGGCTGGAAACTTAACTTAACAAGATGGAATTCACTCCTTCCCGCCTACTAGGGTAAGTAGAGGAATGTTCCCTTAAGTGGTGTCTCCGAGACTTGAACAAAGGGCCCGACCCTCTCATTGGCCCGAGAGGGACTCTGTTTGTTGGTAGGACCACAAATAAATTGTTCATTAGAGAAGCACTGGTACTTAAGGTACAAGATGTAACCCAGGGGTAAAACGGTAATTTGACCTAGCTGGTATTACGAACATTCGTGGACACAGAAATATATATGCTGTGAGAAGAGTGCAGCTGCGAGACTTTAGTGGAGTATTCCCGCAGTTAACGAATGTTGATTAGGAGGTTAATGAGATTAACCGAGTAATCTCGTATCGTTGGAGCTTCCGATCTGTAGGTCCATTAGGTCCACCTTCTAGCTCGTAAAGGATTCTTAGATCGTTTGAGTTTTAAATGTTCAAATTCATTAGGGAATAATTTTAATGTATATAGATACGATATAATATATAGTTTTGGAACTATATATTATAAATTTAATGTGAATATGATTCATATTAAATTATATGAGAGAATTAAATATTTGAAAGAGTTCAAATATTAAATTCAAATGTGAATTTGATACATATTTGAAAACTATAGGTTAAAATTCAATGTGCATTAGATGTACATTAAAACTATAGGTTAGAGGAATAATTGATTAAATGTGATTTAATCTATATTAAATATATGATATTTAATTATGATTAATTAAATGTGATTTAATTAATTATATATATTATTCATAATTTTGATTATTTAATTTAATAAAAAAAGAGAACGTGTCAGGAGGACACATTCCCCATCTTTCCCAACTCCCTAATCGATAGGGAATGGGGAGATGCCTCTACAAGTTCCTCTTCTCCTGGTGAGAGGAGTTAAGTTCGATCGATCATTCTCTAGATTGAATTTTCAGAAGAAAAATTCTCTCTCCCTCTCAATTTCCCAAACACTTCCAATTATTGCAATTCCTTCCCATCAAAGGAATTGGTCTAAGTAGTACTAAGAGGATAGAGGGTTTTTCTCGTGGTGTTGTCCTGTTGGAGAAAACAGAGAAGTGTTTTTACTTGCTGTGTTGCTGCAATAGGAGCAAGGAGTTGGTGGAGACGGAAACTACAAAGGTATTATGGATTCTCTTTTAGTTTACTTTAATTATAAAGCATGTTTGCATGTCTACTCCATGCCTAATTAGATTAGGATTTTTGTATGCTTATACTGTATTTTTACCAATGTATGGGCATTTGATTTTCAACCAAAATAAACTAGCAAAATTACGATTTCTATCACGTTTCCCCTGCTCAAGGAGATCAGATCTCCATCATTATGTACTCCACTAGCTTAGTTCAAGTGGGAGTTTGTTGGGATGTATGTCCTAATCTCGTGTAAGTTTGTAATATTCCTTAATGAAATAAATAAGAGTTATTTTTTCATCACTTTGTGTCTCGCATATTTATAAACGTAATCCAATAAACTAAGCTCCAGGGTCATTGAATTATGAGAGAACTAGAACTTGAACGGTGTGTAGTGGACACACGGAGAGGATCACGTTCGAGTTAATGAACCGAATGGTCTACAGTATATGGATAGGGTTGGAGACCTAATGGTAGATACGTTGCCGATACAACCCACTTTGTATTAGATACAAACGAGGTGATCCAGCTCGTTCATGTGGTTGACATGCGAGTCGGGGCATCCTGTGCAATGAGATTGTACAAGACCAAACCGTGAATTATTAGACTTCATCGATGTAACACGCTATTATGAGATAGGACTTATAACTTCGTAGATGACCAATAGTGACTTGACCTTAATCCTGAGCGTGTTACGGACTCCTGTTCGCGGGGATCTGTCCTTTGACTAGTACGGGTGAGAGTGGTCACATTTACTCATCCAATATGCCAATCTTCTCAGGGACAGGACCACGTGGGGAGCTCGGAACTTGACTACGCGAGATGAAATTCACTCGTTCCTGAATTAGGTAAACTAGAGGGGTTGTTCCCATAAGTGCTGTCTCCAGGGCTTGGACAACGGGCAACCACCCTCTCACTGACCCGAGAGGGATGTTGTTTATGGTTGGACCATGCAACGTACTTGTTCATTAGAGGAGCAGTGGGACTTAAGGAGCAAGAGGTAGACACAGGGGTAAAATGGTAATTTGACCTAACATTGTCTTCGAACAATCTGTGAAGGGTCGACTCATGGGCATTGTTTATATCAATGGACACAACTTGTCCTACAGTGATGGGAGTTCAACTATGAGATTTAGTGGAGTGTTACCATAGCTAATGAATGTTGAATAACCGGGTAAAAGAGTTTAACAGGTTAATCTTGAATCATTGGAGCTCGTCATTTATAGGTCCATTAGGTCCCTCGGTTGGCGCAAACTGGATAAATTGAGGGTTTACAGTTTGGTGTGAATTTGAAGTGTTCAAATTCATTATTTGGGTATTTATGTCATTTATATGTGATATAGTTGACATAACATATAGTTTGATGTGAATGAGATTCATAATAAACTATAGGTTAGCCTAATTGATTAATTAGTGCTAATTTGGAGAAAGTGAATTAAGGGAAATTAAATTGAATGTGATTTAATTTGAATTTCCATAATTATACAAATGAGATTTGTATAATAAGGTATGAAATAACTTATTATATGTAATATGCAAATATGATTTGGATATTATAAGGTTGTGGCAAAATGGTGATTTGGTGGAGATTTCAATTCCACCACTCACCACATTATATATAGGCTTTGTAAAAAGCCTTTGGCAAGGCAATTGCTCATTTTTGGAATTCCATCCATAGAACTTTCTCTCTTTTCTCAATTCTCTCTCAAATTCTCTCCACCCAAAATCCAAAGGGAGTCCCACAACTCTCCATCAACCGAACGAGAACAACCGAGAAGACCTTTAAGAGGTGTCATTGTTCTTGGTTCAAGAGATCGTGATTGTAGAGATCGTAGTTGCGAAAAGGTTCGTGATTGGAGAAGAAAACCTTGAAGAAGTGTTTTTCAACAAGTACCTTTTGCTTTCTGTTTTCTTCTTGAAAATTGCATGTTTAGCCTAGGATTAAAGTAGTTTAATTCAATTTTAAGAAAGAAATTGCATAACGAACACCACGACATTTCATGTCGTTTCGGCTGTGGGATTTCCATTCCATTCAGGATCATGTTCAAGTAAATGACCCGAATGGTCTATAGTGCATGGATAGGGTTGGGAACCTCATCTTGGTAACACTATGGGTGCGACCCACTTTGTACTTATTGATACAAATGAGGCAATCCAAATGTAGCTGACATGCGAGTAGGGGCATCATATGCGATGAGATTTTACAAGACTCGGACAAAGAATTATTAGACTACTTTAGTAACATCGTTAATAGAATAGGACTAATAATTCATAGATGACCATTAGTAACTCGACTTGATTCCTGAGCGAGTTACGAACTCCTATCTGCGGGAGTTTGTCTTTAGGTGTAAAGGTTAAAGTGACCTGAGTTGTCGACTCAATATACCTACCTTCTCAGGGACAAAAACTCGTAGGGAGCCGGGAACTTAGCTCCGCGAAAAGGAATTTTTCACTTGTTCCCGAGCTAGGAAATTTAGATAGGTTGTTCCCTTAAGGACTGAATCCAGGTCTCGAACAACGGGGCCCCACCCTCTCACTTGTCCGAGAGGGACATTGTTTATGGTAGGACCATAAACTGGTTGTTCATTAGAGGATTAGTGGTACTTAAGGAATAAGAGGTAGTGACAGGAGTAAAACGGTAATTTAACCAAGCTGTGACTACGAACAACATATGAAGGGTTGACTGACAAGCATTGGCTATATTGATGGACACAATTTGTCCTACAGTGAGGAGAGTGTAGCTACGAGTATATATTGGAGTTACTCGTAGTTAATGAATGTTGATTAACGGGATCCAAGAGTTTGATCAGTTAATCTCGCATCATTGGAGCTCATGTTCTGTAGGTCCATTAGGTCCCTCTGTTGGGTCAATATGGAAATAAAGATGGTATAAAGTTTTGGAATGAATTTGAAGTGTTCAAATTCATATAAAAGATTTATATAAATTATATGTGTTATAATTGATATAATATATAATTTAATGTGAATATGATTCATGATAAACTATATTATTGCTTAATCATAAAATTATTTCATAATTAGAGGAATGAAACATGAGAGATATGAAAATTGAATATGATAGAAGTAATAATGCACATTATGCAAATATGATTTGCATAATTGATAACTCACCATAAGTGAGTTATTTTACTAGAATTTTAGTGTTTAATCCACTTGAATTGCATTTAATTTAGTGATCCTCATGTTATTTTATCCCTAAATTATGTGTGTTAGCTTTAAAATCTTGAATTTAAGCATTAGGTGAAAAAAGAATTAATTTTGATGTTTTTGTGTTTAATTCAAGAATTTAGGATAATAAGCTAACTGTCAATTAAAGACCGAAATTTGAGATTTTTCAACTCCAAAAATCCTCGTGTATTTAGTTTGATTTATAATTAACTTCATAAATTTATTTGGGATTTTTCTGTGTGTAGGAGATGTTTAAAAACTACAAGAGTCCCTAAGGGCATTTTAGACATTTTACCCGAAGGGTTATATAGTCTTTTTACTCTTAAGGGTATTTTTGTAATTTGTGGAGTTAGGGCAACACCATCTTGTATAAGGAGGCTAGGGTTTACAAGTGTGAAGGAGAGAAGAGTTGCCACAAAAAAGTAGAAAAGACCGAGAGAGAAGGGAAACCGTGCAATAGCTACAGCAAAGGTGTGCATTGAAGAGAAAAATCGTGAAGGTGACATTGTTGTAGCAATTGGGTGAGTGAGGAAGAAATTGACAAGCTTGGTGTGCATTCTTTGTAGCAATCGAGAGGAGAAAAACCGGGACAAAGGAAATTTGAGTCAATCGACTTTTTTGAAGCAATTGGGAGAGAAAAACTCACGAGAAGTTTCGACCACCACTTTGCAAAACCGATAGCTACTTTCTTTGTAGCAAAGCGTGGAGCTCGCTGCGTTTGACCTACCTTTGCTAAAGCAAAGTTGTGAATAGGAGCCGCCCACCGATGCGATTGGCCTAGCATTCTTTGAAGCAAAATCGTGAGTAGGAGCTATTGTGTTTTCTTTCTTTGAAGCAATCGATAGAGGAAGCAAGAGTCGACTTTCTTTGAAGCAATCGATAGCCCATTTGTTGAAGCGTCGTGGCACTTTCTTTGAAGCAAAGTGCACCGTATTCTTGACCAATTGACAGAGGTGTTGCTTGACAATTCTTTGTAGCAAAATCGAAGAACGACGACTCACGCAACCCGCCCATCTATCTTTGAAACAATCTGTGGAGATCACCTATCGGGATTGACTTGCAATTGCTGAAGCAAAGTCAGGGATAGGGATGCCAATCAGCTGCTGCCTTGTGGAGTTTCTTGGTGTTTTGCGGAAGCTAAACACATGTCACTTACCTCGCGTAACCCGCTCCTAATCTCTAATTGTTAATGCTATTTTTCTGCCATTGGCACATATTTTAGACTATTTTTGCTCATTGTTTTAGACCGAATTCGTGACCATTTTTAGGCTAGAATTGTGACTGATTTAGGCTAGATTTGTGAACATCGTTGGGTTGTTTTTATGAATTCTTCGATCGATAAAAGTATGCATCAATTAGAAGTTTATGAGTTAATTTCCATCATGAACTAAATTTCTTTAGGCGAAGGTTAGGTTGTTTTAATATAATTTTGGATTAAATTTATGGTTGATGCCATTCATTGAATTTATGAAATTTTATTGAACTTAACGTTGCATGAGAATTAAAATTGGCCTTTTTAACTTCTCTATAATTCATAAACTTGGGAAAGCTAATGAATTAGAAAACTAAAATTTCATTCTAGGATTATTAAGTTGATTAGGGACAATTAACCCACCTAGAACCTAAAATCATGGGAATAATTTAGATCACAATTGGGAAATTGTAGGTTTTAAAACTTAGTGATTTTGGAAAGAATCAGTTGAATGCATGTGTAGGTAAATTCAAGGCATCACTCAAAATTTATTCCAATTGAACATTAGAACTCTAACCTAACCCGAGCTTATTTTTCATTACAAATCTCATATCTTGTTTCTGTCTTCTTGTTTGCATTCTCCTCTCCCCGCATTTAAATTCAGTTATTTTCTTTTGTCTTGTCTTATCTTATCTTTCTTACTTATCAATTTATTTATTTACAACAATAATTTGCACACTCATACATTGCACTAAAATAAGGAAAATTTGCTAGGACACTCACTAATTTAGGTCTAACTAGTCCTCGTGGGATCGATACTTTTAACTTATCACTTCTTCGCTCTCGACAGTGTATACTTGCACGTCGTGAATGTGATGTCGGGATTTTATTATGGTTTGCATTAGTTTAGGGCACCCGATATTTTCGCATCAAGTTTTTGGCGCATGCTTCTGGGACTAGTTTTGGTTCTTATTTTGTTTGAGTTGATTTTAGTGAATTTTATCCTTGTTTTTTTTTTTGGTTGGGTGTGTATTGTTATTTTTGTTTTGTGTTTTTATTTTTGTTGAGTTTTGGTTATTCTTTCAGGTTGTGTTAGTGCATATTGTGTTTGTTGAGCCTATTATAATTGATTCATTACTTTATTATGGCTTATGATAACTTTGGGTGGTCTTCTGTGCCCAATGAGCAACCACAATATAGTTCTTTTTCTTATGATCATCCTTTTGCCAACTCAGAGTCTTTTAGTGGGGATAATGGAGCTTATGGCTATCAAATGCCTAATTACTATCATACTGAACCTATGACTCATGGGAACCACATGTATGATAATAATCAGAGCAATTGGGCCTATGAACCATATCCTAGGGGTTTTGAGCCATATCCTTCCCAAATCCAAGAACCTCGGTAGAAGATGAATCTTCCTAAAAGCGTTGTTATTAGAATATATGAGAACATCAGATGAGAGGAATAGGCAAATAGGAGAGTCAATTCAACGCCTAACAGATACACTTGTCTCCCTTAGAGAACAAATGTATTTAGACTCATCTGAGGTTGAACATCCTAGGGAAGAGAGTGAAGGAGGACCCACACCCATAGATAGTTCGGTGAGTCACTTGATCATTGACCCGCTAATAGACCTTCAGGATCCTAGTCCTTCAAATTTTTCTGAGTATGGGCAATTAGAGGATTGTGCTTTAGATGTAAAAGAACTAGAACCTTGTAGTACACACCAGGATGGAGTCAATGAGAGCGTGGAAGAAGTCGAGCTGTTTGAGTTAGCCAGGAGGTAGAGTTTGAAGCTTTTGAGTCTATGTTAGTTCTATCTTCTGATTTTTCTCTTATTGGTGAGTGTTTTTCTTTCTATGCTCTTGAGTCAGTGTATTTTTGTGAGTCTGTTTATTTTCCTGTTTTTTCTTCTTTTCTATTATCAAATAAAAAACTAAAAAATATTTACATTGTAGTTTTTCCTTTTCTTTTATTATATAAAAAATCAAAAAATATATCTGAATCGGGCTCTCATGAGAAGCTAGTATTCTTGCTAGCATTAATTTGTTTTGTAGATTCAAGAAAGGGAGGCCCGAAGAAGTGGGAGAATTTTTACGTACCTTGACGAGCCCACGTATACTACGTCAAGCTAATGACGTTAAATAAGCGCTTCTTGGGAGGCAACCCAAAGTTTATTTCATTTGTTTCGTCTTTAATTTTTTTTTCTTTTGTTTCGTTTTTACTGAGTGTTATCTCACCCTCTGTAGCCGCTGCCAGGAACTTAATCCTTGAAAAGAAGAGCAAACGTGATTAGTGGCGCCTGAATCCAATATCAAGACAGAGTCATTACTCTCCACTAAACAAGTTTCTGTGACAAGTAAATCATATTTATCGGTCATCTTCTTTTCGTCAAGGAACTTGAGACAACTCATTTTCAGGTGTCCGTTTCCGTTGCAGTAGAAACACTTTCTCGCAACTTTCTTGATTTCTTTGCCTTTTAGGGGTGGCAGCGCGGTCAACTCTATCCTCTTTCAAATTCTCATTCTTCCCTTTCGGGCCTGAAGAGCCTACAAACTTTCTCCTAGAGGTCAACCCCCTGTGAAAAGATCTTAAGGCAACACTTGCCTCAGCTTCCTGTCCCTTGGTTTGCACCAAAGACTGGAAGGTTTGTAGATCGTTGAATAGGACTGTTGAACCGGGCACCTGAGGACCCTCCTCAGTGAGCGCGAACTCTTGATCGTCATTTTCCAAAATCGTGTTAATATTGTTTTTTCACGAAATATTACCGCCGACATTTTGTTGCTGAAAAATGAAAAATTTTGTATTAGTCTCGCAAAAAACTTTTGAAAATCCAATCAGGTTTTAGAAAATTTTTATCCTATGATCCTTAGGTCATTTTTAAAAAATGCAATGATACCCTAAAGGCTTAGAATGACCGCCACCGTAGCGTAGACAAACTCACTCCTCCTCTAAGACAAGACTTTCTCGACCAGACCCTAATACCAGAATAACTTTTATTCCATTAGGCATCCAGTTATCATTTTTCGGTCTGAATCCATTAACTCTTAATGAATCCTGTGAGTGTCACCCTCAATCTTTAAATTTTCAAGTATCCGTCCAAACAATAGCCGTCGTAGGGAGGACTAAAAAGGAAAACCTACAAGGAAATCGCATCCCTTTCGGGAATTCATGGTATTCCGACACCCATGATCAGGGCCCTCCGTAGGGATTGTCTGGTCCTGGCCAAACTAGCAGGCGGATCATAGGCGTCTCACGTTGTGAATCGAAAGAAGAGATCGTGGGTCCCGTTTTTACAGGTCCCGCTCCCACTCACTATAAGTACTCTCTCCATTCACGTTAAATATTGACCCATACAAATGCCACCCGTAGGGGGACGCTCCCATTTGCGCCACGGGGCTGAGTATGGATCTCTCGATGCGAACTTAACGGAGATTTGTGGATGGAAAATTAAATGTATCTCATACACTTTATTTCCTCCCACTCAACACTTTAAATTAATCGGGATTGACCTAGATAAAGTCTACCACTATAACTCTTATATTGGATTAGCCTAAGTCTATAATCACATTATTAACTTAGGTCTATGTGAGTAAATTAATTAACTTTTAATTAACGACACTCACAAGAATATAACCTAAGAATCTCTAGACCGAATTCACTCCCAGGTCAGTTTCCAGGTAGGGGTGTTCCGCAAGCATAAACTTAAATACCCCAACCTTAGACAAAACCTTCCTTAGACAGAGTTACTTATCAGTCACCATTCAAAGGTCATATTTTTATTTCCTAATTCTAATCTTATTAGAACTAGAAAACCTAAGTCTAATTATTCAAGTTCTAAACATTTTAAAACTAATAATTAACTTAGTTTACATGCATTTCTATGTTATAGGGCTTGATCATTCATCACATGAATAATACTATACTATAACATACATACATCACATGAATTAAATACCTGAGCATGCTTTTAAGCTAAAAAAAATAATATAACACTTATATTTAAATAAATTAAAACATGCAAATTTTATATTATAACTCTTATAATATAAACCTATCATGCATACTATATATTATAACTCTTATAATATAAATATGATGCATGAAATGTTTAACCTATGGTGGGATTTTAAATCTACATGACATACATTATGCACATAAAAAATAATATTTCATACATCTCATGCATAAATTAATAAATAAAATTATTGGACCGATTTTTGGCACCCTAGGGACATGAATTTAAATCAATTAACATTATATAACATTTATATTAATATTAATTAATTAAAATAATTAATTAAAATTCATTTATAAAATAAAATTTACAAAAGAAAAAAATAGAAAAAAACGTGCAGCTTCTGGGGTTCGAATCGCCGCACTCCATGTCCCATGAAAAACCACCTTGCCACTACGCTGGAATTTCTCGCGAATTACTGTCCACTACGCGATGGCGTTGTAACCTCCAGCGTCAAGCGTAGCGTTCTCAACGTTGCGGTGTTGCAACTCAACCCCTTGCGTTGCAACGCTGCACTGCAGCAGCCTCTCCAGCAGCATGGATGGCGTCGCAACGCTGAACAACAGTGTCGCGATGCTGATGAGTTTCCAGCAACCATCCTTTGCTGTTTTTCACCAAAATCGCCCGTTTTTGCTCCGTTTTCTTCACAGCAACTCTTGCCACGAACGACACGGACTTACAAACTCGATTTACATTAAAAAAGCCCAAAACACCGAATCTTTACATTGATCTCATCAACGTTAATGTAAATCTAAAAAATGTCAAAAACCAAAACATCCAAAAATGCAAACTACAATTTCATCTCATGAATTTGAAGCAAAACCGACCTAATTTTAAGAATCACAGAATACACAACGAAGAGGAAAGATTAGCTTTGATACCAATTGAAAAGATTTAGAATTCCCGCAGCGGAAGACATTGTGAAACGTCGTTGATCCATTGTGTAATTCTTATCTTAAAATTAAACTAAACAACTTTAATTCTAGGTTAAACATGCAATGAAGAAGAAAAACAGTAAGAATCTCGGTACTACTTACTTGTTGAAGAACCCTTCTTCAATGCTTTCCTCTTCCGGTCACGATCTCTCTCAAACCAACGAGCACCTCGAACAGTGTTGCAAGACACTTTCAAAATGTCTTCTCGGTTGTTCTCGGGAGGTTGAGGGAGAGTATGTGGGACTCCCTTTGGCTTTTGGGTGATGAGAGATTTGAGAGAATTGAGAGAGAGTTGAGAGAAGGGTGAGAAGCTCTCTTTGGATGAAAATCCAAAAAATGGCAATTGCTTCACCAAAAGCTTCTTGCAAAGCCTTTAAATACTATTGTTTGATGAAGTTAAAATCTCCACCAAATCTCAATTTTACCATAACCATATGATATACAAGTCTTATGTTCATATCACATAATATAAGGTATCTCATACCTTATTATACAAATATCATTTGCATAAATGTGGAATTTTAAATTGAATCACATTCAATTTAATTTCTCTCAATTCAATTTCTCCAATTAGCACTAATTAATCAATTATGCTATACTATAGTTTATTATGATCATTCACATCAAACTATATATTATGTCATCTATATCTCATATAAACGACATAAATACTCAAATAATGAATTTGAACACTTCAAACTCGCCCAATATGCCTATCTTCTCAGGAACTGGACCACGTGGGGAGCTGGGAGCTTGACTACGCAAGAAGGAATTCACTCGTTCCCGACTTAGGAAAACTAGAGGGGTTGTTCCCTTAAGTGTTGTCTTCAGGGCTTCAACAACGGGGCCCACTCTCTAATTGGCATGAGAAGGTTGTTGTTTATGGTTGGACCATGCAACGTAGTTGTTTATTAGAGGAGCAATGGAACTTAAGGACCAAGAGGTAGACACAGGGGTAAAATGGTAATTTAACCCAACAGTGTGTACGAACAACCTGTGAAGGGTCGACTCATGGGTATTGGTTATATCGATGGACAAAACTTATCCTACAGTGATGAGAGTGCAACTTCAGGCTTTAGTGGAGTGTTACCGTAGCTAATAAATGTTGAATAACCGGGTCAAAAAGTTTGACAGGTTAGTCTCGGATCATTGGAGCTCGTCACGTGTAGGTCCATTAGGTCACTCGGTTGGCTCAAATTGGACAAATTGAGGGTTTACAGTTTGGTGTGAATTTGAAGTCTTCAAATTCATTATTTGGGTATTTATGTCGTTTATATGAGATATAGATAACATAATATATAGTTTGATGTGAATGAGATTCATAATAAACTATAGTATAGCCTAATTGATTAATTAGTGCTAATTAGAGAAATTGAATTGAGAGAAATTAAATTGAATGTGATTCAATTTAAAATTCCACATTTATGCAAATGAGATTTGTATAATAAGGTATGAGATACCTTCTATTATTTGATATGCAAATATGATTTGTATATCATATGGTTGTGGTAATTTTGTGATTTGGTGGAGATATTAACTCCATCACAGAATAGTATTTAAAGGCTTTGCAAGAAGTTTTTGGTGAGCAATTGCCATTTTTTGGATTTGCATCCAAAGAGAGCTTCTCACCCTTCTCTCAACTCTCTCTCAATTCTCTCAAATCTCTCCTCACACAAAAGCCAAATGGAGGCCCACGTACTCTCCCTCAACCTCCCAAGTACAACAAAGAGGACATTTTGGAACTGTCTTGCAACACTGTTCGAGGTGCGATTCGAGGAGATCGTTGGTTCGAGAGAGATCGTGACTGAAAGAGAAAAGCGTTGAAGAAGGGTTCTTCAACAAGAAGAAAAACAGTAAGGTTCTCGATACTACTTACTTGTTGAAGAAGGGTTCTTCAACAAGTAAGTAGTACCGAGATCCTTACGGTTTTTCTTCTTCTTTGCATGTTTAACCTAGAATTAAAGTTGTTTAGTTAAATTTTAAAATAAGAATTACACAACGGATCAACGACGTTTCACAACGTCTTCCGCTGCAGGAATTCCAAATCCCTTTAAGAACAATAGAGAAGACCCTGTAGAGGTATCTTACTGTTCGGATCGAGGATCGTGCTCGAGTAGATCGTCCGTTCAAGAAAGATCATGACCGGAGGAGAAAAGCGTAGAAGAAGAGTTCTTCAACAAGTAAGTACCAAGATCCTTACTATTTTTCCTCTCCTTTTGCATGTTTAACCTAGAATTAAAGTAGTTTAGTTCAATTTTAAGATAACAATTACACAACGAATCAACGACGTTTCACAACGTCTTCTGCTGCGGAAATTCCAAATCCATTCAATTGGTATCAGAGCCAATCGTTATTTTTCGTTGTGTATTTTGTGAAAATTCTTAAAATTAGGTGGGTAGCATTAATTTTCATGAGATGATTGTTAATGGTTTGCTTTTGGATGTTTTCAGTTTTTGGCACTTATTTAGATTTACATTTAAAGTTGATGAGATCAATGTAAAGGCCCGGTGTTTTGGTCATTTTTTAATGTAAATCGAGTCTGTAAGTTCGTGTCGTTCATGGCAAGAGTTGTCGTGAAGAAAACGAAGTGGAAACGGGGGATTTTGGTGAAAAATAGTAAAATTGGTTTGCTGGAAATTCATCAGCATCGTGAAGCTGTTCTTCAGCGTTGCGACGCCATCCATGATGTTGGAGAGGCTGCTGCAGTGTAGCGTTGCAACGCAAGAAATGACGTTGTACATTACAGTGTTGCAAAACTGGCCACGGCGTTGCAACGCTGCAGCGTAGTGGAGCATGGTGGGCGAGAAATTCGCGCGGTAGTGGCATAAGGGGTCAGCGGTTCGAGCTGGGAGTTACGCAACTGTTATAATTATTTATTTTATTTATTTATTTATTTGTAAAATGTATTTTTATTTATTTTATCTTTATTAATTAATATTAATATAAATGTTATATTGATGTTAATTAATTTTTTTTAATTTCCCAAGGGTGCCAAAAATCGATCCAATTATGCTATTTATTAAATTATGCAATTGTTGTATGATTTATTATTTCTATATGCATAATGTATGTCATATAGATTAAAATCTCACCTTAGGCTAAACATTTCATGCATCATGTTTATATTATAAAAGTTATAATATATAGTATGCATGATAGGATTATATTATAAGAGTTATAATATAATGTTTGCATGTTTTAATTTATTTAATATAAGTGTTATATTTCTTAGATTAAAAGCATGCTCATGCATTTAATTCATGTGATGAATGTATGTTATAGTTTATTATTCATGTGATGAATGATCAAGCACTATAACATAGAAATGCATGTAACCTAAGTTAATTATTAGTTTTAAAATGTTTATAACTTGAATAATTAGACTTAGGTTTTCTAGTTCTAATAAGATTAGAATTAGGAAATCAAATATGACCTTTGAATGGAGACTTATAAATAACTCTGTCTAAGGCTGGGGTATTTAAGCTGACGGTTTGCGGAACACCTCTACCTAGGAACCGACCTGGGAACTGACCATAGTGATCTTACGGTGTAAACCAACTGAAGAGACCATAGGTTTTTGTTTTCACTAAACCTGCTCTCACTCACTATAAGTACCCTCTCCATTTACCTTGATATTGACTCATACAAACACCATCCGAAGGGAGACGCTCCCGTTTGCCACGAGGCCAAGTATGAGTCTCACGGTGTGAACTTCCCGGAGATATGTATCATATACATTTTTCCTCCTACTGGATACTTTAAATCTATAGGAAATTTACTTAGGTTAAAAAAAGCCGGCTAATGGTTTTACCTAAACTTATCAATATAACTCTTATATTGACTTTATCCTAAGTTTGCTAATATGACTCTTTATATTAAGCCAAGGATTTCTAGTTTATTAACCCCTTAATAAACTCGCTGACGCTACTATAATTTATAAACTCTCTGATTAAATTTCACTCCTAGGTCAATTCCCAGGTAGAGGTGTTCCGTTTCCGTCAGCTTAAATACCCCAGCCTAGACAGAACCTTCCTTAGACAGAGTTCCTCTTTTAATCATTGTTTATAAATGACTTGGTTCCTAATTCTAATCTAATTAGAACTAGATAACCTAAGGTCTATTAATTCCAAGTTCTAAACATTTAAAACTAATAATTAATCTTAGGTGACATGGATACTATGTCATAGTGCTTAATCATTCATCTCATGAATAATAAAACATACATAGCATAATCATCTCATGAATTATAATGCATGACTATGTTGTCCATAAATTAATATAACACTTTATATTATAAATGATGCATGAAATGCTTAACCTAAGGTGGGATATCTAAATTAAAAGCATACATTATGCATGTCAATGATTACACAACAATTGCATAATTTAAATAGCAAAAATAGACCAATTTTGGCACCCTAAAAATTAATTTTAATTAATTTAATCTAATTATATTAATTAAAATTAATAAAATTAAATATACTTAAACATAAAATATTTTTATATTTATTATATATAATTAAAAAAACGTTTATGTCCGTTGCTCCTTCCCGTGAAATGCATGTAGCGTTGCAACGCTGCTGCTTGTCCT
Organism: Trichosanthes cucumerina; assembly: GCA_036507285.1. Classification (NCBI taxonomy): domain Eukaryota; kingdom Viridiplantae; phylum Streptophyta; class Magnoliopsida; order Cucurbitales; family Cucurbitaceae; genus Trichosanthes; species Trichosanthes cucumerina. The sequence continues at coordinate 31,051,880 of CM071842.1, read as the reverse complement.
CTTTTGGCCGTTGAAGCGCACTTCAACGTTGCAACGCCGAGGATAGCGTTGCAACGTTGTCGTCTCCTCAGCCGCGCGCCTGCCGCAGTGGCGTTGCAATGCTAATGAACAACGTTGCAACGCTATTCACAGAACAACTATTGTTCTTCATTTTTCTTGCTCATTATTGCTCAATTCTTCTCAACAACCACTTTTCCTCGATTGACACGGACTTACAAACTCGATTTACAATTTAAATTGCCCAAAACACTGGGACCTTACATTGAACGATTCAATGAAATATTGTAAATCTATGTGCCAAAATTGAAAACATCTAATTTGCAAACCATTCATTAATTACATGAAAAACAGTAAATTCCATCTTTGATCTTTATAAATCAAGAACTAAATCAAGAACACAATTGGACTCTGATACCAATTAAAGGGATCGGATCCCGCAACGAAAGCGATTGTGAATCGCGTGTTCTTATTTTGTAACATGGGTTTCAATCAAGATCAAATATAACTATGATCAAGCATGCTATTTGACATAGGACAACAAGAGATTACCTTTGAAGAACTCTTTCTTCACGTGTTCTTTCTCCCACAATCATGATCTCAGTAACTCGAACCCGAAGGTATGAAGATCACACCACTAGATCTTCTCCGTTGTTCTCTAGGTGAGGGAGGAATGTGGGTTCCTTTAGGATAAGGTGTGGGGTTGTGAGAGAGGTTGTGTTTTTGTGGAACTTTTCCAACAACATAAATAGTTGATAATCTAGGATTTTCCAAGATTTTTGCTTTTTTTTTTTTTTCAAAGTTGCATCTCATGCAACTATTTATAGGGAAATAAGATAGAAATTACCATCCTATCCCTCCTTCATTTTCTCATTAGTATATAGTTTATATATAAATCTAGTTCACATTAAACCCATATATTACATCAATTATATCACATATAACTGATGTAACACCTCATATATAAAATTGAACACTTCAATTTCATTCCTAACTTTATACCCTCCATATTACCATGTTGAGCCAACGGAGGGACCTAATGGAGCTACAGTTCATGAGCTCCAATGATGTGAGATTAACTGATCATACTCATTGATCCAGTTAATCAATATTCATTAACTACAGTCACTCCACTATAGACTTGTAGTTGCACTCTCCTAACTGTAGATTATATTGTGTCCATTGATATAGTCATTACCCATGAGTCGACCCTTCACAGGTTGTTCGTAATCATAGCTGGGTCAAATTACTGTTTACCCCTTGATTACCTCTTTGTTCCTTAAGCACCACTGATCCTCTAATGAACAACAAGTCTATAGTCCTACCATAGACTTATACATTCTTAAGTAAGTTTAGAGGGCGGGACCCCGTTGTTCAAGACCTGGACTTAATTCTTAAGGGAACAACCTATCTAATTCCTTAGTGTAGGAATGAGTGAATTCCATCTTGTATAGTTAAGCCCCCAACTACCTACGAGGTTTTGTCCCTGAGAAGGTAGGATTATTGAGTCGGCTACAGGCCACTCTCACCCATACTAGTCTAAAGACAAACCTTTATAAGCAGGAGTTCTTAATTTACTCAGGATTCAGGTCGAGTCACTAATGACCATCTATAAATTATCAGTCTTATCCTGTTAATGGTGTTATACCGGTTAGACTAATAATTTGCAGTCCAGTCTTGTATGAACTTTTCATACAGGATGCCCCCACTCGCATGTCAACCACATGAATGAGTTGGATTACCTCATTTGTACTAATTACAAAGTGGGTCGCATCCATGGTGTTACTAGAATGAGGTTTCCAACATTTTTCTTATACCATAGACCATTTAGGTTATATTCTTGAACACAATCCAAATAGTGTCTACTACACTGATGTTCAAGATACATTATAACCTTGGAGTTTAGTTTATTGGATTTTTAAAGCAAGAATATAATTTTATCAAAACAAATAACTCTTTATTTATTTGATCAAAATTACATAAGTTTAGGGCATAAATCCCAACAACAGAAACTTTTTTAGTGGAGAATAGTGACTCTGTCTAGATATTGGATTCAGGCGCCACTAATCACGTTTGGTCTTCTTTTCAAGGATTGAGTTCCTGGCAGCGGCTGCAATAAAGTCTATAAGTGAGTCAGTGATCAAGTGACTCACCGAACTGTCTAGGGGTGTGGGTCCTCCTTCACTATCTTCCCTAGGGTGCTCAACCTTAGATGAGTCTAAATACATTTATTCTCTACGGGAGACAAGTGTATCCGTTAGGCTTTGAATTGACTCCCCTATTTGCCTATTCCTCTCATCTGATGTTCTCATATATTCTAATAACAACGTATTAAAGGAAGATTCGTCTTCTACTTGAATTTCTTGAATATAGGAAGGATATGACTCAAAACCCTTAAGATATGGTTCATAGGCCCAATTGCTCTGCTTACTATCTTACATATAGTTCCCATAAGTCATAGGGTTAGTATGATAGTAATTAGGCATTTGGTAGCCATAAGCTCCATTCTCCTTACTAGAAGACTCTAAATTGACAAATGATTGATCATAAGAAAAAGAACTATACTGTGTTTGCTCATTGGGCACAAACCACCCAAAGTTATCATAAGCCATAATAAGGTAGTTAATCAATTATAACAGCCTCAACAAACACAATATGCACCAACACAACTAGAAAGAATAACAGAGACTCAACAAAGATAAAAACACAAAACAAAAGCAAGAAGACACACCCAACAAGAAATAATGATAAAATTCACTAAAATCAACTCAAACAAGATAAGAATCAAAACTAGTCCCCGGCAACGGTGCCAAAAACATGATTCAAAAATATCGAGTGATCTAAACTAATGTAAATTAGAATAAGGCTCTGACACTTCTACGACGTGCAAGTATACACGGTCGAGAGCAGCAAGTGATAAGTTAACTAGCTAAACCTAAATGAATGAGTGTCCTCGCAAATTTTCCTTATTTTAGTGCAATGCATGAGTGTGAAAATTACTATTATAAATAAATAAATCGATGTGATAAGTGTGCAAAGAGAAGACTAGACTCAAGAAAATAACTAAATTTAAATGAGGGGAGAGGAGAATGCAAGCAAGAGGGGAGATGCAAGAGATGACATTTTTAATGAAAAATATGCTCGGGTTAGGTTGGAGTTTTCATGTTCAATTGGAATGAAAATTTGAGTGATACCTTGAATTTACCTACACATGTATTCAAATGAATTTCTTTTGAAATCACTATGTTTTAAAACTTACAACTTCTCAATTGAGATCTAGATTATGCTGATGATTTGAGGTTCTAGGTGGTTAATTATCTCTAATCAACTCAATAATCCTAGAATGAAATTTTAGTTTTCTAATTCAGCAACTCTCTCAAGTTCATGAATTCTAGAGAAATCAAAGTGGCCAATTTAATTCTCATGCAACGTTAAATTCAATAAAATTTCAGAAATCCAATAATGACATTAATCATAAATTCGCTCCAAAATCTACACTGAAAACGACCTAACCCTTGCCTAAGACAATTTAGTTCATGACAAAAATCAACTCACAAACTTCTAATTGATGCATGCTTTTATCCATCAAAGAATTCAAGAAAACAACCCAATGATGTTCACAAATTTATCATAAATCAGTCACAATTCTAGCCTAAAAACAGTCACGAATTCGGTCTAAAATAGTGAACAAAAATAGTCTTAAATATGTGTCCCATAGCAGAAAAACAACATTAACAATTAGAGATTAGGAGAGGTAATGACACGAAGCAAAACACCAAGAGATACCACCGAAGACAGCAGACCATAGTAGCAGATTTTAATTTTTGCAGGTTCTGTGCGACAGCAATATCGCATCAACTAAAGCTCGGAACCGATCCAACCGTTCAAAACGAAGCCTTGTAAGTCGTGAATAAGCTGTCAAAATTTATAAAACATCCAACGGTTGAAACTCTGACAAACGAAACTTTCGTGAGCGCAACTAGTGAAAAACTGAACTGCACTAACCTCCCAACGTGACAGGAATATGTGGCACACCGAAACTCATAACGACGATCGAACCGTTCAAAATAAAGCCATATGAGTCTTAAATATGCTGTCTAAATTTCAGCAATATCCAGCGGTGGAAACGTCAGAAAACGATAACTTGTGAGCATCGTCTGTGAAAAACCGAATTGCACGATTTTTGCTACAACAATGGCACCTTGAAGCTTCGATTGTTTTCTTCACTCGCACGATTGCTACAACAATGACACCTTCATGATTCTTCTCTTCAATGCACACCTTTGTTGTAGCAATCACCCCTTCTCTCTCTCGCTCTCTTCCCCTTTTGTGGCAACTGCTTCTCCCTTTGGCACTTGTGAACCCTAGCCTCTTTATATAAGATGGTGTTGCCCTAACTCCACAAATTACAAAATACCCATAGGGGTAGAAAGACCATCTTACCCTTCGGGTAAAATGTCTAAAATGCCCTTAGGGACTCCTGTAATTTTTATAATCTCTTGCAAACAGAAAAATCTCAAATAAATTCATGAAGTCAGTTATAAATCAAACTAAATATGCAAGGATTTTTGGAGTTAAAAATCTTGTCTTTTGGTCTTTAATTAACTGTTAGCTTATTTACCAAATTTCTTCAATTAAAGCATAAAAAACATGAAAATTAATTCTTTTCGAACCTAATGCTTAAATTCAAGATTTTAAATCTAACACACACAATTTAGGGATAAAATAACATGAGACTCAACAAATTTTATGCAATTCAAGTACATTAAAAGCTAAAATTATAGTAAAATAATTCTCCCATGGCGAGTTATCAGTGTGGTGGACACACAAGGAGGATCACGTTCGAGTTAATGACTCGAACGGTCTACAATATATCGATAGGGTTGGAGACCTAATCTTGGATACACTGTGGATGCGACCTGCTTTGTATTAGATACAAACGAGGTGATGTGACTCGTTCATGTTGTTGACATGCGAGTGGAGGCATCCTTTACAATGAGATTATACAAGACTGGACCGTTGATTATTAGACTTCATCGATGTAACAGATTAATGATGATAGGGCTAATAATTTCGTAGATGACCATTAGTGACTCGACCTTAATCCTGAGCGTGTTACGTTCTCCTGTCTGCGGGGGTTTGTCCTTTGACTAGTACGGGTGAGGGTGGCCACTGTTTCTCACCAAATATGCCTATCTTCTCAGGGATAGGACCACGTGGGGAGCTGGGAACTTGACTACGCAAGAAGGAATTCACTCGTTCCCGACTTAGGGAAACTAGAGGGGTTGTTCCCTTAAGTGTTGTCTCCAGGGCTTGAACAACGAGGCCCCACTCTCTCACTGGCCTGAGAGGGTTGTTGTTTATGGTTGGACCATGCAACGTATTGTTCATTAGAGGAGCAGTGGGACTTTAGGAGCAACAGGTAGACACAGGGGTAAAACGATAATTTGACCCAGCAGTGTCTATGAACAACCTGGGAAGGGTCGACTCACGAGTATTGGTTATATCGATGGACACAACTTGTCCTACAGTGATGAGAGTGCAACTACGGGTTTTAGTTGAGTGTTACCGTAGCTAATAAATATTAAATAACCGAGTCAAAGAGTTTGACAGGTTAGTCTCGGATCATTGGAGCTCGTCACATGTAGGTCCATTAGGTCCTTCTGTTGGCTCAAATTGGACAAATTGAGGGTTTACAGTTTTGTGTGAATTTGAAATGTTCAAATTCATTATTTGGGTATTTATGTCATTTATATGAGATATAGATGACATAATATATAGTTTGATGTGAATGAGATTCATAATAAACTATAGTATAGCCTAATTGATTAATTAGTGCTAATTGGAGAAATTGAATTGAGAGAAATTAAATTGAATATGATTCAATTTTAAAAATCCCCAATTATGCAAATGAGATTTGTATAATAAGGTATGAGATACCTTATATTATATGATATGCAAATATGATTTGTATATCATATGATTGTGGTAAAATTGTGATTTGGTTGAGGTTTTAACTCCATCACACAATAGTGTTTAAAGTCTTCGCAAAAAGATTTTTGTGAAGCAATTGCCATTTTTCGGATTTTTATCCAAAGAGAGCTTCTCACCCTTCTCTCATTCTCTCTCAATTCTCTCTGAAATTCTCCTCACCCAAAACCAAAGGGAGTCCCACCTACTCTCCCTCTACATCACGAGAACAACCGAGAAGACACTTTCGAAGTGTCTTGCCACACTGTTCGAGGTTCGATTCGAGGAGATCGTCCGTTCGAGAGAGATCGTGAGTGGAGGAGGAAAGCGTTTAAGAAGAGTTCTCGAACAAGTAAGTAGCATATACCTTACTGTTTTTCTTCCTCTTTTATGCATGTTTAGCCTAGGAATCTATGAGATAGGTTCGTTTTAAGACATGTTTTACACAACGAAATAACGACGTTTCACAACGTCTTCCGCTGCAGGAATTCCAAATCCATTCACGAGTTGGATTACCTCGTTTGTACCGAATACAAAACGTGTCGCATCCACGGTGTTACCAGTATAAGATTCCCAACCCTATGCATATACCATAGACCTTTTAGGCTATACTTGAACTAGTGAATCCAACTTATGTCTACTACACAAATGTTCAAGATCTATCATTATAACCTTGGAACTTAGTTTATTGGATTTAGATTTATATGCGAGAATATAATAAATAACATCTTTATTTATTTGAAACAAACTACACTTGTTTAGGGCATAAGTCCCAACAATCTCCCACTTGTCCTAAACCTAATGGAGTACATAATTGACATTATAGTAATGTAAATACAATAAACTAGGGCACTGAATACCTTTTGTACAACATACTCACACTTGCCCTAGTTAGGGTAAGATACGTAGTCCTAGACCTTTTAGGTGATTCTCAAACACTTTAGCCGAGAGAGGCTATGTAAATGGGTCAGCAGTATTATGCTCTGAAGCTATCTTTGTGACGATCACATCTCCTCGATGGACTATCTCCCTGATTAGGTGATACTTTCGCTCAATGTGTTTACCCCTCTTGTGACTTCGGGGTTCTCTTGAATTTGCCAAAGCAGCACTGTTATCACAATAAAGTGTGATCGACAAACTCATGTATGGAACAACTTCCAAATCCATCATGAATTTCCTTAGCCATAAGGCTTCTTTAGCTGCTTCACAAGTTGCTACATATTCGGCTTCCATAGTTAAATCTGCTATGCATCCTTGCTTGATACTTCGTCAAACTACAACCCCTTCGTTAAGATTGAAAACTGACCCCGACGTAGATTTCCTCGAATCTTTGTCAGTTTGGAAGTCAGAATTTGTGTATCCTGTAAAGATCAAATCCTTAGCTCCATACACAAGCATGTAGTCCCTCGTTCTCCGAAGATAGTTGAGGATTATCTTAACCGTTGTCCAGTGTTCTGATCCTGGATTAGATTGATTTCTACTGACCATTCCTACTGCAAAGTATATGTCTGGCCAAGTACACAACATTGTGTACATCAGGCTACCAACAACTGATGCATAAGAAGTTCGTCTCATATCCTCAACTTCTTGAGGCGTCTTAGGACATTGTTCCTTAGACAAATGAACTCCATGCCTGAAAGGTAATAAACCTTTCTTGGAATCTTGCATCTTAAATCTTGACAACACGTTGTCGATATAAGATGTTTGAGACAATGCTAGAGTTTTGTTCTTGCGATTTCGGACAATCAGGATTCCAAGAACAAACTGTGCCTCTCTCAAATCTTTCATTCGGAATTGCGTAGCTAGCCATTTTTTAATGATAGTAAGATAACCTACATCATTCCCAATGAGTAGGATATCATCTACATATAAGACTAGGAAAGCGACAAAACTATTAATGATTTTCTTGTAGACACAAGGTTCATCATTATTTTGATCAAAGCCATAAGATTTGATTGTCTCTTCAAATATTATATTCCAGGAGCTAGAAGTTTGTTTCAGTCTATAGATTGACCTTTTAAGCTTGCAAACTTTTTGCTCTAGTCCTTGTTGTATGAACCCCTTGGGTTGGTCCATGTAGATGTTTTCGTCAAGATTTCCATTTAAGAATGTTGTCTTGACATCCATTTGTCATACCTCATAGTCATAATATGCAACAATCCCAAGTAGAATACTGATAGACTTTACCATAGCAACACGTGAAAAGGTTTCCTCATATAGTCCACCCCTTCTACCTGGGTATAACCCTTTGCTACTAGTCTAGCCTTAAAAGTTTTTACTTTTCCATCTACACCACGTTTCTTTTGTAGATCCACTTACAACCTATAGGTTTTACCCCATCAGGTTTATCTACAAGATCTCAAACAGAATTTAAGTGCATAGACTCTATTTCTTAGTTCATGGCTATGACCCATTTGTCTTTGTCAACCATTGCTTGGTTATAAGTTAATGGATCCTCACAACCATCATTTGATATGACAATTTTGGTTTCAGTTAAACCCATGTAACGGTCAGGTTGTGTTAAAATCCTCCCACTACGTCGAGGCACTCTCAACTCTTGAGGTGGACTTGACAAATTTGTATCAACAACCCTTGTTGATGTATTATCAACGACTTTTGCTGTTGTTCCGTCTAATTCACTTAACAAAACTTTATTTCTTGGTTGTTGATCCCTTATGTGGTCCTTGATAACTCGTCATAAGAGAGTTATTTTACTATAATTTTAGTGTTTAATGTACTTGAATTGCATAGAATTTATTGAATCTCATGTTATTTTATCCCTAAATTGTGTGTGTTAGCTTTAAACTCTTGAATTTAAGCATTAGGTTCGAAAAGAATTAATTTTGATGTTTTTTATGTTTTAATTGAAGAAATTTGAGAAAATAAGCTAACGGTTAATTAAAGACCAAAAGACGAGATTTTTAACTCCAATAATTCTTGCATATTTAGTTTGATTTATAATTAACTTCATGAATTTATTTGAGATTTATTCTGTGTGGACGAGATTATTAAAATTACAGGAGTCCCTAAGGGCATTTTAGACATTTTACCCGAAGGGTAAGATGGCCTTTCTACCCCTAAAGGCATTTTTGTAATTTGTGGAGTTAGGGCAACACCATCTTATATAAGAAAGCTAGGGTTCACAAGTGCCAAGGGGGGAGTTGGAGTTGTGACAAGAGGAAGAGATCGAGGGAGAAAAAGAACTCGTGAGATTGCTGAAGCAAAGGGCCTGCATTGGAAGGAAAAAATCTACAACCCTTTGCTGAAGCAAATGTTGCTGCACACATCCATGAAGAAGCCCTTTTGATGAAGCAAAGTGTAGTTGTACTTGGCGGTAGGCTGCTATTTGCTGAAGCAATTGGATGAGAGAAGAAGAAATCACGAGAGGGAGGCATTGCTGAAGCAAACCGTGGAGTAGAGGGTTGGCAATCTGCTGGAATCAACCTACATTTGCTGAAGCAAAACCGAGAGTAGGGGTTTGTCCACCTGATGTGATTTGTCCATCTTTCCATAAGCAAAATCGAGAGCATGTGCAGTTTAGTTTTCACAGACGTCGTTCACTAGGCTTGCGATTTCCGGCTATCCAACCGTTGGATTTTGCTACAATTGTATCAGCCTATTAAGGACTCATAGAGCTCCGATTTCAACGGTTGGATCGTTGTTTAGAGCTTTGCTGTCTCAGATATCGCTGTCACATTGGGCATCCACTGCAGTTTGGTTTTTCACAGACGACACTCACAAAGTTGTCGTTTTCTGGAGTTTAAACCGTTGGATTGTGCTGAAACATTGTCAGCCTGTTGGGGACTCATAGATCGTCGTTTTCAACGGTTGGAGCATAGTTCAGAGCTTCGGTTCAGCAGATATTGCTATCGGATAGAACCTAAAGAACACTGAAACCTGCTACTATTGCCTGTTGCCTTCGGTGGGATCTTTGACGTTTTGCTGAAGCAAAACATATGTCAATTGCCTCGTGTAAATTGCTTCTATTCCCTAATTATTTTGGCTTGTTGTTACTCCAATTTTGATCGTTTCTTGTGCTCTTTTTACTCACTATTTTAGGCTAAATTCATGACTATTTTGGGGCTTAATTTGTGATTAATTTGAGTTGTTTTGTGATACTGTTACAGCACATATTTGAATTTATTAAGCAACACAAGCATGCATAAATTATAGATTTGTGAGTTGATTTACATGAACTAAATTTTCTTAAGCAAGGGTTAGGTTATTTTAATGTAATTTTGGATTAAATTTATGGTTGATGCCATTGATTGAATTTATGAAATTTTATTGAATTTAACATTGCATGAGAATTAAAATTGGCCTTTTTAACTTCTCTATAATTCATAAACTTGGGAAAGCTAATGAATTAGAAAACTAAAATTTCATTCTAGGATTATTGAGTTGATTAGGGATAATTAACCCACCTAGAACCTAAAATCATGAGCATAATTTAGATCACAATTGGGAAATTGTAGGTTTTAAAACTTAGTAATTTTGGAAAGAATCATTTGAATGCATGTGTAGGTAAATTCAAGGCATCACTCAAAATTTATTCCAATTGAACATTAGAACTCTAACCTAACCCGAGTCTATATTTTCATTAAAAATCTCATATCTTTCATCCTCCCTCTTGTTTGCTTTCTCCTCTCCCCGCATTTAAATTTAATTAATTTTCTTGTGTCTTGTCTTGTCTCCACTTATCACATCTGTTTATTTATTTTCAACAATAAATTGGACACTCATGCATTGCACTAAAAATAAGAGAAATTTGCTAGGATGCTCATTCATTTAGGTATAGCTAGTCCTCGTGGGATCGATACTTTAACTTATCACTTACTGCTCTCGACCGTGTATACTTGCACGTCGTAGAAGTGTCGAAATCTTATTCTAATTTACATTAGTTTATGGCATCTAATATTTTTGCATCAAGTTTTTGGTGCCGTTGCCGGGGACTAGTTTTGATTCTTATTTTGTTCGAGTTTATTTTAACATTTTATCCTTATTTTTCTTGTTGGGTGTGTCTTCTTGTCTTTGTTTCGTGTTTTTATCTTTGTTGAGTCTTGGTTATTCTTTCTGGTTGTGTTGGTGCATATTGTGTTTTCGAGTCTGTTATAATTGATTCATTACTTTATTATGGCTTATGATAACTTTGGGTTGTCTTCTGTGCCCAATGAGCAACCACAGTATAGTTCTTTTTCTTATGATCATCCCGTTGTCAATTTAGAGTCTTTTAGTGAGGATAATGGAGCTTATAGCTACCAAATGCCTAATTACTATCATACTGAATCTATGACTCATGGGAACCACATGTATGATAATAATCATAGCAATTGGGCCTATGAACCATATCCTAGGAGTTTTGAGCCATGTCCTTCCTATATTCAAGAAACCCAGGTAGAAGATAAATCTTCCCTTAAAATGTTGTTATTAGAATATATGAGAACCACAGAAGAGAGGAATAGGCAAATAGAAGAGAGGAATATTCAAATAGAAGAGATGAATATTCAAATAGGGGAGTCAATTCAACGCCTAACGGATACATTTGTCTCCATTAGAGAACAAATGTACTTAGACTCGTCTAAGGTTGAGCACCCTAGGGAAGATAGTGAAGGAGGACCCACACCCGTAGATAGTTCAGTGAGTCACTTTATCACTGACCTGCTGATAGACCTTCAGGATCCTAGTCTTTCACATTTTTCGGAGTATAGGCATTTAGAGGATTGTGCTTTAGATCTAAAAGAACTAGAACCTCTTAGCACACACCAAGATAGAGTCAGTGAGAGTGTGGAAGAAGTCGAGCCTTGTGTTGTTGAGTTAGGCCAGGAGGTAGAGTGTGAGGCTTTTTAGTCTATGACAGTTCTATCTTCTGATTTTTCTCTTATTGGTGAGTGTTTTTCTTTCTATGCTCTCGAGTCAGTGTCTTTTTGTGAGTCTTTTCATTTTCCTGTTTTTCCTTCTTTTCTATTATCAAATCAAAAACCAAAAAATGTTTACTTTGTTGTTTTTCCTTCTTTTCATTTATTATATGAAAAATAAAAAAATATATATGATTCGTGCTCTCACGAGAAGCTAGTATTCTTCCTACCTCTGATTTGTTTTGTAGATTCAAGAAAGAGAGGCCCGAAGAAGTGGGAGAATTTTTACGTACCTTGACGAGCCCACGTATACTGTGTCAAGCTAAGACGTTAAACAAGCGCTTCTTGGGAGGCAACCCAAAGTTTATTTCGTGTGTTTTGTTTTTAATTTTGTTTTTGTTTTTTTTTTTGTTTTTGCTTTTGTTTCATTTTTAGTTGATTTTGTTTTCGAATAAATAACCCTTGCCTATCTTGCAGCTCCCTTGGAGATTGATGAGTGATATGCGCTGTAGTAGAGGTCTCCTCAATTCAGGGTAGTATTTTTCTCCCTTTCATCTTTATTAATTGTCCTTAAGCATGCTTAAGTGAGTAGATTATACATTAAGGGCAATATGTGCTTTAACCATGAGGGGGAGACGTGTTGTTTTGAATCTGAGTTTGGGCTTAATTGAAAATTTTTCTGTTGATGAGACTGTGTGCTGCTAGAGTTTATAGGGTGTTGCAAGCCTTGTGTTTATAAAGTTATTTACTTGCTTTATGACTTCAAAATGATCTAATTTGACTACCGGATTCCATGTTTAGTTGTTGGTTTTCATGTTCTATGATATGCATGATGTAGGTAGTTGATTCATTATGTTTAAGTACGTAAAAATAGGAAATATGGTTGTTGTCCCTTGTTTACAAATTAAGTTTCTGCATGTTTTTAATGGTAAAAAGTTTGTTGTTTTTGGTAGAAACTTGTTACACATCTCATTCAAAATACAATGTTAAGGTCAAATCTTAGGGTTAATGAAAATAAGGGTTGTAGTTTGTGTTTGAGGTAAAAGTATGCTCTCTTATTTGGTGTTTCTCGAGGTTAAGTTCGAAAGCTAGAAGCCCTAGCTAGGATTCAAACTAGGTAGGATTCAACTCCTAGGCCAAAAAGTTCGAAAGCTAGAAGCCCTGACAAGTTATGTAACTCATACATTTTTTTAGAGTGCTCCAAAATTAGTAAACATCAAATTTGTGATCATTTCAAGTTTGGGGGAGTTACCCGGCCTCCCAAACTCAATGAGGACATTGAGTACTCTAAGTTTGGGGGCAAAGGTAAATTCTTCGTATTTTTTTAAGGAAAAAAAGAAAAAAAAAGAGAAAGAAAGAAAAAGTGTAGAAACCTTTCATTTCCCTAAAACTCCATTGGGCTAGACCAAAAAAAAGTTATTTATTTCGTTATTTAGAGTCAGTTCAGACAACTTGGTACTCGATGTCAGGGGGTCTGGGCACTAACCATGTTGGCCTCTTGGAGCGAAGGTATCAAGCGAGAAGCCTGTACCCATTGCTTAGGTGCGCTGCGTGTCACGGTCATGCTTGTCCAAGGCGTGTTGCCCATGGCCGCATGGCCGTCCCCATCCTTATTTATTGTGTTTTCATGTATGCTTTTGCTTTAGCATTGTTATTTCATTTTCATGTATTTTTGTGGGCGTATGACTCCTCGCCAAAATGACGTGCAAGGGAGTCATAGCCTGAATTTCTAGAATGTACTATAGGGGATGCGAACATTCATCAATTCTCCCTACCAAGAGTTATATGCTAGATAAGTGTGGCTTTCTTATTATTGCTTGTCAGCTGTATAACTAACTTTCTAAACTCTCACAAACGCTTTCTAAAATGTTTTCACAAATTCTCTCTGACCCCGTTTTCTAAAACCTTTTCTCAAGAACGGGGGTGGAGGTTGCGATATAGGCCCGTTGTGCCGCCGGCGATCTGAATTTGAGTTGGCTGACTTGCTCGTGAGCGAGAGCAAGTGCCGCACGGTTGTGTCAAGACCCTCTAAGAGGTGCGACCGTGACAGTTGGTATCAGAGCTAAGTTGGCTTCGGGAAGGCAAGACACAGTAATCATGCCTGCAAACAAATTAAACAAGTCGGACAAAGAGCGGTTGGCCGAGATCGAGGAGCAATTGCTTCTCTTGACGGAAGTCCCTGATAATATTCGGTCCTTGGGATCTCGACTGGAAGAGATTGCGGCCAAGGCCGACGCGATTGATGCGATTCTTTGGGCGATCGAGGGAATGCCCGTCTATGAATTGATGGAGAGAGTTGAGACCCTCGAGGACAGGGTAAACCGATGTGAAAGCTTCGGGCGTGGTGCTAGCTCGTCGGGCGGCGTCGCCCAAATTGAGGAACGTGTCGATGGTCTGGACAGTTCCCACAAAGAGTTGGGTCAGATGTTTTCTGACTTTTCTGTTGATGTGAGAGATGCCCTTAAGATCTGCAGTAGGGGCAAGATAGGCGAGATGGCCGCAAAGCTAAATCTCACCATGGTTGCGATGGGAAGTCAAGCCTCACACTGGAAGCGCGACCAAGTCGGGAAGAAGAAGATCCCCGAGCCGAAACCCTTCGTGGGGTTCGAGATGCCAAAGTGTTGGAAAACTTCATCTTCGATATGGAGCAATACTTTGAGCAAATGATACTGATGGATCGACGAAGAAAGAGTCACCTTAGCAACAATGCATATGGAAGACGATGCCAAACTATGGTGGAGGACCCGTTATATGGACATCCAAGAAGGCAGATGTACCATTAACACCAGGGAGACGTTGAAACAAGAATTGCGCTCGCAATTCTTCCCTGAGAATGTCGAGATAATTGCAAGGCGCAAGCTTCGAGAGTTGAGACATAAAGGTGCCATCCGTGAATATGTCAAACAGTTTGCCGGGTTGATGTTGGACATCCGAGATATGAGTGAGAAGGACAAGATCTTCTCCTTTGTCGAAGGGCTACAACCATGGGCCAGGGCTAAGTTGTACGAACAGCGAGTACAACACCTCACCGAAGCATATGCAGCAGCGGAACGACTGTTTGACTTGAGTGGTGACGGTATTATTGCACAGTCCCAGGAAGTAGGACCAAGCAAAACCTCCCCACGGGGAGATGATCGATCACATCAGCCTAACTCTCCCAAGAGTGGGGGAGGAGATAGGCCTAGAAGTTCAGGAAGAGACAACAGGAAGTCCCCACCGAGGAATGGAAATTCGTGGATGAGACCACATAACAAGAACAACAACTACCAGAAGTGCGTTCTTTGTGACGGGCCTCACCGAGTGAGTGACTGCCCGAGTAAAATAGCCCTCAAGGCCCTTCAAGCGTCCTATGAGGCAAAGAAAGGAAAAGAAGTCGATGATACGGAAATTGAGTCCGTACAAGACGAAGACCTAGAGAATCCGCGCATTGGCGCCATAAGATTCTTGTCAGCCCTCCAGAAGAGTGGGGGAGAGACAAAGGGTCCATCCAGTAAGGGCCTCATGTACGTTGACGCACATGTCAACAACAAAGCGACCAAGAGCACAATGGTTGATTCGGAGCCACCCATAATTTCGTCTCCAGAGACGTGGCTAAACGATTGAACTTGTCGTGGAGCCGAGATCGGGAAGGATGAAAAGCGTGAATTCAAAGAAAGCCCTACCTATTTCGTGGATTGCAAAGGCGTCTCGGTCAAGATGGGAGAGGCGGGGTGGTCGCAGAGACCTTGTCGTCGTCAGGATGGACGACTTCGATGTTGTGTTGGGAATGGAGTTCCTTCTTCAGCACAAAGTCATACCTGTGCCCCTAGCGAGTTGTCTAGTAATCACAGGAGGAAATCCCGCCGTAGTGCCCGCGAAGTTGAAGCGACCTCATCGGGCGCGCGAGTATTATCGGGCTTTGCGGTGAGAGCGAGCCCAAGTGAATGTTGTGGCGAGATGTCACGAGTAATGCACCATCGCGACGAGAGAAGCGGCGATCGAAAGTACACCTCCCGAGAAGAGGGGATGAAAGAAACGATTCAGTGCAAGAGTGCACACAAAGAGCGCCGAGAGTGCGAAGTCGAGGACTCGATCCAGAGCGAGCCCTCCAAGAATTGTGAAGCCAGCGGCAAGCCCGTAGAGAAAGAAGTCGGACTACCCTGGGGCTTGGAAGACGCAATCACAGCGTGGTACGAAGGCGAGCGACGTGACAAGCCCGCCGATCAAACTGAAGAACTCTTTTGAGGTCCTAGCTGGGGGGGGAGAGAGTCGGATCCGCCCCATATGAGAAGGTGCAGCAGTTCTTGCAGATGTGGAAGGAAGCCGTGGGAGCAGAAGTCCGTTGGGACCGAGCTGAAGACTTGAAGACTGCCAATCCAGGTCCATCCCGTTCGAAGAGTGTCGGTTGACGAGGACGTCAACCAATTAAGTGGGGGAGAATGTCACGGTCATGCTTGTCCAAGGCGTGTTGCCCATGGCCGCATGACCGTCCCCATCCTTTTTTATTGTGTTTTCATGTATGCTTTTGCTTTAGCATTGTTATTTCATTATGTATTTTTGTGGGCGTATGACTCCTCGCCAAAATGACGTGCAAGGGAGTCATAGCCAGAATTTCTAGAATGTACTATAGGGGGATGCGAACATTCATCAATTCTCCCTACCAAGAGTTATATGTTAGATAAGTGTGGCTTTCTTATTATTGCTTGTCAGCTGTATAACTAACTTTCTAAACTCTCACAAACGCTTTCTAAAATGTTTTCACAAATTCTCTCTGACCCTGTTTTCTAAAACCTTTTCTCAAGAACGGGGGTGGAGGTTGCGATATAGGCCCGTTGTGCCGCCGGCGATCCGAATTTGAGTTGGCTGACTTGCTCGTGAGCGAGAGCAAGTGCCGCACGGTTGTGTCAAGACCCTCTAAGAGGTGCGACCGTGACACTACGCTAACCACGTGTGTCATTCTAAGAACTACGGGAGAGTCCCATTGCTTAGGTGTGTTGCGCTAACCACGTGTGTCATTCTAAGAACTACGTGAGAGTCAAAAAACTAATTAAAAATAAATAAAAATAACAAAAGAAAGTAAAAATAACAAATAAAAAAAATCCTAGCCCTAAGTTGTGAGTTTTATGGGAGTGGAGGGGAATAATGCACATATCTGTTTTTTTTTTTAAAAAAATGTATATAAAAAGGAATGATCATAAAATTGTACTCATGCGAGTTTTGGAGTGTGACTTATCTTTAACTATGAGTTGCTTGATTTTGAATGAGAAGGATTCTAGTGGTTGAGCTTGAAAGTAGGTGTGGAATCCTAGTTGGTTTGCTCTTGGTTATTGATGCATAAGTGTAGGTAGGAAACCCCAGATGAGCAACTTAGAAAGTATGGAATAAATGGTCACTTGTAGCTTAGAGCATAAGTATTCAACCCTTGTTTAGTTACCCCGAATGATTTAAGTCTTTAAGAGTCTTTAAAATTTTTAGGGAATAAAACTCATTGAGGACAATGAGTAGTTCAAGGTTGGGGGTTTGATAACTCGTCATAAGAGAGTTATTTTACTATAATTTTAGTGTTTAATGTACTTGAATTGCATAGAATTTATTGAGTCTCATGTTATTTTATCCCTAAATTGTGTGTGTTAGCTTTAAACTCTTGAATTTAAGCATTAGGTTCGAAAAGAATTAATTTTGATGTTTTTTATGCTTTAATTGAAGAAATTTGGGAAAATAAGCTAACGGTTAATTAAAGACCAAAAGACGAGATTTTTAACTCCAATAATCCTTGCATATTTAGTTTGATTTATAATTAACTTCATGAATTTATTTGAGATTTATTCTGTGTGGACGAGATTATTAAAATTACAGGAGTCCCTAAGGGCATTTTAGACATTTTACCCGAAGGGTAAGATGGCCTTTCTACCCCTAAAGGCATTTTTGTAATTTGTGGAGTTAGGGCAACACCATCTTATATAAGAAAGCTAGGGTTCACAAGTGCCAAGGGGGGAGTTGGAGTTGTGACAAGAGGAAGAGATCGAGGGAGAAAAAGAACTCGTGAGATTCTTTGAAGCAAAGGGCCTGCGTTGGAAGAAAAAATCTACAACCCTTTGCTGAAGCAAATGTTGCTGCACACATCCATGAAGAAGCCCTTTTGATGAAGCAAAGTGTAGTTGTACTTGGCGGTAGGCTGCTATTTGCTGAAGCAATTGGATGAGAGAAGAAGAAATCACGAGAGGGAGGCATTGCTTGAAGCAAACCGTGGAGTAGAGGGTTGGCAATCACTGGAATCAACCTACATTTCTTTGAAGCAAAACCGAGAGTAGGGTTTGTCCACCGATGTGATTTGTCCATCTTTCCATAAGCAAAATCGAGAGCATGTGCGGTTTAGTTTTCACTGCACGTCGTTCACTAGGCTTGCGATTTCCGGCTATCCAACCGTTGGATTTTGCTACAATTGTATCAGCCTATTAAGGACTCATAGAGCTCCGATTTCAACAGTTTAGTTTTCACAGACGTCGTTCACTAGGCTTGCGATTTCATGACTATTTTGGGGCTTAATTTGTGATTAATTTGAGTTGTTTTGTGATACTGTTACAGCACATATTTGAATTTATTAAGCAACACAAGCATGCATAAATTATAGATTTGTGAGTTGATTTACATGAACTAAATTTTCTTAAGCAAGGGTTAGGTTATTTTAATGTAATTTTGGATTAAATTTATGGTTGATGCCATTGATTGAATTTATGAAATTTTATTGAATTTAGCATTGCATGAGAATTAAAATTGGCCTTTTTAACTTCTCTATAATTCATAAACTTGGGAAAGCTAATGAATTAGAAAACTAAAATTTCATTCTAGGATTATTGAGTTGATTAGGGATAATTAACCCACCTAGAACCTAAAATCATGAGCATAATTTAGATCACAATTGGAAAATTGTAGGTTTTAAAACTTAGTAATTTTGGAAAGAATCATTTGAATGCATGTGTAGGTAAATTCAAGGCATCACTCAAAATTTATTCCAATTGAACATTAGAACTCTAACCTAACCCGAGCCTATATTTTCATTAAAAATCTCATATCTTGCATCTCTCCTCTTGTTTGCTTTCTCCTCTCCCCGCATTTAAATTCAATTAATTTTCTTGTGTCTTGTCTTGTCTCCACTTATCACATCTGTTTATTTATTTTCAACAATAAATTGCACACTCATGCATTGCACTAAAAATAAGAGAAATTTGCTAGGACGCTCATTCATTTAGGTATAGCTAGTCCTCATGAGATCGATACTTTAACTTATCACTTGCTGCTCTCGACCGTGTATACTTGCACGTCGTAGAAGTGTCAGAATCTTATACTAATTTACATTAGTTTAGGGCATCTGATATTTTTGCATCAGTCCTCCTCTAAGAAAGTGGCATTTGACGACACAAGTACCTTATCTTCCTTAGGATCATAGAATAATCCACTTCTCGTTTCTTTTGGGTACCCTACAAAAAGACATAATTTTGAACGTGATTTCAATTTCTTTGGATTGTCACGAGCACATGTGTTGGACATTCCCAAATTCTGAAATGACATAAACTACCTTTACGTCCTTTCCAGAGTTCAAATGATGTTTCTAAAACACTTTTTGATGGAACATTTTTCAAAATGTATACAATAGTCTCTACTGCGTATCCCCATAACGAGTTAGGGAGATGAGTATAGCTCATCATTGATCGAACCATGTCCAACAGGGTTTTATTTCTCCTTTCAGATACACCGTTTTGTTGAGGCGTACCATGTGCTGAGAGTTGGGATGTAATTCCATGTTCTATCATATAGTCTTAGAATTTTATGTCCATATACTCTCCACCTCGATCCGATCGAAGTGTTTTAATTGTTTTACCTAATTGATTCTCAACTTCAGCCTTGAATTTCTTGAACTTTTCAAGTGCTTCAGACTTATGATGCATTAGGTAAATATGCCCAAATCTTGAATAATCATCTATAAAAGAGATAAAATATTCATAACCTCCTCTGGCTTTAACATTCATCAGACTACAAAGGTCAGAATGTATAAACTCAAGAGGTTTTTTGGCTCTATAACCTTTTCCACTAAAAGGTCGTTTAGTCATTTTTCCCTCTAAGCAGGATTCACATACTGGTAAGGCATTTTCTTCTAACTCATTTAGAAGTCCAATTCTTACCAATCTCTCAATCCTATTGAGATTAATGTGACCTAACCGAAGGTGCCAAAGTTGAGCATTTTCTTTAGGAGAAATTTTACGTTTTTTAGTTTATGTGTTTGCAGTTTTAAATAATTCAGTGTTCAAAACCATTTTGACTGAATTAGGCCTTAAAACATACAACCTATTTTCTAATGAAGCTACACATATTTCAATACCATTCTTAAAAATAAACACTTTATTAGAAGAAAAGGATATTGAAATACGTTGTTCTACTAGGCAAGAAATTGAAATTAGGTTTCTAGTAAACCCTGATATCACTAGTACATTGTTCAACAACATATGTTTCTTCCCAAACAATAGCTTCATGGTGCCCACTGCTACAGTTGAGACAACTTCTCCATTTCCAACACGGAGTGTTATCTCTCCTTCTTGTAGCTGTTGCCAGGAACTAATTCCCTGAAAAAAAGAACAAACATGATTAGTGGCTCCCGAATCCAATATCCAAGTAGAATTATCACCATCCAGTAAACAAGCTTCTAAGCAAAGTAAATCATATTTACCTTCTTTCTTCTTTTCTGTAATGTACTTCAGACAGTTTCGTTTTCAATGCCCGTCTTCATTGTAGTGAAAACATTTTCCTTTGTCTGCAACTTATTTGACCTTCTTGCCCTTCTTGGTTGCAGCTTTATCAGCCCGTTTTCCCTTACCAACATTCTTCATTTTCTTCTTCTTGCCTTTTAGGCTTGAGGAAGATGAAGCCACTGATTTTGTTCTAGAGGTTGAACCTCCGTGATTACTCCTACTGGCAACATTTGCCTCACCTTCCAATCCCTTGATTTTCATTAGAGATTAGAAGGTTTGGAGTTCATTCAGACGAGAGGTAAGGTTAAAAGTAAGCTTGTTCATAACAGCGTTACTTCGAAACTGAAGAAAACTCTATGGTAGAGTTTCTAATATAAAGCTGACTTGGCTCGATTCGTCGATAGAAGCACCATTCGACTCTGCCGTGTTGAAGTGAACCATCATATCGAGAACATGATCCCGAACAGATGATCCCTCTTCCATTCTAGTGTTGAAGATTTACTTGAGGGCATTGTGCCTGACCTGAACAGACTGTTGTCCGAACATGCCCTGCAATGAATCCGTGATTTCCTTGGCCTCGTCATTGGCCTTGATCCATCTATCGTATAAATCACGAACATTTCGTGACGCATTCGAGCTTGGCACCTGAGGACATCCTCAGTAAGCACAAACTTTAGATCGTCCACAACCAAGATGATATTGAGATTGTTTTTCCAGGTCATCATATTTTCTCCGTGTTGGGATGTATGTCCGAATCTCGTATATGTTTGTAACATTACTTTTTGAAATAAATAAAATTTATTTTTTCATCACTTTGTGTCTCATATATTTACAAACTTTATCCAATCAACTAAACTCCAAGGTCATTAAATTTGAGAGAACTAGAACTTGAAAGGTGTGTAGTGGACACACAGGGAGTATCACGTTCGAGTTTATGATCCGAACGGTCTATAGTATACGGATAGGGTTGGAGACCTAATCCTGGATACGCTATGGATGTGGCCCGCTTTATATTAGATACAAACGAGGTGATCCAGGTCGTTCATGTAGTTGACATGCGAGTGGGGGCATCCTGTGCAATGAGATTGTACAAGACCAGACCGTGAATTATTAGACCTACTGATGTAACACTGTTAACAATATAGGACTAATAACTTCGTAGATGACCAATAGTGACTTGACCTTAATCCTAAGCGTGTTACAGACTCCTATCTGAGGGGGCATGTCCTTTGACTAGTACGGGCGAGGGTGGTCACAGTTAGTCACCAAATATGCATATCTTCTCAGGGACAGGACCACATGAGGAGCTGCGAACTTGACTACGCGAGATGGAATTCACTCGTTCCCGACTTAGGGAAACTAGAGGGGTTGTTCTCTTAAGTGCTGTCTTTAGGGCTTGGACAACGGTCACCCACCCTCTCACTGGCCCGAGAGGGGTGTTGTTTATGGTTGGACCATACAACGTTGTTGTTCATTAGAGGAGCAAGAAGTAGACACAGGGGTAAAAGGGTAATTTAAACTAGCAGTGTCTACGAACAACCTGTGAAGGGTCGGCTCACGGGCATTGGTTATATCAATGGACACAACTTGTCCTAAAGTGATGAGAGTGCAGCGACGGGATTTAGTGGAGTGTTACCGTGGCTAATGAATGTTGAAAAACCGAGTCAAAGAATTTGACAAGTTAATCTCGGATCATTGGAGCTCGTCATCTGTAGGTCCATTAGGTCTCTCGGTTGGCTCAAACTTGATAAATTGAAGGTTTACAGTTTGGTGTGGATTTGAAGTGTTCAAATTCATTAAAAGGGTATTTATGTAATTTATATGAGATATGATTGACATAATATATAGTTTAATGTAAATGAGATTCATAATAAACTATAGGTTAGCCTAATTATTAATTAGTGCTAATTTAGAGAAATTGAATTGAGATAAATTAAATTGAATGTGATTCAATTTAAAATCACAATTATACAAATGTGATTTGTATAATAAGATATGAGATATCTTATTATATGTGTTGTGCAAATATGATTTGTATAACCTAATGTTGCCGTAAAATGGTAAATAGGTGGAGATTTCAACTCCACCTATCACCATTATAAAAGCACCTTTGCAAGAAGGATTGCTTAAGGTTTTCTCATTTTTTGGAATCTCACCAAAAAGACTCTCTCTCAAATTCTCTCTACCCCATACCAAAGAGAGTTCCACAACTCTCCCTCTATCGACCGAGAACAACCGAGAAGATCGTTTTGATAGTGTCCAATGTGTTCGGTTCGAGAGTTTGTGATTGCAGAGATCGAGGACACGAAGGGTTCGTGATCGGAGAAGGAAATCTTGAAGAAACATTCTTCAACAAGTAAGTACTTCTTTTTACTGTTTTTCCTTCATTTTATGCATGTTTAACCTAGAATCTATGAGATAGGTTTAATTTTAAGAAACCTTTTTCACAACGAACACCATGTGATTCAAAGTCGTTTCTGCCGCGGGAATTTAACTCCCTTCAATTGGTATCAAAGACAATCATTGACTTTTCGTTGTGCTTACTGTTTTTCTGAAAATTAGGTGGGTATACTTCAAGTTCATGAGATGATATGAGGTTTTGCATGTTGGATGTTTCGGTTTTGACACATTTTAGATTTGCATTAATTTCGTTGATGAGATCAATGTAAGTGCCCATTGTTTTGAGCAATTTTAATGTAATCAAGTCTGTAAGTCCGTGTCGTTTGTGGCAAGAGTTGTTGTGAAGAAATTGAAGCAGAATCGGGCGAAAAACGACGAAGAACAACAAAGGAGTTTGATGTTCTGTCGACGGCATTGAGACGTTGTTCTTCGACGTCTCAACGTTGTCCGTGCGATGAAGGAAGCTACTGCACTGCAGCGTTACAACGCCGCTTGCGTTGAGAACACAGGCCTTGATGCTGAACGCTGCAGCGTTGCAACGCTGTCGCGTAGTGGACAGTTTCGCGAGAAAAACATGCGTAGTGCCAACGTGGAGGGACTTCGAGGGCAACGGTTCGAACAACTGCTCACGTTTTTCCATTTTTATTTTATTTATTTAATGTAAAATGTATTCATTTTATAATTTTATTAATTAATATTAATATAAATGTTATATTAATGTTAATTAATTTAATTAAAGTCCCTAGGGTGCTAAAACCGGTGCAATTTTGCTATTTAATTTATTTTATGCATGTGATGTATGAAATTTATTATTCTATGTGCATAATGTA
The DNA here is from genome assembly GCA_036507285.1 of Trichosanthes cucumerina. NCBI lineage: Eukaryota > Viridiplantae > Streptophyta > Magnoliopsida > Cucurbitales > Cucurbitaceae > Trichosanthes > Trichosanthes cucumerina. Next base: position 31,028,105 of record CM071842.1, on the reverse strand, counting down.
TGTCATATAGATTAAAATCCCAACTTAGGTTAAATATTTCTTGCATCATTTTTATATTATAAGAGTTATAATATATAGTATGCATGATAGGATTATATTCTAAAAGTTATAATATAATGTATGTTTTAATTTAATTAATATAAGTGTTATATTTCTTAGATTAAAAGCATGGACATGCATTTATTCATGTGATGAATGTATGTTATATAGTTTATTATTCATGTGATGAATGATCAACCACTATAACATAGAAATGCATGTAACCTATGTTAATTATTAGTCTTCAATTGTTTAGAAGTTGAATAATTAGACCTAGGTTTTCTAGTTCTAATAAGATTAGAATTAGGAAATCAATATGACTTATGAATGGAGACTAATTAGTAACTCTGTCTAAGGAAGGTTCTGTATAAGGCTGGGGTATTTAAGCAGACGCTTTGCGGAACACCCCTACCTGGGAGGGAATTTGGTCTGGAGATTCATAGGTTATATTCTCGTGAGTGTCGTTAATTAAATGCTAATTAATTGACTCACATAGCCCTAAATTAATAATGTGATTATAGACTTAGGGTAATCCAATATAAGAGTTATATTGGTAGACTTAGGTAAATATTAGCCGATTTATCTAGGTCAATCCCGATTAACTTAAAGTGTTGAGTGGGAGGAAATAAAGTGTATTAGATACATTTAATTTTCCAACCACAAATCTCCGTTAAGTTCACACCGTGAGATCCATACTCAGCCTCATAGCGCAAATAGGAGCGTCCCCATTCGGATGATATTTGTATGGGTCAATATCAACGTGAATGGATAGATTACTTATTGATTGGGAGCGGGACCTGGGAAAACGGGACCCACGGTCTCTTTTATCGATTCACACCATGAGACGCCTATGATCCGCCTGCTAGTTTGGCCTGGACCAGACAATCCCTTCGGAGGGCCTTGATCATGGGAGTCGGAACACCGTGAATTCTCGAAAAGGATACAATATTCTTGTTGGTTTTCCTTCGTGGTTCACCCTTCGTTGGCTATTGTTTGGACGGATACTTGGAAATTTAAAGATAGAGGGTGACACTCACGAAATTCATTAAGAGTTAATGGATTCTGATCGAATAATGGTAACTGGATGCATAATGTAATAAGAGTTATTCTTGTATTAGGGTCTGGTCGAGAAAGTCTCGTCCTAGAGGATGAGTATTTCTGTTCACCCTTCGGTGGCGGTCATTCTAAACCTTTGCTGTAACATTGCAATTTTTAATGACTTGGGATCATAGGATAAGAATTTGCTAAAACCTTATTGGATTTTCAAAGTTTTTGCGAGACTAATACAAAGTTTTTCTTATTTTCAGCAAACAAAATCTCTAGTTCAATAGTTGCACTCTTAGCTTCAAACAAACTCGTATGAGATAACTTTCAAACGTGGAAGAATAATATCAACACGATTTTGGTAACTGACAACCTAAAGTTCGTGCTCACTGAGGAGTGTCCTTAGGTGCTGGGCTCGACCGCATCGCGAAGTGTTGTGATGCGTACGATCGGTGGATAAGGGCCAATGAAAAGGCCATGGTCTACATCATTGCCAGCATATCTGAAGTCCTTGCAAAGAAGCATGAGGTGATGATCATCGCTAAGGAGATCATGGAATCTCTGTAGGAAATGTTTGGATAACAGTCCTTTCAGGTCCAACACGATTCCCTCAAACACGTCTTAAATACTAGGATGAAGGAGGGCACGTCTGTCCGTGAATACGTACTGGACATGATGACCCACATTAATCTGGAAGAGATGAACGGGGCTTCGATCGACGAGTCGAGCAAGGTCAGCTTTATCTTGGAGCCTCTTCCGAAGTGTATATTTCAGTTTCGTAGTAATGTTGTTATGAACAAAATTAGCTATGCTCTAACCACCATTCTTAACGAACTACAAAACTTCCAGTCCTTGATGAGGATCAGGATACCGGAAGCTGAGGCAAACGTTGCCTTCAGGTCATTTCACAGGTGTTCAACCTCTGGGACAAAATCTGTAGGTTCTTTAGGCCCGAAAGGGAAGAAGAAGAAGTTGAAGAAGGGCAAAGATGACCGTGCTGCCGCCCAGAAGGGCAAGAAAGTCAAGAAAGTTGCAGAGAAAGTAAAGTGTTTCCACTGCAACGGGGATGGTCACTAGAAGAGAAACTGTCCCAAGTTCCTTGCCGATAGAAGGAAAGAAGGTAAATGTGATTTACTAGTAACTGAAACTTGTTTAGTGGAGAGTAATGACTCTGCCTGGATACTGGATTCTGGCGCCACTAACCATGTTTGTTCTTCTTTTCAGGGAATTAGTTCCTGACAGCAGCTGCGAGAGGGTGAGATAACGCTACGGGTTGATCTGGGGAGGTTGTCTCTACTGCAACGACCGTCACGGTGAAGCTCTTTTTTACAGGAAGTACTAATTATTATATAATTTGTACATAGTGTCAGGGTTTACTAGAAACCTTGTTTCCATTTCCTACCTTTTTGAACATTGTATATCTGTTAACTTTGAATTAAATAAATCGTTTATTTGTTTCAAAGCCAACTTGATTTGTTCAGCTTCACTTGTGAATAATTTATACGTTTTGAAACCAAATTCGATTAAAAGTGTTTGGAATACTGAATTGTTTAAAACGGCAGAAACACGAACTAAAAGAATAAAAGTTTCTCCTAAAGAAAATGCCCATCTTTGGCATCTAAGGTTAGGCTACATTAATCTCAATAGGATTGAGATACAAGTGAAGAGTGGACTTCTAAGCGAGTTGGAAGAAAACTCTTTACCGGTATGTGAGTCATGCCTTGAAGGCAAAATGACCAAACACCCTTTTAGTGGAAAATGATATAGAGTCAAAGAGCCTCTGAAGCTTATACATTCTGACCTTTGTGGTCTGATGAGTTTGATGGGGATCCGATCCCCTTGAGCAGCGGAAACGTGGTTAAAAGATTGAAATTGCTTGATTGTTTTTGGTTGAAAACAAATACCAATACATTGAAAATAAAACAGAGATAAGCATACAATTCCTAATCTAATTAGGCATGGAACTAACCATGCAAACATGCTGTAAATTAAATAAACAAATAAGGAAATTCTAAATTTACCTTTGTAGTTTTTCCAACAGCAACTCCTTGCTCCAATTTGACAGTAACACAACAACTAGAAATCTTCTATGTTTTTATTGAACACTACCACTAGTGAGAACTTCCTATTCTCTAGATTTTCTAGACCAATTCATTTGGTGGGAAGGATTCCAACAGTTGGAAGGGAAAAGGGAAATTGAGAGAGGAGAGAATTTTTTTAGAGCAATTCACCAATTGCCAAATGGAAATCAATGATCGATCAACCTTTCTTCTCCATTGTAGAAGAATTAAACGAGGGATAACTTCCCTCACTCCCTATCGATAGGGAGTTGGAGGGAAGTGGGGAACGTGTGCTCTTGACACGTTCCCATTTATTTAATATTAAAATTAAATAATAATAATTAATTTAATTAATTATATTAATTAAATCATATTTAATTAATCAAATTAAATATCTTATATTTAATTAAGATTAAACCATATTTAATCATATTTTTTCCTCTAACCTATAGATTTAATGTACATCTTATGCACATTAAATTATAACCTATAGCTTTCAAATATGAATCACATTCACATTTAAATTTAATATTTGAACTATTTCAAATATTTAATTCTCTCATATAATTTAATATGAATCATATTCATATTAAATTTATAATATAAAGTTCCAAAACTTTATATTATATCGTATCTATATACATTAAATTTATTCCCTAATGAATTTGAACATTTCAAATTCAAAAGATCTACGAACTCTTTACGAGCTAGAAGGTGGACCTAATGGACCTACAGATTAGAAGCTCCAACGATACAAGATTACTCGGTTAATCTCATTAACCTCCTAGTCAACATTCGTTAACTGCGGGAACACTCCACTAAAGTCCCACAACTGCACTCTTCTCACTGCAGATATATTTCTGTGTCCACGGATATTGACCAATAACAGCAAGTCAATCTTTCACGAATGTTCGTAACACCAGCTGGGCCAAATTACCATTTTACTCCTAGGTTACATCTTGTACCTTAAGTACCAGTGCTCCTCTAATGAACAATTTGTTTGTGGTCCTACTAACAAATAGAAGTCCCTTTCGGCCCAATGAGAGGGTTGGGCCCTTTGTTCAAGTCTCGGAGACACCACTTAAGGGAACATTCATCTACTTACCCTAGAAGTCGGGAAGGAGTGAATTCCATCTTGCTAGGCTAAGTTCCCAACTGCTCACTCAGTCATGCCCCCAAGAAGGTAGGCATATTGAGTCGGCGAATCTGGCCACTCTCACCCATCTAGTAAAAGTACAATCCCTCGCAAACGGGAGTTCGTAACCTCCTTAGGATTGAGATCAAGTTGCCTAGGTCATCCTAGTGAAATAGAAACGTAGCTAGTCAACGTAGTTAGTGGTTACTATTTCGCGGTTCGGTCTTATGTAATCTCATTACATATGATATCCCCACTCACATGTCATCTGCACAAACACGTTAGGATCACAGTGTTTGTATCATATACGAGTGGGCCACATCCATAGCGTTACCAGGGTAAGGTACCCATGTTGGGATGTATGTCCTCATTTCGTATAGTTTGTAATTTTTCCAAGTTGTAAATAAATAAGAGTTATTTATTTGAAATTTGTGTCTCGCATTTTTCATAAACTTAATCCAATAAACTAAGCTCCAGGGTCATTGTATTATGAGAGAACTAGAACATGAACGGTGTGTAGTAGACACACAGGGAGGATCACGTTCGAGTTAATGACCCGAAAGGTCTACAGTATATGGATAGGGTTGGAGACTTAATCCTGGATACACTGTGGATGTGCCCCGCTTTGCATTAGATACAAATGAGGTGATCTGACTCGTTCATGTGGTTGACATGGGAGTGGGGGCATCCTGTGCAATGAGATTGTACAAGACCGGACCGTGGATTATTAGACTTACTAATGTAACACCGTTAACAGTATAGGGCTAATAATTTCGTAGATGACCATTAGTGACTCGACCTTAATCCTAAGCGTGTTACGGACTCCTGTTTGCAGGGGTCTGTCCTTTGACTAGTTCGGGTGAGGGTGGCCACTGTTGCTCGCCCAATAAGCCTATCTTCTCAGGGACAAGACCACGTGGGGAGCTGGGAGCTTGACTACAGAAGAAGGAATTCACTCGTTCTCGACTTATGGAAACTAGAGGCGTTTTTTCCTTAAGTGCTGTCTTCAGGGCTTGAACAACGAGGCCCCACTCTCTCATTGGCCTGAGAGGGTTGTTGTTTATGGTTGGACCATGCAATGTAGTTGTTCATTAGAAGAGCAGTGGGACTTAAAGAGCAAGAGGTAGACACAAGGGTAAAATGGTAATTTGACCCATCAGTGTCTACGAATAACCTATGAAGGGTCAACTCATGACTATTGGTTACATCGATGGACACAACTTGTCCTACAGTGATGAGAGTGCAGCTACGGGCTTTAGTGGAGTGTTACCGTAGCTAATGAATATTGAATAACCGGGTCAAAGAGTTTGACAGGTTAGTCTCGAATCATTGGAGCTCGTCACGTGTAGGTCCATTAGGTTCCTCGGTTGGCTCAAATTAGACAAATTGAAGGTTTACAGTTTAGTGTGAATTTGATGTGTTGAAATTTATTATTTGGGTATTTATGTCATTTATGAGATATAGATGACATAATATATAGTTTTATGTGAATGAGATTCATAATAAACTATAGTATAGCCTAATTGATTAATTAGTGCTAATTGGAGAAATTGAATTGAGAGAAAATTAAATTGAATGTGATTAAATTTAAAATTCCACATTTATGCAAATGAGATTTGTATAATAAAATTCCACCTCCCGAGAACAACTGAGAAGACATTTTGGAAGTGTCTTGCAACACTGTTCGAGGATCGATTCGATAAGTTCGTTGGTTCTAGAGAGATCGTGACCAGAGGAGGAAAGCATTGAAGAAGTGTTCTTCAACAAGTATCGTGATTCCTTATTGTTTTCTTCTTCCTTTATGCATGTTTAGCCTAGGATCTATGAGATAGGTTCGATTTTAAGATAAGAATTACATAACGGATCAACGACGTTTCACAACGTGTTCCGCTGCGGGGATTCTAAATCCCTTCAACCCAAACCTTATCCTCTTACTATAGACCCTTTAGGTTGTATCTGGAACTGAGATCCTTTATATGTACACTACATTCAGTTTAAGATACATTTTACAGCCTTGGACCTTTAGTTTATTGGATTTAGGGTTAAAAAAGGGCAATCTCGTAAATAACGAACAATAACTCTTTATTGAAATAATAACACTTTATTACAATAATTATAACAAAATTACAAACTATGAGTTTTAGGGCACAAATCCCAATAAACTCCCACTTGAACTAAAACTCTAGTGGGGTACATTACAATCTAAAACAATGGTTACAGAGATATAAATACAATAAACTAGGTCATCCATATACCCATTACATATCTCCCACTTGCCCTAGATTAGCCTATGTACATATCTCGTAGACCTAGACTTTCCAGATCACCCTCGAACACTTTAGCCGTGAGAGTCTTTGTAAACGGATCAACAATGATGGAATTTCCCATCACCTTATACTGTGACAACAGTGGTGCGGTAGCAAATTCAAAGGAACCTCGCAGCCATAAGCGAGGCAAGCACATCAAGAGGAAGTATCACCTGATACGAGAAATAGTGCAACAAGGAGATATGATAGTCACAAAGATCGCTACTTCACAAGCAGCGACATACTCGACCTCCATCGTGGAGTCAGTGAGACATCCCTACTTGATGCTTCACCATACTATAGCTCCCCCGTTAGGGGTGAAAACTTATATCGATGTGGATTTCCTAGAATCCTTATCGGTCTGAAAATCAGAATCAGTGAATCCAGTAAGGATCAAATCCTTAGCCCCATAACACTTATAATATAACCTATCATGCATACTATACATTATAACACTTATAATATAAATATGATGCATGAAATGTTTAACCTAAGGTGAGATTTTAAATCTATATGATATACATTATGCACATAGAATTAAATATTTCATACATCTCATGCATAAAATAATTAAATAGCAAAAATTGAACAGATTTTGGCACTTACGGGCATTAAATAAATTAACTAACATTAATATAACTATTATATTAATATTAATTAATAAATTTAATTTAATAAAATAAAAATTACATTTTCCAAAAAATAAATTAAATAAAACAAAAGAAAAAATGCCCCAAGTCGTGAGAAACTTCCACCAGCCCACGTCTCGCGAACTACTCCTCAACGCACGCAGCGTTGCAAAGCTGCAACACTCAGCATCGCACGCCGCGTGTGTTGGGATGTATGTCCTCATCTCGTGTAGTTTGTAATATTCCAAGTTGTAAATGAATAAGAGTTATTTATTTCAACATTGTGTAATAAATAAGAGTTATTTATTTAAACTTTGTGTCTCGCATTTTTCATAAACTTAATCCAATAAACTAAACTCCAGGGTCATTGTATTATGAGAGAACTAAGAACTTGAACGGTGTGTAGTGGACACACAGGGAAGATCGCGTTCGAGTTAATGACCCAATCGGTCTACAGTATATGGATAGGGTTGGACACCTAATCCTGGATACACTGTGGATGCAGCTCGCTTTGTATTAGATACAAACGAGGTGATCTGACTCGTTCATGTGGTTGACATGCGAGTGGGGGCATCCTGTTCAATGCGATTGTACAAGACCGGATCGTGAATTATTAGACTTACCGATGTAACACCGTTAACAGTATAGAGCTAATAAATTCATAGATGACCATTAGTGACTCGACCTTAATCCTCGAGCGTGTTACGGACGACTCATCTGCGGGGTCCGTCCTTTGATTAGTACGGGTGAGGGTGGCCATCGTTGCTCGCCCAATATGCCTACCTTCTCGAAAGGGGACCACGTGGGGAGCTGGGAACTTGACTACGCAAGAAGGAATTCACTCGTTCCCGACTTAGGGAAACTAGAGGGGTTGTTCCCTTAAATGCTGTCTCCAGGGCTTGAACAACGGGGTTCCACTCTTTCATTGGCCTGAGAGGGTTGTTGTTTATGGTTGGACCATGCAACGTAGTTGTTCATTAGAGAAGCAGTGGGACTTAAGGAGCAAGAGGTAGACACATGGGTAAAACGGTAATTTGACCCAGCTGTGACTACGAACAACCTGTGAAGGGTCGACTCATGGGTATTGGTTATATCGATGGACACAACTTGTCCTACAGTGATGAGAGTGCAGCTACGGGATTTAGTGGAGTGTTACCGTAGCTAATGAATGTTGAATAACCGGGTCAAAGAGTTTGACAAGTTATTCTCGGATCATTGGAGCTCGTCATGTATAGGTCCATTAGGTCCCTCGGTTGGCTCAAATTGGACAAATTGCGGGTTTACAGTTTGGTGTGAATTTGAAGTGTTCAAATTCATTATTTGGGTATGTATGTCATTTATATGAGATATAGATGACATAATATATAGTTTGATGTGAATGAGATTCATAATAAACTATAGTATAGCCTAATTGATTAATTAGTGCTATTTGGAGAAATAGAATTGAGAGAAATAAAATTGAATGTGATTCAATTTATAATTCCACATTTATGCAAATGAGATTTGTATAATAAAGTATGAGATACCTTATATTATATAATATGCAAATATGATTTGTATATTATATAGTTGTGGTAAAATGGTGAATTGGTGGAGATTTTAACTCCACCACACACCATTATAAAAGGATGCATTCAAAGGCATCTCAAGACACTTCTTGCCATTTTTGGATTTCCATCCAAAGAGAGCAAGACAATTCTCTCTAGAATTCTCTCAATTCTCTCAAAAACTTCTCCTCACCCAAAACCAAAGGGAGTCCCACCTACTCTCCCTCAACCTCCTGAGAACAACCGAGAAGACCCTTTGGAGGTGTCTCCCTGTTCGGATCATGGTTCGTGTTCGAGGAGGACGTTGGATGTAAACCCGAGATCTTTCTTTGGAACTTCCTTATTAAAAAAAAACAACAAAAGGAAAGACGAAATGAAGTGAAAGACAAATCGAAGACAAGGAAGGAAAGTTTAAACCATTTTGGTTTGGTTTGCTTTAAAAGATAAAAGAAGAAAAGAAAATGAAAGGAAAGTTAAATATATTAAGTTTTTTTTTGTTTTGTAAAGAAAAGAAAAGAAAAGAAAGAAGAGATAAAGGAGAAATTAAAAAGGAAAAAGAAAAGAAAAAGCAAAAGGGAAAAAGACAAATTTGTCTTTTCCTCCACCGTTTGCTTTTTCAAAAGGCTTTATCTTCTTCATTTTCTTCTTCATTTACCAAAAGGAAGCTGTAAGTTTCGTGAGTTGAAGTTCAAGGGAGTAGAAGAAGGAGAAAAGCTCTGATTTTGGAGCTGGAATTGCAGGAGAAAAGAGAAGATCTCAAGGGAATTATTATAGCAGCAAGGTGAATCATTCTGCCATTGTCTGATGTTTTGATCTTCTCGAGCTCTACAAGAAGAGGTAAGTGTTGAAGTTTGCTTTTCCTGAAAGCTAACACATTTTTAAACAAAGTTCATGAAGGAAGCTCGAGCAAAATCTTATGTTAAGTTACTGTTTTGTTAAGAGGAAGGCAGAAGACAGGAGTTAGCTATCAAATCCGAGAAGTCTCTGATGCTTTGGTTGTATTGATATGTAAAGTTGGAATCAGAAGCTCTAATTGGTATTGTTCGAAAGCTTATTGAATTTCCTACAACTTTCGTGAAGAAATCGTGAGTAGAAAATGTCTAGACGATGTTCTAAATACCAAGTTAAATTTGTTGTGCAGCAGGAAATTCGAATCTGGAAACAGCAGAAGTATGTTTTGAGGAAACTAGCTCTCGAGGTATTTCTGAACAAATCAGTTTGGAATTTCAATTTCATGTCTTCATATAATTTTTATAGGGTTCAAAAAGGAAGAGTTTGGTATAAATTACATTATTTTTGGATAAGTAATGAAGAAGTTATGGTTGTCTGAAAAAAGGGCAGAAAATCTGAAAATGCTGGAAATTTGAAAGTGTGTTTTCTTGTACTTTTAAGGTCAAAAATCATGAGCTCGAGGTTCTAATGGTTGAGTTGGTTTGTTTGACAGGCCAAGAGCAATAGGTCAAGTTTACAAGCCAAGGTTCTAATTCTAATACTGTGAGTGACTCTATTTTAGAACTATGCTTGACCTATGTTTTTCTTCAAGAATATAAGTGTTGATAATTACATCCTGTTTGAACTAATTATGTATAGCTTCATGGAGTTTTCTAACCTAAGTTCATGATGGAACATAAGCATGTTTTGAATTAATTTGTAACCATAAATCCAAGTATGGAACCTAAATTATGAAAGTATGTATTATAAAGACATGATTTAAATGGTAAACAAAGTATGCTCTTGTTTGTGGTTAACCCCTAATACTGAAGGACATTCGAGAAGGTATTTAGGGTGGGAATGAATCATGATATCCCGATACTGAAGGACAATGAGAAGGTATTCGGGTAGTAAATGGTTTTACCTTAATACTGAAGGACAATGAGAAGGTATTCGGGTAGTAAATGGTTTTACCTTAATACTGAAGGACGTAGAGAAGGTATTAGGGAAAACCAAACGACCAAAGGTATTCGACGTGCACGTGAGAGAGAGAGGTATGAACCTTATTGGTATAAATGTAACTCTACCACCTCTATGATTTGAATGTGGTATCTTGTGATGTGTTTTATTGTTATGAGCTTCTATATTATTGATCTATCTACCCTCAATATGATAGTACATTTCGAGTTGTGTGCTATGTATAAGTGGTGACTTAAACCTATAAATTGGAAGCATGGTTTGTTTGTGTTTACAAACAGATGTTAAGCTATTTCTACGTATAATCTGCCATTATTAAGAATCACCTGTGAGCTTATAATGTTTTAAAGATAGACACTCACTGAGATTTTTAGCTCATTCTTTCAATGTTTTCAAACCTTTTCAGGTAGAGATCGAGCTCCTGGTACCTGACATCCTGCCATAGTCTGCTGGAAGTTTCATAAGTTGATATTTTGTACGTGGTTGGTGTTGTATAGCAAGTCGTTATGTAGTTATAGTTTTTTGTACATAAGAGGTTGTATAAACAGTGGGTTGGCATGTTCTGGGTTGTGATGCTATTGCTCGTTTAAGTTTTCAAATGAGACATTTAAGAAATGTTTCTCCCTATGTATGTTTAGTAGTTATCAAGTTTCCGCTGTGTTATGTTAAAGTTTACCATATACGAGCATAGTATGTTTATCAGGTAGAACAGGGTCATCAGGTATTGTTAAGAGGTAAACAATGTTTATTATCCCTACGAGCTTGATTTCAGCATTAAAAGCTGAAAAGTTGTTGAGGAAAGGTTGCATGGCATTTCTTGCACACGTAGTGGAGGTGCAGGAAGAAAAGATAAAACCAGAAGATGTTCTTGTGGTGAACAAATTTCTTGATGTTTTTCCAGCAGATCTGTCAGGGTTGCCACCTGATAGGGAAGTTGAGTTCACTATTGAATTTCTACCAGGAACAACACCTATTTCGCAAGCGTCGTATGGAATGGCTCCAAGCGAGCTCAAAGAGCTGAAGACGCAGTTACAAGAACTAGTTGATAAAGGATACATCAGACCTAGTGTATCACCCTGGGGAGCTCAGTGTTATTTGTAAAGAAGAAAGATGGTACCCTTAGATTATGCATTGATTATAGACAGTTAAACAAGTCACGATACGTAATAAGTATCCTTTACCCCGTATAGATGACTTGTTTGACCAGTTAAGAGGAGCATCAGTGTTTTCTAAGATTGATTTGAGATCAGGATACCATCAGTTAAAGGTTAGGGAATCAGATATTCCTAAGACAACATTCAGAACCAGGTACGGGCATTATGAGTTTTTAGTAATGTCGTTCGGTTTGATGAATGCACCAACAGTTTTCATGGACCTCATGAATAGGATATTCCACCAGTATTTAGATCAGTTGTGATAGTATTTATTGATGATATACTAGTTTACTCAATTGATAGGAAAGCTCATGAGGAACATTTGAGGATTATTCTACAAACACTACGAGATAAACAGTTGTATGCTAAATTCACCAAATGTGAGTTTTGGTTGAATCAGGTAGTGTTTCTAGGGCATGTTGTTTCAGCAAATGGAGTTAGTGTGGATCCGCATAAAGTTAAAGTTGTGGTCAATCGGGAGAGACCAAACCAAGATGATGTGAGGTAACGTAGTTTCCTAGGCTTGGCTGGATACTACAGACGGTTTGTTGAGGATTTCTCACGATTAGCATTACCCTTAACATGTTTAACAAGGAAGAATGCTAAGTTTGAAGTTAGATAAGTGTGAAGAGAGTTTTCAAGATCTGAAAAAGAGGTTAGTTACAAAGACCTATTCGACACACTTCTGTAGAATGAGGAATAGAGTATGTAATTTATTGTGACGCCTCGAGGCAAGGTTTAGGGTGTGTGCTCATGCAAGAAGGAAAGTAATAGCTTATGCATCAAGGCTATTGAAAAAGCACGAGTGTAATTACTCTACACATGATCTTGAGTTAGCAGCAGTTGTTTAGCATTGAAGATTTGGAGACATTATTTGTTTTGTGAGAGGTGTCACATTTTTATAGATCATAAGAGTCTGAAATATATCTTTGATCAGAGGGAGTTGAATATGAGACGGAGGCTCTAATAAAAGTGAAGAATATGAGGCCTTAGCGATAGGGTTGTCTATCGCTAAAGAAATGAAGATCAAGAAGTTCAAAGTGGTTGGTGACTCAAATTTGGCGGTTCGTGATGCGGGGACATTCGTGACCGAAGGAGATTTCCCTAGCACCTTATCAGTTCCTTGTCTTTGAAGTTGTGTTATGAAATTGATGTGGAATTAACCCATGTCAACAGTGTCTACCAATCGACATGTCGATTCTTTGGCCACTCTAGCTTCAAAGATCAAGTTCGAAGATGATGCAATTGTCATTAAGATCGCCAGCGGCTTAACTCCGACTCATGGAACTTTAACGATAAGCTATATGAAGATGTCATTAAAGAAGGAGATGTTCGACATGTCGTGATTCAAGAACTAAAGCAATCAGTGTCGTGCGAGTGCACATGGCAGAAAGACTTGAAATGCTTCACAAAATGTTGTGGCAATTTGGACTACAAGATGTCCGATGGGGTCTTAGCTCGGTGCCTTGGCGTTGAAGATTATGATAGTACCATAGAATACCATCCGGGTAAGGCGAATGTGGTAGCAGATGCACTAAGTAGGAAGTCAAGACTTCCTAGGAACGCCTTGTGTGGTATTCGAGCGATATTTTTAAGTACTCTAAGGGATTCTAAGGCAGTTGAGATTGCATAGAATTCGGGGAGTCTTTTAGCTCAATTCCAAGTCAAGTCTTTCTCAAGTGTAGATTGTAAGAAGACAAACTGGATGATAGTAACTTGCAGAAAATGTTTGGAGAACAGGGCCCAGAGGCAGAATTTAAGATGAGACCAGATGGAACCATAGAAAGGCAAGGAAGACTATGTGTTCCGAGTATTAGTGAGCTTAAAGATGCTATTCTTGAAGAAGCTCACAGTTCAGCTTACGCTATGCATCCAGGAAGCACCAAGATGTATAAGACATTGAAAGAGAACGTATTGGTGGCCTGGGATGAAGCGGGAGGTAGCCGAATATGTTGATAATGTTTGATCTGCCAACAGGTTAAACCAGTTAGACAGAGACCAGGAGGACTCCTTAATCCATTGCAGTGCCGGAATGGAAATGGGAGCATATCACTATGGATTTTCTATTTGGATTACCACGTACTTCATGTGGACATGATGGTATTTGGGTTATAGTGGATAGACTCACTAAGACAACACAGTTTATACCGATTAAAGCGACATTTACACTTGACCTGCTTGTTGAGCTATATGTCGAAAGTTTTATTGTGAGTCAATACGGAGTGCCAGTGTCCATAGTTTCAGATAGGGATCCAAGATTTACTTCTAAGTTTTGGCTTAGTTTACCGAAGGCTATGGGGACTAGTACAACGTTCCATCCTCAGACAGGTGGTCAGTCAGAGAGGACCATCCAAACCCTAGAGGATATGTTGAGAGCATGTGTCCTTCAATTTAAGGGTAGTTGTGATACACACCTATCACTTATGGAGTTCGCTTACAATAAGAGTTATGAGTCAAGTATTGGCATGGCACCACTTGAGCCTCTATATGGAAGGTCGTGTAGAACACCCATATGTTGGAACGAAGTAGGAGAGCGAAAGCTTATCGCCCTAAGTTTGTACAAGTTACGACGGATAATATTAAGGTAATCAGGGAGAATTTGAAGGTTGCTCAAGACCGTCAGAAGAGTAACGCAAATAAGAGACGAAAGGACTTAAAATTCCAGGTCGGAGATCAAGTTTTCTTGAAGTTATCTCAGTGGAGAGGTGTCCTTCGTTTTGGCAAGAAAGGTAAGTTAAGTCCTAGATATATTGGTCCTTATCAAGTAACGGGACGAGTTGGGCCGTGACCTACTGATCGGAGTTGCCAGTGAGAACTATCTCGAGTACATGGTGTTTTTCATGTGTCCATGTTGAGGAAGTATTTTCCGATCCGACACATGTGTTGCAAGCACAACCAGTTGAGTTGAAAGAAGACATGAGTTACATAGAGGATGCAGTTCAAATCCTCGATAGGAAAGAACAAGTTTTGAGAAACAAGACGATCTCACTCGTGAAGGTTCGTTGGAGACATCACGGGGTGGAGGAGGCAACCTGGGAGTTAGAGGACCTAATGAGGAGGAAGTACCCGATGATTTTCACTTAAAGACTACTCAATTTCGAGGACGAAATTTCTTAAGGGGAGGTAAGTTGTAAACCCGAGATCTTTCATTGGAACTTCCTTATTAAAAAAAACAATAAAAGGAAAGAAGAAATGAAGTGAAAGACAAAAAGAAAACAAGGAAGGAAAGTTTAAACCATTTTGGTTTGGTTTGCTTTAAAAGATAAAAGAAGAAAAGAAAATGAAAGGAAAGTTAAATATATTAAGTTTTGTTTTGTTTTGTAAAGAAAAGAAAAGAAAAGAAAGAAGAGATAAAAGAGAAATTAAAAAGGAAAAAGAAAAGAAAAAGCAAAAGGGAAAAAGACAAATTTGTCTTTTCCTCCACCGTTTGCTTTTTCAAAAGGCTTTATCTTCTCCATTTTCTTCTTCATTTACCAAAAGGAAGCTGTAAGGTTCGTGAGTTGAAGTTCAAGGGAGAAGAAGAAGGAGAAAAGCTCTGATTTTGGAGCTGGAATTGCAGGAGAAAAGAGAAGATCTCAAGGGAATTATTATAGCAAACAAGGTGAATCATTCTGCCTGCATCGATGTTTTGATCTTCTCGAGCTCTACAAGAAGAGGTAAGTGTTGAAGTTTGCTTTTCCTGAAAGCTAACGCATTTTTAAACAAAGTTCATGAAGGAAGCTCGAGCAACATCTTATGTTAAGTTACTGTTTTGTTAAGAGGAAGGCAGAAGATAGAAGTTTGCTGTCAAATCCGAGAAGTCTCTGATGTTTTGGTTGTACTGATCTGTAGAGTTGGAATCAGAAGCTCTAATTGGTATGGTTCGAAAGCTTATTGGATTTTCTACAACTTTCGTGAAGAAATCGTGAGTAGAAAATGTCTAGAAGATGTTTTAAATATCAGGTTCAATTTGTTGTGCAGCAGGAAATCCGAATCTGAAAACAGCAGAAGTCTATTTTGAGGAAAGTAGCTTTCGAGGTATTTCTGAACAAATCAGTTTGGAATTTCAATTTCATGTCTTCAATAATTTTTATAGGGTTCAAAAAGGAAGAGTTTGGTATAAATTACATTATTTTTGGATAAGTAATGAAGAAGTTATGGTGTCTCAAAACAGCGAGAAAATCAAAATGCTGGAAATTTGAAAGTGTGTTTTCTTGTAGTTTTAAAGTCAAAAATCATGAGCTCGAGATTCTAATGGTTGAGTTGGTTTGTTTGACAGGCCAAGAGCAACAGGTCAAGTTTACAAGCCAAGGTTCTAATTTTAATACTGTGAGTGACTCTATTTTAGAACTATGCTTGACCTATGTTTTTCTTCAAGAACATAAGTGTTTATAATTACATCCTGTTTGAACTAATTATGTATAGCTTCATGGAGTTTTCTAACCTAAGTTCATGATGGAACATAAGCATGTTTTGAATTAATTTGTAACCATAAATCCAAGTATGGAACCTAAATTATGAAAGTATGTATTATAAAGACATGATTTAAATGGTAAACAAAGTATGCTCTTGTTTGTGGTTAACCCCTAACATCAAGGACATTCGAGAAGGTATTTAGGGGAATGAATAATGATATCCGGAATCATGAAGGACAATGAGAAGGTATTCGGGTAGTAAATGGTTTTACCTTAATAATTTGAAGGACAATGAGAAGGTATTCGGGTAGTAAATGGTTTTATCTTAATACTGAAGGACGTAGAGAAGGTATTAGGGAAAACCAAACGACCAAAGGTATTCGACGTGCACGTGAGAGAGAGAGGTATGAACCTTATTGGTATAAATGTAACTCTACCACCTCTATGATTTGAATGTGGTATCTTGTGATGTGTTTTATTGTTATGAGCTTCTATATTATTGATCTATCTACCCTCAATATGATAGTACATTTCGAGTTGTGTGCTATGTATAAGTGGTGACTTAAACCTGTAAATTGGAAGCATGGTTTGTTTGTGTTTACAAACAGATGTTAAGCTATTTTCTATTTATAATCTACCATTATTAAGAATCACCTGTGAGCTTATAATGTTTTAAAGATAGACACTCACTGAGATTTTTAGCTCATTCTTTCAATGTTTTCAAACCTTTTCAGGTAGAGATCGAGCTCTGCACTGACATCCCGCCATAGTCTCTTTGGAAGTTTCATAAGTTGATATTTTGTACGTGGCTGGTGTTGTATAGCAAGTCGTTATGTAGTTATAGTTTTTTGTACATAAGAGATTGTATAAACACTGGGTTGGCATGTTCTGGGTTGTAATGCTATTGCTCGTTTAAGTTTTCAAATGAGACATTTAAGAAATGTTTCTCCCTATGTATGTTTAGTAGTTATCAAGTTTCCGCTGTGTTATCTTAAAGTTTACCATATACGAGCATAGTATGTTTATCAGGTAGAACAGGGTCATCAGGTATTGTTAAGAGGTGAACAATGTCTGTTGGCTTCATGCCTCTTTCCGGGCTAAGTTAGTAGGTGGTTCGGGAGGGGGTGTGACATTGGATCTAGAGAGATCGTGACCGAAGGAGGAGAAAACGTTGAATATGTGTTCTTCAAGAGGTTAGTATCCATTATAGTTACTGTTTTCTCTTCTTTTTTGCATGTTTAGCATAGGATCTATGAGATAGATTCAATTTTAAGATAAGAATTACACAATGGATCAACGACGTTTCACAACGTCTTCCGCTGCGGGAATTCAAAATCCCATCAATTTGTATCAGAGCCAGGTTGTTGCTCTTCGTTGTGTATTCTGTGAATTCTTAAAATTAGGTGGGTAGCATTAATTTTCATGAGATGAATGTTAATGGTTTGCAATTTTGGATGTTTTCGGTTTTTGGCACTTTTTAGATTTACATTAAAGTTGATGAGATCAATGTAAGAGCCTGTAGTTTTGGGCATTTTTTAATGTAAATCGAGTCTGTAAGTCCGTGTCGTTCGTGACAAGAGTTGTCGTGAAGAAAACGGAGCAAAAACGGGCGATTCTGGTGAAAAAAATGCAAAAATGGTGTTGCTTGAAGTTCATCAGCGTTGCGACGCTATACATTTTAGCGTTGCAACGCAGAACAACTTTACAACGACGTGGCGTAGTGGTACGTGGAGCGCGGAAATTGCGCGGTTCGAGCCGGCAGTTGTGCAACTGCCAGTGAATGTTTTCGGTCATAATCCATCAGCGTTGTGACACTACAGTTTAGCGTTGCAACGCCTGCCGTAATGGTTCGTGTAGGCGCTGAAAAATTGGAAACATGGTCGTGGGTGCCGGTTCGAGCCTTCGGTTGTGCAACTGCCAGTTTATTTATTTATTTATTTGTAAATTTGGTTTTATAAATGTATTTTATTTAATTAATATTAATATAAATGTTATATTAATGTTAATTAATTTAATTTTGTGTTCCTAGGGTGCCAAAAATCGGTCCAATATTGCTATTTAATTATTTTATCCATGAGATGTATGATTTAATTATTTCTATGTGCATAGAGTATGAGACAGGAAGCTGAGGCAAGTGTTGCCTTAAGACCTTTTCACAGGGGTATGACCTCTGGGATAATGTTTGTAGACTCTTCAGGCCCTAACGAGAAGAAGAAGAAGTTGAAGGAAGTTAAGGTTGACCGCGCTGCCGCTCTAAAAGGCAAAGAAATCAAGGATGTTGCCAGAAAGTGTTTCTACTGCAACGGGGACGGACACCTGATAAGGAGTTGTCCCAAGTTCCTTGATGAAAAGAAGATGACAGGTAAATGTGATTTACTTGTCACAGAAACTTGTTTAGTATAGAGTAATGACTCTGCTTGGATATTGGATTCAGGCGCCACTAACCATGTTTGCTCTTCTTTTCAAGGATTAAGTTCCTGGCAGCGGCTGCAAGATGGTGAGATAACACTCAGGGTTGGATCCGGAGAAGTTGTCTCAGCTGCAGCAATAGGCACGATGAAGCTGTTCTTTGGCGGAAAGTACTTATTATTAGATAATATGTACATAGTTCCTGGGTTTACGAGAAACCTAGTTTCTATTTCCTGCCTATTAGAACAAAATATTTCTGTTTCATTCAAGAGTAATAAAGCGTTTATTTCTCGAAATGGAAATTTGATTTGTTCTCCTTCGCTTGAAAGCAATCTATATGTTTTGAACCCTAATTCGGTCAAAAGTGTTTTGAACACCGAATTGTTAAAAACAGCATTTAAACGCATGACAGAGATTAAAATTTTCTCCAAACGAAAGTTCCCATCTTTGGCATCTTCGGTTAGGCCACATTAATCTCAATAGGATTGAGAGACTAGTGAAGAGTGGACTTCTAAGCGAGTTGGAAGAAAACTCTTTACCGGTGTGAGAGTCATGCCTTGAGGGCAAAATGACCAAACGTTTTTTTAGTGGAAAGGATATAGAGCCAAAGAGCCTCTTGAGTTAGTACATTTCGACCTCTCGTGGTCCGATGAATGTTAAAGCTCAAGGCGGTTATGAGTATTTCGTGTCTTTCATGACGATTACTCGGATATGGGTATATTTACCTAATGCATAGGAAGTCCAAACACTTGAAAAGTTCAAGGAGTTCAAGATCGAGGTTGAGAACTGTTAGGTAAATCGCTTAAAACACTTCGATCGGATCGAAGTGAGAGTATATGGACACTGAATTCCAGGACTATTTGATAGAACATGGAATTACGTCCCAACTCTCAGCACCTGGTATGCCACAACAGAATGGTGTATCGGAGAGGAGAAACAGAACCTTGTTGGACAGGGTTCGGTCGATGATGAGTTATGCTCGTCTCCCTGATTCTTTTTGGGGTTACAGTGGAGACTGCAGTTTACATTTTGAACACAGTTCCATCGAAAAGTGTTTGTGAAACACCTTTCGAACTCTAGCATGGTCGTAAAACCAGTTTACGTCATTTCAGAATTTGGGGATGCCCGACCCATGTGTTGGTGTCAAACCCGAAGAAGTTGGAACCCCGTTCAAAGTTGTGCCTCTTTGTAGGTTACCCAAAAGAGACTAGAGGTGGTTACTTTTACGATCCTAAGGATAATAGGGTACTTGTGTCGACAAACGCCACTTTCCTTGAGGAAGACCACATCAGGGATCACTTACCAAGGAGTAAAATTGTATTGAATGAAATGGGCAGTTCATCAGCAAGAGTTGTTGATGGTGCTAGTACGTCAACAAGTGTTGTTGATCCTAGCTCGTCTAGTCAAGTCCGTTCCCAAGAGTTGGGAATGCCTCGACGTAGTGGGAGGGCTGTGAGACAGCCTGAACATTACATGGGTTTAGCTGAAACCCAGGTCGTCACTCCTGATGATGACTGTGAGGATCCATTGACCTATGATCAGCCAATGGTAGACGTTGACAAAGACGAATGGATTAAAGCTATGGACCAGGAAATGGAGTTGATGTACTTCAATTCCGTCTGGGAGCTTGTGGACTAACTGGATGGGGTTAAACCTATTGGTTGCAAGTTGATCTACAAGCGTAAACGTGGCATAGATGTGAAGGTGCAGACCATCAAAGCTCGACTAGTGGCAAAGGGTTTTACCCAGGTGGAAGGGGTTGACTATGAGGAAACCTTTTCACCTGTTGCCATGGTAAAATCGATTAGAATCCTTCTGGCCATTGCCGCATATTATGACTATGAGGTATGGCCGATGGATGTCAAGACCGCATTTCTGAATGGCAACCTTGACAAACCATCTACATGGACAAAATTTGAGGGTTCATTGCCCAAGACCAAGAGCAAAAAGTTTGTCGGCTTAAAAGATCTATTTATGGACTGAAACAAGCCTCGAGGTCTTGGAATATAAGGTTTGATGAGACGATCAAATCTTATGGCTTTGATCAAAATGTTGACGAGCCTTGTGTCTACAAGAAAATCGTTGACAAAACTGTCGCATTTCTTATATTGTATGTGGATGATATCCTTCTCATTGGGAATGAGGTAGGATTTCTTACTGACATTAAAGAATGGCTGGCTTCGCAATTCCAAATGAAAGATTTGGGAGAGGCACAATATGTTCTAGGTATCCAGATTGTCCGGAACCGGAAGAACAAAACGCTAGCCATGTCTCAAGTGTCTTATATTGACAAGATGTTGTCTAGATATAAGATGCAGAACTCCAAGAAAGGGTTTCTTCGCCTTTCAGGCATGGGGTTCACCTGTCTAAGGATCAATGTCCTAAGACGCCTCAAGAGGTTAAGGATATGAGACGAATCCCCTATACTTTAGCTGTAGGGAGCCTGATGTATGTCATGTTGTGTACTAGGCTCGACATCTGTTATGCAGTTGGGATTGTCAGTAGGTATCAATCCAATCCAGGATTAGATCACTGGACAGCCGTAAAGGCAATCCTCAAGTATCTTAGGAGAACGAGGAACTAAAACCTTGTGTATGGGACTGGGGATTTTATCCTTACGGGATACACAAATTCTCACTTTCAGACCGATATGGATTCTAGGAAATCCACTTCTGGGTCAGCCTTCAAGAGGAGCTGTAGTGTGGCGAAGCATCAAGCAGGGATGCATCGCTGATTCCACGATGGAAGCCGAGTATGTTGCGGCTTTTGAAGCTAGAAAGGAAGCTGTTTGGCTCATGAAGTTCATGGCGGATGTGGAAGTTGTTCCAAATATGAACTTGCCGATCACGCTGTTTTGTGACAACAGTGGTGCAGTAGCCAACTCGAGAGAACCTCGAAGTCATAAAAGGGGCAAGCATATAGAGCGTAAGTATCACCTGATACAGGAGATTGTGCATCGCGGAGACGTGACAGTCGCGCAGATAGCTTCGGAGCACAACGTTGCTGATCCATTTACAAAGGCCCTCACGGCTAAGGTGTTTGAGGGTCACCTAGAGAGTCTAGGTCTTCGAGTGCTTCTTGACTAGGGCAAGTGGGAGTATTGTAAAGGGTATTCAATGCCCCCGGTTTATTGTATTACTTTATTGTATTACTTTCATCGTACATTTGAGAAATGTATCATGTACTCCACTAGCTTAGTCCAAGTGGGAGTTTGTTGGGATGTATGTCCTCATCTCGTGTAATTTGTAATAATCCAAGTTGTAAATGAATAAGAGTTATTTATTTCAACATTGTGTAATAAATAAGAGTTATTTATTTAAACTTTGTGTCTCGCATTTTTCATAAACTTAATCCAATAAACTACGCTCCAGGGTCATTGTATTATGAGAGAACTAAGAACTTGAACGGTATGTAGTGGACACACAGGGAAGATCGCGTTCGAGTTAATGACCCAATCGGTGTACAGTATATGGATAGGGTTGGAGACCTAATCCTAGATACACTGTGGATGCAGCCCGCTTTGTATTAGATACAAACGAGGTGATCTGACTCGTTCATGTGGTTGACATGCGAGTGGGGGCATCCTCTGCAATGAGATTGTACTAGACCGGACCGTGAATTATTAGACTTACTGATGTAACACCGTTAACAGTATAGAGCTAATAAATTCGTAGATGACCATTAGTGACTCGACCTTAATCCTAAGCGTGTTACGAACTCCTGTCTGCGGGGTCTGTCCTTTGATTAGTAAGGGTGAGGGTGGGCACTGTTGATCGCCCAATATGCCTACCTTCGAGAGGCGAGGACCACGTGGGGAGCTGGGAACTTGACTCACGCAAGAAGGAATTCACTCGTTCCGACTTTAGGAAACTAGAGAGGTTGTTCCCTTGAAGTCTTTGTCTCCGGTGGCTTGAACAACGGGGCCCCACTCTCTCATTGGCCTGAGAGGGTTGTTGTTTATGGTTGGACCATGCAACGTAGTTCTTCATCAGAGGAGCAGTTGGACTTAAGGAGCAAGAGGTAGACACAGGGGTAAAACGGTAATTTGACCAAGCTGTGACTACGAACAACCTGTGAAGGGTCGACTCATGGGTACTGGTTATATCGATGGACACAACTTGTCCTACAGTGATGAGAGTGCAGCTACGGGCTTTAGTGGAGTGTTACCGTAGCTAATGAATGTTGAATAACCGAGTCAAAGAGTTTGACAAGTTATTCTCGAATCATTGGAGCTCGTCACGTGTAGGTCCATTAGGTCCTTCGGTTGGCTCAAATTGGATAAATTGAGGGTTTACAGTTTGGTGTGAATTTGAAGTGGTCAAATTCATTATTTGGGTATTTATGTCATTTATATGAGATATCGATGACATAATATATAGTTTGATGTGAATGAGATTCATAATAAACTATAGTATAGCCTAATTGATTAATTAGTGCTATTTGGAGAAATAGAATTGAGAGAAATAAAATTGAATGTGATTCAATTTTTAATTCCACATTTATGCAAATGAGATTTGTATAATAAGGTATGAGATACCCTATATTATATAATATGCAAATATGATTTGTATATTATATAGTTGTGGTAAAATGGTGAATTGGTGGAGATTTTAACTCCACCACACACCATTATAAAAGGATGCATTCAAATGCATCTCAAGACGCTTCTTGCCATTTTTGGATTTCCATCCAAAGAGAGCAAGACAATTCTCTCTAGAATTCTCTCAATTCTCTCAAAAACTTCTCCTCACCCAAAACCAAAGGGAGTCCCACCTACTTTCTCTCAACCTCCCGAGAACAACCGAGAAGACCCTTTGGAGGTGTCTCCCTGTTCGGATCATGGTTCGTGTTCGAGGAGGACGTTGGATCTAGAGAGATCGTGATCGAAGGAGGAGAAAACGTTGAAGAAGTGTTCTTCAAGAGGTTAGTATCCATTATAGTTACTGTTTTCTCTTCTTTTTTGCATGTTTAGCCTAGGATCTATGAGATAGATTCAATTTTAAGATAAGAATTACACAACGGATCAACGACGTTTCACAACGTCTTCCGCTGCGGGAATTCAAAATCCCATCAGCGTGCTCCACGCCAGGGCATTGCAAGCGACGCCTATGGTTGGAACGCTGCTTTGCAGCATAGCCTCCATCCGCGCAGACAGCGTTGAGACGCCGAAGAACAATGTCTCAACACCGTCGATAGAACAACAAGCTCCTTTGCTCTTCTTCGTCGTTTCTCGCCCGTTTCCACTCTGATTTTTCACAGCAACTCTTGCCGCCAAAGACCCGGACTTACATACTCGATTGATTTTCTAAATGCCCAAAAACATGGGCCTTTACATTGATCTAATCAATGAAAATAAATCTAAAACAAAAAGTGCCAAAGCCGAAATCATCCAACTATGCAAACCACAATTACATCTCATGAATTTAAGTAATACCCACCTTATTTTAAGAAAAACATATGCACAACGAAAAGCAAACAACCTGGCTCTGATACCAATTGAAGGGAATGAAAATCCCACGCAGCAGAAGGACTATTGAATCGTCGTGGTATCGTTGCAGAAAATGCTTTCTTAAAAACAAAACTATCACATAGTATCTAGGTTAAACATGCAAAAGAAGAGAAAAACAGTAAGGATACTTACTTGTTGAAGAACCGGTCTTCACGTTTTCCTCCTCCGATCACGAACTCTTCCTGTTCATGTTCTCAACGATCTCGATCTCCTCGAACGAACAAACGAACCGGACACCTCCGTTAGATTTCTCGGTTGTTCTTCTTTTGGTAGAAGGAGAGTGAGTGTGACTCCTTTTTGGTGAAGGGAGGAGAAATTGAGAGAGGAGTTGAGAGAGAATTTTCAAAGCTCTTTGGTGAGATTTCCAAAAAATGAGCCAAATGCATATGGAATCCTTCTTGCAAAGGGTTTATATAATGGTGATAGGTGGAGTTGAAATCTCCACCTATTTCCCATTTAACCACAACCATAGGTTATGCAAATCATATTTGCATAACCACATATAATAAGATATCTCATATCTCATTATACAAATCACATTTGTATAATTGTGGATTTTTAAATTAAATCACATTCAATTTAATTTCTCTCAATCCAATTTCTCCAAATTAGCCCTAATTAGACAATTAGGCTAACCTATAGTTTATTATGAATCTCATTCACATTAAACTACATAATATGTCAATCATATCTCATATAAATGACATAATTACCATTTAATGAATTTGAACACTTCAAATTCACACCAAAACTTTAAGCCCTCTATTAATCCAGTTTGAGCCAACCGAGGGACCTAATGGACCTACAGTGACGAGCTCCAATGATCTGAGACTAACCTCTCAAACTCTTTGACCCGGTTAATCAACATTCATTAGCTACAGTAACACTCCACTAAAGCCCGTAGTTGCACTCCCATCACTGTAGGACAAGTTGTGTCCATTGATATAACTAATGCCCATGAGTCGACCCTTCACAGGTTGTTCGTATACACGGCTTGGTAAAATTACCATTTTACCCTTGTGTCTACTCCTTGCTCCTTAAGTCCCCACTGCTCCTCTAATGAACAACAACGTTGTAATGGTCCAACCATACAAAACACCCCTCTCGGGCCAGTGAGAGGGTGGGTGCCTGTTGTCCAAGCCCTAGAGACAACACTTAATGGAACAACCCCTCTAGTTTCTCTAAAGGCAGGAACGAGTGAATTCAATCTCGCGTAGTTAAGTTCCCAGCTCCCCACGTGGTCCTGTCCCTAAGAAGATAGGCATATTGGGCGAGTAACTGTGACCACCCTCACCCGTACTAGTCAAAGGATAGACCCCCGCAGACAGGAGTTCGTAACACGCTAAGGATTAAGGTCGAGTCACTAATGTGATGGAGATCGGATCTCCGTGAGCAGCGGAAACGAATTTGGAATCGTAATTTGCAAGTTTGTTTTGCTTAAAAAGCAAAAACCCATACATTGATAAAATATATTAAACATGGAAATCTAATCTAATTAGGCATGGATTAATTGCATACAAACATGCTTTAGTCTTCACAATTAAACTAAAGAGGAAAGAAGGAATACCTTTGTAGTTTTTCCTGCAACTCCTTGCTCCAAGCAATACAACACCTCAACAACACCTCAACACCAAAAACGCTGTTTTTTATTCAACATGACACTACCATTTGGAAAACCTTCTATGTCTCTGAGTCTTAGATCTTCCTTGGTGGGAAGGATCCAACAATTGGAAGAATTGTGAAATGTTAGAGAGAGAGAATTCTTTCTTCTGTGTTAAAATCAATTGATCGATCGATCCTCAATCTGTCCTTCTCACCAGGAGAAGAACTTTACAGGGTAACTCCCCACTCCCTATCGGGGGGGAGTTGGGGAGTAGTGAGAACGTGTCCGTCTGACACGTTCTCAATTAATAATATATAAATTAATTAACTAATTAATTAATTCCATTAAATCATATTTAATTCAAATATAGTATTAATTCAATGATTAAATCACATTTAATCATTTTACCCTTCATACTATAGTTTAATGTACATCTCATGCACATTAGGTTTTCACCTATAGTTTTCAAATATGAATCACATTTACATTTGAATTTAATATTTGAACTCTTTCAAATATTTAATTCTCTCATGTAATTTTAATGTGAATCATATCCACATTAAATTTATAATATATAGTTCCAAAACTATATATTATATCGTATCGATATACATTAAGTTTATTCCCTTATGAACTTGAACATTTCAAATTCATATGATCTAAGAACCCTTTACGAGCTAGAAGGTGGACCTAATGGACCTACAGATCAGAAGCTCCAACGATACGAGATCGATCGGTTGATCTCATTAACCTCCCCATCAACATTCGTTAACTTCGGGAACACTCCACTAAAATCCCACAACTGCATTTTTCTCACTGCAGATATATTTCTGTGTCCACGGATATTGACCAATAACAGCAAGTCTATCCTTCACAATTGTTCGTAACACCAACTGGGTCAAATTATCGTTTTACTCCTAGGTTACATCTTGTGCCTTAAAAACCAATGCTTCTCTAATGAACAATTTGTTTGTGGTCCCACCAACAAACAGAGTCCCTCTCGGGCTAATGAGAGGGTCAGGCTCTTTCTTCAAGTCCGGGAGACACCACTTAAGGGAACATTCCTCTACCTACCCTAGTAGGCGGGAAGGAGTGAATTCCATCTTGCCAAGTTAAGTTCCCAGCCGCTCACTCGGTCTTGTCCCCAAGAAGGTAAGCATATTAAGTCGGCGAATCTAGCCACTCTCACCCATACTAGTCAAAGGACAATCCCTCGCGAACAAGAGTTCGTAACCTACTCAGGATTGAGAGCAAGTTGCCTAGGTCATCCTAATGAAATAGAAACCTAACTAGTCAACGGAGTTACAGCTAGAGGTTACTATTTCGCGGTCCGTTCTTATGTAATCTCATTACATAGGACATTTCCACTGACATGTCATCTACACGAACACGTTAGGATCACAGTGTTTGTATCAAATAGAAAGTGGGCCACATCCATAGTTTCACAGGGTAAGGTACCCAAACCTTATCCCCTAACTATAGACCCTTTAAGCTGTATCTCTAACCGAGATTCTCTATTTGTACACTACATTCAGTTAAAGTTTCATATAACAGCCTTGGATGTTTAATTTATTGGATTTAGGGTTTTTATAAAGGCAAACTCGTAGATTACGAACAATAACTCTTTATAATAACACTTTATTACATTAATTATAACATAATTATAAACTACGAGTTTTAGGGCACAAACTCCAACATAATGGTCATCTAAGAAGTTATTAGTCTTATACTGTCAACGGTGTTACATAAGTAGGCCTAATAATTCACGGTTCGGTCTTGTACAATCTCATTACACAGGATGCCCCCACTCGCATGTCAACCACATGAACGAGTCAGATCACCTCGTTTGTATCTAATACAAAGCGGGCCACATCCACAGTATACCTAGGATTAGGTCTCCAACCCCATCCATATACTGTAGATCGTTCAAGTTCTAGTTCTCTCATAAATTCAATGACCCTGAAGCTTAGTTTATTGGACAAAGTTTGTAAAATTTGCGAGACACAAAGTGATGAAAGAAATAACTCTTATTTATTTCAAATGGTAAAATTACAAACAAAACGAGATTAGGACATACATCCCAACAAACTCCCACTTGGACTATGCTAGTGGAGTACATATACATTTATCAAATATCAATAAAGTAATACAATAAACTAGGGCATTGAATACCCTTTACAATACTCCCACTTGCCCTAGTCAGGAAGCACTCGAAGACCTAGACTCTCTAGGTGACCCTCAAACACCTTATCCGTGAAGGCCTTTATAAATGGATCAACAACATTTCCGACGCTATCTGCATGACTGTCACGTCTCACGGTGCATAATCTCGTGTATTAGGTGATACTTCCGCTGAATGTGCTTTCCCCTCTTATGACTCCGAGGCTTTCTCGAGTTGGCTACAACACCAGTGTTGTCACAAAACAACGTGATTGACATGTTCAAGTTCATATTTGGAATAACTTCCAAATCTTTTATGAACTTCCTCATCTAAACAACTTCTTTTGCAGCTTCACAAGCCGCAACGTACTCAGCTTCCATAGTGGAATCAGCGATGCATCCCTACTTGATGCTTCGCCATATTACAACCCCTCCATTCAAAATGAAGGCTGACCTCGAAGTGGATTTCCTAGAATCCTTATCGATCTGAAAGTCAGAACCTGTGTATCCCGTAAGGATCAAATCCCCACTCCCATACACTTGGTTGTAGTTCCTCGTTTTCCTAAGATACTTGAGGATTGCCTTTACGGTCGTCCAGTGATCTAATCCTGGATTGGATTGATACCTACTGAAAATCCCTACTACATAATAAATGTCGGGCCTAGTACACAACATGACATACATTAGGCTCCCTACAGCTGAAGCATAGGGGATCCGTCTGATATCCTTAACCTTTTGAGAAGTCTAAGGGCATTGATCCTTAGACAGGTGAACCCCATGCCTTAAAGGCAACAAGCCCTTCTTGGAGTTCTGCATCTTATATCTAGACAACATCTTGTCAATATAAGACGCCTGAGACATGGTCATCGTTCTGTTCTTCCGATTCCGGATTATCTGGGTAAAACCCTTTGCCACTAGTCGTGCTTTGAAGGTCTGAACCTTCCCATATACGCCACGTTTACGCTTGTAGATCCCTTTGCAACCAATAGGTTTTACCCCATCTGGTTGATCCACAAGCTCCCAGACAGAATTGAAGTACATCAACTCCATTTTCTGGTCCATAGCTTTAATCCAATCGTCCTTGTCAACGTCAGCCATTGCCTGATCATAGGTTAATGGATCCTCACAGTCATCATCAGGGGTGCTGACTTGGGTTTCAGCTAAACCCATGTAATGTTTAGGCTGTCTCACAACCCTCCCATTACGCCGAGGCATTCCCAACTCTTGGGAACATACTTGACTAGACGTGCTAGGATCAACAACACTTGTTGACGTACCAGCCCCATCAGCAAGTCTTGCTGTTGAATTGTCCATTTCGTTTAACACGATTTTGCTTCTAGGTAAATGATCCCTAACGTGGTCTTCTTCAAGGAAAGTGGCGTTTGAAGACACAAGCATCCTATTTTCCTTAGGATCGTAAAACAGACCACCCCTAGTCTCTTTTGGGTAACCTACAAATAGGCACAATTTTGAACGGGGTTCTAACTTTTTCGAGTTTGACACCAACACGTGGGTCGGGCATCCCCAAATTCTGAAATGGTGTAAACTGCCTTTACGTCCATTCCAGAGTTCGAAAGGTGTTTCACAAACACTTTTCGATGGAACATTGTTCAAAATATACACCACAGTCTCCACTGCGTAACCCAAAAAGAATCAGGGAGACGAGAATAACTCATCATCGACCGAACCATGTTCAACAGGGTTCTGTTTCTCCTCTCCGATACACCATTCTGCTCTGGCATACCAGGTGCTGAGAGTTGGGACGTAATTCCATGTTCTATCATATAGTCCTGGAATTCTCTATCCATTGTTGCGTAAAATTATGAATATGCAATACCGCAGTGTACGGGTCAAGTTTTCGTATAGTGATTTGAGAGTCCAAGTATCGTCCTCGGGAATGGGTATCTAGATTAATTAATTACTAAGATACTAATTCTTAATTTTAACTAAAGAAACATAACATGAATAGGTGATTGAAAGTAAAAACTAACAACAGACTAACATGTAGAGACACGAATTGATAGATTTGAGGAAAGTGATTAT
This sequence comes from Trichosanthes cucumerina, assembly GCA_036507285.1. Taxonomy (NCBI): domain Eukaryota; kingdom Viridiplantae; phylum Streptophyta; class Magnoliopsida; order Cucurbitales; family Cucurbitaceae; genus Trichosanthes; species Trichosanthes cucumerina. Next base: position 30,998,165 of record CM071842.1, on the reverse strand, counting down.
ACAAGTTAATGACTCAATTAATACATGCAATGAACCAATGAGATGAACTTATAAAAAAGAAGTAAAATACTCAAGAAAACCTCTCGATTCTTAGTGAGCCTCACACATGCAATAAACTTCATAGTCTCCATATGAACCTACGACATGCACGACATTAAGCAACTTCTTTATGTGTATCCCCTAGACTTCTTGGTCATTCTCATGCCAGACTCCTAAAGGTTTTGACAACTTTGCTCTAATTCAAGTTTTATCTCTCGAGTCCACTTAAATAAACAAAATTAAAAGTTAAAGAACGAATTGCAAAAAAAAAAAAGAACAAAACGTGCTCCAATACATAGCAATTTAGACTTAACAAGTAAATCAAACTCTAACTACAATGTATAGCTACTCTAAATCACAGGAAAACCAAGCTAAACAAGAAGAAAACGTCTCAAACGGAGTTACAATTTGAAAGAAAAGGAAATTAAACTTATGTGTCGATGTCGGTCTTTCGTCTCCGAGCTCCCGTCTTCGATCCCGAACCTCCACGAATGCTTTGGATCCAAAAAATGCTTTTTTCTCTCTTCTTACAAAGTGTATTTCGAAAATAAGGCAAAAATCTAGCAAATTCGGCTCCCCTTGTAATGAGAACATCATGTTCTATTTATAGGTTTAATTGGTACAGCGTTGCAACGCTAGGGACAGTGTTGCAACGCTGTACCCTAGGCGGTTGGTCATATATGGAATATCTCGATGGCGTTCCAACGCTGAGGCCAGCGTTGCAACGCCACTACCCTAACGCGCGCGCCTTTCTATCGATGTGGCGTTGCAACGCTGCAAGGCAGCGTTGCAACGCCCTCTGTGCGGTCCTTCATATATATGCTTCCTTATCGAGATAGCATTGCGACGCTGCAAGGTAGTGTTGCAACGCTATCACCTTCGGTCTTCAATGCCTCTAAACAGCAATCATGGCGTTGCAACGCTCTGTTAGGCGTTGCAATGCCATCACCTCGGGTCTACTAGCTTGGATTGATCCTTCTACTTCCAATTAATGTTATTTTTAGCTCCTAATAGCGTCGTTTCGATCCCAAGTGATCCAAATTGTCTCCAATAGTTCTGTTTAAGCTCTTAACCTAAAATTGAGTGATTTAAACATGTAAAAGTTCTGAAATTATCATAAAACTAGCGATTATTAAGCCTAAGGATAACACATTTTGTGTGCTATCAAACACCCCGAAACTGAAACTTTTGCTAGTCCCGAGCATAAACAACATTAAACATTAGATTGTTCTTATACATACATTTGATTCAAGCCTCAAAGATTTAAGAGGAAATCTAGTAATCACAGGAAACATTCAAACATAACACTTCAGCAAGCAATTTAAAACTTTTCCTAAGTGTTCCTTCATTTTTACTAATCTTTGAGCCTCCCTACATTCAAGAATTAAATAACTCTACTTAGCACTTAATCATTTTTTTTTTAATTTTTTCTATTTTCTTCTTTTTTTTTTGTGCAAGGACACTAGCTTTCACACATCTACTGTAGGGACCCTTACCTAGAGCACTCGCTCAATGAGTGGCCTAACTGATCACAGTGAAGGTAGCTCTTTTTGCCCTCACAAATTTTTTTCTTTAGCAAACAAAAAACAAACTATTTCACATACTATACAGATCATGCACTTCATATTGTCATTTACCCTATCCTGCAGTTTAACTCTCAAATCAGTTTTCAAACCTATCGAGGTGACATCAAACTTCTAAACCTAATAACTTTCTTCTAAGCATTTCAAAACTACAGGAACACAGACTATGTGCATAATGAAGGGAATCGAATCCCGTAGCGGAAGAGGTTGTGAATCGCGCGCTCTCGATTTAGTGATAACGATTTCATTCAAGAACAAAACAACTAGATTAAGCATATAAAACTAGATGGACAACAAGAAATATTACCTTTGAGGAACCTTTCTTCAAGTGCTCCTCCTCTCTCCACGATCAAGATCTCAGCAACACGAACAACGAACGGACTAAGACACGACCACTTGATCTTCTCCGTTGTTCTCTAGGTGAAGGAGGAATGTGGGTTCCCTTTAAGTAAGATGAGATGTTGTGAGAAAGAGGTTTGTGCTTTGGAACCTTTCCAACAACATAACAAAGGCTTAGGTTAACTTTTTCACCTAGTTGCATCTTATGCAACTATATCTATAAGGAGATAGGGATGAAAATTACCATCATATCCCTCTTTCATTATCTATTTGGTATATAGTTAATATGTGAATCCAATTCACATTAAAACTATATATTATATCATATATAATTGATATGACATCTCATATATGAAATTGAATACTTCAATTTCATTCCTAACTTTATACCCTCAATATTATCATGTTGAGCCAACAGAGGGACCTAATGGACCTACAGTTCATGAGCTCAAATGATATGAGATTAACTGATCAAACTCTTTGATCAAGTTAATCAATATTCATTAACTACAAGTCACTCCACTATAGACTTGTAGCTGCACTCTCCTCATTGTAGATAATATTGTGTCCCTTTGATATAGTCATTACCCATGAGTCAACCCTTAATGGGTTGTTCAGTATTTCACAATTTGGGTCAAATTATCGTTTTACCCCTGTCATTACCTTTTTGTTCCTTAAGCACCACTGATCCTCTAATGAACAACAAGTATAAGGTCCTACCTTAGATTCATACCCTCATAGAGAGTGGGGCCCCGTTGTTCAAGACCTGGACTCAGTTCTTAAGGGAACAACCTATCTAATTCCTTAGTGTAGGAATGAGTGAATTCCATCTTGCACAATTAAGTTCCTAGCTACCTACGACGTTCTGACCCTGAGAAGGTAGGCTTATTGAGTCGGCTACATGCCACTCTCACCCATACTAATCTAAGGACAAACCCCTATAAGCAGGAGTTCTTAACTTGCTCAGGATTCAAGTCGAGTCACTAATGACCATCTATAAATTACTAGTCTTATCCACATTAGCGGTGTTACCTTTGGTTAGACTAATAATTTCTTGGTCCCGGTCTTGTATGAACTCTTCATACAGGATGCCCCCACTCGCGGTCCGGTCTTGTATGAACTCTTCATACAGGATGCCCCCACTCGCATGTCAACTACATGAATGAGTTGGATTACCTCATTTGTACTAATTACAAAATGGGTCGCATCCTTGGCGTTTCCAGAATGAGGTTTCCAACCTTATTCTTATACCATAGACCATTTAGGTTATATTTTTTAACACAATCCAAATAGTGTCCACTACACTGATGTTCAATATATATGTTATAACCTTGGAGCTTAGTTTATTGGATTTATAAAGCAAGACTGTAATTCTATCAAAACAAATAACCCTTTATTTAATTGATCAAAATTACACAAGTTTAGGGCATAAATCCCAACACATAATGGTGCAGGAAAAACTCAAGAAAATTTTAAATTAACTCAAATTCATATCATGCTCTCAAGTTTTAGCAGAATCACAAAGATTTCCAATTAATTCTCATCCTAGGCTATCATAATCATACTTATTCAAAGATCAATCAACAATTCAGCACATACTCAGGACAGTCACATAAATAAATAACATCCCACCCCCAAACTTAAACTAAACATTGTCCCCAATGTTTGTAGAAGTAAGCACAAATTAAGTATAAAGGTGAGAGTGAACAATACATTCCTGAGTTATGGAGATCTTTCTGAGTTCCTTGGATAGCCAAATTATGTGTGTTGGAGTTCCTTCGAACGGGAGCATGGATTTTAACGAAGGCAGACATCATCACAACCTACAAAGTAAAGCAAACTAGTAAGTAAATAACAAACAACTAAAAAAAATAAAATAAAACAAAACTGTAAAGCTTGGGTTGCCTCCCAAGAATCGTTTTCTTTAACATCTTTAGCTAGACTATGACTCATGATTGGCGTCAAGGCACGTAAAACTGCTCATATTTCTTCGGGCCCTTTTTGCTTGAATCTATATAGCATTCTAAGTCGAAAAGGCTATCTTGTTTCTCTTGTGCACCTGAATGAAAATTGTTTTTGGTATTTTTGTTTGATGAAATGAAAGAACAAAAATCAAAACAAGACTCGTGAGTATAGGACAAATTATTATCAAGATTAAAGGAAATTTCTGGAGATAAAATGGGAAAGGGTTTTTCAGCCACGAACTCCATCACTTGAATTTCCTCAATAGGAGTGATTGTATTACCCTTGTCTACCTAACAAACCTGTTTCTGGTGTGTCTCAGTCTCCTCCAACCCATCCTCACTATCGTACGAATAAGTCCTCCCTAGGTGGCACTTCCTCAGTGGTAAGGATAAGAAATTGTTCCTGTAAGGCCTTAAGGGAAATTACTAGCTGATTAAGATACTGAGCTCTGTCCTGTACTATTTCTCAAGGTCCTACCACCTCAGCCTCTAACCTATTCAACCTTTCAAATTCATTATGAACCAAATTTTTAATTTTCAATTCTAAGGTGTATTCCATTAATTGGTCCACAAGAGAATATTTTTCATTAGGTTGGTCAAGATACGAAAAATTATGGTTTCAAGTGCCTAAATAACTACCCTCATGTAAATTTTCATAAATTTCAAGTACAAAATGGTATAAATTAGACACATGGTATTCAGAGAAATTATGATGCACAAACCTAGGGTCTTGAGAGGGACAATAGAATGGTGAAAAATCAAAATCATGCAAAGTCATACTAAAAAAATCAGAAGTTCACACCAAGACTTATACACAATAGCAACACAACCAAGAAACAGGAACAACGACTCAAAAACACACAAAAATAAAATAGAACAAATACGGAAATAAATAACCACACAATAGAACAAATAAGGAAAGACACACAAACACACTTTAGTCTAAAACCACAAATTTTCTCCTAATATTAATTAATCTAAATAATCGCCATTCCCCGACAACGGTGCCAAAAACTTGTTGCAAAAAATTATGAATATGCAATACCGCAGTGTACGGGTCAAGTTTTAGTATAGTGATTTGAGATTCCAAGTATTGTTCTCGGGAATGGGTTTCTAGATTAATTAATTACTAAGATACTACTTCTGAATTTTAGCTAAAGAAACATAACATGGATAGGTGATTGAAAGTAAAAACTAACAACAGACTAACATGTGAAGACACAAATTGATTGATTTGTGGAAAGTGATTATAAAAGTTAATGACCCAATTAACACATGCAATGAACCAATGGGATGAACTTATAAACAAGAAGTAAAATACTCAAGAAAACCTCTTGATTCTTAGTGAGCCTCGCACATGTAATAAACTCCATAGTCTCCATATGAACCTACGACATGCACGACATTAAGAAACTTCTTTATGTGTTTTCCTTAGACTTCTAGGTCATTCTCATGCCAGACTCCTAAAGGTTTTGACAACTTTGTTCTAATTCAAGTGTTATCTCTCAAGTCCACTTAAACCAACAGAATTAAAAGTTAAAGAACGAAATGCAAAAAAAAAAAGAACAAAACATGTTTCAATACATAACAATTTAGACTTAACAAGTAAATCAAATTCTAATTAAAATGTCTAGCTACTCTAAATCACATGAAAACCAAGCTAAACAAGTAGAAAACGTCTCAAATGGAGATACAATCTGAAAGAAAAGGAAATTAAACTTATGTGTCGATGCCGGTCCTTCGTCTCCGAGCTTCCGTCTTCGATCTCGAACCTCCACGAATGCTTTGGCTCCCAAAAACGTTCTTTTCTCTCTTCTTACAAAGTGTATTTCGAAAATAGGGCAAAAATCTAGCAAATTCGGTTCCCCTTGTAAATTAGAACAACATGTTCTATTTATAGGCTTAATCGGTACAGCGTTGCAATGCTGTACCCTAGGCGACTAGTCATATATGGAATATCTCGATGGCATTGCAACGCTTAGGGCAGCGTTGCAACGCCGCTACCCTAACGCGCGCGCCTTTCTATCGATGTGGCGTTGCGACACTGCAAGGCAGCGTTGCAACACCCTCTGTGAAGTCCTTCATAATTGCTTCCTTATCGAGATAGCGTTGCGACGCTGCAAGGCAGGGTTGCAATGCTATCGCTTGGGGTCTTCAATGCATCTAAACAACAATCATGGCGTTGCAACGCTCTGCTTTGCGTTGCAACGCCATCACCTCGGGTCTACTAGCTTGGATTGATCCTTCTACTTCAAATTGATGTTATTTTTAGCTCTTAATAGCCTCGTTTCGATCCCGAGTGATCCAAATAGTCTCAAATAGTTATGTTTAAGCTCTTAACCTGAAATTGAGTGATTTAAACATGTAAAAGCCCTGAAATTATCATAAAACTAGCAATTATTAAGCCTAAGGATAACACATTTTGTGTGCTATCATCCATATACTCTCCACCTCGATCCGATCGAAGTGTTTTTATTGTTTTACCTAATAGGTTCTCAACCTCAGTCTTCTACTCCTTGACCTTTTCAAGAGTTTCAGACTTCATATGCATTAGATAAATATACCCATACCTTGAATAGTCATCTATGAAAGATACAAAGTAGTCGTAACCACCTCGTACTTTAACACTCATCGGACCACAGAGGTCAGAATGTATAAGCTCAAGGGGCTCTTTGGTTCTATATCTTTTTCAACTAAAAGGACGTTTGGTCATTTTGCCTTCGAGACATGAGTCACACACTGGTAAAGAGTTTTTTTCTAACTCGTTTAGATGTCCACTATTCACTAGTCTCTTAATCCTATTGAGATTGGTGTGGCCTAACCGTAGATGCCAAAGATGGGCATTTTCTTTAGGAGAAACTTTCACTCTCTTAGTTCGCATTTCTGCCGTTTTAAACAATTCAGTATTCAAAACACTTTTGACCGAATTAGGTTTCAAAACTTATAGATTATTCTCAAGTAAAGCAGAACACAATAAATTTCCTTTGAGAGAAATAAAAGATTTATTATATTTAAAGGAAAATTAAATACATTATTCAATTAATCAGAAAATAGAAACAATGTTTCTAGTAAACCCTTGGACTATAAACAAATTATCTAATAATAAGTAATTCCTGTCGGAAAAGAGCTTAATCGTGTCGATCGCTACAGCAGAGACAATCTCTCCGGATCCAACCCGTAGAGTCACCTCACCCTCTCGCAGCTGTTGCCAGGAAAACATTCCCTGAAAAGAAGAACAAACATGGTTAGTGGCGCCTGAATCCAACATCAAGGCATTGTCATTACTCTCCACTAAACTAGTTTCAGTTACCAGTAAATCACATTTACCTGTATTCTTCCTATCGGCAAGGAACATGGGACAGTTACGCTTCTAGTGGTCGTCCCCATTTCAATGGAAACACTTTACTTTTTCTGCAATTTCATTGACCTTTTTGGCCTTTTGCGCGACAGCACGATCAACTTTGCCCTTCTTCATCTTCTTCTTCTTCCCTTTCGAGTGAGAAGGAGCTACAAGTTTTGTCCTAGAGGTTGAACCTGTTGAGATGTATGTCTGTAGTTTGTAATATTCCAGAATAAGAGTTATTTATTTGAACTTTGTGTCTCGCATATTTCATAAACTTAATCCAATTAACTAAGCTCCAGGGTCATTGTATTATGAGAGAATTAAGAACTTGAACGGTGTGTAGTGGACACACAGGGAGGATCACGTTCAAGTTAATGACCCGAAAGGTCTACAGTATCCGGATAGGGTTGGAGACCTAATCTTGGATCGTTGTGGATGCGACCCGCTTTGTATTAGATACAAACGAGGTGATCCAGCTCGTTCATGTGGTTGACATGCGAGTGGGGGCATCCTGTGTAATGAGAAAAGGGTTTGTCGAATTCAAAGGTCTATTTATGGACTGAAACAAGCCTCGAGGTCTTGGAATATAAGGTTTGATGAGGCGATCAAATCGTATGGCTTTCATCAAAATGTTGACGAGCCTTGTGTCTACAAGAAAATCGTTAACAGTACTGTCGCATTTCTAATATTGTATGTGGATGATATCGTTCTCATTGGGAATGAGGCCAGATTTCTTAGACATTAAGGAATGGTTGGCGTCGCAATTCCAAATGAAAGATTTGGGAGAGGCTCAGTATGTTCTACGTATCTAGATAGTCCGGAACTGGAAGAACAGAATGCTAGCCATCTCTCCAACGTTTTATATTGACAAGATGTTGTCTAGATATAAGATGTAGAACTCCAAGAAGGGTTTGCTGCCTTGCAGGCATGGGGTTCACCTGTCTAAGGATCAATATCCTAAGACGCCTCAAGAGGTTGAGGATATGAGACGAATCCCCTATGCTTCAACTGTAGGGAGCGTGATGTATGCCATGTTGTGTACTAGGCCCGACATCAGTTATGCAATTGGGATTGTCAGTAGGTATCAATCCAATCCAAGATTAGATCACTAGACAGCCGTAAAGGCAATCCTCAAGTATCTTAGGAGAGAACGAGTAACAATAGCCATGTGTATGGGAGTGGGAATTTGATCCTTACGGGATACACAGATTCTGACTTTCAGACCGATAGGGATTCTAGAAAATCCATTTCGGGGTCAGCCTTCATTCTGAATGGAGGAGCTGTAGTGTGGCGAAGCATCAAGTAGGGATGCATCGCTGATTCCACGATGGAGGTCGAGTAAGTTGCGGCTTGTGACGCTGCAAAGGAAGCTGTTTGGCTTAGGAAGTTCATGAAGAATTTAGAATTTGTTCCAAATATGAACTTGTCGATCACGTTGTTTTGTGACAACAATGGTGCAGTAGCCAACTCGAGAGAACCTCGGAGTCATAAAAAGGGCAAGCACATTGAGCATAAGTATCATCTGATACGGGAGATTGTGCCGTTGCTGAGCGTGATGATCCACGCAGATAGCTTCGAGCACAAGCGCATCGATCCATTTACAAAGACCCTCACGGCTAAGGTGTTTGAGGGTGACCTAGAGAGTCTAGGTCTTCGAGTGCTTCCTGACTAGGGCAAGTGGGAGTATTGTAAAGCGGTATTCAATGCCCTAGTTTATTGTATTACTTTTATTGTACTACTGTACTTTACACTTAAGAAATGTATTATGTACTCCACTAGCTTAGTCCAAGTGAGAGTTTGTTGGGATGTATGTCCTTATCTCGTGTAGTTTGTAATATTCCAGAATAAGAGTTATTTATTTGAAATTTATGTATCGCATATTTCATAAACTTAATCCAATAAACTAACCTCCAGGGTCATTGTATTATGACAGAATTAAGAACTTTAACGGTGTGTAGTCGACACAGAGAAGATCACATTCAAGTTAATGACCCAAAAGGTCTACAATATACGGATAGAGTTGGAGACCTAATCCTGGATACGGTGTGGATGCGGCCCGCTTTGTATTAGATACAAACGAGGTGATCCAGCTCGTTCACGTGGTTGACATGCGAGTGGGGGCATTCTGTTCAATGAGATTGTATAAGACCGGACCGTGAATTTATTAGACTTACTGATGTAAAACCGTTAACATTATAGGGGTAATAGTTTCGTAGATGACCATTAGTGACTCGACCTTAATATTGAGTGTGTTAAAGACTCATGTTTGTGGGGGTCTGTCCTTTGACTAGTACGGGTGAGGGTGGCGACTATTGCTCGCCCAATATGCCTATCTTCTCAGGGATAGGACCACGTGGGGAGTTGGGAACTTGACTAAGGAATGAGAAATTCACTCGTTCCCGACTTTAGGGAAACTAGAGAGGTTGTTCCCTTAAGTGTTGTCTCCAGGGCTTGAACAACGGGGCCCTACCCTCTCACTAGCACGAGAGGGTTGTTGTTTATGGTTGGGCCATGCAACGTAGTTGTTCATTAGAGGAGCAGTGGGACTTAGAGAGCAAGAGGTAGACACAGGGGTAAAACGGTAATTTGACCCAACTGTGACTACGAACAACCAGTGAAGGGTCGACTCATGTGTATTGGTTATATCGATGGACAAAACTTGTCCTACAGTGATGAGAGTGCAGGCAGCTATAGGATTTAGTGTAGAGTTACCGTAGCTAATGAATGTTGAATAATCGGGTCAAAGAGTTTGACAGGTTAGTCTTGGATCATTGGAGCTTGTCACGTGTAGGTCCATTAGGTCTCTCGGTTGGCTCAAATTGGACAAATTGAGGGTTTACAGTTTGGTGTGAATTTAAAGTGTTCAAATTCATTATTTGGGTAATTATGTCATTTATATGAGATATAGATGACATAATATATAGTTTGATGTGAATGAGATTCATAATAAACTATAGTATAGCCCTAATTGATTAATTAGTGCTAATTAGAGAAATTGAATTGAGAGAAATTAAATTGAATGTGATTCAATTCAAAAATCCACAATTATGCAAATGAGATTTGTATAATAAGGTATGAGATACCTTACATTATGTGACATGCAAATATTATTTGTATATCATATAGTTGTGGTAAAATGGTAAATAGGTGGAGATTTTAACTCCACCACACACCATTATAAATAGGTGCATTCAAAGGCATCTCATAAGTATTTTGCCATTTTTTGGATTTTGATCCAAAGAGAGCAAAGCATTCTCTCTCAACTCTCTCTCAATTCTCTAAGAATTCTCCTCACCCAAAAGCCAAAGGGAGTGCCACCTACTCTCCCTCAACCTCCCGAGAACAATCGAGAAGACATTTTGGAAGTGTCTTGCACTACTATTCGAGGATCAAGTTCGAGGAATTCGTCCGTTCGAGAGAGATCGTGACCGAAAGAGGAAAGCATTGAAGAAGTATTCTTCAACAAGTAAGTAACGATTACCTTACTATTTTTCCTCTCTTTAATGCATGTTTAGCCTAGGATCTATGAGATAGGTTCAATTTTAAGATAAGAATTACACAACGAATCAACGACATTTCACAACGTCTTCCGCTGCGGGAATTTCAAATCCCTTTCGAACCCCTGTGATAGGACCTGAGGGCAAAATTTGCCTCAACTTCCGGTGTCCTGATCCTCATCAAGGACTGGAAGTTCTGTAACTCATTAAGAAGGGTGGTCAGTGTGTAGCTAATTTTGTTCATAACAGCATTGCTACGAAACTGAAGGAAACTCTTCAGAACAGTCTCCAGTATAAAGCTGACCTTGCTCGACTCATCGATCGAAGTCTCGTTCATCTCCGCCAGATTAAAGTGGGTCATCATGTCTAGAACATGTTCATAGACAGACGTCCCTTCTTTCATCTGGGTGTTGAAGGCGTGTTTGAGCGAGTCATGTCGGACCTGAAAGGATAGTTGTCCAAACATTTCCTACAAGGACTCCGTGATCTTCTTGGCGATGATCATAAACTCATGCTTCTTTGTGAATACTTAAGATAAGATGGCAATGATGTAGACCTTGGCCTTTTCATTGGCCCTGATCCATCGATCGTACGCATCACGAACACTTCGTGACGCGGTCGAGCCGACACCTAAGGACACTCCTCAGTGAGCACGAACTTAAGGTCGTCAGTTACTACAATCGTGTTTATATTGTTTTTTCGAGTTTGGTAGTTATCTCCCACTAATTAGTCGGAAGCTATTAATGCTATAATTGAGCTAGACATTTTGCTGAAAAACAAGTAAAACTTTGTGTCAGTCTCGCAAAAAACTTTTTGAAATCCAATCACATTTTAGACAAAATTTATCCTATGATCCCTAGGTCATTAAAAATTTGCAATGATATCCCAAAGGTTTAGAATGACCGCCACCGAAGAATGAACAGAAACACTCCTCCTCTAGGACGAGACTTTCTCGACCACACCCTAATACCAGAATAACTCTTATTCCATTAGGCTTCCAGTTACCATTTTTCGGTCATAATCCATTAACTCTTAATGAATCCCGTGAGTGTCACTCTCAATCTTTAAGTTTCCAAGTATCTGTCCAAACAATAGCCACCGAAGGATGAACCAAGAAGGAAAACCAACAAGGAAACTGTATCCCTTTTGGGAATTCACGGTGTTCCGACTCCCATGATCAAGGCCCTTCGAAGGGATTGTCTAGCCCAAGCCAATCTAGCAGGCGAATCATGGGCGTCTCACGGTGTGAATCGAAAGAAGAGACCGTGGGTCCCGTTTTCACAGGTCCCGCTCCCACTCACTATAAGTACTTTCTCCATCCACTATGATATTAACCCATTCAAATACCATCCGAAGGGGGACGCTCCCATTTGTGCCACGAGGCCGAGTATGGATCTCACGGTGTGGACTTTAATGGAGATTTGTGGTCGAAAAATAAAATGTATCTTATACACTTTATTTCCTCCCACTCAGCACTTTATATTATTCGGGATTGACCTAGATAAATCAGCTCATATTTACCTAAGTCTACCAATATAACACTTATATTGATTTAACCTAAGTTTATAATCATATTATTACCTTAGGTCCTATGTCAGTAAATTAATGAACTTTTAATTAACGCCACTTACGATAATATAACCTAAGAATCTCCGAACCGAATTCACTCCCAGGTCGGTTCCCAGGTAGGGGTGTTCTGCAAAGCGTCAGCTTAAACCCCAGCCTTAGACAGAACCTTCCTTAGACAGAATTACTAATCAGTCACCATTCAAAGGTCATATTTGATTTCCTAATTGTAATCTTATTAGAACTAGAAAACCTAAGTCTAATTATTATAGTTCTAAACACTTTAAAACTAATAATTAACTTAGGTTGCATTCATTTCTATGTTATAGTGCTTGATCATTCATCACATGAATAACATTAAACTATAACATACATTTATCACATGAATTAAATGCATGAGCATGCTTTTAATCTAAAAATATAACACTTATATTTAAATAAATTAAAACATGCATACATTATATTATAACACATATAATATAACCTATCATGCATACTATATATTATAACACTTAGAATATAAATATGATGCATGAAATGTTTAACCTAAGGTGAGATTTTAAATCTATATGACATACATTATGCACATAAAATTAAATATTTCATACATCTTATGCATAAAATAATTAAATAGCAAAAATTGGACCGCTTTTGGCACTTAGGGGGGATTAAATAAATTAATTAACATTAATATAACTATTATATTAATATTAATTAATAAATTTAATTTAATAAAATAAAAATTACATTTTACAAAAAAATAAATTAATTAAAATAAAAGAAAAAACGCCCCACGTCGTGAGAAACTTCCACCAGCCCACGTCTCGCGCGCACGCCTCGCGAATTGCTCCACAACGCACGCAGCATTGCAACGCTGCAACACTCAGCGTCGCAAGCTGCGTGCTCCACACCAAGGCGTTGCAACGCTGCTCTGCAACACAGCCTCCGTCCGCGCAGACAGGGTTGAGACGCCGAAAAACAACGTCTCAACGCCGTCGACAAAACAACTCTGATTTCTTTGTTGTTCTTCGTCGTTTCTCGCCTGTTTTCGCTCCAATTTCTTCACATAAACTCTTGCCGCCAAAGACCCGAACTTACAAACTCGATTTATTTTCTAAATGCCCCAAAAACATGGGCGTTTACATTTTCTAATCAACGAAAATAAATCTAAAACGAAAAAGTGTCAAAACCGAAAACATCCAACTATGCAAACCACAATTACATCTCGTGAATTGAAGTAATACCCACCTAATTTTAGGAAAAACATATGCACAACAAAAAACCAACAAGCTGGCTCTGATATCAATTGAAGGGAATGAAAATTCCACGCAGCGGAAGGACGATTGAATCGTCGTGGTATCGTTACGAAAAATGCTTTCTTAAAAACGAAACTATCACATAGTATCTAGGTTAAACATGCAAAAGAAGAGAAAAATAGTAAGGATACTTACTTATTGAGTAACCGGTCTTCACGGTTTCCTCCTCTGGTCACGAACTCTTCGTGTTCACGTTCTCAATGATCTCGATCTCCTCGAACGAAGCAACGAATCTGACACCTCCGTTAGATTTCTCGGTTGTTCTTATTTTGGTAGAAGGAGAGTGAGTGAGACTCCTTTTTGGTGAAGGGAGGAGAAATTGAAAGAGGAGTTGAGAGAGAATTTGCAAAGCTCTTTGGTGAGATTTTCAAAAAATCAGCCAAATGCATATGGAATCTTTCTTGCAAAGGGTTTATATAATGTTGATAGATGAGGTTGAAATCTCCACGTATTTACTATTTAACCACAACCATAGGTTATGCAAATCATATTTGCATAACCACATATAATAAGATATCCCATATATAATTATACAAATCACATTTGTATAATTGTGGATTTTTAAATTGAATCACATTCAGTTTAATTTTTCTCAATCCAATTTCTCCAAATTAGCCCTAATTAGACAATTAGGCTAACCTATAGTTTATTATCAATCTCATTCACATTAAACTATATAATATGTCAATCATATCTCATATAAATGACATAATTACCATTTAATGAATTTGAACACTTCAAATTCACACCAAAACTGTAAACCCTATATTAATCTAGTTTGAGTCAACCCTACATAATTACCCTTTACTGTAAACCCTACATAATTACCTTTTACGGTAACACTCCACTAAAGCTCGTAGCTACACTCCCATCACTGTAGGACAAGTTTTGCCCATTCATATAACCAGCGCCCATGAGTCGACCCTTCACAGGTTGTTCGTAGACATGGTCGGGTCAAATTACCATTTTACCCCTGTGTCAATTTCTTGCTCCTTAACTCCCCACTACTCCTCTGATGAACAACGGTGAAATGGTCCAAGCATACACAACACCCCTCTCGGGCCAGTGAGAGGGTGGGCGCCCGTTGTCCAAGCCCTAGAGACAACATTTAAGGGAACAACCCCTCTAGTTTCCCTAAAGGAAGGAACGAGTGAATTCCATCTCGCGTAGTTAAGTTCTCAGCTGCCCACGTGGTCCCGTCGCTGAGAAGATAGGCATATTGGGCGAGTAACTGTGACCACCCTCACCCATACTAGTCAAAGGATGACCCCCGCAGACAGGAGTTCGTAACACGCTCAGGATTAAGGTCGAGTCACTAATAGTCATCTACGAAGTTATTAGTCCTATACTGCCAACGGTGTTACATCAGTAGGTCTAATAATTCACGGTCCGGTCTAGTACAATCTCATTGCACAGGATGCCCCCACTCGCATGTCAACAACATGAACGAGTCAGATCACCTCTTTTGTATCTAATACAAAGTCGACCGCATCCATAGTGTATCCCAGATTTGGTCTCCAACTCCATCCATATACTGTAGACCGTTCGGGTCATTAACTCGAACGTGATCCTCCCTGTGTGTCCACTACACACCGTTAAAGTTCTAGTTCTCTCATAAATTTAATGACCCTGGAGCTTAGCTTATTGGACAAAATTTATAAAATTTGCGAGACAAAAAGTGATGAAAGAAATAACTCTTATTTATTTCACATGGTTAAATTACAAATAAAACGAGATTAGGACATACATCCCAACAACCAAGCGTTCTGTTCTTGCGATTCCTGAAAATCTGAATCCCAAGAACATACTTCGCCTTTCCCAAATCTTTTATTTGGAATTGGGTCGCCAACCAATTCTTTATGTCAGGTAGGTATCCTACATCATTTCCAATGAGTAGGGTATCATCCACTTAAAGTACGAAGAAAGCTACTCTGTCGTTGATGATCTTCTTGTAAACACAAGGATCATTAACGTTTTGGTCAAAACCAGAAGACTTGATTGCAATATCAAATCTTATGTTCCAAGATCTGGAAGCTTGTTTCAACCCATAAATGGATCGATTGAGCTTGCAAACTTTTTGCTCCTGACCTTGGGTTATTAATCCTTCGGGCTAAGACATATAGATGCTCTCGTCAAGATTACCATTCAAAAAGGCAGTCTTGACGTCCATTTTCCAAATCTCATAATCATATAATGCGGCTATGGACAAGAGTATCCTAGTAGACTTAAGCAAAGCAACTGGGGAAAAAGTTTCCTCATAGTCAACTCCTTCCCTTTGGGTAAACCCCTTTGCTACAAGACCAACCTTAAAGGTCTGTACCTTTCCGCTGCATCTCTCTTTCTCTTGTAGATCCATTTACACCTTATGGGCCTTACCTCTTTAGGTTGGTCTACAAGTTCCTATACTAAATTGAAGTACATTGACTCCATTTCAAGGTCCATAGCTTTGATCTATTGGTCCTTATCTACGTCATTTATTGCCTGTTTATAGGACAATGGATCCTCTACACCGTCATCAGATATGACAACTTGAGTTTCAGCGAAACCCAAGTAGCGGTCAGGTTGGGAAACAACCCTCCCACTGCGTCGAGGCATTCTCAATGATTGAGAAGGACGAGACTGACTTGATGTGTTGGCTTATTCATCAACTCTCGATGAAGGTCCAGCTTGATCAACAACTCTTGTTGGTTCATCTCTAGCTTTATTTAGTACTATTTTACTACGTGGTTTATGGTTTCTCATGTGATCTTCCTCCAAGAATGTGGCGTTTGTCGATACAATCACCTTGTTTTCTTGTGGGTCATAGAAAAAATCACCTCTCGTTTCTTTGGGATAACCAAAAAATTGACATAATTTTGAACTAGGTTCCAATTTCATTGGGTTTGTCACGAGCACGTGTGTCGGACAATCCCAAATCATGAAGTGTTGTAAACTAGGTTTACGCCCCTTCCATAATTCAAAAGGTGTTTCAGAAACACTCTGTGATGGAACAGTGTTAAAGATTTGAGTTGCAGTCTCTAATAAGTAACCCCAAAACGAGGCAGGCAATTGAGCATAGTTTATCATAGACCGAACCATGTCTAACAGGGTTCCATTTCTCCTTTCTGACACACCATTCTGTTGTGGTGTATTTGGTGTTGAGAGTTGAGATTTAATTCCATGTTCTATCAAATAGTCCTGAAATCTCAAATCAATGTACTCTCCACCTCGATCGGATGGAATTGTTTTAATGGTTTTCCCTAATGCATTATCTACTTCAGCCTTATAGTCTTTGAAATTTTCAAGAGCCTCAGACTTATGATGCATTAGGTATAGATAACCATACCTCGAATAATCATGTATGAAAAAGATGAAATATTTGTTCCCTTCACGAGCTTTAACATTCACGGGACCACAAAGATCCAAATGTATAATCTCTAAGGGCTCTATGGCTCTATAACCTTTTCCAGTAAAAAGTCGCTTAGTCATTTTGTCTTCCAAGCAAGATTCGCAATGAGGTAAAGAATCATCTTCTAACTTGTTTAGAAGTCCATTCTTGGATAGTCTCTCAATCCGGTTGAGATTTATATGACCAAGTCTAAGATGCCAAAGATATGTATTATTATGAGAAATTCTTTGCCTTTTACTTTGAGTATTAGCAGTTTTAAACATCTCATGATTTAAAATTACTTTAATTTCTTTCGGTTTAAGTACATACAAGTCGTTTTCTAATCTAGCAGAAAAACATCGACACCTTTTTTCGAAATGAACGCTTCATTAAATGAAAAAGAAATACAATATTCATGTTCAATCAGACAAAAGATAGAAATCAAGTTCCTCTTAATCTTAGGAACTATGTACAGATTTTTTAAATATAAAAATCTATCTCTAAAAAACAGCTTTGTATCTTCCGTTGCACGAGTTGAGACGACGTCTCTCGTTTCGAACCTGAGCGTCATCTCACCCTCTTCGAGCACCTTGAAGGAACTAGTTTCCTGTAAAGAAGAGCAAACGTGATTAGTGGCTCCTAAATCAAGTATCAAGGTAAAATCATCATTTTCCACTAAGCAAGTTTCAAGAACAAGTAAATCGGATTTACCTTTCTTCTCTTTGAGCTCAGCAAGGTACTTTGGGCAGTTTCGCTTCCAGTGCCCGTCCATGTTGCAGTGGAAACACTTTCATTTGTCTGCAACATTGGCTTTTCCCTTGCCCTATCAGTAGTAGGTGCCTTCCCTTTCCCTCGTATCTTATTCTTTTGGGTCTTCTTAAGCCCAGAAGATGGACCACAAGACTTAGTTCCAGAGGATGAACCCTTCTGGAACCTTCTGGAATGAGCAAACAGATTTGCCTCTCCAGCAGCCTGTCCCTTATTCTTCACAAGAGACTGGAAAGTCTACAGTTCATTAAGGAGAGTAGTCAGGTTGTCTCTATCTTGGTCATCACCGCATTGCTGCGGAATTGCAAGAAACTCTTCGTAAAAGATTAGAGGATGAACGACACCTGACTTTGCTCGTCAATGACCGCATCGTTCATTTACACTATGTTGAAGTGGACCATCAGATCGAGAACATGTTCTCTCACTAACGATCCCTCCTTCATACGAGAGTTATAAACGTACTTGACGGATGTATTTGACGGATTCGTGTTGAAGCTGTCCAGACGGTTGTCTAAACATCTTCTACAACAAACTCATGATATCACGTGTTGTGACCATGCCCTCGTGCTTTTTGGCCAGAACTTCAGAAACACTAGCCAAAATGTAGACCTTAGTCTTATCATTGGCCTTGATCCAACGTCCGTACGCATCCTTAACAGATTGAGGAGCGTTTTGAGCAGGGACTTGAGGACATTCTTCAGTCAGTACAAACCGAAGGTCGTCAACAACAAGAATCATATTCAAGTTGGACTTCCACGTAGTATAGTTTTCGCCAGTTAAACGTTTGCTTTTGAGTAAGGCTATAATTGAGGACGACATGCTGAAATTCCAAAAGTAGTTCTAATTAGTTATGCATTTAACCCATTATAAACCAATAAATTTTAGAAAAATTATTAAAGAACCCTAGTATTTAAATTAAACCTGTAATTTTGCAACGATACTTCTAGGGTTTAGAACAAAAGCCACCGTCGGGTGGTTAGTCACTCCTCCCCTAAATTGAGACTATCTCAGCCAATTCTCACTACCAAAACATCTCATGTCCCAATAATGCTTAGCTACCGTTTGTTTGGTCAAGGACTTGTTAACTAGCTTAACTTATCCCGTAAATGTGACCTTACAATTTTCAGATGCATTAGGTTCGAGCCAACATGCAACTATTAAGAAAGACAACTGTTTGCAAATTATCTAAGAGACCCTATCCATTTCTGGAGTTCGCGGTGTTCCGATCCCTATAATCAGGCCCTCCATAGGGATTGGCTATTCCAGGACAACCTAGCAGGTGGACTATATAAATCTCACGATGCGACCTAATGGAAGAGACCATAGGATATGTTGACACGCGTCCTGCTCCCATTTACTATGGATACTTCCCTCATTCTCCTTGTTATTGAACCATGCAAACACTTACGGTAGGGGGACGCCCAATTGACGCGCGTAGCCGAACATGGAACTCACGATGTGAACTCTTGAGGAAGTGAAAGTAAACTTGATGCGAACACCTTATGTCTATGCCTATTATAACTATTATAACTACGTCTTTTAACCTTATGTCTAGGTGAATAAACATTTTAATTACCTAGATATAAAACAAATCTATGGTTAATTTAACTCAGGTTCCAGGTCAGTTCCCAGGTAGGAGGTGTTCTGTTATCCGTCAGCTTAGGTACCCCCAACCTTAGACAAAACTTCACCGATAGAGTTCCCTTATAACCAATGTCCTATTGTCCTACTATATTTTAAACTATTTAAAATACTATGTAAGACTAACTTCTAATGCTATTAGAAATTAAACTTAGGTCTAAATTAATTTTAAATAATTTAAAACTAATTTAAATAACCCATGTTCCTATGTTTGCATGCAATTTTTTGTTATAGGTTATGGTTTCTAAAACCCCTTTTATTTATAACTTTTATAAATTTTAATAATGAACCTATGACAAGAAACTATGTTATAAGACCAACAAACAATTTCAAATTGGAATTATAAAATATTCAACTAATTGAATAACGCAAATTACTTAAATAAAATAACATTTATTTTAAACTAAGTAATTTCATGCTCCATGCAATTTATTTTCCATATAATCTCATTATAACAATTATAATTAATTACTGATGAAAAATAAATTAAATCATGCATTTCTACCATATTTATATAACATTTATACAAATAAAAATGCATGAACATTCTTATCCTATGGTTGAAAAAATTATGAATGACATTCATAAAAAAATAATAGCTGTAAAATCGAAAACATTTAGCTCCTAAAGTGAAAAAAATAATAAAATTACACTAATCTTATTACAAAATCGGTCCAAAACTCCTTGAACCGGGCTCAGACCGCTCGAACCGAACAAAAACTGACCCGAACCGCCCAAGAGAGGTCTGCATCTTCAGGTTGACGTCACGTTGTTGCAACGCTAAGGAGACCGTTGTAACGCTGCCTCATGTCTCGCACGAGCTTGGCATCAGGGTAGCGTTGCAATGCTGAGGGGCAGCGTTGCAACGCTGCTGACCCCTGGAACTTCCGCAACGATAGGCTCTTCGGTGTTGCGACGCCGTTCCTCAGCGTTGCAACGCTGTTGCTTCAGCAACAACATTTTCCTTCGAACATAACAGTTTCAATTGTCAATTTCTCCTTCGATACTGATCCAAATTGCACGAAACGGGTCCCGAACGACTCACAACTCAATTACTGACTCAATTATGCAGTTTAATGCCCAAAAAATGCAGGGGCCTTTACATTTAAAGGCCAAAAAGTTCCTAAATAGTTTTACAGCAAACAAAAATGTAATTCCCACCTAACCAATGCAAATTTGTTTCATGAAAAACAAAACAAGCTTTGCTCTAATACCAATTGATGGGGATCCGATCCCCTTGAGCAGCAGAAACGTGGTTAAAAGATCAAAATTGTTTGATTATTTTTAGTTGAAAATAAATACCAGTACATTGGAAATAAAACAAAGATAAGCATACAATTCCTAATCTAATTAGGCATGGAACTAATCACGCAAACATGCTGTAAATTAAATAAACAAATAATAATAATTAAATAATCTAATTAGGCATCAATCAATCTTTCTTCTCCATTGGAGAAGAATTAAACGAGGGATAACTTCCCTCAGGGAGTTGGAGGGAAGAGGGGAACGTGTCCTCCTTACACGTTCCCATTTATTTAATATTAAAATTAATTAATAATAATTAATCTAATTAATTATATTAATTAAATTATATTTAATTAATCAAATTAAATATCTTAAATCAAATCATATTTAATCATATTTTTCCCTCTAACCTATAGTTTTCAAATATGAATCACATTCAAATTTAAATTTAATATTTGAACTCTTTCAAATATTTAATTCTCTCATATAATTCAATATGAATCATATTCACATTAAATTTATAATATAAAGTTCCAAAACTTTATATTATATCGTATCCATATACATTAAATTCATTCCCTAATGAATTTGAACATTTCAAATTCAAACGGTCTAAGAACCCTTTATGAGCTAGAAGGTGGACCTAATGGACCTACATATCAGAAGCTCCAACGATACGAGATTACTCTGTTAATCTCATTAACCTCCTAATCAACATTCGTTAACTGCAGGAACACTCCACTAAAGTCCCACAACTGCCCTCTTCTCACTGCAAATATATTTCTGTGTCCACGGATATTGGCCAACAACAGCAAGTCAATCCTTCACGAATGTTCATAGCACAAGCTGGGTCAAATTACTGTTTTACCCCGGGGTTACATCTTGTACCTTAAGTACTAGTGCTCCTCTAATGAACAATTTGTTTGTGGTCCTACCAACAAATAGAAGTCCCTTTCGGGCCAATGAGAGGGTCATGCCCTTTGTTCAAGTCCCGGAGACACCACTGAAGGGAACATTCATCTACTTAGCCTAGCAGTCGGGAAAGGAATAAATTTCATCTTGCTAGGCTAAGTCCCCAACTGCTCACTCGGTCTTGCCCCTAAGAAGGTAGGCATATTGAGTCGGCGAATCTGGCCACTCTCACCCATACTAGTCAAAGGACAATCCCTCGCAAACAGGAGTTCATAACCTACTTAGGATTGAGATCAAGTTGCCTAGGTCATCCTAGTGAAATAGAAACCTAGCTAGTCAACGAAGTTACATCTAGTGGTTACTATTTCGCGATCTGGTTTTATGTAATCTCATAACATAGGATACCCAGTCACATGTCATCTACACGAACACATTAGGATCACAGTGTTTGTATCATATACAAAGTGGGCCACATCCATAGTGTTACCAGGGTAAGGTACCCAAACCTTATCCCCTTACTATAGACCGTTTAGGTTGTATCTCGAACCGAGATCGTTTATATGTACACTACATTCAATTTAAGATATATTTTACAGCCTTGGATGTTTAGTTTATTGGATTTAGGGTTAAAACAAGGGCAATCTCGTAACTAACAAACAATAACTCTTTATTGAAATAATAACACTTTCTTACAATAATTAGAACAAAATTACAAACTACGAGTTTTAGGGCATAAACCCCAACATACTTTGTATCCTTTATAGATGACTATTCAAAGTATGGGTATATTTACCTAATGCATAGGAAGTCTGAAACTCTTGAAAAGTTCAATGAGTACAAGACTGAGGTTGAGAATCTGTTAGGTAAAACAATTAAAATACTTCGATAGGATCGAGGTGGAGAGTATATGGGCGCTGAATTCCAAGACTATATGATAGAACATGGAATTACGTCCCAACTCTCAGTACCTTGTATGCCACAGAAGAATGGTGTATCGGAAAGGAGAAACAGAACCATGTTTGACATGGTTCAGTCGATGATGAGTTATGCTTGTCTCCCTGATTCTTTTTGGGGTTTCGTAGTGGAGACTACGGTTTATATTTTGAACAACTTTCCGTCTAAAAGTGTTAGTGAAACACCTTTAAAACTTTGGAATGGACGTAAAGGCAGTTTACACCATTTGAAAATTTGGAGATGCCCGACTCATGTGTTTGTGTCAAACCCGAAGAAGTTGGAACCACGTTCAAAGTTGTGCCACTTTGTAGGTTACCCTAAAGAGACTAAGGTGATGGAGATCTAATCTCCTTGAGCAGCAGAAACGTGTTTGGGATCGTTAATGTGCTTGATTGTTTTGCTTAAAACAAAAAACAGTACATTGATAAAAAATACAGAACAAGCATGGAAATTCTAATCCTATTAGACATGGATTAACTGCATACATGCAAACATATGTTAAGTTTAAAAATTAAACTAAAGTGAAGAAGAAGAATACCATTGTAGTTTCTAATTCTCCAGCACAGCAACTCCTTGCTCCCATAAAAGAAATTAGCAACACAGGAACATCCAAAGTTCTCTGTTTTTCTTCGACAGAACACCACCAACAGTGAACACCTTCTATATCCCTGAGTTCTTAGACCTAATCCTTTGTGGGAAGGATCCAACAGTTGGAAGGTTTTCAAGAATATGAAAGTGAGAGAGCAATTCTCAAATTGCTTGAATCAGCCAAATGATCGATCAACCTCCTCTCCTCCATTGGAGAGGAGTAAAACGAGGGATCACCTCACCACTCCCTATCGATGGGGAGGGAGCTGGGGAACGTGTACTTCTGACACGTTCCCATTAATTTAATTTTAAATTAAATTAAACATTAATTAAATCATATTTAATTAATAAAATTAAATATCTTATATTTAATTAAGATTAAATCATATTTAATCATATCATTCCCTCTAACGTATAGTTTTAATGCACATCCAGTGCACATTAAATTTAAACCTATAGTTTTCAAATGTGAATCACATTCACATTTAATATAATATTTGAACTCTTTCAAATATTCAATTCTCTCATATACTTTAATATGAATCATATTCACATTAAATTTATAATATATAGTTCCAAAACTATATATTATATCGTATCTAAATACATTAAATATATTCCCTAATGAATTTGAACATTTCAAATTCTAATGATCTAAGAACCCTTTACGAGCTAGAAGGTGGGCCTAATGGACCTACAGATCAGAAGCTCCAACGATACAGGATTGCTCGGTTAATCTCATTAACCACCCAATCAACATTCGTTAACTGCTGGAACACTCCACTAAAGTCCCACAGCTGCACTCTTCTCACTGCAGATATATTTTTGTGTCCATGGATATTGACCAATAACAACAAGTCAATCCTTCACGAATGTTCGTAACACCATCTGGGTCAAATTACCGTTTTACCCCTGGATTACATTTTGTGCCTTAAGTACCAGTGGTCCTCTAATGAACAATTTGTTTGTGGTCCTACCAACAAACAGAGTCCCTCTCGGCAAATGAGAGGGTCGGGCTCTTTGTTCA
The DNA here is from genome assembly GCA_036507285.1 of Trichosanthes cucumerina. NCBI lineage: Eukaryota > Viridiplantae > Streptophyta > Magnoliopsida > Cucurbitales > Cucurbitaceae > Trichosanthes > Trichosanthes cucumerina. Next base: position 30,974,016 of record CM071842.1, on the reverse strand, counting down.
AGTCCTGGAGACACCACTTAAGGGAACATTCCTCTACTTACCCTTGTAGGCGAGAAGGAGTGAATTCCATCTTGCTAAGTTAAGTTCCCAGCCGCTCACTCGGTCTTGTCCCCAAGAAGGTAGGCATATTGAGTCGGCGAATCTGGCCACTCTCACACATACTAGTCAAAGGACAATCCCTCGCGAACAGGAGTTCGTAACTTGCTCAGGATTGAGATCAAGTTGCCTAGATCATCCTAGTGAAATAGAAACCTAACTAGTCAACGGAGTTACAACTAGAGCTTACTATTTCGTGGTCCGGTCTTATGTAATCTAATTACATAGGATATCCCCACTCACATGCCATCTACACGAACACGTTAGGATCACAGTGTTTGTATCAAATACAAAGTGGGTCACATCCATAGTTTTACAAGGGTAAGGTACCCAAACCTTATCCCTTAACTATAAACCCTTTAGGTTGTATCTCGAACCGAGATCCTTTTTATGTACATTACATTCAGTTAAAGATTCATTTAACAACCTTGGATGTTTAGTTTATTGGATTTAGGGTTTAAATAAAGGCAAACTCGTAGATAAGGAACAATAACACTTTATTGAAATAATAACACTTTATTACATTAATTAGAACATAATTACCAAACTACGAGTTTTAGGGCACAAATCCCAACAAACTCCCACTTGCACTAAAACTCTAGTGGGGTACAGCACAATCTAAAACAGTGGTTACAGAGATATAAATACAATAAACTAGGGCATCCATATACCCCATTACATATCTCCCACTTGCCCTAGATTAGCGTATGTACATATCTCGTAGACCCAGACTTTCTAGATGACCCTCGAACACTTTAGCCGTGAGAGTCTTTGTAAACGGATCAACAATATTGTGCTCTGAAACGATCTTCGTGACTGTCACATCTCCTCGTTGCACTATTTCTCGTATCAGGTGATACTTCCTCTCGATGTGCTTACCTCGCTTATGGCTGCGAGGTTCCTTCGAATTGGCTACCGCACCACTGTTGTCACAGTATAAGGTGATGGGAGATTCCATATTTGGAACAACTTCCAAATCAGCAAGGAATTTCTTAGCCAAACAGCCTCTTTAGCTGCTTCACAAGCAGCGACATACTCAGCCTCCATTGTGGAGTCACCGATGCATCCTTGCTTGATGCTTCGCCATACTTTAGCTCCCCCGTTAAGGGTGAAAACTGATCCCGATGTGGAATTCCGAGAATCTTTATCGGTCTAAAAATCAAAATCAGTGTATCTAGTAAGGATCAAATCCTTAGACCCATATACAAGCATATAGTCCCTCGTTCTCCTTAGATACTTAAGGATATTTTTAACTGTTGTCCAGTGGTCTAACCCTGGATTGGACTGGTACCTACTGACTATTCCCACTGCATAACAAATGTCCGGCCTCGTGCACAACATAACATACATTAAGCTACCTACTGCAGAGGCATAGGAAATATGTCTCATATCCTCAACTTCTTGAGGTGTCTTGAGACACTGTTACCTAGATAGATGAACTCCGTGACTGAAGGGTAATAAGCCCCAATTGAAATTATGCATCGAAAATCTGGACAACATTTTGTCAATATAAGACGCTTGAGAAAGTGCTAGCGTTTTGTTCTTGCGATTCCTGAAGATCTAAATCCCAAGAACATATTGCGCCTCTTCCAAATCTTTTATTTGGAATTGGGTCGCCAGCCAATTCTTTATGTCAGTAAGGTATCCTACATCATTCCCAATGAGTAGGATATCATCCACATAAAGTACTAACAAAGCTACTTTGTCTTGATGATCCTCTTGTAAACACATGGCTCATCAACGTTTTGGTCAAAGTCGTAAGACTTGATCGCAGTTTCAAATCTTATATTCCAAGATCTTGACGCTTGTTTCAATCCATAAATGGATTGATTAAGCTTGCAAACTTTTTTCTCTTGACCTTGGGGTATGAACCCTTCGGGCTGAGACATATAGATGCTCTCGTCAAGATTACCATTCAAAAAGGCAGTCTTGACGTCCATTTGCCAAATTTCATAATCATAAAATGCGGCTATGGACAAGAGTATCCTTATACACTTCAGCATAGCAACAGGGGAAAAAGTTTCTTCATAGTCAACTCCTTCCCTTTGGGTAAAACCCTTTGCTACAAGGCTAGCCTTAAAGGTCTGTACCTTTCCGACTGCATCACTCTTTCTCTTAGAGATCCATTTACACCCTATGGGTCTAACCCCTTCAGGTTGGTCTACAAGTTCCCATACTGAATTGAAGTCCATTGACTCCATTTCAAGGTCCATGGCTTTGATCCATTGGTCCTTGTTTACGTCATTCATCGCCTGTCTATAAGACAATGGATCTTCTACGTCGTCATCAAGTATGACAACTTGAGTTCAGTTAAACCCAAGTAGCGGTCAGGTTGAGAAACAACCCTCCCACTGCGTCAAGGCATTCCCAACGATTGAGATGGACGAGACTGACTTGAGGTGCTGGCTCTTCCATCAACTCTTGATGAAGGTCCAACTTGATCAACAACTCTTGTTGGTTCATGTGTAGCTTCATTTAGTACTAATTTACTACGCAGTTTGTGGTTGCTCATGTGATCTTCCTCCAAGAACGTGGCGTTTGTCGATACAATCACCTTGTTTTCTTGTGGGTCGTAGAAAATACCACCTCTCGTTTCTTTGGGATAGCCAACAAATTGGCACAATCTTGAACGAGGTTCCAATTTCTTTGGGTTTGTCACGAGTACGTGTGCCAGACAACCCCAAATCCGGAAGTGTTGCAAACTAGGTTTATGCCCCTTCCAAAGTTCAAAAGGTGTTTCTAAAACATTTTTTGATGGAACACTGTTCAAGATTTGAACTGCAGTCTCTACTGCGTATCCCCAAAACGAGCCAGGCAACTGAGCATAGCTCATCATAGAACGAACTATGCCCAACAAGGTTCTATTTCTCCTTTCTGACACACCATTTTGCTTTGGTGTATTAGGTGCTGAGAGTTGAGATTTAATTCCATGTTCTATCATATAGTCCTTGAATCTCAAATCCATATACTGTCCACCTCGATAGGATCAAAGTGTTTTAATGGTTTTCCCTAATGGATTCTCTACTTCAGCCTTATACTCTTTGAACTTTTCAAGAGTTTCAGACTTGTGATGCATTAGGTATAGATAACCATACCTCGAATAATCATATATGAAAGAGATGAAATATTCGTACCCACCTCGAGCTTCAACATTCACCGGACCACAAAGATGCGAATGTACAAGTTTTAAGGGCTCTATGGCTCTGTAACCTTTTCCAGTAAAAGGTCGCTTGGTCATTTTACCTTCCAAGCAAGACGGCGGTAAAGAATCTTCTTCTAACTTATTTAGAAGTCCATTCTTAGAGATTCTCTCAATCCGGTTGAGATTAATATGACAAAGTCTAAGATGCCATAGATAGGTCTTATTATTTGGAGAAATTCTTTGCCTTTTATTTTGAGTGTCAGCATTCTTAAACATCTCATGATTTAAAATTGCTTTGGTTTTGTTCGGTTTCAGTACATACAAGCCATTTTTTAATTTAGCAGAACAAATATTGACACCCTCTTTCAAAATGAACGCTTCATTGATTGAAAAAGAAATACAATATCCAAGTTCTATTAAACAAGAGATAGAAATTAAGTTCCTATTAAGCTTAGGAACTAAATACAGATTTTTTTAATGAAAGAAATCTATCTCCGAAAAATAGCTTAGCATCTCCCACTGCACGAGCTGAGACGACGTCTCCCGTTCCAACCCTGAGCGTCATCTCACCCTCTTCGAGCTCCTTGAAGGAACTAGTTTCCTTAAATGAAGAGCAAACGTGATTAGTGGCTCTTGAATCAAGTATCCAGGTCAAATCATTATTTTTCACTAAACAAGTTTCAAGAACAAGTAAATCTGATTTACCTTTCTTCTCTTTGAGCTCAGCAAGGTATTTTGGGCAGTTTCGTTTCCAGTGCCCATACACGTTGCAGTGGAAACATTTTCCTTTATCTGCAACATTGGCTTTTCCCTTGCCTTTGTCAGCAACAGATGCCTTCCCTTTCCCTCCTATTTTCTTATTTTGGGTCTTCTTAAGCCCAAAAGATGAGCTACAGGACTTAGTCCCAGAGGATGAACCCTTCTGGAACCTTCTGGAATGGGCAATCGATTTGCCTCTCCATCACACATCCCCTTATTCTTCATAAGAGACTGGAAAGTCTCGTAGTTCATTAAAGAGAGTAGTCAGGTTATACTCTATCTTGTTCATCACCGCATTGCTGCGGAATTGCAGGAAACTCTTCGGAAGAGATTCCAGGATGAACGATACCTGACTTTTCTTGTCAATGACCGCTCCGTTCATCTAAGCCATGTTGAAGTGGACCATCAGATCAAGAACGTGTTCTCTCATCGATGACCCCTCCTTCATACGGGAGTTATAAACGTAATTCAGGGATTCATGCCGAATCTATCCAGACGGTTGTCCAAACATTTCCTGCTGCGAACTCATGATCTCACGAGCTGAGACCATGCCCTCGTGCTTTTTGGCCAGAACTTCAGAAACACTAGCCAAAATGTAGACCTTGGCCTTGTCATTGGCCTTGATCCAGCGGTTGTACGCCTCCTTAACAGATTCAGGAGCGTTACGAGCAGGGATCTGAGGACATTCCTTAGACATTACAAACCGTAGGTCGTCAACAACAATAATCGTATTCAAGTTGGACTTCCACGTAGTAAAATTCTCACCAGTTAAACGATCGTTTTTAAGTAAGGCAATTATTGAGGACGACATGCTGAAAATCCAAAATAGTTCTAATTAGTTATGCCTTTTTAACCCATTGTAAAAACCAATCAAATTTAGCAAAATTATTAAAGAACCCTAGTGTTTAAATTAAACCCACTGTTTAAATTAAACCTTTAATTTTGCAACGATACTTCAACAGTTTAGAACAAAAGCCTCCGTCGGGCGGTCAATCATTCCTCCCTTGAATTGAGACTTTCTCAGCCAATTCTCACTACCAGAACATCTCACGTCCCAATGGTCCTTAGCTACCGTTTGTTTGGTCATGTATTTGTTAACTAACTTAACTCATCCCGTAAATGTGACTCTACCATTTTCAGATCCAATAGGCCCGAGCCAACTGGCTACTATTAAGAAAGACAACTGTTGGCAAACAACCTAAGAGACCCTATCAATTTCTAAAGTTCGCGGTGTTTCGATCCCTATAGTCAGGCCCTCCGTAGGATACGTTGACACACTTCCTGCTCCCATTTACTATGGATACTTCCCTCATTCACCTTGGTATTGAACCATGCAAACACATACCGTAGGGGAATGCCCTATTGACGCCACGTAGCCGAGCATGGAACTCACGGTGTGAACTTTTGAGGCCGTGAGAGTAAACTCGATGCGAACATCTCGTTTTCTCCCACTGAAGTTCCTAAAATTAGGGTATATGTTTAACTTAGCTGGATTCTGGCTAAAAGAATCTATCTAAGTCTATGCCTATTATAACTATTATAACTAGGTCTTAAAACCTTATTTCTAAGTGAATAAACATTTTAATTACCTAGAGATAAAACAAAACTAAGGTTAATTCAACTCGGAGTTAGGTAAGTTCCCGGCAGGAGGTGTGTTCATAATCGTCGACTTAAGTACTCTCGACCTTTGATGAGAACTTCACCGGTAGAGTTCCCTTATAACCAAAGTCCTAAAGTCCTACTATATTTTAAACTATTTAAAATACTACGTAAGACTAATTTCTAATCCTATTAGAAATTAAAACTTAGGTCTAAATTAAGTTTAAACAATTTAAAACTAATTAAATTTTAACCCAAGTTCCTATGTTTGCATGCATTTTTTTATTATAGGTTATGGTTTCTAAAACCCTTTCAATTTATAAGTTTTATAAATTTAATAATTAACTTATGAAAGAAACCATATTATAAATCCAACAATCAATATTCAAATTGGAATTATAAAAGGAATTCAACTAATTGAATTATAAAATTACTTAAACAAAATAACATTTATTTTAAACTAAGTAATTTCATGCTCAATGCAATTTATTTTCCATATAATCTAATCATAACAATTATAATTAATTACTCATGAAAAATAAATTAATCATGCATTTTCAACCATATTCATATAACATTTATATAAATAAAATGCATGAACATGCTTATCCTAAGGTGGGAAAAATCTAAATGACATTCATAAAGATAAATAGCTGTAAAACCGGAATAATTTGGCCCCTAAAGTGCAAAAAATAAAATTACATTAATTTTATTTCATGAAATCGATCCAAAAACACCCTGAACCGGCCTTGAACCCCTCGAACCGGACCAAAATCAATTGAACCAACCGAACCAGTCTGCAGCTGCTGGAAAGCCCCACGGCGTTGCAACGGTGAAGCGAGCGTTGCAACGCCTGCTTTGTCTTATGCGCACCTGCTATCGGGATGGAGTTGCAATGCTGAGGGGCAGCGTTGCAACGCCGCTGACCCCTTGAACGCCTGCGTCGATAGGGAACGCTGGCGTTGCGACGCCGTTCTTCAGCATTGCAGCGCTGATGTACGGCGTTGCAACACTGTTGCTTCGGTAGTGGCAGAAACTCACGAACATAGCAGTTTCTTTCTTTAATTTCTCTTTCGATTCTCAACCAAATTAAATGAAACTTGTCCCAAACGACTCATAACTCAATTACAGACTCAATTATGCACTTTATGCCAAAAAACGCAGGGGCCTTTACATACAATTTGATCAAAATCAAAGTAAACTAAGGCCAAAAAATTCCTAAACAAGTTTTACAACAAACCAAATGCATTTCCCACCAAATCAATGCAATTTTATTTCAAAACAAAACAAATCAAGTATTGCTCTGATACCAATTGATGGAGATCTAATCTCCTTAAGCAACGGAAACGTGTTTGGGATCATTAATGTGCTTGATTGTTTTGCTTAAAACAAAAAACAATACATTGATAAAACATACAAAACAAGCATGAAAATTCTAATCCTATTAGACATGGATTAATTGCATACATGCAAACATATGTTAAGTTTAACAATTAAACTAAAGTGAAAAAGAAGAATATCTTTGTAGTTTCTAATTCTCCAACACAGCAACTCCTTGCTCCTCTAAAAGAAATCAGCAACATCGGAACTTCCAAAGTTCTCTATTTTTCTTCGACAGAACACCACCAACAGTGAGCACCTTCTATATCTCTGAGTTCTTAGACCTAATCCTTTGTGGGAAGGATCCAACAGTTGGAAGGTTTTCAGGAATATGAAAGTGAGAGAGCAATTCTCTAATTGCTTGAATCAGCCAAATGATCGATCAACCTCCTCTCCTCCATTGGAGAGTAATAAAACGAGAGATCACCTCCCCACTCCCTATCGATGGGGATGGAGGTGGGGAACGTGTCCTTCTGACACGTTCCCATTAATTTATTTTAAATTAAATTAAACATTAATTAAATCAACTTTAATTAATAAAATTAAATATCTTATATTTAATTAAGATTAAATCATATTTAATCATGTCCTTCCCTCTAACCTATAGTTTTAATGCACATCTAGTGCACATTAAATTTTAACCTATAGTTTTCAAATGTGAATCACATTCACATTTAATATAATATTTGAACTCTTTCAAATATTCAATTATCTCATATAATTTAATATGAATCATATTCACATTAAATTTATAATATATAGTTCCAAAACTATATATTATATCGTATCTAAATGCATTAAATATATTCCCTAATGAATTTGAACATTTCAAATTCTAATGATCTAAGAACCCTTTACGAGCCAAAAGGTGGACCTAATGGACCTACAGATCAAAAGCTCAAACGATACATGATTGCTCGGTTGATCTCATTAACCTCCCAATCAACATTTGTTAATTGCGGGAACACTCCACTAAAGTCCCAGAGCTACACTCTTCTCACTGTAGATATATTTTTGTGTCCATGGATATTGACCAATAACAGCAAGTCAATCCTTCACGAATGTTCGTAACACAAGCTGTGTCAAATTACCGTTTTACCCCTGGGTTACCTTTTGTGCCTTAAGTACCAGTGGTCCTCTAATGAATAATTTGTTTGTGATCCTACCAACAAACAGAGTCCCTCTCGGGCCAATGAGAGGTCGGGCCCTTTGTTCAAATCCCAGAGACACCACTTAAGGGAACATTCCTCTACTTACCCTTGTAGGCGGGAAGGAGTGAATTCCATCTTGCTAAGTTAAGTTCCAAGCCGCTCACTCGGTCTTGTCCCCAAGAAGGTAGCATATTGAGTCGGCGAATCTGGCAACTCTCACCCATACTAGTCAAAGGACAATCCCTCGCGAACAGGAGTTCGTAACCTGCTCAGGATTGAGAACAAGTTGCCTAGGTCATCCTAGTGAAATAGAAACCTAACTAGTCAACAGAGAGTTGACTAGAGGTTACTATTTTCGTGGTCCGATCTTATGTAATCTCATTACATAGGATATCCCCACTCACATGTCATCTACACGAACACGTTAGGATCACAGTGTTTGTATCAAATACAAAGTGGGCCACATCCATAGTTTTACCAGGGTAAGGTACCCAAACCTTATCCCCCAACTATAGACCCTTTAAATTTGTATCTCGAACCGAGATCCTTTTTATGTACATTACATTCAGTTAAAGATTCATTTAACAGCCTTGGATGTTTAGCTTATTGGATTTAGGGTTTAAATAAAGGAAAACTCGTAGATAAGGAACAATGAAACTTTATTGAAATAATAACATTTTATTACATTAATTAGAACATAATTACAAACTACGAGTTTTAGGGCACAAATCCCAACATAAGGGTGTTCTGTTTTACTATCCTAAGGAAAATAGGGTGCTTGTGTCGACAAGCACCACTTTCCTTGAGGAAGACCACATCTGGGATCACTTACCAAGGAGTAAGATTGTGTTAAATGAAATGGAAAGTTCATCAGCAAGAGTTGCTAATGGGGCTAGTACATCAACAAGTGTTGTTGATCCTAGCTCGTCTAGTTAAGTCTGTTCTCAAGTGGTGAGAATGCCTCGAAGTAGTTGGAGGGTTGTGAGACAGCCTGAACGTTACATGGGTTTAACTGAAACCCATGTCGTCACCCCTGATGATGACTGCGAGGATCCATTGACCTATGATCAGGCAATGACAGACGTTGACAAAGACAAATGGATTAAAGCTATGGACTAGGAAATGGAGTCGATGTACTTCAATTATGTCTGGGAGCTTATGGATCAACCGGATCGGGTATAACCTATTGGTTGTAAATGGATCTACAAGCGTAAACGTGACGCAGATGGAAAGGTGCAGACCTTCAAAGCCCGACTAGTGGCAAAGGGTTTTACCTAGGTTTAAGGGGTTGACTATGAGAAAACCTTTTCTCTTGTTTCCATGGTAAAGTCAATCAGGATCCTTCTAGCCATTGTCGCATATTATGACTATGAGGTATTGAAAATGGATGTCAAGAAAACCTTTCTGAATGGCAATCTTGATGAAACCATCTACATGGACCAACCCAAAGGGTTCATTCCCCAAGGCCAAGAGCAAAAGGGTTGTCGGCTTCATAGGTCTATTTATGGACTGAAATAAGCCTCGACGTCTTGGAATATAAGGTTTGATGAGGCGATCAAATCTTATGCCTTTTATCAGAATGTTGACGAGACTTGTGTCTACAAGAAAATCAACAACACTGTCACATTTCTGATATTATATGTGGGTGACATCCTTCTCATTTGGAATGAGATAGGATTTCTTACTGACATTAAGAAATGGTTGGCTTCACAATTCCAAATAAAAGATTTGGGAGAGACCTAGTATGTTCTAGGTATCCAGATAGTCTAGAACCGGAAGAACAGAACGCTAGCAATGTCTCAGACGTCTTATATTAACAAGATGTTTTCTAGATATAAGATTCAGAACACCAAGAAGGGTTTGTTGCTTTCAGGCATGGGGTGCACTTGTCTAAGGATCAATGTCCTAAAACATCTCAAGAGGTTGAGGATATGAGACGAATCCCCTACCCTTCAACTATAGGGAGCCTCATGTATGTCATGTTGTGTACTAGGCCCGACATCTGTTATGTAGTTGGGATTGTCAGTAGGTCTCAATCCAATCCAGGATTAGATCACTGGACAACCGTAAAGGCAATCCTCAAGTATCTTAGAAGAACGAGGAACTACAGCCTTGTGTATGGGAGTGGGGATTTGATCCTTACGGGATACACAGACTCTGACTTTAGACCGATAAGGATTCTAGGAAATCCACTTCGGGGTCAGCCTTCATTCTGAATGGAGGAGCTATAGTGTGGCGAAGCATCAAGCAGGGATTCATCGCTGATTCCACGATGGAAGCCGAGTATGTTGCGGCTTGTGAAGCTGCAAAGGAAGATGTTTGGCTTAAGAAGTTCATGATGGATTTGGAAGTTGTTCCAAATATGAACTTGTTGATTACCCTGTTTTGTGACAACAATGGTGCAGTAGCTAACTCGAGAGAACCTTAGAGTCATAAGAGGAGCAAGCACATTGAGCGAAAGTATCACCTGATACGGGGATTATGCACTGCGAAGACGTGACAGTCACGCAGATAGCGTCGGAGCACAACATTGTTGATCCATTTACTAAGGCCCTCACGACTGAGGTGTTTGAGGGTCACCTAGAAAGTCTAGGTCTTCGAGTGCTTCCTGACTAGGGCAAGTGGGAGTATTGTAAAGGGTATTCAATGCCCTAGTTTATTGTATTTTATTGTACATTTGAGAAATGTATTTTGTACTCCACTACCTTAGTCCAAGTGGGAGTTTGTTGGGATGTATGTCCTAATCTCGTATATGTTTGTAACACTACTTATTGAAATAAATAAGAGTTATTTTTTAATCACTTTGTGTCTCGCATATTTACAAAATTTATCCAATAAACTAAGCTCCATGGTCATTGAATTATGAGAGAACTGGAACTTGAACGGTGTGTAGTAGACACATAGGGAGGATCACGTTCGAGTTTATGACCCGAACGGTCTACAGTATACAGATAGGGTTGGAGACCTAATCCTGGATACGCTGTGGATGGGACCCGCTTTGTATTAGATACAAACGAGGTGATCCAACTCGTTCATGTGGTTGACATGCGAGTGGGGCATCATGTGCAATGAGATTGTACAAGACCGGACCGTGAATTATTAGACCTACTGATGTAACACCGTTAACAGTATAAGACTAATAACTTCGTAGATTACCAATAGTGACTCAACCTTAATCCTGAGCGTGTTACGGACTCCTGTCTGCGGGGGTTGTCCTTTGACTAGTACGGGTGAGGGTGGTCACAGTTACTCACCCAATATCCCTATCTTCTCAGGGACAGGACCACGTGGGGAGATGCGAACTTGAATACGCGAGATGGAATTCACTCATTCCCGACTTAGGGAAACTAGTGGGATTGTTCCGTTAAGTGTTGTCTCCAGGGCTTGGACAACGGGCGCCCACCCTCTCCCTGGCCCGAGAGGAGTGTTGTTTATGGTTGGACCATACAACGTTCTTGTTCATTAGAGGAGCTGTGGGACTTGAGGAGCAAGAGGTAGACACAGGGGTAAAACGGTAATTTGACCCAGCAGTGTCTACGAACAACTTGTGAAGGGTCGACTCACGGACATTAGTTATATCAATGGACACAACTTGTCCTACAGTGATGGAAGTGCAGCTACGTGCTTTAGTGGAGTGTTACTATAGCTAATGAATGTAACCAGGTCAAAGAGTTTGAAAGGTTAATCTCAGATCGTTGGAGCTCGTCATCTATAGGTCCATTAGGTCCCTCGGTTGGCTCAAACTGGATAAATTGAGGGTTTACAGTTTAGTGTGGATTTGAAGTGTTCAAATTCATTAAAAGGGTATTTATGTCATTTATATGAGATATGATTGACATAATATATAGTTTAATGTGAATGAGATTCATAATAAACTGTAGGTTAGCCTAATTGATTAATTAGTGCTAATTTAGAGAAATTGGATTGAGATAAATTAAATTGAATGTGATTCATTTTAAAATCCACAATTATACAAATGTGATTTGTATAATAAGATATGAGATATCTTATTATATGTGTTATGTAAATATGATTTGTATAACCTAATGTTGTGGTAAAATGGTAAATAGGTGGAGATTTCAACTCCACCTACCATTATAAAAGCACCTTTGCAAGAAGGATTGCTTAAGGTTTTCTCATTTTTGGGAATCTCACCAAAAAGACTCTCTCTCAAATTCTCTCAATCTCTCAAATTCTCTCTACCCCATACCAAAGGTGTTGGGATTTGTGCCCTAAAACTCGTAGTTTGTAATTTTGTTCTAATTAATGTAATAAAGTGTTATTGTTCGTTATCTACGAGTTTGCCTTTATTTAAAACCCTAAATCCAATAAACTAAACATCCAAGGCTGTTAAATGAATCTTTAACTAAATGTAATGTACATAAAAGGGATCTCGGTTCGAGATACAACCTAAAGGGTCTATAGTTAGGGGATAAGGTTTGGGTACCTTACCCAAGTTAAACTATGAATGTGGCTCACTTTGTATTTGATACAAACACTGTGATCCTAACGTGTTCGTGTAGATGACATGTGAGTGGGGATATCCTATGTAATGAGATTACATAAGACCGGACCATGAAATAGTAACCTCTAGCTGTAACTCCGTTGACTAGTTAGGTTTCTATTTCACTAGGATGACCTAGGCAACTTGAACTCAATCCTGAGCAGGTTACAAACTCCTGTTCGCGAGGTATTTTCCTTTAACTAGTATGGGTAAGAGTGGCCAGATTCGCCGACGCAATATGCCTACCTTCTTGGGGACAAGACCGAGTGAGCGGCTGGGGACTTAACTTAGCAAGATGGAATTCACTCTTTCCCGCCTACTAGGGTAAGTAGAGGAATGTTCCCTTAAGTGGTGTCTCCGGGACTTGAACAAAGGGCCCGACCCTCTCATTGGCCCGAGAGGGACTCTGTTTGTTTGTAGGACCACAAACAAATTGTTCATTAGAGGAGCACTGGTACTTAAGGCACAAGATGTAACCCAGGGGTAAAATGGTAATTTGACCATTTGGTGTTATTCTGAACATTCGTGAAGGATTGACTTGCTGTTATTGGTCAATATCCATGGACACAGAAATACATCTGCAGTGAGAAGAGTGCAGCTGTGGGACTTTAGTGGAGTGTTCGCGCAGTTAACGAATGTTTATTGGGAGGTTAATGAGATTAATCGAGCAATCTCGCATCGTTGGAGCTTCTGATCTGTAGGTCCATTAGGTCCACCTTCTAGCTCGTAAAGGGTTCTTAGATCATTTGAATTTGAAATGTTCAAATCATTAGGGAATATATTTAATGTATTTAGATACGATATAATATATAGTTTTGGAACTATATATTATAAATTTAATGTGAATATGATTCATATTAAATTATATGAGAGAATTGAATATTTGAAAGAGTTCAAATATTATATGTGAATGTGATTCACATTTGCAAACTATAGGATAAAATTTAATGTGCACTGGTTGTACATTAAAACTATAGGTAAAGGGGTAATGTGATTAAATCCGATTTAATCCAAATTAAATATATGATATTTAATTTGTATTATTTAAATATGATTTAAATGAATAATTAAATTTGATTTAATTATATTATTATTATTATTATTATTTTTTCAATAATAAATTAGGGAACGTATCATCCAGACACGTTCCCCACTACTCTTCCCCTTCTCCCTATCGACAGTTTAACAGGGAGAAGGGAGTTGCTCAATGTGATTGATCGATCATTTTTGCAATTGAGGAATTGAAACTTCCTGGAATTCTCTCTCTCACTCTCTAATTCCTAAAACCTCCAATTGTTGGATCCTTCCCACCAAGGAAGATCTAAAGACTCAGAGATATAGAAGGTGATCTCTGGTGGTTGTGTTCTTGCTGGAAGAAAACAGAGAAGTCACTGGAATTGATTTGTTTTACAACCTTTGGAGCAACAAGTTGCTGGAGAAAGTCTACAAAGGTATCGCTCTCTTTTATTACTTTAATCGTTAAACTTGTAGCATGTTTGTATGCAATTAATCCATGTCTAATAGGATTAGAATCCATGCTTGTTCTGTATTTTTTATCAATGTACTGGTTCTTGTTTTAAGCAAAACAATCAAGTAATTAAGATCCCAAACACGTTTCCGCTGCTCAAGGAGATCAGATCTCCATCAATTGGTATCAGAGGAATGCTTGATTTGTTTTGTTTTGAAACAAACTTGTTTAGGAATGTTTTGGCCTTAGTTTACTTCGATTTTTTGTTCAAATTGGATATAAAGGCCCCTGCGTTTTTGGGCAAAAAGTGCAAAATTGAGTCTGTAATTGAGTTACGAGTCGTTCGGGACAAGTTTCATGCATTTCGATTGAGAATCGAAGGAGAAATTGAAGTTTGAAGCTGCTGTGTTCGTGGAAGAAAGTTGTAGCCGAAGCAGCAGCGTTTCAACGCTGAAGAACAACGTCGCAACACCAGCGTTCCCTATCGACGCGGGCGATCAAGGGGTCAGCAGCGTTGCAACGTTGCCCCTCAATGTTGTAACGCTACCCCGATACCAGGCGCGCAAGACGACGAAGCGGGCGTTGCAATGCTGGCCTCAGCGTTGCAACGTCGTGGGGCATTCCAGCAGCTGCAGACTGGTTCGGTTGGTTCAATGGTTTTGGTCCGGTTCGAGCGGTTCAAGGCCAGTTCAGGGTGTTTTTGGACCGGTTTCATGAAATAAATTAATGTAATTTATTTTTTGGCACTTTAGGGGCCAAATTATTTCGGTTTTACAACTATTTATCTTTATGAATGTCATTTAGCTTATTCCCACCTTAGGATAAGCATATTCATGCATTTTATTTATATAAATGTGGTTGAATGCATGACTAATTTATTTTTTCATGAGTAATTAATTATAACTGTTATAATTAGATTATATGGAAAATAAATTGCATGGATCATGAAATTACTTAGTTTAAAATAAATGTTATTTTGTTTAAGTAATTTTATAATTCAATTAGTTGAATTCCTTTTATAATTCCAATTTGAATATTGATTGTTGGATTTATAATATAGTTTCTTTATCATAGGTTAATTATTAAAATTTATAAAAGTTATAAATTAAAGGGGTTTTAGAAACCATAACCTATAATAAAGAAATGCATGCAAACATAGGGGCTTGGGTTAAATTTTAATTAGTTTTAAATCGTTTAAAATTAATTTAGACCTAAGTTTCAATTTCTAATAGGATTAGAAATAAGTCCTACGTAGTATTTTAAATAGTTTAAAATATAGTAGGACTTTAGGACTTTAGTTATAAGGGAACTCTACCCGTGAAGTTCTGTCTCAAGGTCTGGGGTACTTAAGTTGACAGTTAATCTAACACCTCCCACTGGGAACCTGACCTAACTCGAGTTAAATTAACCTTAGTTCTGTTTTATCTATAGGTAATTAAAATGTTAATTCACCTAGACATAAGGTTTTAAGACCTAGTTATAATAGTTATAATAGGCATAGATTTAGATAGATTCTTTTAGCCAGAATCTAGCTAAGTTAAAACTATACCCTAATTTTAGGAACTTCAGTGGGAGAAAACGAGATGTTCGCATCGAGTTTACTCTCACGTCCTCAAGCGTTCATACCGTGAGTTTCATGCTCGGCTACGTGGCGTCAATAGGGCGTCCCCCTACGGTATGTGTTTGCATGGTTCAATGCCAATGTGAATGAGAGAAGTATCCATAGTAAATGGGATTTGTCCTCCATTAGGTCGCACCGTGAGATTTCTATAGTCCGCCTGCTAGGTTGTCCTAGAACAGCCAAACCCTACGGAGGGCCTGACTATAGGGATCGGAACACTGCGAACTCCAGAAATGGATAGGGTCTCTTAGGTTGTTTGCCAGCAGTTATTTTTCTTAATAGTAACCTGTTGTCTCAGGCCTATTGGATCTGAAAATGGTAGGGTCACATTTACGGGATGAGTTAAGTTAGTTAACAAATCCTTGACCAAACAAACGGTAGCTAAGGCCCATTGAGACATGAGATGTCTGGTAGGGGAAATTGGCTGAGAAAGTCTCAATTCAAGGGAGGAATGACTGACCGCCCGACGGAGGCTTTTTTTCTAAACCCTTGAAGTATCGTTGCAAAATTAAAGGTTTAACTTAAACAATGGGTTTAGTTTAAACACTAGGGTTCTTTAATAATTTTGTTGAATTTGATTTGTTTTTACAATGGGTTAAAAGGCATAACTAATTAGAACTATTTTGGATTTTCAGCATGTTGTCCTCAATCATAACCTTACTTAAAAGCGACCATTTAACTGGTTAGAATTTTACTACGTGGAAGTCCAACTTGAATACGATTCTCGTTGTTGACGACCTACGGTTTGTACTGTCTAAGGAATGTCCTCAGATCCCTACTCGTAACGCTCCTCAATCTGTTAAGGAGGCGTACGACCGCTGGATCAAGGCCAATGATAAGGCCAAGGTCTACATTTTATTTATTTATTTATTTATTTTATTAAATAATATTAATATAAGTGTTATATTAATGTTATTTAATTAAATAATTGCCCCTAGGTGCCAAAACCGGTCTAATTTTGCTACTTAATTATTTTATGCATGAGATGTATGATTTAATTAAATTCTATGTGCATAATGTATGTCATATAGATTTAAAATCCCACCTTAGGTTAAACATTTCATGCATCATTTATATTATGAGAGTTATAATATATAGTTTGCATGATAGATTATATTATAAGAGTTATAATATAATTAAATGCATGTTTAATTTAATTAATATAAGTGTTATATTTTTTAGATTAAAGTATGCTCATGCATTTATATTCATGTGATGAATTATATTATGTTATAGTATATAGTTATTCATGTGATGAATGATCAAGCACTATAACATAGAAATGCATGCAACCTAAGTTAATTATTAGTTTTAAAGAGTTTAGAACTTGAAAAATTAAACTTAGGTTTTCTTTTTTCTAATGAGATTAGAAATTAGGAAATCAATGTTTAGTCTATGAATGGAGACTGATTAGTAACTCTGTCTAAGGAAGGTTTTGTCAAAGGCTGGGGTATTTAAGTTGACGCTTGCGGAACACCCCTACTTGGAAACCGACCTGGGAGTGAATTCGGTCCGGAGATTCTTAGATTATACTTATCGTGAGTGCCGCTAATTAAAAGTGTTTTAATTTACTCACATAGACCTAAGTTATAATGTGATTATAGACTTAGGTTAATACCATATAAGAGTTATATTGGTAGACTTAGGTAAATTTTAGCCGGTTTATCTAGGTAATCCCTATTAAAATTAAAGAGTTGAGTGGGAGGAAATATAGTGTATGAGATACATTTGAATTTCCAAACACAAATCTCCTTTACGTCCGCACCATGAGATCTATACTCGGCCTTGTGGCGCAAATGGGAGCTTCCCCCTTCGGGTGGCATTTGTATAGGTCAATATCATCGTGGATGGATAGAGTACTTATAGTGAGTGGGAGCGGGACTTGTGAAAACGAGACCCACGGTCTCTTCTTTCGATTCACACCGTGAGGCGCCTATGATCCGCTCGCTAGTTTGGCTGGACCGGACAATCTTCTGAAAGCTTTGATCATGGGAGTTGGAACACCGTGAATTTCGAAAGGGATCTGATTTCTCTGGTTGGTTTTCCTTCTTGGTTCACCCTTCGGTGGCTATTGTTTGGATGGATGCTTGGAAACTTAAAGATTGAGGGTGATACTCACAGAATTCGTTAAGTGTTAATGAATTCGACCAAACAATTGTAATTGGACGCCTAATGGAATAAAAGTTATTCTGGGATTAGGGTCTGATCGAGAAAGTCTCGTCCTAGAGGAGGAGTGTTCTGTTCACCCTTCGGTGGCGGTCATTCTAAACCTTTAGGGTATCATTGCAAAACATTTGAATGACCTAGGGATCATGAAACCTTTTTGCTAAAACTTGATTGGATTTCAATAGTTTTTTGCGAGATTGACACAAAAGTTTCTTAATTTTTCAGCTTAAAACCTGTCTAGTGCAATAATAGCTCTACTCGCGTCCGATAAGTTAGTGGGAGATAATTACCAAAGTTGGAAAAACAACATTAACACGATTTTGGTAACTGACGACATAAAGTTCGTGCTGTCTGAGGAGTGTCCTTAGATGCCAGGCTCGACTGGATCGCGAAGTGTTCGCGATGCATATGATCGATGGATCAGGGCCAATGAAAAGGCCAAGGTCTATATAATTGCCAGCATGTCTGATGTCTTGGCAAAGAAGCATGAGCTGATGGTCTCCGCCAAGGAGATGATGGTGTCCTTGCAGAAAATGTTTGGACAACAGTCCTTTCTGGTCCGGCATGACTCACTCAAATACGTCTTCAACGCACGGATGAAGAAGGGGTCGTCTGTCCGTGAACATGTTCTAGACATGATGACCCACTTTAATCTGGCCGAGATGAATGGGGCTTCGATCGATGAGTCGAGCAGTCGATTTTATCATGCGGACTCTTAGAAGAGTTTCCTTCGGGCCAGTAGCAATGTTTGTTATGAACAAAATTAGCTACACTCTGACTACCCTCCTCAATGAGCTACAGAATTTCCAGTCCTTGAATAGAGTCAAGGAATCTGAGGCAAATGTTGCCTACAGGTCTATCACAAGGGTTCGACCTCTGGGACGAAACCTGTTGCTCCTTCACGCCCGAAAAGGAAGAATAGGATGAAGAGGAGTAAAACTGACCGAGCTGACGCCCACAAGGGCAAGAAGGTCAAAGACGTTGTAGAGAAAGGAAAGTGTTTCCACTGTAATGGGGGTGGACACTGGAAGAGGAACTGTCCCAAATTCCTGGCCGAGAGGAAGAATCAAGTTAAATGTGATTTACTTGTGACAAAAACCTGTTTAGTGGAGAGTAGTGACTCTGCCTGGATATTGGATTTGGGCGCCACTAACCACGTTTATTCTTCTTTTTCGGGATTGATTCTGGCGGCAAATTGAGAGGGTGAGGTGACTCTACGGGTTGGATCCGGAGCTTTGTCTCTTTGCAATGATCGACACACAGTGAAGCTACACTTTGGCGGAAGTAATTATTATTAGATAATTTGTACATTGTACTGTGGTTTACTAGAAAACCTTGTTTCCATTTCCTGCCTAATTGAACAATGTATATCTGTTTCCTTTGAATCTAGTAAAGCGTTTATTTCTTTCAAATGCAATCTTATTTGTTCTGCTTTACTTGAGCATAATTTGTATGTTTTGAAACCTAATTAGGTCAAAAGTGTTTTGAATACTAAATTGTTTAAAACTGCAGAAACACGAACTAAGAAAGCGAAAGTTTCTCCAAAGGAAAATGCCCATCTTTGGCATCTACGGTTAGGCCACATTAATCTCAATAGGATTAAGAAACTAGTGAAGAGTGGACTTCTAAACGAGTTGGAAGAAAAACTTTTTTAGGTGTGTGAGTCATGCCTGAGAGGCAAGATGACCAAACGTCCTTTTAGTGGAAAAGGATATAGAGCCAAAGAGCCTCTTGAGTTAATACATTCTGACCTCTGTGGTCCCATGAATGTTAAAGCTCGGGGCGGTTATGAGTACTTTGTGTCTTTCATAGACGATTACTCCAGATATGGGTATATTTACCTAATGCACAAGAAGTCCAAACTCTTGAAAAGTTCAAGGAGTACAAGACTGAGGTTGAGAACCTCTTAGGTAAATCGTTTAAAACACTTCGATCGGATCGAGGTGGAGAGTACATGGACACTGAATTCCAGGACTATATGATAGAACACGGAATTACGTCCCAACTCTCAGCGCCAGGTATGCCACAGTAGAATGGTGTATCGGAGGGGAGAAACAGAAACTTGTTGGACATGGTTCGATCGATGATGAGCTATGCTCGTCTCCCTGATTCTTTTTGGGGATACGCAGTGGAGACTGTGGTTTATATTTTGAACAACGTTCTGTCGAAGAGTGTTTGTGAAACACCTTTCGAACTTTGGAGTGGACGTAAAGGCAGTTTACATCACTTCAGAATTTGGGGATGCCCGACCCACGTGTTGGTGTCAAACCCGAAAAAGTTGGAACCCTGTTCAAAATTGTGCCTATTCGTAGGTTACCCTAAATAAACTAGGGGTGGTCTGTTTAACGATCTTAAGGAAAATAGGGTTCTTGTGTCGACAAACGCCACTTTTCTAGAGGAAGACAACGTCAGGGATCATTTACCAATGAGTAAAGTTGTGTTAAATGAAATGGACAGTACATCAGCAAGAGTTGCTGATGGTGCTAGTACGTCAACAAGTGTTGTTGATCCTAGCACTTCTAGTCAAATCCGTTCCCAAGAGTTGGGAATGCCTCGATGTAGTTGGAGGACTGTGAGACAGCCTAATCGCTACATGGGTATAGCTGAAACCTCAGTTGTCACTCCTGATGATGACTATGAGGATCCATTGACCTATGATCATGCAATGGTTGATGTTGACAAAGACGAGTGGATTAAAGCTATGGACCAGGAAATGGAGTCTATGTACTTCAATTCTGTATGGGAGCTTGTGGATCAACAGGATGGGGTAAAACCTATTGGTTGCAAATGGATCTACAAGCGTAAACGTGGCGTAGATGGGAAGGTGCATACCTTCAAAGCCCGACTAGTGGCAAAGGATATTACTCAGGTTGAAGGGGTCGACTATGAGGAAACCTTTTCACCTGTTGCCATGGTAAAGTCGATCAGGATCCTTCTGGCCATTGTCGCGTATTATGACTACGAGGTATGGCATATGGATGTCAAGACAGCATTTCTGAATGGCAAACTTGATGAGACCATCTACATGGACCAGCCCAAAGGGTTCATTGCCCAAGGCCAAGAGCAAAAGGTTTGTCGGCTTCATAGGTCCATTTATGGACTGAAACAGGCTTCGAGATCTTGGAATATACAGTTTGATGAGGCGATCAAAACTTATGGCTTTGATCAAAATGTTGACGAGCCTTGTGTTTCCAAGAAAATTGTTGACAAAACTGTCGCATTTTTGGTGTTGTATGTGGACGATATTCTTCTCATTGGGAATGAGGTAGAATTTCTTACTAACGTTAAGAAGTGGCTAGCTTCGCAATTCCAAATGAAAGATTTGGGAGTTGCTCAGTATGTTCTAGGTATCCTGATAGTCCGGAAGGAAGAACGTAACGCTAGCCTTGTCTCAAAGCGCCTTATATTGACAAGATGTTGTCTAGATATAAGAAGCAGAACTCCAAGAAGGGCTTGCTGCCTTTCATGCATGGGGTTCACTTGTCTAAAGATCAGTGTCCTAAGACACCTCAAGATGTTGAGGATATGAGACGGATTCCATATGTTTCGGTTGTAGGGAGCCTGATGTATGCCATGTTGTGTACTAGGCCCGAAATCTGTTATGCAGTAGGAATTGTCAGTAGATATCAGTCCAATCCAGGATTAGATCACTGGACAGCCGTAAAGGAAATCCTCAAGTATCTTAGGAGAACGAGGAACTACATCTTAGTGTATGGCAGTGGGGATTTGATCCTTACGGGATACGTATTCTGATTTTAGACCGATAAGGATTCTAGGAAATCCACTTCTGGGTCACCTTCATTCGAATGGAGGAGGAGAGAGTATGGCGAAGCATCAGCGAGGATGCATCGATTCCACTATGGAAGCGGAGTATGTTGCGGCTTGTGAAGCTGCAAAGGAAATTGTTTGGCTCAGGAAGTTCATGACGGATTTGGAAGTTGTTCCAAATATGAACTTGTCAATCACTTTGATCGCTCGTGATAACTTGATAGTGCAAAGAGCCAACTCACGTGAGCCTCGGAGCCATAAGAGAGGCAAACACATTGAGCGCAAGTATCATCTCGACGGGAGATTGTGCACCGCAGAGACGTGATGATCACGCAGATAGCGTCGAGCACAACGTAGTGATCCATTTACAAAGCCCCTCACGGCTAAGGTGTTTGAGGGTCACCTAGAGAGTCTAGGTCTTCGAGCTTCCCGACTAGGGCAAGTGGGAGATGTGTAAACGGGTATTCAATGCCCTAATTTATTGTATTATTTAAGTGTAATTTATGTACATTTCATAAATGTATTTTCTCCACTAGCTTAGTCGAAGTGGGAGTTTGTTGGGATGTTTGTCCTAATCTCGTGTTTGTAAATTACTGTTTGAAATTAATAAGAGTTATTCATTTGATCACTTTGTGTCTCGCAATATTTATAAACTTTTCCAATAAACTAAGCTCCACGCTCATTGAATTTATGAGAGAACTAGAACTTGAACGATGTGTAGTGGACACACAAGGAGGATCACGTTCGAGTTAATGACCCAACAGATCTCACGATGATATGGATAGGGTTAGAGACCTAATCCACGGATACACCGTGGATGCGCCCGCTTTGTATTAGATAAACGAGGTGATCTCGACTCGTTCATGTGGTTGACATGTGAGTGGGGCATCTTTCGCGCAATAAGATTGTACAAGACTGCATCGTGAATTATTAGACCTACATATGTAACACCGCTGTTGTGATGAGACTAATAATATCGTAGATGACCATTAGTGACTCGACACGAATCTCGAGCGTGTTACGGACTCCCGCTCATGGGGTCCGTCCTTTGACTAGTAATGCACGGGTGAGGGTGGTCACGATTACTCGCCCAATATGCCTATTTTCTCGGGGACGGGACCAAGTAGGGAGTTGGGAACTTAACTACACGAGATGGAATTCACTCGTTCCCGCCTTTAGGGAACTAGAGGGGTTGTTCCCTTAAGTGTTGCTCCAGGGCTTGGACAACGGGCGTCCACCTTCTCACTGGCCCGAGAAGGGTGTTGTGTATGGTTGGACCATCACAATATGTTGTTCATTAGAGGAGCAGTGGAGACTTAAGGAACAAGAGGTAGACACACAGGGTAAAACGATAATTTGACCTAGCCGTGTCTACGAACAACTTGTGAAGGGTCGACTCATGGGCATTGGTTATATCAGTGGACACATAATATTCTACATCGGCGGGGAGTGCAACTCACGGGCTATAGTGGAGTGTTACCGTAGCTAATGAATGTTGGTTAACCAGGGTGAAAGAGTTTGTGAGTTAATCTCGGATCATTGAGTCCGTCCTTTGAGGTCCATTAGGTCCCTCGGTTGGCTCAATCAAGGTTAAAAGAAGGGTTAATGTTTTGGTATGAAATTGAAGTGTTCAATTTCACTTTAAGGGCATTTATGTCATTTATATGAGATATGAATGATATAATATATAGTTTAATGTGAATGAGATTCATAATAAACTATAGGTTAGCCTAATTGTTGAATTAGGCCTAATTGGACAAATTAATTGAGAGAAATTAAATTGGATGTGATTCAATTTAATTAATCCACAATTATTGCAAATGAGATTTGCAACATGAGATATGAGATATGAGATATCTTATATTATGTGGTTATACAAATGAGATTTGCATAACCTATGGTTGTGGTAAAGTGGTAATAATATGGAGATCTTAACTCCATCATTCCACTATTTAAACCCTTTGCAAGAAGGGATTGAGGAAGCTTTTTCTCAATTTTTGGTTTTGATCAAAGAGAAAAAACCAAAATTCTCTCTACTCTCTCTCAATTCTCCTCCCTCTCCAAATCACAAGTTCCCACAAACTTCTTTCTTTCCAAAGGAAGAATAATCGAGACTCCAAGTGGTAGTGTTCGGGTTCCGTTCGTGGGGAGCCTTCATTGAGATTGAGAATCACGAAGTGTTCGTGACCGAGGAAGAATCCTTAAAGTTTTTGTCTACAACAAGTGAGTAAACTTCTCCTTACTATTTTTCTTCCTCTTTTGCATGTTTAGCCTAGATCTAAGAGTTAGATCATTTTAACAAAATCGAGTAGCGTAATGATACCATGACGATTCGATCGTCTTCCGCTGCGCGGGGATTTTCATTCCCTTCAAGCCCTAATTAGACAATTAGGCTAACCTATAGTTTATTATAAATCTCATTCACATTAAACTATATAATATGTCAATCATATCTCATATAAATGACATAATTACCCTTTAATGAACTTGAACACTTCAAATCCACACCAAAACTGTAAACCCTCTATTAATCCAATTTGAGCCAACTGAGGGACCTAATGGTCCTACAGGTGACGAGCTCCAATGATCTAAGACTAACCTGTCAAACTCTTTGACCCTGTTAATCAACATTCAATAACTACGGTAACACTCCACTAAAGCCCGTAGCTGCACTCCCATCACTGTAGGACAAGTTGTGTCCATTGATATAACCAATGCCCGTGAGTCGACCCTTCACAGGTTGTTCGTAGACACTGTTGGGTCAAATTACCATTTTACGCCTATGTCTACTTCTTGCTCCTTAAGTCCCCATTGCTCCTCTAATGAACAACAACGTTGCAATGGTCCAACCATATACAACACCCCCCTCGGGCCAGTGAGAGGGTGGGCGCCTGTTGTCCAAGCCCTAGAGGCAGCAGTTAAGGGAACAACCCCTCTAGTTTTCCTAAAGGTCGGGAACGAGTGAATTCCATCTCGTGTAGTTAAGTTCCCAGCTCCCCACGTGGTCCTGTCCCTGGGAAGATAGGCATATTGGGCGAGTAACTGTGACCACTCTCACCCGTACTAGTCAAAGGACGATGCACTTCGTGAGACGGAGTCCGTAACACGCTCAGGATTAAGGTCGAGTCACTAATGGTCATCTACGAAGTTATTAGTCCTATACTGTCAACGGTGTTACATCAAAAGGTCTAATAATTAACGGTCTGGTCTTGTACAATCTCATTGCACATGATGCCCCTACTCGCATGTCAACTACATGAACGAGTCAGATCACCTCGTTTGTATCTAATACAAAGCGGGTCGCATCCACAGTGTATCCAGGATTAGGTATCCAACCCCATTCATATACTGTAGACTGTTCGGGTCATTAACTCGAACGTGATCCTCCCTGTGTGTCCACTACACACCGTTCAAGTTCTAGTTCTCTCATAAATTCAATGAGCCTAGAGCTTAGTTTATTGGACAAAGTTTGTAAAATGGCGAGACACAAAGTAATGAAAGAAATAACTCTTATTTATTTCAATGGTAATATTACAAACAAAACGAGATTAGGACATACATCCCAACAATGCACATATTTATAGAGAAATAAGGTGGAAATTACCATCCAACTCCTATAGTGCTCTTATGATATATTTCTCAAGGATTGAACCATATGTTATATCAATTATATCATATATAATTGATATATCTCATTAAACATGAAATTGAACATTTCAATTTCACTCCAAACTATAAACTCTCCTTATTTTCATGTTGAGCCAACGGAGGGAACTAATGAATCTACAGATCATGAGCTCCAATGATACCAGATTAATCGATCAAACTCTTTTATTCAATTAACAAACATTCATTAACTATGAGTCGTTCCATTATAGACTCGTAGTTGCACTCTCCTCACTGTAGAGTATGTTGTATCCACTGATATATTCAATACTTATGAGTGGATCCTTCATAGGTTGTTCGTAATCACAGTTGGGTCAAATTATCATTTAACCCCTGTGAATACATCTTGCTCCTTAAGCTCCACTGATCCTCTAATGAACAACCAGTCATGGTCTTACTATAAACTTGATCCTTCTTAGGTCAGTAAGAATGTGGGGCTCCATTGTTAAAGACTCGGATTCAATTCTTAAGAGAACAACCTATCTAATTCCCTAATTCAGTAATGAGTGAATTCCATCTTGAATAGTTAAGTTCCCAGCTACTTACAAAGTTATGTCCCTAAGAAGGTAGGCTTATTTTGTCGGCTACAAGCCACTCTCACCCATACTAGTATGAGGACAAACCTCACAAGCAAGAGTCCATAGCATACTCAGGATTCAGTCAAGTCACTAATGATCATCTATGAATTATTATACCTATCTTGATAACGGTGTTACACTAGTAGGTTAATAATTCGCGGTTCGGTCTTGTATAATCTCATTATACTGGATGTCCCCACTCGCATGTCTACCACATGAACGAGTTGGATTACCTTGTTTGTACGAAATACAAAGCGGGTCGCATCCACGGTGTTACCAGTATAAGGTTCCCAACCCTATGCATATACCATAGACCTTTTAGGTTATACTTGAACAAGTTAATCCAACTTATGTCTGCTACATAAATGTTCAAGATCTATCATTATAACCTTGGAACTTAGTTTATTGGATTTAGATTTATATGCGAGAATATATTAAATAACATCTTTATTTATTTGAAACAAAACTACACTTGTTTAGGGCATAAATCCCAACAGAACCGTGAATTATTAGACCTATTGATGTAACATCATTAACAGTATAGGACTAATAACTTTGTAGATGACAATTAGTGACTCGTCCTTAATCCTGAGCGTGTTACAGACTCCTATCTGCGGGGTCTTTCCTTGGACTAGTACGGGTGAGGGTGGCCTGAGTCGCTCGCCCATTATGCATATTTTCTTGCGGATAGGACCACGTGGGGAGCTTGGAACTTAACTACGCAAGAAGGAATTTACTCGTTCTCGAGCTAGGGAAACTAGAGGGGTTGTTCCCTTAAGTGTCGTCTTCAGGGCTTTGACATCGGGCGCCCGCCCTCTCACTGGCCCGAGATGGATGTCGTTTATGGTCGGACCATGCAACAAAGTTGTTCATTAGAGGAGCAGTGGGACTTAAGGAGCAAGAGGTAGACATAGGGGTAAAACGATAATTTGACCCAGCTATGACTACGAACAACTTGTGAAGGGTTGACTCATAAGCATTGGTTATATCGATGGACACAATTTGTCCTATAGTGATGAGAGTGCAGCTACAAGCTTTAGTGGAGTGTTACCATAGTTAATGAATATTGATTAATCGGGTCAAAGAGTTTGATCGGTTAATCTCGTATCATTGGAGCTCATCATCTGTAGGTCCATTAGGTCTCTCGGTTGGCTCAAATTGGACAAAATGAGAGTTTACAGTTTTGACTGGATTTGAAGTGTTCAAATTCATTAAAAGGGTATTTATGTAATTTATATGTGATATAATGGACATAATATCTAGTTTAATGTGAATGAGATTCATAACTATAGTGTAGCCTAATTAATTAATTATGTTTAATTTGGAGAAATTGGATTGAGATAAATTAAATTGAAGATGATTCAATTTAAAATTCCACAATTATAAAAATGTGATTTGTGTAATAAGGTATGAGATACCTTCTATTATATGATATGCAAACATGATTTGCATATTATATAGTTGTGGTATTTTGGTGAATTGGTGGAGATTTTAACTCCACCACACAATATTATAAATAAGTGGAATGTGAGACATTCCATAGGCCATTCTCTCATTTTTTTGGAATTGCATCCAAAGTGAAAAGAAATTCTCTCTCAATTCTCTCAATCTCAAAATGTTCTCTCCAACCAAAAATCCAAAGGCAGTCCCACAACTCTCCCTCTACCTTACGAGAACAATCGAGAAGATCAAGTGGAAGTGTTCGACTTGATCCGTTCGTAGTTCGTGTTCGAGAGATCGTTGGATCGTGAGATCGTGACCGAAGAGGAAATACGAAGAAGAGTTCTTCAAGAGGTAGGTTCTCGAACCTTTATTTTCTGTTTTCTTCTCGTTCAGCATGCTTAATCAAGATAGAAAGTTGTTTCTTTCAATTTTAAGAAAATCGGAACAATAACCAAACAACAACAATTCACATCGCTATTCCGCTACGGGAAATCCATTCCCTTCAATTGGTATCAGAGCTTAACGTTGCTCTTCTTTGATGGTTTTAGATTTTTCTTAAAATTCGGTGGGTAGCATTAAATTTCATGTGATGATAATTAGTGGTATGCAATTGGATGGTTTTAGTTTTTCGCACTTAGTATAGATTTACATATTTCGTTGATATGATCAACGTAAGGGCCCGTTGTTTTGGGCATTATTGTATGTAAATCGAGTCTGTAACGTCTTGGTCGTTCGTGGCAAGAGTTGCTGTGAAGAAACGAATCGAAAATGGGTGAAAAAACAAGGAGTGTTGCTGGACAGAGGACGGCGTTGCAACGCTGTTCATCGACGTCGTAACGCCATACGAGCGGGAGGATGCACACTGCAGGCTCAACGTTGCAACACCTGGCACAACGTTGTAATGTTGTGCACATTGAGCACGCTGCCAAGGAGTTGAGCAGCATAGCGTTGCAACGCTGGCCATGGCGTTGAAATGCTGCTTCGATAGTGGAAGGTGCGCGAGGGATTTCCGCGGGTAGTGGCGAGATGGGACAATAGTTGGTAGTTGCAACCATTTTTTTATGATTTAATTTAATTTATATTTTTGTAAATTAAGTTTTTTTATTAATTTTATTAATTAATATTAATATAATTGTTATATTAATGTTAATTAATTTAATTAATGTCCCTAGGGTATAAAAAATCGGTCCAATTTGGTATTTATTTTGTGCAAGTGTTGTATGAAATTATTATATGCATAATGTATGTCATATATTTTAAAATCCCACCTTAGGTTAAGCATTTCATGCATCATGTCTATATTAAAAGAGTTATAATATATAGTATGCATGATACGTTAGATTATAAAATTTATAATATAATGTATGTTTTAATTTAATTAATATAAGTGTTATATTATTTAGATTAAAAGCATTGACATGGATTTATTCATATGATGAATGTATGTTATATAGTTTAATTATTCATGTGATGAATGATCAAGTATTATAACATAGAAATCCATGTAACCTCAGTTAATTAATTAATTTTAAATGGTTTAGAACCTGAGTAATTAGACCAAGGTTTTCTAGTTCTAATAAGATTTGAATTAGGAAATCAAATGTAACTTATGAATGGTGACTAGTTAGTAACTCTAAGGAAGGTTCTGTCTAAGCCTAGGGTATTTAAGCTGACGCTTTGCAGAACACCCCTACCTTGGAACTGACCTGGGAATAAATTTGGTTCGGAGATTCATAGGTTATATTTCTCGTGAGTGTCGTTAATTAAGAGTTAATTAAATCAACTCACACATACCTAAGTTAATAATTTGATTATATACTTAGGCTAATTCAATATAAGAGTTATATTGGTAGACTTAGGTAAATATAGCTGGTTTATCTAGGTCAATCCCGTTAATCTAGACTGCTAAGTGGGAGGAAATTAAAGTGTATGAGATACATTTAAATTTCCATCCATAAATCTTCGTGAAGTTCACACTCTTGGATCCATACTCGGCCTTGTGGCGCAAATGGGAGTGTCTCCCTTCAAATGGTATTTGTATGGATCAAATTTCAAGGTGAATGGAGAGAGTGCTTATAGTGAGTGGGAGCAGGATCTTTGAAAACGGGACCCACAATCTCTTCTATCGATTCACACTGTGAGACACCTATGATCTGCCTGCTAGTTTGGCCTGGACCAGACAATCCCTTCGGAGGGCCTTGATCATGGGAGTCGGAATACCGTGAACTCTCGAAAGGGATACCATTTCCTTTGTTTGTTCCTTCATAGTCCTCTCTTCGATGGCTATCATTTTGATGGAAACTCTGGAGATTTAAAGATAGAGGGTTACACTCACAGGATTCATTAAGAGTTAATGAGTCCGGACCGAAAAATGGTAACTAGATGCCTATAGGTATAAGAGTTATTCTGGCATTAGGGTCTGGTCGAGAAAGTCTCGTCGTAGAGGAGAAGTGATTCTGTCTACCCTTCGGTGGCGGTCATTCTAAACCTTTGGGGTATCATTGCAATTTTTAATGACCTAAGGATCATAGAAAAAAATTTGCTAAAAAGTGATTGGATTTTTCAAAAGTTTTTGCGAGATCTAATACAAAGTTTTTCGTTTTTAGCAAAATGTCGAGTTCTATAATGGCCTTCTTAGCTTCCAACAAACTCGTAGGAGATAATTAACAAACGTGGAAGAATAATATAAACACGATCTTAGTTACCGACGACTTTAAGTTCACGCTTACTGAGGATGTTGGGATTTTTGTCCTAATCCGAGTTTATAAAATATTGTTTTGAAATTAATAAGAGTTATTATTTTCCTCACTTTGTGTCTCGCAAATATTTTAAACCTTTCCAATAAACTAACCTCCTGGGTCATTGAATATATGAGAAAACTAGAACTTGAGCGGTGTGTAGTTGACACACAAGGAGGATCACGTTCGAGTTAATGACCCGAAGCGGTCATGATATAAGGATGGGGTTGAAGACCTAACTCGGATACACTTCGTGGATGCGCCCGCTTTGTATTAGATACAAACGAGGTGATCCGACTTCGTTCATGTGGTTGACATGCGAGTGGGGCATCTGCATACAATGAGATTGTACAAGATCGGACCGTGAATTATTAGACTTATCGATATAACACCGTTAATGAGAAAAGACTAATAAATTCGTAGATGACCATTAGTGACTCGACTTGAATCTCGAGCGTATTACGGACTCCCGCATCGCGCCGGTCCGTCCTTTGATTAGTACGGTGAGGGTGGTCCCGCCACTCGCCCAATATGCCTATCTTCTCGTGGACAGAACCAAGTAGAGAGTCGGGAACCTAATTACGCGAAATGGAATTCACTCGCTCCCACACCTATAGGGAAACTAGAGGGGTTGTTCCCTTAAGTCTTTGTCCCCGTGGCTTGGACAACTGGTGCCCACCTTCTCACTGCCCCGAGAAGGGTGTTGTGTATGGTTGGACCATCACAATATGTTGTTCATTAGAGGAGCAGTGGGGACTTAAGGAATAAGATATAGACACAGGGGTAAAATGGTAATTTTATCCAACCGTGTCTATGAACAACCTGTGAAGGGTCGACTCATGAGCATTGGTTATATCGGTGGACACGTAATATTCTACATCGATGGGAGTACAACTCACAAGGCTTTAGTGGAGTGTCACTTTGTAGCTAATGAATATTGGTTGACCGGGTCAAAGAGTTTGACTGATTAACCTCAGATCATTGGAGCCCGTCACTGTAGGTCCATTAGGTCCCTTGGTTGGCTCAATCTTGGATAAAAGAAGGGTTAAAGTTTTGGTATGAAATTGAAGTGTTCAATTTCAATTTAAGAGTAATTATATCATATAGATGATATAATATATAGTTTAATATGAATGAGATTCATAATAAACTATATGTTAGCCTAATTGTTGAATTAAAGGCTAATTGAAGAAATTGATAGAGAGAAAATAAATTAAATGTGATTCAATTTGATTAAATCCACAATTATTGCAAATGAGATTTGCAACATAAGATATGAGATATCTTATATTATATAATTATGTGAATGAGATTTACATAACATATGGTTGTGGTAAAGTGGTAACTATGTGAAGTTGTGAACTTCATCATTCCACTATTTAAACCCTTTGTAAGATGGGTTTGGTAAGCCAAGTTGTCATTTTTGGATTTTGACCTAAGAATCCAAAAGTGCTTTCTCTCTATTCTCTCATTTCTCCACCTCTTCCAAAACAAAAGGAAGTTCCCACCAACTTCCCTTCTCCTAAAAGAAAACAACCAAGAAGATCTATTTTGGTAGTGTTCGAGATCTGTTCGTGGAAAGAGTTCGTGGACATCAAGAAACGCGAAGAGTTCGTGATCTGCAAGGAGAGGTTGCTGAATCGATCTACAACAAGTAAGTTATCCTCATCGTTGTAATCTTTTCAGCATGTTTAGCCTAGATCTAAAAGGTAGATCGATTTTAATAAGTACATTGCATGATGATACCATGACGATTCAATCGTCTTCCGCTGCGCGGAGATTCTAATTCCCTTCAATTGGTATCAGAGCCATCTCAATGGTTCTTCATCGATGCACTGTTTTATTAAAATTTAGGTGGGTGTTTTACCATGTTTTCATGAGATGAATGTATGGTTTGCAAATTGGATGTTTTCGGTTTTTGGCACTAGATTAGATTTACAATTATGTTGATGAGATCAATGTAAGGGCCCGTGGTTTTGGGCAATTTTGTTGTAAATCGAGTCTGTAAGTCCGGGTCGTTCGTGGCAAGAGTTGTCGTGAAGAAATCAGAGCGAAAACAGGCGAAAAATCGGGTGGAAAACAGCAAGGATGTTGCTGTCTGTCGAAGGCATTGAGACGCTGCCCAACGGCGTCTCAATGCCGTGCTCGCGGTATTAGGCTCTGCAGCATCATGGCGTTGCAACGCTGGGCGTAGCGTTGCAACGCCGCTGGCGTTGAGGACGCGCCTCAACGCTGTAGGCGACAGCGTTGCAGCATAAATGTGGGCGACGTGGGGCGTTTTTTACCGTTTGTTTTATTAATTTTTCAGTTTTTTACTTTATAAAACCTTTTTTAATTTATTTATTTAATTATTTTATTAAATATTATTAATATAAAAGTTATATTAATTTTATTTAATTAAATAATTGCCCCTAGGTGCCAAAAACCGGTCCAATTTTGCTATTTAATTATTTTATGCATGAGATGTATGATTTTAATTAAATTCTTTGTGCATAATGTATGTCATATAGATTTAAAATCCCACCTTAGGTTAAACATAATCATGCATCATGTATATTATAAAAGTTATAATATAGTTTGCATGATAGGTTTATTATAAGAGTTATAGTATAATTAAATGCATATTTAATTTAAATAATATAAGTGTTATATTTTTTAGATTAAAGTATGCTCATGCATTTATATTCATGTGATGAATGGTACTTATGTTATAGTATATACTTATTCATGTGATGAATGATCAAGCACTATAACATAGAAATGCATGCAAACCTAAGTTAATTATTAGTTTTAAAGTGTTTAGAACTTGAATAATTAGACTTAGGTTTTCTAATTTTCTAATAAGATTAGAATTTTAGGAAATCAAATATGATCTTTGAATGGTGACTGATTAGTAACTCTGTCTAATGAAGGTTTTGTCTAAGGCTAGGGTATTTAAGTTGACGCTGCGTAACACCTACACCGGAAATCGACCTGAGAGTGATTCGGTCCGGAGATTCTTAGATTATATTTACGTGAGCGCCGTTAATTAAGTGTTAATTAATTTTCTCACATAGACCTAAGTTAATAATGTGATTATAGACTTAGGCTAAATACCATATAAGAGTTATATTGGTAGACTTAGGTAATTTTTAGCCGATTATCTAGGTCAATCCATATTAAAAATTAAAGTACTGAGTGGGAGGAAATATAGTGTATAAGATACAATTGAATTTCCAACCACAAATCTCCGTTAAGTCCGCACAATGAGATCTATACTCGGCCTCGTGGCGCAAATGGGAGCGTTCCCCTTCGGATGGCATTTGTATAGATCAATATCATCGTGGATGGAGAGAGTACTTATAGTGAGTGGGAGCGGGACTTGTGAATTCGAGACCCACGGTCTCTTCTTTCGATTCACACCGTGAGACACCTATGATCTGCGTGCTAGTTTGCCCTAGACCAGACAATCCCTTCGGAGGGCTTGATCATAGGAGTCGGAACACAGTGAATTCCCGAAAGCGATACAGTTTCCTTGTTAGTTTTCCTTCTTAGATCACCCTTCGGTGACTATTGTTTGGACGGATACTAGGAAACTTAAAGATTGAGGGTGACACTCACAGAATTCGTTTAGTTTTAATGAATTCGACCGAACAATGGTAATTGGATGCCTAATGGAATAGGAGTTTTTCTGGGATTAGGGTCTGATCGAGAAAGTCTCGTCCTAGAGGAGGAATGTTCTGTTCACCCTTCGGTGGCAGTCATTCTAAACCTTTAGGGTATCATTGCAAAATTATGAATGACCTAGGGATCATGAAAACTTTTTTTTTTTGCTAAAATTTATATTTGTTTTTCAAAAGGGTTTTTTGCGAGACTAATACAAAGTTTTTCTTAAAATTTCAGCTAAAAATGTCTAGCGCTATTATAGCTTTACTTGCTTCCGATAAGTTAGTGGGAGATAATTACCAGAGCTGGAAAAACAACATCAATACAATTTTGGTGACTGACGACATAAAGTTCGTGTTGTCTGAGGAATATCCTCAGATGTCGGGCTCGACCGCATCGCGTGTCGTTCGCGATACGTACGATCGATGGATCAGGGCCAATGAAAAGGCCAAGGTCTATATAATTGCCAGCATGTCTGATGTCTTGGCAAAGAAGCATGAGCTGATGGTTTCCGCTAAGGAAATCATGGAGTCCTTGCAGGAAATGTTTGGACAACAGTCTTTTCAAGTCCGACATGACTCGCTCAAATACATTTTCAACGCTCGGATGAAAGAGGGGTCGTCTGTCCGTGAACATGTTCTAGATATGATGACCCACTTTAATCTGGCCGAGATGAATGGGGCTTCGATCGATGAGTCGAGCCAGGTCAGTTTTATCATGCAGACTCTTCCAAGTTTCCTTGGCCAGAGCAATGTTTGTTATGAACAAAATTAGCTACACTCGACTACCCTCTTAATGAGCTACAGATTTCAATCAACTCGAACAGGTCAGAAATCGAGGCAAATGTTGCCTCTGAGATCTTATCACTGTGGGTTCAACCTCGGGACAAAACATGTTGCTCCTTCACGCCCGAAAGGGAAGAAGAGGATGAAGAGGGGTAAAACTGATCGAGCTGCCGCCCAAAAGGGCAAGAAGGTCAAGGAGGTTGCAGAGAAAGGAAAGTGTTTCCACTGCAATGGAAGCGGACATTGGAAGAGAAATTATCTCAAATTCCTGGCCGAGAGGAAGAACCAAGGTAAATGTGATTTACTTGTGGTAGAAACATGTTTAGTGGAGAGTAATGACTCTTCCTTGATATTGGATTCAGGCGCCACTAACCACGTTTGTTCTTCTTTTCGGGATTGATTCTCGCGCACCACACGCGAGATGGTGAGGTGACTCTACGGGTTGGATCCGGGAGCTTGTCTCTGCAAAGAAGAATCGGCACAGTGAAGTCGAATTTTGGCGGAAAGTACTTATTGTTAGACAATTTGTACATAGTTCCGTGGTTTACTAGAAACCTTGTTTCTATTTCCGCCTAATTGAACATTGTATTTCCGTTTCATTTGAATTAAATAAAGCGTTTATTTCTTTCAAAGGGAATGTTATTTGTTCAAACTTCACTTGAAAATAATCAGACGCTTTAAAACCCAATTCGGTTAAAAGTGTTTTAAATATCGAATTGTTTAAAATCACGAAAACACGAACTAAGAAAGAAAAATTTCTCCAAAAGAAAATGTCCATCTTTGGCATCTAAGGTTTAGCCACATTAATCTCAATAGGATTGAGAAACCGGTGAAGAGTGGTCTTCTAAACGAGTTGGAAGAAAACTCTTTACCAAGATGTGAGTCATGCCTCAAGGCAAAATGACCAAACGCCCCTTTTAGTGGAAAAGGATATAGAGCCAAAGAGCCTCTTGAGTTAATACACATTCGACCTCTCGTGGTCCGATGAATGTTAAAGCTCGGGCGGTTATGAGTACTTCGTGTCTTTCATAGACGATTACTCCAGATATGGGTATATTTACCTAATGCATAAGAAGTCCAAACTCTTGAAAAGTTCAAGGAGTATAAGATCGAGGTTGAGAACCTCTTAGGTAAATCGCTTAAAACACTTCGATCGGATCGAGGTGGAGAGTACATGGATACCGAATTCCGTGACTATATGATAGAACACGGAATTACATCCCAACTATCAAGACTGGTATTCCACGCGCAGAATGGTGTATCGGAGAGGAGAAATAGAACCTTGTTGGACATGGTTTGGTCGATGATGAGCTATGCTTGTCTCCCGATTCTTTCGAAGTACAATGCAGAGAGATCGCGGTTTACATTTTGAACAATGTTCCTCAAAGAGTGTTTGTGAAACACCCTTTGAGCTCGGAGTGGACGTAAAGGTAGTTTACATCACTTGAATTTGGGGATGCCCGACCCATGTGTTGGTGTCAAACCCGAAGAAGTTGGAACCTCGCTCAAATTATGCCTATTCGTGAGGTTACCCTAAAGAGACTAAGGGTGGTCTGTTTTACGATCCCAAGGAAAACAGGGTGCTTGTGTCGACAAACGTCATTTTCCTAGAGGAAGACCACATCAGGGATCATTTACTTAGAAGCAAAGTTGTATTGAATGATATGGACAGTACATCAGCAAGAGTTGTTGATGGAGCTAGTACGCCGAGAAGCGTTCTTCGACTCTAGCGCGTCTAGTCAAATCCGCTCCCAAGAGTTGGGAATGCCTCGACGTAGTGGGAGGGCGTGAGACACCCCGATCGCTATATGGGTTTATTTGAAACCTCAGTTATCGCTGCTAACGATGACTGTGAGGATCCATTTACCTATAATCAGGCAATGGCTGATGTTGATAAAGACGAGCGGATTAAAGCTATGGACCAAGAAATGGAGTCTATGTACTTCAATTCTGTCTGGGAGCTTGTGGACAACCGGATGGGGTAAAACCTATTGGTTGTAAATGGATCTACAAGCGTAAATGTGGTGTAGATGGGAAGGTGCAAACCTTCAAAGCCCGACTAGTGGCAAAGGGTTTTACCAGTTGAAGGGTTGACTATGAGGAGACCTTTTCACCGCTGCCATGGTAAAGTCGATCAGATCCTTTCCGCCATCGCGTATTATGACTACGAGGTATGGCGGATGGATGTCAAGACGACCTTTCCGAATGGCAAGCTTGACGAGACCATCTACATGGAACAACCCAAAGGGTTCATTGCCCAAGGCCAAGCGAAAAACGTTTGCAAGCTTCATAAGTCCATTTATGGACTGAAACAAGCTTCGAGGTCTTGGAATATAAGGTTTGATGAGGTAATCAAATCTTATGGCTTTGATCAAAATGTCGACGAACCTTGTGTGTACAAGAAAATCGTTGACAAAACCGCCGCGATTTTCGTGTGTTATGCGGTACGATATTCTTCTCATTGGGAATGAGGTAGAATTTCATCGACGTTAAGAAATGGCTAGCTTCACAATTCCAAATGAAAGATTTGGGAGAGCTCAGTATGTTCTAGGTATCCAGATAGTCTGGAACCGAAAGAACAGAATACTAGCCTTGTCTCAGGCATCTTATATTGACAAGATGTTATCTAGATATAAGATGCAGAACTCCAAGAAGGGCTTGCTGCCTTTTAGGCATGGGGTTCACTTGTCTAAGGATCAGTGTCCTAAGACTCCTCAAGATGTTGAGGATATGAGACGTATTCCATATGCTTCAGCTGTAGGGAGCCTGATGTATGCCATGTTGTGTACAAGCCCCGACATTTGTTATGCAGTCGAAATTGTCAGTAGATATTAGTCCAATCCAGTATTAGATCACTGGACAGCCGTAAAGACAATACTCAAGTACCTTAGGAGAACGAGGAACTACAGCTTAGTGTATGGGCGTGGGGATTTGATCCATACAGGATACACAGATTCTGATTTTCAGACTGATAAGGAAACTAGGAAATCCACTTCAGGGTCAACCTTCATTTTGAATGGAGGAGCTGTAGTATGGCGAAGCATCAAGCAAGGATGCATTGTTGATTCCACTATGGAAGCAGAGTATGTTGCGCTTGTGTGAAGTCGCAAGGAAGTCGTTTGGCTAAGAAGAAGTTCATGACAGACTTGGAAGTTGTTCCAAATATGAACTTGCCAATCACGCTATTCTGTGATAGCATTGGTGCAGTAGCCAATTCACGTGAACCTCGAAGCCATAAGAGAGGTAAACACATTGAGCGCAAGTATCATCTGATACGAGAAATTGTGCACCGCAGACGTGTGATACCACGCAGATTGCATCGGAGCACAATGTAGCTGATCCATTTACAAAGCCCCTCACGGCTAAAGTGTTTGAGGGTCACCTAGAGAGTCTAGGTATTCGAGAGCTTCCTGACTAGGGCAAGTGGGAGATGTGTAAACGGGTATTCAATGCCCTAGTTTATTATAATTTTTTATTGTAATTCAAATACATTTTGGAAATGTACCTTCTCCAATAGCTTAGTCCAAGTGGGAGTTTGTTGGGATTTTTGTCCTAATCTCGTGTTTGTAAAATATTGTTTTGAAATTAATAAGAGTTATTATTTTCCTCACTTTGTGTCTCGCAAATATTTTAAACCTTTCCAATAAACTAACCTCCTGGGTCATTGAATATATGAGAAAACTAGAACTTGAACGGTGTGTAGTTGACACACAAGGAGGATCACGTTCGAGTTAATGACCCGAACGGTCTCTGAGAAGGATGGGGTTGGAGACCTAACTCGGATACATCTTGTGGATGCGCTCGCTTTGTATTAGATACAAACGAGGTGATCTCGACTCGCTCATGTGGTTGACATGCGAGTGGGGCATCCTGTGCACAATGAGATTGTACAAGATCGACCGTGAATTATTAGACTTCTTGATATAACACCGCTAATGCAAGAAAAGACTAATAAATTCGTAGATGACCATTAGTGACTCGACCAATCCCGAGCGTATTATGGACTCCCGTCACGGGGTCCCTTCCTTTGATTAACAGGGTGAGGGTGGTCCCAGCCACTCGCCCAATATGCCTATCTTCTCGTGACAGAACCAAGTAGCAGAGAGTCGGGAACCTAATTACGCGAGATGGAATTCACTGCTCCCGCCTATAGGGAAACTAGAGGGTTATTCCCTTAAGCGTCGTCTCCGTGGCTTGGACACGCGCGCCCACCTTCTCACCGCCCGAGAAGGGTGTTGTGTATGGTTGGACCATCACAATATGTTGTTCATTAGAGGAGCAGTGGGGACTTAAGGAATAAGATATAGACACAGGGGTAAAACGATAATTTTACCCAACCGTGTCTATGAACAACCTGTGAAGGGTCGACTCATGAGCATTGGTTATATCAGTGGACATGTAATATTCTACACTGATGGGAGTACAGCTACAGGCTTTAGTGGAGTGTCACTGTAGCTAATGAATATTGGTTGACCGGGTCAAAGAGTTTGACTGATTAACCTCAGATCATTGGAGCCCGTCACTGTAGGTCCATTAGGTCCCTTGGTTGGCTCAATCTGGGATAAAAGAAGGGTTAAAGTTTTGGTATGAAATTGAAGTGTTCAATTTCACTTTAAGAGTAATTATATCATATAGATGATATATATAGTTTAATATGAATGAGATTCATAATAAACTATATGTTAGCCTAATTGTTGAATTAAAGGCTAATTGGAGAAATTGATAGAGAGAAAATAAATTGAATGTGATTCAATTTGATTAAATCCACAATTATTGCAAATGAGATTTGCAACATAAGATATGAGATATCTTATATTATATAATTATGTGAATGAGATTTACATAACATATGGTTGTGGTAAAGTGGTAATTATGTGAAGTTGTGAACTTCATCATTCTACTATTTAAACCCTTTGTAAGATGGGTTTGGTAAGCCAAGTTGTCATTTTTGGATTTTGACCTAAGAATCCAAAAGTGCTTTCTCTCTATTCTCTCATTTTTCCACCTCTTCCAAAACAAAAGGAAGTTCCCACCAACTTCCCTTCTCTTAAAAGAGAACAACCAAGAAGATCTATTTTTGTAGTGTTCGACATCTGTTCGTGGAGATCAAGAAGCGCGAAGAGTTTGTGATCTGCAAGGAGAGGTTGCTGAATCGATCTACAACAAGTAAGTTATCCTCATCGTTGTAATCTTTTCAGCATGTTTAGCCTAGATCTAAAAGGTAGATCGATTTTAATAAGTACATTGCATGATGATACCATGACGATTCAATCGTCTTCCGCTGCGTGGGGATTCTAATTCCCAGAGGAGTGTCCTCAGGTGTCAGGCCCGACCGCATCGCGAAGTGTTCGTGATGTGTATGATCATTGGACCAAGGCCAATGAAAAGACCAAGGTCTACATAATAGCCAACTTGTCTGAATTTTTTCCTAAGAAGCACGAGCTCATGGTAACTACTAAGGAGATCATGGAGTCGTTGCAGAACACGTTTAGACAATAGTCCTTTTAGGTTAGGCACGAAGCTCTCAAACATGTGTTCAATTCAAGGATGAAGGACGACATATCTATTAGGAATCATGTTCTCGACATGATGACCCACTTTAACTTGGTGAAAATGAATGGTGCTTTAATCAATGAGTCGAGGCAGGTTAGCTTTATTTTGGAGACTCTTCCGAAGAGTTTCCTACAGTTTCGTAGCAATGATGTTATGAACAAAATTAGCAACAATCTGACCACCCTTCTCAATGAGCAACAGACCTTCCAGTCCTTGATGCGAGTGAAGGGGCAGGAAGCTGAGACAAATTTTGCCTTCAGGTCCTTTCACAAGGGTTCGACCTCTGGGACAAAGTGTGTGGGTTCTTCAGGCCTGAAAGGGAAGAAGAAGAAGTTGAAGAAAGTGGGTAAAGTTGACCGTGTTGCCGTAAGGGAAAAAAGGTCAAGGAGGTTGCATAAAAAATAAAGTATTTCTACTGCCACGAGACGTCCACTAGAAGAGGAATTGTCCTAAATTCCTTGTCGACAAGAAGAAGGAAGGTAAATGTGATTAACTTGTTACTGAAACTTTTTTAGTAGAGAGTAGTGACTCTGTCTGGATACTTGAGTCAGGCGCCACTATCCATGTTTGTTCTTCTTTTGAGGGAATTAGTTCCTGGCAGCGACTGCAGGAGGGAGAGATAACACTCGGAGTTGGATCTAGAGAAGTTGTCTCAGCTGTAGCTGTGGGCACGATGAAGCTTTTCTTCAACAGAAAATACTTGTTATTAGACAACTTGTACATAGCTCTAGGGTTTAGTAGAACCTTGTTTCGATTTCCAGTCTTACTGAACACTGTATTTCTATTTCCTTTGAGTATAATAAGTCGTTTATTTCTCATAAAGACAACGTGTTGTGTTATGCTTCGCTCGAGAATAATTTATATGTTTTAAAGCCTAATTCGTTCAAAAGTGTTTTGAATACTGAATTGTTTAAAAGAGCTGAAACGTGAACTAAAAGATTAAAAGTTTCTCCAAAAGAAAATGCCCATCATTGGCATCTAAGGTTAGGCAACATTAGTCTCAATAGGATTGAGAGACTAGTGAAGAATGAACTTCTAAGTGAGTTAGAAGAAATTTCTTTACCGGTCTGTGAGTCATGCCTTGAAGGCACAATGACCAAACAACCTTTTAGTGGAAAAGGTTATAGAGCCAAAGTGCCTCTAGAGCTTATACATTCTGACCTCTATGGTCTGATGAGTGTTAAAGCTCGAGAAGGTTACGAATACTTCATCTCCTTTATAGATGACTATTCAAGGTATGGATACGTTTACCTAATGCATAGAAAGTCTAAAACTCTTGAAAAATTCAAGGAGTACAAGACTGAGGTTGAGAACCAGTTAGGTAATGAAAGAGTGTACCTTAAGAAAGCGGAAATAATTTTGGATCTTGAACACTCTACGTTGATCAATTTTACAAAACAAAAAAACATGCTCAAAACTGGAAAACAGAGAATAAGAACTCATACCTTTGTAGCTCAAAATTCTCCTAATCCGTGGGCTATTTCTTGTCACAAATACTTTGTAGACAACCTCTAATGTTTTCCCTACTATCCTCAAGCCTTGGGCACAACGTTGCAACGTTGTGCCGATTACTCCTATAAATATAACACTTTCTCTTCTTTGTAAGTGAGTCGAATTTGATAGTCTTTGCAACCTAATTTCGAAATACACTCTGTAAGAAGAGAAAAGTGAGCATTCCTTGGGAGCTAAAGGATTCATGGAGGTTCAAGATCGTGACGAGAGCTCAGGGTCGAGAGACCAGCATCAACACATAAGTTTATTTTCTCTTTCTTTCAGATTGTAACACCGTTTTAAGACATTTTTACACTTTTAGTTTGGTTATATTGTGATTTAGAGTGGCTATATAAAAGTTGTAGTTAGGATTTTATTTGCTTGTTTAAGACTTATTTGCTATTGTATTGAACTGTGTTTTGATATTTATTTTTTGCAATCTGTTCTTCAATTCTTTGATCTTGTTGGTTTAAGTGGACTCGAGAGAAAAAGCTTAGATTAGAACAAAGTTGTCAAAACTGTTAGAAGTGTGGCATGAGGATGACCTAGAAGTCTAAGGAAAACACACAAAGTTGTCAAAAAGTTGCTTAATGTCGTACATGTTTTTGAATTCATATGGAGACTATAGAATTTATTGTGTGTACGAGGCTCATTAAGAATCGAGAGATTTTCTTGAGTATCTTACTTCTTGTTTATAAATTCATCATGTTAGTTCATTGCATATGTTAAATAAGTTATTAATTTGTGAAGTCAATCTCCTCCAAATCTATCATATTCGTGTCTCCACTTGTTTGTTGATCTTGTGT
Organism: Trichosanthes cucumerina; assembly: GCA_036507285.1. Classification (NCBI taxonomy): domain Eukaryota; kingdom Viridiplantae; phylum Streptophyta; class Magnoliopsida; order Cucurbitales; family Cucurbitaceae; genus Trichosanthes; species Trichosanthes cucumerina. Next base: position 30,931,657 of record CM071842.1, on the reverse strand, counting down.
CTTTGATTTCACCATCTATCCATGTTATGTTATTTTAGCTAAAATTGAGAATTAGTATCTTGGTAATTAATTAATCTAGAAACCCATTCCTGAGGACGGTACTTGGAACTGTAAAATTACTATACTAAAACTTGACCCGTACATTTGCGGTATTGCAATATCATTTTACGAAACAAGTTTTTCGCGTCGTTGTCGGGGAATGACGATTATTTTGATTAATTAATATTGGGAGAAAATTTGAGATTTTAGACTAAAGATTGTTTTCGTTTTGTGTTTTCTTTCCTTAATTGTTATGTGTGTGTTTATTATTTGTTCCCTTATTTGTCATATTTTAGTTTTGTGTGTTCTTCTCGTCTTTGTCTCCTGTTTTTGTTGTGTTGATCTCTGTGTGAAAGTCTTGAGTTGAATGGTTGAGATTTAAAGTAAGACTTTTCATGATTTTGATTCTCCAGCAATGTATTGTCCTTCCCATGACCCTAGGTATGTGCATCATAATTTCTCTGGATACCATTTGTCTAATCCTCACCATTCTCAATCTATGATTGATGAAAATTGTTTTGATGGCAATTATATAGGCACTTGGAACCAAAATTTCTCTTACCCTTACCAACCTATAGAAAACTCTTCTCTATGGATTTATTAATGGAATATACGTTAGAGTTGAGGATTAAAAATTTGGTTCATGATGAATTAGAAAGGTTGGATAGGTTAGAAGCTAAAGTGGTAGAACTTTGGAAAATAATACATGAATGAACTCATTATCTCAATCAACTTGTAAAATCCCTTAAGGCCTTACAGGAACAGTTTCTTATTCTTACCACTAAGGAGGAGCAGCCTAGGAGGACTTATTCTTATAAAAGTGAGGATGAGTTGGAGGAGACTGAAACACACCAGAAACAGGTTTGTGAGGTAGACAATGGTAATACAATCACTCCCACGAAGGAAATCCAGGTGATAGAGTTCGAGGCTAAAAAGTCCTTTCCCTTTTTATCTCCAGAAATTTTCTTTAATCTTGATAACCATTTGTCTTATACTCACGAGTCTTGTTTTTATTTATTTATTTTTATTTCAATACACAAAAATACCCAAAAATAATTATCTTTCAGGTGCCCAAGAAAAACAAGATAGCCTTTTAGACATAGAAGGCTATATCGATTCAAGCAATAAAGACCCAAATAAATACAAGCAATTTTACGTACCTTGATATCAATCATAGAGTACAGTCTAGCTAAAGACGTTAAATAAAGCGATTCTTTGGAGGCAACCCAAGTTTATGTTTTAGTTCTCTGTTTTACTTTCTTTCTCTTCTTAAAGTGTTTGTGTGTTTTTTTCCTTTTTGTGATTTTCTTTATTGTGTTTTCTTTCCTTTTATGTTGTCTTTTCTTTTCCATTTTTTTGTCTAATTCCTGTTTTTTTTTGTACCTCAAGGTGTATGCCCAAGGATAGAGCTGTAGACTTGCACCCACTTGATCCTGAGATCGAGAAAACCTGCAGGAGACTCCTAAGGCAAGGGAGAGCAGAAATTCAGATAATGGAAGATCAAGAGTTAATCAACAACCCTAAACCCATCAGGCAGTATTTCTAACCTGTGTTTAATTCTGAGCAGGTTGGAATTGTCCATGCTCCCATAAATGCTAACAATTTTGAACTAAAAACAGGGCTTATTCATATGGTTAGGGAAGGTGCTTTTCGAGGACAAGCCACAGAAGATCCTACTTCACATTTGCAAAATTTTCTAGAAATCTGTGGTACAATTAAATTCAATGGTATTTCTATTGATAGTATTCGCTTCCGTCTTTTTCCTTTCTCTTTGCAGGGTAGGGCTAAATAGTGGCCAGGGTGTCTCCCACCAGGTAATATCACCTCGTGGGAGGAGTTGGCCCAAGCCTTCATGACCAAATTCTTTCCACCTGTGAAAGCTACAAAGTAAAGGACAGAGATAGGAACATTCAGGAAGCAGAAGGGAGAGCAGCTATTTGAGGGCTTGGACCGTTATAAAGACATGCTTAGGAGGTGCCCACAACATGGTTACCCAGATTGGCTCCAACTACAATTATTCTATAATGGACTTGCAGGTAAGACCAGGACCATTCTGGATGCCACTGCTGAAGGGACTTTCATGGCAAAAACTGTGACAGAAGCACGTGCCCTCCTAGAGAAAGTGTCAACTGGCAGCTACCAGTGGCCCACAGACAACGATAGATCTAAACCAGTAGTTGGATTGTATCAATTGGATGAGGTAACTTCCCTTAAATCTCATATGACATCCCTTACTCACGCTCTGAATAATTTTGCAGGATCACCCCAAATAGTGGTACCCTCTCAATGCTCCTAGCCCAATGGAGAATCTACAATGGAGCAAATACATTATCTGAATAATAGAAGCAACACTTATGGAGGAAACCAGGCTCAGAATACGCTTCCAACACATTATATTCCAGGTATGAGGTATCACAGAAATTTCTCTTAGGCTAATAATAAAAATGTGTTGAATTCTCCTACAGGGTATGCTTCTACATCTGAGAGGAAACCATCTCTTAAAGAAACAGTGCACTCCTTTATTGTTGAATCGAGAAATAGGTCCAACCAGCTGGAGAATGCAGTCACCAGTCTAACCGATGTAGTGACCAGTCATGGAGCTGCCATAAAAAATATTGAGAATCAGATCAGCCAGATGAATGCATATATTCGAGCGCTGCAGGATAGGGAGACACCTTGAGGGAGTACAGTATAGCTAAAGACGTTAAAGAAAGAGCTTCTTGGGAGGCAATCCAAGCTTTACATTTTTGTTATTTCTGTTTTCTGTTTTTAGTTTGTTTTGGTTGTTTGTTCAGTTCTTAGTTTGCTTTGTTTTGTTTTTCTTTGTTAGGTTACTGTGGATGTCACCCCTCGTAGAAACCCATGCTCCCATTTTGAGGAAATTCAACTCACGTGTCTTGGCTATCCAAGGAATCCAAAGAAAAACTGAAGATGTCCAGTACTCAGGACAGTATCGTTCACTCTTACCCTTATACTTGCTTTGAGCTTATTTTGCAAACATCGAGGGCAATATTTAGTTTAGGTTTGGGGGTGGGATGTTATTGATATGTTGTGACTGCCCGAGCATATGTTGAATTGTTGATTGATCTTTTGCATAAATATGATTAAGATAGCCTAGGATGAGAATTTATTGAAAATTTTTGTGATTCTGCTGAAACATGAAAGCACGATATGAATTTGAGTTAATTTAAAAAATTTCTTGAGCTTTTCCTGCACTATTATGCACATAGCATGTGTTCCTATAGTTTTGAAATGCTTAGAACAAAGTTATTAGGTTTAGAAGTTTAATTTCACCTTGATAGGTCTAAAAGCTGATCTAAGAGTTAAACGACAGGATAGGGTGAATGACAATATGAAGTGCATGATATGTATAATGTGTGCATTATGTGAAAGGGTAGTTTGTTTTGTTGTTTGTTTGTTAAAAAAAAAAAATCGTGTGGGCAAAAAGTGCTACCTTCACTGTGATCAGTTAGGCCATTCATTGAGCGAGTGCTCTGGGTAACGGTCCCTGCAATGGATGTGTGAAAGCTAGTGTCCTTACACAAAAAAAAAAAAAAGAAGAAAATAGAAAAAAAATGATAAAAAGTGATTAAGTGTTGAGTAGAGTTTTTATTTCTTAAATGTGGGGAGGCTAAAGGTGTTGGGTTTTTTGTCCTAATCTCGTGTTTGTAAATTACTATTTGAAATTAATAAGAGTTATTTATTTCATTACTTTGTGTCTCGCAATATTTAGAAACTTTTCCAATAAACTATGCTTCAGGGTCATTGAATTTATGAGAGAACTAGAACTTGAACGGTGTGTAGTGGACACACAGGGAGGATCACATTCGAATTAATGACCCGAACGGTCTACAGTATATGGATAGGGTTGGAGACCTAATCCTGGATACACTGTGGATGTGACCCGCTTTGTATTAGATACAAACGAGGTGATCTAACTCGTTCGTGTGGTTGACATGCGAGTGGGGCATCGTGTGCAATGAGATTGTACAAGACCGGACCGTGAATTATTAGACCTACTGATGTAACATCGTTGACAGTAAGGACTAATAAATTCGTAGATGACCATTAGTGACTCGACCTGAATCCTAAGCGTGTTACGGGCTCCTGTCTGGGGGGATCTGTCCTTTAACTAGTACGAGTGAGGGTGGTCACAGTTACTCGCCTAATATGCCTATCTTCTCAGGGACAGGACGAAGTAGGGAGCTGAGAACTTAACTACGCGAGATGGAATTCACTCGTTCCCGCCTTTAGGGAAACTAGAGGGGTTGTTCCCTTAAGTGTTGTCTCCAGGTCTTGGACAACGGGCGCCCACCTTCTCACTGGCCCGAGAAGGGTGTTGTGTATGGTTGGACCATCACAATATGTTGTTCATTAGAGGAGCAATGGAGACTTAAGGAACAAGAGGTAGACACAGGGGTAAAACGGTAATTTGATCCAGTCGTGTCTACGAACAACCTGTGAAGGGTCGACTCATGGGCATTAGTTATATCAGTGCACACGTAATATTCTGCACTGATGGGAGTGCAGCTACGGGCTATAGTGGAGTGTTACCGTAGGTAATGAATGTTGATTAATCGGGTCAAAGAGTTTGATAGGTTAATCTCGGATCATTGGAGCTCGTCACTATAGGTCTATTAGGTCCCTCGATTGGCTCCATCTTGGTTAAGAGAAGGGCTAGAGGTTTGGTATGAAATTGAAGTGTTCAATTTCACTTAGAGTCGTTTATGTCATTTATATGAGACATGAATGATATAATATATAGTTTAATGTGAATGAGATTCATAATAAACTATAGGTTAGCCTAATTGTTTAATTAGGGCTAATTGGAGAAATTAATTGAGAGAAATTAAATTGGATGTGATTCAATTTAATTAATCCACAATTATTGCAAATGTGATTTGCAATATGAGATATGAGATATCTTATATTATATGGTTATACAAATATGATTTGCATAACCTATGGTTGTGGTAAAATGGTAATAATGTGGAGATTTTAACTCCACTATTTAATCCCTTTTTGCAAGAAGGAAAACACACTCACACTCTCATTTTTTGGATTTCACCAAAGTGAAGAGTCTCAAATTCCCTCAACTCTCCTCCCTCTTCAAAACCAAAAAGTCCGACCACTTTCCTTCTTCCAAAGGAAGAACAACCGAGAAGGTCGTTGGTGGTGTTCGATTTTCGTTCGAGAGAAGCGTTCGTTGAGATCGAGAAGCACGAAGTGTTCGTGACCAAGGAAGGAACTTTGAAGAACTGTCTTCAACAAGTAAGTACGTTCTTCTTGCTGTAATTTCTTCCTTTATTTGTATGTTTAACTTAGATCTAAGTGTTAGATCGTTTTAACAATCTTCTAGTATTGTAACGATATCTTGACGATTCGATCGTCTTCCGTTGCGCGGGGATTTTCATTCCCTTCACAAGGATTAGTAATTATGACAGTGTAGGGGGAAGTTAAATGGAGAGCCTAATAAAGTTGATCCGAGCTTAGTAAAAATGAATGGAACATAGGCTAATCACACACACACGTAGGAACATTTAGGAAAATTTTTAAATTGCTTGTTGAAGTATTATGTTTGAGTGTTTCCTGTTATTGCCAAAATTTACTTTTGAATCTTTGAGGCTTGAGTCAGATGTATGTGTAAGAACAATCTCATGTTTAATTCTGTTTTTGCTCGGGACTAGCAAAACTTTAAGTTTGGGGGTATTTGATAGCACATAAAATGTGTTATACTTAGGCTTAATCATTGCTAGTTTTATGATAATTTCAGGGCTTTTATGTGTGTTAATCATTTAATTTCAGGCTAAGAGCTTAAACAGGACATTTGGAAGTAGAAGGACCAATCGAAGCTAGTAGACTCGAGGTGATGGCGTTGCAACGCTGCCTTGCAGCGTCGCAATGCTATCTCGATAAGGAAGCTAACATGAAGGACCGTGGCGAGGGCGTTGCAACGCTGCTTTGCAGCGTTGCGACGCCAGATCGATAGAGAGGCGCGCGTTTAAGGTAGTGGCGTTGCAACGTTGCAACGCCATCGATATTTTTCTTATATGCCAGCCGCCTAGGGCACAACGTTGCAACGTTGTGCCGATTACTCATAAAAATAGAACACTTTCTCTTCTTTGTAAGGGAGTCGAATTTGATAGTCTTTGCACCCTAATTTTGAAATACACTTTGTAAGAAGAGAAAAATGAGCATTCCTTAGGAGCTAAAGCATTCGTGGAGTTTCAAGATCGTGATGGGAGCTCGGGGACAATGGACCGACGTTGACACATAAGTTTATTTTCTATTTCTTTCAGATCGTAACACCGTTTTAAGACGTTTCTACACTTTTAGTTGATTTTATTGTGATTTAGAGTGGCTAAAATTTGTAGTTAGGATTTGATTTGCTTGTTTAAGACTTATTTGCTATTGTATTTAACTGTGTTTTGATATTTAGTTTTGGCAATTCGTCCTTCAATTCTTTGATCTTGTTAGTTTAAGTGGACTCGAGAGAAAAAGCTTAGATTAGAGCAAGGTTGTCAAAACTCTTAGAAGTCTGGCATGAGAGTGACCAAAAAGTCTAAGGGAAACACATAAAGAAATTGCTTAATGTCATACATGTTTTTGAATTCATATGGAGACTATAGAATTTATTGTGTGTACGAGGTTCACTATGAATCGAGAGATTTTCTTGAGTATCTTACTTCTTGTTTATAAATTCATCATGTTAGTTCATTGCATATGCTAAATAAGTTATTAACTTGTGAAGTCAATCTCCACCAAATCTATCATATTCGTGTCTCCACTTGTTTGTCGATCTTTTATCTTTATTTTCACCATCTATCTATGTTATGTTACTTTAGCTAAAATTGAGAATTAGTATCTTGGTAATTAATTAATCTAGAAACCCATTCCCGAGGACGATACTTGGAACTCTAAAATCGCTATACTAAAACTTGACCCGTACACTTGGGGTATTGCAATATCAGTTTACACAACAACCACCGGGACACTCCACTAAAGCCTAGTGGTTGCGCTCTCCTCATTGTAGATATATTTCTGTCCACTCCATATAACCATGATTAGTAAGTTGATCCTTCACAGGTCGTTTGTAATTACAATTGGGTCAAAAATACCGTTTTACCCCTGTAATTACTTCTTGTTCCTTAAGTCTCACTGATCCTCTAATGAATAATTGGTTTGTGTTCCAAACAACAAACCGAATCCCTCTCGGGCCAATGAGATGGGTGGCTTTGTTCAAGACTAGGAGTCAGCATTTAAGGGAACAAGCTCTCTACTAATCCCTAAAGCGGGTAGGAGTGAATTCCATCTTCAGAACTATGTTCCCAACTATCTACCCGGTCTTATCCCTGAAATGGGAGGCTTATTGAGTTAGAAATCTCAGGTCACTCTCACCCATGCAAATCTAAGGATAATCCGAATAAACAGGAGTTTATGGCACGCTCAGGATTAAGATCGAGTTATCTAGGTCATCGTATGAATATAGTTAGTTAAGACAGTAAACGGAGTTATAAAGTCTAAGTGACTATTTCTCGGTTCAATCTTATGCAAACTCATTGCATAGGACGCCCCCCTCCCATGTCTCCACATGAACAATTCAGGATCACATCGTTTGTACTTTACAAAGTGGGTCGCGTCCATAGTGTCCCTAGGATAAGGTATCCAGCTCTATCCTTATCCTATAGACCATTTTGGCTATAACTTGAACTTGATTCACTTTTATGTCACACATAAAGTTTAAGTATACATCCTATAGCCATGGGTTCTTTATTGGATTAGGGTTTCAAAATATAAAATACACTTTATTCAATAACACCTTTATTTGAATAATCTCAATTACAACTTTATTGCAAAATAAAATATACATTCAGTTTACAAAACTACGAGTTTTAGGACATAAAACCCAACAAACTCCCACTTGGACTAAAACGTCTGTGGAGTCAAACATGCTGAGCAAGAAAATTGTCCTACAGTACAAGCCGCAGTCCTAGACTCTCTAGTTGTCCCTCAAACACTTTAGCTGTGAGGGGTTTTGTAAACGGATCAACAATGTTGTGCTCTGAAGCGATCTACGAGACGATCACGTCTCCTCGTTGCACAATCTCTTTGATGAGATGATATTTGCGCCCAATATGCTTTCCGCGTTTATGGCTTCTAGGTTCTTTAGAATTTGCCACTGCACCACTATTATCATAACAAAGGGTGATAGGCAAATTCATTTTTGAAACAACTTCCAAATCAGTAAAGAATTTTTAAAGTCATACAACCTCCTTCGCTGCTTCACAAGCTGCGACGTACTCAACCTCCATGGTGGAGTCAACAATACAACCTTGCTTTATACTCCTCCATACTATACTCCTCCGTTAAGAGTGAAGACTGATCTTGATGTGGATTTTCTCGAATCTACATCAGTCTGAAAATCAGAGTCAGTGTATCCTGCAAGGATCAAATCCTTTGCACCATACACAAGCATATAACCCTCGTTCTCCTAAGATATTTGAGAATATTCTTAACGACAGTCCAGTGATCATATCCTGGATTAGACTGATACCTGCTGACAATTCTCACTGCATAGCATATGTCAGGTCTAGTACATAACATGACATACATCAGACTACTGACAATAGATACATAGGGAATGCATCTCATATCCTCAACTTCTTGAGGTTTCTTAGGACACTGTTTCTTAGACAGATGAATTTCATGCTTGAAAGGTAATAATCCGTTCTTGGAATTCTGCATCTTATATCTAACCAACATATTGTCAATATAAGATGCCTGAGACAGCGCTAGCGTTTTGTTCTTGTGATTCTGAACAATTTGGATTCCTAGGACAAACTGAGCCTCTCCCAAATCTTTCATTTGGAATTGGGTCGCCAGCCATTGCTTAACGGCAGTCAGGAATCCTGCATCATTCCCAATGAGCATGATATCATCTACGTATAGAACTATGAAAGCTACAGTAGTATTGACTATCTTCTTGTAGACACAAGGCTCGTCAATATTCTGTTCAAAGCCATAAGATTTGATCACAGTATCAAATCTTATATTCCTGGATCTAGATGCTTGTTTCAATCCATAGATGGATCGTTTCAGCTTGCAAACCTTTTGCTCTTGACCTTGAATTATGAACCATTCTGGTTGATCCATATAGATACTCTCTTCAAGATTGTCATTCAGAAAGGTTGGCTTGACATCCATTTGCCAAATTTCATAATCATAAAACGTTGCAATGGACAAGAGTATTCTAATCGACTTAAGCATGGCAACAGGGGAGAAGGTTTCTTCATAGTCCACCCCCTTCCCGCTGGGTATAACCCTTTCCCACAAGTCGAGCCTTAAAGGTTTGCACCTTATCGGCTTGATCTCGCTTTCTCTTGTAGATCCACTTGCAACTGATAGGTCTTTCACCATCTGGTTGATCTACAAGTTCTCAACCTGAATTGAAGTACATTGACTTCATTTCGAGGTCCATGGCTTTAATCCACTGGTCCCTATCTATATCATTCATTGCCTGTTTATAGGTCAATGGATCCTCAACGCCATCATCAGGTATGAGGACCTGGGTTTCAGTCAAACCCATGTAACAGTCGGGTTGTCTAACATCTCTCATGTGGTCTTCCTCTAAGAACGTGACATTTGTCGACACAAGCACCTTATCCTCTGGAGGATCATAAAACAGTCCACCTTTCGTTTCCTTGGAGTATCCTACGAATAGGCATAATTTTGAACGATGTTCCAATTTCTTTGGATTGGACACTAGCACATGTGTCGGACATGTCCAAATCCTGAAGTGGCGTAAACTACTTTTACGCCCTTTCCATAACTCATAGGGTGTTTCTGAAACACTCTTAGAGGGAACCATCTTCAAAATATATATAGCAGCTTCTACTGCATATCCCCAAAACGAACTAGGCAGCTGAGCGTAGCTCATCATGGATCGAACCATGTCTAACAGGGTTCTATTTCTCCTTTCCGATACACCATTCTGCTGAGGTGTACCGAGCGATGAGAGTTGGGATACAATTCCATGTTCTATCATATAGTCTTAGAATCTCAAATCCATATACTCTCCACCTCGATCTGATCGAAGTGTTTTAATCGTTTTACCTAACGAGTTCTCAACCTCTGCCTTATACTCCTTAAACTTTCTAGTGGTTCGGACTTATGATGCATTAGGTAAAGATAGTCATACCTAGAATATTCATCAATGAAACTGATGAAATGATCATACCCTCCTCGTGCCTTAACATTCATTGGACCACAGAGATCCGAATGTACGAGTTCCAAGGGTTATTTGGCCTTATAAGCTTTTTTAGAAAAATGTCATTTAGTCATTTTTCCCTCAAGACAAGACTCACATGATGGTAAGGAGTTGTCCTCTAACTGACTTAGGAGACCACTCTTAACAAATCTCCCAATCCTATTGTGATTAATGTGACCTAGTCTCAAGTGCCAAAGATAGGTACTTGGAGAAAGCTTCTGGCTTTTATTTTGAGTATCAGTTGTTTAAAACATCTCGGTGTTCAAAATAGCTTTTATCTCTGTTGGTCTTAACACATATAAGTTGTTTTCAAGTTTAGCAGAACATATTCGTACACCTCTTTTGCAAATGAACACTTCATTATATTCAAAAGATTCTTTATACATATGTTCATGTAAACAAGAGATAGATACAAGATTTCTTTTGATTCCAGGAACAAAAAGTACATTTTCTAATAAAATGAATCTATCTCTAAATAACAACTTCCCTGCTCCCACCGGGCAATTCTCTCAATCTCTCTCAGAGAATTTTTCCCTTCTCCTAATTGTTGGTAGCCTCCCACCGGGCTTGGTCTAAGGATTCAGATATATAGGAGGTGTTCATTATTGGTGGTGTCCTGTTGTAGAAGAGGAAATCAGTGTTGTTGTGTTTTGCAACTTTTGGAGAGGAAGTAAGGAGTTGTTGTATTTTGGAACTACAAAGGTATTTGGTGTAACAAAAACAAAACAAGTTTTAACGATCCTAACACGTTTCTGCTGCTCAAAGGAACTCAGGTTCCTGCAAGATTAACCTAATTCTATAATATCTTATTAACTTAGGTCTATGTGAGTTTAATTATTAACACTTAATAAACGTCACTCACGAAAATATAATCTATGAATCTCAAGACCAAATTCACTCTCAGGTCGATTCCCAGGTAGGGGCATTCCGCAAACGTCAGCTTAAATACCCCAACCTTAGAGAGAACCTTCCTTAGACAGAGTTACTAATCGGTCACCATTCATAAATCATATTGATTTCCTAATTCTAATCTTATTAGAACTAGAAAACCTAAGTCTAATTAATTTAAGTTTTAAACCATTTAAAACTAATTAATTAACTTAGGATACATGCATTTCTATGTTATTGTGTTTGATCATTAATCACATGAATAATAAAACTATATAACATATATTCATCACATGAAATAAATGCATGTCAATGTTTTTATTTTAATTGATATAACACTTATATTAATTAACTATGCATACTATATATTATAACACTTATAATATAAAAATAATGCATGAAATGCTTAACCTAAGGTGGGATTTTAAATCTATATGGCATACTATATGCATATGAATAATCAACAACAATTACATAATTAAAATAGCAAATTGAATCAATTTTGGTACCCCTAAAGACATTAATTAAATTAATTAACATTAATATATCAAAACGGCCAAAAAACTGCTTGCACGTTGCTTGAATGCCCACTTCGCACGTCTTTAGCGCCCACTGCACACGACGTTGCAACGCAGTGGATAGCGTTGAACACCGCCTCGCTTCACGCCTGCTCCTACGTCTCAACACACACAGCGTTGCAACGCTACTCCTTCGCGTGTCTTTAGCGCCCACTTCGCGCGTCTTCCCCATTTATGCTTAACCTTACTTTTATGTTTTTGTGTTTAATTCAACAACGTAATTGTGGGGAAAAGCGATTCAAATGCTTCCGCTATGGGATTCTTTCCCTTCATAGAAATGTTGTGAATTTGTTGAACAGAATGGTGAAGTAAGACTAGACTGCAATCTTCTTTGGAATCCTACCTCTTTTAAGCCTTTTTTGCACTTTTGTCACACCTAACCAAGTAAAAATAATCGAATAAGTTTTATTTCACATTTCATGACTCAAAGATTGCCTTGTCTCATAACTTGGCTAATTCACACTCGAATGCAACATTAAGAGACTAGAAAGGATTAAAGAGAGCATAAAGATCCACACGATTGATAAAGGTTTAATGTATATATTGGATGGAATGAACTCTTTTCTGAAGAGTTATCAGAACATCGGCTGACAAGAACGATGAACGAGCAGTTTCAACAAGATGGCGCCTTTTGACAACATCATTTTGTTAAGGAGTATCAATACAAGAGGCCTAATATACAGTCCCTTCTAAAGCAAGTAAATGGAAGAAATTGTTAGAAGTGTATTCACCCTCAAATCACACAAAAACACTTTATGATAGTTGAATGTTGAGTTTTTACAAGAGCTTTAAAATTGTTGAAAATTGTAAGATAACCAAACCTATGTTTCATAAGATAAACCAAAGCATAATGAGTAAAATCATGAATCAATGAAACATAATATCTGGAACTTCCTTTTTGTGCACAAGATCAAAAGGAGCAGAAGAATAGGAATACTTTTATAGAAAGGTAAGGCTGAAAATTTTGCAAGTTCACAACCACTACAACAAGAGATATCGTGATTGTTTAATTGTCCTGAAGTTCTTGTGGACACCAAGAAACGTAATCAAGACGCAGAAACATGACCTAAACAACAATGCCATAAATAAAAAATAGAAGATACATGCTTCAAATGAAAGGACGAAAAATCGACACTAGAAGCTGCAACATATGATACTTTAAATTGATCTAAAATATAGTCCCTCTATTGGGATATGTGCCCTAAACTTGTGTAATTTTATCGAAATGAATAAAGAGTTATTTGATTTGATGAAATTATATTATCGCTTTATAAATCCAATGAACTAAGCTCCAAGATTATAATAGATCTTGAACATCAGCGTAGTTGACACTATTTGGATTACGTTCAAGAGTATAACCTAAATGGTCTATGGTATAAGAATAAGGTTGGAAACTTTATTCTGGTAACACCATGGATGGGCCAACTTTGTAGTTAGTACAAATGAGGTATTCCAACTCATTCATCTGGACGACATGCGAGTGGGGGCATCCTATATGAAGAGTTCATACAAGACCGGGCTGCAAATTATTAGTCTAACTACCATAACGTCGTTAATAGGATAAGATTGATAATTTATAGATGGTCATTAGTGACTCGACCTGAATCCTAAGCAAGTTAAGAACTCCTGCTTATAGAGGTTTGTCCTTAGACTAGTATGGGTGAGAGTGACCTGTAACCGACTCAATAAGCCTACCTTCTCAGGGACAGAACCTCGTATGTAGCTGGGGACTTAACTCTGCAAGATGGAATTCACTCATTCCTATACTAAGGAATTAGATAGGTTGATCCCTTAAGAACTGAGTCCGAATCTTGAACAATGGGGCCCCACCCTCTAAACTAGCTTAAGAGGGTTTGAGTTTATGGTAGGATCATAGACTTGTTGTTGTTCATTAGAGGATCAGTCGTGCTTAAGGAGCAAGAGATAATCACAAGGGTAAAACGGTAATTTGGTCCAGCTGTGATTATGAACAACCTGTGAACGGTCGACTCATGGGTAATGATTATATCGATGGACACAATATAATCTACAGTGAGGAGAGTGCAACTGCAAGTCTATTGTGGAGTGACTTGTAGTTAATGAATATTGATTAATTGGATCAAAGAGTTTGATCAGTTAATCTCACATCATTAGAGCTCATGAACTGTATGTTCATTACGTCCCTTCGTTGGGTCAACATGGTAATATTGAGGGTATAAAGTTAGGAATGAAATTGAGGTGTACAAATTCATATAGGATGTGCTATATCAATTATATGTGATATAATTGATATAATATATAGTTTTAATGTGAATTAGATTCACAAACTAACTATATACTAATGAGAGAATGAAAGAGGGATAGGATGGTAATTTCCATCTTATTTCCCTATAAATAGTTGCATGGGATGCAACTTTTGAAAAAAGTCATTTTTTTTGTGAAACCACATAGCTCATTCCTTTGTGTTGTTCGAAAGAGTTCCAAAACACTTCTCTCAAACCTCTACGTCTCATCCTAAAGGAACTCACATTCCTCCCTCACCTAGAGAACAACGAAGAAGATCTAGTGGTTGATCTTCGCACGTGTCGGGTTCGGGTCGTTGAGATCATGATCATTGGTGATATGAACCCTGCAATGCCAATCAAGAATAAAGAAGAGCTTCAAGATGGAGATACATTAAATGCACCATGGCTTCATTTATGATCAACTCGAGTTGCATTAAAGGAATTAAAGTTGAATTAAATGAACTCAAGTTCATTTAATGCAAGTCAACCATCAATTAATGGAACTACACTTCAAGATACTTCAACAAAAGCTTCATTTACTAATGGATGGTTACAAATAGCAATAAGAATGAATGCAATATTCAATCTTGGATTTATGCCCCTTTATTATGTAATTTTTCAGTTTTTAAGCATATTTCATAAATTTTAGGTTACATTTGAGTAGTGAATAGTTATGGTATTAAAGTTGTAGAGGTTTCAATATTAAACATGTCATTTTAGTCTATTTGAGGTTACAATTCAAAGGCTATATAAAGCCATCAAAGATGTATTGTAAAAGAGACTTGGAATCATGTTTTGAATGAAAAGTTGCATATTTTGCTTCTTAAGTCATGAGGTTGTTTCTCTGCATATTTTGTGTTTAGATTTGCATGCTAGGATCATTCAAGTAGCGTTGATCAAACTACTTGTGGAGTGATTCGAATCTTGAGTTTAGAAACAAGTTTTCTCTACTCTTGATCTTGATCATCAAGGTAAATCCGTTTCTATCTTCTTCCTTGGGATGAAATCATCTAGGTTTGGGGTTTTTGAGTTTTAGATCTAAAGGTCTTGTTCTTCAACAAGGTTGTTAGATTTAAATCATCAAGAGTTACTTATCAATTGGAGAAGGAATACGAGAAGATTGTGTTCTTCAAAGGTAAATTACTTGATGTCATATTACTTTATGCTTGCTTAATCTAGTATTTAAGTTCTTGATATTAATCTCTGTAACGAGATCACAAACACGCGATTCACAATCGTTTCCGCTGTGGGATTCGATCCCTTCCACCTTCTTTCCTACATCATGTCCCAATCACTTTCTGAGATCGTGGGTCCTGTATATAACAAGTGGAAGAAGAAAAGTTAAGTATTCAAATTCACATAATTGATTAACAGAGAGAAGATTTAGAGTAAGACTAAGAATATAAGAGGGACACATGAGGTGTAACGATGGAACCAACACCTACTAATGGCATAGGGGTGCCATCAGTAGTCACAATTGATATAGAAGAATGAGGAGACAGGAAAATAAAGGAGGACAAATGAGAAGACATGTTATGAGAATCACCTAAATCTAAGAGCCATACAAAAAGAGATATACCTGAGGTACTTAGACGAGGACAAATCTTTATGAGATGAGGTCGACATAGCATGAGACTATGAATTGATAAACGGTTGAAATTGCTCAAACAAGTATGGATCTAAACATGGAGTAACCACAACATTGTTAGATTGAAGTGGACGATGTGTCCATGGAGTTTTCTGAGGTAGTTGATATATCCATGGAGTATGATGTTATTGTTGCAATAGCGGTTGTTGTTGTTGCTACTACGATTCACCCTTATTCAGCAACATCGGACATTACACCTTCCAATGACCCTTCCGTTACAATAATGCACACTCATCAGAAGAAACCTTAGAGGCCGACCTATTTTGATTTCCAGTTGGAGATCATTGTGGAACTGCAAAGATGGATGGACTCGAGACAAATTTCTTATCTCTCTGAGACTTAAGACAAATCTTCTCTATCAATAGCTCACTAACCACTGAATCAACGAAAAGGAGGGGGGTGTGGTGTAGGATTGTCCCACGCAATCCCTCGAACTCATACCGAAGAGCAATGAGAAATTGAACTTGACACTACTTTTCCCTTCGAGTGATATAAGCTTGGATTGTGCTCAATTACAAGGATTTCGCCAGCCAACTAGTCCCATAATTTGAACATAGAAGAATGAAAAGTAGTGTCAAGTTCGAGCCTCCCAAACATCTAAAGAGGAAGCATAGTCAGCAACCTTACCATCTATAGGTTTTTGACTCACACGCCTGTGATATAACTCCACATAGATTTCCCTCCTATGAAGTTCTTTATAACATAATTCTGACATGAATAGTTTATATCATCCAATTGTACACTAATCGACTGAGGAGAATCATCCTTACTATGCGACATGATTATGATTTGTAAATACAAATCGAGAAACACCAAATTAGAATAATTGCACGATACTTCAGGTCTGATACATGATACAATTGTTTTTTCTCGAGAATTTGAAACACTTGCAGCCGGAAAATCAAGAAAGAAAAAATTTGGGCATTCCAAATTATAATGCAATGTCTAGTTCCAATATTCGTAATGCATAAAAAACCATGCACCCACAAACACTAATCTTGTGGAATCAATTCATGAGAAGTTCGCATGATACTCCCTGCATGACTCACGGCATAAATACCTATGATAAACACACGGCACGGCAAACACAAATAAAAAACGTAAAGTTCCTGTAAACACAGACCCAAACGCCGAATATCTTAAGGTTCTGATACTATGAAAGTTTTAGAAAGAGAAAGGAATGAGAGAATGTAAAAACTAGGGTTTACACATTAATGAGATACAAATCTAAAAAGTCTATTTATACTGATAAGAATAATAAGCAAAACACTAATTTATCCTTACAAGATAGGCTCAAAATTAAAGAAAAAAAAACATTAGTCTCTAAACTTTCAATAAAAGTACTAAAATTAAATCTTTATCAGAGGTGGATCAACTTCGACCCAGGGATTTAGGCCCTCCTCAATTAGAAATTATTTTTATATTAGTATATTTTAGTTCATCTCAAATAACATAAAAGTTTTTTTTGACAAGATGGTTATAAAGTCGAGCCCATTTGAATCCTATGGAGTGCGATATTTTTTTTTTTTTTTCGCTTCTCCTTTTTTCCATTTTCCATTTGTCTTTACCATTTTTTGTCTTTTATTTTTGTTCTTTTCTTTCTTTCTTACTTTTATAGATTTGAATGTAAGCCACAATTTATTCTTTAAATTATTATCTTTATTTATATTATGATTAAAAATATTTTTGAATTTTTATACATTTCTTTTAAGAAATTTATTCAATAAAAATACAATAAATTTAATAGGACAACTTATTGTTTAAAATTTTATTCTCTTTCTTGTATCTTTATATAAAAAATGTTAAACAATACTTTTAATTCTTTAACGTTCATCAAAGTAATAAATTAATTCCTAAATCTTAATTATATATCTTAATTTGTAATAATTAAGTTGTTGTACTTTAAATTTTGCATTACTTTAGCCCATGAACTTTAGTATGTAATGATGCAACTTGTGACACCCGAAGAAGAGGGGTACATGAATGAATCGAGTCCACATCTGAATGAGATGGATCGTAAGGATATGACAGTATGGTGCCCAAGGAAGAGAGGTGCATGAGAGTGACCATGATGATATGAAAGTATAGTTGAGAAAGGCTTAAAAGAATTGATAGCTACTACCTATACCAACAAAGTGCACATTTCTTTTCGGTTGCTCAATCATTAAAACTCCAAAGTTAAGCATTTTTAGTTTGGAGCAATCCTATGTTGGGTGACCTCTTTGAAATTTTCCAAGGGAGTATGTGAGTGAGGACAAACCATGTTGAAAGGACCCGTGTTGGTTTGTGGGGGAGTCTTTATTCTCGTAAGCGGCTCGACGATGGTATGGTTGGTATGGTGACGTGGCTAAAGGGATTGAATCTCGTGGCTGAAGAGATTTGAATCCCACAGTGGAAGCGATGCACATCGCGTTGCTTTCGTTGTGTTACAAGTTTTCTTAAAATTGACATACATCACATGTAATATTTAGCCGAAGCATGGAAGGAGAAGGAAAAATACAACAAGTATACTAACCTCTTGAAGAACCTTTTTTCACGAATTCCTTCTCCCGGTCACGATCTCAACCATCTCTCGAACTCAGATCTCCCAATCTCCACAAGTGCTTCACAAAACACCTTTAAATAGTGGAATGTGGTGGAGGTAAAATCTCCACCTATTTACCACTTTACCACAACTATATAATATGCAAATCATATTTGCATAATTATATAGTATAAGGCATCACATACCTTATTATACAAATCTCATTTGCATATACTAGAGCTCAGTTTATTGGATTAAGTTTATAAGGTAAGATACAAGGTTTGAATAACAAATAACTTTTATTTATTAATACAACAATTGTTACAAACGACATGAGTTTAGGACATACACCCCAACAGTGGTCAGGTCGTTGGGGATACAGGGGAATGTCGGGGCTAGGAGGAGCCAAATTCGGATTCAAAACCTTGAAGCGTTACAAATGGTATAAGAGCGAAGCTTCCCCCAGTAAGATGTAATTCGGGGACGAACCAAGGCAGAAGCTGGTGGGCATGTGGCACCCGAAAAGAGTGGTACATGAAAGAACCGAGTCCACATCTGAATGAGAGTGATCCTGAGGATATGAAAGTATGGTGCCCAAGGAAGAGGGATACATGAGAGTGACCATGAGAATATGAAAGTATAATTGAGAAAGGCTTAAAAGAATTGATAGCTACTACCTATACCAACAAGGTGGACCTCCTTTTCGGTGGCTCAATCATAGGAACTCCAAAATTAAGCGTGCTTAGCTTGGAGAAATCCTATATTGGGTGACCTCTTAGAAATTTTCCTTGGAAGCATGTGAATGAGGACAAATCATGCTGAAAGGACCCGTATTGGTTTGTGGAGAAAGTCTTCACTCTCGTAAGCGACTCGACGATGGTATGAGAGGTATGGTTACATGGCGAGGCCGCAGGGGATGCGAGGGAATGTCGGGACTAGGAGGGGCCAAATCCAGATTTCAAACCCTGATCTGAATCCTAGGCCTGGGCATTACACAACTTTGGTAATTTAAAATGTGTAACAATTGAATCCTTATTGTAAAAAAATTTCTTAAGATTTAATGAGGTTGATTACATATGTAGGTAAATAACCTTATTAAGACCAAATTCGTTTATAAACAACAAAGACTAAGTCGTTAAATAATAAAAATTGACATCTAATTTTGATTCCTCACGGCAAGGTTAAATAGTTAAAAAATTTAAAATATATGGACTTAATTGTTATAAAATTCAAAGTACATAAATTAAGTTGTTATAATTCATGGTTCAAGGATTAAATTGTTACCTTTATGAAAGTCTAAAGACTAAAAGTATTTTCTCAACCTATAAAAAATCAGTCATATTTTTTCATTGGACAAACTAATATCAAAATGTATCAAACCTTCCATGACACAAAGTTCTGGATCCTCCACTAACCCTTATTATCATTCTGCCACCTAACATTCACCCACTATTCACACGTGATTTCTGTAAATCAATAATAAGAAAACAAATGTAATTGAACGTTATATTTTTATTAATTTGAATGTAGTGGATTACAATCTCTAATGTTTCTCTTCTGATTCTTTCTTTCTCTCAACTGTAGTTTATCTGAGGGCTTTAGAGCTTGTTCTCGAACGTAGATTTGATTCGAGGGCTTCACAGCTTGTTCTCGAATGTGTATTTATATTGAGGGCTTCGCAGCTTGTAGAAGGTGTGAAGGGAATCGAAATGTGAATTAGGGGATTACCTTTGCTCTCAATTGTGTTACATAGAAAATGCTCAAAAACAGAAAACTAGCTATGCATACATATAAAAGCATAATGTGAATTAGGAGATTACCTTTGAAGACCGATTCTTCGTGTAATTCCTTCCCGTCAACGATCTCTTCTTCTCTACGATCGAATACTTGAAACCCGCCAAAAAGCCTTATCAGTTGTTCTCTTGGAGAGAAAGAGAGGTGGGATCTCCTTTTGGGATTAGGGAGAGTAGAGAGAGTTTGAGTGAGGAAGAGTTTTGCTAGATTCCAAAATTTAGCAAATGACTTAAGTTTATGAAAATGCATCCAAAATGATGCTTTTATAGGCAATGTGGGTTGAGACAAATTCTCCACCCATTTTGCCACTAACTCCACTAATTATGCATAAATGCATAATATAAGGTATCAAATACCTTATTATGTAAATCATATTTACATAATGTGGAGAAATTGAATTTGGTCAAATTCAATTTCATGTCTCTCAAATTATTTCCTCAATATATGCCTTAATACCATAATTAGACATAATTAGGTTCATTATGAATCATATTCACATTGAACTATATATTATATCAATTATATCATATATAATTGACACAATTCCCTAAATTGAATTTGAACACTTCAAATTCATTCCAAGACTTTATACCCTCATTTAATTCCATGTTGAGCAATCGAGAGACCTAATGGACCTACAGATCATGAACTCCAATGATACGAGATTGACTAATCAAACTCATTGATCCCGCCAATCAACATTCGTTCACTACGAGTCACTCCACTATGACTCGTAGATGGACTCTTCTCACTGTAGGACAAGTTGTGTCCATTGATTTAACCAATGCCCGTGAATCAACCTTTCATTGGTCGTTCGTAGTCATAGTTGGGTCAAATTACCGTTTTACCCATGTGACTACTTCTTGCACCTTAAGCACCACTGATCCTCTAATGAACAACAAGTTTATGGTCCGACCATAAACAATATCCCTCTCGGGCCAGCAAGAGGGAGGGGTCCTGTTGTTCAAGACCTAGATTCAGCTCTTAAGGGAACAACCTATCTAGTTACCCTAGATCGAGAACGAGTGAATTCCTTCTTGCGAATTTGAGTCCCTAGCTCCCTACGAGCTTTCATCCCTGAGACGGTAGGCTTATTGAGTCGGCAGCTGTGACCACTCTCACCCCTACTAGTCTAAGGATAAACCCCCGCATATAGGAGTTTGCAACCCGCTCAGGATTTAGGTTGAGTCACTAATGGTCATCTGTAAATTATTAACCCTAATCTATTAACGGTGTTACTAGAGTGGTCTAACAATTCTCGGTCCAGTCTTGTACAATCTCATCGCACAGTATGCCCCCACTCGCATGTCAACTACATGAACGAGTTGGATCGTCTCGTTTATATCAAATACAAAGTGGGTCGCATCCATAGTGTTTCCAGGATGAGGTTCCCAACCTATTCCATGTATTATAGACCATTCGGGTCTTTTACTTGAACTTGATCCTAGATGTGTGTCAACCACACACATTGTTCAAGATCTTCCAAATGTGACCCTGGACTTAGTTTATTGGATTTAAGTTTGTAATTTGCGAGAATACAAGATTAAAGGAAAAATAACATTTTAATTCATTTCCTTAAATAATTATAAATACACGAGTTTAGGACATAAATCCCAACAAGGTATTCGGCTTGCAGCTTGTTGAAGGTTTTCGGCTTGCAGGTCGTTGAAGGTCTTCGGCTTGTA
Source organism: Trichosanthes cucumerina (assembly GCA_036507285.1). Classification (NCBI taxonomy): domain Eukaryota; kingdom Viridiplantae; phylum Streptophyta; class Magnoliopsida; order Cucurbitales; family Cucurbitaceae; genus Trichosanthes; species Trichosanthes cucumerina. The sequence goes on along the minus strand of CM071842.1, from coordinate 30,909,970 downwards.
GCTTGTTGAAGGTCTTCGGCTTGCAGCTTTTTGAAAGTCTAGATCTTTAGCTTGTAGAGTGTTGAAGGTTTTCGGCTTGTAGCTTGTTGAACTCCTTCACGAAACACCTGACACCTAAGGACTTGAAGTGTTCAACATCTAAGAACTTGTTTTACAGTGTTCTGCTCCTAAAGACTATCTTGCAACGTTCAACACCTAAGGACTTCAGGGGAGAATCCAACACCTAAGAACTTTTCTCTAGATTCTCTGAGTTCTCATGAGAGTGAAATTTTTGAACCTTTGGAATGATGGAGAAACTATCTATTTATAGAGCTTTCCAGGACATGTGAGTTTGGGCTTTAGTTTGTTTTGGGCCTAACCACCTAAACTTGGGTTTTGTTGGCTTTGAGTCTAACCATTTGGATTTGGGGTTTATTTAACTTTAACCCAAATTTCGTATAACCCAATTTGACCAAATTAAACTTTTAATTTTTAGAATTTGTCAATTTTTGTCTTAAAATTAAATTTAGAATACATGACTATTTATAATTGGTCCTAAATTTAATTATTTATAATTTCGTCATTAATTTGGAATGATGACCTTACAATTGGAGATTAGTCAAAATTTTTATTTCAACACCCACCTAATACTTATTTCAACTAACACATATTATGATTGTAATATAAGTCCATATCAAGTTAATGTACATTTTATTCATTTAATTATTAAATAATTAATAATTAAATAGCAAAGATTTTTTTTTAATTTTCGAGACTGAATTAAACTTTTTGAAACTTTTTTTAAAAAATGAAATAAACCTGAAAATTTTAGATACTATTTTTTTTTCTTTTTGAAAGTTAGAGAATAATTTGTTAAACAACTTTCAAATATCGGTCAAAACCTGCTTCTTTTTTCCTCAGAATTCAAATTATTTATTCATTTCCACAAATTAACCAATCAACCGTCGGAGAATTTTCACTTTACGGAAATCCAAATAAGAACGAAAGCCAAATATATACATTAGGAAAACAAAAAGGAAAATAGTTATAGATATGGTAAATAGTACACACAATAGATGCTCATGTAATGTGCCTTTTAATACCATTGTCAAGTGGCAATCCCTCCATAGCCATAGTGTCCTAAATGTGTCTATTTCTTACCAATGTTTAGTGTCCAAATGTACCAACTCATCATTACCAAATTGCCTATAAATAGTGACTTTTGGTAGATGAATAATACAACATAATTGGTGAAAATACCCTCCAATCTTTTCCATCTTGCTCCACTTTCTCAATTTTAGTTTTTATTTAACTTTCCATATAATTTCACTATCTCTAATTTTATATTATATATATTCCATTTTCAAATACTTATTATTATTATTATTATTATTATAAATATATTATATTAATATTTAAATATTGGTAAAATTATAGTCGATTTTCATTCAATTTTTACAACACGTTATCAGCACGAAACTCTGTCGATTTTCCAACTGAAGGTAGGTCCTCCGGATAAGCCATTTTTTTAATGTTATTTTGCATGTTTAATTAATTTCCTAATATAAATGCATTTTCTTTTTATATAGTATTACTATGGCAAATCTTGTAAAATTAGAATTTGCAGCCTTGGATATTAATGGAAATAACTACTTGTCATGGGTCCTTGACGCTGAGATCCATTTAGACTCCATGAATCTTGGAGAAATAATTAAAGAAGAAAATGATACATCAAATCAAGAAAAAGCAAAAACTATGATCTTCCTTCGCCATCATCTTCATGAGGGATTGAAAATGGAGTATCTTACAATAAAAGATCCCTACATTCTATGGCAAGGTTTGAAAGAAAGGTACGATCATTAAAAAACAGTTATTCTTTCAAAAGCTCGTTATGATTGGATGCACTTGAGGTTACTGGACTTCAAATCAGTAAGTGAATATAATTCCACACTATTCAGAATTAGTTGAAAATTAAAATTATGTGGAGAAATGATTACTGATCAATATGTTAGAGAAGACATTTTCCACTTTTTATATCTCGAATATTCTCCTGTAGCAGCAATATCGAGAGAAACGCTTTAAAAAATACTCATAACTGATTTCATGTCTTCTCGTGGCTGAACAAAATAACGAGCTATTAATGAAAAATCATGAATCTCGACCAACTGGAGCAACACCATTCTCTGAAGTGAATGTTGTGAATTTCAATAATCGTGGTCGAGGTCGTGGCCATGGTCGAGGTCGGGACCGCGGTAGAGGAAGAATCACCTATTTTCGTGGTGGACATTATAATTTTAAGAAACCCACACGAAGTGATGATCATAAAGGAAAGGCTCCACAAGATAGGAGTTCAAAAGGTGATGAACATAAATGTTTCCGGTGCGGAATGAAGGGGCACTAGTCACGTACCTGTCGTACGTCAAAACACCTTGTTGATCTCTATCAAGCTTCCTTGAAAGAAAAAGGAAAAGGGAAGAATGTGGAGGTGAATCTTGCCATTCAAGAAGATGATGTGTTTGACCCCTCCAATATGATGCATCTTGATGTAGCTGATTATTTTGAATCTGCTGGAGAGAGAATTGACGCAATCAAACAAGTAAACGATGCTTTGTATGAAGATATATAATTAACTACTGCTTGTAATTATAGTATGTTTTTGTTGTTTTTGTATATATTTAAGACTTTTTGTAATCATTTTTCTTTTCTTATCAATGAAGAAATATGGACAATTTCAATATGTTGAGTAACCCGAAAATGAGCAATGAGGATTTATGTCTGTCAGACTGCGCAACTACGCACACGATACTCATAAAGAGAAAATATTTTTCTAAATTGACAATGCTGGAAGCAAAAATCAATACTATATCAGGTTTTGCAGACTTGATTGAAGGTTTTGGAAAAACAAGTTTTATCTTGCTAGAAGAACAAGATTTACAATTAATAATGATTTGTTCTCTAGCAAATCAAAAAGAAATTTATTGAGTTTCAAAGATATATGCAACAATGGTTATCATGTTGAAACTGATCGTAAAAATAATATAGAGTATCTCTATATCACATCTATTGTTTCACATGAAAAACGTATATTAGAAACACTGCCTGCTTTTTCTTCTGGATTATATTACACTCATATACTTGTAATCGAAAGTTATGCAACAATGAACCAGAAGTTCATGAATCCAGAAATATTCAGTGTTTGGCATGATCGACTGGGTCATCCAGGATCGGTAATGATAAGGAAAATTATTAATAATTCACATGGACATCCTTTAAAGAACCAGGAGATTCTTCAATCCAATGAGTTGTCATGTGATGCTTACTCTCAAGGGAAATTAATTATTAAACCATCACCAGCTAAAGTGGAGATTGAATCATCTGCATTTTTAGAGCGAATTCAAAGTGATATTTGTGGACCCATTAACCCACCAAGTGGTCTATTTAGATATTTTATGGTATTAATTGACGCATCCAGCAGATGGTCACATGTATGCTTATTATCAAGTCGAAATCTTGCATTTGCAAGATTACTTGCTCAAATAATTAAGTTAAAAGCACAATTTCCTAATTATACAATTAAGACTATTCGACTTGATAATGCTGGTGAATTTACATCCCAAATTTTTTATAATTATTGTATGTCAATTGGGATAAGTATTGAACATCCTGTAGCTCATTTTCATACACAAAATGGTCTAGTAGAATCATTTATAAAACGTCTACAATTAATTACAAGACCATTGCTTATGAGAGCTAAACTTCCTACATCGGTCTGGGGTCGTGCTATTTTGCACGCTGCATCATTATTACGTATTAGGCCAGTAGCCTATAATAAATATTCTCCTATGCAATTAGCTTATGGCCAGTAGCCAAATGTATCCCATCTGAGAATTTTTGGATGTGCAGTATATGTTCCAATTGCTTCACCACAACGTACTAAGATGGGTCCTCAAAGGAGGGTAGGGATATATGTTGGATATGATTCCCCATCAATTATTAAATATCTTGAACCCCTGGCGGGTGATGTATTTACTGCACGATTTGCTGATTGTCATTTTAATGAGATAAATTTTCCAACATTAGAGGGATGAATTCAGAACTTGGAAAAAGAAATCACATGGAATGCATCATTATTATCTCATTTAGATCCTCGTAGAGATCAATGTGAACTGGAAGTTCAAAAGATAATTAATTTGCAAAATATAGCAAATCAATTACCAGATGCATTCACAGATGCTAAAAGAGTGACTAAATCATATATAGCAGCAGCAAATGCTCCATAAAAAATTGATATCCCAAAGGAACAAGTTGTCAATAATGAGTCTGGAGCACGCCAGAACCGTGGTAGACCTATGAGTTCCAAAATAAAAATCCTCGAAAAAGAAAAGTAGTTGAGAATCAAAACAATTTAATAAAAGCTATGAATGTTCCAAAAGAAATCCAGAATACAACTACTTAAAAGAGTATTGATGAAAATCAAACGCTTGAGGATAATAATGAAATTTCTATAAATTATGTTACAACAGGAAAGAGATGAAACCGAAATGATATCATTTTTGACAACTTTTTTGCTTATAATGTTGCTCACGATATTATTCATGAAAGTGACGATTTTGATCCAAAATCTATCGAAGAATGTCAACGAAGAAAGGATTGGTTGAAGTGGAAAGAAGCAATCTAAGTAGAGTTGAACTCACTTTCAAAACGTGAGGTTTTTGGACTAGTAGTCCTAACACCAGAAGGTGTCAAATCTGTGGGATACAAAATGGTATTTGTGAGGAAAAAATGAAAAGAATGAAGTCACAAGATATAAAGCGAGACTTGTTACACAAGAATTCTCGCAAAAGCCTGGTATTGATTATGAGGAGACATATTCTCCTGTAGTAGATGCAATAACAGTAAGATATTTGATTGGTCTGACTGTATATGAAAAACTTGATATGGATCTAATGGATGTGGTCACGACGTATTTATATGGATCTCTAGATAAAGACATTTATATGAAAATCCCGAAAGGATTTAAAATACCAGAAACATATAAATCAAGTTCTCGGAAATTATATTCATTCAAGTTACAGAGATCATTATATGGATTAAAACAATCAGGACGAATGTGGTATAATCACCTGAGTGAATATTTGTTGAAAGAAGGATATCAAAATAATTCAATATGTCCGTGTGTTTTTATAAAAAAAATCTTAGTCAGGATTTGCTATTATAACTGTATATGTTGAGGACTTAAATATAATTGGAACTCTCTGACGAGTTATCCAAGGCGATAGAATATCTTAAGAAAGAATTCGAGATGAAAGATCTTGGAAAAACAAAATTTTTCATTGGTTTGCAAATTGAACATTTAGCATATGAGATATTTCTTCATCAATCAACTTATACAGAAAAAATTTTAAAAAGATTTTATATGGATAAAGAACATCCATTGAACATTCTAATGGAGGTTCGTTCACTGGATGTAAAGAAACATATATTTCGACCTCGAGATGACAATGAAGAACTACTTGGTCCTGAAGTACCATATTTTAGTCCAATTGGTGCACTTATGTATCTGGCTAATAAACACAAGACCAGATATTGAATTTTCAGTAAATTTATTAGCTAGATATAGTTCATGTCCTACAAAAAGACATTGGAACGGAGTTAAACATGTACTCCGATATCTTCGAGGGACGATTGATATGGGTTTATTTTATTCTAACAAATCTAGTTTTGATCTAGTTTGTTATGCAGATTCTGGTTATTTATCTGATCCACACAAATCTAGATCTCAGACATGTTATTTATTTACATGTGGAGGAATCGCCATATCATGGCGATCAGTGAAACAGACCATCACGACCACTTCTTTGAATCATACTGAAATTCTCGCAATTCACAAGGCAAGTCGAGAATGTGTATGACTAAGATCGATGACACAACACATTCATGAGACATGTGGATTGTCTTCAAGTAAACCTCTTCCAACAATATTACACGAAAACAACACAACATGTATAACTTAAATCAAAGGAGGATATATTAAAGAATGTAGATCCAAACATATCTCTCCAAAGCTTTTCTACACTCATGACCTTGAAGAAAATGGTGACATCTTAGTATAACAGATTTGTTCAAAGGATAACTTGGCGGACATATTTACAAAGGCATTACCAACTACAACATTTGGGAAATTGGTTCACAGTATTGGTGTGCGACAACTCAGAGATCTCAATTGATGTCGTCACGAGGGGGAGTAAATGTATTATATAAAATATGTACTCTTTTCCTTCACTAGGGTTTTTATCTTTTTGGGTTTTACTCTAGTAAGGTTTTAACGAATCATATTTTATATAAATGAGCATCTAAGGGGGAGTATTGTAAATATTACACACAATAGATGCCCATGCAATGTGCATTTGAATACCCTTACCAAGTGGCAACCCCTCCATAGCCATAGTGTTCTCTATGTGTTCATTTCTTACCAATGCTTAGTGTTCAAATGTACCAACTTATCCTTGCCAAATTGCCTATAAATAGTGGCTTTTTGTAGATGAATAATACAACATAATTGGTGAAAATACTCTCCAATTTTTTCCATCTTTCTCCACTTTCTCAATTTTAGTTCTTATTTAATTTTCCATATAATTCCACTATCTCTCATTTTCTTTTATATATATTCCATTTTCTAACACTTATTATTATTATTATTATAAATATATTAAAGTATTTAAATATTGATAAAATTATATCCCGTTTTCATCCAATTTTTACAACAATAGATAAAATCTTATCGTTATATCGATTTTGGGGAGGGGGACCACAAATCATATCGATTTTAAATGTAGTATTTAAATATTGCCCTTACGTGGAGCATATGTAAAGATATTTTTCTATCAAATAAACAAAAAAACAAAAAAGCTAACAAACGAAATAAAAGCCATCCTATCTGGCTTGGATTACAGCCGACACAGCAAAACGACAGAACCGACCTTAATACTGAACAGCTTATCAATTTAATTCTAAAAGTTTCCTTTTATTTTCTTTAGAAGTTAAAAGTGTAACTAAAATTTCAATTTACATTTCTTCTAGAAAATTACAAAGCGTTTTTCAAAAAAAATTAAAAAAGCATTCCTAAAACTACTGTTCTAACAATCCCACTCCCAATTTGATGAATCATTATTTTATATCTTAAGCTTAAGAAATTAACCTCTTTAATAACTATTTAATTCTTTTATTTGTAGTTTTTAAAAATCAAATACTACTGTCACCTATGAATTTCTTTATATTAATATCAACTTTTTACCTGTTTAGAAAATCAGGCCAAATTTTTAACACTAAGAAAAGAATGTAACGTTGAATGATTATTTAGTTTTTAAAATTAAGTCTGTTTCCTCCAAATTTCATTACAATAGGTTTCATCATTCTTAAAGAAAAACATTTGAATTTTTAGCCAAATTCTAAAAATAAAAACAAGTTTTTGAAAACTAATTTTTTTAGTTTTCCAAAACTTAATTTGATTTTTGAAAATATAGGTAGAAAGTAGATAACAAAGAAACTCATAGGTAGAAATAATATTTATAGACTTAATTTTAAAAAATAAAAAACTAAAAACCAAATGGTTATCAAATGAGTTCATAGTTTTGTTTTTGGAATTTCGCTAAGAATTCAAATATTTTTTTGAGCAAGATGGAACTCATTGTACTGAGAGAAAACAAGGTTAATTTTTAAAAATCAAAAATTAAAAATCAAATGGTTAATAAATGGGACCGTAGCAATTAAAATTTTATCAAACCCTCCTATGATTACTTTTGTGCTAAAAAAGCTCTAGGATTATAAACCCAAATATTGTACATAATGTTGTAACCATTTTAATATTTATGTATTTTGAGTTTTAAGTTTTTAAATGAAAAAGTTTTCCTTTTAAAAAAGAAAAACGTATTTAAGAGAGGTTAAAAGTTTAATAAATTTAATTGTGTATTTATTTTTTAAAAAATAAAAAAAACCTATAAATACATCTTTCACAAACACTTTCTATATACACCAATTAATTCTTCAGGCTTCTTTCTCTATAATTCTCATATTCTCTTCTTTGCTCTTTTAAGAGTAATTAGCCAATAGAGGGGTGTTTTTTTGTTGTGGAGCTTTGAGCTCAACCTCTTAGTGCAAAGTGATTTGAGCTACACAACGTTTCAATTAGGTTGTTGTATCCTAAAAGGGATAGGCAAGAGAAGACTGTTACATCGGTGGTTGATAAATAAATATACACAGCAGAGGACTTTAATCTCCTTAAAAAAAGCGAGGTAACCCCACCTGAACCCGATTGTTTATGTGTTTGTTTCTCAAATTTTACTCCATTTTCCTCTGTTATTTATAATTTCCCCAACTATTTTAAGGAGATTCAACATGGAGTCTACAATTAAGAAGCCTATTGAGAACGTTGATTGTTCGAAAAATATTGCTTTGTTGTGTATAAAACTGAGTAACACTAGCAAATTGATTACAGCTTAACTGGCTACAAACTATTACAATTGTAAGTAATTGTACAAATATTTTATATAGGAATAACTCAAAACTCAAGAACAAAGGATTATAAATAGTCGAGGCATGCTTACTAAGCGTTGTCCTGAAAACAGTTATTCGCTCTGCACAGGTTGCAAGCAAACTACAACGATCGTCTAAGCAGGATACAATTACTGGCTCCGATAGAACAACAATTCAAACTACTTGGATCTGACAAAACTCTTGGACACTTGCTCTCAACTTGACTCAAGATCAAAGAGAAGAAAGAAAAGAGAGAAACTCTTCAATTGGAATGAGAGGCTCCAAAATGGAATGTGATACTCCAAATGAAGAACCAAGTTGTTATTTATAGGCTAGCAACTTAGTAACTCTCTAAAATCAAATTAATATGAAGAATGTAAATCATACATCAAAAGTAACTCAATTGTAGTTGTTGAAATTCAAACAAAACTCACAAACTTAACTTTTTAAGGTAAATTTGTATAAGAAATATCAACATATTTGGATGTTTCAAACCTTTTTTAAACTTTTGAATTTAAAGTTACATACATCAACATCAATTGGATTTTGATGTTTGAAAACAACACTTTTTTCATATTTTTCTATAAAATCCAACAATATACTTTGTTGTGTATAAAACTGAGTAACACTAACAAAAAGATTACAACTTAACTGACTACAAAGTATTACAATTGTAAGTAATTGTACAAATATTGTATATAGCAACAACTAAAAACTCAAGAACAAAGGATTGTAAATAGTCGAGGCACGCTTACTAAGCGTTGTCCTGAAAACAGTTATTCGCTTTGAACGGGTTGCAAGCAGACTACAACGATCATCTCAGCAGGATACAAAGACTGGCTCCCTTAGTACAGTAACCTCGAACTACTCGGATCTGGCAGAACTCTTGGACACTTGCTCTCAACATGACTCAAGATCAAAGAGAAAAATAAAAGAGAAAAACTCTTCAATTGGAATGAGATACTCCAAAACTGAATGGGATATTCCAAATGAAGAACCAAGTTGCTATTTATATGCTAGCAACTTAGTAACTTTCTAAAATCAAATTAATATAAAAAAATATAAAATATACATAAAAATAACTCAATCGTGTAGTTACTAGTTGAAATTCAAACAAAACTCACAAACTTAACTTTTTAAGTTAAATATGTATAAAAAATATCAACACATTTGGATGTTTCAAACCATTTTGAAACTTTTGAATTTAAAGTTAAGTAACATCAACATCAGTTGGATTTTGATGTTTCAAAACAACACTTTCTTTCACATCTTTCTATAAAATCCAACAATCCTCCACATGAAAGAAAATTTGAAAATCAAAACAAAATCGTTGAGAGAAAACAAACAAGCTATGCATGAGGATAGGTGTTTCTGGACTTGAACCTTCCTTAGTGAATATCTATTGAACTTATCGAAGAAATAGTGAGACCAGCTCTGGAACTATCCTTCTCATTGGTAAATTAAGACAATAGACATCACACAAAACTCATCTTGTATCTTTGACTTCTATACATTTGTGTCCATTTTTGTACTGGACAAAATCCCAACTTCATGAGAGATTTAGAGAACATAAGTCATTTTAAAAGTCCTCATAGAAGCAACCCCACTTCTACTCTGACATAGGTGATATTGATTAAGAGTATTATGTCAGTACTCCTCTTATAAATGGAATATCAAGATGACCTCAACATCAACAGATCACACACTCTATAATATCATAGAAATGTTAAACCCCCATAAGTTTCTTAGAAATTATTCAAGTAGTTTGTCTATTGAACCTAAATCTTGGGATCTCCAGTTAACTAGGTTAGGTTACCATCAGATAATTCATTTCATATGCTTTAGTCCCATTTCTCTCGATGTATATGTCACTTGCTCTCTTGACAATCCTTTCGTTAAATGATCTGCAATATTCTCTTTTGATTTCACATAATAAATTGAAAATAACTCCATTAGAGAGCAATTGTCTTATCGTATTATGTCTATGTCTTATATGTCGTGACTTTCGATTATAGACATTATTCTTGACCCTTATAGAGGTCGTCAAATTATCACAATAAATACATATTGCGCTTATAGGCTTTAACCATTATGGAATATATTCAAGAAAGTTTCTAAGCCATTCAGCTTCTTCCCTAGCTTTATCAAGAGTTATACACTCTGATTCCGTCTGTTTTGAAGATTTCCATGATACAACTGCTCCACCTAAGGTAAATATATACCCACTGGTTGGTTTAGTCTCCATGATATCAGAGATCCAATTAGCATCACTAAATTGTTCTAGTATATGTGAATCCCTTATATAATGTAATCCATGGTTATAGGGTGTACTTCAAGTACCATAGAACTTTGACTAAAGCATTCCAATGATCATGCTCAGGATTGCTGGTGTATCTTTCTAACCTTTCTACTGAATAGACAATATCAGGTCTTATACAATTTATTACGTACATTAAGCTACCAATAACTCTAGAGTATTCTAGAGAAGACACACCTTCATCTTTATTCTTATTTAACTTACAATTTGAATCGAATGGGGTAACAGTTGGTTTACTCTCAAATTGATCAAATTTCCTCAACACTTTCTCTATATAGTGAGATTGAGAAAGTACACATCCAACTAAAGTTCTCTAGTTATATGGATTCCAAGTATAACATCAGTAAGACTAAGGTCTTTCATATCAAAGTTTGATTTTAACATCCTTTTAGTGAAATCAATGACACTTCTATTTGTGTCCATTATCAACATGTCATCTACATATAAGCAAATAATGACATAGTCTTGATCTATAGTTTTACATAGACACATGTATCACACTCATTTATATTGAAACCATTCAATAACATAGTGTGATAAAACTTTTCATGCCATTGTTTGGGTGCTTGTTTAACTCATAAAGATACTTAACTAGTTTACAAACTTTATCTTCAAGTCCCTTTACAACAAACCCCTCAGGTTGTTCCATATATATATTTCTTCATCTAAATCTCCATTTAAAAATGCAGTTTTTACATCCATTTGGTGTATTTCCAAGTTTTGTAAAACTGCTATTGCGATTAACATCCTTATAGATGTAATGCTCGTCACTGGAGAATAGGCATCAAAGAAATTTAACCCTTCTTTCTTACGAAAACCTTTAGCTACTAAACGTACTTTGTATTTATCAATAGTCCCATCAACCTTTAGCTTTCTTTTAAACATCCATTTACTACCAATTAGTTTACTTTCAGGAGGTAAATCAACCAATACCCAGGTATTGTTATGCAAAATGGATTTTATTTCACTATTGATAGTTTCCTTCCAATAAAGTGCATCTGGAGATGACACAACTTCTTGAAAAGTTTAACACTCACCTTCAATCATATAAGTTATGAAAACAGGTCCAAAAGAATTAGCTTTCTTAGCTCTTTTGCTTCTTCTAGGTCCAGACTCAGTTTTCTGATCGTCTTGACCTTTCGAAGAGCTAGCCTCATAATTCCTTTTGATGTCACTACTTGTGTATCTCTCCTCTTTCAAAAGAAATATATCCTCGAAGAATTCAGGTTCAATAGATTCCATGATAGTATTATTGTAAATTTTAGGTATTTCTGATTTAACTACTAGGAATCTATAAGCATCACTATCCATTGCATAACCTATAAATACACAATCAATTGTTTTAGGTCCCAGTTTGGTCCTTTTTGGTAAAGGAACTTGCACCTTTGCCAAACATACTCCACACATTCAACATTTTATATGAGGGTAATTTCCTATTCCACACTTCATAAGGTGACTTATCAGTCTTCTTATGTGAAATTCTATTTAGGATAAAATTTGTTGTAAGCAAAACCTCCCCCCACAACTTATGGAGTAAACCTGAACTATTTAACATGCAATTAACCATGCCCTTTAAAGTTCGATTCTTTCTTTCAGCTACCCCATTTTGTTCTAGTGTATAAGATGTTGTACTTTGATGAATTATACCATTAACTTCACAGAATTATAAAGTGATAATGATTCATATTCACCACCTCTATCTGATCTAAGCACCTTTAGTTGATGCTCAAGTTGATTTTCAACTTATGCCTTATATGCTTTTAAAACATCTAAGGTTTCATCTTTACTATGTAATAAAAATACATAGAAATATTTGCTACAATCATCAATGAACTTGATAAAATACTTCTTAGGGCTACTTTTCATGTCACATACATCATTGTGGATTAAATCAAGAACCTCATTACTTCTTTCCACAGAAGAAAATGACTTTCTAGAAAACTTTGATTCAACACAAACTTCGTATTTGTGTCTATTATCAATGTTAAAACTAGGCAATAGTCCTAACTTTATCATTCTCCTTAAAGAATGATAATTGAAATACCCTAGCCTAGAATGTTATACATCACACAACTCAATGATATAAGGAGAAAAGTTGTTATTATTATTATTATTCTTGGGCATTTGTGCCAATACATTCAGTTTGAACATGTCATCATTTAGATAGCCTTTTCCGACATACATACCTCCTTTGTCACAATAAATTTATCTTACTCAAATACAAGCTTGAACCCATTCTTATTAAGTAGAGTTCCTGACACTAGATTCTTTCAAATCTCTGACACATGCCACACATTATTGAGGGTAAGTATCTTTCCAGAAGTTCATTTCAGTAGGATCCTCCCTTTCCCTTCCACAGAGGTAGTCAAAGCATTTTCATGTATAGCTTATTGCTACCATCTACCTTCTCATACGAGGTGAATAATGACTTGTCCTTATAAATGTGCCTAGTAGCACTAGTATCAATCCACTAACCTTTGGTGTCATAAGCTATATTTACCTCAGAAATGACAACAACTAGATCTGAAGGGAATGAGAATCCCCGCGCAGCGGAAGACGATCGAATCGTCATGGTATCATTACGCTACTCGATTTTGTTAAAACGATCAACTAAAAGATCTAGGCTAAACATGCTGAAAAAGGAAGAAAATACAGCAAGATAAAGGTACTTACTTGTTGAAGACACTCTTCAAGATTTCTTCCTCAGATCATGAACGTTTCGTACTTCTCGATCTCAATGAACACTTCCCACGAACGGAACCCGAACACTACCACTTGGAGTCTCAGTTGTTCTTCCTTTAGAAAGAGGAAACTTTGTGGGAACTTTTGTGTTTTGGAGAGGGAGGAGAATTGAGAGAAAGTAGAGAACTTTCTTCTTCTCTTTGATGAAAATCAAAAAAATGAGAGAGTCATCACATTCCTTCTTGCAAGAAGGGATTATATAGTGGAATGATGGAGTTAAAATCTCCACATTATTACCACTTTACCACAACCATAGATTATGCAAATCTCATTTGTATAACCACATAATATAAGATATCTCATATCTCATATTGCAAATCTCATTTGCAATAATTGTGGATTAATTAAATTGAATCACATTCAATTTAATTTCTTTCAATTAAATTCTCCAATTAGCCCTAATTCAACAATTAGGCTAACCTATAGTTTATTATGAATCTCATTCACATTAAACTATATATTATATCATTCATATCTCATATAAATGACATAAATGCCCTTAAAGTGAAATTGAACACTTCAATTTCATACCAAAACATTAACCCTTCTTTTAACCCAGATTGAGCCAACCGAGGGACCTAATGGACCTACAGTGACGGGCTCCAATGATCCGAGATTAACCTGTCAAACTCTTTCACCCGGTTAACCAACATTCATTAGCTACGGTAACACTCCACTATAGCCCGTAGCTGCACTCCCGTTAGTGCAAAATATTACGTGTCCACTGATATAACCAATGCCCATGAGTCGATCCTTCACAGGTTGTTCGTAGACACGACTGGGTCAAATTACCGTTTTACCCCTGTGTCTACTTCTTGTTCCTTAAATCCTCACTACTCCTCTAATGAACAACATATTGTGATGGTCCAACCATACACAACACCCTTCTCGGGCCAGTGAGAAGGTGGGCGCCCGTTGTCCAAGCCCTGGAGACAACACTTAAGGGAACAACCCCTCTAATTTCCCTAAAGGCGGGAACGAGTGAATTCCATCTCGCGTAGTTAAGTTCCCAGCTCCCTACTTGGTCCTGTCCCTAAGAAGATAGGCATATTGGGCGAGTAACTGTGACCACCCTCACCCGTACTAGTCAAAGGACAGACCCTCGCAGACAGGAGCCCGTAACACGCTCAAGATTTAGGTCGAGTCACTAATGGTCATCTACGATATTATTAGTCCTTTCTGTCAACGGTATTACATCAGTAGGGCTAATAATTCACGGTCCGGTCTTGTACAATCTCATTGCACATGATGCCCCCACTCGCATGTTAACCACATGAACGAGTCAGATCACCTCGATTGTATCTAATACAAAGCGGGCCGCATCCACAGTATATCTAGGATTAGGTCTCCAACCTTATCCATATACTGTAGACCGTTCGGGTCATTAACTTGAACGTGATCCTCCCTGTGTGTCCACTACACACCGTTCAAGTTCTAGTTCTCTCATAAATTCAATGACCCTGAAGCATATTTTATTGGAAAAGTTTATAAATATTGCGAGACACAAAGTGATGAAATGAATAACTCTTATTAATTTCAAACAATATATTACAAACACGAGATTAAGACAAAAATCCCAACAAGATCGTCATCTTCAACATTGGCCTGATGATTGGAGCTTTGTCCCTTCTTGTGTCGATAAGCTGCAGCTGTATGGCCAGTCTTACCACAAACCCAACAATTTCAACGAATACATTTGTTGACATCATTCCTCTATCCAAGATTCACATTTTTCTTCTTAAATTGTTGTGTTTTTGGGGTCACACCTTGAAGCTTCAACAACATGAGCTTTGGCTTCAACTTCTAGCGAAACTTTATCTATTTTTCTATTATCCTCTTCTATTTAGAGTTTAACAACAAGATTCTCCATAGACAATTCCTTTCGCTTGTGTTTGAGATAACATTTGAAGTCCTTCCAGAAATGAGGCGACTTCTCAATCACAACAACAACTTGGAATGGATCACTAATGTCCAATCCTTCACTTTTCAAATCACTAATTATAATTTGCAATTCTTGCATATGATTGACTGCCAATTTGGCATCAATCATTTTATAATCTAAGAATTTTCCTACAAGAAATTTCTTAGTACCAGCATCTTCCAGCTTATACTTATTGTCTAATGCCTCTTGCAATTGCCTTGATGTATTATAGGCATTGCAGTAGACATTATACAAGGTGTCTTCAAGACCACTTAGTATATAGTTGCGACACAAGAAGTCTGAATGCATCCATGCTTGCTTGGCAACTTCAGTTTAAGGAGTGACAACTTCTGATGGGGGTAATTGGACATTCTTCCTTGAAGATGTGAGCAAGGTTCAACGTTGTAAGGTAGAATATCAACTTTTGTTTCCATCTCTTGAAGTTTTCTTCCTTGAATTTCTCTGGTTTTTCAGCATGAGTTTTGAGGATGGTCGATCCCATCATTATAGGAGCAACACCATTAGTGGAGGAGTTTGCAACCATTAGTTTGGTAATCGTCTTCAGATTGATGGAAAATAATGCTTTGTTGTGTATAAAATTGAGTAACACTAGCAAATAGATTACAATTTAACTGGCTATAAAGTATTACAATTCTAAGTAATTGTACAAATATTGTATATAGCAACAACTAAAAACTGAAAAATAAAGGATTGTAAATAGTTGAGGCACGCTTACTAAGCATTGTCCTGGAAACAATTATTCGCTCTCCACGGGTTGCAAGAGGACTACAACGATCGTCTCATCAGGATACAACGACTGGCTCCGATAGAACAACAACCTCGAACAACATGGATCTGGCAGAACTCTTGGACACTTGCTCTCAACATGACTCAAGATCAAAGAGAAAAAAAATAGAAACTCTTCAATTGGAATGAGATACTCCAAAACGAAATGAATACTCCAAAGGAAGAACCAAGTTGCTATTTATAGGCTAGCAACTTAGTAACTCTCTAAAATCAAAATTAATATGAAGAATGTATAACATACATAAAAAGTAACTCAATTGTGTAGTTACTTGTTGAAATTCAAACAAAACTCACAAACTTAGCTTTTTAAGTTAAATTTGTATAAGAAACATCAACACATTTGGATGTTTCAAACCATTTTAAAACTTTTGGATTTAAAGTTAAGTAATATCAACATCAATTGGATTTTGATATTTCAAAACAACACTTTTTTTCACATTTTTTTCTATAAAATCCAACCATCAGATCTAACAAGCTTTTTCAATTTAAGGGAAAACACTTTAAGAGATGGAAGGAAAAAGTGTTGTTCTAACATAATCTTCTCAAAGTGGCCTATGTCCTCATGAAAAAAAAAACAAAGAAAATGGATACAGAAAACACGATCATTGAAGAGTTCATGGAATACCAAGAGAAAATTGATAAGTATGAGAAAGATGAGTACAAACGTCGGTACTATCGTTTAAATTGTCTTGTGGATCATTTTTATTATTATTATGATACTACTTTCACATCTATCAAGAAAATAGGGAAAGTTTTGCAGAATAAAATATAATACTAAAGAAGCAAGGGTGTAAAAATATGTTGCAATTCGCTTCTTTCACTTCCAAATGGTAGATGAAAAATTTGTAGTAGAGCAAGCACAGGACTTTCAGATGATAGTAGCTGAAGTAACATCTGAAGGAATTAAGATTGGAGACAATCTTATTGTTGTCAGTACAATTGACAAGTTTCCACCATCATGGAGAGAATTTAAAAAAAAATATGTTTCATAAGCAAAAATTTATTTAGAAATGCTAACTACTCGCATTCACATGGAGGAATAAGCAAAAGGGCAAGATGCATTAATTCAATAAGACAACGAAAATTCTACCAATGTAAATCTAATCTCTTCTAATGATAATTTACATAAGGCTCAAATTTCTAAAAATAGTCATTTAAAGCCAAAGAAGAGTAATATGAAAAACAATAATAAACCTCAATTTTATTATGAGAAATCTTATAAGAAAAATCCATAGCCAAGTGAATAAGAATAAGAGAATTTTAAAAAAATATGTGTCATAAGCAAAAATTTATTTAGAAATGTTAACTACTCGCATTCACATGGAGGAAGAAGCAAGAGGGCAAAATGCATTAATTCAATAAGACAACGAAAATTCCACCAATGTAAATCTAATCTCTTCTAATGATAATTTACATAAGGCTCAAATTTCTAAAAATAGTCATTTAAAGCAAAAGAAGAGTAATATGAAAAAAAATAATAAACCTCAATTTTATTATAAGAAATCTTATAAGAAAAATCCATAGCCAAGTGAATAAGAATAAATTATATCCTCAACACTAAAAAGTTGTTTGCTTTGTTTGTGAAAAAAGTGAGCAAATTGCTCGATTTGCCAAATTTCGAAAACATACACCTGTACCTCAGGCTAATGTTACTGAAGAATCATTTGTGACCATGATAACGAATATTTATGTGGTTCAAAGTGTTGAAGGATGGTGGGTTGATTCTAGAGCCAATAAACATGTATGTTATGACATAGATTGGTTCAAAGTTTATACTCATTTTAAGGAGCCTAAAACAATGATGCTTGGTGATTCTCATACTATCCAAATTATGGGAACTAGTGGAGTTGAATTAAAATTTAGAAGGGTTATAATTTTGAAAGATGTGCTTTATACACCCTCCATGAGGAAACATTTAATATCGAGCTATCTTCTTAATAAAGTAGGCTTAAAACATACTATGGAACCTGATCAATATATGATAACTAAAAATAATTTTTTTGTTGGAAATGGTTATGTTTGTGATGGAATATTCAAATTGATTATTGAGTATATTAATAAAGCATCAACCAGTTCGATGTATATGCTCTCTTCTTTGAATTTTTGACATGCTCGTTTGTGTCATATAAATAGTAAATTTGTGAGGGTGATGAGTAGTCTTAGATTAATTCCTCGTTTTAAAATAATTTTGAGAAATGTGAAATATGCAGTGAAGCTAAAATTACAAAAGGACCTCATAAAAGTGTGGAAAGAAATACTTAATTATTGAAGTTAATTCGTACAGACTTGTGTGAATTTGAGGGAGTTGTAACTAGAGCAGGAAATAGATATTTTATCACTTTTATCGATGATTTTTCAAAATATACTCATGTTTTTTTTATTGAAAAATAAAAGTGGTGCTTTTGAGAATTTAAAAAAATTTCTCCTCGTAGTTGAAAATCAATTTGGAAGAAAAATTAAAAGAATTAAAAGTGATAGAGGTCGACAATATGAATCATTTGAAATCAATTCATATGTTGAATCATTGAGAATAATGCATTAGACTACTCCACCATATTTACCTACTTCTAATGGAGTAGATGAAAGAAAAATATAACCTTAATTAGTTTGACTAAAACTATGTTGTTAAAATCAGGTATTTCTTTTAATCTTTGGAGTGAACCAGTTTTGACTACTTGTCATGTGTTAAACAGTGTCTCATATAAAAAGAAAAAAAAATTACACATTTTTAGTTATGGAAAGGGTGTAAGCCAAATTTGAGATTTTTAAGAGTTTGGGGATGTTTGGCTTTTGTGAGGCTAACAAATTAAAAAAAACGTAAATTAAGGTCTAAAGCTACCACTTTTATTTTTCTTGGATATTCAACTCATAGTACAACCTGTAGATTTCTTGATATTGAACATAACGTGATTTTAATCAAATGATGCAATTTTTCATGAAGAAAAATTTCCTTTTAAGTTAAGAAATAGTGGGGGTCAAAGTTGTGAGCAAACTTTCTCTACGTCTAATTCTTCTACTCCTAGTGATAATAATGAAAACAACTCTCAAGTTGTTAAGAAGTAAAAGAGCCAGAACTCTGAAAGATATTGGTCCTTATTTTTATGTTTATAATATTAAAGAAGCACCAATTTCTTTGACATAAACTTTATTATCTCCCGATGGAATTTTCTGGAAAGAGGTCATGAATGATGAAATAAAATCACTTATTTCTAATAAAACTTAAAAATTAGTTGATTTTCCACAAAGTTCTAAAACTATAGGGTGTAATGTTGGGGTGTATGCCCTAAACTCGTGTCATTTGTAACAGTTATTATATTGATAAATAAAGGTTATTTTATCATCAAATCTTGTATCTCACATTTTAAACTTAATCCAATAAACTAAGCTTCATGATCATACTTATTTATCTTGAACGGTGTGTAGTGGACACACAAGTAGGATCACGTTCGAGTAGTTGACCCGAATTGTCTACAGTATATGGATAGAGTTGGGAACCTTATCCTAGTGACACTGTGGATGCAACCCACTTTTTGTATTGGATGCAAACGAGGCAATCCAACTCGTTCATGTAGTTGACATGCGAGTGGGGGCATCTTGTGAAATGAGATTCTACAAGACCGGACCGCGAATTATTAGACCAACTGATGTAACACCGTTAACAGTTTAGGACTAATAAATTCGTAGATGACCATTAGTGACTTGATCTTAATCCTAAGTGTGTTATGGACTCCTGTCTGCGGGGGTCGTCTTTTGACTAGTACGGGTGAGAGTCGCCTGTGTTGCTCGCTCAATATGTCTATCTTCTCGGATGCAGAACCACGTGGGGAGCTGGGAACTTAACTACGCAAGAAGGAATTCACTCGTTCCCGATCTAGGGAAACTAGATGGCTTGTTCCCTTGAGTGTTGAATCCAGGGTTTGAACAATGGGGCCCCACTCTCTCACTGGCCCTTGAGGGATGTTGTTTATCGTAGAACCATAAACAAACTTGTTCATTAAATGATCAGTGGGACTTAAGGAGCAAGAGGTAGACACATGGGTAAAACGGTAATTTGATCCAGCTGTGACTACAAACAACCTGTGAAGGGTCAACTCATGGGCATTGGTTATATCGATGGACACAACTTGTCCTACAGTGAGGAGAGTGCAGCTACTGGTCTATAGTGGAGTGACTCCGTAGTTAATGAATGTTGATTAACGGGATCAAAGAGTTTGGTCAATTAATCTCGGATCATTGGAGCTCATGATATGTAGGTCCCTTGGTTGACTTGATTATGGATTTAATGAGAGTATAAAGTTTGGAGTGAATTTGAAGTGTTCAAATTCATATGAAGGGTATTTATGTCGATTATATGAGACATAATTGATATAATATATAGTTTAATGTGAATGAGATTCATATTAAACTATAGTATACCCTAATTATGAAATTAAGGCTTAGATTGGAGAAATTGATTTGAGAGAATTAAAATTGAATGTGATTAAATTTTAATTCCACATTATGCAAATGTGATTTGTATAATAAGGTATGTGATACCTTATACTATATAATTATGCAAATATTATTTGCATATTATATGGTTGTGGTTAAATGGTAAATAGGTGGAAAATTTTCCTCCACCACATACCACTATATATTGATGCTTTTAGAAGCATCTCATAAGGCATTTTCTCATTTTTTGGTTTTCCACCAAGGAGAACTCTTTCAAATCCTCTTTAATTCTATCATCTCTCAACACCCAAAAACTCAAAAGGGAATCCCACCAATTATCCCTCATCCACCGGAGAACAACTGAGAAGACTTAGTGGTGGTGTCGGTTCGTGGAGATCGTGAGATCGGGACATCATAGAGATCGTGACACAGGAGGAGGAAAACGAGAAGAAAAGGTTTCGTCAAGAGGTATTTGTTGCGTAAAATAATATTGCAATACCGCAGTGTACGGGTCAAGTTTTAATATAGTGATTTATGAGTCCAAGTATCGTCCTCGGGAATGAGTTTCTAGATTAATTAATTACTAAGATACTAATTCTCAATTTTAGCTAAAGAAACATAACATGGATAGTTGGTTGAAAGTAAAAACAAGCAAACAAACAAACATGTGGAGACACGAATTGATAAATTTGAAGGAAGTGATTTTACAAGTTAATGACTCAATTAACACATGGAATGAACCAATGAGATGAATTTATAAACAAGAAGTAAAATACTCAAGAAAACCTCTCGATTCTTAGTGAGCCTCACACATGCAATAAACTCCATAGTCTCCATATGAACCTACGACACGCATGGCATTAAGCAACTTCTTTATGTGTTTCCCTAAGATTTCAAAGTCATTCTCATGTCAGATTTCTAAGGTTTTTGACAATTTTGCTCTAATTCAAGCTTTATCTCTCGAGTCCACTTGAACTAACAAATTAAAAAGTAAAGAACGAATTGCCAAAATTAAAGACAAAACATGCTTCATTACATAGCAAGAAAGTCATAACAAGCAAATCAAATCCTAGCTACAATGATTAGCTAGTCTAAATCACATGAAAATCAAGCTAAACAAGTAGAAAACATCTTAGAACGCTCCAATTGAAAGAAAAGGAAATTAAACTTATGTGTCGATGTCGGTCCTTCGTCTCCGAGCTCCCGTCTTCGATCTCGAACCTCCAAGAATGCTTTGGCTCCAAAAACGCTCTTTTCTCTCTTCTTACAAGGTGTATTTATAGGTGAATTCAGTGTAGCGTTGCAACGCTAGGGACAGTGTTGCAACGTTGTACCCTAAGCGGCTGGTAAATAAGGAAATAGTCGACGACGTTGCAAAGCTGAGGGCAGCGTTGTAACGCCGCTACCCTAACGCGCGCGCTCCTTATCGAAATGGCGTTGCGACGGTGCGAAGCAGCGTTGGAACGCCCTCTATGCAGCTCCTCGTGCATGCCTTCTTATCGAGATAGCGTTGCAACGCCCTAAGGCAGCGTTGCAACGCCATCACTTCGGGTCCATTAGCTTGGTTTGGTCCTTTCACTTCCAATTGATGTTATTTTAAGCTCCAATTAGCCTCGTTTTGATCCCGAGTGATCCAAAATATCTCCAATTGTTCTGTTTATGCTCTTATCCTGAAATTAAATGATTTAAACACGTGAAAGCCCTAAAATCCTCATAAAACTATCAATTATTAAGCCTAGTTATAGCACATTTTGTGTCCTATAAAACACCCCCAAACTTAATCTTTTGCTAGTCCCGAGCAAAAACAGAATTAAACATCAGATTGTTCTTAAACACATATTTGATTCAAGCCTCAAAGATTTTCGATTTAAGAGAAAATCATGTTATCACAGGAAACACTTAAACATAACACTTCAGCAAGCAATTTAAAAACTTTTCCTAAGTGTTCCTACGTGTCTGTGTGATTAGCCTATGTTCCCTTCATTCTTACTAAGCCCGGATCAACTTTATTAGACTCTCCATTCAACTTCCCCCTACACTGGTCTTAATTACTAATCCTTGAGCCTCCCCATATTCAAAAACTAAATAACTTTACTCAGCACGTAATCACATTTTTTTCAATTTTTCTATTTTCTTTTTTTTTTTTTTTGTGCAAGGACACTAGCTTTCACGCATCCACTGCAGGGACCTTTACCCAGAGCACTCGCTTAATGAGTGGCCTAACTGATCACAGTGAAGGTAGCTCTTTTTGCCCTCACGATTTTTTTTATTTTTTATTTTTTTTAAACAAACAAAAAACTCTTTCACATAATGCACAAAATACACAGATCATGCACTTCATATTTGTCATTCACCCTATCTTGCAGTTTAACTCTCAGATCAGTTCTCAGACCTATCGAGGTGATATCAAACTTCTAAGCTTAATAACTTTTCTTTAAGCATTTCAAAACTATAGGAACATATGCTATGTGCATAATAGTGTAGGAAAAACTCAAGAAAATTTTTAAATTAACTCGAATTCGCATCATGCTCTCAAGTTTCAGCAGAATCACAGGAATTTCCAATTAAATCTCATCCTAGGCTATCATGATCATACTTATGCAAAAGATCAATCAACAATTCAGCACATACTCAGGACAATCACAACAAATAAACACATCCCACCCCCAAGCTTAAACTAAACATTGTCCCCAATGTTTGCAGAATTAAGCACAAATTAAGTATAAGGGTAAGAGTGAACAATACTGTCCTGGGTAATGGAGATCTTTCTGAGTTTCTTGGATAGCCAAAGCATGTGTGTTGGAGTTCCTCAGAACGGGAGCATGGATTTCAACGAAGAAAGGCATCTTCACAACCTACAAAGCAAAACAACAATCTAGTAAAGAAACTAAGAATTGAAGAACAACTAAAAACAAACTAAAGCAAGCTAAAGACAGAAAAACAAAAGTAAGTAAAGCTTGGGTTGCCTCCCAAGAAGCGCTTTGTTTAACGTCTTTAGCTAGACTGTACTCCCTCAAGGTGTGTCTTTCCTTACTTGCAGTGCCTGGAGTGATGTGTTCATTTGGCCAATCTGGGTTTCTATGTTCTTTATTGCAGCTCCATGACTTGTCACTATACCAGATAGACTAGTGACTACATTTTCTAGCTGGTTGGACTGACTTCTGGATTCAGCTATGAAGGAGTGCAATGTGTCTTCCAGAGAGGGTTTCCTTTCTGATGTAGAAGCATGCCCTGTAGAAGGATTCAACACATTTTTGTTGTTAACATAAGAAAAATTCTCATGATACCTCAAACCTGGATTGTAATGTGTTGGTAGGTTATTCTGATTTTGGTTTTCTCCATAGTTGTTGCTTCTGTTGCTCAGGTAGTGTAATTGCTCCATAGTGGATTCTCCATTGGGCTGGGAGCATTGAGAGGACATCCCATTTTGTGGTGATCCTGCAAAATTATTCAGAGCGTGAGTGAGAGATGCCATATGAGATTTAAGGGAGGTTACCTCATCCAGTTAATATAATCCAGCTACTCGCTTAGATCTGTAATTGTCTGTAGGTCACTAGTAGCTGGCAGTTGACACTTTCGGCTCATTTCTCATCTACCAATTTCGGCTCCCCTTGCAAGAAGAAATAATGTTGTATTTATAGGTGAATTCGGTGCAGCTTTGCAACGCTAGGGACAACGTTGCAACGTTGTACCCTAAGCGACTGGTAAATAAGGAAATAGTCGACGGCGCGTAACGCTGAGGAAGCGGCGTTAACGCCGTACTGTGTAACGCGCGCGCTCCTTATCGAAATGGCGTTGCGACGCTGCGAAGTAGCGTTGCAACGCCCTATGTGCGGCTCCTCGTGCATGCCTTCTTATCGAGATAGCGTTGCAACGCCCTTAGGCAGCGTTGCAACGCCATCACTTCGAGTCCATTAGCTTGGTTTGGTCCTTTCACTTCCAATTGATGTTATTTTAAGCTCCAATTAGCCTCGTTTTGATCCCGAGTGATCCAAAATATCTCCAATTGTTCTGTTTATGCTCTTATCCTGAAATTAAATGATTTAAACACGTGAAAGCCCTGAAATCATCATAAAACTAGCAATTATTAAGCCTGATTATAGCACATTTTGTGTGCTATCAGTATTTATCGTTGTATTTTTCCTTTTCTCCCTTTGTTTAATCTAGAATGCATGTGATGTAGTTTAATTTTAAGCAACTTTGTGTAACGAGGCAATGCGATTCACATCATTTCCGCTGCAGGATTCCATCCTTTCATGTAAATGGGTCCTTAGAAAAAAGCTGAAACTGGATGGTAGTATAAAACTAGATTTGTCACAAAAGGTTTTAAACAAAAGGAGATTTTCTCAAGTTATGAGAATCACATCTATTAGATTTCTAATTACAATTGTTGCAATCTTTGGTTTGAATATTCATCAAATGGATGTGAAAACAACTTTTCTAAATGGTGATTTAGAAGAAGAAATTTATATGGATCAACCTGAAGGTTTAATAGAGTATAGGCAAGAAAACAAAGTGCGTAAGTTTACTAAATCCCTATATGGCTTAAAACAAGCCCTAAAGCAAAGCAGTGGCATGATTAAAGGGAATTAGAGTCCCCGCGCAGCGGAAGACAATCGAATCGTCGTGATATCGTTATGCAACTCAATTTCGTTAAAAATAAACTATCACATAGTTAAGGCTAAACATGGATTCTAAGAAGGAAAACAAGTATAAACTGGTACTTACTTGTTGAAGACCGTATTCAAGATTTCCTTTCGTTAGATCACGAACTCTTCGTGCTTTCCTCGTTCTCAACGATCTCGTTCTCTTCACACGAAAACCGATCGGACACCACCACCTGGTTTCTCGGTTGTTCTACTTTAGGAAGAAGGAGGATTCTGGGATCCTTCTTTGGTTTTGGGAGGAGAAACTTATAGAGAATTTGAGAGAGAAGAAGTTGCTTCTTTTGGTGAGAATTCCAAAAATGAGCACACCCACGAACCCTTGTTGCAAAGGGATTTATATAATGGTGATATGTGGAGTTGAAATCTCCACCTATTTACCATTTTACCACAACCATAGGTTATGCAAATAATATTTGCATAACCACATATAATAAGATATCTCATATCTCATTTTACAAATCACGTTTGTATTATTGTGGATTTTTAAATTGAATCTCATTCAATTTAATTTCTCAATATAATTTCTCCAAATTAGCCCTAATTCAACAATTAGGCTAACCTATAGTTTATTATGAATCCCATTCAAATTAAACTATACAATATATCATTCATATCTCATATAAATGACATAATTGCCCTTTAGTGAACCTGAACACTTCAAATTCACACCAAAATATTAAACCTTCTTTTAATCTAGTTTAAGCCAACCTAGGGATCTTATGGACCTATAGTGACGAGCTCCAATGATCCGAGATTAACCTATCAAACTCTTTGACCAGGTTAATCAACATTCATTAGCTACGGTAACACTCCACTAAAGCCTGTAGCTACACTCCTGTCAGTGTAAGACAAGTTGTGTCCACTGATATAAGCAATGCCCATGAGTCGAAAATTCACAGGTTGTTCGTAAACACTGTTGGGTCAAATTACCGTTTTACCCCTGTGTCTACTTCTTGCTCCTTAAGTCACCACTGCTTCTCTAATGAACAACAATGTTGTAATGGTCCAACCATACACAACAACCTTTTCGGGCAAGTGAGAAGGTAAGCGCCCGTTGTCCAAGCCCTGGAGACAGCACTTAAGGAAACAATCCCTCTAGTTTCCCTAAAGTCGGGAACGCGTGAATTTCATCTCGCGTAGTTAAGTTCCCAGCTCCCTACTTGATCCTGTCCTTGAGAAGATAGGCATATTGGGCGAGTAACTGTGACCACCCTCACTCGTACTAGTCAAAGGACAGACCCCCGCAGACAGGAGTCTGTGACACGCTCAAGATTCAGGTTGAGTCACTAATGGTCATCTACGAAGTTATTAGTCCATACTTTTATCGGTGTTACATCAGTAGGTCTAATAATTCACGGTCCGGTCTTGTACAATCTCATTATACAGGATGCCCCCACTCGCATGTCAACCACATGAACGAGTCAGATCACCTCGTTTGTATCTAATGCATCCACAGGGTATCTAGGATTAGGTCTCTAACCTCATCATTATACTGTAGACCATTCGGGTCATTAACTCGAACGTGATCCTCCCTGTGTGTCCACTACACACCGTTCAAGTTCTGGTTATCTCATATATTCAATGACCCTGGAGCTTAGTTTATTAGACAAAGTTTGTAAGAAATGCGAGACATAAAATGATGAAATAAATAACTGTTTATTAATTTCAAATAGTAATTTACAAACTATACGAGATTAGGACATCCATCCCAACAAACTCTCATTTGGACTAAGCTAGTGGAGCAAATACATATCTGAAATGTACATAAATTACAATGAAGTAATACAATAAACTAGGGCATTGAATACCCGTTTACATATCTCCCACTTGCCCTAGTCAGGAAGTACTCGAAGACCTAGACTCTCTAGGTGACCCTCAAACACTTTAGCCGTGAGGGACTTTGTAAATGGATCAACAATATTGTGCTCCGACGCTATATGCGTGAGTGTCACGTCGCCACAGTGCACAATCTCCCCGTATCAGGTGATACTTCCGCTGAATGTGTTTGCCTCTCTTATGGCTCCGAGGCTCTCTCGAGTTGGCTACAATACCACAGTTGTCACAAAATAGTGTGATCGGCAAGTTCATATTTGGAACAACTTCCAAATCCGTCATGAACTTCCTAAGTGGAATCAGCGATGCATCCCTGCTTGATGCTTCACCATACTACAACTCCTCCATTCAGAATGAAGGCTGATCCCAAAGTGGATTTCCTAGAACCCTTATCGGTCTGAAAGTCAGAATCTGTGTATCTTGTAAGGATCAAATCTCCACCGCCATATACTAAGCTGTAGTTCCTCGTTCTCCTAAGATACTTGAGGATTGCCTTTTGTTGGGAATTGTGCCCTAAACTTATGTAATTTTGATCAAATAAATAAAGAGTTATTTGTTTTGATAAAATTATATTCTTGCTTTATAAATCCAATAAACTAAACTCCAAGGTTATAATGTATCTTGAACATCAGTGTACTAGACACTATTTGGATTGTGTTCAAGAATATAACCTAAATGGTCTATAGTATAAGAATAAGGTTGGAAACCTTATTCTGGTAACACCATGGATGCGACCCACTTTGTAATTAGTACAAATGAGGTAATCCAACTCATTCATGTGGTTGACATTCGAGTGGGGGCATCCTGTATAAAGAGTTCATACAAGATCAGATTGCAAATTATTAGTCTAACAAGTATAACACCGTTAACAGGATAAGACTGATAATTTATAGATGGTCATTAGTGACTCGACCTGAATCCTGAGTAAGTTAAGAACTCCTGCTTATAGGGGGTTGTCCTTAGACTAGTATGTGTGAGAGTGACCTGTAGCCGACTCAATAAGCCTACCTTCTCAGGGACAGAACCTCGTAGGTAGCTGGGGACTTAACTATACAAGATGGAATTCACTCATTCCTACACTAAGGAATTAGATAGGTTGTTCCCTTAAGAACTGAGTCTAAATCTTGAAGAACAGGGCCCCACCCTCCAAACTGATTAAGAGGGTATGAGTCTATGGTAGGACCTTAGACTTGTTGTTCATTAGAGGATCAGTGGTACTTAAGGAACAAAGAGGTAATCATAGGGGTAAAACGGTAATTTGACCTAGCTGTGATTACGAACAACCTGTGAAGGGTCGACTCATGGGAAATGATTATATCAATTGACACAATATAATCTACAGTGAGGAGGGTGCAGCTACAAGTCTATAGTGGAGTGACTGGTAGTTAATAAATATTGATTAACTAGATCAAAGAGTTTGATCAGTTAAGCACACATCATTGGAGCACATGAACTGTAGATCCTTTAAGTCCCTCCGTTGGCTCAACATGGTAATATTGAGGGCATAAAGTTAGGAATGAAATTGAAGTGTTCAATTTCATATGTGAGGTGTTATATCAGTTATATATCATATAATTGATATAATATATGGTTTTAATGTGAATTAGATTCACATATAAACCATTTACTAATGAGAGAATAAAGGAGGGATAGGATGGTAATTTCCATCCTATTTCCCTATATATAGTTGCATGAGATGCAACTTTGGAAACCAATCTCTTTGAGAAACCCTAGAGCATTCTCTCATATTGTTGGAAAGAGTTCCAAGAACATTTTCACAAGATCATCTCACCCCACCCTAAAAGGAACTCACCTTCCTCCCTCACCTAGAGAACAACGGAGAAGATTCGGTGGTAGTGTCCGTGATCGTTCGGGTTCGAGTTGCAGAGATCGTGATCGTGGGAGAAGGAGCACTTGAAGAAAGAGTTCTTCAAAGGTAAATTCTTACTGTCCAATTTCTTAAAGCATGCTTAATCTTAGTGTTATTTGGTTTTGATTGAAATCCATGTAACTAAATAAGAACACGCGATTCACAATCGCTTCCGCTGCGGGATCCGATCCCTTCACCTTTACGGCCGTCCAGTGATCTAATCCTGGATTGGATTGATACCTACTGACAATCCATACTGCATAATAGATGTCAGGCCTAGTACACAACATGACATACATCAGGCTCCCTACAGCTGAAGCTTAGGGGATCCGTCTCATATCCTCAACCTTTTGAGAAGTCTTAGGTCATTCATCCTTAGACAGGTGTACCCTATGCCTGAAAGGCAACAAATCCTTCTTGGAGTTCTGCATCTTATTTCTAGATAACATCTTGTCAATATAAGATGCTTGAGACATGGCCAACGTTTTGTTCTTCCGGTTCCGGACAATCTGGATACCTAGAACATACTAAGCTTCTCACAAATCTTTCATTTGGAATTGCGAAGCCAACCATTTCTTTACGTCAGTAAGAAATTCTACCTCATTCCTAATGTGAAGAATATCATCCACGTACAATATCAGAACTGCGACAGTTTTGTCGACGATTTTTTTGCGCCACGAGGCCGAGTATGGATCTCACGGTGCTGACTTAATGGAGATTTGTGGTTGAAAAATTAAATGTATCTTATACACTTTATTTCCTCCCACTCAACACTTTATTTATTTCGGGATTGACCTAGATAAACCGGCTAAAATTTACCTAAGTCTACCAATATAACTCTTATATTGTAATTAGCCTAAGTTTATAATCATATTATTACTTAGGTCTATGTGAGTAAATTAATCAACTTTTAATTAACGACACTCACGAAAAATATAACCTAAGAATCTCCGGCCCGAATTCACTCCCAGGTCGGTTTTCAGGTAGGGGTGTTCCTCAAGCGTCAATTTAAATACCCCAGGCTTAGACAAAACCTTCCTCAGACAGAGTTACTAATCAGTCACCATTAAAAGATTACATTTTGATTTTCTAATTCTAATCTTATTAGATCTAGAAAAAACTAAGTCGAATTATTCAAGTTCTAAACACTTTAAAACTAATAATTAACTTAGGTTGCATGCATTTCTATGTTATAGTGCTTGATCATTCATCACATGAATAACTATACTATAACATAATAATTCATCACATGAAATTAAAATGCATGAGCATACTTTAATCTAAAAAAAATATAACACTTATATTTAATTAAATTAAAACATGCATTTAATTATATTATAACATTTATAATATAACCTATCATGCTAACTATATATTATAACACTTATAATATAATGATGCATGAAATGTTTAACCTAAGGTGGAATTTTAAATCTATATGACATACACTATGCACATAGAATTTAATTAAATCATACATCACATGCATAAAATAATTAAACAACAAAAATGGATCTGTTTTGGCACCTAGGGGCATTTATTTAATTAAATAACATTAATATAACACTTATATTAATATTATTTAATAAAATAAATTAAATAAATACATTTTACAAAAAGAAAAATAAATAAAATACAAATTAAAAATGCCCCACGAATGCACTTTGAGAAACTGCCAACGTTTTGCGCGCACTGCTCGCTGCAACTGTCCACTACGATTGCAGTGTTGCAACACCGTGGGCAGCGTTGCAACGCTGGTTCGTCCAGCGTCACGCCCCGCGCGCTCCACGCCTCGACGTTGCAACGCTACGCCTAGCGTTGCAACGCTGCTCTGCAGCCAAGCCTCCGTCTGTGAGTG
The DNA here is from genome assembly GCA_036507285.1 of Trichosanthes cucumerina. Lineage (NCBI taxonomy): Eukaryota > Viridiplantae > Streptophyta > Magnoliopsida > Cucurbitales > Cucurbitaceae > Trichosanthes > Trichosanthes cucumerina. The sequence goes on along the minus strand of CM071842.1, from coordinate 30,879,013 downwards.
CAGCGTTGAGACGCCGATGAACAGCGTCTCAACGCTGTCGACAGGGCAACAAACACCTCTTGTTGTTCTTCGTCGTTTCTTGCCTGTTTACGCTCTTATTTCTTCACAGCATCTTATGCCACGAACGACACGGACTTACAGACTTGATTTACATTAAAAAATTTCCCAAAACACAGGCCTTTACATTAATCGAATCAACATTAAGGTAAATCTAAAGAAGAATGCAAAAACCGAAAACATTCATTTTGCAAACCAACATTCATCTCATGAATAAAAGCTTGTACCCACCTAATTTTAACAAAATTAAGTACACAACAAGAAGCCAACGATTGCCTCTGATACAAATTGAAGGGAATTAGAGTCCCCGCGCAGCGGAAGACGATCGAATCGTCGCGGTATTGTTATGCAACTCAATTTCGTTAAAACTAAACTATCACATAGTTAAGGCTAAACATGCATTCTAAGAAGGAAAACAACAAGTATAAAGTGGTACTTACTTGTTGAAGACCGTCTTCAAGATTTTCTTCCATTAGATCACGATCTCTTCGTGCTCTCCTCGTTCTCAACGATCTCGTACTCTTCACACGAACACCGATCGGACACCACCACTTGGTTACTTGGTTGTTCTACTTTAGGAAGAAGGAGAATTGTGGGATCCTTCTTTGGTTTTGGGAGGAGAAATTTAGAGAGAATTTGAGAGAAAAGAAGTTGCTTCTTTTGGTGAGAATTCCAAAAATGAGCAATGCACACCCATGAACCCTTCTTGCAAAGGGGTTGAAATCACCACCTATTTACCATTTTACCACAACCACAAGTTATCCAAATCATATTTACATAACCACATATAATAAGATATCTCATATCTCATTTTACAAATCACATTTGTATTATTGTGGATTTTTAAATTGAATCTCATTCAATTTAATTTCTCTCAATATAATTTCTCCCAATTAGCCCTAATTCAATAATTAGGCTAACCTATAGTTTATTATCAATCTCATTCACATTAAACTATATAATATATCATTCATATCTCATATAAATGACATAATTGCCCTTTAGTGGACTTGAACACTTCAAATTCACACCGAAATATTAAACCTTCTTTTAATCTTGTTTAAGCCAACCGAGGGACCTTATGGACCTACAGTGACAAGCTCCAATGATCCGAGATTAACCTATCAAACACTTTGACTCGGTTAATCAACATTCATTAGCTACGGTGACACTCCACTAAAGCCCGTAGTTGTACTCCCGTCAGTGTAAGACAAGTTGTGTCCACTGATATAACCAATGTTAATAAGTCGACCATTCACAGGTTGTTCGTAGACACTACTGGGTCAAATTACTGTTTTACCCCTATGTCTACTTCTTGCTCCTTAAGTCCCCACTGCTCCTCTAATGAACAACAACATTGTAATGGTACAACCATACACAACAACCTTCTCTGACTAGTGAGAAGGTGGGCGCCCGTTGTCCAAGCCCTGGATGAAGGGATCGAATCCCGCAGCGGAAGCGATTGTTAATCGCATGTTCTTAATTTTGTTACATGGATATCATAAACAAGAACTAGATATAAAATTAAGCATGCTTCTATAAGATGGACAACAAGAAATTTACCTTTGAAGAACTCTTTCTTAAAGTGCTCCTTCTCCCACGATCACGATCTCAACAACTCGAACCCAAACGATCACGGACACTACCACGGATCTTCTCCGTTATTCTCTAGGTGAGGGAGGAAGGAGAGTTTCTTTTAGGGTGAGGTGAGATGATCTTGGAATGATGTACTTGGAACTCTTTCCAACAATATGAGAGAAGGCACTAGGGTTTCTCAAAAGAGATTCGTCTAAAAAATGCATCTCATGCAACTATATATAGGAAAATAGGATAGAAATTACCATCCTATGCCTCCTTTATTCTCACATTAGTATATGGTTTATATATGAATCTCATTCACATTAAAACCATATATTATATTATATATAACTGATATAACACCTCATATATGAAATTGAACACTTCAATTTCATTCCTTACTTTATACCCTCAATATTACTATGTTCAGCCAATGGAGGGACCTAATGGACCTACAGTTCATGAGCTCCAATGATGTGAGATTAACTTATCAAACTCTTTGATCCAATTAATCAATATTCATTAACTACAACTCACTCCACTATAGACTTGTAGTTGCACTCTCCTCACTGTAGATTATATTGTGTACATTGATATAATGATTACCCAAAAGTCGAACCTTCATAGGTTGTTCGTAATCATAGCTGGGTCAAATTACCGTTTTACCCCTATGATTACCTCTTTGTTCCTTAAGCACCATTGATCCTCTAATGAACAACAAGTCTATGGTCGTACAATAGACTCGTACCCTCTTAATCAGTTTAGAGGGTGGGGCTCCATTGTTCAAGACCTGGACTCAGTTCTTAAGAGAACAACCTATGTAATTCCTTACTGTAGGAATGAGTGAATTCCATCTTGTATAGTTAAGTCCCCAGCTACCTACGAGGTTCTATCCCTGAGAAGGTAGACTTGTTGAGTCGGCTATAGGCCACTCTCACCCATACTAGTCTAAGGACAAACCCCTATAAGCACGAGTTCTTAACTTACTCAGGATTCAGGTCGAGTCACTAATGACCATCTATAAATTATCAGTCTTATCCTGTTGACGGTGTTACACTGGTTAGACAAATAATTTGCAGACCGGTCTTGTATGAACTCTTCATACAGGATGCCTCCACTCGCATGTCAACCACATGAATGAGTTGGATTACCTCATTTGTACTAATTACTAAATGAGTCGCATCCATGGTGTTACTAGAATGAGGTTTCCAACCTTTTTCTTATATCATAGACCATTTAGGTTATATTCTTGAACATATTCCAAATAGTGTCTACTACACGGATGTTCAAGACACATTATAACCTTGGAGTTTAATTTATTGGATTTATAAAGCAAGAATATAATTTTATAAAAACAAAAAACTCTTTATTTATTTGATCAAAATTACACAAGTTTAGGGACCAAATCCCAACAATCTCTCACTTGATCTAAAACTTGTGGAGTACTAAAACATTACAGTAATGTAAATACAATAAACTAGGGCATTTAAACCCTTTGTACAGAATACTCCCACTTGCCCTAGTTGGGGAAGACTTGTAAACCTAGACATTCTAGGTGACTCTAAAAAACTTTAGTCGTGAGAGCCTTTGTAAAAGGATCAGCAACGTTGTGCTCTGAGGCTATCTTCGTGACGATCACGTCTCGTCGATGCACGATCTCCTGGATGAAATGATATTTTCGTTCAATATGCTTTCCCCTCTTGTGGCTTCGGGGTTCCCTTTAATTTGCCACGGCACCACTGTTATCACAATACAACGTAATGGAAAAACTCATATTTGGAACAACTTCCAAATTTAGCATGAATTTCCTTAACCAAACAACCTTTTTAGTTGCTTCACAAGCTGCTACATATTCGACCTCCATGGTGGAATCACCAATGCATCCCTGCTTGACGCTTCGCCATACTACAACTCCTTTGTTAAGAGTAAATACTGACCCTGATGTAGAGTTCTGAGATTCTTTATAAGTCTAAGACTCAGAATCCGTGTATCCTGTAAGGATCAAATCCTTAGCCTCATACATAAGCATGTAGTTCCTTGTTCTCCGTAGATACTTAAGGATTGTTTTAACCGCTGTCTAGTGTTCGGGTCCTTGATTGGATTGATACCTACTGACCATTCAAACTGCGAAACAGATGTTTGGCCTAGTACACAACATGGCGTACATCAGCTCCCAACAGCTGATGCATAAGGAATCCATCTTATGTCCTCAACTCCTTGAGGTGTCTTAGGACACTGTTCCTTAGACAAATAAACTCCATGTCTAAAAGGCAATAACCCATTTTTAGAGTCTTGCATCTTAAACCTCAACAACACTTTGTCGATGTAAGATGTCTGAGACAGGGCTAGTGTTTTATTCTTGTGGTTCAGGACAATCTGGATCCCAAGAACAAACTGCGCTTCACCTAAATCTTTCATTTGGAATTGTGTAGCTAGCCAATTCTTAATTTCAGTAAGATGTCCTACGTCATTCCCAATGAGTAGGATATCATCCACATATAGAACTAGTAATGCGACATAACTATTGATGATTTCTTGTAGACACAAGGTTCATCATCGTTCTGATAAAAGTCATAGGATTTGGTTGCCTCATCAAATCTTATATTCTAGGACCTAGAGGCTTGTTTTAGTCCATAAATTGACCTTTTAAGCCTGCAAACCTTTTGCTCTTGTCCTGGTTCAAGAAGGCTGTCATTCAAAAAGGCTGTCTTGACATCCATTTGCCATACCTCATAGTCATAATATGCGACAATGGCTAGTAGGATACGGATAGACTTTACCATAACAACAAGTGAAAAGGTTTCCTTATAGTCAACCCCTTCAACCTGGGTATAGCCCTTTGCTACTGATGCGAAAATATCGGGTGCCCTAAACTAATGCAAATTAGAATGAGACTCTGAAACTTCTACGACGTGCAAGTATACACGGTCGAGAGCAACAAGTGATAAGTTAAAGTATCGATCCCACGAGGACTAGCTAGACCTAAATGAATTAGTGTCCTAGCAACTCTCCTTTATTTTAGTGCAATGAATGAGTGTGCAAATTACTGTTATAAATAAATAAATTAATACGAAAGATAAGATACAACACAAGAAAATAATTAAATTTAAATGCGGGGAGAGGAGAATGCAAACAAGAGGGCAGATGCAAGAGATGAGATTTGTAATGAAAAATAGGCTCGGGTTAGGTTAGAGTTCTAATGTTCAATTGGAATAAATTTTGAGTGATGCCTTGAATTTACCTACACATGCATTCAAATGATTCTTTCCAAAATCACTAAGTTTTAAAACCTACAATTTCCCAATTGTGATCTAAATCATGCCCATGATTTTAGGTTCTAGGTGGGTTAATTATCCCTAATCAACTCAATAATCCTAGAATGAAATTTTAGTTTTCTAATTCATTAGCATTCCCAAGTTTATGAATTATAGAGAAGTTAAAAAGGCCAATTTTAATTCTCATGCAACGTTAAATTCAATAAGATTTCATAAATTCAATCAATGGCATCAACCATAAATTTAATCCAAAATTACCTTAAAACAACCTAACTCTTGCCTGAGACAAACTAGTTCATGATGGAAATTGAGTCACATATCTCTAGTTTAAGCATGCTTTTATTAATCAATGAGTTCATGCAAAACAACCAACAATGTTCACTAAATTAGCCTAAATCAACCACGTTCTAGCCTAAAACAGTCACGAGTTATGCCTAAAAAAGTGAGAAAAAGTAGTCTCAATCAGTACGTAAACAACCCAAAAATTCAGTATTAAATTGGTGGTTCACATCAAGCAATAACACTTAGAGATCGGGAAAACGTTACACAGCAGGTGGCCTTATTTTTCTAGTTCAGTTCGATAGCAATATTTGATGACCCAAAGCATCAAACGACAATCCAACCGTTCAAAATGAAGCCCGGTGAGCCCCGAACAAGCTGACCAAATTTCAGCTAAATCCAACGGTGGAAACTCTAGAACACAACAACTTTGTGAGCGTCGTTTGTGAAAAACCGAACTGCACTGATGCTTTCAGGTTTTGCTACAGCAATGGTAGCTCTCGATACCAGTAAGGACAACCCCTTAGTTTTTCTTCAGCAAACAGCAGACACGATTGCAGCAGCCTCTTACTCTCTCAATTGCTTCAACAAACAGCAGATGGGCAACCCTTCCTCTCTCACTGAATTGCTTCAGCAAATGCAAGTTGAACGCAACAGATGGGTAGCCCTGCACTCCACGGTTTGCTTCAGCAAATGCCTACACAATAGCAACCCCTCAGTTGAGCACAACAACAATTGCTTCAGCAATTGCCTACCCTCTTTTGACTGCCTCCTATGTGTTTTTTGATTGCTTCAGCAAAGGGCTGTAGATTTTTTCCTTCCAACGCAGGCCCTTTTGCTTCAACAATCTCAGTGTTTCCTCTTCTCCCTGTCGGTCTCTTCCTCTTGTGACAACTCCAACTCCACCTAGACACTTGTGAATCCTAGCCTCCTTATATAGGATGGTGTTTCCCTAACTCCACCAATTTCAAAAATGCCCTTAGGAATAGAAAGACCATCTTACCCTTCGGATAAAATGTCTAAAATGCCCTTAGGGAATCTTGTAATTTTTAAACATCTCCTGCACAAAGAAAAATCCCAAATAAATTTATGAAGTCAATTATAAATCAAACTAAATACGCAAGAATTTTTGGAGTTAAGAAAAATCTCAAATTTCAGTCTTTAATTAACCGTTAGCTTATTTTCTTAAATGTCTTAAATTAAATCACAAAAACGTCAAAATTAATTCGTTTTTAACCCAATGCTTAAATTCAACAACATACACAATTTAGGGATAAAATAACATGAGACTCAATAAATTCTATGCAATTCAAGTACAATAAACAGTAAAATTCTAGTAAAATAACTCTCCTATGACGAGTTATCAGCTACTAGTCTAGCTTTAAAGGTTTGCACCTTTTCATCTACACCACGCTTTCTCTTGTAGATCCATTTGCAACCTATAAGTTTTACCCCATCAGGTTTATCTACAAGATCCCAAACACAATTGAAGTACATAGACTCCATTTCTTGGTCCATGGCTAGATCCATTTTTCTTTGTCTTTGTCAACCATCGGTTGATTATAAGTCGATGGATCCTCACAGTTGTCATCTGGTATAACAACTTGGGTTTAAAATAAACCTTTAGGGAATCAAATCCCGCTGCGGAAGCGATTGTGAATCGCGCGTTCTTAATTACGTTACAAAGATTACATTCAAGAACAATTCTATCTAGATTAAGCATATAATAACAATATGGACAGCGAGATATTACCTTTGAAGAACTCTTTCTTCAAGTGCTTCTTCTCCCACGTTCACGATCTCAGCAACACGAACTCGCATGTTTACCGACACTACCACTAGATCTTCTCCGTTGTTCTCTAGGCGAGGGAGGAAGGTGGGTTCCCTTTAGGTGTGATGAGATGTTGTGACAGAGTTTTTGTGTTTTGGAACTTTTCCAACCACACAACAAAAACTTAGGTTTTGGCTTGCTTGCTACCCTAGTTGCATCTTATGCAACTATATATATAAGAAGATAGGGATGAAAATTACCATCCTGTCCCTCTTTCATTCTCTCTTTAGTATATAGTTAATATGTGAATCTAATTCACCTTAAAACTATATATTATATCAATTATATCACATATAACTGATATGACATCTCATATATGAAATTGAACACTTCAATTTCATTCCTAACTTTATACCCTCAATATAACCATGTTGACCCAACGGAGGGACCTAATGGACCTATAGTTCATGAGCTCCAATGATGTGAGATTAACTGATCAAACTCTTTGATCCAGTTAATCAATATTCATTAACTACAAGTCATTCCACTATAGACTTGTAGCTGCACTCTCCTCACTGTAGATTATATTGTGTCCACTGATATAATCATTACCCATGAGTTGACCCTTCATAGGTTGTTCGTAATCATGGCTGGGTCAAATTATCATTTTACCCCTGTGATTACCTCTTTATTCGTTAAGCACCACTGATCCTCTAATGAACAACAAGCCTATGGTACTACCATAGACTCATACCCTCATAGAGGGTGGGGCCCAGTTCTTCAAGACCTGGAGTCAGTTCTTAAGGGAACAACCTATCTAATTCCTTAGTGTAGGAATGAGTGAATTCCATCTTGCACAGTTAAGTCCCCAACTACCTACGAGATTCTGTCCCTGAGAAGGTAGGCTTATTGAGTCGGCTACAAGCCACTCTCACCCATACTAGTCTAGGGACAAACCCCTATAAGCAGGAGTTCTTAACTTGCTCAAGATTCAGGTCGAGTCACTAATGACCATCTATAAATTATCAATCTTATCCTGCTAACGGTCTTACACTGGTTAGACTAATAATTTGCAGTCCGGTCTTGTATGAACTCTTCATACAGGATGCCCCCACTCGCATGTCAACCACATGAATGAGTTGGATTACTTCATTTGTACTAATTACAAAATGGGTCGCATCCATGGTGTTACCAGAATAAGGTTTCCAACCTTATTCTTATACCATAGACCGTTTAGGTTATATTCTTGAACACAATCGAAATAGTGTCCACTACACTGATGTTCAAGATATATTATAACCTTGGAGCTTAGTTTATTGGATTTATAAAGCAAGAATATAATTTTATCAAAACAAATAACCCTTTATTTATTTGATCAAAATTACACAAGTTTAGGGTATAAATCCCAACAATCTCCCATTTGACCTAAAACTTGTGGAGTACTAAAACATTACAGTAATGTAAATACAATAAACTAGGGCATTTAAACCCTTTGTACAAAATACTCCCACTTGCCTTAGTTGGGGAAGACTTGTCTAGACCTTCTAGGTGACTCTCAAATACTTTAGCCGTGAGAGCCTTTGTAAAAGGATCAACAACGTTGTGCTTTGAGGCTATCTTCGTGACAATCACATCTCCTCTATGTACAATCTCCCGGATGAGATGATATTTTCGCTCAATGTTCTTTCCCCTCTTGTGACTTCGGGGTTCCCTCGAATTTGCCACTGCACCACTATTATCGCAATACAACGTGATCGGCAAAGTCATATTTGGAACAACTTCTAAATTTAGCATGAATTTCCTTAACCAAACGACCTCTTTAGCTGGTTCACAAGCTGCTACATATTCGACCTCCATGGTAGAATCAACGATGCATCCCTGCTTGATGCTTTGCCATACTACAGCTCCTCTGTTAAGAGTAAATATTGACCCTGATGTAGATTTCCGAGAATCTTTATCAGTCTCAAAGTCAGAATCTGTGTATCCTGTAAGGATCAAATCCTTAGCTCCATACACAAGCATGTAGATCCTTTTTCTCCGTAGATACTTAAGGATTGTTTTACCCGCTGTCCAGTGTTCAAGTCCTGGATTGGATTGATACCTACTGACTCTTCCAATTGCAAAACAGATGTCAGGCCTAGTACACAACATGGCGTACATCAGACTTCCAACAGCTGATGCATAAGGAATCCGTCTCATATCCTCAGACAAATGGACTCCATGTCTAAAAGGCAATAAGCCCTTTTTGGAGTCTTGCATCATAAACCTTGACAACACTTTGTCTATGTAAGATGTTTGAGACAAGGCTAGTGTTTTATTCTTGCGGTTCCGGACAATCTGGATCCCAAGAACAAACTGTGCATCACCCAAATCTTTTATTTGAAATTGCATAGCTAGCCAATTTTTAATGTCAGTAAGATATCCTACATCATTCTCAATTTGTAGGATATCATCCACATATAGAACTAGGAATGCGACAGAACTATTGATGATTTTCTTGTAGACACAAGGTTCATCATCATTCTGATCAAAACCATAAGATTTAATTGCCTCATCAAATCTTATATTCCAGGACCTAGAGGCTTGTTTTAGTCCATAAATTGACCTTTTAAGCCTGCAAACCTTTTGCTCTTGTCATGGTTCAATGAACCCTTTGGGTTGGTCCATGTAGATGTTTTCATCAAGATTGCCATTCAAAAGTTTGTCTTGACATCCATTTGCCATACCTCATAGTCATAATATGCGACAATGGAAAGTAGGATACAGATAGACTTTACCATAGCAATAGGTGAAAAGGTTTCCTCATTGTCAACCCCTTCAACCTGGGTAGAATCCTTTGCTACAAGTCTAGCTTTGAAGGTTTGCACCTTCCCATCTACACCACGTTTTCTCTTGTAGATCCACTTACAACCTATAGGTTTTACCCTATCAGGCTTATCTACAAGATCCCAAACAGAATTGAAGTGCATAGACTCCATTTCTTGGTCCATGGCTATGACCCATTTGTCTTTATCTTTGTCAACCATCGCTTGATTATAAGTCAATGGATCCTCGCAGTTGTAATTTGGTATAACAACTTGGGTTTCACATAAACCCACGTAACGGTCAGGTTGTGTTATAAGCCTCCCACTACGTCGAGGCATACTCAACTCTTGACTAGACATGCTAGTATCAACAACTCTTGTTGACGTACTAGTTTTATTAGCAACCTTTGCTATTGTTCCATCTAACTCACTCAACACAATTTTACTTCTTGGTTTGTGGTCTCTTATGTGGTCCTCATCTAAGAAAGTGGCATTTGTCGACACAAAAACCTTTTCTTCCTTAGGATCATAGAATAAATCACCTCTTGTTTCTTCTGGGTAGCCTACAAATAGGCACAATTTTGAACATGAATCCAACTTTTTTGGATTTGTCACAAGCACATGTGTTGGACAACCCCAAATTCTGAAATGACATAAACTACCTTTACGTCATTTCCAGAGTTCAAAAGGTGTTTCAGAAACACTTTTTGAGGGAACATTATTCAAAATGTATACCGCAGTCTCTACTGCGTAACCCCAAAATGAACTAGGGAGATGAGCATAACTCATCATTGATCGAACCATGTCCAACAAGGTTCTATTTCTCCTTTCCCATACATCATTTTGTTGTTGTGTACCTGGAGCCGAGAGTTGGGATGTAATTTGATAATCTATCATATTGTTCTGGAATTTTAAATCCATATGCTTTCAACCTCGATCCGATCGAAGTGTTTTAATTGTTTTACCCAATTGATTTTCAACCTCATTATTGAATTCCTTGAACTTTTCAAGTGCTTAGACTTATGTTGAATTAGGTAAATATGCCCAAATCTGGAATAATCATCTACAGAGGAGATGAAATATTCATAACCTCCTCTGGCTTTAACATTCATCGGACCACACAGGTCTGAATGTATAAGCTCAAGAGGTTCTTTGGCTCTATAACCTTTTCCACTAAAAGGTCTTTTAGTCATTTTGCCTTCTAGGCAGATTCACATATAAGTAAAGTATTTTCTTCTAACTCATTTAGAAGTTCATTCTGTTGGGATTTATGCTCTAAACTTGTGTAATTTTGATCAATTAAATAAAGTGTTATTTGTTTTTGATAGAATTACAGTCTTGCTTTATAAATCCAATAACTAAGCTCCAAGGTTATAACTTTTATCTTGAACATCAGTGTAGTGGACACTATTTGGGTTGAGTTCAAGAATATAACCTAAATAGTCTAAATGAGGTAATCCAACTCATTCATGTAGTTGACATGCGAGTGGGGGCATCCTGTATGAAGAGTTCGTACAAGACTGGATCGTAAGTTATTAGTCTAACCAGTGTAACACGTTAACAGGATAAGACTAGTAATTTATAGATGGTCATTAGTGACTTGACCTGAATCTTGAGCAAGTTAAGAACTCCTGCTTATAGGGGTTTGTCCTTAGACTAGTATGGGTGAGAGTGGCCTGTAGCCGACTAAATAAGCCTACTTTCTTAGGGACAAAACCTCGTAGGTAGCTGGGAACTTAACTGTGCAAGATGGAATTCACTCATTCCTCTACTGAGGAATTAGATATGTTGTTCCCTTAAGAAGTGACTCCAGGTCTTAAACAACGGGGCCCCGCCCTCTCTGAGAGGTATGAGTCTAAGGTAGGACCTTAGACTTGTTGTTCATTAGAGGGTCAGTGGTGCTTAAGGAGCAAAGAGGTAATCGTAGGGGTAAAACGGTAATTTGACCCAGCTGTGATTACGAACAACCTGTAAAGAGTCGACTCATGGGTAATGACTATATCAGTGGACACAATAATATCTACAGTGAGGAGAGTGCAACTACAAGTCTATAGTGGAGTGACTTGTAGTTAATGAATATTGATTAACTGGATCAAAGAGTTTGATCAGTTAATCTCACATCATTGGAGCTCATGAACTGTAGGTCCATTAGATCCCTCCGTTGGCTCAACATGGTAATATTGAAGGTATAAAGTTAGGAGTGAAATTGAAGTGTTCAATTTCATACATGAGGTGTTATATCAATTATATATGATATAATTGATATAATATATAGTTTTAATGTGAATTAGATTTATATATAAACTATATACTAAAGAGAGAATAAAGGAGGGGTAGGATGGTCATTTCCATCCCATTCCTTATATATATGGTTGCATGAGATGCAACTAGGAGAAGACATTCTAAAGAAATTTTACAAGCTTTCTTGTTGTGTTGTTGGAAGAGTTCCAAAACACACATCTCTCTCAAAATACCTTACCTCTCGTAAAGGGAACCCGCCTTCCTCCCTCACCTAGAGAACAACGGAGAAGATCCGGTGGTCGTGTGTTCGTACGTTGGAGTTCATTTTGCTGAGATCGTGATCGTGGGAGAGAGGAGCACTCGAAGAAAGGTTTTTCAAAGGTAATTTCTTGATGTCCATTCTATTTTCCATGCTTAATCTAGTGTTTTATGTTCTTGAATTAATCGTTGTAACTAAATCAAGAGTGCGCGATTCGCAATCGCTTCCGCTGCGGAGACTTCGATTCCCTTCACATTCTTAACCAATTTATCAATCCTATTGAGATTAATGTGACCCAATCTAAGATGCCAAAGATGAGCATTTTCTTTAGGAGTAATCAATTCGTATATTTGCTATAATATAGTGTTTAAAACCATTTTAACTGAATTAAACCATTGCAAATAATTCTCAAGAAGAGCAATACATAGTTCAATACTTTTCCAAAGAAATAAACACTTTATTCAATTAAAAAGAAATTGAAGTACAATGTTCGCTAAGGCAAGAAATAAGGTTTCTAATAAACCCTAAAGCTACATACATGTTATCAAATAACAACTTTTCTTGCCAGACGACTGCTCTTTATTTGCTCCCTCTCTTTTTCTTCTGTATCTTCTTAAGTTCAGAAGTATGACTGCAGTTCTTAGTTCCAGAGGTTGAACCCTTCTCAGAACTTTTGGAATGGACAAACAAATTTGACTCTCCATTCTGTTGTCTCTTATCATCCATAAGAAACTGATAATTCTGCAGCTCAATCAGTAGAGAAGTAAGATCATACTCTATGTTGTTCATCGTTGCATTGTTGCGGAATTGCAGAAAACTCTTCGGAAGAGATTGTAGAATGAACGAAATCTGACTTTTCTATAGGAAATTACTTTAAATCTATAGGAAATTACTTAGACTAAACCCGGCTAATGGTTTTACCTAAACATATCAATATAACTCTTATATTGATATTCAATATAACTTTTATATTGATTTTATCCTAAGTTTGCTAATACAACTCTTTATATTAAGCCTACGATTTCTAGTTTATTAACCCTTAAATAAACCCGCTGACGTTACTGCATTTTATAAACTATCTGATTAAATTTTACTCCCAGGTCAGTTCCCAGGTAGGGGTGTTCCGTTTCCGTCAGCTTAAATACCCCAGCCTAGACAGAACCTTCCTCAGACAGAGTTCCTCTTTTAATCATTGTTTATAAATTACTTGGTTGATTTCCAAGTTCTAAACATTTTAAAACTAATAATTAACCTTAGGTGACATGCATACTATGTCATAGTGCTTGATCATTCATCTCATGAATAATAAAACATACATAGCATAATCATCTCATGAATTATAATGCATGTCAATGTTGTCCATAAATTTATATAACTCTTTATATTAATTATACATGCAAACTATATAATATAACACTTTATATTATAAATGATGCATGGAAATGCTTAACCTAAGGTGAGATATCTAAATTAAAAGGATACATTATGCATGACAATAATTATACAACAATTCCATAATTTAAATAGCAAAATTAAACAATTTTTGGCACCCTAAAAATAATTTTAATTAATGTAATCTAATTATATTAATTAAAATTAATAAAATTAAATATAAATAAATATAAAGTATTTTTATATAATAAAAAATGTTTATGCTCGTTGCTCCTTTTCGTGAAACGCCAGTGGCGTTGCAATGCTGATACCAACATTGCACCGCTACTGTTTGTCCTCTTCTGCCCGTTGAAGCGCGCCTCAGCTCAAGCGTTGCACAACGCCTCAGAGTTGCAACGCCGAGGACAGTGTTGCAACGCTGTCGTCTTCTCAGTCGTGCGCCTGCCGTTGTGGCGTTGCAATGCCAATGAACAGCGTTGCAACGCCATTCACAGAACAACAACAACATTTTCTTTTTCTTTCTCGTTTTTGCTCCATTCTTTTCAGCAACCACTTTGCCTCGATCGACATGGACTTACAGAGTCGATTTACAATAAAAAATGCCCAAAAAACATCGGGCCTTACATTGAACGATTCAATGAAAATTGTAAATCTATGGTGCCATAAACGAAAACATCTAATTTGCAAACCGTTTACTCATCTCATGAAAAATAGTAAATCTCACCTCGTTCTTGATAAATCCAGAACGAAAATTAAGAACACAATTGGGCTCGGATACCAATTGAAGAGATCGAATCCCGCAGCGGAAGCGATTGTTAATCGCGTGTTCTTAATTTTGTTACATGGATATCATAAACAAGAACTAGATATAAAATTAAGCATGCTTCTATAAGATGGACGGTAAGAAATTTACCTTTGAAGAACTTTTTCTTTAAGTGCTCATTCTCTCACGATCACGATCTCAGCAACTCGAACCTGAACGATCACATACACTACCACGAATCTTCTCCGTTGTTCTTAGGTGAGGGAGGAAGGTGGGTTCCTTTTAGAGTGAGGTGAGATGATCTTGGAAAGATGTACTTGGAACTCTTTCCAACAATATGAGAGAATGCACTAAGGTTTCTCAAAAGAGATTCGTCTCAAAGTTCCATCTCATGCAACTATATATAGGGAAATAGGATGGAAATTACCATCCTATCCCTCCTTTATTCTCTCATAAGTATATGGTTTATATGTGAATCTTATTCACATTAAAACCATATAATATATCAATTATATCATTTATAACTGATATAACACATCATATATGAAATTGAACACTTCAATTTCATTCCTAATTTTATACCCTCAATATTACTATGTTGAGCAAACAAAGGGACCTAATGGACCTACAGTTCATGAGCTCCAATGATGTGAGATTAACTGATCAAACTCTTTGATCCAGTTAATCAATATTCATTAACTACAAGTCACTCCATTATAGACTTGTGGCTGCACTCTCCTCACTGTAGATTATATTGTTTCAATTGATATAATCATTATCCATGAGTCGACCCTTCACAGGTTGTTCATAATCACAGCTGGGTCAAATTACCGTTTTACCCCTGTGATTACCTCTTTGTTCCTTAAGCACCACTGATCCTCTAATGAACAACAAGTCTAAGGTCCTATCATAGACTCGTACCCTCTTAATCAGTTTAGAGTGTGGGGCCCCGTTGTTCAAGACCTGGACTCAGTTCTTAATGGAACAACCTATCTAATTCCTTAGTGTAGGAATGAGTGAATTTCATCTTATATAGTTAAGCCCCCAGCGACCTACGAGGTTCTTTCCCTAAGAAGGTAGGCTTATTGAGTCCGCTACAGGCCACTCTCACCCATACTAGTCTAAGGACAAACCCCTATAAGTAGGAGTTCTTAACTTACTCAGGATTCAAGTCGAGTCACTAATGACCATCTATAAATTATCAGTCTTATCCTGTTGGCGGTGTTACATTGGTTAGACTAATAATTTGCAGTCCAGTCTTGTATGAACTCTTCATACAAGATGCCCCCAGTCGAATGTCAACCACAAGAATGAGTTGGATTACCTCATTTGTACTAATTACAAAGTGGGTCGCATCCATGGTGTTACTAGTGTTGGGGTTTGTGCCCTAAAACTCGTAGTTTGTATTTCTGTTCAAATTATTGTAATAAATTGTTATTACTTCAATAAAGAGTTATTGTTTCGTTATCTATGAATTTTCCTTTGTTTTAACCATTAATCCAATAAACTAAACATCTATGGCTGTAAAATGTATCTTTAACTTAATGTAGTGTATATATAAAGGATCTCGGTTCGAGATACAGTCTACAGGTCTATAGTTATGGGATATGGTTTGGGTACCATACCATGGTAAAACTATGGATGTGTCCCACTTTGTATATGATACAAACACTGTGATCCTAACGTGTTCGTGTAGATGACATGTGAGTGGGGATATCCTATGTAATGAGATTTCATAAGACCGAACCGCGAAATAGTAACCACTAGATGTAACTCCGTGGACTAGTTAGGTTTCTATTTCACTAGGATGACCTTGGCAACTTGATCTCAATCCTGAGGAGGTTACGAACTTCTGTTCGCGAGCGATTGCCCTTTGACTAGTATGGGTGAGAGAGGCCAGATTCGCCTACTCAATATGCCTATCTTCTTGGGGACATGTTCAAATTCATAAGGGAATAAATTTAATGTATATAGATACGATATAATATATAGTTTTGGAACTATATATTATAAATTTAATGTGAATATGATTCATACTAAATTATATGAGAGAATTAAATATTTGAAAGAGTTCAAATATTAAATTCAAATGTGAATGTGATTCATATTTGAAAACTATAGGTTAAAATTTAATGTGCATTAGATGTATATTAAAACTATAGGTTAGAGGGAAATATTGATTAAATGTGATTTAATAAAAAATTAAATATATGATATTTCACTTGTTTTATTTAAATGTGATTTAAATTAATATTTAAATTTGATTTAATTATTATTTATATTAAAATGAGGGAACGTGTCATTCAGACACGTTCCCCACTTTCCCTCTCCTTCTCCCTATCGATAGCTTAACAGGGAGAAGGGAGTCAGTTTTTTGCGATCGATTGATTGAATTGTTTTTTCACTCGGAAGAATTCTTTCTACCTTTTCACTATCTCAATTCCCAAAATATTGATCCAATTGTTGGAATTCCTTCCCACAAAGGAATTGGTCTAAGCACTCAGGGAATAGAAGGTTCTCCTGTTGGTGGTGTTCTGTTGGAGAAAAACAGAGAAATTTTGGAAGTTCCTGAGTTGCTGTACGACTTGAAGCAAGGACTTGCTGCTGAGGAAAACTACAAAGGTAATTATGGCTTCCCCTTTAGTTTTCTTTAATTTATAAAGCATGTTTGCGTGTATATCTCCATGCCTAATTAGATTAGTAAATCCATGTTTGTTCTGTTCTTGTCAATGTAGTGGTTTTTGCATTTCTAACCAAAACAATCAAGCAATTACGATTCAAAACACGTTTCTGCTGCTCAAGGAGATCAGATCTCCATAATTTGTATCCGAGCAATGCTTGTTTTGCTTTGATTGAAACAAAATTGCATTGATTTGGTGGGAAATTCATTTTGGTTTGCTGTAAAATTGTTTAGGAGTATTTGTCCATAGTTTACTTTTGATTTGATCATTTTGTATGTAAAGGCCCCTGTGTTTTGGGTAATTAAGTGCATTATCGAGTTTGTATTTGAGTTAAGAGTTGTTCGGGACCAGTTTCGTGCTATTTGGTTGAGAATCAAAGGAGATTTTTTATGATTGTTGCTGCTGTGTTCAAAGAGGAAAGCTACTGCCGAAGCAGCAGCATTGCAATGTCATTCATCAGCGTTGCAACGCTGAGGAACGGCGTCGCAATGCTAAGCATCCCTATCGACGCGGACGAAGCGGGCGTTGCAACACCACCCGATAACAGTGTTGCCCCTCAGCGTTGCAACGCCACCCCAATAGCAGGCGCGCGCGTGGACGAAGCGGGCGTTGCAACGCCGTGATGCCAAGGCGCCGCTTTATTCTTGGCGAGATTCGAGCGGTTCGATTGATTTTCGGTCCGGTTCGAGCGATTCAATCCTGGTTCAATGAGTTTTGAACCAGTTTATGTAGTAAAGTTAGAAGTAATTTTATTATTTTGCACTTTAGGGGCGAATTTATTCCGGTTTTAGAACGTATTTCTTTATGAATGTCATTTAGATTTTTTCCCACCTTAGGATAAGCATGTTCATGCATTTTTATTTGTATAATTTTTATATGAAATATGGTTTAGATGCATGATTAATTTATTTTTCATGAGTAATTAATTATAATTGTTATAATTAGATTATATGGAAAATAAATTGCATGGAGCATGTAATTACTTAGTTTAAAAGAAATGTTATTTATTTTAAGTAATTTATTTATTCAGTTAGTTGAATATTTTATTTATAATTCCAATATTTATTTTATAATATAGTTTCTTTGTCATAGGTTAATTGTTAAATTTATAAAAGTTATAAAGTAAAGGGGTTTTAGAAACCATAACCTATAATAAAGAAATGCATGCAAACATAGGAACTTGGGTTAAAATTAAATTAATTTTAAATTATTTAAAATTAATTTAGACCTAAGTTTTAATTTCTAATAGGATTTGAAATTAGTCTTACATAGTATTTTAAATAGTTTAAAATATAGTAGGACATTAGAATTTTGGTTATAAAGGAACTTTACTGGTGAAGTTCTGTCTAAGGTTGGGGGTACTTAAGCTTACGGTTAACGGATCACCGCCTACCTGGGAACTGATTTAAGGCTTGAGTTGAATTAACCTTAGTTCTATTTTATATCTAGGTAATTAAAATGTTTATTAACCTAGACATAAGGTTAAAAGACCTAGTTATAATAGTTATAATAGACATAGGCATAGATAGATTCTTTTAGCCATAATTCGACTAAGTTAAACCTATACCCTAACCTTAGGAGCTTCAGTGGGAGAAAACGAGATGTTCGCATCGAGTTTACTCTTACGTCCTCAAGAGTTCACACCGTGAGTTCCATGCTCAGCTACGTGGCGTCAATAGGGCGTCCCCCTACGGTATGTGTTTGCATGGTTCAATACAAAGGTGAATGAGGAAAGTATCCATAGTAAATGGGAGCAGGACGCGTGTCAACGTATCCTACGGTCTCCTCCATTAGGTGGCACCGTGAGATTTCTATAGTCCGCCTGCTAGGTTGTACTGGAACAATTCTAATTATTGTAATAAATTGTTATTACTTCAATAAAGAGTTATTGTTTCGTTATCTATGAATTTGCCTTTGTTTTAACCCTAAATCCAATAAACTAAAAATCCAAGGCTATAAAATGTATCTTTAACTGAATGTAGTGTACATATAAAGGATTTCAGTTCGAGATACAACCTAAAGGGTCTATAGTTAGGGGATAAGGTTTGGATACCTTACCCTGGTAAAACTATGGATGTGGCCCACTTTGTATATGATACAAACACTGTGATCCTAACGTGTTCGTGTAGATGACATGTGAGTGGGGATATCCTATGTAATGAGATTACATAAGACTGGACCGCGAAATAGTAACCACTAGATGTAACTTCGTTGACTTGTTAGGTTTCTATTTCACTATGATGATCTAGGCAACTTGATCTCAATATTGAGCTGGTTACGAACTCCTTTTCTCGACGGATTGTCCTTTGACTAGTATGGGTGAGAGTGGCCAGATTCGCCGACTCAATATGCCTACCTTCTTGGGGACAAGACCGAGTGAGCGACTGGAAACTTAACTTAGCAAGATGGAATTCACTCCTTCCCGCCTACTAGGGTAAGTAGAGGAATGTTCCCTTAAGTGGTGTCTCCGGGACTTGAACAAAGGGCCCGATCCTCTCATTGGCCCGAGAGGGGCTCTGTTTGTTGGTAGGACCACAAACAAATTGTTCATTAGAGGAGCACTGGTGCTTAAGGTACAAGATGTAACCTAGGGATAAAACGGTAATTTGACCCATCTGGTGTTCCGAACATTCATGAAGAATTGACTTGCTGTTATTAGTCAATATTTATGGACACAGAAATATATCTGCAGTGAGAAGAGTGCAGTTGCAGGACTTTAGTGGAGTGTTCCCGCAGTTAACGAATGTTGATTGGGAGGTTAATGAGATTAATCGAGCAATCTCGTATCGTTGGAGCTTCTGATCTGTAGGTCCATTAGGTTCACCTTCTAGCTCATAAAGGGTTCTTAGATCATTTGAATTTGAAATGTTCAAATTCATAAGGGAATAAATTTAATGTATATAGATACTATATATACATAGTTTTGGAACTATATATTATAAATTTAATGTGAATATGATTCATACTAAATTATATGAGAGAATTAAATATTTGAAAGAGTTCAAATATTAAATTCAAATGTGAATGTGATTCATATTTGAAAACTATAGGTTAAAATTTAATGTGCATTAGATGTACATTAAAACTATAGGTTAGAGGGAAATTTTGATTAAATGCGATTTCTGTTCTAATTATTATAATAAATTGTTATTACTTCAATAAAGAGTTATTGTTTCGTTATCTATGAATTTGCATGTATATCTCCATGCCTAATTAGATTAGTAAATCCATGTTTGTTCTGTTTTTGTCAATGTACTAGTTTTTGCATTTCTAACCAAAACAATCAAGCAATTACGATTCGAAACACGTTTCGGCTGCTTAAGGAGATCAGATCTCCAACAATTGGTAATTATGACTTCCCCTTTAGTTTTCTTTAATTTATAAAGCATGTTTGCATGTATATCTCCATGCCTAATTAGATTAGTAAATCCATGTTTGTTCTGTTTTTGTCAATGTACTGGTTTTTGCATTTCTAACCAAAACAATCAAGCAATTAGGATTCGAAACACGTTTCCGCTGCTCAAGGAGATCAGATCTCCATCAACCAGAATGAGGTTTCCAACCTTATTCTTATACCATAGACCATTTAGATCTCCATCTACTACACTGATGTTCAAGACACATTATAACCTTGGAGCTTAATTTATTGGATTTATAAAGCAAGAATATAATTTTATCAAAACAAATAACTCTTTATTTATTTGATCAAAATTACACAAGTTTAGGGCACAAATCCCAACTCTTTATTTATTTGATCCTTACGAGATACACAGACTCTAACTTTCAGACTGATAAGAATTCTAATCAATCCACATCGGGGTCAGTGTTCACTCTGAACTGAGGAGCTGTAGTGTGGCAAAGTGTCAAGCAGAGATGCATCGCCAATTCCACGATGGAAGTCGAGTATGTTGCGGCTTGTGAAGCTGCTAAGGAAGTTGTATGGCTCAAGAAGTTCATGTTAGATTTTGAAGTTGTTCCAAATATGAACATGCCAATGACCCTTTTTTGTGACAACAGTGGTGCAATAGCCAACTCGAGAGAACCTCGGAGTCATAAGAGACACAAGCATATTGAATGCAAGTGTCACCTGTTACGGGAGATTGTGCACCACGGAGACGTGACAGTCACACAGATAGCTTTGGAGCACAACGTTGTCGATCCATTTACAAAGGCCCTCACGGCTAAGGTGTTGAAGGTCACCTAGAGAGTCTAGGTCTACGAGTACTTCCTTACTAGGGCAAGTGAGAGTATTGTAAAGGGTATTCAATGCCCTAGTTTATTGTATTACGTTTATGTATTACTTTACATTTAGGAAATGTATTTTGTACTCCACTAGCTTAGTTCAAGTGGGAGTTTGTTGGGGTGTTTGCCCTAATCTTGTGAAGTTTGTAATACTTGTTCTTCTAATAAATAAAGGTTTTTATTTATCAAACTTTGTATCTCGCATTTTATATACTTAATCAAATAAACTAAGCTCCAGGGTCATATTATATGAGATAACTAAAACTTGAATGGTGTGTAGTTGACACACGGGGAGGATCACGTTCGAGTTAGTGACCCGAACGGTCTACAGTATATGGATAAGGTTGGAAACCTCATCCTGGTGATACTGTGATATGAACTATCAGGGCATCAAATTGTTATTTTCTAATTTTTATATAATTCTATTATTTTTTAATTTTATCCTTTTTATGCCATTTTAAGTAGGAGTACTTTTGTCATTTTTCATGATATGACATTTAGGGTTTTGGGAAGCTATTTAATGCTTGGTCATTACGTTGTACAAGATAGTTTTAGTTTTGAATGAAATGGTAGTGATCTACATTTGAGAGCCATGAGGCTCGCCACTTTGCAATTCTTGTTCTAGGGTTGTATGTCTGAACATTCAAGTAAGTCTGATCAATTTGCTTGTGGAGTGTTCAAACCTTGAGTAGGAATTTTTTCTCCTTACCTCTTGGTCTTCGATCATCAAGGTAAATCTTATCTAGTCCTTTTCCTTGGGATTGAATGGAATTGATTTGGGGATTTTAGTGTTTGAGAATTAGCGGTTCACATAATCAAAGGGTTCCTAATTCCAATTCGCTAGAGTTTTCTTATCATTTGGTATCAAAGCTTTGACTCTAGATCAGATCTATCCTTCTTTTGATGTTTTTTTCATCTATATTCTGAATTTATTTGTTTTCTAAATTCTTGTCTCTTTTATTAAAAAAAAATACTTGCAATTTGATCCATGCATTGCTTTCTGAACAAATTATTGTTTATATCCTCTTCCTGCATAACCTTTTGACAATTATATTTTATTGGATTATATTTGGAGAAAACTTTAACCATAAGCTTTTTCATTCAAAATTCAGAGTAGATTCCAAAAGCATACCTATTTTCTTATAAATTTGTTCTTTGAAAATTTTTTCTGCTGCACATCTACAGAATTTTGCTGATTTGGCCTATTTTTAAATTAGTGTTCAAGACTCCAACTCGATTTGTTCCAGTGCCTAAAGTAAATCCAATCAACTTAAATTTGAAGAAAAAATACTTATTCCTGAAAAGATCGAAGAAAAATAGAAGAAAAATCCGTTTGTGCTCATATTGTTCAAATCTGAAAAATTTTATCTATCTTATTTGAATAATTTTTACCGAAATCAAACGATCATATTTTGATCTCAAATTTAATACACTTGTTCTTTTGCAGGTCAAAAAGAAACTCAAAATTTTTCTTTCAAAGAACCGGACCAAAAGATACTGAACCGACCAAACAAATTTAGTTCTAAAGAAACCCAATTTCTTTTCTGCAATAACTTTTCTTTTTTAGTTTTTTGTTATCTAAACTTCTTTCTTTAAAGCCCAATTTTTGTTCACGTGATTTTAACACACTTAGCTTTGAGTGTATTAAATTTCACTTAATTTGAAGAGCCCTAACTATTTTTATCAAATCTACCAATCTACCCCTGTCATAAACCATAGTCCCTATAGTTATTGGCATTGTGATCAAAGAAGGTATTTTTGTTAATTAGGGTTATTTTGTGAATTTTTGCATAAACTCTTGCTTGTTTGCAGTGCTTATCTTAATTCCAAACACTTGCAAGTAGTTTCTGAAGGGAATTGAATCCCGTGCGAAAGCAATTGATCGCATTTGCTCTCAATTGTGTGATGTAGAAATACTCAAAAAACATAAAATCTAGCTAAACATACTCCGTGAAAGCATAAATGGATTAGATCATTACATTTGAAGACCAATTCTTCGCGTGGTTCCTCATCGTCTACGAGCTCCTCTTCTCTACGAACGAATCCTTGAACACCGCCAAAAGACCTTCTCGGTTGTTCTCTAGGAGAGGGAGAGAGGTGAGATCGTCTTTGGATTAGAGATGTTTGTAGAGAGATTTTTGAGAGAACTCCTTTGTTTGCATAATATGCAAAACCACACAAATGGTTCAAGTGCCCCAAAATACATCCAAAAGGATGTTTTTATAGGCAATGTGGGTGGAGACAAATTCTCCACCCATTTTGCCACTAACTCCACATATTATGCATAAATTCATAATGTAAGGTGTCAACCACCTTATTATATGAATCTTATCACATAATGTGGAGAAATTGGATTTAATTAAATCCAATTTCATCTCTCCTATATTTCTACCATAAGTTATGCCCTAATACCATAATTAGACATAATTAAGTTCAATATGAATCATATTCACGTTGAACTATATATTATATCAATCATATCATATATAATTGATATAATCCCTAAATTGAACGTGAACATTTCAAATTTATTCCAAAACTTTATACCCTCTATTAATTCCAATTTGAGCCAACTGAGGGACCTAATGGACCTACAGATCATTAGCAGATATGTTATATTGGTCATATCATTGTAGCAACTGAAATTTGTTTTGCATAAAAAAAAAACAATCCGATTATGAGTTGTGAAGCAATAAAAGTATGCGGATAAATGGAAGGGTGAAAGAAAGAGAGAAAGAGAATATGAATGATATATGATTCCAATATGTAATATGTAAGGTCTATGGGTCATCTCAACGATACAAAATTGACTAATCAAACTCATTGATCTTGTCAATCAACATTCGTTAACTACGAGTCACTCCACTAAAGACTTGTAGCTGCACTCTCCTGACTGTAAGAAAAGTTGTGTCTATTGATTTAACCAATGCCCGTGAATCAACCCTCTCAGGTCATTCGTAGTCATAGCTGGGTCAAATTATTGTTTTACCCATGACTACTTCTTGCACCTTAAGCACCACTGATCCTCTAATGAACAACAAGTTTATTGTATGACCATAAACATTATCCCTCTCGGGCCAGCAAGAGGGAGGGGTTGAAGGGAATCTGATCCCCGTCAGCAGCGAAATAGAAACCTAACTAGTCAACGGAGTTGCATCTAGCGGTTACTATTTTGCGGTCCGGTCTTATGCAATCTCATCACATAGGATATCCCCACTCACATATCGTCTACACGAACACGCTAGAATCAATGTGTTTATATCAAATTCAAAGTGGGTCATATCCATAGTATTACCAGGGTAAGGTACCCAAACCTTAGCCCCTTACTATAGACCCTTTAGGTTGTATCTCAAACTGAGATCCTTAATATGTACACTACATTCAGTTCAAGAGACATTTTACAGCCTTAGATGTTAGTTTATTCGATTTAGGGTTAATACAAGGGCAATATCGTAAATAACGAACAATAACTCTTTATTGAAAATAATAATTTTTTATTACATTAATTAGAACAAAATTTATAAACTACGAGTTTTAGGGCACAAACCCTAACAGGGGTCCCGTTGTTCAAGACCAAGATTCAACTTTTAAGGGAACAACCTATCTTGTTACCCTAGAACGGGAATGAGTGAATTCCTTCTTGCGAAGTTGAGTCCCTAGCGGCCTACAAGGTTTCATTCCTGAGAAGGTAGGCATATTGAGTGGGCAACTTTGGCCACTCTCACCCGTACTAGTCAAAGGACAATCCCCGGCAGACAGGAGTTCACAACTCGCTCAGGATTAAGGTTGAATCACTATTGGTCATCGTTTGAATTATTAGCCCTAGCCTATCAACGGTATTACTGGATTGGTCTAACAATTCTTTGTTCAGTCTTGTACAAACTCTTTACATAGGATGCCCCCCACTCGCATGCCAACTACATGAACGAGCTGGATCGCCTCGTTTGTATCAAATACAAAGTTGGTCGCATCCATAGTGTTAACAGGATGAGGTTCCCAACCTAATCCATCCACTATAGACAATTCGGGTCACATTCTAAATGTGACCCTGGAGTTTAGTTTATGGGATTTAAGTTTGTAATTGCAAGAATACAAGTTTGAAGGACGAATAACAACTTTATTCATTACCTCAAATAATTACAAATACACGAGTTTATGGCATAAATTCCAACAAACTCCCACTTGTCCTAAAGCTAGTGGAGTACATAGAACATTATAATAATGCAAATACAATAAACTAGGGCA
Source organism: Trichosanthes cucumerina (assembly GCA_036507285.1). Lineage (NCBI taxonomy): Eukaryota > Viridiplantae > Streptophyta > Magnoliopsida > Cucurbitales > Cucurbitaceae > Trichosanthes > Trichosanthes cucumerina. The sequence continues at coordinate 30,853,426 of CM071842.1, read as the reverse complement.
TTGAATACCCTTTGATACAAACCTCCCACTTGTCCTAGTCAAGTTCTAATGTGTAAACCTAGAGTTTCTAGGTGACCCTCAAACACCTTAGTCGTGAGAGTCTTTGTCAATGGATCAGAAGCGTTGTACTCTGATGCTATCTTCGTGACGATCACGTCTCCTCGGTGCACAATTTCTCGTATCAAGTGATACTTTCGTTCGATGTGTTTTCTCCTTTTGTGACTTCAAGGTTCTCTCGAGTTGGCCATGACACCGTTGTTATCACAATAAAGGGTGATCGGGAGGTTCATATTTGGGACATCAAAATCAGTCATGAACTTCCTAAGCCATACTGCCGTTTTAGCCGCTTCACAAGCTGCTACCTACTCAGGCTCCATAATGGAGTCAGCAATGCATCCTTGCTTGATGCTTCGCCAGACTACTGCACCTCCATTAAGAGTAAACACTAAGACCGAAGTGGATTTCCTGGAATCCTTATCGGTTTGGAAGTCAGAGTTCGTGTATCCTGTAAGGATCAGATCCTTAGCCCCATACACGAGCATATAGTCCCTCGTTCTCCTAAGATACTTGATAATTGTTTTTACCGCAGTCCAGTGGTCTAATCATGGATTGGATTGATACCTACTGACAATCCCAACTACATAATAGATGTCGTGTCGAGTACACAACATGGCATACATAAGGCTGCCTACTGCTGATGCATAAGGGATTCGTCTCATATCCTCAACTTCTTGAGGTGTCTAAGGACATTGTTCCTTAGACATATGAGCCCCGTGCCTGAAAGGCAATAAACCCTTCTTGGAGTTCTGCATCTTATATCGAATCAACATTTTGTCAATGTACGATGCTTGAGACAAGGCTAGTGTTTTGTTCTTACGGTTCCAGACAATCTGGATCCCGAGAACGAACTGCGCTTCTCCCAAATCTTTCATTTGGAATTGCGTAGCCAGCCAGTTTTTAATGTCAGTGAGGAATCCTACATCATTCTCAATGAGTAGGATATCATCCACATACAACACTAGAAAAGCGACAGTACTGTTGATTATCTTCTTGAATACACAAGGTTCATCAACATTTTGATAAAAGCCATAAGATTTGATAGGCTCATGAAACCTTATATTCCAAGACCTAGTGGCTTGTTTCAACCCATAAATGGACCGTTTCATCCTGCAAACCTTTTGCTTATGGCCTTGTTCAATGAACCATTTGGATTGATCCATGTAGATGTTTTCGTCAAGATTGTCGTTCAGAAAGGCCGTCTTGGCATCCATTTGTCATACTTCATAGTCATAATATGAAACAATGGCAAGAAGGATCCGTATAGACTTGATCATGACAACAGGAGAAAAGGTTTCCTCATAGCCAACCGTTTCTCGTTGGGTATAACCATTTTCCACGAGTCTAGCTTTGAAGGTCTGTACCTTCCCATCTACACCACGTTTTCTCTTGTAGATCCATTTACAACCTATGGGCTTAACCTCATCAGGTTGATCCAGAAGATCCCAAACGGAATTAAAGTATATAGACTCCATTTCCTGGTCCATGGCTTTTATCCATTTGTCTTTGTCGATATCATCCATTGCTTGATCATATGACAATGGGTGCTCGCAGTCATCACTAAATGTGACAACTTGGGTTTCAGTTAAACCCATGTAACAGTCAGGCTATGTAACAACCCTCCCACTACGTCGAGTCTCTCCCAACTGTTGAGATGGACAAGTTTGACTAGACGAGCTAGGGTCAACAACGTTTGTTAGTTTCTTAGCATTGTCAATAACTTTTACTGACATACTGTCTAACTCTTTTAACCTGATTTTACTTTTAG